>CM060193.1:9150000-10464568 GCA_030549335.1 Pontederia crassipes
AAGAAAACAAATATAGAAGAGTTAGCGGGTGCATATTTTCAAAAAGTAGGCTGTCCCGGACATAGATTGAGTGATAACATTTGGCATTACCAATATGTTTGGTGCTTGCAAGTTGCAACAAACAAGCTAGTGTCCCTTTGTTTATTCCTTTTATTATTATTGTTGTTGTTGTTGTTATTTTTGCTTTTTTAATTGCTGGTGGCCTGCAGTCCAGTGCAGTGGTATCATAAAATTGCTGGTGAAAATTTTAATCTTTAGGAAGAATTTTGGTGTGCACTTGTTCAGATATATGATTTCTAGAAATGATAATTAGATATAGATGTTTGATTTTATTGGAAACTGCATTTGTTTATTTCATGGTTTGTCTGTTTGTGTATGACAACACTATCACACCACATTCTAAATTTTAGTTTTATCTGCAATGTGAAATTTGTTCGATGAACTCTTCAGATATATGATTTTCTTAATTGTTATTCTTTATGTAGTTTTTCAATACCTTCTACAGTTGTCTGATGAACTTTTGCTTGCAGGATGGCATGTGTGTTGTGCATGACATGTTTGGTCATGAAGTTGTTGAGAGGATAAAAGAGATCTACTGTGATGCATTTCTAACAGCCCATTTCGAAGTGCCTGGGGAAATGTTTTCTTTAGCTATGGAAGCAAATAAAAGAGGAATGGGAGTTGTAGGCTCGACAAAGAATATATTAGACTTTATCAAAAGCCGGGTTCAGGAAGCTCTAGACAGAAACCTTGATGATCACCTGCAGTTTGTGTTAGGAACAGAATCAGGGATGGTGACTGCCATAGTTGCTGCAGTTCGTGGATTATTGGAAGATACCAAATCCACTCCTGATAGGGCCGAAGTTAAAGTTGAAATCGTCTTTCCAGTTTCATCAGACTCGGTGTCAAAGACATCTGCCGTTGGTTCTGAGGGAGTAAATTCTGTTGTAGCAAATGATCTTGCTAAACTCACTATTGTTCCTGGTATTTCCACTGGCGAAGGATGTTCCATTCATGGAGGTTGTGCTTCCTGTCCATATATGAAGGTCAGAAATTTTTTTTTTTGCTATGTATCAACCAAACTTCTCTTAGACTTCTGAAACATTGTTGGACTACAAACGTTAGAGGACATGTTCATCTATGATGTCCTAAATACTTTTAGCAACAGTACATACTTTCTGAACAAGAACATAGTTCATTTTACAGTGAACTTCTGCACCTTCTTTTATTTTGCTAGAAATTTCCAAGGCTTCAAGCCATATATCAAACTTGAGTTAACTTCTGAATTGAAACAAATTTTGCCTGGATCTTGAGTTGTATGGATCACTTTCCAGTCCGTTACTTGACAGGTTGGCATAGCTGAAGACAGCCAAATTGATTGGACAATGTTACATAAATTGAAAACTATTCTGGAAATAAGAAAGCATAGGTTTTAGTACACATGATTGAATCAGGACATATTGCATAATACGACATAGATATGGTTGATATTTCATCCAAAAAGTAGATAGACATTAGTCAATAATTTAAAACTGTAGTATTCCCTCACTTCAATGATAGTGTACTGTTGTTATACGAGCTCGCTTAGCTGAGAGGTTAGTGTTTCAAATTAAATTAATGCATTCTTACACTCGAGGCACAAACATGATTAATTGGTGTGCTAAATCAATTTATATAAACAGGTTAATGAATGTTATAACTCAATACACTTACACAGAAAATTTGAGCGAAACAAAACTCAGCGCAGTCCATTCACAGTATGATTTAAACAGGACTTTTTTTTTGAGAGAGATTTAAACAGGACTCAACTCTATAAAAATCTTTAATGACTGCACGATGATATACTTCAACCATGTTTACTGTATTTATGATAGTAGTTTAATTTGTGTGCTTGCAGTTTATTGTTATAGATATGTTCCACTTACTGCACACCTTTTCTTCAGGCATCTTCTATTAATGTAGTATCTTAGTACAAGTGAATGACTTGTGATGCTAAACTTTGAAGCAATAAACTATGACCACATTTCAAACATCAATGTAAATCTCTTCATGTGCAGATGAATTCTTTGAGATCACTTTTGAGAGTATGCCAGCAACTTCCTGACAAAGATAATACTCTTCAAGCCTATGAAGCAAGCAGATTTAATGCAATGACACCTGGAGGAAACTTGGTCGCAGATATTGGATGTGAACCAATATTACATATGAGGGTCTTCCAGGTACATACATTTTCTGTATTTCTAGCAGAACAATCTGGGTAGTTTTAAAACCAAGTAGCTCCTGCCTCCTCTGGAATAGACGTCATCATCAACCAAGCTTTACGGAACCATTACCTTTATGGGTTTGTGTAGATCAACTTATATATCAATCAAGCCATTCGACCATTTAAAGTAGTTCTAATTTTTTAAAAAATTTAAAATTTCTTTATTAAACTGATTTTTTTTGCCCTATATTACATTGATTTCGACCCTTTGATGTTTTGTTGACACAACAACAACAACAAAGCTTTATCCCACTAGGTGGGGTCGGCAAAACCTTTTAAAAATTGATTTGCATATTCATTAAAATTTAAAACCTTTTATTCATCATATCATTTCGTAAAATTACATTAGTCCTAACTTTAAGGATCCATATCAACACGTGTAAAGAACGGACTGAACTGCAACGAGGCTTCATGCACACGTTACAATGTCACATAAGTTGTTATGTGATGATTTGACTTTAGATTTGTTTGACTGGATCACATTGTTTCTGTTACTGCTTTGATAGTCCTGTTACATTATGCAACAAAAATCAGTTCAACCTGAAACATATCACTTCCTCCTTTTTTGGGTCTTTACGTTTTCTCTCCTTTGATGACTAACAGGCAACAGGAAAACTTCCTGAAAAGCTGGTTCACCAGGTTCTGAATCGGCCCCGTGATGGAGTAGCAACGTCATGATGATTAGTCGCTGGTCATCTTCAAGATTGTTGATCATGCCCACTTAGTATGCCTGCTTCGCCCAAGTTTTTGCGATTGCTACGCCGGATCACTGGCGAGCCGGCGGCCTTGAAGCGCAGCTACTAATGCAGCACATTGTATCTCAAGGAACTTCACATGGTTACAAGATGTGTTTTAAATGATTTCTTTATTTATGTTGGCTAAATACGTTTTCACTTTATATGTCGCAATATATTTTAATGATAATGTCTAATAATGCTTGTATACTCTCTGTATTGTAAGTTACGTCAGGAATGACGGTTCCTTGCCTCTGTATTGATCAATAAATTGGGCATTTGCCTCAATTTTCGGCAAAAGAAGAAAAAACTCTACTAATATTTCCCTTGACCCTTTGTCGATTATATGTTGCATTTTATTTATAATCCCTTGATTATTATTAATTAAATAAAAAATATAATCAGATGGACGATGGTATTTTGGGGACTGGCCATATTCATTCAATGGCGTTTGTTTAAAAGCATGAGCGAGAGTTTATTGTCAAGGGCGACATCTCAGCTTAAATAATTCATGATCCATGATTTATTTGTAAGCACTATAAAGGCAACTAGATCAATGGACGCCAATGAGTTCCAGATTCTTAACCATATAACTGAAGTAAAAAAACAGATCAAGATTTCTAAAAGTTGGAAATTTTCTGAGATGTTGTGCCCTGGCTTTCACAGGAAACAGAATGACTACTGAAATGAGGTGAAGGGGGAGAGTTAACAGACAAACCAAGTCTCAGAGATAGTCCCAGAGATTGTGACAAGCATAAGGATATTGGTGCTATAATGGTCTCAAACTGATTTATTGTAACTGCAGGGGTTAAATAGCTCAAGATGACTTCGTATAGATTCTGACTGCAACAGCCAAACCCAAGATCGCCAGGGGAACCAAAAACTGGAGAAGCTTGATCAAGAATTCAGATGTTTTGTCCTGGTTATAGTGAGGCTGCTTTGGAGGTGTGTACTTGACTCTGGCAGGGATGGTTGACCCATCCACATCGCCAACGTAGTACTCATCCATCATCGCCCTGGCGGTAGTACTATGGCCAACGTCTTCAAAGTCATCAGTTGCATCCTTGCCCGAAGAAGATGAAAATAGATTCAAATGAGGGATGGTGTGCATTATTACTATGACTGACAGCATAGAATTAAGTTCAACAATTTCAAGTTTATTTACCAGTAGAGGACAGCAAGACCTCATATCCACCAGGATGGTCTTCCAAAAATTTGGTTACATCATAGACCTACAGAAGAAAGAATTGTAAAGCAGAAAAAAAAAACACCTACTGTAAATCGAATTGTAAGACGAGACAAGAGACAGTTGTAAGCAATTTTGCTGAAGGATTAACTTTACAGGAAAATGTAAACAAGCCACTATTTAATACCAAGTAAGATATATTTACATAATTTGCCATGTGTATTGGGTTGAGTACGTGTTCTAGTCTTGAGGAATGGACACTTGTACTTCCTAGACACTCCAGTGAATATGACATACTCAAACCCAAAGTAGGATGCAAGGATATGGAAAAAAGGTATTTGAGCATTTTGAACAAAAGTCTATCAATGCATTTGAGCATTCTGGTGACGATGGCAATGTCAATGGAGTACGGCAGTGCTGATGATCATAACATAAAGCTACATTTGGCACCAAACTGATGAAGTCTTGGAAACATATATTCCATCTAAAATGGGTGAAGGTAGGTGATGCAGATTATAATCCTCTGGGCTGTTAGTTTAGCCCATTAGTTTGGTTCTTATTAATGAATTTCCTGTTATTTAGGTTTCCCTCTATTAGATTTCTAGTTGGACTATTATTTGGATTTTAGGATTTCCCATGGCCCTGTAAATACTCTTGTATGGTTCGAAAACATGCTTTGATAAGTAAAAATCTATTACTTTGTATTTGAACAAAGTTAATTCCTGTGCGAAATATTAGGGTTTAAGAGAGATGGGAGGATCACAGCCGTTTAAACTTGATAAAAAAGTTAGGCTCTGATATCAATTGATGGGAATCCACACCCCTTAAATCCATCTACTCTTAAACCTCATTCCAAGCGAATTAAAAAACCCACCTCAAAAGTAAGAGATTCGAATTCATCAAAGCATGCTTTCGAAAATAAAGTATACAAAAGTATTTATAGGCCTTTAGGCAACCCTACAATCCAAATAAAAGTGAACATAAGGAAAACTAATAAGAAAGTAACTGATGGGCTAAATTAAAGTCCCATATGATTATAATCTGCATCAGTAGATGCACAAGAATTACTTAAAATATATATAATGCTTGCTTTCATGCATTGAATCCCTAAACTGTTCAGTGCCCCCCAACCCCCACCACCCCTTTGATCAATAAGTTTATTTCGAGCATGGCTATTGCTAAATTCAAATATCATTGCATAATTTAGTCCTTATGAGTCTCACTCAAGATGAAGTTTTTTTTTTTGAAGAAGCTTAGACTTAAGCAATGGATTGTTTCAAATGTGCAATCAGACATTTGAAAGTTCTCAACTGCATTTAACAATACCAGTAGCAGGGAAATGCAATCATGAAAATCATAATCAGACGAAATAAGGAAAAATCATCATGAAATTGGTCATCGATCTTGTTTCACGCCTAAATAGTTCACAAATGATCAAAGTGATAGAAGGGTTCGATCATCTACAAAACAAGGCACGGCCTTCGACCGATGGACAAACAGATATGATGTCTCCTCCTCCTCTGCCATCACACAGACAAATACAATCTTTCGTTGGCAGTCGTCTTCAGATCACTGGATCAAAATGTGTTCGCATGCTCCCTAAACTCCTCAATGGCAAAAAGAATACGGACGCGCATGCTCCCTAAACCCCTCAATGGCAAAAAGAATACGGACGGGATACGCATGTTCCTCTATATCCCATAGGATCAAGATCCAACCCAACTTTAAGACCCTGATTCAAAAAGTCTTTTTTTGTATCCTTTTTCGTCAAAAAGGATTCAAGGGAAGGTGGAACTAAATTAACACAGACGGATCAACGAGAAATCCTACTAGATCCAAGACGAATAACAGAAATCGGAAGTAGGAATAAAAAGAAAGAAGAGGGTCATATACGAAGAACGAAGGCGAACATCAAAATGAAAAAAAGAGAAAAAAAAAGGCGTCACTTTGATGCTACCAACCTTGCCACCTATGACGAGCCAACAGTCTTTGGAGGTGTTGTGCTGTGAGACCTCCGCCAAGGTGAAAACTTTCCCCATCTCACTCCCTCTCTCCTCTTCTTACTTCTTCCTTGGATGTTTGAGCACTGTTCCAGTCAGATCCCACAAGAATCAAAACAGTAATGGAGAGCGAGAGCGAGAGAGAGAGAGAGACTTTGGATGGATCCTAATAAAGGGGAGGAACAGATGCTGGGAGCGGAGGGTTACATGAAATTGTATCGCATTGGACGCCGTTTGCCTTTAAATTCATGTTTCGTTTATTTGAATTAGTACTCCTTTAGAATAATTCTTATATTTGTATTTATTTATTCTTTAATTTACTTTGCTTCCCATAAATAGTGTTTTATTACTAGGATATAATTAATAATAAAAATAAAAATAAAAAATTTACTAAATATGTAGAGCACTTCATCCAACACCTTAATGTAAAACGCTTATTTCATATTATATAAAGTAATACACATTTATTAGATAAATTTTAAAAATATCGTTAAATAAATTATTATCACTAAATTTATTATGTTTATTAAAATAGCTTGATCACAGAGATCAAATAATCGGATAACTTATATCTTGACCAAATTAATTATTTAATTATAAAAAACATTAATAATATAATAAAACTTAATGTTTTACATTTGTTTCGTGTAGAATACTTTATATACATTTTCCTTAATAAAAATAATGCCATGAATAATTTACGTTGCATCTCCACCCCTGCTCAACTTTGGACATTCCTTAAGTTATCTTAATTATTTCTTTTACTTAAGTTTTGCTCATAATTGGATAGAATTGATTCACGATCATTTTACAATAATTGCACCATCAAAGATTATTCTTCATATCATATCATACATTATCAAATTGTCTATCTGCTTAATAATAAAAAGAGCCATTGATTAGGATGGCGTCATAAATAAAATTTTGAATTTGATTTATAAATATAAAAAATTCATGTTTAAAAGTGAATCAATCAAATGAATTGGAGTTCGATTAGTCATTTTAACTCGTGAACAATGTAAATTAGAATCGCACGAGTTTAACCGTTTCTTAGATGTATAATCCGAAATAAAAGTGTAAAAAAATGTGATTATCATTATAAAAATTTTCTAATTTTAGTCCATATGCCAGGACGTTTCTCGTGTCAAGAAATTAAATGTCCCACATAAACGAACGTTTTTATTAGGCCCTCCTTGAAACCCTTCCTTTCTCAGAGATCAAAATTTGAAAAGAAAAGAACATAAAAAAGGATTAGGAAAGAAAATAAAAGATAGAATAACGGCAGGGAAGGAGAGAAGAATAAAATAAGAAATCACAGAGATAAATAAGGAAATAAAGATGGAGAATGATGCAGAGGAGAAAAAAAGGAAAAAAGAAAGAGAAAAAAATGGAAATAAGGAGGGACATAATGATTAATATGAGATATGTGGAGCATATGTAAAATAAAAAAAAATTAAAAACTCGGGTTGTCCCCCTTGACCTCACCGACGAGATGGTGGAGGAGGGGTTATCGGCGATGTTCTCGTGCGCGCCGACGAGACTGGAGAACATTTTTTTATTTTAGACTCACTTATCTAAATTTCATGAAAGTATTTTGGTCATTTTATAATTAAAAATAATTAAAAATAATGAAAAAGTTAATAAACAATGACGGATGGATTTAAAATAGCGGCATAATTCAGAAGAGGTTTGCGAAATATTTGAAAGTCATTGGTAAACACGAAAAAATTCATAATTCAAAAGAAGAGATAAGAGGAAAAAATCACTCCCACTACAAGAAAAATGTCTATTTCCGATGGTCCGAGCCATTGCAAAATGAGAAAAATTCGTCAAAAAATACACCGTGCGATGAATTTTCCGAAGGGAATGATTAATAAAAATGTTCGTTGCAAATATTTTCTCACGGCTGAAGCCGATTCAGCCGTGGGAAAAACATTTCCAGGCGGGAGCCGTGGGAACGTTCCTACGACTCGGGCCTTGGGAACTTTTCTCGCGGCCCAAGTCGTGGGAAGCTCCAACAGCTCGAGTCGTAGGAACTACCCACGGACCAAGCCTTGGAAAATGTTTTCTTGGACCGAGCCATGGGAACTTCCCAGAGTTGGAGCCATGGAAAAATTTTCTTACGGTTAGAATCATAGGAATTTTCCATGGCTCCGACCGTAGCACCGTAGCAAGTTCATTTTCTAAAATAAAAAAATTTGACCCACACGCGGTCGGATCCGGCCTACGCGTGACCAAGTCAGCCTGGTTAGGTGGGATTCGGCTTGTGCGTGGCCGGATCAGCATGCTCTTGGGGATTCGGCCTGTGCACGGCCAGATTGGCCGCGCGTGTCACCTGCGAGAGAGAGAGAGTGAAGGAGGGAGATTGTGCGTGTCGCTGCGAGAGAGATGGCCGGTCGTCGCGCCGATCGCCTGGAAGGAGCGCGCCAATTGTCTGGAAGGAGCGCGCCGATGAGGGAGAGATAGGAGAGTCGGAAAGAGGTAGAGAGAGGAGAGAGGGAGGAGGTGAATAAAAAGAAAAGAAAATAGAAGCGGAAAAGAAAAAAATAGGCGAGAGAATTTGGCGGGATTTTTTACTTTTCGATGATTTAAGCCACGAGAAATGTTTTTCATAGTTGAAACAGTGAAAAATTTCCACGATCGAAGCCGTGAAAAAAATTTCCCACCGCTCAATCGTGGAAATTTCCCACGATCAACGTCGTGAGAATTTTTCCACGACTTGAGCCGTGTAAAACTTTTTCCACGGCTTAAACAGTAAGAATTTCTCACGGCTTCAACCGTGGAAATTTCTCACGGTTGGAGCCGTGGGAAACATTTCCCACGGAAAATAATTTGTCGAAAAATTCATCGTAAATTGTGAAGTTTTTTTTTACCATGAAAAAATTTTCATCGAAGAATTTCCTATAGGAATTGGCCTACATCAAGGATCAGCTTTAAGCCCATATATATTTAACTTAGTTATCGATGCTATAACCGAGAGTATCACAGAGGATGTACCTAAGTGCATGCTATTTGCAGATGATATAGTACTTTTAACGGATTCAAGAGGAGAGATTAATACAAAATTGGAAATATGAAGAAATACGTTGGAGTTAAAGGGTTTTCGTTTAAGTAGGAATAAAATAGAATATATGCATTGCAATTTCATAAATAAACAACTTAGAGACGATTTTAAAGTTAGGCTAGGAGATGATATAATTCCTCAAGTGACAAAATTTAAATATTTAGGATCAATTATAAGACAAGAAGGAGATATTGATGACGATGTTAATCATAGAATTCAAGCTGATTGGTGTAAGTGGAGGAAAGTCACTGAAGTTCTTTATGATAGAAAAGTACCCAATAAAATTAAAGGAAAATTCTATCGTACTGCTATAAGACTAGCAGTATTATATAGTAGTGAATGCTGGGCTATGAAGGGACAACATGAACGTAAAGTGAGGGTAGCCGAAATGAGAATGTTGAGATGGATGTGTGGTCATACAAGATTAGATAAGATTAGGAATGACCATATACGTGAACGAGTCGGAGTGGCTCATATTAGTGAGAAAATGGTAGAAAATCGTTTGAGATGGTTTGGTCATGTTCAAAGAAAACCATTAGATGCGCCAATAAGAAGAGTACATCAAATAATCTGGAGTCCGATTAAAAGAGGGAGAGGGAGGCCAAGGCGGACACTTGGCGAACTAATAGAGCAAGATCTATTGGTGAATAATATACCGAAAGGTTTGGTTACCAATAGAGCGGAATGGCGTCGTATGATCCATGTAACCGACCCCACCTAGTGGGATAAGACTTTATCGTTGTTGTTGTTGTTGTTGAAATTTTCATCGAAAAAAGCCTTTTTTCTTATAGTGTCTAATGATTATCACTTATTAAATATAATACTGATATAATAAATTCCATTCACTTTTAATTTAAAACCATGGTTATATTGTATGTATTCCCATTCCCTTTATAATCTCCTCTCTTTTATCATCGCCTTAATATATTTCCTTTTTATTTCATTTTCTCCTATTGACATCCTCCATTCCTCCTTTTAGTTTTTTTCCATTCATTTATCCTCTTTTTACTTTCCTTTTCTCAAACTTTGTCTTTCATTAGAATGATAACTTTTTTTTAAAAAAAAAACTTTCCCATTTCATTGTACATGAGTAATGAGTGTAAGTGAAAAACCTAAAAATAGAAAATCTAAAAAATCTACCTACATAAAATTTTTATTTTTTTTTCAAAACTGGAAAAAATCTCGATGGATTTTTAGTTTAGAAGTAGTACCTCGAGAAATCGGACGGAGGCTTACATTATATAAAACATGCATTCTTATTATATTTTAAACAAATATTGTGCTGTATATAACACTATTCAAAGGTCCTAATATTTATTCGATTATATATGTAGAAAATTTATATAAGTCATAACTAGTAGTATTAAATATATAATATCTCATTGATATCAATTTATATAATAAAATTAACCACTCAATATTACTATTTTTGTAAATATAAAATCTATAAAAAATCTATGGTCCAACAAAATATCCGAAAAAACTGATAACTTTTTAATTTTGGAAAATAACCCAAAAAATGTAGGACGAACTTTTTAAATAAAAGACACTTCCACCCTTATCACTTCGACCACTACCGTTATAATATACATTCGTATTTTATAATCTTTTTTTGGAAAGTTATTACTTTCTATCATGTTTTTTTTTCTAAAAAAATGGTGGTTCAATATGGTTTTTCCGATTTTTTTGGGATTCCGATTTTGAGTATAAACTCAACCGAACTCGCCTCCCTTTGCTGTCGAACTCATCGATTATCGATTCGGTTCAGTTATAAAAATATATTATGTAGTGCACCTGCAACGTGAGTAACACATATGAATCAGCTAAAAAAGATATAACTATTGTGCAATTTATTTACATATTACAAATAAAAAAAACTGATAGGAAAGTTCTTGCTCGTGTTGAATTGAATTGTTCCTATGCAAGTGAAGATCGGTAGGGGGGGGGGGAGTTTGTATGAATTTAAAATATGTTTTTTAGGCAAAGAGGGTAACTACGTATAAGTTCATGATCACTTTCGCGTTTTGCTCAGGTGAGACCATTCAGTCAAATTATCTTGGTTCTTAAATCTCAAATTGTTATAATCTTCAATGTCCTCGTTGAATGATCCGTGTTAGTCCATGGACCATGTTTTCAATATAGCTGTACGCGAGATCAGCTCTAATATTTTATTCGCTTTGGTCCTTAGTTCGTATGAATTTAAAATATATCTTTATAGGTGAAGATGATAGTTATATATAAATCCATTATCATTTTTGTATTTTGTCCATGTGAAATTATTCAATCAAACTATCTTTGTCCTTAACCCTCAAGTCATTTATCCAACGAGGTTGCCGAGTGAGGCGATGTCCTTTTTTGTGTCGCCAACTGAGATAGCGAAAGAGAAGACGTCACCTCCTCATGAAGGTTGCAAAAGGGGTGGGGTGTCACTAGGGATGGCAATATCCCCCACCCCTTGCGGGGCCGCACGAGGAATCCCCGATTGGGGCCCCGAAGTCGGAAATTTTTTTGTTGGATCATATCCAATATTAGATTTAATATGAAAGTAAATTATACAATTAATATATTGTCAAAATAATTAAGACTCAAATAAAAGTGATCAATATATATATTGGGCATAGTAATTAATATGTTATGATATGGAATATAATGTGAAGAGATCAAATGGTGCATTGAATTTTTATGATGGGTAGAAATTCAAATCACATGAAAGAGTGCTTGTTATAAATAGATGGTCATGGTCCCCAAAACACATTTCTTGGAACATTGAATGAAAGGTTATTTTCTTCTTTTGCTTTTCCCATCTTGGAATAGAAGAAAAGTTTTTGATGTTGTTTTGGAAGATCATTCCGTCAAATTGTTCTTCACCAATCCTTAACGATGGACAATTATAAGTTATTGTATTTAAGCATTCAAGTTTCTTAATGATTTGATATGATCCAAATAAAATTTTCTAATTTTGATTTCATCAATTGCATAGCAAACATGTTAAATCATTAGGAAAACATAATCTTTAGATTAAAATTTTGGCCGGCAGTGATCTTTTCTGAATTTTTTAATGCTTCTGCCGCATGTCATGCATGAAAGAATTGATTTAGTTAAGTAACTCTAGTCATTGGACAAATTTTGGATTGACACTTCGCATGCAAATGTTGGACTTGATTACATGCTATACATCACTTTGTGTCGGGCTATTATTTTTAACTATGCATGCGTGCGCACCAGATCTCACGTGCTTGCTCATTTTTTTGATAATTCATGAGGCACTTACATGATGTATTATTTGAGCTCACCACTATTTTATATATACATCTTGTTCATTTGCATTGAATATTAATTGTTAAAGTATGCATAACTTCATGTATATGCAGTATGATATGTAACATGGACATGTTTCATTTCCTGAGCTACTAATTGTGTGGCTCATTTTTTTTCAGTCTTCTGAGTTTACGAATGTACTAATTAATTTATATGTTTACTTAGTTTCTCTTGATTATTTGGTTTAAACATATAATTTCTTCCTAAGATTAGTGGCACAGTAATTTTATAAAATTTTTGTATTGCATGAATGAACAATTTTGTTTACTGTTTGATAGTCGAACATGGATTGTTCTAATTTTGTCATGCATAAAATTATTTCATGCGCTCCGATGTCCATAATTATTTGGTGTTTTTTTTTAATTTTGTTATTCAATGATTTATATAGTGATGTTATAATTGCATGAGTACATATAAGGAATTAATTGGATTATGTATTACTATATTCTTGTTTTTTTATTATCATTATTTTTAATGATAAATTGGATAATAAATATGGGTGTCTTATATATTTTGAAATAAATTATTATTACACAATATGTTATCAAAGTAGACTCTTTTATGTAGTTTAATTTATTTTAAAATATAAATAGTAATATGTGTTACTAGTTAAATATTAAGTGGTCCAAAGAAAACTTAATATTTGAAAACGTGACATATAAAATTGTGGTAATATTTGTGATAAGTATTTGGTGTTACATGTAAGTAATAAATTGGCTTAAAGAAAAATTTATTATTTGACATATTATTTTATTATCATTTTTTATCATTATTACCATGATTAAGATGTCACTTGCAAGTTAATATTTTTGTCCAAAGACTAAATATTAATGTTGTATCGATATCTTATGATAGGATTTTGCTCATATTTATATTTTTTATTGTTTAATGTGGTACTTATGTTTATTTTGTTCTCTGATCAGTTTCTTCATCTGTTACTAATATCAATGCGAGCATCAACTCCATTCCAATGTTAAATGGCACAAATTTTAAGGCATGGCGAGAATATTAATATTACTCTCGGAGTTAGGGATTTGGACTATGCTTTGAGGATAACAAAATCCACAAAAATTACTGATGTGAGTACCCCTGATGAAAGGAGGGAGATGGAAAAATGGGAGTGATTCAATCGCATAAGTCTAATGATAATTAAGCGTGTCATTCCAGAAGCATTCAGGGACACTATGCTAAAGGATGTGGACACAGTCAGAGATTTTCCTGAGGCCCTTGAAAAAAGATTTGCTAATAATGAAAATGCAAGAACTAGTGCACTCTTAGCAAATTTAATATCAATGTATCAACAAAGGAAATATTAGGAAGTACATCATGGAAATGTCTCATATTGCTTCAAAATTAAAAACACTCAAGTTGGATTTATCTGAAGACTTACTTGTGTATCTGATTCTTTTATCCCTTCCTGTACAATTTGATCAGTTTAAGGTGAGCTATAATTGTCAAAAAGATTCTTAGTCCTTAAATGAGCTCATCTACCACTGTGTTCAGGAGGAGAAAAAATTGAAGCAAGAAAAGACAGAAAGTGCTCACTTGACTACCACTTCTAAAGAAAAGAAAAAAGGACTCAAAAGGAAACTTCAAAAAGATGCTGCAGGTGCAGCACCACAAAAGAAGCAACATAAAGAACAAAATAAGAATGAATGCTTCTTCTGTGGTGCAACAGGTCATCAAAAGAAGGAATGTACCAATTATCATGCTTGGCTTGTAAAGACAGGGTTGCCTGAATTACCGAAAGCCAAATGATGGTGAAAGATACATCTATGTCTGTGATAGCAAGAAGGTTGAAGTTGAAGCTATAGATTATTGTTAAAGTCTGGAACATATTTGGATTTACATGAAACTTTTGTTGTACCATTTTTTAGACAAAAATTAATTTCTATTTCTGTATTAGACAAATTTGGTTATTCTTGTTCATTTGAAAATGGAAAATTCAATTTGTTTCATGACTCAAAATTAGTTGGTTCTAGTTCTTTATCTTATTGTGATAATATTTACTTACCCGATTCTATTGCTTCATATAATGAAACTTTGCATATTACTCGAGGTATCAAAAGGAAATTAATCAATGAGGATTCGGTTATGTGGGTCACATTTCCAAAAGGAGAATAGAAAGACTTGTGTCAAATGAAATTCTCAATCCCTTAGATTTTTCAGCATTCAATATTTGTGTTGATTGTATCAAAGGGAAATAAACCAATAAAAAGAATTAGGAGCCAACAAGACTAGAACTTTTGGAACTTATACATACAGATATTTGTGGACCATTTCCTTCAGCTGCATGGAATGGTCAACGATATTTTATAAATTTCATATATGACTATTCTAGATATGGTTATCTATATCTCATTAATGAAAAGTCACGGTCATTGGACGTGTTAAAAAATTTTAAAGATGAAGTTGAGAATCAACTTGGCAAAAAAATTAAAAATGTCAGATCAGATCGTGGTGGTGAATACTATGATCGATATGATGGTTCAGGAGAACAACCATGACCTTTTGCTAAATTCCTAGAGGAACATGGTATCGTTCCATAATATACCATGCCGGGTTCACCTAGCATGAACGATATAACTGAAAGACGAAATAGAACACTTAAAGACATGGTGAGATCATGATTTTTCATTCTACCTTACCAGAATCACTCAAAGGAGAAGCACTTAAGATTGCGGCATATATTCTGAACAGAGTTCCAACAAAAACAACAACAAAGACTCCGTATGAGATTTGGACTAGTAAAAAACTTACTTTAAATCATTTTCATATATGAGGATGTCCAGCTGAGGCTAGGACTTATAGGCCAAACAAAAGAAAATTAGACTCTAAAATAATCAGTTGTTATTTTGTTGGATATTCCGAAAGGTCCAAGGGGTATAAGTTTTATGATCCCACAAACATATTAATTTTGGGACGGATAATGCTCAGTTCTTTGAGGATGTTGAGTTTGAGGGAGGAGATAATATTAGGAACATTATCTTTGAGGAGGAATCAATTGAGATTTCTATTGACATTACTCAAGAATTTATTTCTGATAATGAGAATGTCACCATTCAAGATAATATTGCACGACCTCCTATATTGAATGTTATTTTAGACGAACAAATCCTACAATCTAAAAAATAATTGCTGTTAAGAAGATCCACTAGAAAGAGGAGAAATGCAGTGCCACATGATTACATTGTGTATCTCCAAGAACATGAGTGTGATATTGGTATAATGGAGGATGATCCAATCAACCTCCGTCAAGCTTTGGAAAGTTCTAATTCTTAAAAGTGGATTAATGCCATGAATGAGAAAATGAAGTCCATGTATGACAACAAAGTTTGGGATCTCATCCCATTGCCTGAAGGAGTGAAACCCATTGGTTCTAAATGGATATTTAAAACTAAAAAGGATTCAAAGGACAATGTAGAAAAATATAAGATGAGACTTGTCGCACAAAATTTTACACAAAAGGAAGGCATCGATTATCAAGAGACCTTCTCTCCGGTTTCATTAAAGGACTCTTTAAGAACTATAATGGCATTAGTGACTCACTTTGATCTTGAGTTACATCATATGGATGTAAAGGCATCGTTTCTTAATGGTGATATTGATGAAATGATTTATATGGTGCAACCAGAATATTTTGTATCTAGTAATGCAAAATCTATGATTTACAAATTAAAGAAATTCATCTATGGACTTAAGCAAGCGTCTCGACAATGATATCACAAATTTTATAAAGTTATCATCTCATTTGGTTTAGAGATGAACTTAGTAGATACTTGTGTATATCATACATTTTGTGGGAATAAATATATTTTTTTGATTTTATATGTGGATGGCATATTACTTGCGAAAAATGACACATGATTATTGCATGAAACCAAGAGTTTTTTTATAAGGCATTTTGAAATGAAAGATCTTGATGATGCATCTTTTGTATTGGGAATCCAAATATATCGAGATCATCCTCGAGGTATCCTAGGATTATCCCAAAAATCCTATATCGAGAAAATCCTAAAAAGATATGGTATGCAAGATTGCAAACCAGGTAGTACCCCTTGTTGGGTCAAAGTTTCAATGACATATGAAATTATATTTTGATGAAACAAACCTCAAAAGATTAAAATGCTGAAAAAGTCCAAGAAAAAGAGATGACTTTATGCACAAACTTTGATTACATAATTGACTATGAAATGATTAGAATATTTTCCAGTGAATTTGTAGGTAATTCTGTTACCTTTCCATGGACTCCAAGATCATCTAATTTAGATAACTGTACAGAAAGTTATGATCAAAAGAGTGCAGGTCGGTCAACCTGCCGGTCGACGCAAAGAAGGCCGGTCGACAGTCCGATCGATCAAATGAAGATGCCGATCGACCGATCCAGAACGGGTTGACGTCGAAACTATACTGGTCGACAGTCCGGTCGAAGCACCGATCGACCGATCAACTCAACGGCTATAAATCAAAACTGCGAGACTGTACCGGTCAAAATATCGGTCGATAGTCCGGTCGACCGACCAGCTGCGGTAACTGAAAAAATGGCGCAACGGTCACATAGACCGATCGACCGGTCCAGAATTTCGGTCGACCGGCCTCCGAGTCAAATGAATAGTAACGGTCAAATTTGAAGGAAAAATTTGTAAAATGATTTCTGGACGAATTTTTCACACATTGAAGGCTATAAAAGGAGTACCAAAGCCAGAGGCAAAAGTACTCATTCACTCATTGAAGAAAAACTTCAAGTTGTCAAAGAGAGATCATTTCTTGAAGTTTTCATTTTATAGCTTTCTCATTCTTTCTCTTTTCTTTTCTTGTGAGCTTAGCTTGGTAAAAAAAAGAAACACTTTTGTTCAGAAAAATTAGAGAGAGCTCCTGTGTAAAAGAGGTTCAAAATCTTACCTCTTGAGCGAAAGAAATAGATTAGCTTCCTAAGAGGAGAGGTTACCTTGCCTCTCGAAGCGGAGAAAAATGCGGTGGTGTAAAGGGCTTTCTTCCTTGCCCCATTTGGAACAAAGGAAGTGCTAGTGGAATCTCCGGCGGTATCGATGTCGAGAAGTCGGAGCGGGGACGTAAGTCAAGATGTGGTCGAACCTCGTCAACAAACTACCGTGTCCATTTGAGTTTAATTTTCTCTCTCTCTCTCTCCTCTCATTCATATTGAACTTATGATATGAATTATAAAGGATTTAAGAATCGGTTTTGTGCTTCCGCGATGGTTTTTGTGAAATTAATTTTTTCAATTGAACAACAATTCACCCCCCCTCTTGGTGCCTTTTGGGATCCTACAATTGGTATCAGAGCGGGTTGCTCTTGTTTTGATCTTTTGAATCTTCTCATTTTTAGTTCTAATCATTTTTAAGATTCAATCATCTTGTTTTAACAATCTTCAAGAGCCATTGCATTAAGTGGATTTGGTTTTGCCGAAGGACAATCTATTAGTCGTTCTCCCCTTTTAAATGCATTAAATTTTGCATATTGGAAAATTAAAATTCAGGCATATATTTGTTCTATTGATATCGACATGTGGGAAATAGTTGAAAAATATTTTTATGTTCATGAAAAGTTACTTACTGATTCTAAAGAAAAAGAAAAGATTTTTTCAAAACTTGATTGGAAAGCAAAAAATATATTTTATTGTGCTTTGAATTCGACGGAGTTTAATCGGATTTTAAGTTGTGAATCTTCAACCAAGATTTGGGAGAAGCTCATTACCACTTATGAAGGAACCGACAATGTTAAAGAATCTAGATTGAATATTTTAAACCATCAATATGATTCTTTCAAAATGTATGAAAATGAATCCATAAATGATATGGTAGCTCGATTTAATGATATTTTGAATGACTTAGCCTCTTTGGGCGAGCCAAGATCTAACTCCCCAAAAGTGAAAAAGATTCTCAGGTCTCTCTCTTTCAAATGGCATACGAAGATGATCATAATCGAAGAAAATGATTTGAACAAATTAGATTTTGATGATCTTATTGGTTCACTTCTAACCTATGAGGTCTCAATCCAAGAAGATCAAGAAGAAAAAGCCCACAAGAAAAAAACATTGGCACTCAAGCGAAGAGGAAGTGGATGAAAAGAAACTCGCACTCTACACAAGAAAATTGGATAAGTATCTCAAGTTAGTTAAGAAGAAAGACAAGAACGAGAAGCCAACAAGAAAATCATACAACCACCACAAAGAAGAAAAATCCCGGAAAGATAAAAAAAATATGAAGAGTCTAGTGAAACAAGTAGTTCATCAAGCTCTTCTAGTGATGAAGCATACACATGCTTGATGGCACACGACGATGAGGTATTTTCTAACCCTTCAAATTCAAATTATGACTCATCAAACTCTTCCGAAGAAGCTCTTTCATTAGATGTGAATAAAGAACTCTCATCTCTTATAAAAAGATATTTCTCACTTAAAGAAGAAAATGAGAAGTTAATATATGAGATTGAAAAATTAAAAGAAGAAAAGGATATATGTCTCATGGAAAATGAAAATTTCAAAAATGAAATTGAAACTTTGAAAATTACACATGCATGTGAAATTGTAAAACTAGCATATTCTTTAGACAAGGTAAAGAAGAAAAATGACCTTTTGAAGAACTCACAAAATAAGACTATTTCTCATGTAATGGCAAATAATTTTAGGAATCATTTTGGACATGAAAATTTTTATTGGAAATCCAAACATAGAAAATCACATCTCAAATGTTTTACATGCGAATTTCATGGCCATTATGCATATCAATGTAAAATAAGAAAATCATTACAATATGGCATGATTTGGGTTCCGAAAGGAACATTATCTAACAAAATCAGACCCAAGAAAATTTGGGTACAAAAAATTACTTGATTTCTTTTTAGGTGTGCCTCACATTCAAAGGACATATGGAGTTGGAGATGTGAGGGCACAAATGTTATGATAAAAGTATCATCTATCTTTTATGTCACTCAAAAATTCAAAACTACATTTTTTTTTTAAAAAAAAAAGAAAAAAGGGAGGAACATATAAATGAAAATTGGTAATAGTAATAGGAGGAGCATGATTAAACTTTATTTTGACATATCATAGACATCATTGTTGGATCAAAGTTTTATGCCATATTTTGATTCTTAATACATTTTTGTTTTTTGCTTTCATAAATTGATTTTCATTATCAAATAGTCATAAATTTATGGGGAGTTATCTTTCAAAACTTGCAATACTCTACATTACTCTACATATCAAAAATGGGGAAGAATAATTTTTTACTAAGGGGGAGTTACATATGATTTCTTATATGCTTCATATATAAACTATTCTTTTTGATGAAACAAAATGGGAAGAAGTATAGGAGAAATATGATATGAATATCGCTTTGTATGAAAAGTACCTTACAACTAATATTTATGTGAATATCTACCATTGTAAGGAAAGCTACGTGTTAGGGGGAGTAAAATTGCTTGTACAAGAATTTTACAACTTTTTCGCAATTTATATATTTTTTATATTTTTCGGTTTGTCTTCATCAAAAAGGGGAAGATTGTTGGGTCAAAGTTTCAATGACATATGAAATTATATTTTGATGAAACAAACCTCAAAAGATTAAAATGCTGAAAAAGTCTAAGAAAAAGAGATAACTTTATGCACAAACTTTGATTACATAATTGACTATGAAATGATTAAAATATTCGCCAGTGAATTTGTAGAGAATTTTGTTACCTTTCCATGGACTCCAAGATCATCTAATTTGGATAATTGTGCAGAAAGTTATGATCAAAAGAGTGCAGGTCGATCAATCTGTCGGTCGACGCAAAGAAGGCCGGTCGATCGATCCAGAACCGGTTGACGTCGAAACTATACCGATCGACAGTCCGGTCGAACTACTAGTCGACCGATCAGCTCAACGGCTATAAATCAAAACTGCGAGACTGTACCGGTCGAGACACCGATCGATAGTCCGATCGACCGATCAGCTGCAGTAACTGGAGAAATGGCGCAACAGTCACATAGACCGGTCGACGGGTCCAGAATTTTGGTCGACCGGTCTCCGAGTCAAATGAACAATAACAGTCAAATTTGAAGGAGAAATTTATGGAATGATTTCTGGACGAATTTTTCACACATTGAAGGCTATAAAAGGAGTGCCAAAGCAAGAGGCAAAAACACTCATTCACTCATTGAAGAAAAACTTTAAGTTGTCAAAGAGAGATCATTTCTTGAAGTTTTCATTTATAGCTTTCTCATTCTTTCTCTCTTCTTCTCTTGTGAGCTTAGCTTTGTAAAAGGGAGAAATACTTTTGTTCAAAAAAATTAGAGAGAGCTTCTGTGTAAAAGAGGTTCAAAATCTTACCTCTTGAACGAGAGAAATAGATTAGCTTCCTAAGAGGAGAGGTTGCCTTGCCTCTCGAAGCGGAAAAAAGGCGGTGATGCAAATGGCTTTCTTCCTTGCTCCATTTGGAACAAAGAAAGTGCTAGTGGAATCTCCGACGGTCTCGAGGTCGAGAAGTCGGAGCGGGGACGTAGGCCAAGGTGTGGCCGAACTTCGTCAACAAACCACCGTGTCCATTTGAGTTTGATTTTCTCTCTCTCTCTCCTCATTCATATTGAACTTATGATATGAATTATAAAAGATTTAATAATCGGTTTTGTGCTTCCGCGATGGTTTTTGTGAAATTAATTTTTTCAATTGAACACCAATTCACCCCCCCCCCTCTTCTTGATGCCCTTTGGGATCCTACACCCCTATATCAAAAGGAGACAAGTTTAGTTTCGAACAGTGTTCTAAGAATAATCTTGAAAAATTAGAAATGCAGAAGATTCCTTATGTATCAGCAGTAGGAAGTCTTATATATGCTCAAATTTATACGCGTCCGGATATTGCGTATATTACTGGAGTGTTAGGCAGATATCTAAGTAATCCCACTAGAAAGCAGTCAAAAGGGTCTTGCGATATTTACAGAGGATAAAAGACTACAAGTTGACATATCAGAGAACAGATAAGTTTGAGATCGTTGGATATTCGGACTCTAATTTTGCTAGATGCTAAGATAGCATGAAGTCCATGTCGGGCTACATTTACTTGCTTACTGGGGGTGCTATATCATGGAAGAGTGTCAAACAAGACACTATTGCATCTTCCACGGAAGCAAAATTTATCGCATGCTATGAGGCATCTAATCATGAAATTTGGCTACAAAATTTTGCCATGAGACTGCGCATAATAGACGGTATTAAAAGACCATTGAAATTATTTTGTGACAATAAGTCAGCAGTTACATATTCCAATAACAACAAAAGCTCGTCAAAATCCCGGCATATTGGGACAAACTCTATTATTGCGGATCGACTTACAAAGGGATTGTCACCTGAGGTGTTTCTCGAGCACACCGTTAGTATGGGTGTCATTTTGATTCAGAATGTTTAGTTTCAATGGGAGTTTCTAAGTATAGATGCCCATGTTATGGACATTTTGTTTTGTTGCTTTCAGCATATATACAGTTTAGTTTTCTTTTAATTTCACTCTTATTTAATTTTGATCTCAACTTAAGTGGACCAGTTGAAAATAGACATATATGATCACATTGCATGTAACTTTCATGCTTCGCATCCATATCATGATCTTGTCATTGATCATATTGATATATGTGGCCATTGTCGAGTTAAGTTGCAGTAATTGCGACAAATACTATTTTGATCCTATATTGATATATCGATGAATGAGATTGATTTTTGGATTATGATTTTGACAATAAAGCTGGTACTTATGGTGTATAATATATGATTTTATATATAACCCTAGTGAAAGATGTTGGATCATATCCAACATTGAATTTTTATGATGGGTAGAAATTCAAATCACATGAAAGAGTGCTTGTTATAAATAGATGGTCATGATATCCAAAACACACATCTTAGAACATTAAATGAAAGATTGTCTTTTTTCTTTTACTTTCTCCATCTTGAAAGAGAAGAAAAGTTCTTGGTGTTATTTTGGAAAGTCATTCCGTCAAGTTGTTCTCCATCGATCATTAACGATGAACAATTGTAAGTTATTATATTTAAGCACTCAAATTTCTTAATGATTTGACATGACTCAAATAGAATTTTCTAATTCTGATTTTTTTATCATTTTTTCCTATGAGGTCAGGGAAGGGGGAAAATTATCCCAGAATCCTCTTTCGGAGTTTGGGATGAAGGAGTTGTTCCCACCTTGTGGATCCCCAAATCCTCGCACCCTAGAGAACAAATGAGTGTACAAAAATAATCTCACATTGATAGCAGTAGCAAAGTGAAAGTAAATAAACAAATATAAATGGAAGAGACTAATTTATCAATATGAATGTTTATGAAGAAAATTCATTTTTAAATATTTTCCAATTTTATAAAATAATTTTTATCATATTATATCTTAGTAAAAATTATTTAATAAATAATTGTGGTTGAATCAAAAAATACAGTTCAATCCGATTTTTTCGGTTTTGGCCGAATAAGTTTTGACCGGTTCAATTCGGTTTAATCCGGTACAAATTAGATCCGACTTTTGGACTTAGGACGATGGTAGCGGCGATTCTTGCTAAAATAGGGCCACGGGGTTCGAAGAATCGGATCAGAGTCGAGCAGGGGCCAATCGACAGAATCAGGGCAGGTCTCTTCCGCTCGGAACAAGACGGCCGGATGCCACTGCTAGGTGTCACCCCTTTTTTCTATCACCAGCCTGTGCAACTAAAAAGCCCCCCATTTTTGTGTGGCAGGATGCTAAAACGAGCAAAAGGCGCCACTCCCTCCCTCCGACGCCAATGACATTGTGGAAGGAGGTGACATCACATTTTTTATTTAATATATTATTTTATTTTTTAAATGATACTATAAGAAAAAGTTATTCGTGTGAAGGGGAGAGGATAAACATCATGAACGTCACATTGACAAGACAAATCACAAGTAAAAAAAGATATTTGATGAAATAAGTTAATAAGTCTACATACAAAATAAAATTAAATGATAGAGTAAAAAAAAAGAAAGTTGAAGTATTTAATAAAATTTATCCAAGTTTTGAAATGCTTTAAGAAAAAACAGAACCCAATTCAAACCTAAAGATTACATTATAATTATTTTTTGATAATAAAACGTAGGCACATAGTAGACTATCTCACCGTCCACATATGATGCAACATATAAAATTCCACACACAATTAAACATGTTTGTCGCCAAGAAGGCTCAACTTATTGCCAATACAGCACCACACGTAATATTTGAACTTTGAAGAGATAGACGGCATCATGCTCCTTTCCTGTATTTAAAAAGATGAAAAAATTAATATATATATATATATATATATATATATCGATGATATAAGAAGAAAGAACAAATTATTAAAAATTTGTCTAATTTATTTTATATAATTAATTTTTTTCTGAAATCAATGGTACGAATAAAGCCAAATACAAAAGAAGAAAAAAAATGTTTCTACAGAAAGATAATATTCTATAAAAGAAAACGAATCGTAATTAGAATAGCTACTTGTATCATAAGAATCTTCATGAGTTTAAAACGTGGAAAGTTTTTCTTTCAGTGGACGTGGAAAATTAATTTTAGAAGTTCGATTTGGGTGAAAGTGATTAAAAGTTAAAAGAGAAAATTAGAGGAAAAAAAAAAAGACGAGAAGAGATGCAGCCCAAACAATCAGATTTCATAGTTTCAGAAACGAGAAGAATGCTCACAAACGGGAACAATTTTCCACTTTTGCGTATAGTTATCTGCCCGATCCGAAAGGACGACGGCTGTCCCATACATTCTGCCGTCAACATCGTCGGCCGTCCAGTTGAACTTGTTGGTGATGTCGCCTGCAATGCTTATGGCCGAGAGCCCGTCTTTCACTGATTTTATACTCCACTTCATTCCCTTCGTGTCGTATGGAGTGTAATCTTTGCAGAGCATTACCTATAAAAAAAATTTAATCTTTTTGTTGTCACAGACGGAGATTAAAAAAAATCAAGCTAACATATAGGTGGCACTTCAACTGTTAAAACATATATAAATATAACTATATATTATTATATTAAATTCATATTATGTTATAAAATAAAAGTCAGAATAAAAGGTGCCCTCAAACTTTGGACTATGTTACAAGAGATAACAGCACGATTAGGATAAATACTACTTATATGACAGTAATCTTAAATGACATTTCATTATAGAATTGAAAACTAAAATGATATATAATAGTATAACTTTTTTTATATATGAAGGAATATATACGTCATAACAGTCAAAAGTGTTGCCGTCTATAGTTCCGACAAATTTTGTTATCAGACAGAAAATCCATCAATATTTTTCGTCCATCGAAAAAACATATTTCTATTGCAGTGTATATATATTATACATATATACATGTACATATATGTGTATGAGTGTGTATATATACGTACGTATGTCTATATGCATATACTGTAAGAGAATTAGGTACAACAACGATGTACTTACAAGATTAGTTGCTTTGATGTTGTTCACCAAGACCTGATTAGTTTTGGCGTTGACAAAAATGTAGCCATCTGTTTCCTTTTGTATCATGTACTCTGCCCAATTAATAAAGAAGAGACATTTGCAAGGATCAAATACTACAATACTATCAACCATGTAAGTCTATTAACTAGAAAAAAATTAATACCTTCCTATAGAAGTATGGAGAAAGAAGATGCATATATGATACTCGAAACAATTAACTTATCGTATTCGTAGAAGTTATTTTTATTTTACTTCAACGTATTTTCCTATTTAATCTCTGATTTGAAAACAAGGCCTTCATGTTGACACTTTCTTAAAAGTTTACTATGCCCCATCCAAATTTCATACTTGAATTTCTAAAAGTCCAATCTATCGAATTATACTTTTATGTGCTTAAATATATTAAAGAAATTTTAATTCATTTTATAGTGTTTTTTTACAAGTGTCTTAAGTTTGAAAAAAATCAATTAATTGAACTAAAGCAGGAAGGCTGATGTAAACTGATAACTGACAAAAAAATTGTTGGATGAGAGAATTCTTAAGGAAAATATATAAGCAGATAAATTTGTAGATTTATGAATGAAAAAAACTGCACTTAAAAGGTTAAAGAAAAAAAACCAATAAAAATACTGAAATAACCTGCAGAATATACAATCTTCTATTGCATTCTCGCACATTAACAGCCAATCCTACACTGACAAAAAAAGTAGATATTCATTCATGCGCGTAATTAACTCATATATCAAGAAGATGTTTTTTTTTTCGAATATTATCTTTAGGTCTCTTTATATATAAAAAAATCGGAATGGGCAAAATTAATTACATGAAATGGATCATTTGGGTTGATCCCCATCAAAACAGGTAGATCATTGCCCAAGATGCTAAGACAGTAGTCAGCGTTGAACTTGGTGACCAGCTTCACAAGAGTCATCTCGGGGACGCGCGGCCAGAAGTCCCACTGCTGGGAGTTGCTTCCGGCTCCGGAATACCTTGATCGCAAGCCCACCGCCATTCCGTCGTTGACGGCGCCGCCGAAGGTCAAGGCATCAAAGTTTAGGTTGTTGGGGATTCCCGTAATTAAGGCTCCGTTGCCCTTGTTCCAAATTATAAGCAGCAAATCGTCAACGTTTTTCGGATCGAAGTGCTCCAGTTGAAGCTGTAAGTTAATTGTTGCAAACAAATAATTAATCAATACTCTTCACGTGGGAAAAGAAAAAATAGTTTTTTTGTGAAGTAATAATACTCACAAAATTCTTGTCTCCGGCTGCCTTGATGGCTTGTCCAGTTGCATAATTGATCAAAGCAAAGAAAGGATTCTTCACGAACCTTGTCTCCTTCACCCAGATCTTAGATATACATATGAATCCAAATGCAAAAACAACAAATTTATAAGAATCAACTCAGAAAGAAAGGAGAGAGAAAGATAGCATGCATGCATGCATGTTTTTTTTATATACCTGGCGCTCATCATTAGGGTTGTCCTTAGCGAGCACAACCCGGCCAACCTCTCCGACTGAAAGAGATAATTGAGGGTTTGCCCTGCAAGTGATCCTAATGTACTCCATGATCGATCCAGTAGTAGGTAATAGTAGTAGTGACCAACTAGTTATCGCATGCAGCTAGAAGCTGGAGAGTCCCTCGTCGTGTATTTATAGGCGGGAGAGCACGAATACGTGCAGACGCAAATAACATAAAAGAATAAAAAATAATGTACGAACTGTTGGACTGCCAACCGGTTACGAAAAAACCGAGAAAGTCCATTAAAGATCAATCTCAGTTAAGCCTTAAATGGGGCAATAATTAAATTATTTGTTGTGGTTTTCTCCGTCCAGAATCTGCAGAAAAGGAACATTAGTTATCTCAAGAGTAGTCATTTTACCCTATCTTTAATGCCACTTCATAATTCTTAATGCCACTCCTATCTTACCCATTTTACCTTTACTTTTTTTACACTATAACACAATCTTATATTTTATAATAGTGGAAGACCAGGAGTCTCTTATCTCTTTTTCCAACAACAAAATTATTATTTTATAATATTAATATAACAAATATTTATGTATTTATAATATTAGAAGACGAAGGGTCCCTTTCTCATTCTTCAATAATAAAATTATTATTATATTTTCACCTTTTTTTACTGCAATTGTTCTATTACGGTGCATATATTTTATTCATATTATTTAATATTTAATATGTATTTGATGAAATAAGTTAATAAATACAGGGTAGTATACTTACTTACAAAGTGAAATTAGATGATAGAGTAAAAAAAAGTGAAAATTGGAGTATTTAATAAAAATTTTCCACATTTTGATATGCTTTAAGAAAAAAAACAGAACCCAATTCAAACGTAAAAATTGTATTATACTTATTTTTCGATAATAAAACGTAGGCACATAATAGACTATCTCACCGTCAACATATGATGCAACATATAAAATTCCACACACAATTAAACATATGTTTGTCGCCAAGAGGGCTCAACTTCTTACTTCAAGGGCAATACAGCACCACACGTAATATTTGAACTTTCAAGAGATAGACTGCATCATGCTCCTTTCCTGTATTTAAAAAGATGAATATATATATATATATATATATATATATATATATATATATATATATATATATATATGATATAAGAAGAAATTAAGAGCAAATTATTACAAATTTGTCTAATTTATTTTCTAGAATTATTATTTTTTAATTAATGGTACGGATAAAGCCAAAAAAAGAATATATATATATATATATATATATATATGTATATATATGAATCACCCATAAATACAAAAGAAGTAAAAAAATTGTTTCTAGAGACAGATAATATTCTATAAAAGAAAACGAATCGTAGTAACATTTGTAGACAAGACTCTAAAAATTAGAATAGCTACTTGTATCATAATTCATAAGAATCTTCATGAGTTTAAAACGTCGAAAGCTTTTCTTTCAGTGGACGTGGAAAATTAATTTTTGAAGTTCGATTTGGGTGAAAGTGATTAAAAATTAAAAGAGAGAATTAGAAAAAAAAAAAGACGAGAAGAGATGCAGCCCAAACAATCAGATTTCATAGATTCAGAAACGAGAAGAATGCTAAAAAATGGGAACAATTTTCCACTTTTGAATGTTGTTATCTGCCCAATCCGAAAGGACGATGACTGTTCCATAAATTCTACCGTCAACATCGACGGCCGTCCAGTTGAACTTGTTGGTGTTCTCGCCTGCAATGCTTATAGCCGAGAGCCCATCTTCCACTGCTTTTATACTCCACTTCATTCCCTTCGTGTCGTATGGAGTGTAATCTTTGCAGAGCATTAACTATAAAAATATTCAATCTTCTTGTTGTCACAGACATGGAGATTAAAAAAAAATCAAGCTAACATATAGGTGCCACTTCAACTGTTAAAACATATATAAATATAAATCTATATAATTATATTAAATTTATATTATGTTGTAATATAAAAGTCCAATAAAAGGTGCCCTCAAACTTTGGACTATGTTACAAGAGACAGCAGCACGATTCGAATAAATAGTAAAATCTTATTGAGTTCAACTACTTATGTAGCAGTAATCTTAGATGATATATAATAGTATAACTTTTTTATATACGAAGGAACATACATGTCATAACAATCAAAAGCGTTGCCGTCTATAGTTCCGACGGATTTTGTTATCAGACACAAAATCCGTCAATATTTTTCGTTCATAAAAAAACACATTTGTTCTTATAGTGTATATATACTATACATATATACATGTACATATGTATACGAGAGTGTATCTATACGTACGTATATCTATATGCATATACTGTAAGAGAATTAGATACAACAACAATGTACTTACAAGAGGAGTTGTTTTGATGTTGTTCACCAAGACCTGATTAGTTTTGGCGTTGACAAAAATGGAGCCTTCTGTTTCCTTTTCTATCATGTACCATTGCTGTCCAATCAATAAAGAAGAGACATTTGCAAGGATCAAATACTACAATACTATCAACCATGCAAGTCCATTAACTAGAAAAAAAGATTAATACCTTCCTATAGAAGTATAGAGAGAGAAGATGCATATATGATACTCGAAACCATAAATGATCGATCAACCATAAAAAGGTTGATGTAAACTGATAACTGATAAAAACTTGTTGAATGAGAGAATTCTTAAAGAAAATATATAATAGATAAATTTGTAGATTTATGAATGAAACAAACTGCACTTCTAAATTAAAAGAAAAAAAAACCAATAGAATACTGAAATAACTTGCAGAATTAATATACAATCTACTATTGCATTCTCGCACATTAACAGCCAATCCTACACTGTGACAAAAAAAAAAGCATATATTCATTCATGCGCTTAATTAACTCATCAAGAAATTTTTTTTTCAATTTATCTTTAGGTCTCTTTATATCGAAAAAAAATCCGAATGGGCAAAATTAATTACCTGAAATGGATCATTTGGGTTGATCCCCATCAAAACAGGTAGATCATTGCCCAAGATGCTAAGACAGTAGTCAGTGTTGAACTTGGTGACCAGCTTCACAAGAGTCATCTCGGGGACGCGCGGCCAGAAGTCCCACTGCTGGGAGTTACTTCCGACGTCGTACCTTGACCGCAAGAACACCAACGTTCCGTCTTTGAAGGTCAACATATCAAAGTTTAGGTTGTTGCCGGTTCCCATCATTAAGCCTCTCATGTCCTTGTTCCAAATTATAAGCAGCAAATCGTCAACGTTTTTCGGATCGAAGTGATCCAGTTGAAGCTGTAAGTTAATTGTTGCAAACAAATAATTAATCAATACTCTTCGCGCGGGAAAAGAAAAATAGTTTTTTTTGTGAAGCAATAATACTCACTAAATTCATGTCTCCAGCTGCCTTGATGGCTTGTACAGTTGCATAATTGATCAAAGCAAAGGTGTGGACAGGATCCTTCAGGAACCTTGTCTCCTTCACCCAGATCTTAGATATACATATGAATCCAAATGCAAAAAACAACAAATTGATAAGAATCAACTCCAAAAGAAAGGAGAGAGAAAGATCGCATGCATGCATGCATGCATGCTTTTTTATATACCTGGCGCTCATCATTAGGGTTGTCCTCAGCGAGCACAACCCGGCCAAACTCTCCGACTGAAAGAGTCAAAGAGATAATTGAGGGTTTTCCCTGCAAGTGATCCTAATGTACTCCATGATCGATCCAGTAGTGGTAATAGTAGTAGTGACCAACTAGTTATCGCATGCAGCTGGAAGCTGGAGAGTCCCTCGTCGTGTATTTATAGGCGGGAGAGACGAAGATGTGCAGAGTGCAGACGCAAATAACATAAAAGAATAAAAAATAATGTACGAATTGTTGGACTGCCAACCGGTTAGGAAACAGAGAAAGTCCATTAAATTATTTGTTGTGATTTTCTCTGTCCAGAATCTGTAATGCCACTTAAGTAGACTCTATTGCCCTTACTTTTTTACTTTCAAGCAAAAGATAAATAAAGCTTTGAAAATTTAAAGCAAAAGATAAATAAAGACTAGTTGTGAAAAGAGAGGTAGAAATATTGCCAAAAAAATGTGACTCCTCATCTTCTTATACGTGCTTCAGAAATTTAAAAATAATAAACACAAACCATTGAAGAACAAAGTAAAAATATAAGAGATATGCAATAGCAAATAAATATCTATGAAAGGATGATAAATCCTAATTAAAAAAATATAATTGTGCAGTGAAAGTGAGCATCGAATAAAATATATATAATAAATATCAATTATGCATTCTCTCTCTCTCTCTCTCTCTCTCTCTCTCTCTCTCTCTCTCTCTCTCTCTCTCTCTCTCTCTCTCTCTCTCTCTCTCTCTCTCTCTCTCTCTCTCTCTCTCTCTCTCTCTCAATCTCCCCAAATATGCTTATTAAATAATCTCACACTCATTAACTCTCTCAACCATATCTCTCCCCTCATGCTAGTGGTTCATGCAAGTAGTTATTTTGTTAATTCAACAAATATATTAATTTCATTAATATAGAAATTACAGTGAGATTAATTTCAGGAATTTACAAAATAAAGTGAAAGTAAGAAGAGTGAAAAATATTTTTTAGAATACTTGTTTTTTTCTGAATAAGTTGTGTTCATTATCTTTTCAGTTTTTTTGTTAAGAAAATATGAATTATCAGGTTGATGCCAAATCTTTCATTAGTTAATCAGTGAGTTGATCCAATTCAATTCGTCATCATATCTTAGTAAGATATTTTTTTAACTGCAACTAATTGATTAAGCAACCAATTATTTTGGAATGAATTAGTATTTTATTAACAAAAAATAAACAACGGGCACTTAATAATTATTCAGAAAATTAATTACTTTAAAAAAATTCTATTATTTTTCACTCTTCTTATTTTCATTTTATTTTGTATATTTCTAAGACAAATTTTTATGTCTAATATTAGTTTAGTTTCCATATTAATTAAATTAATATGTTTGTCCAGTAATCTAATTTATACTATTAAGCAAATAATAACCATTAGCATGAAAGAAAGAGAACAGAGAAATGTGGTCAGTCGGACTATGTGATGATTTAATAGGGGATGGGACACATGAAAGTCAACGAGAGAGTGAATTGAAAAAATTTAAAATAATATAAAAGATAAAATGATGAATTTGGAGAGGCATTAAGGACCCCTATATGATATATGTTCTATGCCCATTCATTTAAAAGAGAAGTTAGAGAGACGCCTTGGAAACATAAACAATACCTGAAAAAAAATCCTCCTAGGAAATGAACAAGGGTTTGGATTTTTTTTATAGAAGAGAAATTAGAGATGTCTATAGAACTTTTAGAGTATAAGAAGAAGAAAAGACTTCGTTTGAATATGAAGAAGCTGAAGTCATTTTATGATGTCTGATTCAGAGCAATTGGAGTGACAGTTGGCACATATAGCAGATATCGGTGGTTTACATCTTTTAGTTTTGTAACGCATCTTTGTATCGATATATAGACTTGTATATATAGACACAACGTAATTAGAGTTAGACTTTTGGATCATTTGTTTCTTTTTCAAAAAAATCAAAACAAGGTGCTTGTTCTTCTTTTTTTTCCCATGTTTCGAGCCCCACTTCATCTGTGCTTTTATAGATCCGCGCAGGTTTCGTGACATGGTATCAGAGTTAGAAGAGTGTGATCTGTGCTTCTACAGAAGAAATCACTGGTTAGTGTTGCGATCATAGTTTTTGCTTGAGAAATGAATTTGTCTTCTACTTCAATTGGATCTAGTTCAGCTTCTGTTAGTATAGATCTGAATAACCTTTATTTCTTAATCCATCTGATTTCTCGGGTTTAATCCTTACTCATCATGTTCTTGTTGATTCGAGTAATTACCTTGCATGGAGCAAATCGTTTTATACTTCTTTACTCGCCAAGAACAAACAAGGATTTGTCGACAAATCATGTTTGATGGAATCTTTTGATCATGCATTACATTTTCAATGGAGGCGATGTAATGTGTTGGTAATTTCTTGGATTATGGTTACAGTTTCTAAAGATTTGATTAGCAATGTTGCCTATGATCAAAATGCGCGTTCCATCTTGCTCGATCACAAGGAATTCTAATTTGTTGCATAGCTGTGAATAGTCTCGTACAATAGAAATGGTGGTCACGTTGTGTTGTCTTAATGAAATTTTACTATTTTGCCTTTAGCTACAGTATCCACCCATATTTTTAACTTCCGTACTAGCACTTTCGTTCTCCCATAACAAACTGAAACATACATCACCCTTGTTAAGAAGTAATACATAACATATTTACAAATTAATCATAGATAACTGAAGAACCAATCATAATTAATTTATCTTATACAATCATTGAAAGTATTAATTACGTGGTAAATAAAATTAAACCACCAAAACCATCGATAAAAGAATTTTTTTTATCAATCTAATCATAAACACTAACATATTAACAGGTGTAACAAGACTTGGAACCAAGTGCACTTTAAGCGACTCTAATTGTATGTACACATACTAAGCAATTTACAAAAATAAATGAGTTCATACATCTACTCCTAATCACATGTAGCACACTAGGACAGAAATAATAATTATTAACATGAGTATGTATTCGTGACTTCCATAGTATGTTAAGGAGAAGATACAACACATCTTGTATAAGTCATACAATACTTGGTAGATGAAAGCATGATGGGAAAGAGAGTAACACGACAACTTATCCTCCCCGTTGTAGTTCGATAATTATTACTATTATGGAACGCTTATACTTATATATAATTATATCATATATTTAATCCCTTTTCTTATATATTCCAAGTAATGCACTCGGAGAACGATTGATTGTATAATTTTTTATTGCATATTACTTAAATTCTATATATATATATATATATATATATATATTGCATATCATGTGAGGTTAGATAGAAAGAAAAAAGAATAGTCATGAGGGAGGAGCGCTTCTCATGCCACAACCTCCCTCATTGCCTATAATATCGCCAATATATATATATTGCATATCATGTGAGGTTAGGTAGAAAGAAAAAAGAATAGTCATGAGGGAGGAGCGCTTCTCATGCCACAACCTCCCTCATTGCCTATCATATCGCCAATAGCCCCACACAAGTTGAAACTAATAGCCTTCTATCTCTCTTCACTTTCCCATCTTTTCCTCTCCACTCAAACTTGCAATAGGAGAGCGAGGAGAAACAAGTAAACGACATAAGAGGAAAAGAAACTAAAAAGAACAAATAAGATGAAGAACGCGAGGAAGAAAAGATCGTCAAAATGGTATGTAACGGTGATCCAATTTATTTTATCATTTTCTGATAGTAAAATGATAAAGAAAATTGGATCCCCACTATATACCGTCTTCACGATCAGTTTTTCCTCATGTTTCTACGTCTTTGAAGCGTGATAAAATAAATTGGATCTCCATTATATACTATTTTGGCGATCCTTTCTTCCTCGTGTTCTTCATCTCATTTATTTTCCTTTATTTCTTTCCCTCGTACGTCGTCTACTTGTTTCTCCTTGATATCTTATTGCAGATTGTAAGGGAAAGATGGGGGAAGCGAAGAGAAGACTATTGCTTAGAGGATTTTAAAGGGCTACCGGCCCGGCGACATGAGTGAGATTGTCCTCCTTCGTGATCCATTCTTTTTTTATATTACGTCACATATAACTGGTAGCATTGATGTAGCAAAGGGCATATCGCTCCAAATGTAACTGGAATTCAATTATATACTTCATAATTCTCCATTACATCTTGTTTAGAATGCAAATCCGTTGTAATCGTTTTGTAAGATTTGGAATAGTTTTATGAGAGAAATACATAAAAAAAATAAAGAGGTATATATACTTTTTTTATTGGAAGGTAAGTGGTCTTATTAGGAATGAACCAGATCGGCCAAGGTTTGAGAAACCGATCAGAAGCGGTCTAAAAATTGGCTAGATCAGATATTTTTGGAATGAACTGTTAACAACTTTTGGTCTCACCTAAATTCAACACGTAGACAACTAAGAGAGAAATATATTTTTTAAAACTCAAATACCATGTTGAATTTAATGTCCTAATCAATTTTCTTAAAAGTTTAAGTCGTTAGCAAAAGTAACTTCAATAATTTTGTATTCTTAACACATTGAGCCCAAATTGAAAATAATAATGGACAGAAAAAAGAAAAGCAAGAGAAATATGGACAGAAAATGAAGAATCTAAAATGGAAACAAATAATTAAGTAGAGAAGAAAAGCAAATGAGGATGCAGGAGAGAAAATATAGAAAGAAATAAGGGCAACCGTTAATTTGGACACCTAAATAACATGGAAATTAGAAGAAAATGTTACACATATTATAGCAATTCTATAATTTACTATTACCTAATAAATTATCGATGACAAATGATATACTTTTTTATATGTAGTGAATCGACTTAATAAATATATGTTATACATTTTAATTCGATGAAATTATATATTATCTTATTATTGTCCAATTCAACTTTTGCATTTAATTGATTCAACTAGTTCGACGTGAGCAGAATACTTTTCTATGTCAAGTTTTTTAGTTGTCATCACAACATCTTCAACTTATATTAATTATCACCTGGCACATCTAATTGTAGTGAGTAGGAGTGTTCACTGGTCGGATTTGATCCGACCCGACTCACCCCCGTCGGGTCAGCCCTCTTTGGAGGGATGGATCTAATCCGGTTCGGGTCAGGTTGGATCGGATCGAGTGGTCGGGTTACCCGAATACCATTTTTTTCTTTTTTTAAAATTTTTTCTTACATTTTCTATTATTTAATATAAAAAATATGATATAATATTTATTATAAAAGCATAAAATAATTTGTTAAATATTTATATATTATTTTATGCATTTAAAATATTTTATTTTAATTTTTTAGTATAAAATATAGGCTGAGAATTAAAAAAATTTTAAAAAATTCGAGTCTTTCGGATCGGACTCAGGTTGAAAAATTCTGACCTGTACCGACCCGAACTGGGGTCGGATTGAGGTCGGTTACGACCCAACCACAGATCCGAACCGACCCAAACTAGTTTGGATCGAGTCGGGTCATCGAATTCACAGGTCGACCCGACCCGCTGAACACGAGTGAAATTTGTGTATAAGATTTTAAATTTGGCGCCTGATTACTCAATTGATTCCGACGGTTATTTACTTCTTTGTCACTTCGTCTAGATTCATTTTATATCATCTTTTAAAATAATTTAATAGCTACCAATTCTTGAACACCAAAATTTTGGACTGGGTTTCAATGTATGCCCAAGGCTTAGTAAATGCAAAAGGATGTCAGTTACTACTACCCTCAGTGCCATCGAAGGATCCGAATCCATTGGTTCAATGATTTGGCCAGGTAGCTCCATGCTAATAGGGTTGCACGAGTCATTAAATATGATAAAATGCATCCTTCTTTTGTTTTAGGCAATGAATATTTTGACTTGAACTTTGCATATTGATAAAAATATCAGGGCTTTCAGTCCGAAAGTGGCACATGTTTGTAACCACATACTGGCAGCAATCAAATCCCTCTGCCCACATTTGTTAATGATGATTATATGCGGGAACAAAAAAGGCTTACTATGTGCAGTGAGGAAAAAAGTTGAGTGGCTGTTCAAAGCAATCGGCACATAGTTTGGCAATACAATCAAAGCATCAATGTCCCTGATGTTATCAGGGAGGTGAATGCATTGTTTATAAAGGAGACTATAAGAAAGTAGTATATAAAAAATATCATATGAACCCTCAACATATTATGACAATCGTTAAATTTCATCCAACTTCTAACTTTGACTACCATTTATCTGGCAGTGCATGGAAAGGGAGAACTCAGGTGTAACATCTGAATTCTATGACTACTATTTTAGTATTTTCAAGAAAAGAAAGGCAAGCATGAAATAATACAGAGGTTCACTTTCACCAACCTCAGAAAAAGAGAGAATTTAACAATTTGATAAATTAAGTAGAGTCCGAGAAAAAAAAATGACATTACAGTTATAGCGATAACTGCACCAACATTGGTGAGATGCAAGTAGCTCCCGTTATCAAGCTGCCTCCGAAACAAACCCAGAAAGCCTGAAGGCTATCTGGGATACTTCTCATTCACATCTTATGCAACAACCTTTCTGAAGCATGATGCAGTTGGGCCTGCTGAGACTTTATGCCAAAAACCTTGAATGAAAGTATCATCAGAACTAAAACCCTTATATCAATCAATTAAGTAATGGCAACGAAATAACTGCAAGAGTAACAATCATCCTTCTAGTCAAGCGGATTAAAGGCTATATTTTTGCAGAAATGCAAACGAGGTATTGAGGATGAAGGTAACCAGATGTTTCATTCATCATTGGAAGCGGCAGTCTTCTTCTTTTTCTTCCTTGAAGCAAAGCTGCTGGGACCAATGGCTATTGACATACGCTTCGTCCTGTCAATATTTTTTCAGTTAGACGGTAGGAAAATCGTCAAAGTGCAAAGCATATACTATATACTTTGGAAAACTAACAGGTTAGCAAGTTCCCCTGTTTCAGAATCATCCACCTCATTTTGTTCATCTGAAGAATAGCAAAAATGGAATTCATTAAAACTAAAAGATTTGGGCATTCCATTATCATACACACATCTTATCAATAATTTTGGCTTCTCATTTTTCATGAGAAAACAAGAGGAAAAAAAACCTCCATGAAGACAGATAACATGCCAACCCTTTGACAATGAGAAGACTGAAAACTCCAACTTACAGTTCTGATGATTTTTCAAGGGTAATTTTATGTCTCATTGACAATGAGAGACCACATCTACTTTTTTCCCCCATCAAGATTTCCCTGGTTTGACTTACCAATTCTCAAAAGACCGGGTGTTTTCATGCATATGCATGCTCCCAGTACTTACATATTTACATTCATGCTTATGTTATTAGATACTCCCTCCCTCCCTCCCTCCCCCTCTACTTTTAGTTCCCATACACTTGTACATCTTCATTTTTTGCTGATATTACAATGTAGAAGTGGATGCCCATTCAAATGATGTTGACACCTTTGTCCTTCAGAAAAAAACTAGATGACAAGTGTAAACTGAGACCCTCTCAAACAAAGAAAAAAACTGGGAGACCATTTTTATGGGCAAAAGAATGACTAGCATGATACTGAAAGATGACATAAGTACATAACTAGATATTAAAACACACTAAGAATTTACTCAAATGTGGAAAGGCCGAAAAGAATGACACTGTTGTTGAACCCTCAAAAGATAACAAGATTAAGGTGAATAAGGGCCACCACAAGAATGGCAGAAATCCTTCATCTGCAGGATTCCACAATCCTTTAGCAACAGGAATAGCTTGATATCAAACAGCAACTCTTGTAATGATGATCAATGTGAATCTGGCTTGTGTATTATGCCCCTTATCCACAAGAAAAAGGAAAACTGTACGGAGTTATTGACATCATCATAAAAGAACTCTCCCAGATTCCTTAGGAGTTTCTAGCCTCAGTCCATTTGTTCCATTAGATATGTATACAAAGTAAATAAAATTCCACAATTTGTTTTGTTGTTTTGAGAACTGTAAGGATGATACGAAGTTTGCGTAGACATTCACTTTGTATTAAGAACCATACAATTTCGTAATTCTTCTGCTGCATTCTGTAATATACTTTTTTTGACCCCGAACAGATTTCGGTTTACTAACATAGACACACCAATGCTTGTTTCCAAAAATGATCTCAGCTTTAATCTACCACTTTATAGCAAAGAAAGGTACCTAGTTCATTTTATTGATACATATGATTCTGAATAATCTATTGTTTTTTGAGAAGTGAAATAATTTATTTTTTATTACTTTTGGGGAGATTTATTTTAGTTACTAATTGGAAGCTCAACATAATCATTGTTAGTTACTGAACAATGATCATCAACAATCACCAGTGAATAAGGATGTTTCTTCATAGAAAAAATGATTTGTCATATAACAATATTCTTTTATGTTTCAATTCAATTAACCTTTTTTTCCCTGGGAGAGAAAATAATGGCTTGGTATTTCAACTTATAATCTGATTTCTTTAGCCTAATGGAGGAACATACAATTACATAGAAAAGATAAAAGAATAAAGGGGACTAAAAGCGAAAAGAGGCCCACAAGTGTAATCCAGTTAGCCTGATATCCCCATGTCACATCTGTTAAATCCCTGTCTTTACTTTATTTATTAAATGCTAAATTCATTAATGAAATTTCAAACAATTGAATATACTGAGAAATGTTTATCCATCCACTAATAAAAATGTTAATTAAAGAAAAAGAGAATAACAATTGTATGCATGATCCTTCCAATGCCATACCCTGAAAATTTTGTTTCAGTAGACAAACTATGCTTGTATTATTCATTCTCAAAGGTTTCCACTTAATTAGGATGTCTGTTACCTGGATGTTTTCCATCATCCACTTCATCATCTGAGTTATCACAAGAGTCCCAACGATCTGTTCCATTGTCAAAATCCCAACGACTTCCAACAGGGGGGATCCAGAAGTCAGGCTCCTCTGGATCACTGTTATCTCCATTCATGGCTTTAGAAACAGAACACTTGTTGCCTCTGGTTTTCTTCTGATCCTTCTTGCAAGGAACAATGCTAGGCTTTGATTTCTTCTTAGATTGTTTTTTGTCCTTTTGCACCTCTTCAGTTGGCATAAGCTTCTCCATTTCCATTTTCTCTATCAACACATGGCAATTAAAGTAAATAACATCCTATTAATATTGGAATGAAAGAAGTGTAAAACATGTGCAAATCATATGAGAGATCTAGGGATTTAAGTCCATAAACAAATTGAAGATCGGAATGTCTCAGAAAGAACAAGATTAAAGGTGATGTTTAAGGCAATAAACTGATGGTGCATGCATCAATATGCATCCCTTAGTATTAATGATGGAACTAAAGAATATGCTTTGCTCTACTCGTGTCCCTATTACTTCCAAACTTCCATCATCCGCGCCCATTATACATTCTTGTCCCAAGTCCAGATCATGCGTCATATAACTACAACTAAACCTTGCATCTTTCCCAAGAAGGAAAAATGATGTATTCTAATTTTACTGAAAAATACTTAGACCATCAATGAGAACTGAGAAACATCATATTCCATCTGAAGTTCTGCCTATTCAATTAATCATAAAGTCACATACCATTTGTAGGCTTTTTTTTTGGCAGAATTACAGATCCAGAAATCACATTATTTATCCCCTTAATTGCATTGTTGAGGAAAAGGATGTCCTCTTAATTGCATTGGTTGACGAATGAGTAGAAAATTTTACCTCTTTTTCCAACTATTGCATTGATGCTTGTTATAGATAAAAAAAAGACTTTTTCGTCATTGTTATATCATTTTTTTGCGGATGATATAGTACTTTTAGCGGATTCAAGAGAAGAGATTAATACAAAATTGGAAATATGGAGAAATACGTTGGAGTCAAAGGGTTTTCGTTTAAGTAGGAATAAAACAGAATATATGCATAGCAATTTCACAAATAAACAACTTAGAGACGATTTGAAAGTTAGGCTAGGGGAGGATATAATTCCTCAAGTGACAAAGTTTAAATATTTAGGATCAATTGTAAGACAAGATGGTGAGATTGATGACGATATTAATCATAGAATTCAAGCTGGTTGGTGTAAGTGGAGGAAAGCCACTGGAGTTCTTTGTGATAGAAAATTACCCAATAAAGTTAAAGGAAAATTCTATCGTACTGCTATAAGGCCAGCAGTGTTATATGATAGTGAATGTTAGGCTATGAAGGGACAACATGAACGTAAGGTGGGGGTAGCCGAAATGATGATGTTGAGATAGATGTGTGATCATACAAGATTAGATAAGATTAGGAATGACCATATACGTGAACGAGTCGGAGTGACTTCTATTAGTGAGAAAATGGTAGAGAATCGTTTGAGATGGTTTGGTCATGTTCAGAGAAGACCATTAGATGCGCCAGTAGGAAGAGTAGATCAAATAATCTAAAGTCTGATTAAAAGAGGGAGAGGGAGGCCAAGGCGGACACTTGGCGAACTAATAGAGCAAGATCTACTGGTGAATAATATATCGAAAGGTTTGGTTACTAATAGAGCGAAATGACGTCGTATGATTCATGTAGCCGACTCCACCTAGTGGGATAAGGCTTTGTTGTTGTTGTTCGTCATTTTTCTGCGTTCTTAGGCCTTGAACCTACCTAGTTTGTTGAGGAACCTCTTCCCATTGATGTGCTTCCAGATATGCTCTTCCGTCTTATTCACCACATCGCCGGTCAGCTTGCAAACCAACTGAGACCTGCAAAACGGCACCAAAATCTGGAGCTTAAGTTTCTTTCATAGGCATGAAATCAAACAACTTATCATTGGTTATTTTGTTCTTCGCTTACTTGGAGGTCGGGTGTGGCTGGAACATGTTTAGGGGCGGCCTTTTGGCAGCGAGGGCGGCGTCGATAAGCGCGAGGCGGCAGGCCTTGGAACGGGAGTAGGAGTGTTGGTCCTTGGCGAGCAGCTCATGACCCGTCTCCACGCACCGGAGACGACCGCCATCCAGATCGGAGAACGTCGGGGCGCCGAGCAGGAAGCTGCCCTCCTTTTCTCCGTTGGGCCTCTTGTTGTTCTTATTCTCCTCTTCTCCGCCATCTCCGCTGCTGGCGGTAGGGTTGCTTGCGGCCCTCTCTTGTTGCTCGACCTCCATGGACAGGGAAGGGTTTAAGCCCCCAATTAATTTGGATCGTGTACCTTATATTTAGGGGGTTTAATGGGCTGAATAAGTAGGAGCCTCTACTATGTTCCCAGCCGTCGGATCTGATCGGATGGCTAGGACATTGAGCGTGGCTCAAGCATGGTTCAACGGACAGAAAAAAAAACTGGCCGGCTAGGATCCGTCAGCGAGTGCGAGGACCGACGGCGGCAAGGGAGACGGTGGCGAGGGCGAGGGCATGAGCATCAACGGCGACGAGAGCGAGGATCGACGGCGGAGAGGGCGAGGATCATTGTAGTTGAGGGCGCGAACGACGGTGGCGAGGGCGAGGATCGACAGCGGCGAGGGCACGAGCGTCGGTGGCGGCCGCGAGCGACGGTGGCGAAGGTAAGGGACGGCGGCGAGAGCGCGATAATCAACGGCGTCGAGGGTAAGGATCGGCGGAGGCGAGGACGAGGATCACGAGTGGCGACCTCACGTTCGCCGGTGCATCAAATAATGCGCGGGATCACTGGAGTTGAGGTCGCCGACGCCGGCAAGGGACGCAGTCGAGCAGTGGATGTGGTCGAGCGGCGAATGTTGAGGTCTAGCGGGGAGAGCAGCGAATGTCTGTAGACGATGTCGCGCAGCGGACGAGGTCAACCGGCGAACTTCGAGCGGCGGACGAGGTCGAGCTGTTCGCCCTTGACTGTCGGCTATGGCAGAAGGGGACTTTGGATCCCTTTGCAAAGAGATGAACCGGCGGGAGCTCAATCCGGCTCAGAAAATGGAGTTGAACCGGCCATAAAATGAAGTGAACCGCATTACTTTGTGCACCGTCCGATTTGAATCCTACGATTGATTGAATGGTGAGGAGGAGGCCGATTAAATTCTATATTTAATAACATTATACAAGATTAATAAGAAATTATAAATTAATATTGGATAATTATATTCAATATTTATTTAACATTTCCCGAGTCTTAAACGTCTAATTTTCATGTCATGCTTTTTCTTAAAAAGCTATTTGTATAAATAATTATTAATGATTTGTTTTTAAATCAGAAATCAGTATAGATAGCCGTTAGAATTTTCCTTTATAACTTTTAATCTTGAGAACTTTTGTTACAATTCTTTTCTTCTTCAACTTATTATTTAGTTTTTAAATTTTATTTTATTTGGAGGAATCAGTAAATTATTCTTTTTACCAACCAAAATTAAGCATCTAAATTTTCAAGGGCATGTGCCAAAAAGATAAAATATAATGAAATTATTTTCGATACGAAAATTAAGTTAAACAATGAAAACACTCACAATTTTCAAATTTCTTTGGAGGTCTTCATATTAGCTAGTAAGTGATTTGATGTATGAATAAAACTTTTCATGGAATTAGAATTATACAAATGCACTTTTGAAAAAGTGTTCGCAGATTTTTCATGAAGTAAAAAAAGAGATTCAAAATTGTATGGATTCAAAGGGAGTCCACATATGAATTAGCGATGATTTATATATCAATGATGGGAATTATCATTAATTTATAAATCAATAAGGGATCCATACATGTGAACCATTTTGAATTCACACATTTTTTTAATTTAAAAAATATATAATGTTCTTTTGAAATAATACTTTTTTATGCAGTTTTGTACTTGTTTGGTTTGAGAATCACAATTGAAAATTTTACGATAATTTATGAAAGCGTAGAGAAAACTAATAAACTAACAAATGTAATATTCATTTCCTTTACTGATCTAACGAAACTAAATCATTCGTATTTCAACATCTCCTAAGCGCATTTTATTTTTTATTATATATTCAATTAATGATGATGTTCCTCTTTAAAATATATATATATATATATATATATATATATATATATATATAATGAGATTAAGTAGGGTGTACCCACACATTTTGGTTACAAGTTGTACCCAAAAGCTCACAACTGTTGGATTGAAGATCAACACTTAAGATCCTTGCGCCGTGAACTGCTCCTTTTTGGAATTTTTTTCTTGATTTTTTCCCTCTGACCGATTTTGGGGGTTTTTGTCCCAAAATCCAACATTTCAAAACCCTCACACCCAAAATCGACATTCGACGACTCCCTCCTACCCTCCGACCTTTTCGATTTTGGGGGTTTTTGCTCATGAGGATCGGATCTGGTTCTGCTAGCAAAAGATCTCCGACAACTGCCCTTGTTCGTGACCTCCCCACTCCTCTACTCGTGACCTCCCTCATCCTCCCTCATCAAGCTGGTATTAAGGCCTTGCGACCTCCCTCTACAGGATGGCGAAGAAGAGGGTTGATGGCTGCTCGCGACATTCCCACTCCTCCGCTTGCAACCTCCCTCATCCTCGCTCGTCGACCTGCTGTTAGGGCCTTGCGTCCTCCCTTTACAGGACAACGAAGAAGAGGATTGACGGCTGCTCGCGACCTTCACACTCCTCCGCTTGCAACCTCCCTCATCCTCGCTCATCGGCCTGTTGTTAGGACCTTCGTCCTCCCTTTACAGGACAGTGAAGAAGAGGGTTGACGACTGCTCGCAACCTTCCCACTCCTCCGCTTGCGACCTCCCTCATCCTTGCTCGCCGGGCTGCTGTTAGGGCCTTGCGTCCTCCCTTTACAGGACAGCGAAGAAGAGGGTTGACGGCTGCTCGCGACCTTCCCACTCCTCCACTTGCGACCTCCTTCATCCTCGCTCGTCGGGCTGCTGTTAGGGCCTTGCGTCCTCCATTTACAAGACAGCGAATAAGAGGGTTGAAGGCTGCTCGCGACATCCCTCCGCCGGACGGCTTCCTCTTGTTATTGGTCTGTAGTTATTTTTTGTCTCTCATCCTCATTCTTCGGGCTTTTTTTCATTCATTTATTTGTCCATTTGCTCTCAGCCCTCTACAACTGCTGCTAGTCTCCGTAGGACGTCGAAGAAGAGCACTACTGCTTTCGACCTCCCTCCACAACACACAATCACATTGGACGCGGCCTCCCCCTCTACAAGGTCCCTCTTACTCGATTTGTGTTGGCAATCATCATTTGTAGATGAAAGCATGGATGATTTGTAGAACTTATTATTTATTGTGCATAATGTTTTTGTCACAGTAATGTCGAAGATTAACTTTATTGTATTAGAATGTGATTGTCAAGAAAAAGCCATCATTAAGACATCTTGGACTATGAAAAGTCCAGGTCGAAGATTTTACGATTGTAAGAATTATCAAGTGAGGTTTGAAGATGAAAGAGCGAAGTTTGAAGCTTTCATTGAAATAGAAAAAAGAAAATGTAGATTGTTTAAGGTTATAATAGCATGTATGTTCTTAGTGATACTATATCTTCTCAAGTGAGCTTCGAAAGAAAATGTGTTGCGATTAGATCCTTTAAATTATATTGTAAGTGTAATATGTTAAGACTATCGTTGCATCTTATTATCTTATGTAATGCAATGTTCTTGTTAAGACCATTGTGGCATCTTATTTTCAGGCCTTAACCATTGTGGTTATACAATCTTGTTAAGATTATCAGATCCTTCAAATTGATAGTGTCATAGTGATATACAATCTTTGAAATTGATGTCTGCATATTACTGCATTTTTCGAACCAGCATTGATGTAACCATTGTGGTTATTGCATTTTCAGGCCTTAACCTTCTGGAAAATGGATCCTTCAAATTGAGTGTCATAGTGATATACAATCTTTGAAATTGATGCTTGCATATTACTGCACGAAAAGCAAGCGATGGAATGAATTGATACGATAACTTGATGAGAGGAAGAAGAATTGTAACATAGATGCCAAAAATAAAACATATTACTGCATTTATCGAACCAGGATTGAATGTCTATAAGCTCATGACATTTATCGAACCAGGACTGAAATGAGATAATGTTTATAAGCTCACGACATTAATTGATACGATAACTTGCTGATAGGAAGAAGAACTTAACATAGATGTCAAAAATAAAACATATTACTGCATTTATCGAACCAGGATTGAATGTCTACAAGCTCACGGCATTTATCGAACCAGGACTGAAATGAGATTTAAGTCTCTGAATTTTTCTTGGCCTACCTTTAGCCTTTACAAACGACGGATCATGTATGACATCCTCATCAAATCCTTGTGAACTTTGGCTTAAGGTAGTAGGAACTTCACTTATAGCTACTTGATTTGTGCATGTCAAATTTTCAAATTTTTCAATAAGTTCTCTCATAACGGAAACCCCAATTTCTAGAAAAGTAGTAGAATGCATGGCAAAATCATTAACTTTGCACATATTTGTTCGCCATATAAATTTTTGAAGAGGAGTTATGAAACAGGGGTCATTTGTACATGTATTGACATTGTCATGAATTGCATGTACATTCGAATATCGAGCGTCCATTGTCCATCGATGAAGTATATATTGCTTAGGTAAACACGTAACCATCTTCTTATTAAGAACATTCAAAATATGAACATAAAAAATACCTTCTTGTTCAAACTTCTTACACGAGCATCTCACTGAATGATTTTCTTGATCACTATATTCCACAAGGAATTTTCTTTGATTTTCTTTTCTCATCAAGTAAACATAGTATACTACATGATGATCATCCTTCGAAATCTTCTCAGTAAGGAAATCATTAATTTGTTTGAACTCTTTTTTGGAATATGGAAAACATACTTTGAGTGTATACCTTGCCCGCATGAACTTCCAATAGGTGTCTCGATATCAAAGAAGTCGTAGAGTTCATATTTTTAAAATCTTCGCGTTCTTCAGCTTCGCGACGTGAACGAAGGGCTTCGACATACTGAAATACAAAATCTATTAGTGAAGTATTCGAATTGGCATACCCATCAAAAAAAGCATTCATACTTTCTGATCTCTGCGAGGAAGACATTCCTGCAAAGAAAACATCACTTAAGTACACTGGCACCCAGTAGGCACAAGCAGAGCGCATCGATCTAAGGTGGAGCACAGCCAGAGTTCACGAGGTTGCTCAACCGAGGTGCAGGCATCACCCAGCACCGAAGGTCATAGCCGGAGGTCGCTTTGTCGGAGGGTCACTCAGCGGAGGTGAAGGCGTCACCCAGCACCGGAGGTCACAGCCGGAGGACTCAGCCAAGGCGCAGGCGTCACCCAGCACCGGAGGTCGATTTGCCGGAGGGTCACTCAGCCGAGGCGCAAGCGTCACCCAGCACCGGATGTCGCTTTGCCGGAGGCATAGATCTACGGATCTGCGAATTTTTTGGCAAGAGCGGGAATGGGAAGATGACAAAAAACCCCAAAATCGAAAGGTCAAAGGGAAAAAACCAAGAAAAAAACCCCAAAAAGGAGCGGTTCATGGCGCAAGGATCTTAAGCGTTGATCTTCAATCCAACGGTTGTGAGCTTTTGGGTACAACTTGTAACCAAAATGTGTGGGTACACCCTACTTAATCTCATAATATATATATATATATATATATATAGATTAAAAGTAGAATAAATATCATTTACATATTTATAAATTCAACGAATGGAAAAAGGAGACACATTTTTTTCTATTTTTTCCTATATTATATTATTTACTTTTATGATTTCACCTTATAAACCTAGCCATTTTAAAATTAGTCTTTATTAAATTAGTCATTACAAAATTAGAATTTTTAAAACTAGTTGTCAGAATATTTTGACAATAAATTTAAATATACATTCACAAAAACAAATATTGTATAACTTTTGGTCTCGTCTAAGCTCTATTATGTTCTCATTGTAATTTCAATCTAACTTTTGTACTAAAAGATGAAAAGGAAAACTATTCGATCGGACAATCGTAAAAAGGAATAGTTAATGTTGGAATATTGGTTTGGTCAAGGAGAAGTATTCTCTAGTGGTTGCATTTTTACGATGAATTTAATGGGGCCCACCCCTTGAAATGGGGTGGACATGTTGTTGGCTGTCGGATGACGGTTTGATGCCTAGTGCTAATAAGCACGGCTCCGCACCTGGTTGAAAGGCTAGTTCAGCTTCGATGATGGCGGTTTAGCGGGTGACGATTCAACACTTGGACGAAACACAAGATCTACATAGTCGTCATCCTCCAAATTGCTCATCACCATTGCCCTCGACTTTGTTGTTGCACTCAACTTAAATTTGCTCGGTTCATCGCCGCCCGCTTGCCTCCATCGGACATGATAGCAACAGGGTGATGGTCGAGGGCGAACGATGCAAGGGCGATGGTCGAGGATCAGCAGTGAGTGGTGGAGTTCGAGGGAGGTGACGAGCGAGCGAGTTTGAGGGTGACGATGGAAGGTCGAGGGCGAGGCCGAAAGTCAATGACGAACGACAAGGTCAAGGGTGATAACAAGCAGATGAGCTTGGGTCGACAACGAGTGGCCATCTTGAAATAGATGTCCTTGACGTTTGTGCCCTATGATCTATGCCCTAGATGCCAATGAAAACATTTGCAAGTTTGCTCGCAAGGATAGGAGGTCGTCGTCCTCACAATTCCTCATCGATGACGTCCGAGGGAGCAACAAGGGTGCAAGATGATGCATGTAGAATTGATAACAAATGTTAGCAAGTGCACTAGTCGCTCAAGTAATAAAGTGAATGAGTAGAATTATCGTTCCCATGAGGACGGTTAATAACTCAGATTTTATTTTAACCTTGTTAATTGAGAAATTAAGAAAATATATGATTTACAAAGGTGAATAAAAAGAAAATAACAAAAATAAAAGAAATGATCACTTGGAGAAATAATGATTTGATGATTAAGGAATCTAATTATCACCACTAGAATGTAATAAATTTTTTTTAACTTAGAATTAGTTGAATCAATAATAAAGTGAATTCCCAAAATTAGTTAACCAATATTTCAGGCTTTAACTACTATCTTATGAATAATTAAAATAAATTAATCCTTTCGATTTTTAATTTACTTAATTAAATCATAAGATGCATTCAATCGAAATTAATATTAAGGGCTTTCTCAATTCACTTTAATAAGTACACAAATTACGTCTCTTTCGATTTCCCTAATTGTGGCATGCAATAATTAAACTCAAACCCTAGAAACTATTATGAAAATAATCACTTCTTCTCATATAGCAATCAAATCACAAATCATGGAATCAAAGGAAAGCATTAAACATTAAATTGCAATGCTATTAAAGATTCAAATCAAACTAATATTAAGAAAGACTTCAATACATAAATATGATTCAAATAGAATGACCCTAATAAAGAAATAAATTTGAGAATAATAACATCAAATCTAATGTAAATGATTGGAAAAAGAAAATGAAGAACTCTGGCATAGGCTAAGCACGTCTTCTCTCGAGTTTCCGACAGAGCTTCGCTGTTGTTCTCGCACTTCTCCTCTTTTTAGACTTCAAAAGTATGATCTAGAGATGTTTTTCCAAGCCCTCTTCTATCTCCTTTTATAGGTTTTCTCGTCTTCCAAGGAAAGAAACAAAAAATATATAAAAAAAGTGGATAAAAATGACTTTAAAACGGCCTAACAGACCGCCGTCACGGCCGTGCAATGCTCCGGCACGGCCGTGACAGAAGGCTGAAAAAGGCTAAAAAATACTTAGCCAAATTTTCTGCTAGAAATTGTCTGTCACGGTCATGACAGCAACTGTCACGGTCGTGATAGTAACTTAGCCAATTTTCTGAGTGCTGAATCTTTCTATCACGGCCATGACCAGAACTGTCACGGCCATGACAGTCTTTTGAGCTGTTTTAGACATTTTCTTGCCTTCATTTCGACGTTCTCTCATATTCTGTCATGAATAATTTTCATATTTAAGTAGAAATTAAATCTAAATGAAATTATATGAAAACAAATCAAAACTCTTCTTTTCTAAATATAAAAATATTCTAAAGTGTTAATCAAATGACCCAAAGTAATACATGATTTTCCGTGCATCAAATACCCCTAAGCTTAATATTTTGCTTGTCCTCAAGCAAATTTCATATAAAGCACAGGGCTCCATCACAAAACCAATATTTTCCTCACACTATTCTTTTACACGACCATCACCAGAGTACCTTTTCTCAACCAATACCCAGCCTTGCAGAATTCTTAGCATTTAAACATGTCTTTTCTGCATGTCTACAAATAATATTAGTCAATCTCATAAGAGTATCAATATTGAACCACAAGTCTTTAAGGAGCTTATTTTCATACTATTATCATTTCACATTCCAGCATTAAGATTTTTTTTCACTTAAGAATTTAGTAATCCTCCATATTGCACAAAGTGGTTTATGTAACGGGCTTTCGACCGACGGATCCCAGAGCAGATGCCCTTAGGTCGTCAGGCAAGAATCCCCTAGGGATCTAATTACTCGAACACACCAAGATTCCAAAGGATACTTTATACTTTTCACTTAACTGTTGGAGCTCAACTTGTCCGCTTTTCATTTTCATTTTTGCATTAAAATTAGCATAATTATAAACTCCAAAAAGACTTAATGCTTTCAATAGAGATGTAATTATAATCAAGACTAACATCATAGTAAATAATGGAGAAATTTATCATTTAAAAGCTAGTCCTTCTACTTAGCAACAAACTCAATCCAAATCTCAATACTCTGGTGATACTCGATAAAAAGAAACAATGATTGAATTTCATAGATTAAGCGATGTTCTGAAAATAAGCTTAAAGACAATAAAATAATAAACGCGAAGAAATGAGATGGCACAAAATTTTTAAAATTTTCATAATTAGATGCATGCCAAAAAAAAAGATGATAGACTAAAAATATTCAAAATAGACATGCCATGCAAATGAAACAAGACTAAATCCCTCCCCCAAACTTGAACCTGATACTGCCTAGTGTTAGGCCCGTGCTCATGAAAACTATGAAATAAAAATAATATATGATAAAATGAAAAAGGAATAGGGACAACATGATGATTTCTAACTTCTGCTGAGCAATTAAAAATATCTTGATCATAGTGCTTGGGCGGTTCATAGGCTTCTTCCGGCATGATTTGGACTTCTGCATTTCAGAACTGTCACGGCCTTGGTGCTCAATAAGATAGACTCGACCGTGAAAGATGTAGGCACGACTGTGACCGTGTCCTCCTAAAGCAATCTCAAAAAAATCCAATACTAATGCTAATAACTCAAAACTAAGGGGACAAAGGTTTAGGAGTGTAGTTCTAAGTTATAGTCTTTAACTTGACTTTTACCCTTTTCTTACCTCAAGTGTCTAGAAGGGATTCAAAGTGACATTTTTCCATCTTACCTCTGATATAATTCTCGAAGCATTGTCCCTCCACTTTGAAAGAAGTAACTGAATCTTTTTGTGGAGCTTGATCCTTGAATTTCCAATGCATCAAATTTTGTGTTGTTTGATGTGATGATGATGTGTTCCCTTTTACCAATGAATGATTTAGAGGTACCATTGGGATGGCTGTTGGAGTTTCCGAAGGCAGATCTCTTCTTCGCACTTGTCCATCTTTCATAATATATTCACTTGTCTCCTTGACCCTCCATTGAGTGGACCATGTCTTCTGATAATAATTCTTCTTCGATCGTCTTCTGCTTGGATTAAAATATTGCAAGTGACATGAGCATATAATAGGTATAGATTTATCCAAAATTTTATCCCCTAAGGCATAAACAATATGAGAAGCCAACTTCACTTTCTTCTCTAATGCTTGCAATTTTGCCTGCATCATATCAAACTTAACATTAAAATTTGGGGATTGAGGAGGAGAAGAAATAATAATCGGTTGTTGATCCTTCAACTGTGCCAACTGTGATTGTAGATTGCTTATGAGTTGATCTTATAGGATAAATATTTTCTCTCTGACTCTAATCAATTGGCACAATTTTTCTTCGATGTTGGAATTTGACTCTAAGTAGGTGGATGGAGGAGCATCATTTTTCACTTGGATCCTAGCCTCCTATTATTCTACTTGTCCCAACAACTTCATAAAGGCTCTTTCTATAAGTTAAAATTTTTCTTCAGCCATTGTGATGAACTTTAACATCTTGTCTTTAATTGTAGAATTTCTTTGTACCACAGGAATGAGTGGGATACTGTTATTTGCAATTTGTGAAATTTGTGCTTCATAATCCTGAAGCATCTTTCTTTGTTCTTCCAGATAATAATCTCCCATAGTCTTTGATTTTGTTGTCATTTGAAAATATTTCATAGTCACACAAGATAAAGAGATATGAAAGTATGTGAACTAAAAAGAATCTGCGTGGAATTTAACAAAAAAATAAAGGCTCTCAAATAACAAGTAAAATAAAAATAAAAGTTACTAAACACGTCCATGGTAACGGCGCCAAAAACTTGATGCGTGTAGAATTGATAACAAACGTTAGCAAGTGCACTAGTCGTTCAAGAAATAAAGTGAATGAGTAGAGTTATCGTTCCCACGAGGATGGTTAATAACTTAAATTTTATTTTAACCTTGGTAATTGAGAAATTAAGAAAATATATTATTTTCAGAGGTGAATAAAAAGAAAATAATAAAAATAAAAGAAATGATCACCTTGAGAAATAATGATTTGATGATTAAGGAACCAAATTATCACCACTAGAATGTGATGAATTTTCTTAACTTAGAATTAGTTGAATCAATAATAAAGTAAATTCCCAAAATTAGTTAACCAATGTTTCAGGCTTTAACTACTATCTTATGAATAATTAAAATAAATCAATCCTTTCGGTTTATAATTTACTTAATTAAATCATAAGATGCATTCAATCGAAATTAATATTAAGGGCTTTCTCAATTCACCTTAATAACTACACAAATTAGGTCTCTTTCGATTTTCCTAATTATGACATGCAATAATTAAAATCAATCCCTAGAAACTATTATGAAAATAATCACTTCTTCTCAGATAGCAATCAAATCATAAATCATGAAATTAAAGGAAAACATTAAACATGAAATTGCAATGCTATTAAAGATTCAAATCAAACTAATATTAAGAAAGACTCCAATACATAAATATGGTTCAAATAGAATGACCCTAATAAAGAAATAAATGTGAGAATAACAACATCAAATCTAATGTAAATGATTGGAAAAAAAAATGAAGAACTCTGGCATAGGCTAAGCACGTCTTCTCTTGAATTTCCAACAGAGCTTCGCTGTTGTTCTCGCACTTCTCCTCTTTTTAGGCTTCAAAAGTATGATCCAGAGATGGTTTTCCAAGTCCTCTTCTATTTTTTTTATAGGTTTTCTCGTCTCCCAAGGGAAGAAATAAAAATATATCCAAAAAGTGGATAAAAATGACTTTAAAATGGCCTAACAGACCGTCGATCCGGCACAGCCGTGACAGAAGGCTGAAAAAGGCTGAAAAATACTTAGTCAATTTTTCTGCTGGAAATTATCTGTCATGGTCATGACAACAACTGTCACGACCGTGACAATAACTTAGCCAATTTTTTGAGTGCTGAATCTTTCTGTCGTGGCCATGACCAGAATTGTCACGGCCATGACAGTCTTCTGAACTGTTTTAGGCCTTTTCTTATCTTCATTTCGACGTTCTCTCATATCCTATCATGAATAATTTTTAGATTTAGGTAGAAATCAAATCTAAATAAAATTATATGAAAACAAATCAAAACTCTTCTTTTTTAAACATAAAAACATTCTAAAATGTTAATCAAATGACCCAAAGTAATGCATGATTTTTCGTGCATCACAAGACCTTGGATAAAGTCGGCGAGGACGTTCCTCATGGTTGCAATAGGATCGCCGACCTCCACAATTGTCGATCGTTGGACATCCCATGAATGAACTGCCCGAGCTACGCATGACTAAGCTTTCGACTGCATCCGTCAAATCTAGATACGATGAAAACTTAGAAGGGCATATAGAGAATATAAAAGAAATGCATATATATATATATTAGCTTTATTAACAAAATTAAGAAATAAAAATATTATTTTAGAATCAACATATAATAATAATAATTTTATTTAGATTCAAATATGTTTTGGTATTCATCATGCATATTTTTTTCCTTTTTTATGTTTATCATGTGAAAAGAAGATATTAGTAAGTAACTTTTTATGACAACTAATTAATTTGATTTCTTTATAGAAATGAGTCAAAAGTATGATTCCATATATTATATTTCATAAATACAAATATTATACTATAATCTTTATAAATATACACATATATTCTCTTATTAATATAATAATATATTATAATTATTCCAAGTTCAAAAAATTAGGGATTTTTTATGTATATAATAATATATATTACTATATATAATGTTTCAAAAAGTTAGGATAATTATGTCAAGTTCACAAAATTAAGGGGAGGAGGAGACTTATCATATGTATATAATAATATATAGTAGTATATAAATAATATTGCAAAATGTTAGGGGGAGTTAAGGCCCCTCCTAACAATACGTTCTCCGTCCTTGGGTGCGTCCGCTTCATATTTTAAAAGTACGAACACCCATTAAATCTTTATATAATATATAAAGTTGATTGTTAGATTGTCAATGGAATCATTCCCATCAATCCTTGTAGTTAAGTTAGCAATTAAATTGATGACGATTGGTTCATCTTTGGCCTGGAGTTAAACCTATTCGCAGGGTTTATACGATAACACGTGACCCAAGAGTAGCATTTTGGTTGAATCATTTTATTCATTAATCGAATGCCAGTAAAGTCAAGAGAAAGAGAATATGCGCATTTAAGCCTTCAGATAAGATCTGATAAAAAAAGGGCGTGGAAAATTTAAGGTGACAAGATATCAGCCATTTATGAGTTATAAATTGCATTCATTAATTTAGATATATGCACCAGCTAGTTTTACGATCTCAATTTACTCGGTCAAAAAGTTTGACTCTCGTCGTCCAAGAATTCAACAATTCGAATACATGTAACATATGACACATTACACTATTATTGAAAAACTTAAATTATTCCAAAAGTAGAGGTTCAAATTGAAAAAGAAAGTATAACTCTAAATTTTCTTTTCAGTTCAGAAAAATATTTTTTGATCGAAAAAAATGTATTAGAAAAACGTTTTCACAGTGCCAAATTTCATTAAATGCTTCGTATTTTTTTAATCAATTTTCAATGTCTTGACGAGCGATATAATGGGTCACGTTAAACACTACATATAAATTAAAAGTCTCTTAATCATCAAATCTAATTAATTCGATTTCGTCTCGAGTTGACAAATTATTCTTCCAATAATAAATTTTTACATTCACAAATATAATCCTAAGGATCTTTCCAAGGAGGAGATTACAACTCCGCCCCTAATACGAGCTGCATCTTTCCAAACACCGTGATAAAACCCCACCGCATCTCGTGATGCTCTCTTTTGGCGCCCTTGCTGTGTCACATTCCACCATCGTAACGTATCGGCGTCGGACCGCCCCTAGACGCCGCTACGATGTCCTCCACCTCCCCCTCCATTGCTGCTGCCGGCGGCGTCGCCGGAGCTACTCTCGAGCTCACCCTCCATCTCTCCTCGGCCGACGGTCTCCGCCTGAAACCTCCCTCCGGCGCCACCATCTCCACCCTCCTCCCCAAATCCAAACCCTTCGCCGTCGCCTGGATTGACTCCGTCTCCAAGAAATCCACCAAGTCCTTCCTCAATTCTCCCCGCGGGACTCTTGATTCCGGCGATCCCAAGCTCCACTTCCCGCTCTCGGCTGGGGCCTTCGGCGACCCGGACGCCGCCCTCACCATCCAGATCCTCACCCACCGCCGCCGCCCCCTGGCGGACCGGCTTGAGGGTTCCGCGTCCATCTCACTCGCGTCTCTCTTGAATGTGATCGCCGTGAGTGCGGGAAAGATCATCACGCTTCCCCTGCGACGGCCTTCCGGCCGGGAGACCGGAGGGTGGGTCCGAGTCTCGGCGCGGGTCCTTTGGTGCCTCGACGAGCCGGCGGCGGACTCCATCGTTGACGGAGTTCCAGCGATCGCAACCGGAATGCCTGCGGCGCCCAACGCTGGCGTGCTGGAGTTGTTCATGGTGGAGCCCAGCGCGCCGCCAATGCCGGAAGACAGTTACTGGGCTCCGGAGGAACCCGTGTACGAGGAGACGGAATCAGTGATGGCGGAGTCGGAAGCGTTCACACCATGGATGCAAGAAGAAATCTGCGAGGATTCTTCGTCCATAGTTGGGCAATCAAAGGCGACAACGACGAATGACGGCAGCAGTGACCGCAGAGGTGCAATGAGGAGCTTCGTGGTTGGATTCGCTAGCGGCGCGGCCGTGTTGGCTGGCGGTTTGTTCATACTTTTCGCCCGTCGAGTGCAGCGCCGGTGCTGATTTCTGGAGTAAAGTCTCACTTTTATTATGCGCAGAAAAAGGTCCGAGTTTTGGGTGGTAAACGATCGGTTTGTTTCTCCTAAGCTGGTTTTGCTGAAAATATTGATGCATTGTGTACATGTGATCACACAAATGGCACTGATGGATCTTTTTTTATCTACTTTACCGAGTTAATTGCTGGTTTTGTAGATGTTGAAGTGCCTCAGTTTAAACTCTTCATAGTTCATACAATTCGGTCGGAAAAAAAATGTTTTCCTTTGGGTGCATGTGGACTATGGACGATGACACTTGACAGCAGTCACACCTGAAAGTTGTGGTGCCTATGGATTATTTCAACAATTAGTTGATGTTATATTATTTTGCTGCCTGGTAAGGATTCTTATGAATTAGCTGCAAGATGGAGCCAATCTTGTGTTTTGTGGCATGAGTGTTTTGAAGTTTGACATTATTATGTTCATATAAGTTAGGACGTATGAGATTATATAGCGTTTCTGTTACTGTTTGCCATATAGTGTCACCTATTCTTGTTAGGTTTGCGATCAAATTGCAATCATCTTTGATGCGCTCTGCTCTGGAAGTTAGGCTAAAGCCGAAGTCATCTCAATGCAATTGGTACATTTTGATCCAGTTCAACTGAAAGGTGCAGGTTGAAACATTTTAGGGGAATGATATAACTAGACAAGTTTATCTCAGAGATTGCTCCAATCTTTAAAGACAAACTGTAAAGCCTCCGCATAGATGGAGAAACTATAGGATTTCATTTCTGCCTGAATGGTGTCATCTGTTTGAATGTGGCACAAACTCCTTCCAAGATATCATCTTGAAGCCTGAAACAATTGTCTTGTTGTCACTCCCTCGCTCTTGTTACTCGAAATGTCTGTTAATTGTTTGGTTTGTGTTTACATCTATTTTTGTGGTCAAGTTCAGTAATTATATTTTGATGATTTAATTGTCGATCCCAAATTTAGCAGTCACAATCCATTTTCCAGTTTGCTATGGTCTAAAGAAGGATTCTTTGTCACCTTTACGTTCCAAGGGAAGCTCAGCCAGAACATTTTCTTCTCATTCTGACGGCAGATGCTTCCTGTGATGATTTACAACTTTCGCAAGTATGGCAGCTCGAGTTAACGTAGACGCTGGGTAAGAACAATTGGGGATACTGCAGCTTAAGATACATGATTTAAACCTCTTCTGTACAATGATTGTTAACCATGTGAGACTTCCTCCAGCCCCATCCATTCCGACATGTTCCTGAACTCTGCACTTTTCTTTAAGACTCTTGAGCAGTAGAAAAGATGAGGTTTGCTTCATCATATTGAAGAAGTTAGAAGGAACTCCATTTCCCTGTGCACGAAGGCATTCAGTCACGATTATCCATTTTCCTTTTTCTGATCATCTTTGTTCTTAATTTTTAATATAAACCGTCTAACGTTCGCGTCAAACTTTATTTGAATTCTCTCTTCAAACGACTTACCTCGATCCCTGTTCATCGTCCGCTGCTGTTTCGCGGTTTGCCGCTGACGCATTGATGTACTGGCCCTCGCCGTTTCTCGCCTTCAAACGTGGCAGCTCTGCCCTGGGCTCTTAGCAGCAGTGTTCTTTTTTTTAGCAATGCTCGTGAGGATGATTCTTGGAACATAATTTTATAATTAAGAATTGTCAAAATATATTATGATTTAAATAAAATGATCAAAATATTTATGAAGAGTCTGATATGGAATTACACGTGTAGAGATTAAAAAATGTATATACCAAAAGTTAAATGATATATATGTAAACAAATATGAAATCAAGATTATAATAATATTAGTAAGGATCGTTACCTCGTAAACGTTATCCAACGAAGAAAAAGTTTGTCGAAGAGAATTGCAAGTGTCATCCCTCTAACGGTATCTACGTCAAGACATCAAGGAGACTTGCACACACTTCTACCACCACAACTATTATGAGAAGAAGATGAAGTGAAGAAGAGGAAGAATAGGAGAGAGAGCCACACTTTCTTAGTAGCTCATGCCTTAGTATTTAATATAATGAATAGGAAGAGGAATTTTGTAACTTCTTCTCCATCATTCATGATGAAGAATAATAAGTTATTATGGAGAGCAATACCATTATGTTCATCCATTATACTTACTAATCATATAATAACTTAAATATCAATGGCCTCGATTTATCCAATCACCATCGGTTCGTTTGATCGTCCGATTGAGTTTAGGGCATACATTTTAACTATTGTCCAACAGCTCCCACTTGCACTAAACTCAATATACTTTCAGTGCATGTACTTATTCATCTTCTCAAGATGAAATAGTGATTTAGTTAGTGCATATCATGTGTATTAACTTTTAATACAGATTTACATGTATTGATCTAATCAATCGATCTTCCACTATTAGTGTGCAACATGATCAAGTTAGACATTGCTAGACACCTAATAAGTTTGATCAACTTGAAATCAATTAATTCAAAATATTCTTAATAATCTTATTTGCGTGCGACCCATTAGGTTCATAATACTATAGCATAAGTGTTCAATATGAATCAAATTCATGACACAATATTTGATAATACAATTTATCAATATTCCAAAACAAATTGTGTGAACTCTTATAGACCAAGAGAAGTATGTCTTGACCAACCTACAATAGTACGAATATCAACGAATCTATAATATATCATTTACAAGTTAGTATTTCTGTCCAAAGACTAAATACTAATGTTGTACTGATGTCTTGTGATGAGATTTGCCCAAACTTAAAATTTTGTTATAGATTAATTTGATATTTATGATTTATTTTATGTTCAGTTTATGTATTTGTTAGTAATATCAATATGAGCATCAATTTCATTCTCATGTATAATGACATAAATTTTAAGACATGACAAGAAAGTATTAATATCACTCTCGGAGTCATGATTTTGTACTACACTTTAAGGATTATCAAACTCATTGAATTACTAATAAGAGTACCTCTAATGAAACGAGTGAGATAGAAAAGTGATAATAATCCAATAGCATAAATAATTAAGGGTGTCATTCCAAAAATATTTAGAGATATTATACCTAAAGGTTGTTGCTATAATCAAGATTTTCTTAGATTTTTTTTAGATATAACTGATAAGAGAGTTCAGTTCTTTGAAGATGTTAAATTTGAGAGAGGAGATAATATTAGAAACATTATCTTTAAGGAAGAATCAAATACGATTGACATTAGAAATTTATTTGTGATATTAAGAATGTCAATTATCATTAAGATAATGTTGAAAATCCCTCTAAATAAACTCTACAATCTCAAGAACATTTGTCATTAAGAAGATCCATTAGAGAAATGAAAAATGTAGTCTCATATGACTGGACGATATTCTCCAAGAACAACAAGTTGATATTGATATAATGGAGGATGATCCAATCAATTTTCATAAAGTTATGAAAAGTTCTAATTTAAAAAAATGAATGGATGTCATTAATGACGATAATGTTTAGGATTTTATTTCATTGCCCAAAAATGTTTATTGGGATTAATAAAGAAAGAAAGCATTGATTTTCAAGAGACATTTTTTCTTGTTTCATCAAATGACTTTTTTCAATATTATAATAGCATTTGGTAGAGTATTTTAATTTTGAGCCACATCAGATGTTGATATCATAAGTTATATGAAATTATTATCTCATTTGATTTTTAGATTAGTTCAACACATAATTATTTATATTATGAGTTCGGTGGGAGTAGGGGAGAGCAAAAACCGGGTCGACCCGGTTGCCCGGTCCGACCTGGATCAAATTTTCGGGAAATATTCCCATACCGGATAGAACCAGTCTGGGAACGGGTGGGCTTCCCATGAAACCCGACGGGTTTTGGGTCGGGTCCGGGTCCAACTTCCAAAACACTGACCCGAGACTCGACCCGGTTACTTGATATTCTATTAATACTATCAAAATAAAAAACCTCTCTCCTCGTGACTCGCCGACTCGGCCCGTGGCCCCATGCCCTAACCAGCTAACCTAATCTCTCCTCTCGTCGACTGTTACCTTCATTGAGGCGATCAGGCGATGCACCTGTGTGGCTATGCCCTCTCCGCTGATGTCGCTCCCGCTCCTGTTCGGTCTCTTGGCTTCAGGCGAAGCGACGCCGGCACTCAGCTATTGGATTGCTGCTCCACCGCTCCCCTCTCTGTTTGCTCCACCGCTCCCCAGTTCATCGTTCTCCCCATCTCGTGCCCTAAATCCCTGTGCTCCGACCCTCATGAGTCGTCGGGCGTCGGCCCTCTTCCTCCCCCTTTGGGCTTCTGCTTGCTCTGCTCCGGTGCGGGGGTGCGTTGTTCTTCCCATCCCGTGCCTTAAATCCCGGTGCTCCGTCGCTCCAGTGCTCACGAGTCGTCGGACGTCTGCGCTCTTCCTCTCACTCATCCTGCGGATTACGGACGTCGACTTTTTTCAAGTGATTCTCTCATTCCATCTTCTCAAATCCTTGTAAATAAGAGTGCATGATATGTATTGAACTCTTGATTACAGATTCATTAGGACATGATTTTTTATTTGATTTGATGTTTTATTACGGATTACGTTCAAGTGCATGATATGTATTTGATTTTGTATTGAACTGAAATCGATCGGTACTCGGTAGAGGCATAGAGCATGATATGTATTGCCTTCTTAGTTCTTACGTAGGATAATAAGGATATTACATATTATGTTCAGAACCTTCAGGTGCATGATATGTATTTGATTTTGTTTGGAAGGTCCCGAGTGTATCTTTTTCTATTTTCAAAGCTAGCAAAGAATGGAGGGAAATGCAATGACTATTCTTGGATCTAACCCTACCTCTGATGATATTGTTATCGAGTCTGCACAATCCAATCTAAATCATGTAGAAGGAACAAAATCAACTAGTGATGCTTCCATTGAAATAGAATCAGCTCAGAGGAAGTCAAGGAAAAATAAATCTGAGGCTTGGAAGCAGTTTGAAAATTTTAGTTTAGATGATGAAGTTAGAGCAAGATGCAAGTATTGCAAAAAAGATTTTGCTGCAGACCCTAATAAGCATGAACCACATGCTTGTTTAAACACTTGAAAAGATGCAAAAAGTTCCCACGTAGAAATGAAGTGGGAGGACAAAAAATGCTGGTGAAGTAAAACCATTAGTCTCTCATTTATATAATTATGAGGATTGTAGCCTTAGCTGAGTTCGGGATATGTGATGAACAAGTTTTTAGAGTTATAGAGGGTGATAGATTTCGTAAATATTCCAAATGTTCAGAGCTCAGATTTATGATTCCTTCGAGATGGACTATTGCTAGAGATTGTTATCAATTATATCTTTATGAGATGAAATTTCTCAAGTTATTATTGAAGAAGTCATGTTCACGTGTTTGCCTTACTACTGACACATGGACATCTTGTCAAAAATTATGTTATATATGTCTCACAACACATTTTATTGATGAAGATTGGGTCTTACATAAAAGGATTCTCAATTTGCATCCAATTGAGAGTCAAAGGCTAAGGACATAGCAAAGGCTGTAGAGAAGTGTTTATTAGCATGGGAGGTTGAAAAGGTTTTCACTATTACTGTTGATAATGCTAAAGCCAACGATAAAGCTATGGGTCATTTGAAAAAGAAATTAAATGTTTGGAAAGGATTGATTTGTAATGGTGACTTTTTTCATATCAGATGTTGTGCACATACATTGAATCTTATAGTTAAAGATGGTTTAAGTGATATGAAATCAACAATCATATCAATTCGTGAAGTTGTTCGTTATGTAAGGTCATCTCCAGCACAATTTGAAAAATTTAAAAGATTCATCCAAGAAGAGAAAATCACTAGACAATGTAGTGTTCTTATGGATGTGCCAAATCGATAGAATTCAACTTATTTAATGTTAGAACGAGCGGAAAAGTTTCAAAGAGTTTTCGAGAGGTCGGATGAAGAAGACGATGGATACAAGTTATATTTCAAAGAGAACAATTTTGTAGCGCCTTTAGATGAAGATTGAGAGAATGCTAGGAATTTTGTGTTGTTTTTGAATTTTTTTTACAGTGCAACATGCAATTTATCTGGTTCAACATATGTCATATATTCTGCATGTTTTCATGAGATTGTATTTGTTCAATCCCAAATTACAAAATGGAGCAATAGTCATGACATATATTTGCAAAAAATGACATGTGACATGAGGTCCAAGTATGACAAGTATTGGGGAAAACTTAAAAATATTAATTCTTTGATACTTATTGTTGTTGTATTGGATCCAAGATATAAACTTGGATATGTTGAATGGAATTATTCATATCTTTGTGACTGAAACATGACTACTTGTGTAGTTACAAAGATTCGAAATACTATGTATCGTTTGTATGAATGTTATCCACATGAAATCAACAATGGATCAACTTCTCAAATGAAGAATATAAGCACTGCAATTGGGGTTCCCAATGTAAATGTCGATGAGAAGACAACAAGAATTCATCAATGGAGTAGATTGCAAAAGGAGAAAAGAAGTATTGACAACAAATATGAAATTGAGAGATATTTGATGGAACCTTGTGAGGGAGAAGGAAATTTTGATATATTAAACTGGTGGAAGGCTATTCCACAAAGTACAACGTTCTTTCACTAATGGCACGTGATATTTTGGTCATTCCAGTTTCCACGGTCCCTTATGAGTTTATTTTTAACACCGGAGGACGTATTCTTGACTTCTTCAGGAGTTCGTTATCACCAAAAATGGAGGAAGCTCTTGTGTGCACACAAAGTTGGTTATCACCATCAAAATTTAACATTGAAGAAGATTTCGATCAATTTGAGAACTCAAACAATATTATTACATGTTAAATCTGTATTTTTATGTTTGAATATTATTCATCTTTCTAATTTATTTTATTGTCGTGTTATTAACTTTGACTTTTCAAACATTTATATAGAAGCTACCGGGATTAGTCAAGTTGGGCCCTCAAGTTCAACATTCGATAACATGCACTACTAGAAAAACGTGGATTACCGACGGTCCGGACCATCGGTAATCAGCCCGAAAACCGTCGGTAACGCAATTACCGACGGTTTTTCAGTCGGAATCGATCCGTCGAAAAAACGCTCGTCGCAAACAGATTTGCGACGGTTCAAAAAATCCGTTGAAAATATTGACGGTTCTGGCCGTCGGAAAAGTCCCCGGCGGTTCGACCCGTCGAAATTTTCCGACGGTTGCAACCGCCGGAAAAGTCCCCGGCGGTTCGAACCGTCGATATTTCCAACGGTTGCAACCGCCGGAAAAGTGGCCGGCGGTTCGAACCGTCGATATTTCCGACGGTTGCAACCACCGGAAAAGACCGGTGGTTCGAACCGTCGATATTTCCGACGGTTGCAACCGCCGGAAAAGGACGGCAATTCGAGCCGTCACAACTTTTCGACGGTCGCAACTGTCGAAACTTTGGACGGACGTCAAAACCGTCGATCTTTAGACGGTTGCAACTGTCGCAAATAATTTTTTAAATATAAAAAAAATTAGTGGCCGGATCCGGCCGCCTAGCGTTCGGATCCGGCGCCAGGCGGCCGGAACCGACCGCTGGAGGCCGGATCCGGCGCTAGGCGGCCGGATCCGACCGCTGGAGGCCGGAACCGGCCCGCCTGGCGGCCGATCCGGCTGCTGGAGGCCGGATCCGAACGGCCACGGCCGGCCGACAGTAGAGAGAGACACGCCGGCGCGGAGCAGGAGAGAGAGAGAGATACGCCAGCGCGGGAGAGGGTCGCCGGCGTCCGGCGTGGGAGGGTCGCCGGCGTCCGGCGTGGGATGGTCGCTGGCGTCCGACGAGCGGGAGGGGGTGCTCGCGGCCGGGAGAGAGAGAGAGGAGAGGAGGGAGAGAGAGAGGAGTGGAGGGAGGAGGGAGAGAGAGAAGAGGGATGAGGAATATATATAAAGGGAAAAAGTGGAAAGAAAGCGGGAAAAGGGAAAAAAAAGCGGGATAACGAAATTTTAATTACCGATAGTTTTGTCCATCGAAAACGTAAATATTAAATATTTTTATAATTATCGACGATTGTGACCGTCAAAAATATATTTAGTTATATATAATATTTATTTTTTATTTTACCGACGGTTCAAATCGTCGGTAATCGTTACCGACGGTTTTGACCGTCGGTAATTGCGACAGTTTGGACCGTCGCTAGTTATATTAATAAAATAATATTTATATGATATTATTATACATTTACCGACGGTTACGACTTTCGGAAATTGCGACGGATTTTGCGACGGATGGATATCCGTCGGAAATATCGATGGTCCTAATCGTCAAAAAATTAAATAATAATATAATTAATTATATAATTAATTTTTTTATTTCCGACGGTCGTGACCGTCGGAAAATCCGTCAAAAACATTTAATAATAATATAAAAAATACATAATTTAATTTTTTAATTTTCGACGGTCATAACGGTCGGAAAAGTCGTCGAAAATTGCGACGGATGGATATCCGTCGAAAATATCGACGTTCCTAATCGTCGAAAAATTAAATAATAATATAAATTATTTATGACGGTCATAACCGTCGAAAAATTCGTCGAAAACGGAACCGTCGAAATATCCGTTGCAAATTACGATGGATTTAGAACCGTCAGAAATTATCCGTCGGAAAATCGCGATTTTCTTGTAGTGATGATTCTAGATGGTTAAATCTTCGAGTATGTCATCTTTGTCTTTTCTTTTATATTTTACTAATTAGTTGTATGCTAATTTACTTACTTTAAGAGTTCTATGAAGATTTGGGGCCATTCACTTACTATAGATGCCTTGATTATTTTAGATGCCAAGATAAGTGGAAGTTTTAACCACTATGCATAAATTCTGCTTAAGTTTTGTTATAATTTTCTTGTTGGTAAATTTATGTTGTACTTATAATCATTTATAGAACATAAGCTTTTTTTATCCACTAAGTTGTGTATGCGATAAACTATTTGTAAAGGCTGGAAATCTTAAAACATGATTCATATTTAATTATCCATCATGTTATAAAAGAGCATATGCATGCATGATAGGTAGTTGCTGCTCAACAAATATTTGTTGGTTTCTCAATTGGTTACGAGCAATTTCACTAATTATTGCACTAGAAGGTGGAAACTCAGAGTTCATATATGCTTTAGAAATTAGTTATATTCAATTATTTGACCTAATGCATTGATACATAATGCACTTTTTCCTTGGATGTACCTAGATGTTTCATTAGGCATGGATCAACTTTTTTTAGCTAGATATTTTATGAAAAATTGTAGACTGCAAGTTGGTGTTCTCTAAGGTGAATGCGAGTTAATCTCAAGTCAAGTGGTGTTTCCTAAGATTGATGCATGATTGTTGAAAACATGATCAATAATTCTGCAGACAATTACTTGGATTGCTCTTTGTCCATCTCTCAAATATTGGAGTTAGCCACTACATATGTCTTCATCTTGAACTCTGTAGAACATACATCTTAAGAAGTTGACATACATCTTAAATAATTTCTCAAGTCCAAGAACTCTATATATAAACTCTATGTATAAATTCATTGTCCTTCTAAGTTGACATACATCTGAACAATTTTTTTTTGCGCCCCCTTTTAAAAAAAATGTTATTGATTTATTTTCTTCTTTCTACTTGCAGGTCCAATGATCATATGAAGTTTATCTTGTTTTTGCAATGATTCTGTGATTCTGTTGGACAATGATCATCAATGATTTGTTGGACAATGATTTTGTGAATATGTGAACATGAATTTTCTATTATGGTTTATGATATGATTCTGTGAATATATGACAATATTCTATGAATCTGTTAACATGAATTTTCTATTATGATATATGTGAATCATCAATAATTTTGTGCTTATGTGGTGTGTGTGGGTGCTTGCATATAATCAGTATATAATGTTGTTATTCATTCTTGCATGATTTAAATTTATTCTAATGATCTTTTAAAATAATTTTGATCTAGTAAGAAGTAACTTACATATTTTTATTATGGAGGTTTTCTACTTGTGTAGAAATTTGGTAATTTGCATGTATGTAGAGGACAACTTGTGTAAAAATTATGCTCTGATAACAAATCTTTACTTACTCTTTTGTATATCAATTTCTCCTTTTTTCATAAAATTCTCGATTTGTTTCCCGAATTTATTCCCGATTTTTTGGGTCTATCCCGGTCCCAGTCCCGACCGGGATCGGGTCCGAGACCAGGCCAAGAAATTTGATACCCGACTATAATCGGGTCGGGACCGGGTCCGGTCAGACTCGGTCCCCAACCCGGTTTTGCTCTCCCCTAAGTGGGAGTAAGCAAAATCAAGAAATTTTTTATAAACTATTTTGAGATTAAAAAAGTTTGGTGATACATATGTTGTATTGCAAATTTAAATATTTCGAAATTGTGCTTACAAATCAATAAATACTCCTACATCTAAAGGAGACAAGTTTGGTCTCACTCAATGTCATAAAAATGACTTTGAGAGAATGGAAATTCGGAAGATTTCTTATGTATTAGTAATAGAAAGTCTTATGTATGTTCATATTTGTACGTATTTGAATATTGTGTACATTACTAAGATATTAGACAAATATTTAAGTAATTCAAAAATGAACTAAGAGAAAGCAGTCAAAAGGGTTCTACAATAATTTACAGAGGACAAATAGAAATATATTGACATATCGGAGGACAGATTAGGTTGAAATCGTTGAATATTCAGACTCCGATTTGTTCGATGTCCAAGATAGCATGAAAACTACATTACATTACATTCATTCGTAGGATGTGTTATATTATGGAAGAGCATCAAACAATTAATTGTTATCCTCTTCAATTGTGAAAGTAGAATTCATTACGTGTTATGGGGCATTATGAATTTTGACTGTAAAATTTTGTCACGGGACTGCGGATAATTGATAGTATTAAAAGACTGTTAAAATTATTTTTGTGCCAATAAGGTGACAATTATATATTTCAATAATAATAGGAACATGAAAAAAAAATTTGAGGCACATTAAAGTCAAGTTCCTATTTGTTAAAGAAAGAGTGAAAAAATTAATATCTATTGAGCATATTGGGACAAACTCTATTATTATGGATCCACCTATAAAGAAATCGTCACCCAAAGTGTTTTTAGCATACATCGAAAATATGTGTGTTATTTTAGTTCAGGATATTCGATTTCAACAAGAATTTGCAATTATAAATGCTTATATCATAAACATTTTGTTTTATAATTTATTTCAAGGAGTAAGGTTAAGATCTCCAGATATAAAGTTCAGCTTCACTTTTTATTAAGTTTGATCTCGATAAAGTGGACCGGTTGAAAGTATGCATGTTATGATGGCATTGTATGTAACTTCCATGCTACACATTCATATCAAGATCTTGTTATTGATTATATTGATATATGTGACTATTATTCAGTCAAGTTGCGATGAATGCGATGAATGCGATAAATACTACTTTGATTCTTTATTAGTATAATTAATGAATGAGATTATTATAAGGCATTATGATTTTGATAACAAAGTTGAGCTCATTTTGTTATGTATACTAATAAAGTTTAATATGTAATTTCCAACTGGGAGATTATTGGAACATAATTCCAATATTGTGTTTAATATGAAAATAATTATACAATTAAGGATTGTCAAGATATGTTAAAGCCCAAATAAAATGATCAAAGTATTTATGGGCATATTGTGATATGGAATTACATTTGTAGAGATCAAAAAGTGTATATACCAAAAGGTCAAAGAGTGTATATATACCAAAAGATGTATAAAGTTTAATAGATGTATATATATACTAAAAGGTATATAAAATTTAAAAGTGTATATATTTTCATATATTAAAAGATGCACGAGGATAAAATGATATATACATCATGAACAAAAGGCATATCAATATTAAAAAAACATATATGAAGATCAAATGGTGCATTTGAATTCTTTTTTATGGATGAAGATTCAAACTCTTTGTGCTTACTATAAATAGATGATCATGATCTTCAAAACACACAATAATTCGGATGAAATCTATTTGGTGAAAAATTCTTTTGCATTCTCCATCCGTACGAAGAAAAATAGATTTTTGTGATGTCGTTCTTTAACACAAAAAGTCAATGGACAACTTGTTCGAGATTGAAAGGAAGGACAAATTTTTCTATTAAATTTATTAAGTTTCCTAATAATTTTTCATTATGATCTTATTTAATTTTATTATTTCAGTTATTTTCATATGATTCTCCTGTATTAATATGGGAGCAATTATATGCGTGGATGTAAGTAGGACATTATTGCTTCCCGTTGAACAATCTAAACGGAGTAGAAGTTTACGCTTTCATATTTTCTTTAACCCATTTGGTCTATCAAACGCTATGCTATCATTTGGCAACTAAAATTAGGCACAAATAGCGTCCGCTTAATTTCGGTCGATTTTTCCAAACGACATTTGACGAAATCGGCTTATATAATCGGAGCACTTCCATTTCAATTTTTTTCTTAATGTGGAAGTCCTTTTTCAATTTATATTTTCCTTTCTTTTAATTCTTCTCTCTTTACCTTTCTCATATAAAATAAGTTATTTAATAAATATAAAGTATTTATTATAAAAATTTAACAAAATATTATTTATTATCTTATTCTAATACTTTATTAAATATAATGTAGTAAAAAATAATTTATTACATTTATTTTTATAATTTTTTAAAATATATTTTTTACTTTTATTTTATTCATTAACAAAATTATATGTTTACATTTATAATATCTATTTTTATTCAATCAATCGATCGAATTAATAAATTACATTAATGTACAAATAACAATACTGGACGTCTGGACTCTACTGATTGGAAGACAGTCATATAATTAGAAAATAAGAAAAGTCAACCCTAAAAATAGAACAGAGGGATGTCGAAATTACGAACTGCAGCCCTCAATTTTCACTGAAAACGACCTACACAGAAAGTTTCGGCAGCACCAACTTTCTTCCCCGCGGTACAGCAGCTGGATAGTAGTAAGCAAAATATTCAAAGCCCAAGTGCCGCCCACGAGTCCACGCCCATGGAAGGGTCTCAAATAGGCAACAATTCCGCCACACTAGTCTAAGAAGCATCAGATGAAACCACCCACAGGTGGCTCCAAGATGAAATCGACGTGATCACGATAACTTGGAATAGAACACCACCCATAGCAAGAAGAAACAATATGAGGATACTAACAAAAGAACAACAGATATCATAGTAGAATAACATTGTCATCAGAGTTATAGTGATAAATGCCACAAGCATTCCACACGAAACACACAACGGGACTCGGATACTGTTCTCCAACATAGTGGAGTAAGTTCAGCAATAGGAAAAGAAAGTACAACTAAGCAAATGGATAACTAGGACCATGCACAAGACAACCGCTGAGGATGATGGCGAGGCGACAAGGTGCAGGCAGATCACTGACCACCACGGAGACGAAGCACCAGATGGAGAGTGGACTCTTTCTGAATGTTGTAGTCAGCCAAAGTGCGTCCATCCTCGAGCTGTTTACCTGCGAAGATGAGCCTCTGCTGGTCCGGCGGGATCCCCTCCTTGTCTTGAATCTTCGCCTTAACGTTATCTATAGTGTCAGAGCTCTCCACCTCGAGTGTAATGGTCTTCCCTGTGAGGGTCTTCACGAAGATTTGCATTCCACCCCTAAGCCTCAGCACCAAATGAAGGGTCGATTCCTTCTGGATATTATAGTCAGCCAGAGTGCGCCCATCCTCAAGTTGCTTACCAGCGAAAATAAGCCTCTGCTGATCCGGGGGAATGCCTTCCTTGTCCTGAATCTTCGCCTTCACATTGTCGATAGTGTCTGAGCTCTCAACCTCGAGGGTGATCGTTTTGCCTGTGAGGGTCTTGACAAAAATCTGCATGCCACCACGAAGACGGAGGACGAGGTGCAAAGTGGATTCCTTCTGGATATTGTAGTCAGCAAGGGTGCGGCCATCCTCCAACTGCTTGCCTGCAAAGATGAGCCTTTGCTGATCCGGGGGAATGCCCTCCTTATCCTGGATCTTAGCCTTCACGTTGTCGATAGTGTCTGAGCTCTCAACCTCGAGGGTGATCGTTTTGCCTGTGAGGGTCTTGACAAAAATCTGCATGCCACCACGAAGACGGAGGACGAGGTGCAAAGTAGATTCCTTCTGGATATTGTAGTCAGCAAGGGTGCGGCCATCCTCCAACTGCTTGCCTGCAAAGATGAGCCTTTGCTGATCCGGGGGAATGCCCTCCTTATCCTGGATCTTAGCCTTCACGTTGTCGATCGTATCAGAGCTCTCAACTTCGAGGGTAATAGTCTTCCCAGTCAGGGTCTTCACGAAAATCTGCATACCACCACGGAGCCGGAGCACAAGATGCAGAGTGGACTCCTTTTGGATGTTGTAGTCTGCAAGGGTGCGGCCGTCCTCCAACTGCTTTCCCGCAAAGATGAGCCTTTGTTGGTCCGGGGGGATTCCCTCCTTATCCTGGATCTTCGCCTTCACGTTGTCAATGGTATCAGAACTCTCGACCTCGAGGGTAATAGTCTTGCCGGTCAGGGTCTTCACGAAGATTTGCATACCACCGCGGAGGCGGAGCACAAGATGCAGAGTGGACTCCTTCTGGATGTTGTAGTCAGCGAGAGTGCGGCCGTCCTCCAACTGCTTGCCAGCAAAGATGAGCCTTTGCTGATCCGGCGGGATGCCCTCCTTGTCCTGGATCTTGGCTTTCACGTTGTCGATGGTGTCCGAGGACTCCACCTCGAGGGTGATCGTCTTGCCTGTGAGGGTCTTAACGAAGATCTGCATCTGCAACAATCCGAAAAAAAGGATAGGTAGGTCAAAATCTAAAACCACTAACGTTGGAAGGTAATATCTAACTGTCTAAAGTTTATTTGCATCCAACAACTCGGTAATATAAACCTGACAAAGCGAAAACCTAACAAGACATAGTTAGAACGCCGTGGAGATAAAATGAGCAAATAAGAAACCATCAACGGACTTCGTTAATAAGAGATAACGACATGTGTATTTTCCCTAGTAGCGAAACATAGAGCCGCGATCGAAGGAAAAAGGAAATCGTGCAACAATCCTTAGAAAACGCAAAGACACGCCCTAGAAACTTTTCACATAACAATCAAGGTGGATTAATGATCGAACTCCTTGGGATCCTCGATGATCAAACCATAAAGAGGTCATCGGGAATTAAAAGATCTAAAAGTAGGGAAAAATACAAAACGACGAAAGACAAATTCTAAATCGAGAAATGAACAGAAAAAAACGATGATCGAACTCCTCTACGATCGCACGATGGCGAAGAAAAAGTACAACAGATCAATAAAAACTACACTGATTAGATCGAAACAAAAATCACAGTAACCAGAAGATAAATCGCAGGAAATTAAACAGGAATAGAGAAGAAAACATACCTTGGCAACCTCTAGAGAGAAGGACTCTAATCGGATTTGAGGGGGAACACGCGAAAAGGAGGAGATGAAAAGAGAAAGAAATGATGAAGGTGAACTTATAGATGGACGACCGACTCCAATGATATCACGTGTTGGATGACCGCAGGTAAGATTACCGCAAGGGCTCGTGATTGGTTGGCGCAGCGGCCATTTTTGACCCGTGAAGGATTCTTGAGCCGAAGGCTGTTTCGGGTAGCCCACGGAATTAGGGTTGCCGTTCACATTTTTTTCTTTAAATAGAAAAAAATATTAATTCCACTTTTTTCATATTTTGAACAATTAGAATATACGTGTTAAATAAGTAACCTTGAGTTCGTAACCTAAAATAGGATAACTTGTAGATATGATTCTCCCACTTTTATGTCAAATAGCTTTCCCATTTTTGAATTTTTTTTACGCAATTAACTTTTCAACTTTAATTTTTTTTGCATTATTCATTATTTTACCATTTATAATATTTTTAAATTATTAATTATATATATCCAAATTATTTCTCAGTTAAATCATTTAATATTGAGAATAATTATGAATTGTTTCTATGGCATTTATATAGTAGTAATAATAATATATTATTATTATATCTAGATGAATATGTGTAGTCAATAATTTGAAAGGAAGGTTGCAAAGTGCAAAATAAGTAAAGTGAAAGATTAATAGTGCAAAAGATTGAAAATAATAAAGGAAATTATTCATACAAATTTAGATTTATTTTTTTAGAATAAAATAAATTCAGAAGTATTTTTGCACGTTCTTTATATTTTTAACATATTTGTAATTTAATGATCGTAAATAAGTTTTAGAATTATTTATGTGTATTGATGAGAAATTATTTTCTTATGCAATGATTCTATGGTTGAAATAGTACAGACTCTATCTTTTTTTTTTGTTATGATTAGCATTCTGATATTCGAACAGGAGCAATCGAAAAGCTTTGATAAACATGATTATTTTAAAATTAGGAATTTACTACTAACACTCAACTATTTCATAACACAGAAGATATTTAATTGTGCCAACCATCATTAGTTCATATAGAGGATACACCACTTTCGCAATTATCAAAACAAAATTAGAATACATTTAGTTCATTATATTTTTTAAAAATTTTTAGGAATCTTGATGGAAAAAATGTAGTTAGGAACGCGGCATTCTAGTTGGAATGTCATTTTTTTTATAAAAAAAAAGAAAGATCATCCATTTACCTAAAAATCATAGTTGTCTTGAACAAAAATTTAGGAGGCCCTAAGGGGAGTTCATCCGCCCAAAAGACATGAATAGAGCTAAGCCTGTTGTAGTTAGTAATGTAATCTACTGCACCATTAAGTTCTCTAAAGATGCGGTGGACAACAAAAGAATCATGCCATATATCAATCATGATATTCTTGATTCTCCACCAACATGCAATAGTGTTGAAGATTTGAACTAGCTACAGAGAGTCCATCTCAAAAGCCATACAGGCATGTCCCAACTCGGACACCTTGCCTTATTGCCCACACCTTAGCAGCCAAACAAGTGAAATTTGCTCGGAGAGGATCCTACACATAAAAAGCAACCATTAGTTGATATGAGTAGATAACATGCTCCTCCTACCTTCCCCGACCAGTAAATGAATCAGTATTGAGTTTAACCCAACTAGGGCTTCTCACCAAATTCGAATAGGATCGCAAATAGGTGGGCCCTCAAGGTAGTGAAGTTGCATATATTCCTCGGCATCTGCTTGCGTGTAGTACCACACAACAAATATGGTGGATTGGATAGAAGATAAGAGAATGTCATTTTTTTATGTAAAAAAGCAAGTTGAATCTAGAATCATGATGAAGTTGGGATCCCTTAAGGATCCAATTGCCCAAGGACCAAGAAGGGAAGTGTGTAAAGTTAATAGATAGTTTATTTTGTACAAGAGACCAATAGGAAAAAAAAGGTGGACTGATGCTTATAAGCATTGGTTAAAAGTGCTTAATTTGCGACGAACATTTTTCGAAGGACATGAATCCTTCATATTTTTTGACGGTAATTGCGATGGATAAAAAATTTCTTTCGAATTACCGAAGTCCAAAAAGTCCTTCTTTACTAGGGATGACAAATTTCCGTCGATACTCAAAAAAACCTTTGGAATTACTGAAGAATTTAAATCTGTTGGTAATTTCGAAGGCTAAATTCATCGGTAACTATATTTATAATAATATATATGTATTATAAGATAAGTATATATTCACCATTCTATTATTAAATTATTATTTTATTTAGCAAGGATAATACCTTCAAAATTACTGAAGGATTTAGCGTACGTTGGTATTTTCGACAGAATTATTCGTCGATAATTAAAATAATATTATTTATTATCAATATATATAATATTTTTATTAAACATTAATAATAGTACATGTATTGATATTAATTATATGTATTAATATATATAATTATAAACATTAGTAATAAAAAATTATATTATAAATATTTTAAGTAAATGGAAGAGACATATGTATTATATTATAGTCATTAATAGTATATTAATATTTTATTTACCGAAAGATAATGCTTTCGAAATTATCGAAGGACTTAGCATCCGTCGATAATTTCAAAGGAACTATCTGTGGCCGCCTCCCCCTCTCCCTCTCTCTCTCCATATCTCGATTCCGGTCGTCTGCTTCGGATCAATTGCCAGCACCGATCTGGTAGCAGGCGGCCTATTTTTAAAAACTTTTCGACGGATGTAGCGCATGTCGAAGCATTTGATGAGAGAACTCCCGTCGAAGCCTTCGGCGGGTGCGACCCCCCGAAGCCTTCGACAGGTTAAACTCGGCGGAACTATTGAACCCGTCAAAACCTGCAAAGGGGCCAATACTCCCTCCTCAGATTTCGGCAGCGCGATCAGGAGCTTCCGATGGAAAAAGTTCCCAATGATGATCTTTCCGTCGGAACTTTCAACGGGTAGAAGAAAATTCTGAAGCCAAGTTATATGTCGCAGACATCCATCGAAACTTTCGAAGGGACGTTTGAGAACCATCGATAATTCTTTCTAACGGCATAATTTCCAACTAACTACTATCCGTCGAAAAATTCATCGCAAAGGCATCTTTGCAACGGATTTCAAAGGTTATATCCGTCGCAAAGTTCTTGTAGTGTATCGAATAATAGGCACAAGTGATGCGTAAAATGAAGTAGCAAAATAAAATCGCTAGCGAGTGCACTAGTCGCTCAAGTAATATAGTAATATGAGTAAAGAGTGTCGAACCCATGAGGAATATTATTAATTTAATATCTAATTTTATAAATTAATAAGAGAAGAAAAACATGGAATTTTGGAAAGAAGTTTTGTTTGTAAAATAAAATAGAGAAAATAAGATAATTATGTTAAAATTAAGAAAATATGTGAACTAGAAAAGATAATTTAAAATTCTTAAGACGGATTAGGAATTTTCTCAAATTATTAATTTACAAGATTAACATCACAGAGTTCACAAACAGGTAATTCTACTATTTAATCTGGCAAATCAAACTATATTAAATTTAATCAAAATTGAAGTCCCACAAACTGCTATTCATGCAGATGATATTAAATTTAAGATGCATTAATATGAAAATTCTAGACTATTAATCACTTCACAAATTGGTATAGATTAACAGATCACACAGATCTAATTCTCCACACACTAGTTATTAGACCCATGTCAATTTTTAATTTCATAATAAATCATTTAATTTAACTAAATAAAATCTGAAATCAAATAGTCCACAAACCGGTAATTACTTAACTCGGAAATTTAAATAATTAAATTAAAAGCACTAAGCACAATTAAAAAATGATCAAAATAAATTCAATAATAATAAAATAAGGGTTCACATAAATTTCCTTCAATAATAATCTCCTAAAAAATAAAATCACTAAGATATTGAGTTCATCCTAGAATTGTAGAGAGATAATGAAATACAAATGATAATCGAAAGAATTACACCAAGAAATAAATCAGGGCCTTTGAATGTCGTCGGAACGTCTGGATCAATCGTCCGATCAAATCTCTCTCTCGATCGAAGCCCGCGAAGCTCACGACTCTGAAAGAAAACCAAACTTCAAGGCACGAGTTGGATGGTTGGTTTCGTCCTCTATTTATAGGTGCGAATGAGTTTCATGTTGATTACAGGCGTAACAGTGGATAAAACTTGATACGGTATCGGCCAAATGATAAGTTCGCCCAAAATGATAAATTCTTTTTATCTTTACACCATTTCTTTTAATCTCGACCAAAATGACGCATTATGACCAATAAGTTTCAGCTATGTAAGCATGAATTAATTCATGTTACGCCCAAAAATATGCATTTCTTTTACCTCAAGGAAGTCAAACGTAAAATTTATATAACCACATCTCGGCCAATATGATAAGATATTGGGGGTAAAGATAATTCCATTTTGCCCAAAATGTTTTTGTGATGTGGATTTCGGCTGATAATTCCATAAGCAACAATTTTTCCAATTTATCTTTTACGCCCAAAATAGATAAGGCCACCAAATGTCACTCACTTGTGATTCAATTAATTCATCCGTTAATTCAGCTTGCCTGCAAGATAGTCATAAAAATTAAGTAAATCCCTCCTTATTTAAACTATTCAAAGCATTAATAATCAAAATCGATAAATTCGGAATTATGACTAAAAATAATCTAAAATGATGCATGCCATGATCAAATTACAAAAAATTAATTAAAGTAATAAAGTAAAATATGTTATATTTTGCATGTAATAAACTCCTCCAAGCTTAAAGTCTTGTTTGTCCTCAAGCAAAAATTCAAAAGCAAGGCTCAAGAAAATTCCATCATAGTCTCCACATTGTCAACTGACTAATTTTCTCACACAATTCTTCTGTATACTTACTATTGAGCGTCTCACCATTTTCCATGCAATTAGCTTCATAGAGGTTCTGAATGCTACACAAATTTAAACAATCTCATATTCAGCCTTGTAGAAAAAAATAAATAGTCTGTCAAATAATAGCATTAGTATTGAACACATAAGTACTAATTGAGCTTAAAACTTTTTTTCTCTTTTTTTCTTTTATTTTTGATCATTTTAAAAGTTCTAATCTTCAAACAGGATTGCACAAGGAAGTCTATGTAGCGGGCTTGGCTTTGGACTGATGACTCCCAGACCAAATGGCCTTAGGGCAATAGGTGATAAGGCACCCCTCGAGTTTATTTGCGCGAGCAATCAAGGTTCTGAATGAAGAATTCAAATTTAGTCATGATTCAGTACTCCTATGCTTCTCCATATTTCACAATGTGGTCCTTGTAATAGGTTTTCGATCGACGGATCCCAGAGCAGTTGCCCTATATCGTCAGGCATGAACCCTTACGGATCTAATTACCCGAACACACATTAGTTCCGGATAACATTTTTGTACCTACACATAAATTTATTCATCATTTTTTTGTTGGGGTTCAACTAACCCTTCTTTTTTTCTTTTTTTATAAGCTCAAAAAGTACTTAATATGGTCAATAAGAAGGCTACTACTATCAAGACTTAAAAGAAATAAATAAAAAGGTATGAATATAATTTTATCGTCTAGACATTCATAATTCTAATTAGCATAGGCATATAGTCCATAAGTTTGATACTAAAATAGAAGTGATAAGAAAGAAAAGCATTCGAATTTCATCGGTCTTTGTCATCTAGTAAGTCAAGGATCATGACGGCTAGAGAAAAGTTATAATGATGAAGGTGTTATTGATGCTAAGGCCTCCCTCAATTTTAAGGTTCTAGATCATCTCCCAATTTACTAGGTGAGATACCTTTTTGTTTCCATCATTTAACTAAAGGAATGTTCTAGATAATTTCTCCAAATCAATCGTGCTGAAAAACATATTAATGATACCGGGGAATAATTTGAAAGTGAGGCCAAGACAAACTTAATCAAAGTGGCACAACAAGTTAGGTTTAAAGTTTTTATTTTCCAATCAGAAAGTCTAGATGATTTTTTTTCAGTGATATAGGATTGTTCTTTAATGCTAAGACTTTTGTGGGAGATAGGGGCGCCCAAGTATGTAAATGGATATAATCCAATGTTCATGTTGGTTGGTAAGAGATCCACGGTGTTTGAAGATGCACAATAGTTTGATGAGGTATGAGTCATATAGACAAGGACATCATTAGCGAACAATAAGTGACTCAGTGAGAAATTAACTCTGAAAAGAATAATACGGCTTATAAAAATATCATGATTTATCATTGCAGTTAAGATTTGAGTAGTTATTATAAATAGGTAAGGTGAGAGTGGGTCACTTGTATAACGCCTTTAAAGTTTTTAAAATGAGATGAGAGTGATCCATTGATAGAGCAATAAGACGTGGGGGAAGTGATGCACATTTTAATCCATTCCCAGTGGGAAGTTCATCAGGTGTAGAGCATTGAGGATGGAATTCCAGGAGACTCTATCAAATGATTTTTTTTCAAGACTATCTTGGTGAGGAGATGTTTCCTCCCTTTCTTCATGTTGTGTGCTAATTCTTGGACAATTGAAATATTATCTTGAAATGGATCTTTTAGTCACATAAATTGCTTGATCTTGATCAATGAGGGAGGGGAGGATTGGTTTTAGTCTATTTGCTAGAATATTGAAAATTAGTATGTATGACACATTACACAAAGGAATAAAAACTAGAGAGGTGTGTGTCCAGTCAATAGGTATACGCGAGTCTTGAAATATTGATTGGATGTGTTTAATTATGTTTGACCCAATAATGCTCTAATAATTCTTATAGAATATCATGATGAAGTCATCGGGTCTAGGAGCATTGCCAGTTGGTATAGCCCAAAGACAGTCTTTTATTTCAATAGCAATAATAGGGGAATATAGGGAGGTATGTCAAGATTGTTGGAAGGGTTGGTCAATTCTTAATGTTTTGAGGAGGTGGGATGAGCCTCCCATAAACTAATATAGTGTTTTGTGAAGATTTGCATAATGTCTTCTTCAATAGTGAAAGGAGTGCCCTAATTATCTTCAACGAAGGTGTTAAGATATTTTCTATACCTCACTAGTGTGGTTACATGAAAGAATTTGGAATTCTTGTCTCATTCCTTAAGCCAATTAATCTTCGATTTGCTCCACCATTTCATAATAATTTGTCATAAGTAGATAACATGTTGATTATATAAGAATCTGAGTTTCAGTGGTTCATCATGTGTTAAACCAACATTAGCATCCTTTAATTCTAGTCGTTTAATGTTTTGTTGAGTTTGCTCTACCCCATTTTTTAGCCTTCTTAAGTCATGTTTATTTCAAGATAGAGTTTTGAGTTTAATATCTTTTAAAAATTTTGAAATTGCATTATAAAGATTGGGTTGGTGGCATTGATCCCATGCCTTATGGACAATAATTTTGGCCTTTAAGATGTTCAAACAAAAAATGTTCATATTTGAATGTCCTAAATTTTCTCCAATGATTTTGTGTATTGAACAGCCAGAATGATACCACCTACTACATCAATGTCAGTGCTATAAATGCCCTACCAATCCTTGCCTAAACTACATATGACAAATTTAAATTTGTCTAGGTTAGTATGAGTTTCAAGGAGTACTAGAATATACAATTGAAGGGTCTGAATTAAGTCTTTGAGGCGGTCACAAATCTTGCTCCATGTGGCGCCTTGATTGTTTCATTATAGAATCTTCATCTGGGTGGGTGAATAATAGTCGTGAGCAACGACTCCATTCCAATTACAGTATGCACAAGAAGATCACTATCATTAGTAAGGGAGGATTTGCTTGCCTTGCCTATGAATGGTGCTTTGAGTTTCTCTTTTATTTCAAGGAGGGAGGGGGAGGGGAGAAGCACTTTCTTGCTTTCCGGGTTCCTTTGTTCTCGAACAAAGTATAGGGAGTGAGATCGGCATCGCTGTTTTCCTCCTCTGAATCATCCGGCAAAGAGGCATCTAGGTGTTTCGAAGCCAAGATCCACGTAGACACTTGATGAACCATGACTTCATATGATGTTGCGCCACCATCTGGTGTCAAGCTAGAGTTTCAACTCTCAGGGAATGGAAAGTAAATGTCTCGCACATAATTATAAGGATTTGAAGAGGGTAGGTGCTTTGCTGCTCACGCGAGTGAGCATGTGGCGGAGACTCATGAGTGTGTGGCTGCTCACATGGATGATGGACACATGATAAGAGTGAGCTCATGAGTGTGCAAGTCACATGATTAATGACTGCGTGTGTGTGTGGCAGGGGGAGAGCTCATGAGGCATCTGACGAAGAGGTAGTATGTGCCTCCATAGGGTTTGCATCAGAGTTGAATGTTTGCATCATGAGGCCCATTGCCGCCGCACGATTCTCATATGAACGATCAAGATCTAGAGTAGTTGACGGTGCCTCGAAGGAGCTGTGTACATTAGCCGATTCAAAGACATGGACCACCCCATCTCTGCCTTGAATTGCAACATGACTCGACCACCATGGTGGGGGGACCTGATGCCAATGAGGTGGAAAGGATCTCATCCAATTACACAACTAGACAAGACATGCTCCAAATGTCCACAAGAGAATCAGAAGGGGGGAATGTTGTCGTAGAGAACCCGCGGAAAATGTCGGGATCCGTCCGACGAACGAATTCAAATGCCATGTTTTTTAGGTGCGGCCAAATCCATCTTAACACAGGCCCTAACGTACTTGTTTCTATCCTTCCACCCAATTTGCATGATAAAAGAATGGGTCAAGTGAACACAATGAGTGAGGCTGAAATGATAAAAATAGTATTTCTTTGTGAAAAAAGTTACATAATATTTGGTATCATTTATAAATTAGTAATAATGATTTTATTATTCAAATACAGTAATATCAGGCTCATCAATTTTCAATTTAAAATTTAATACTGGTCAAATTGTAAAAATCTCAATATCAATTTCCAATCACTATTGCTACTTCTTTAAATTGGAATAATATTCTGGATATTACTGTGGTAATGGGAAAGAATGTTGACAACCGCAATGCAGCATGAGAAATATACAGGGGATGATTGTCTTTTACAAGAAAATGATAACTTCTTTCAAGGAGTAGCACATGTTGAAATAAAGTTTTTTTATGCATTATTTAATTATATTTCGATAATATAGATATTCAATAACTAGTGTTTACATGTTTAAAGTGTAAAAGATTTAATTGGAATAATTTATTTTATGTAATAAAATTTAAGTCATTATTTAAATATTTTACATTTATATTTGAGTGATATGTGAATATAAAACTTACAAACAATATAGTTTTTCAACAAATTAAAAATCACCTTATTTCAATAATTATACAACATGCTATCAATAGAAGGCTAAGACTTATTAGAAAAAGAATTGACAAAATATTCGTGAAGTCAAATTGAACCTCGAAGTTGTAAATCTTATTATGCAAGATGAGTAAAGATAGATGAAAACTTTTGAGGAGGAGATATGTCACTTACTTCTTGACCTATTTGAAAAAAGATATAAAGACTTTATTTCTTGACCTATTTGAAACGAAGGAATGATTGTAGTGAAATATTTAATGACGTGAAAATGTAGAAATAGACAAATCTCGTCAATAAATTGCATTCTATTCTTATGTTTGCATTCTTTTAAATTTTAAGAATTGATTTAAACTTTTGGTATTTATGGAATTAATTTTATTAATTTAAGCACCATTTGAATCACCTTAATTGTGAATCAATATATACCACACAGATGTTCAAATTAGAATTTGATAACTTAAATGTTTTATTTAGATATAAATTAGAAGTCTAACTTTTTATGTGCTTAGATTAAAACATCGAAGATAAAGTGAGATTTTTTTTTCATGCGTAAAATATAATATTTTTCATCACTTCTAATATAATAAAATCAATGCACTCAATCAAATATGTCTACGAATTTCACGATTTTATCCTCTCATCTGCCGATCTCTCTCTCCTTATTCTTTTTCTCTTTCCTCACTCTTAATATATCCGATTTTATATTCATTTTCTTTTTATCGTCTTCATCTTATTTTATTTTACTTACACATTATCTTCCTGTAATATTCTCAAAAAGTAAATAAAAAAGAAAATAAAATAAATAAGAGAAAACTAATATTATCTTAAGGTTCATTATAAAATTCATTAACCTAATAAGCCTATAAGCCTAAGATATAAGTAATCTTATATACCTAAACCCCACTAACATCTCACTTTTTTCTCTCTCTACCACCTTTCGGCTACAGCAAAGGAGGAGTGACATAGTCCATTCCTCCTCTCACAGCTCACTCACGGCAGTAGCACCCCTCTCCCTCTCACTCATTTTCTCTCTTCCTGTCATCTCAACCAAGGAGGCAGCACCCCATTCACTCCATCACCTCACGGCAGCAGCTCTAAAGGGGGCAAGAAGACCGCCTTCTCTCACTCTCACTCAAGCAATTAAGGAGGCCATTCAAGCATCAACTCACAGCAATCATAACTCAAGCATGTTCTCTCTCCATTCGGCCACCTCACCATAGCTACACAGCCGAACAGTAGCAAAGAAAGGAGGGAAAGAAGAACAGAGTTAGGATTATTAGGGTTTAATCTAAGTTCTAAAGATATATTGAGGGGATTCAAATTTTTAATCATCTTTTTAATGATGATTGTGTGAATGGATTAGGACATGAAAAACCATCTTGTGTTCTTAAAATGGATGATTATGATTTATGCATATTAGTACTTGTATGTGCCATGTTTTATAAAGCTCTATATTCTAATGCTAATCATGTTTGGATTTATGATGTTCATTGTTATTTATGCTAGCTTAAAGAAAATTATTTTATGCTTATGTACATGTATGAACTTAGCTAGCATGCTTAAATGTTTCATGTGAAAATTTCTTAATGTTTCATGATTAGAATGTTAAAAATGCCTCTTGTGATGTGTATAAGTTAATATAAGCTCAAAATCATGATGTATATAAGATTTGGGGAAGAAAACATATAAAAATCGGGTGTCTGCCGTCCCAAAACGGGCGACCAATTCCATATCGGTTGATCGTTCTGGAAAGACAATCACATTCTGTGATTAACGAACGATTATTCGGTCGTCCGATAGCAATGTAATGGTCGACCGATTTAATAACAGTTCGTTATGTGTTGTCGAAACGTTCGACACATTCTGTGATTAGCGGACGATTATTCGGTCGTCCGATAATAATGTAATGGTCGATCGATTTAATAACGATCGTCCGATATGTATTGTCGAAATGTTCGACGTATTCTGTGATTAGCGGACAATCCGAAAACCCATTTCGGACGTCCGAAAGGACCAAGTAGCCGTCGACAGTTATTTCAACGGTCGTCCGATTTCGAGGAGTATCACATTCTGTGATTAGCGGACGAACCGAAATCTCATTCCGGTCGTCCGAAAGGACCATAATGGTCGACCAATAATTCGACCGATCGACCGATATCCTCCCAATGGTCGACCATTACCCAAAGCGGTCGTTCGTTTTGGAGACTGATTGGCTATGTTTGAATGTCCACACCTAGTGTGATTTGAAGCATGTATGATCTTAAGTATGGTTAAAACAAGCAACATGTGATGAATGAATGTATGTATTGATGAATGTAAGTAAAAGATGGATTAGAGTGAAGATGTCTTGTTGTGATCGTGAATGGAATAAAGTCCTTCACTTGCTAGCTTATGTGATGTATTCCCCGGGAAGTAAAGTCCTGTCAAGATGGTATGTACTTCCAATGAGACGATCGTCTCGGCCTAGCTAGCCAAGTTCTCATGAAATCAACATGGTTTACCCAATCAACAAGATAATAAGCTATCTTAACCAAGATGAAAGATTAAAAGATGTTATCAAGTGGAAAGTAAAGTCTTGCACTATGTATGTACTTCAACGGGTCCTAAACCTAAGAAGTAAAGTCCTGCATGTGTATGTATGTATGTACTTTCCAAAGATGACTTATGACATAAAGATGAAGATGAAAATGTAGATCTAATCGGATGCTAATGTATGTCCCTTTGTCATAAGGTGTTGTGAAAGATGATGTTGAAGTAAAAGTAAGATAAATGATGATGTGTTTTAGCATAATGATAATTTATGATATGTTTTGACATAATGATGATGATATTATATGTTTATCTTTTTTTGTCATGATGATATGTCATATGCCATGTAGTGTGCATAAGTAGCTCATAGCATGCATGAGATCTATGTTCTATGATGATGATATGCATATGTCATGACATGTAGAGATTATGTCATAGGATCATAGCATGCATGTGCCTCAACATACTCTAACGGGAGAAATCCCCTGCATCCCATAGATCCGTGCAGACATGGATGAGGCTTAGGTTCGACGACGAGGGCCTCATGATGGACACGTTGCACATGGGCGAGTCGGGCTACAGCCCAAGTTATCTTTCTTAAACTTATGTTATGACGATAGACTCTTATAAGAGTAAAGTATGTATGACTTATGGGCCTTTGAGTCTTTTACTTTTATTTGGACTCTTTTATGTAATATGAACTTTTTGTTGGGTCTAGATGTTAGAGTCTATGTGGTCCATGGACTAGTTGTGTATCTTGGATTATTTTATGAAGTCTTCTGTTGTTTTCATGATTTTATCATTTATGTTTGTTATATTATGTTTCCGCTACAAAATTTTATAAAATTAGGTCACGTCAAAGCCGAAGTAACGTCACTTAAAGTTCGGCAAAAACTTTAAATTGGAACCGAATTTTGATATCGTTACACCTTCTCCTTTCTCTCTCGTATTTCTTTTTATTATTCTCTTAGTTATCCCCCTTCTCGATCACTCACTTCTCACTGTTCTCTTTCCTCTCTCGTCCTCTCCTTTTAAAGATGATCGTGAGTTCCACTCAAGCTCAACAGACCAATATTATATCGAATTGAAAAGAATATTGTACACATTGAATTCCAGGAATTATATGATAATTTATTAAATACTAAACTACTAAATATCTAAGACTTATAATACGTAATCACATTAAGATTACTTATTTACTTATTAGTATGCTCGCCTTTTTTGTCATTATGTTACATGTACAATACACACGTATACATGTAGAAAAGAAAAGAAAACTCACCTACATTTGTTATTATTGTTGCTTAGTAATTCACTTAATTTATGGACGGACACGTATGTTTTATACTCACGTATGTGTTTGTCTTTATCTTTTCCTTAAAATTTTAGTATTTTAAAAAATATGATAATTTGGAATCACATTTCAAAATTTAAAACATAATTACATTTAATTTTTTGATTTAAATTCGAAATCTATAGTAAAAAAAAGAGTCATTTCAAATTAGAATGTGAGATAAAATTTGAAATGCGAGATTACTTTTCATTTTTTTAAAAAAATGAGATTAACTCATTTGATATTAATCTCATTGTCCTCCGAAATTTAAGATTACAAAATGTATTTCAATATAACACATTTCCAAATGTTGACATGTCTTAAAAGATTTTCATGTAAATAAAGAACGTACCAAATGCACATAGAAAAATAAAAAAGAACGACATTAAATAGTATTTACTAATATTTTTATTTACATGTATATAATACTTAGCATTTTAAACGTTAAATATGTCTTGAACTTCCAAACTTAAGTTCAAAATGAGTAAACTAGATATACTTTATTTATGATTTTCACTATTTCCTATCTTTTATAATATAAAGTTAGCTCTCTTAAACGAGTCTGAGTCCATCGCTGCTTACAAGTCAAGCTGTAACTAAAATTTAAAACGAAAAAATAAAAAAAGTAAAAAAATGTGACCCTCCTCCATGTGGCATCTTCTTTTACGTTTTTTTATTTTTCAATTAATTATGTAAATTATTGGGCAAAGAAGATCGTGGAGGAGGGTAAGCACAAGCAAAAAACTTGGAAAATCGAGATCAACCGGACATAAATTTATGAATAAATACATTTATATTTTATAAAATGTGAAATAACATGGAGACTAAATTGATGACAGAATAAAAAATGTTCCAAGATGGTAATATATGCAAATTCAATACGGCCCAACCCAATGACTACATTACTTTGAAAATGTGAAAGGTCCAGATTGATAGTGAAATATACGGGCCGTCCAAACCCACACTGGGCCGAACAACTGCACAATCATTCGGCCCATCGTTCCAGACACAAAAAGCCCCACTCTCCGCATCCAAATCGGTGTCATCGTCAAGCTTATAATTAAACGCCCCTATCCACACTCCCGAGAGCCCTTCCCTTGATACTACCATTTCGCATTTTGAGCTCCCTCCTGCGGCGAACATGGCGTCCTCCTCCATCGCATCCACCAACGCCGCCGCCGCGGTCGCTGCGGGAGTCCGAAAGCCTCCGCTCCGGAGAACCCCCCTTATCAAGTCCCCATCCGTCAGCATCCCTCACTCCTCCAGGCTCCTCTCTTCCTCCTTCTCCATCTCCGCCGCCACCGGTTTGTGCGTCAGCACTGCCGCCCCAAGCAGCAGTAGCAGCAGCAGCCACGGCGGTCGCCGTCGCCGCGGGGGACTCCTGGTCGTCCGCGCCGCCCGCGGCAAGTTCGAGCGGAAGAAGCCGCACGTCAACATCGGCACCATCGGCCACGTCGACCACGGGAAGACCACCCTCACCGCCGCCCTCACCATGGCCCTCGCCGCCGTAGGCGGCTCCGCACCCAAGAAGTACGACGAGATCGACGCCGCCCCCGAGGAGCGCGCCCGTGGCATCACCATTAACACCGCGACCGTCGAGTACGAGACCCAGAACCGGCACTACGCCCACGTAGACTGTCCGGGCCATGCCGACTACGTCAAGAACATGATCACCGGCGCCGCTCAGATGGACGGCGCCATCCTCGTCGTCTCCGGCGCCGACGGCCCCATGCCCCAGACCAAGGAGCACATCCTTCTCGCTAAGCAGGTCGGCGTCCCCAACATGGTTGTCTTCCTCAACAAGCAGGACCAAGTGGACGACGAGGAGCTCCTCCAGCTCGTTGAGCTTGAGGTCCGTGACCTCCTCACCTCCTACGAGTTCCCCGGAGACGATATCCCCATCATCTCTGGCTCCGCTCTACTCGCGCTCGAGGCCCTCATGGCCAACCCCGCCATCAAGCGCGGTGAGAACTCTTGGGTCGACAAGATCTACGAGCTCATGGACGCCGTCGACAGCTACATTCCCATTCCCCAACGCCAGACTGACCTCCCGTTCCTCCTCGCCGTCGAGGATGTCTTTTCCATCACCGGGCGTGGCACCGTTGCCACTGGGAGGATTGAGCGTGGGACTGTCAAAGTAGGAGATACCGTAGAGATCGTTGGCCTGCGGGAGACGCGTACCACCACAGTCACTGGCGTAGAGATGTTCCAGAAGACCATGGACGATGCCATGGCCGGTGATAACGTCGGGCTTCTTCTTCGTGGTATCCAGAAGGTCGATATCCAGCGAGGAATGGTGCTTTCCAAGCCTGGCACCATCACTCCCCACACCAAGTTCGAGGCCATCGTCTACGTCCTCAAGAAGGAGGAGGGCGGGAGGCACTCTCCCTTCTTTGCCGGATACAGGCCCCAATTCTACATGAGGACCACCGATGTCACTGGCAAGGTCTCATCCATAATGAACGACAAGGACGAGGAATCAAAGATGGTGATGCCCGGTGATCGTGTCAAGATGGTTGTCGAGCTCATTATGCCTGTTGCATGTGAGCAAGGTATGCGGTTCGCCATCAGGGAGGGAGGCAAGACTGTAGGCGCTGGAGTTATCCAATCCATCATAGAGTAATTCTGAATAAAAAATGAGTCTTTTTTCCTTTGAAAGCTTTGCAGGAAATGCTTGAGTGGTTGCTGCTTTAACAAACTAGAAGGTATTGCTTGTTGTATATCAAAGAATTGGCTAGATTGGATTTCAAGTCCAAAGATGCTAGCTTTCAATCATCACATGCCTTCCAATTTTGGTTCTTTTGTTTTGCTACTTTTTCTTTTGTCAGTGGTCTACATTGTATGGGTTATATGTATGCAACGGATTTATGTTGGTCCATGCTTGGGTATCTAGATTGTCAATAGTGATAACTGTCATATATTTGAATTGTATGCATTTCTACATCTCACATTTTTTTTCAAAAAATGTAGTTCTATTCTTTCACCAAGAGATATTGTGGTTGCTGCAAATTTTATGTTGAGTTGCTGTTCTTTTTATATCTAGCACTACTCGCAGGCATTATATGAGGCATGCATTCTATTATCATTCTTCATATTCAAGACCATTAGCTATCTACAGTTACTTTTAGTACTGGAATTATAGCTACTGATTCATTTTTTTATTAAATTATATTAATTTGCACAAAGAATAATTGGAATTAGACATTATTGATTATGTCACTTTGTGGCATAAGTCGCTTGTGACGTTTTGACGACGACGACGACGACAACAACAACAAAGCCTTATCCCACTAGGTGGGGTCGGCTACATGGATCATACGACGTCATTCCGCTCTATTAGTAACCAAACCTTTCGGTATATTATTCACCAATAGATCTTGCTCTATTAGTTCGCCAAGTGTCCGTCTTAGCCTCCCTCTCCCTCTTTTAATCGGACCATAGTTGATTAATTGTAAAGAAGTTGTCTATCATTTAGTATGCTTGAAGCTGTTCTTGTCAAGGTGTCAAAAATTCCATTTCCTAAGTTTTTACAAAAGAGTTTGCAGTGTGCAACTCTGAAAATGTTATGGTAGAACCAAAAAGCATGATCACTTTGAATGCTTTAAATGACTTTTCCTTCTTTTATGTTCTGCGGGATAGCTAATTCAGAGAATGCAAGAGTAAATACTGATATACTCTTGAATCTGGACAACTCAGTGTCACTCTGTACATCATAATACTTGTGATTGTTCGATCTAAATCTAGTTACTTAGAATAGATGTCTTTTAGATAAAATTGTCTGCACTAAAAAGAATCTTCATTAAGATCATCAAAGGCAAGTAAGTCTTGCTGCTAAATGATTTAAATTTAACTGCATGTTTTTTGCACTTCTTACATAAGCTGGGCATCAATGTATTAATAGTGTAACCTCCAATTGGTTTGCTATTCTGTGACAAGGTAAGCTGATCTTGTTTTAGAATATGATTTTTGTATCAACTTCTAAGTTCTAATATGAGATTGCTTGTTTCAATTCCATTTTTGCTTTCCTTGTGTCAACAATTCCATTCTCGCTTTGAGTGAGACTCGTTGCGACTCCAATGTGACATGTTACCACATATTAATAGCTTGATTGCAGATTGTCAGTTATCTTTTGCACTACAATATGTGAAAACTGCAAGGACATTCTTTGATCTTTTCTATCGTTTAAGAGAATGGGATAACCACTCCACCCCACCCCACCCCATCCCCAAACCCCCCCAAAAAATGTGTTACCCTATGCATTTATTCATTTCTAGTATTTTGCGTATCTGGGTGTATGAAGTATGAGAAAGCTTTTCCTTATCTGTCAATGTATAATGTGTTAAATTGTTTTCTCGCATTGTCTTGGATGGTCGTCTTTCTCATATTATTGCATGCTGGTAGTGTTATTATCACAGATAAAACTTATTGGTATGCCGTGAAACAATTGTCATACAAAACATCTCCTTACTTTTGGCCTGCCTAGTAGTTTTAATAAGTTCAAGATCTTTTAGTAGAAAGCTACTTTCTCGTGCTAGTGGGCTAACTGGAAATCAGGGTATGCAAGTATGCGCCACATTATGTTCTTGTTAAGAAGCATTTCAAATCGTTCTTAATACTATTAAAGCACTGAAGGTAGAAGTACCCTAGTATTTTCTTTAGAAAATCTTTGTGATTGATCTTCTTTTGACCGACGGATTGCAGTTGTGGAGTTAATTGATGATTGATATGGTTGCTATTCGTAGAAAAGAGATCATCTTACTGCACCAACATTGGACTCAATGTCTATCCATTCTACTAATACTTCGGTGTCAGAGAAAAGAACTCTTTTTTTTTTGACAGGGGCACGTCCGAGGAGGACGGCGGGTGGATAGCTCTCGTGGGGACGCCAGTGTTGGTCTCATTTTCTCAAGGAACTCTCATGATTCCTTGGGCTGTTTATTAAGCTTGAAATTGTTGTTTCAGCTGACGAAACATTATACTCTCTCGTCGTGTCCGCTTAATTGCGAGGATTTCGAAAGGTGATAACGGTCTAGCAAGTAGCAACCCCGTCGAATGATATTAATTAACTTTTTTCTTGTACGTATTTCAATAATGTATAACTCTTAACAAAGCAATTCCCCCGTATGCTGTTAAAAACCGTTTAGGGGATTATGAATTCTAAATTATTTATTTATTTTTAAAAAATAAAGTTGTAGAATAATCATTTTTTTAGTGCCACAGATCATTAGATTATCTGATGATACTTCGTTCTTGAATTACATAATCATAATCCATAACTATCAAATCATCCGAATGGAAAAAAAATGGAGTGCTACACACACAAGCATCAATTTGTTCATCAATATCGCAAGTAATTTGAGGTTCACAAGCGTTTTGAGAATATTTTTTTTCTTATGATCATGCTTATTATTTTGGTACAACGTGCACCTTCATTTTCCTCTTATCCTCCACATTCCTAACATCTAAGAATAAACTAGTGATTTTACAAATAGATGAAACAAGCAACACTTGTTGGAAAGCTCGATCAAGATTTTAATCGTTGTTATAGAGGCAAGTTCAATCATCAAAACTTATTGAACTAAAATAATTATAAGATTAAGAATACTCATTATATGTAATAATAAGAAAACCAATGACTTAGAACTTATGAATATTTCAATATACTTAACGAGAAAAACATGCCCTGCTCTGATATTGAAGCAATGATGCTAACACAAAATTTAAACAGAAGATTAATGAAAGTTTTCAAGATTCAATTTTCTACAGCTATTACGCATTTATAGAGTGATTAATATCAGCTGATATATATGTGGAATGGATCTCATACTATTAGGTTTGTCTGAAACAAACATATATCTCTGAAGGAAGCAGATTGATATGCTTGGGTGTGCACAAAAGTTCAAGATATAAATCAATCTACCAAGTACAGCAGTGAAGATACGCCCTATATCAAGTATACTACATGCATAATCATCTAACAAAACACTTGCTGGAAGCAAGGTTTTATAATGTATCAGAATAAAAATAGTATTAAGAACACCAATTTATCAACCAAGATAAGACCCATACATTAATTTCACTACTATGTTTTCTGAAATCCTGATGAACATGAAGTTTATTGGTTGTCAACCCGCTTAGGAAACTGATGAACATAATGATGATTGTCAATTCTGCTGTCTCTAGGAAAATAATTTCACGATTGTGAGCTTCAAATCAATTTGTCAAATACTTGGAACTATAGAAGCCAGCAATACAGGTAACTAACTACACATCAAGGTTTGTAACAAAACGAAGACTATTGACATTAGTCAAGTAAGAAAGTAAAAAAAAGAAAGCAACTATGTTGAATTGTGGACTAAGAAAAAATAGATTGCTATCGTGCCAAACAGTACAAGAGACACATAAAAGGTTATGATTTCACCAGTTCATGAGGTGAAATGTATTATTTAAGTAGGCGAAGTTATAGCTTATGAGGTGAAATGACCATAAGTTCATGAGAAAATACATAGATGAAATTACTAGTATAACTATACTAGTGAGTAGTGACCCTCTCTCTCGCACATAAAAAAATGGTAGACTTGTGAGAAGCAAAAGTCAAAGGTCTCACATATGCAATATAGTAATAGGTGATTGTATTTACAACCTTAGCATTGCATTTAGTCACCCATTGTGGTCTTTGGTGTTAAATCCTACAATCCAGAGGTGAATTTGATTCTAACTGATTCAATTGGATAGGAAGGTGCAAATGACAAATCTCTCCCAACATCGACGCTTTCCGGTGATCTCATTATGCTTTCTAACTAATCCTACCATTACAATTTTACTTAAGAAATTAAGTGACATTCCGTGCCATATGAATTCTGAATATAGGTGCTTCCTGCCATTTGCCGAGAGTCCAGCATCAATTGGGTCCCACACGACTATATTTCAACCAACATGGTTGAACACAATTACCGATCAAGCTCCCATATTATGTATATTTCTTACCATATTATCCTATCTTTTGACAACCAGAATAAGTATCACACTAATCAGCAAGGGACAGTATCATACATATTAAGTTTCAGCAAGTAGTGTGCTAAAGAAATTCTATCTTAAGATTAGTTTAGTTTATCCTCTTTGTACGGGAAGGTCATATACTCATATACTATGTTACTGACTAACATCAAACGTCAAGTATCATAATACAACAACAACAAAGCCTTATCCCACTAGGTGGGGTCGGCTACATGGATCATACGACGTCATTCCGCTCTATTAGTAATCAAACCTTTCGGTATATTATTCACCAATAGATCTTGCTCTATTAGTTCGCCAAGTGTCCGCCTTGGCCTCCCTCTCTCTCTTTTTATCGGACTCCAGATTATTTGATCTATTCTTCTTACTGGCGCATCTAATGGTCTTCTCTGAACATGACCAAACCATCTCAAACGATTCTCTACCATTTTCTCACTAATAGGAGCCACTCCGACTCGTTCACGTATATGATCATTCCTAATCTTATCTAATCTTGTATGACCACACATCCATCTCAACATCCTCATTTCGGCTACCCCCACTTTACGTTCATGTTGTCCCTTCATAGCCCAACATTCACTACCATATAACACTGCTGGCCTTATAGCAGTACGATAGAATTTTCCTGTCAAGTATCATAATGATCTAAGTAAATAATCAAGACCAAACAAAGCATGATTTATCATGAGTAAGCGACAAAATAGCATATAACAACAACAAAACTTTATCCCACTAGGTGGGGTCGGCTACATGGATCAAACGACGTCAATATTCGTTGATCTATGTTCATGAGATTTGACAGGGTTTTACGTTGACTGTCGGAGCCTAACACAATCCTCCTTCTTTATCCGGGCTTGGGACCGGCTATAAAACTTAAGCGACTAAATAGCATGATATGTCAAAAAAACATATTTGAACAGTCTGACAAAAAACTAGCATAGATGATAAATATAGTTTAATCAAGTGAAACTTGAAGCTAAAAAATGAGTTTGCAGAAGAGCCATTTAAGCACAAACAGAGATTCTAGTACTAAGGAGAAGAGAGAGAACAAAGAACTAAAACTCGAACCAAGTAAGGATCAACAGTTCTGAGTCCTTAGACTTTAATTGGCAGAACAAATATCTTTGATCTACAATCTGCAAGGTCGGCTAGGTTGTTACCCTATATGTAGTGAAGCAGCAGACACTTTTCAAAGCCCTCGAAAAAAAATGATCTCTTTTCATTTGTCAGAATCACTCAATGATGGATTGGATGACTCCTGCGCCCACTGTCTTGCCTCCCTCCCTGATGGCGAACCGCATACCCTGCTCACAGGCAACGGGCATAATGAGCTCGACAACCATCTTGACGCGATCTCCGGGCATCACCATCTTTGATTCCTCGTCCTTGTCGTTCATGATGGCTGTGACCTTGCCGGTGACATCGGTGGTCCTCATGTAGAATTGGGGCCTGTATCCGGCAAAGAAGGGAGAGTGCCTCCCGCCCTCCTCCTTCTTGAGGACGTAGACGATGGCCTCGAACTTGGTGTGGGGAGTGATAGTGCCAGGCTTGGAAAGCACCATTCCTCGCTGGATATCGACCTTCTGGATACCACGAAGAAGAAGCCCGACGTTATCACCGGCCATGGCATCGTCCATGGTCTTCTGGAACATCTCTACGCCAGTGACTGTGGTGGTACGCGTCTCCCGCAGGCCAACGATCTCTATGGTATCTCCAATCTTGACTGTGCCACGCTCAATCCTGCCAGTGGCCACGGTGCCACGTCCCGTGATGGAGAAGACGTCTTCGACGGCGAGGAGGAACGGGAGGTCGGTCTGGCGCTGGGGAATGGGGATGTAGCTGTCGACGGAATCCATGAGCTCGAAGATCTTGTCAACCCAAGAGTTTTCACCGCGCTTGATAGCAGGGTTGGCCATGAGGGCCTCGAGGGCGAGGAGGGCGGAGCCGGAGATGATGGGGATGTCGTCTCCGGGGAACTCGTAGGAGCTGAGGAGGTCACGGACCTCGAGCTCAACGAGCTGGAGGAGCTCCTCGTCGTCGACCTGGTCCTGCTTGTTAAGGAAGACGACCATGTTGGGGACACCGACCTGCTTGGCGAGAAGGATGTGCTCCTTGGTCTGGGGCATGGGGCCGTCGGCGCCGGAGACGACGAGGATGGCGCCGTCCATCTGGGCGGCGCCGGTGATCATGTTCTTGACGTAATCGGCGTGGCCCGGACAGTCGACGTGGGCGTAGTGCCGGTTCTGGGTCTCGTACTCGACGGTGGCGGTGTTGATGGTGATTCCACGGGCGCGCTCCTCGGGGGCCGCGTCGATCTCGTCGTACTTCTTGGGTGCGGAGCCGCCCACGGCGGCGAGCGCCATGGTGAGCGCGGCCGTGAGGGTGGTCTTGCCGTGGTCGACGTGGCCGATGGTGCCGATGTTGACGTGCGGCTTCTTCCGCTCGAACTTGCCGCGGGCGGCGCGGACGACCAGGAGCCCCCCTCGGCGGCGGCGTCCACCGTGGCTACTGCTGCTGCTCGGCGCGGCGGTGCTGGCGCAGAAGCCGGTGGCAGCGGAGATAGAGAAGGAGGAGGAGAGGAGCCTGTTGGAGGCAAGGATATTGGAAGGGGATTTGAGGAGGAGGGCCTTGGTAGGCTTTTGCGCTCCCAACATAGAGGAGGCGCCGGCGGCCGTAGATGCGATGGAGGAGGCCGCCATGGAGAAGAAGATAGAGGAGGTGGAGGAGGAGGATGAGGAGGAGGAGGAGGAAAGCGGAGGGGGGAGAGAGAGAGAGAGAGCTCAAATGTGCAAGTGCTCAAGAGTCTACTTGAGAGGAGCAGGAGGAGGAGTAGTCCTCTTATCAGTTATCTATTTGGGGACGAAGGGTGACCTCCCGTAATATATTAGATATTATTTGGGAAAGAGAAAAAAAAAAGGATAAATAAGAATAATATTAATTAAATTATATGTGAAAAAATCCAATAGAAGAAGAGCACACACCACTTGGTGGGTGGTGGAGATGTGATAAGAAAGGAGGGCTTCGCGGCGTTGGTGGCTGAGGGTTTGGAAGCTTGGCCGATTGGTGGCTCCAGGGATTTTGTGGCTTCCTCATTACCAGGAGGTCGTGTGAGGGGGAAAATGCATGGATTGTGTTTTGTGTTAGTGTGGCTCTCCCGGCGTGTCTCTTTCGGATCATATTGGGTTATTAATTAATTGATAATATATGGCGAATTCAAAATACAATATTAAATTTCAAGTTACAAATTTCTTTTATTCGGAACTGTAACAACTTAATTTTTATATCAGACTTCTGAAACCTGGGAGAAAAGGGGATCAAATTGATTTTATTCTAATGATTTCAAGTCCTCAAATGCGATTCCTCTTACTCCAAGATAATCTCTTTGCAGGGATTGCACTTATATGTGAGCAATTCCAGAGTTTATTTTTCACAGTCTGATGCATCTTCACTAATTATTTTTTATTCTTAAATATAATTAACTCCTCAAATAATAGAATGAGTTGCATCTTTACTGTTGGTATATATTGAAAACAACAGTTCTTCCATGGAAATTACAGATTGGAGCCAATCAACTAGTTGGAGTTTATTTTCTATTTAATTTCTTGCACGGGCTAAAATAACAAATTTATGCCAATTTTTTTTTTGCCACCTCAGTGGCACCGATCTTATAATTCATGATGTTAAGAGCTATGTGCATTAATCATAATTTAAAATTTTGATCCCAACTAATCTAATGTCTCCCATTATAACGGATGAAACTTCCAACTAAATATTTCCCCTGTGTTCACAAAGTTTAAATTTAAGACCTTCCATTAAACAACCAAGAGCTGGTACCCACTCCAGCCAACTCCTCTTGGTAACAAATTTGTGTGGCATTTTTCGAACTTGGAAGCATGGAACCGCTTCACAGCTGAAGCTGCCGTTGATTTCCACGCCGGTGCCATAAAAGATTAAATGCAAACCGACGGACACAGCAATCATCTCATAAAACTCCTGCCGATCAGCAACAAGAAAGTTGACGTCCCAACGCGAGTAATGAACTATGATGCGTAGGACTGCCTCCAGCAAATTGATCTTACCAATCCGTAATGCATTTGGTACCATTGCCTTAAACTAAGGAAATGACAGGAACCAAACTTGGGGTAAATTACTAAATTACACGCGCGGTGGTACCAACTGATTGTGGCTGTTTCTTTTACCAATCCTAGTTTCAGTTTGTAACAAAGTTAAAACTCCTCGGCTACTTTAACCGTGCAGAACCAAGATGTATTCATCTATTTACACTAATCAATCCTTGTCACAGACATACTATTTTACAACAACCCGAAACATTTTATCTCAAATTGCTGCTCATACTATCCTATAATATATGACAATTGCCAAAATACTTCGTGGCGAGCATCAGTGGAAGTGAAATAGTAATAGTAACAATAATTATACTACATATTATTTGAAGATGCTGAACAAAGGGACTAACAGCATATTCTGGCGGTCCATGTGATGGTTAAAGTTCGGATGGCCTTGTTCATTGGCGATGGCCTTCTGGAAGTGGAACCACCCTGAAGAATGGTACATTTCTTAGAGGTAAACTTCCATCTTCTTCGTCATCGTCAAACTCGAGATTGTAACTAGGGAAGGAAAATAAATAAATGTCATTAAATTCCCCCTTATTACAACTGGAAAAAAGAATTCCACTTCGATGATCTAAAACATCTTGAGCAATCTTCAACATAGGAATCACAACATAGCGATTTTGAAGTATCGTTGAGTCAAAGATAAGTTTGAAATCTACTTTGCAGGATATGAAGGATTTTATGACAGCTTATATCTAGAATGAAGCTGCAAAATTCAGACCAATTATTAACTTTCAGTTAGATGTTACATGTAACCGTTTAGATGTTATTGGCATATGCGGAAGGCATGCGGCTTCTGTATGAAGAGGATAACATGGTGTTAGGACCTGATGGTATGTACACAAAAATGAAACCACTAAGAGCTCCTTCATGACTATGCCATTTCTATATTAGTTTCATGGTAGCAGCTACAGTATACAGTTTCTCTTCACTGATTTCAATGATTCTTCTGTACCTCAGTTAATCTGTATAAGTTTACAGCATACGGTAATCATAATCATGTAACAACCAGAAAGTGTAGCTGTATAGATAACTTACTCATCAGATTTTTTCTGAAGTTTTTGCAGCCAGGAAGAAAACACAAGAGCAGAGAAATAAGTCAGTACAAACATGAAAAATCAAAGAAACTAGAATAACAAAGCACTTTATAATTTAAAGAAGAAGACGAGAAAGTAAGAAAGTCCCAAGGCCTAAGTGGACACAAAAGAATTTAGCCGATGACAGAAAACATAGAAGATTAATGAATGCAAGAAAACTGAACATGATAAAAGGGTTAAAAGGGTCAAACTTAGAATTAGTACTGAACTACAAGTAATAGACAGCAGCAAACTGTAAATCAGCAACTCATGTTCTTTTTTCCAGAGACATTTCAGTTGAGTTGTCATCTTCTTAATATTCTTTTCAGAAGTTGGAGAACGTTTTAATACTTTAGACAAATAAGATTAAGATGATAAGAGGTTAATTACAGATGTAGGGTTGTACAACTAAATATGTCAAGGGAGATCAATCCCTTTAATGAAACTACATTGATATTTGAAAATATATCTTCCTATTTTATTTATTTTCTTAGTATTTGCTTAAATATCTCCTTCATGGTTTTTGCAAGTTTTTTCCTTTTTTATACTAAAATCAAGCCCTCCCAAGATTTTGTGGGACTACAACGGTTCTAACATGCAATGGCCCATCAAAATGACTTAATTGTTGATGATACAACAACAACAACAACAACAAAGCCTTATCCCACTAGGTGGGGTCGGCTACATGGATCATACGACGCCATTCCGCTCTATTAGTAACCAAACCTTTCGGTATATTATTCACCAATAGATTTTGCTCTATTAGTTCACCAAGTGTCCGTCTTGGTCTCCCTCTCCCTCTTTTAATCGGACTCCAAATTATTTGATCTACTCTTTTTACTGGCGCATCTAATGGTCTTCTCTGAACATGACCAAACCATCTCAAACGATTCTCTACCATTTTCTCATTAATAGGAGCCACTTAATTGTTGATGATAATAGAAGAAAAGTTTATTCCATAAAAAATAATAATAGAAGAAAAGTTGAGAGCTGCAAAGCTTCAAGTCACTTTGTATAAGGATGCGATACACTAGAGTTAAGCAAAAAGCAAAGATAAAGAAGAATTGCAACTACGATAAACTTGACTTCCCAGATAGAGTACGAATAAAAATGAAACAAGCCCACAGAAAAAAACTTATGAGATTTACAAAAGCAAATGAACCATAAAATGCACGATGAACTTAACCCAAATGCAGACATCTGATTGCATATTACAGTTTAAACTACAAATTAAAAAAAACACAATAGTTGAGAAGTAAAAACTATAAAGACGAAACTAACAATAGATAAGAACCAGAGTATTTCAATTGGAAGGAAGAAATTGGATTATGCACAAACCGAAACAGAGTTAAAATTACCTTACGATTATTAACAACAGTTGCTTTATACAATGCTGTTGTTCCTGGATAAACAGCCAATACATGTCTACCTGGAGGAAAATCTGGGGCACTAGAAGGATCATTCTTCTTTGGGAAAGGAATGATACGTGACATTGGGAGTTTGTATTTTCTGAACGTGTTGAAAAGAAAAAGAATCAGGAGAAGAAAAGGATGTAGAAAACATTTATATAATATATCACAATAAAAACTTGGAATATTGAACAAAGCTTCATCAAGTTTACCAAAACTGTCTCATGTCACCATGCCTAATACATTGATTACCTTTTTAATTCGATTTCAGAAAGGAAATTGCAGAATCTCTCAATTGAATTGAACATATGCATGCATATTAATTTATAAGCAGGAACTATATGGCATAAGGCAGCATAATTATTTAGGCTAGCATCAATGAATCAATTAGCTTTGGATATAAGGGGGCGTTTCTCTACAGGTAATCTTTGTAGATTATCAGGTAATATTGTGTTGAATTAAATGGGCCCACCACATTACCCTGTTCACTTGTGACAGGTAATGCGTAATCTGAATTGTCTAGGCAAACCACATTGCGAAGTGACAATGTAGATTGCCTATGGGAGGGGAGGCAATGCAGATTACCACCTGAGTTGTAATCTTTTTAATTTCACTTTTCGGATTTGTCCTTTATAGTTTTATTTAAATAAATTATAAAACTCATTAAATAAATTATAAAACTAACTAAATAAATTATAAAATAAATCAAGGTAATGTACATTATTAACAATTTAACAAGTGACAATCTTTTTTAGAGGCAATCTGCATTGCAATGTAATGTTGAATGGCAATGCAGTGAATGCACCCTAAATGTCATGAACATGACAGTTAATTTGATGCTTGTGAAAAGTACACAAGTATTTTTTTTTCATTACGCACAGCTAAAATGGCTAGATCAGCTGTAGAAATGTTGTACCAAAAGCACTTGGATGATGCAGATCATTTGAACAAACTATCTCAGAAACTAAAATAACCATGTAATGAGTTAAGTTGACTCTTATATCCATATATGACATGAGAATAATGACTTTGGTGGTAACTCGTTTTCTTTTTAAGGAGAATTGGTGGTAACTCATGTTTTGCCAGACTCCAAGTTGAGAAAGAACAAATACCTTTTTTTTATAGAACGAATACTTTTTAGTGGGGTAAAAAGATGACTAGGAATTATCTAGTCATCCACATTCATTGTTGAGTCAGAACCAAAGTTCAAGAAGCAAGAGAAAATCAAGATGCATAAGATTGTTTATTCTTGCATGGAAAGAAAAGTTATATCTATTATTTTACGTAGCAGTACGGACATGAGCCACATGGCTAAAGTGGGCATCAACATTTTGCCTACCAGAGGAGAATTGGAATGTACAATGGACATATTGCTTGGCCTTATATATACAAACGGAATCCACCTTGAATGACAAGAAAATGCAATTAGTGAAAAGCTGTAGTACCCTCTGGTTAATCATCCTTTTTAGTAGGAAAAGGCGTCCTCTTTCTTGAGTTGTAAGTCTTTTTTTTTCCTGAAAGGCTGAGTAGTACATTCTGTAGTTCTGTTTTCATTTCCTTGTATATGTTCTGACTAAACTGACTTAGAAAAATAAACTAACAGCCTAATAAAAATGATAGGTACATAAATATTGAAGCTCAAAAAATTGTAGATGACCTAATGTGGTCCTGTCTCATGCAGTTGCATAATTGTTTACAAACTGGTTTATTGCCTATGTTTTAATTTCCTCTAAAATTTATCTGACTAAACTGATTTAGAAGAATGATCCAAGAACCCAATAAAGGCGAAATGATACACCAATATTGAAAGCCAATATTATAGATGACAGAATGATGTATTGAATCATGCAATTACATGCCTTACATACTGGTTTACGTTTTACAATATCATGATCTCACAATATGTAAATATCCATAAAGAGGCAACAAAGGAAGTTAAACCAAATTGGTGGTATGAATCATAAGAAGCTTGGGATCATTTTGGTCATCAAGTCATATCAAACTTTGATATTTCTACTAGGTTTGATATAAGTATGTTTCAACAGTGAGAAATTTTAGGTATGAAATAATCCACATAGCAGAATACTAATGCCAGCAAACAGAATCTGATGTTAATACAGAAGTAGAATCGTTTAAATACCGTTGTGCAGTTTCTTCATCGTCACCAGGTTCCTCATCAAATACTTCAAATCTGCACATTTTCATCAAGATAAAAAATGAATTGCAAATATGTGAGAATCATAGTAGATTCTATTTTGAGAAACTGGAATGCTCCAATCTCAATAGAATCTAGTTCAAGCACAGAGGTGCAAATCGGATCAAACAACAACAGCAACAATAACAACAACAAAGCCTTTTCCCACTAGGTGGGGTCGGCTACATGGATCATACGACGCCATTCGTTGATCCATGATCATAAGATTCGACAGGGTTTTACGCTGGCTGTCGAGGCCTAACACATTTCCCGGCAAATCGGATCAAACATCCAACAAAAATTCAACAGAACACGTATAGATGTCCCTTTTTGTGTAAGGGAGCTTTCACTAGCCAACTGTGCCCCAGCCCCTAGTCCGCTTCCGGCAGCCCCTGCTGGCGGTGCCACTTCCATCTCTGACGATCCCCGCTGGCGGCGCCACTCCTCCCTAACATCTTACGCCCCTCCACATCCATCATGCGTCGCAGGGACTGCGCTCTGCTGATGAATGGACTACGCTCAACCACACCAGCAACACCCGCACTCGTCGCCGGCCATCGACCCACTGCTACAGGTGCTTACAGGAAGGCCATTTTGTGCAACACTGCTCTGGACCTCTGTGCTGTCTCCAGTGCATGGGGGAAGGTCACCGGAAGTCTCCTGCCCTTGTATCTTGCCAGAATGATCACCTCCTACTCTCCACTGAGCAACTCCTCTACAATGGTGACCCCGGCATGCCTCAACGTCCTGTCATCGCCTGAAATCCAACACGGCGTCGACCTCCTCAACGGTTGTATTACTGGCAAGGTCAGTGGCGCCTCCCCAGACTTGGCAGTGCTTCGCTCGGCGGTCGTTGTCGGGGTGGGCGCATCGCTGGCATTCCATTTGAGTCGCATGTTTCCGGTGCTCTGGTTGCTCGTCCCATGGTCCGTGCAACAACTCGAGGTCCTATCAAACCTGACCAACATCCCGACGCACCCCCGGATCAGGTGGCGATGAATAATGGCACCGCCGGGGATACGTTGCTCAATCGACATACTCGGCCTGCCTTTCCACCTTCAGAGGCTGGAGATCGCGATGGCAGGAGCCGACTCCTTGGCAACCCCCTCTCCATCGTTCTTCCTGAACTCAGGTCTACGGACCTGTCGGTCACTTCTGACGAGGTCGAAGCCCGTCCAGACTGCTCCGTGCGGCGGTGATCCTCTGTGCAGGCGCCGGCAGGTTCATACTCCACCTGCAGCTCTCTGCAAGTGCCGCATCATGGGCAGAGTGGTCGCCGGCCAGGCTTCATCGTCCCAGTCGTAGCAGGCATCAGCAGGCAGGACGTCTCCAGGCCAGCCTGTTGCACGTCTGATGCAGCATGTGCCGTCGAGGTGTGAGCCGTACATATTTCAAAACGTTGATCCACTGCACTCCCAACATAAACCTAGCCTGCTGCCCTCCCACCCATGAGCTGCACCTGACTGCCCCCTCCAGCATGAGCCTGAAGGGCAATCACCCCCACTTCATGAACCCCAGCCCAACCACCATCGCGTGTGGTCGCGGGTCCGGGATCAAGCCAACCTCCAACCCTTGAACCCAAACCCAAAGCCTGCAAGCCTTGACACCATCCACTTCATCTTGTCCTCGACTCAACTTGCGCACACCGACCTCAATGACGCCCAAGATCCGGCAATGGACCTACTACCCTCCACCACTACCAGCGCCGATGGCACACCCCAGCTGCCACGCTGCCGCCTAGTGGGAGGGCTGACGAGGGGATCCACCTAGTGGCGGACGCAGCTGAGCTGCGCCACGCGCGCCGGTGGGCATGCCTACGATTGGAGGTGTTGAGAGGCCCAGACACCCAGGGAAGCGACTCAGTGACTTCATGAAGGTCCAAACATGGAATGTGTGTAGCCTGGGCGACACCGGGAGACGTCGGATCTTAGGCCACTATCTCAGGGAGTGGGAGGTTGATGTGGTTCTTCTTCACTGATTGCAGCATGGGGTTGTGGGCTCAGATTGGGGGCCTACACATGTTAGAGCATCTCTCTTTCCATGCAGTGGATCAATCGGGAGGTTGTATTATTGGTTGGTGGGAAGACTTTTTCTCTCTTGTGGACTCTTGGGAAGCCAACTTTTCGGTGATAGCTCATCCGCGGGGTCAGGTTGATGACAGTGACTACCTCATATCATGCATATATGGATCATGCTCAGCGTCATTACGCAGCATTCTGTGGGAGGAGCTCAGTGATGTGCTCAACTACCTTCCAAACGTTCGTGGCTTATTGGGGGCGACTTCAATGTCACTCAGGACATGTAGGATCGCCCCATCCGACAACGAGGGAGGAATGTCGAAGCAGAAGAGTTCAGAAACTTCATTGACTCACAATGGTTGGTTGATTTCCCGACCTCCAACCGTCGATTCACATGGAGGAGCACAACTGCCAGATCGAATTTTCTTGGTTCATTGGAACTAGCGGAGGCTCACCAGTATCATGGGCAGACTTACGTTATCATTTATGGGGTCAATTGACCCCATAATGTTTTATGTTTATGAGCTAATATATATAGATAACTATTTCTAATAACTGATTTATCTAAAAAATCCACTAAAGCGTTAATTAATAAAACAACTTAACATCAGGACATAACTATGAAAAGAAAAATTATTCTTTCTTCTTTCTCCCTATCATTCATTTCGCCTTGTTCACTCTATGCTTCCCTCCTTCCTTTTCATTTTTTCTCTTTCAAAACTCATTTCTTTTTTGTTAACTTTCTTCATGTAATTATCATTCATTAATAAATTATTCTAAGCCTATTTTTGTTTTATATTAATTTTCATTGGATCTCTCTAATTACTCTTTAATTTATATTATATGTTTATAGTTATTATTAATTTATGTGATAAAATAATTAACTCCGCCTATGTTTTATAGCCGGTCCCAAGCCCGGATAAAGGAGGAGGGTTGTGTTAGGCCCCGACAGCCAGCGTAAAATCCTGTCGAATCTTATGAACATGGATCAACGAATAGAATGACGTCGTATGATCCATGTAGCCGACCCCACTTAGTGGGATAAGGCTTTGTTGTTGTTGTTGTTGTATGTGATAAAATAATTAATATGAATTTAGTAAATTTACCAAAGTGTTTGTTTTTAAATATACTTACTCATTTACTTAGATAATTAAAGTGAAACATTAATGTATAAGCACATGTAACAAAAATATTGATTGTTATGATATTAAATATAATCAATGAATAAAATTATAATAATTTATTATCATAAATAAATTTACTTAAAATTACTTTCCATTAATTATTTTAGGTCTTATTTTATTTATTATTAAAAATAATTATAATTATTGTTTGCACCCATTATGCTAAGGGTCCTAGGTCCGCCCTGCACTAGATGGCAAATGTTCAAGCTTTGGATCGACCGATCTCGGACCACACCCCATTTGTGTGGAGGTCCAATGACAGTCCGATATAGCGCTCACTCTTCTGCTTTGAGCACTCCTGGTTGCTGGAGAATGACTTTCAGTTGGTGCCAGAACACTAGAAGAATGTGACGACTTCGGTCTTTGCAGCCAGGACATTGCCTTCCTATTTGGACAACCTGTAGCCTTTCCTTTGCCAACACATACGTCAGATCCAGGAGGACCGAATACGATGTTGTAGGCACACACTGGAGATGATTGCACAGATGGACCGCCTGGAGAATTCCCGTCACTTCACAGACGCTACAGGAGACCATCCAGTTGCAGGATCGGATAGTGGAGATCTAATGGAGGCAACACTTCCGACAGACCTGCCTTGAGGCAAATGCCAACACTCATTTCTTTCACTTGTACACGAGCTGTTGGAGGAGGGCGAACAAGATCGATCAGATCGAGGTGCAAGGCCAGCGGATCACTGGCCATTGAAGCATTGGGGAGGTCGTCACCTCCTACTTGCATGCATCGACTCGTGGACTCTGAGCCTGTGGCTCATCCTCTGTCTTACTGATAATTAGTCTTCTTTGTTGGTGCAAGCTATTACTAAGGATGCGGTTACCGAGGCCCTCCGGGACCTCAATAGCGAGGCCACTCTGGGTCCAAATGGTTTTTATTTTTTTCTACAGAAAGTTCTATTCGACTGTGCCCGAGGACATGTTGGCCATCATCCGGGAGTTTATCAGTAGGAATCGGGTTGATCGCCCCAACATATTTCTACTATTCTTGCTCCCGAAGTGCACCCCGGCAAAATGAGTGAAGGACTTCCGGTCGATCCCCCTACCCAACTCCATCTACCTCCTGATGGCTTGGCGAATCGATTTCGGGAGGCGCCTCCTGAGCTAATCCATCCAGCACAATTGACGTTCATCTAGAGTGGGGCCATCACCGACAGCTACACCATCGCCTCGGATATCATAGCTTAGTGGAGAAGGTCCAATGGTTAGGCCTTCTTATGGAAGGTCGACTTCTCCAAAGCATACGACACTATCTCACAATCTTTTCTTTGGCATTCCTTGCAGGTTAGAGACTTCCCAGAGACCTGGATTGCATGGATGAAGTGATGCATCACTACCGCTTCATTCTCAATTCTGGTCAATGGGACGAGGTCGGGCGACTAGGTTCAGCAGCAGTGCAAGGTCCACCAGGACTTCCCCTACCCCTATGCTCTTCGTCCTAATAGTTGACGCTCTCGCCAGATGCACCCAAGCGTCCTGTGCGGTGAGCCTTTTTAGCAGCTTCGCCATGGGCCTACTTCCTCTCCTACAGTATGCATATGACATGGTATTCTTCATTGAGGGCTCTGAGTAGAAGGCTCAAGGAGTGGCCATCCTTGTAGAGTTCTTCGATATGACGATCGACCTCCAGATAAACCATGTCAAGTCCTCCATCCCCTTTGGCATGGTTCCCGAGGAGGCAGCCCGATGTGGCCGAGCTCCGCACCCCGATCAACAACTCGGGCCTCCCGCTATTGTGGGTGGACTCCAATCATCGAGCGCACGGAGCATAGGCTCCATAGTTGGAGCTCACAACTTCTATCCTGAGGTGGCCGGCTCATCCTCCTTCGCTTTGTGCTCTCAGCGCTTCCTGACACTCATTCAAACACCAACTCAGGTTCTCAAGCGCATGGATTCCTTGAAGAGGATATTCTTCTGGCAAGGTTGCGGACCAGATCAACGAGGAATCCATCTTATTGCATGGGGCAGTGCCTGCCTTCTCACCTCCCAAGGAGGATTGGGGATCCGGGATCTCTGTTATACAAACTGGGCTCTCCTAATTAAGTGGGTCAAGTGGATCAGGGGATTCGGTTTTCTTCACCTGTTACAAGTGCAACCTATCTTAGGAGTCGAGAATCATCTTGCCCCACGGGGCCTCGTCCTTTTGGCGGAGTGGCGACATTGGTTCCGCGAGTGCGCCCACTCATGATTCCCTCACTCGGATCCGGGGCGGACTTCTCATTTTGGCAGCATGGTTGGTTCCCCGGGGCGGAGGCATTCTCCCGTCAGTATGTTTTGGTGGCGCATCCTTGTGCGACAGTGGCAAAGACTTGGTCTGAGGCTAGTTATCCCAGTTCTGGCTCTTGGACCACTCTTTTTAGATCAGTCGATTAGCGCTTCACTGAGCTTATGGCGCTCCACCAGAGGATTGCCCACTTCCACCTCGACTACTCAAGGTCGTGGGGATGGCTATGGGAGTCCTGATTGGCATGCAGTCTCTACATCTGCTTCATTCCCGACACGACAATGCCAGAGGACTTCAGGATGGACAGCAGACTTATTTGGTGATCCCGGGTACCATTGAAAGTCAAGATCTTTCTTGTATTATGCGACGGGATCTACTTCTCAACGGGGCGTACTGCGTTTTGTGTGGCGAGGCAGAGGACCATTGGGGGTTTATTACCCTCCGATTCAGAGACCTCGTAGCAGTCTTTTCGAGTTTTGGCCTGGCATTTTTTTGGCCGATTCCTAGGCCATTTGGCTTCAGCATAACTGGATTATTTTTTGTGAGCAATGTCACATTGTACACATCTCCTTTCTTCTTCGAGAGTGGAGTTTTGGCTAGCTATATACTTTTCCTTTCTTTTTGTTACTCTCTTCGAGAGCCCACACTACTATGACTCCCATTTCATAGTTATATATATACCTCGATGACAACTAGATAACCTAGTGGTCATCCTTTTCCCTCTCAAAAGATAAATGTTACTCAAAGTATCACCCAGCCTTAAACAGGGTTTTATACTGTTAATGCCAAAACAACCATATTAGTCATTACTAAAAGGTCAATCCAAAGGCAAGAAATTCAAATAGAAATGCATTTGCAAAAACATATTAAATAACTACACAAATAACATTATTAAGTACAACATTCTAAAGATAAAAGAAAGCAAAAGGAAAGGCAAGAAAATCTATAACAATAAACCCTAATTTGCCACTGTAAAACTCTGACTTTGTTATTTTGAAGTTGAAATCTGAAGTTGAACTCCACACCATTTGACAAATAATGACAATATAAAAAGCATTTAATTTGGTAAACCAAGCAAATGATGGATTTTTGTAATAATTTTCCCATATTATTAGTACACTCTACTCAGCCAAAATACAAACAAATGGAACAAACTGTAACAATCATATTGTTTCCCTTTTATGATCCAGAAATTGCAAGTGACAAATTCATAGCAATAAAATATGCTTAGATGGACCAAATTACAACAACAACAACAACAACAAAGTCTTATCCCACTAGGTGGGGTCGGCTACATGGATCATACGACGCCATTCCGCTCTATTAGTAACCAAACCTTTCGGTATATTATTCACCAATAGATCTTGCTCTATTAGTTCGCCAAGTGTCCGCCTTGGCCTCCCTCTCCCTCTTTTAATCGGACTCCAGATTATTTGATCTACTCTTCTTACTGGCGCATCTAATGGTCTTCTCTGAACATGACCAAACCATCTCAAACGATTCTCTACCATTTTCTCACTAATAGGAGCCACTCCGACTCGTTCACGTATATGATCATTCCTAATCTTATCTAATCTTGTATGACCACACATCCATCTCAACATCCTCATTTCGGCTACCCCCACTTTACGTTCATGTTGTCCCTTCATAGCCCAACATTCACTACCATATAACACTGTCGGTCTTATAGCAGTACGATAGAATTTTCCTTTAACTTTATTGGATACTTTTCTATCACAAAGAACTTCAGTGGCTTTCCTCCACTTACACCAACCAGCTTGAATTCTATGATTAACATCGTCATCAATCTCACCATCTTGTCTTACAATTGATCCTAAATATTTAAACTTTATCACTTGAGGAATTATATCCTCCCCTAGCCTAACTTCCAAATCGTCTCTAAGTTGTTTATTTGTGAAATTGCTATGCATATATTCTGTTTTATTCCTACTTAAACGAAAACCCTTTGACTCCAACGTATTTCTCCATATTTCCAATTTTGTATTAATCTCTTCTCTTGAATCCGCTAAAAGTACTATATCATCCGCAAATAGCATGCACTTAGGTACCTCCTCTGTGATACTCTCGGTTATAGCATCGATAACTAAGTTAAATAGATACGAGCTTAAAGCTGATCCTTGATGTAGGCCAATTTCTATAGGAAATTCATTTGTCTCACCTCCGGGTGTCTTAACCCTAGTCAATGCCACATCGTACATATCTTGTATTACCTTAATGTAGGCAACACTCACCCTCTTCTTTTGCAAGGCTTTCCAAAGTACATCCCTTGGTACCCGATCATACGCCTTCTCTAAGTCAATGAAAGCCATATGTAAGTCTCTTCTCCTACTTCGATACTTCTCCATCATCCCCCTTAGTAAATAAATCGTCTCTGTAGTGGATCTTCCTGGCATGAACCCAAATTGTCTCTCAGAAATACTAGTCTTCATTCTCAATCTATGCTCAATCACTTTTTCCCATAATTTCATTGTGACTCATAAGTTTAATCCCTCTATAATTTGCACAATTCTGAATATCCCCTTTATTTTTATAAATAGGAACTAATGTACTTAATCTCCAATCATCAGGCATCTTTTTCGACCGTAAAATCTCATTAAATAGTTTACATAACCACAACACACCTTTTTCTCCTAAACATTTTCAAACTTCAATCGATATACCATCCGGTCCAACGGCTTTACCATTCTCCATTTTCTTAAGAGCTTCGCTAATCTCCGAGACTCTAATTCTACGATAAAATGACCTATTAAGCTCACATTCGCTAACTGTCAAGTCCTCCAAATCACAACGGGAACCTTCACATCCATCATTAAATGGCTTATAAAAATACTCTTCCCATCTGTTCTTAATATCTCCTTCAGTAACTAAAACCTTACCAACTTCATTTTTTATGCATCTTACTTGATCCAAATCTCTAGATGGACCAAATTATTGTGAAAAAAAATTTGACTAAATCATATTACATTTAAGAAAAATTTATGGGAACTTTAAATGAAAAAGAAGAGAGCTGCCGTATGCTAGGTCATGAAACCTACTTGCGAGCTCATATGAGTGGAAGGAAATGGAGCATGGAAGTTGAGGTACTACAGATCCAAATGAGGAAAAAGATCGATGTTGAGAATTTAGAATTATCCTGTCACAATCAGTCAATGCGCTACGATAGATAAAATGGAACCCCAAAACAATAAGGGAACATGATCATCCAGCCAATTTACATTTTTGCTTCTGACAAAATGAGTTTCAGAGACTGATACGTTTTGCTTTTCTCATGGAATCAAACTGAAAATTAATAATGCAGGTCTCAGTAGGTCATTTACATTTTCAATGGATTGTGTGAGGAACTAGTAGATGCAAATTTCCAAATACACTTGATAAGCTCATCAAAGGGAAACATACGAATATAACTGAAAAAAATTAAGACTCTTAATCTCTGAGATTTTTAGGCATCATGTATTTCCATCCATTTTCTTCAATGGAAGATGGGGTCCTGGCATGGGAAAGTTCATAAAGGAAGGGCATGGAGACACTTCCATTTTCTTCAATGGAAAATGGTGTCCTGGCATGGGATTTGTTTTGTGGAAAGAAAGATTATATTTCATTCCATATATCAGAGTACAGTGTAAAGCAAATAGAATGACAGTAGAGATTGCAATGACAAAAGTCATACCCTGAAGTTCAATCAAACAAAGGTAAATGTGAAATATTCAGATGGAAATTATCTTATGATGTATCCTAAAATTTACTGAAACAAAATTAAATGGGAAATTTTCAGCTCTTAAGTGTCTCACTCCTTAGTATCTTTGTCGAAATGTAAAACTTTCACAACAATCCAGTTATCTTTATCAGTATCTTCAGAGTCAACCCTAGCTGCAACCTGAAATGGAGTTCACGTAATGGTCAAAATTCAAACTTCAGTACACATTTCATTGCTGAATCATGTCCAATAAATGATGGAAATATAACAGCAGCAAGATGAAACATATCAACAATGCTTTAAAGATATGGGGTTCTAGAATCCAACATATGGTTACAGTTGACCAATAGATGATCTAAAAGAATATAACTGCAACTTCAAGAGCTTTGATAATCACTGAAAATTGTAGAATAAATTTTCAATTCGTAATACTACAAAATGGCATTATAATTCTAAACTTCTTTTATTTCCTACATTGGAAATCATTAAAAGATTTCAACAAAGCTGTGAACTAGCTAGAATTTGTCACCAAAATATTAATCGGACATTGAATCTTGATATACCACATTTTTTTTACCATAAGATGTATTGGTTGTTGTGGATCATTTGATCGAATGAAAATGGAATGGGTACACTTGACGATATGAATCACTTGAAAATTTAACGTATTCATTCTGTAGCGGATCTATTACAAGATCAATTCAGATTGACTCTTGTTCGCTTAGAAAATACAGTTCGAGGAATTATATGTGGACCAATCTAGCATAAATTGATACCGACTCCCCAAAATTTGGTAACTCCAACTTCATTAACAACCACTTTGTCTCCTCAAAAATAAATAAATAAACAATAACTACTTATGAATAGTTGTTTGGCCTACATCCTTTATCTCAAATGCTGGTTCGACTAGTCCATTGACGCATTGTTTTCCTTTTCGAAGAGTTAACAAAAATTGTTCATGTTAAAAAAATTGAGTTATTCAAGTCCCGGAGGGTTGATGGGATGAACCACTATTTTCACATACGGGATATCCACCCCAGCCATTATGGGCATATTTGTTCAATTGACACATCTGAAGGAATCAATGTTGGACTTATTGGATCCTTAACTATTCATGTGAGGATTGGTCACTGGGGATCTATGGAGAGACTGTTTTATAAAATATCAGAAAGATCAAGAGTCGCAGATGGTTTATCTATCACCAAATAGAGACAAATATTATATGGTAACAGCAAGAAATTCCTTGGCCTTGAATTGGGATATTCAGGAAGACCGTCAAGAATTCTTGACTATTTTTTTTGAAACGAGAAAGGACGACTAGCAAGAAGGTAGTCATCCAGATGTTCCATTAATAATATTGTGAGTTACAAAAGAAGTTTGATAGAAAGGCCAACGGAAGGCCAAGAAGAAAAAATGACAACATCACACTACTCAATATCAAAGATGGTATCATTATTCCATGCACCGATAACCACCCACGCTCTTGCAGCCCCGTTGACGTCGCAGCCAAAAATAGGCAATGAAAGCAGTTGGCAAGAGCCACACGATCATCCCATAAAACGAAAACTCCTATTTCCTGAAGAGAGCGCAAATCCTCCATTCAAGGGTCGCTGAAGGCTGCCTACCCCACTTAGACAACACACGACTTTTGAACAATAGGGTTGCGGACACGCCTTCGCCTGACACCACAGGCCTGAGCCACCAAAGCAACAATGTTCGGGTCATGCAGGAGTTCAATGTCACCAATTGCAGCTGAGTCGCCAGCCACATCCGACTCAGCTGATGCCTCAAAGCTCGAGATTTTATTCATCGCGCATGCCCCTAACCCCAGCGTGACCTCCGTGCATGTCCCTGACTCAGCTGAAATCTCTGACTGCAAGGTCGTGGGCTGGGCAGTCCCAAGTCCCAGCGGCGGAGTCAGGGTGACAACTGAGAGGGCGGAACGCGAGCGGCACCAGCCTCGGCCAACGCAGGTGGAGAGCCATGGTGGGAGGCTGAGACGTTGGGAGCTCGGCGCCGATAAACTCGCAGGCAGGAACTCTCCCCAGGGATGTTGTGGGTGTGTTCGGCCGGAGTGCATGTCAACCGAACCCGAGGGTTCCGGCGAGACGCGTGTGGGGTCTGGCATGGTGAGGCTGAAGTAGATGGAGGTGGGGTCACCGACAGGGATGGAGATGGAAGCGGGTTGGAGGTGATGTGGGTTCGCTGTGGGCTCACCTGGCGAGATGATGTTGCAAGATGTTGGGGGGTCAGTGGTGGCGAACGATGATGATGATAGAGGGGGCGACGTCGCCAGTGGAGTCGCACAAGGAGAGGAGATGGTGGAATGGTGGGAGGGTGAGGCGGGTGGGACGCGACCCCGGGGGTGAGGGGGGGATGAAATCGGGTACGGGAACGAACTCATTTTAGAAGTATTTTTCCCTTACAATATCTTTCTATTGGAGCTTCCCTCATTCCTTTTATTGAGCATAATGATACAAATCGAGCTTTAACGAATCCTAATATGCAGTGCCAAGCAGTTTATACATACAGACACACACATATATATTTAGGGGAGGGGTAGGAGGAAGGGAAAGGGGTGGAGGGGGACGGGAGAGGTCATATGTTGAGAGTTTTGTTATATTCATTGCAATTCTCCTAGAACAAAACTTATTCGTGGCAATGCCTTGTGCATGAATTCAAAATCTTGCTTATAACATCACTGTAATTTACACCTTACAAATAAATCTGAATTATTATGGAGGTCAGTAATCATCATGTCCCTTTACAAAAAATTTGCTACTAGCTTAAGCCCACAAGTAGACTCTCCTTTTAATACACAAATGGAAAACCATGAGAAATGTCTGAATAGTTATCACATAAGGAATTCAAACTCTATTAGAACTCATCTATAAACTTCAATGCAAACAGAACTTTTGCAGAAGTAGCGGCCGTTACATGAAGGAGAAACCTTATTTGAAAGATACCATTACTATTTACTATTGTTAGAACGTTCAGCATTTTTTAAGGTGTAAAGGATCACTGGAAACTTTGGCTAGCCATCCACATTGCAGTAAAAACCAATTATGAAATATACACATGAAATGAAAAGAAAAATAAAAGAAGCAAAAGATGGAGACACTGCTGCTAAAAAGACAAAAAAAATTACAAGTGTCTCCCACCATCGAATGAAAAAGGATGCTTGATGCACAATTCTGCATTCATATGCAATAAACAATTAATTCCTTACCTGCTCCCCTTTGAGATTACTTGCGTGCTCAAGTTGACTTCTCATGGATGTGACAGGTGGAAATCGAGAAAGATCAGATTCGGACTTCCTTTTCTTCTTTGGCTCACTAACTTCTGCAATAAATCACAGATGAAATTGAGCCAGTTACCTTCAGAAATGCAGTCTCTCAATTAGGTTAAGCACTTCATTGTGTCTACAGGCCACGGGTTGTGTTTGGATGTGCTTTTTGACACATATGCGACACAACCAATTTTGGGAATAGATGGCTATTTCTTGGGAAAGATCGAAATATGTTGTCTTCGTGGCACTGCCGAATAGATCAGAACATTCAGAAGTAAATTTAAGCCATTTTCTTCGTGGCACTGCACCAAGCCTAAATGTCCAAGAAGAAGAACCAAAATGATATGAAGTTCATATTAGTTACTAACAAGCATCCAGTATTTATATGAACAACTCTGTATTATTTGCTAACAGGCATTTAGTACAAACACTGAATTGAAAAGGAACCAAAAAATATGTTATTTGTACCCTTGATTGGGCAAACATCCCTTAAAGAATGGGTACTATACATGGGTGTGATGTGACAGCTGGATACTTGACTTTCTTTTTGAAACATGTAATACCTGTAAGACCACACCAATGCCTACAAAGTCCTATGTGATACAGAACCAAACCAGCAAATCGTACTAAAGAAGTGCACGAACCTGTCTTCTTTTTCTGCACAACAGACTGTCCAGATAGCAGTAAAGCATCTAACTGAGTCAACAACACAGTTGAAGTACTAAAATCAAGTTGCAGAATTCAATGTTAGCCCAAGGACATAAAAATAAACAAAGAGTACAACATTGACTGCATTGGTTAATTGCACTACTGAAAATTATCTCAAAAAACTAACACAAAATGCAATGGCTCGAGAGTAAGAATCTATAGAAAATGGCCACCGAAAGAACTAGAACATGAAAAAGTAAGGAAAACAACCACAATCTGCTTTCTTAGGATCCTTTTAAGGGTAAATTTCCTAGGGTCTTAAAGCCTGTTCCTATAGCTAGGAGCATCTTCTCATTCTAGTAGAATTCTTAAAATATTGATTAGATACTCATAATTCAAACGAATATGATGACAAGTTGCTGAAGATGTGTTCATAAATTTCTTAACTGTCAATGAGGAAATAGAGACCAAAATGCAATATACAAGAACAAAGTGGACTACATAAGTTTAAGAAACTCAAAGATGAATTTAGGTTCCTTTTAGCATTTGTTGTTTCAGAGATTGGTATTTGAGATGACAGCTTCATCAAATTTAATACACAACATGATTCTTAGCATTTTCCATTTGAAATCCTATAATATATAAGTAAGAGAATGACTCTGTATAGTTCTTATTGTAATTTGGACTCTGATAATCTAACACTCAATAGTTAATCAGCTCTAATGGACAAACAGACTTAAACAACTTAATCAGCAGCTTACATATTTTGCATGTTGTATGCACATCTCCTCAATTAAATATTTGCTAATAACATCAAGCAAATAAAAACAGCCAATGTTCTGATACTACTTTTCTTTTGGTTTTTGTCAAATAAAAGTTACTATATGTGAAAGTGACAAAAAGTGCCATCTAAAGGGAACCATGGTGGACATCCAGAAATAAAGAAATTTGGTGTGAGTGTGATAAGTATCAAATGTGAACAGAAACAAACTTTCAGATTAATTAAATGTCGATGGTATATCATCCACCTTTTTCCCCTCAACAAACCAATTGTGTGCCAACGTCAACTAGATTATGCTCTCCAGCTTGTTCCTAAGGGTTAGCAGGTTAATGCAAAAAACTATTAACATTACCATGAAGTCTGTAATCAAATAAAATGTTGTAGATTCAAATTGTTTACCAAGAAACTTGCACATTGATAATTATCCCATGTACTACCAAAATAATTCAAGACATTAATGTATCTTGCTTATGCATACCTTACTTCAGTTTCAGAAAGATCTTTTGCACGAGTATACAAGGACCGAAGCTTGTTTAAAATGGTGTCCCCTGATTTCTCGACCACTTCTGGAGCTAATGGCACAAAAGAAAAGTTTGGTTCAGTTTGAATGCAAAAAAGAAGCAACAGATTGACAAGTAGAATTGACAATAAGAACGCATCTAATTGGTATCATCATTCTTCATCTGTCATTATTAGTGCAAAGTGAATTTCATTGATTGATGTTGAGGATAATTTGGCATGTGGCTCTGAACATATTAACCTGGTTGTTATTAGATGCGCACTTTGTGCTGTAATTTCATTTAGATATATCCATAAGAAAATTAGCTGCATTTAGTTAAGTGATCAAGCAAACAAATTTCCTAATGATTGGGTACATGCCTTCTCATAGTTTTCCAAGACTTGCTTGCATAACCAATGAAATATCTTGGTATTCCATTAATCCTACTTTGGACAGCTCTTTTAAGACAGTCAACACTACTGTAATCGACAATCAAACTGACCAGGTCACTATAATTACTAGAGTCACTGGAAAAAACAATGAAAGGGAATGGAAAAGGAATACAGAACTTTCCTTTCACCAGTGATCACAGCGACCATAATCGAATCCGAACTACGTATCACTGCTAAGAATGGAATGGGGGAAAGAAAGAAAGCAGAAGAATTCTGCGAATGAGATGGAAAATTACTGGACTGGAGCTTCTTGTGGATCTTGTTGATCTCCTGGATGACCTCCTCCAGGTCCTTGTGCAGCTGATCAAGCTCCTTGGATTTCTCCAGCAGCACGCTGATCTCCACAGTAGCCATCTCTCCCTTTTCCTCGTCCCACGGACCCTCCTCCCTTCCCAGCCTGCTTGCTTCCTCCCTTTGCTTATTGTTGCAGATTCGTCATCATCAACGTCGATTTCTCGGAAATCAGCAAAAGATGGAAACTGAAAGCAAATTAGGGATTCCAATTTGAAATTTTCTATTCCAATCGATCCTTCCCGCAATTCAACACAACAACTAGAGCGTAAAAATCAACTTATATATCAAATCTTCTACAAAAGAAAAAAGAAGAAAATAAAACAGTTGGATTACCCGCGAGCCCTATTTCATGCTCGTCTCTAATCTCGCTGTCGTCGTCGATAGGCCGTCGCATAACTCTTTACCTGCCAACAGTTGCTTCCACTGTCGAGGGAAGAGAGAGAGAGAGAGGGGGGAAGTTGTTTTCCTTTTCGCTGCACAATTATTTTTTTTATTTTTTTTGTTCTCCTTTTATTATTTTGCAAAGAAATAAGTACGAAGAACGAGAGCTTTTTTTTTCTTTTTACTTGGGTGATAGCATTGCTATTTTAAAAATACGAGCCCTTCGGAGAACAAATCACTTTAAATTTCTTCTGGTCATTTTTCTTTTCATTGTAACGGCCATATCTAGAGTGATCCAATAAATATCTAAATATGATATTACCTAATTAATCTATTTATGAGATTCCAACAAAAATATTGAAATAGAAACTAACTTAAGTCAAAATCAATCTTACGACCCGGCCGTTGACCTGACCCAAATTGATCAACGGGTCAGGTCGGATCGGTTGGATCGGGTCGAACCGGATGATCGGATCGAATAATATAAATTAATAAAAGAATAAAATAAGTTAAAGAGATTATTATAATCTTATTAATATATAATATCTTATTTAACAAAAATATAAAATATAGTATAATAAAGTAAACTAAAATAATTTAGATTAAATAATATAATAAATTAACATAAATTAAGTCATCAACATAAATAAAAAATTCTTGTGAGGTAATTATAAATAAAAAAATAGTGAAAAAAATTATATATGTGACAAGAGGACATTAAAATATAAATTTTATGAAATATATATATAATATGTCTAAATATTTTAATAATTTTATTTATGTTTCAATTTTTTATTTTAACAATTGACCCGGTCAGGTCGGTTAAATCTGCCGGTTGAACCCGAGTTTTGACCGGGTTTGACCGGATCAAAGCGGGTCAAACCCGTCCCTGGGTTTCGACCGACCCACGGGCCATTTTATGCCCCTGACACCAGTCTGTCCGGTCAGGTCGGGCCGGGTCTGACAAACATGGTCTACCACTTGATAGTACCATTATATAGATAAGTTTTAATATATATATATTTTTGTGAAGAAAATATTGTTAAAATAATTATAACTAATCATATTCCTCTTAATTTCATTTCTAAAAAAAATGATGTGTTGTACAAGGTGAAAATAAAAAGAAAAATTAAAGTTTGAAAAAATAAAAAAATGAATTCAACAATCTTACCAATAATTTATTAAAAATAATTCTAAATTTTAAATTGAGATCATGAATGAATCATTCGTAGGATCGTAAGATTGAACGATATTGATAATCTTGTCGAGAAGAATTAATAAATTACGATTAGTTAAATGTTAATTAACCGAATATTTGATCCACCTAAAACAACTGGCAATGTCTTTGAAATCATATTTTCTTGTCATCTTCTAAAAATATTGTTTACCATTATCAACGAAAAAATAATATTTTCTTCTTAATCTATTTTCCTTAAATCGTTGCTATTCTTTTTCCTATTTTTTTGTATTATATTTTAATAATATAAAATATTAAGTACTTAATATTATTATTTAATGTACGAAAAAAAATTAATTTATAATACGTAGTTTTATATAATTAAATTTTATTTATTTGACTATGTTATTTATTAAAAAATCGAATAGAAAAAATTATATATATGTTTAGCTTTCCATGTATCACTAATTACTTCATTGCATAATATATATATCTTATATAATACTAATATATAAGATATCATAATATATATAGCTTAAATTAGATTTAATCTTTTTATTACTTAGAGTCCTACAAATATTACGTATCTCTTAAGATCTTAATAATTGAATTAATAATAAATCTCATCATATATATATATATATATATATGTATGTATGTGTGTGTGCTTAAGTTATAATCCTAATCAAATTTGATTAATCTATCGAATTTAATTTTTTTCTTACTTTCAATCCTAATGATATTAAGTATTAATATCTAAATTAATAATACTTTTCTAATAAGATGTTATCTTAATAATTGAATTAATAATTCTGATCTAATTAATAATTTTCCCAAATAATGATATAATACTAACGACGTTCTTATATACATGTGCCATCTAATAAAATATTAATATTTAAATAACCTATTTCAAATACTAATCCTATTATATATACTAATATACATAATAATAATCATCTTCAATCCATTGTAGAAATCCTAATTGTAATAGTTATAAATAATATATATATATAATATACATTTTTCTAAACATAATAATAATTGAATAAAAATTAGAATAGTAATATTGATCTTCATTAATAGTATTTCTCCCGCCTTGGAATGGGAACAAATTTAGTTGGGTCAGATTACTTAAAAATATTGATAATTATTGGGAACAAAGATGCCAAACTTAAGGATGTGTTTAGCTCCCGCTACTTGGGTGATAACTTGCTCAAATTCTAGGATTTTTTGTCAAACGGTCAACGTGACGAGAACATGGTTTAAATTTTCACTTCCGACGAGAACGTCTATTTTTTTTGTTGTTTGTTGGCATCTCTTTTTTTGCTTTTTTGTTTTCAATTTTTTTGTTTTTTGCTTTTTTTACCAAAATATTTCTATTTAATATTAATATTATTAAGTAAACTATTTTTATATTAAATTAAATAATAATCAATTATAACATTTTATTTTTAATATATTATCATTTTTCTTATAAAATAAAATGTTTAACTTAATATAATATTTTTCATAAATTATAATATTAGTAATATATGAAAATAATAAATTATAATATTATTATTTTCATAAATTATAAATTTTAATATTAATATAAATATTTTGTAAATTATAAATTACAATATTAATATAAATATTTTTGTAAATTATTATTTTACTAAATAAAGATATAATATTTTAATTTATTATATTTTTATATTTCATAAAATAATATGTATATTCTTAGTTCTTATTTTTCATCCAAACACCTACTAAAATTTATTTATCAAATCAACTTTTTAAATTTTCATCATTATATTTTTCATCCAAACACACAACTTAAACTTTTCCATTAAATCGACTAGTTCTCAAAAACCTAGGAGAACAAAAAGTTTTCTATCCAAACACAACCTAGGAATAGAGTGTGTTTGGCACCGGAAACTATGGCTAGAACTTGTCTTAGTTCCCGGTAATTCAATCAAATACCACATAAATTTGAGGTAATGATGACCATGATTTAAATACTGGTCAAAGCATCACGTGACCCTAAACTCTGGGTCTAAGGAACAAAGTTTGTTCTTGCTGGAGGCAATAACTTAACTTTTTTTATGTGATGTTCTTTTTTTTCTTTGCTTTTTAACATGTATTATTATAAATACATATATTTTACATAATTATGTATACGTATATATTTTTAATATATTATCATAAACTTGTAAAATAAATTAAAACTAATATTAATATATTGTGTCACGCTTATTTTTTAATAATAATCAATTATAATATTAATATATTGTGTCACACATATTAATTCTTATTTTTTATTCAAACACCCACCAAAATTTATCTATCAAATCAACTTCATTATTATATTTTTCATCCAAACACCCAACCTAAACTTTTGATCAAATTGACTAGTTCTCAGAACCAGCGAGAACAAAAATTTTCCTATCCAAATACAGCCTAAAGAACTTACATGTTCTTTTATTAGATTCATGTAATATATTTATTAAATTAATAATAATAATATTATTACGTGAAATTTCCACAATTGTTTGGTAAAAATAATTGAAAAAATTATCTTTAATTGTTTTTTCTGGAAATTTGCAACTTTTACTAAAGAATCTAATATCATTTAAATTTATCTTTGTATGATGCAAATTGTTCGTGAACTGATATCTAATTAACACAAGTGTTTTATATTTTATTTATTTTTTTGCCTCATGGCCCAACTTGATTGAGGTTGATTTTATCGAGGACTCGGCAAAAATTTTCTCCAACATTTAATCTATTTAATACCTACCTCAACAACATTCATACACACAATATTAATATACAATCTTTTTATGACGACATATTGATAATAATATTTTTATTATTTGATCATAGAAAATCATTTAAAGGGAAGTTATGATGATGTGGTTAAGAAACTATAATGATGAAAAGAAAATAATGACTTAAAAATAAATTTCCGGAAAGACAATTATTAAAAGTGTGAAACTTTATAACGATAATATGTATATTGAAGTAATTAAGTTTAATACCCCAATTTTAGGTTGAATAAAAGAAAAATAAATTACGAACAAAAATATTCATTTTTATAAGAATAGTTAAGAATTCATTTTTTAAGGTTAATATCAAATGCTTCGACTAAGAATTCTAATGTTGTAGGAATTATTTATAATATTATTTTACATATCATCAATTAAGCATATAACAACAATGCTACATAAGTGAACCTTTTTTATAATTATTATTTTAACTAAATAAAGATATAATATTTTAATTTACTATACTTTTATATTTCATAAAATAATACGTTATATTCTTAGTTCTTATTTTTCATCCAAACACCTACTAAAACTTATCTATCAAATTAATTTTTCAAATTCTCATCATTATATTTTTCATCCAAACACCAAACTTAAAATTTTTCATCAATTTTCTCGAAAACCTATGGGAACAAAAAGTTCACTATCCAAACACAGCCTAGGAATAGGGTGTGTTTGGCACCGGAAACTAAGGCCGGAACTTGTCATAGTTCCCGGTAGTTCAACCAAACACCCCATAAATTTGGGGTAACGATGACCAGGATTTAAATCCTGGTTGACCCTAAATTTTAGGGTCGGCAAGAACAAAGTTTGTTTTTGCTGGAGGCAAGAACTTAACTTTTTTATGTGATGTTTTTTTTTGTTTTAACATGTATTATAATAAATACATATATTTTACATATGTATATGTATAATTATTTTTAATAGATTATCGTAAACTTGTAAAATAAATTAAAACTAATATTAATATATTGTGTCACGCTTATTTTTTAATAATAATCAATTATAATATTAATATATTGTGTCACACTTATATTAATTCTTGTTTTTTATTCAAACGCCCACCAAAATTTATCTATCAAATCAACTTCATCATTACATTTTTCATTCAAACATCTAACCTAAACTTTTGTATCAAATCGACTAATTCTCGGAAAGCAATGAGAAAAAAAATTTCCCTATCCAAACACAGCCTAAAGAACTTACATGTTCTTTTGTTAGATTCATGCAATATATTTATTAACATAATAATAATAATAATAATAATAATAATAATAATAATAATAATAATATGTACATGGAATTTCCATAATTGTTTAGTAAAAATAATTGAAAAAATTATCTTTAATTGTTTTTTCTGAAAATTTGCAACTTTTACTAAAGAATCTAATATCATTTAAATTTATCTTCGTATGATGCAAATTGTTCGTGAACTGACATCTAATTAACACAAGTGTTTTATTTTTTTGCCTCATGGCCCAACTTGATTGAGGTTGATTTTATCGAGGACTCGGCAAAAATTTTCTCCAACATTTAATCTATTTAATACCTACATCAACAACATTTCATACACACAAAATATTAATATATGATCTTTTATTATGACAAATTGATAATAATAATTTTATTATTTGATCATCGAAAATCATTTAAAGGGAAGTTATGATGATGTGGTTAAGAAACTATAATGATGAAAAGAAAATAACGACTTAAAAAGAAATTTCCGGAAAGATAATTATTAAAAGTGTGAAACTTTATAACGATAATATGTATATTGAAGTAATTAAGTTTAATACCCCAATTTTAGGTTGAATAAAAGAAAAAATAAATTACGAACAAAAAGATTCATTTTTCTAATAATAGTTAAGAATTCTTTTTTTAAGGTTAGTAGGAATTATTTATAATATTATTTTACATATCATCAATAAAGCATATAACAACAATGCAACATGAGTGAACCTTTTTTTAGTCATATTTGCATTATCCACATGTTATAAATCAGCCCCACCATCAAAATTAACTAATTCAATCAGATTGCCTCATATCATGTGTAGTGAAAAATGAAGCTTACCACTCTTTTACAAATTCCTGTGACAATAATTACTTTGCAATAGCTTCTATTCACTTTGAAACAGAATTAATTAATATAGAAGCGTATCCAATGATGTTCTAATTATGGTGAAAATATTTGATATAAGCTAAGTGGGTCGAAGCAGTTGGCTACACGAGATTTCAAGTTTTATAATAATAATAATAATAATAATAATAATAACCTTCTACGATCATATCTGGCATGTCTACAAATTTTTGAAAAAAAAATAATTAAATAATAATAATACTCCTATTTGTAATATTTCTATGAGAAAAAATTGAACCATATTATAAAATCTTGTTGTAATAACTGCATTTAATTATATTTGATTCAAATTTTATTACACGAAAGAAAAATTGAATTGAATTGAATTGAATTAAGTTATCCAATTCTTAATTGAATTAAAGGAGTTACTTTTGTATAATAATTAAAAAATCAGAATAATTTAATTGTGATTGCACAAAAAATCTAAATCCAATTATTTTTAATTCAATGTGTTAGAACACTACGTTGCCCAATTCTTAGCCGAATTCATGCAATATATTAAATTTAAAAAGAGTTTTTAATACTTTGCCGGATTAGAATATCTCTCCTAAGACTCCTAATTAACTCCTATGACACGGAGATAGTTTCTCATATTTTCCAATTCATAATTCAACTTTCATATTATTTTCAATGAGTCTTCTTTCCTAATGTCAATTTTCTCTCGCATCAATTTCAATAGTTGGATAAGATATACAAGTTTAAGTATATACTTTACTTTTAATTTACTTTACTTTCCAAAAGTACATATATTATGTTGTACCTACCTGGCCACTTACACATATATCCACATCATGCATGCATCTATCAATATTTTTTTAGATGCTAATTTTATGTCCTATGGCACCATCTAGGATTTTAGATACTCTATAGAGAGAGAAACACTCAAACATAAAAAGATGAAATTAAAAATAAAATGATTTAATATTTGTGCATCAGACATTTATTAATCAGGTCCCGATTTATATTGGATGATGGATTCATCAATTTAATAATTATTGTGATTCACCGTCCTTCATAAAATCATATGATGATTAATAGACGTCTCACGATGCTACTACTTAAAAGAGGTAACACGAACATTATTTTTTCAAAATAAAATATTTAACACTTTGTATGCAAATAAAGTTAAAATAGTAGTATAAATAATTTAAAACTTTATATAGTTACTGAATATATTCTAAATATGGATTTAATGAAACAAACTAAAGTTATTTAAAAACAAATTTTCTTTTAGCTTAAAAATAAATATGGAAAATAGAATTAGTTAAGATTGGGACTTTAGATTTTATGATTACAAAATTCAAGTATAGTTAAGATATTTGATTTTAATTATATGATAGCACAAATTTTTTTGTGAAGTTTGAATTTGGATAAATTGCAAACACAAATAATATGAAGATAAAGTTATACTAAACCAAAGTTGATTAAGAAATATGATTTTGATTATATGAGCTTGGTATTGTCCAATAACAAAAGTCTTTGTCATACATGGATTTTGGATTTGAATAAAAATACAAATAAAATTAAAATAAAGATGAAGTTACATTAAACCAAAGTACTAGATAATTGAAAATAACTATGTAAATTGGTGTTCGTGGGCTCCAAAAGATTTTATATTATAATATTAATATAGTTGTTGAATAAATTTGACTCTTATGATATTAATTTCTATTGTCATTAAAAAAAGATTTCTTTGAAAATGTTGTAGTTATTCTTTTTTACTCATTATACATAAATAATTTTTTTAAAAGAAATGTAAAGTCTCAATCGCAATTTTCTCACTAATATGTCAGAATTCAAATATTCAAAATAAACTTTATAATCTACATAGTGAAATATTTAAAATAAGTTAAAGTCAATTCAAATATTTCAAAATTCAAATTCAAAATAAGCAAAAGTCAATTCAAATATCGCAATATTCCTATTTTTAGTAGTTTTCTTACTAATATTCAAAATAAACTTTATAATCTACATATACTAAAAGAAATTTCTTAACATTTTACATGAAATTTATGTTTAGAAATTCATACAATAAAAAATATCATGGGAAAATTTGTAGAAGAAACAAAATTAATTTTTGAAAGAAGAAAAAAAATTAAACATTCCTTCGATAATTTGGACACACAACTTCTTATTATAGCTATTTAATAATTATTTTTAAATTTAAATGATAGTTTTACTATACATACATATATACAAATATTCTATGATGATTATTTAAAATATTCCTTAAAAAATATAATAATGATATGTTCAAAATTGTCCAAATTTAAGAAAAATCATATAGGACGCAATGTTGAAAATTTTTGAATTTTTTTAAAATATTGATTTCTTATTAGAATTTGAAGGAGAAGATAACAATGAAATTTTGACGTGCTTGCCATTTAAATTTGTTTCTTTTATGAGACTTTGTGTGAGAAAGTTGATACTTATGTTACAAAATCATATTGATTGCACGAATGTATAAACATAAACAAATTGTATTTTTATTTTATCAATATAAAAACACATTCAAGAACGAATTGAATAAATAATTGGACATGAGTTTTCATGTAAGTAACTAATAACACATCCTATAATTAAAATATTTTAAATATTACAAAATATTTATTAATATTTTTAGGTGATGATGGTAATAGGCATATATAATGATCTTGTGCATGTTAGGCTCAAGTAGACATGTTCTTAAAAATTTTACTTTATGATAATGCTAGTGGTCACATAACAAATGAACTAAAGAATGTAATTTATAAAGATATATTTCATAGTTTGATGTAAATATATAATATTTAAATTTAACATAAATTGTACGAGCCGTGCATCGCATGGGTTCTTAAACTAGTTATGTTTAAATAAGTGTAGTGCAAAAAAAAAAAAAAGAAGAAGTGAAATATATAACTTTATGCACTAAATTTTTACTTAATATTTGGTTATGCATTTATTAGATTTTAGTTTAGAGGTGAATACTAGAAAATTATTTTTTTTTGAGAGAATAAACAATTATTTCATTTACAAAAGATTATATTTAAAATAATGCATGTCCATCAAGTGGACAATAATAAGTTCGAATGTTTGGAGAAAAGAGATTGAATGTTCAATTCAAAAGTTTGGACTTTCGAAACTACAAAAAAGAGAAAACAATATTGAAAACTCCAAATCCTCCAAACAATATTGAAAACTCTCAATGATAACATGTTTCAAACATCATGAGGTTCAAAACGAGCGTCCAATTTTTATTTGAAAAAAAATGCAAAATGACTAATTTTAAAAGACAATGAAGAATTGAACGCTAATGACAAAGATCAAATTTGTTTTACTAACAGCAAATACATTTGTGCATTCAAGAGACCCTTTGAATAAAATTTATAATACATTTTTATTCTCTTTTTGTGTTAGGCCCCGACAGCCAGCGTAAAATCCTGTCGAATCTTATGAACATGGATCAACGAATGGAGTCGTATGATCCATGTAGCCGACCCCACCTAGTAGAATAAGACTTTGTTGTTGTTATTTGTGAGCGTTATATTGTAAAAGAGAAAATTAAGTGTGAATTTTTTTGTTGTAACTTGCATATTAGCTCGTGACTATTTTCTTGACGAAAAAAAGCGTAGTGAGCTAAGCTCTGGTTTACCTATTTTTTGAGTGTAAAAGGATGGGTGAAGTTTATTAGGAGGAGAGGTTACACTATCTTTCAAATACCAAGAGAAAACAGTGTAAAAAGTTTCTTCTTTTATCCTATTTGAAACCAATCACAAGAGAGCTAGTGGAAATAACTGACGGTGTGGAGATTAACAAGTCGAAATGATAACACAGGGTAAGAGTAGTCAACAAATATCTTTCCCTTTGTGTTTGTTCTTATTGTGTTGCATTATAAATTTGTTGAATTTATTTTGTTCTCTCACTCTTTATTTGGCAAATGATTGCATCACTTCTATTTTTTTTCTCGTTCCGTCATGCAAATGAGGAGCGGTTCATCTCCTTTTTTTGTTCTCCTATTTTATTCATATACAGCGGAAACAAAAAGCAGAGCCTTGGAGCTATAAAAGCATAAAAGTAGGATCATTAAGCAACAGCATAGTAGCGAATCACAAGCCATCAAGGGGTATAAGGCACGAACTTTATTTAGTATCATGTCAGTGGTTTGGTGAGACCAAACATTTAATGGGAACATTAAACTGCTGATTAATGTATAAGGCAAACAAAAGATGAAGAAATCTCTAATCCCAAGTCAATGGGACAACAAATAATCAAAAGAACAGTATAGTTTTAACACAGCTCATTGTAATAGATTTTCTACCTGCAGCAATGGAAAAACATTAACTGCTTAACCTTGTATCTTTTTTTCCTATTTCTTGGCTCCAGTATCATGATGTACTATTTTCATTGCTTACACTCTGATTCTAACTAACAAGCAAGAATGATAGATATGCTTCACTTAATTACATTTAGCCTACTTATAGGCCTTAATTAATGCAATAAAGGAAATTCCATTTCTTCTTCCAAGGGTTTTTTTGTCTTCTTGTATTAAAGCATTTTCGGTTATGTAGAAATGGTAAAAGCATTTGTTTGGAATCCATATTACTTATTCTTCAGCCACTACATCGAAAGCACACACAGGAGTTGCCAATTCCCCAGCAAACACAATCAAACTTCTACTTGCATTATACTTCATTTCTTTTTTTTAACACAATAAGTGAATCTGTCTTTAATGGAAATCAAGATCTTAGTTCTAAGAACTGTAAGACGATAGTGAAAATGCTGGCAAACCATTTTCAACGGTCCACAACCACATGCACACAGAGGAGGCTCAAACCCAAGATATTCATATGTAACAAATCTTTTGGCATATGAGACAAATTGTGACAGTGTACTAGTATTCAATGAAACCCCCAAAAGCCTATTTCAGTGACTTTAACATTGGAAGGAACTCGCATGACATAAGAGTTAAATTGTAACAACCAACTCTACATGGATTATTTGAGATCTTAATTTTCTTGTACAGATCAAGAGCTATTTTCTGTTTATCTTTTGTTGTATTAGGTTTAAATTATAAATTTGTAATAACAAGAAAGAGAATTAAATACTATGAACATTGCAACAGAAATGTCAAGCTAATTTAATTGTTTACAATTTCAAAATGGAATCCCACTGGTCGTACTGATCCAATAAAAAACTGAAACCAATAAGAAAAACATTGTTGTCATAGGTATAACAAAGTAGTCAACAATAGGGAAACATATTATCTTGAGCATGTCCTTGGATAGAAAAATTCGCACCTGAACAATGAAGAACAAAACTGCCGCCTCATCCTTATGAATCTTAAATTGAATTGCAATGAGACATGCCTCATCCTTATCAATCATAAACTGAATTGCAATGAGACGTGCTTTAAATGCTAATTTTCAGTAATGTATGGTAGAACTTTAGAAAAATCCTTTCATCATTTTAAAAGGCATGCTAACTAGAGATGTGGTTTTATCATGTAGAGGAAACTTCATGCTACTTTCATCATAACTTTTTTATACTATTTCTAGTAGGCATAAAATCCAGTTTGTGAGCACCTGTCATCATAACTTTGAGTTGATTCCTGAAGGTTTATATTCATCACTACTGAAGGAAGATAAATTTTCCTCTTCCGGAATGCAGCTGTTATATTTTCAGAGAAGTGGACCACAATCAATAATTGACAAGGACTTCACAAACAGCTTCTAGATATAACTTCTTAGGGGTAGGAGCCGACATGGCTTGAGATACAAGTGGAGATTTTTTTTGACAGGCACATGGGCCATCTGCCTTCAACATAACCGCATTAGTTTTTGTAGAGATAGGTGCTATATTGAGAACATATTCTTAGTCATGCTTTTTTCATGCACAACGAGTGGCGTTCTCTATGAAGTACTATTGTAATTTTTGAACTGATATCTGATATTCAATAAAGGTTTTGGATGACTAACATTCTAGTTAATCATCCCTTTTCCCCTCAAGAAAAAAAAACAAAGTCCATCGTTTTTCTTTTTTTACTCGGGAGTGGAGGTTCAGATAGCCATCTCACATAGCTTTCTCCTTTTGATGTTCTCATTGTGGAGTCCACAATTGTACATTTAACTTCCACTAGTAATATACACATGGATGGTGTCACAATTGACACTCATCCTTTCTTCCCTCGAAAAAAAATATGTTGGTGAACAGAGGTTATACTCATTTACATACTAAAAAGTGAATGAAAGCAGATGTAAGAAAAGCTTGCAAAAGTGTTTTTTTATAAACAGACAATAAAGCCTTTTATTATATTTTACCAAATTTTCTTATTTCATCATATAATAAAACCTTTATATACTTTACTGGATTACCATTTCTATCTCAAATTAGAAGCCATCCGAGATGATTAGTCATATTATTTCAGATTCACATGGCATCTCATAAATATCCTTTGTGTCATAATAGCAATTAGGGACATATGACACCTACGTTTACAAACTTGATCATTTTAGACACAACTAACAAACTGTAACTCCTTTATTGATTACATGCTTAGCCATTCAGTGAAACTAATGATTTCAAATTTAATCAATTTGCACGATTGAGAACTTATCTGAACATCAAACAACTTTTATTCTTGTTGTTTATATAAGTTTTTCATGACGAAAAATTTCCTGCAGTCAGTTCAGTCTAACTCTTGACTATCCTAAATCTCATGAAACCACAAGTTTTCAAAGGAAATTTCCAATGGTCTACTTCCACTACCAGACTGATCGACTCATTTCATCACATAAGATCGCAATCTTCACACATATACATACATTAGCAAACTAAACACAGACAACAAATGTATACATATAGCAATACAGTTCTAATCACGTGATAAAGATGTCATAAGAGTCCGGGGACTTCCCCAAATCGGCAGATCAAGAAGAGTTTTCACCAAGCTCTCTTCTTTCTCCTTGCAAAGCGACTCGACGTATTCGCATGCCTCAGATAGCTTCCGAAGAGATGCTTCCTGTGTCTCCGCCTGCAAATTTCCCAAAATGAGCCCCAAGTCCGAAACCCTAGCCATACAATTGCAAAACAAATGGAAATTCGCCGTTGTTCCCAATTTCCCTAACCTGAGCGAGGAGGTCATCGAACAAGGCTTGATGAGGGTCCCCGTCGTAGGCATATGTCAACTCCAGCTGCGGGGCAGAAGAACCCGCGGCGTCGGCGGCGGCGATGTCCGGAAGGGGACTAGTGAATTCGAGCAGCGAGGCGGACAGACGCTCCCACTGCGCGAGCTCGGCACGGTACCGTTCTCGAAGGTCGAGAAGGCGGCGGCGGCGGCGGTCGCGGCGGCGGCGCCTCAGATAGGCCTCGTCCTCCGCCTCCGTGGCCGGCGGTGGACGGGGGCCTTCGTCATTGTCTTCGTCGGCGGCGGCAAATATCCTCCGGCGCTTATAGACGAAGCCGTGGTCGTTGCGGATCTCCCACTCGTCGTCGCCGTCGACTCCCATTTGGTGTTTCGAATCGACGAGAAGAGGAGGGAGATGAAGGAGGGAAAAGTTGAAAAATCTTCTTTTCTTTTTTATTTGATCTACGAGTTCCATTGTTTTTATAAGAGAACGGACACTGGGCTTTTAAATAATTGCAATTTAGCCACCCGGAAACCAAATACGACATTAAAGCACCGTGTGATAAATTGACTCCCATCTCCATTTTTTTAAATACTATTTTTCACGTTTTATTTTTAAATACAATTTTACTTTCTTTATTATTTGTTTCCTGTTTCATCTCATAAATGTATTATTCTTTTCTCTCCTTTTTATTCTTCCACCTTCTTTATTACAGTTTATTAATTTCATTTTTTTTATCCTCTATCAAGAATTTTATGTCTAATTTCTACACTTTAATTTTTTTATCTTTACTAATGTTTTTCCGGATCTTATTTTCAAATTAATTTTCCTTATTATTATTTTTTCATTTCATAAAATCTATTTGGTTACTTATTTCACTTTTCTTCATATTATTTCATCTTTACAAAAATATACTTTCATTATTTTTTTTATAATATATTATGCAATTTTATCATTTTGTAAATAAATGAATTGAATCGATTTTTTTATTGAACCAAGTTTTGACTGGATCAAGTCAGTCAATCATATTTTTTTATGAACAATATTTTGTTTTCCTATCAAACTGAACTTGACCAATAGTCAATTCACGATCGATCAATTCATGATTGAATCAAGCTCGGCAAGTTCGGTCTAATTTTAAAAATATTATTCTCTAAATAAATAAAATTTAGCTAATATAAATAATTAAGTTTTTTTATTGTAATTTATATTTTAAAAATAATAGTGATTGAACATAGTAACATGACTACAACGTGACCATGTGACTATCACATGCTCATAGTTATCATATAAACACTTCACAATTTTTCATAAAATAATTTTTTTGAAATAGAATCTATAAAATATGAAATATTTTTTACTAATAATAACTAATAATCAAAATAGCTAAAGCATCCATAAGTTTACAAATCTAAGGAATGCAAAAATAATAAAGCTAGATAACTCGATTTAGTTTCATGTGCAATATATATTTGTCACTGAGCTTAGTCACATTCATGATCATCATCTATAGCTCTCTTCTAAGTATAAAAATACTAAGGTTTAATCATAATAAAGTAATTCTCAAATGATAAAATTAATCAAATAATAATTGAGCAAATGAGATGATGCCATATCATAAATGATTGATCAATATGACAACATATCAGAAGATCAATTAATATCAATAATAATTTATCAGTCCATAGGCTTGATGGTACTGTTTAATTAATAATTTCAATTTAATAATCAATGGTCATTGATCAACAATAATTCGATTAATAAAGAAATAACAATTGTCAATTCAATGTCAATATATCCAAATGATTATGATTTATATAAATTTCATTCCATTTAATTCAATTCGATTCAATTTAATATTCCATCTTATCAAATACGATAGATAACGCTCAATCACTTAAGATAAATTTTATGCTACTTTCGTGCAAGCCAATGTGAGATTAAGCTCACGACAAGCAAACAATAAAAACACCAATAATTAATGAATGATGAGGGACTATGGTCAAAATTAGGACAACAATAGCAAGCAAAAAATATACTAAAATAAAATAAAATATTATATTTTACCTTTTTATTAAAATTCTATAATCAATTAATTTATGGAGTCAACAAAGAAAAAACATTTTTATATGTACCATTTGTGAGAAAAGTTCGTTTGGATATTTTTATTTGTTAAAAAATGAATAAAATATGAGAAAACAATAAATTGGATGAAGAAAGAAAAATTTTTTTTTTCCATTACAAATTAATTGGTAATATAGATTCATAAAATGAGAAATGCCAATAAAATTTAAAAGGAAAATAAGCACCATAATTTGACTATTAATAACTTAATAACATCAGTATTAATAAATAATTGACACGTAACTTGTAAGTTAAAATATCTTAAATGCAATTACCTATAAATTTTATTTTTTTTCCAAGTTTATATTTTTATAATATGTCATTACTAGAAATTAAGGGGTCGTAAATTTTGGTGGACCTCAAGTCTTGTTAAGTGGCCTTACCCTTGGGTCGATCTTGTTATTTGTCTCATATAATATGATAACAATAAGTCTTAACTTAGAGGTAAGGAGAAGCATGAAGATTCAGTAGCTTTTAGTTTTTATTTTCTTTATTTAGGACATCTATATTTATTAATTTCAATTAGATTAAAAAGATCCAATCAAAAGCACTACTACATCAACATTATAATCAAATATGAACAAATAGGATAATAATATGACCAGGAATAATTACTAACAATGATAATTTAATTAACTATAATTTATTACATAAAAAATATTTTGAGCCCTCAAAACTCGACTTTGTGTTAGTGAGAATGAGGGCCGTGTTCCAGAATGTCCATAATGCCCTAGACCAAGTAAAACCTAAGCGGGGTATGATGTGAACTTGAGATTGAGTTAGCCGGTTCACATCCTGTAGTTTTATGTCACTATATCCAAGCAAGGGTGTAATAGAAACTCAGTCGGGGTCGGCGTAGTCCGTTTCCTACTCACGCTCGGGTTGGAATTGTAGAACTCAGATTGCAGAACTTGGGTTGTGCTCTACTACAACCTGAAATGGGTTTACATGAACTCATCCTGGTCAACTCCGACTCCGAATTTCGTTGATCCTGGGCCGGCATAACAAAATCTGAGTTGGAGTCTGCCACTGTCAAAAAATCATGTTGCCAACACAATTTTTGGGTTGTCTAATCAATGCCATACAATGTCCGGCCGACATAAAAACTATATCAATGAAATATGCATCTAAATGGCATGAGTCTAGAGTTCCAAAACCGTTGATAGAAGGTTTCTCATATATATTTTAAGATGGTTGAAAAATTAAGTAGATTCTTGTCATTTGTAGGTTACGATCGAACTTTGATCGATAATTTTTTTGTGACATGATCTTGAAACTAGTGCCGATGACATGAAGATTGCTCTCCTATGTCGAGCTCTAAAACCAGTCGCCGATTACTCTATGGAATACCTCGATTTGCATGCAAACGATGAAAGAAGTGGATGCTCATGTGTAGATTTCTAGTTGACTAATAAGAATTTCCAACCTTATTTATAGTTTATGATTAGAATTTTGACTAATGAACCTTCGAGTAATTATTCAGAATTAATTAAATTTGAATTTAACTAATTCACCGCAATCATACTTATATTAAATTCACTTCAACTCCTCTATTTTTTCTCTAATGCCGGAATTATATAATTCAAATAATTCTAATATTGATTCCAACCATATTTTCAGAATATTATTTATTTATTTTCTAAAATTTCAGGTCGTTACAACTATTTCATGATTTTGAATTATACCTCAGGGTGAATTACAGATCAAAGCCTGCTCCATTAAGTTTGAGTCACGAATCCTCTTGTACGTTGAACTGGAATTGATATAAATTTTGATAATTTAGGGTTGAATCGGTCGATTGATTAAATCGAATGTTTGCATCTCGTGATAATAAATAATGTAAATATTAAAATATACATTGAACAAATATTTAAAAGCATGTATTACTCAGATACTATTATAATTATGTTAACGGAAAATGATTATCATTTATATATATCAAAAGTTGCATACAATGGTGATTTATAAGTCTCAATAAGACAATACTAGGATTATTCAACAATATAAGAATGCTAAATATTAAATTATTCAACATTAATTTTTATCTAAAACAATTATTACAATTAATATTTTTGTCAATCGAGTTTTATATTGGATTATTGAATTATAATTCTTTCAACTCAATTTTAATTTTATTTTATTTTCGATCGTGAAAAGTTTAACCCGAATGGAGTGAACGGGTTGGTAAAATAAAAAATGCTAATATCATTTAAACATAATCATATATATATATATATATATATATATATATATATATATCGTATTTTGTGTCTCTCTCTATATAATATATATGTATAGGATAACAAATGGTATTGTATAACGATGAAGTTCAACAATCATGTACGCTTAATGGTTGCATAACAACTTTCTTTTTTTCAATTACAATCCACATTTTTTTTAAATGATTCTTTTTATGTTCCTGCATCAGTTAACTCATAAATCCCCTTTCAAATTCGAGAACTTCTATAATTCGATTTTTGGACTTTCTTAATATCAATTTAAAAATGTAATCTTAATCAATTAAATTGGGTGTTAATATTCATAATTGCTTTGCCTTTGCTCACATGACTAATGAGATCAATTGTGGTAAGTAAGGTCATAGGATCATATTTGTGAAAAGACATTTTTATATTAACGTCCCCGTTTAGATATGAATAAGTGAGGATTTATTAGTCTTATGAATACCAACATTAATATAAAAACTTAATGCATGGAAGGGGCACGAGGTAGAGGGTATTCCGTGTTCATAATCAAATCTTATAATGTTTACTCGTTATGAGCTACTTTTCTGAATGAAGCATGTAGATTTGGAACTACAAGAATGTTGTCATTTTAAAGCATAAAATAGAACTGTTTTTGGCTAAGATATGATTATTTCACCTTTGATCGAGTATTTTTTTAATCATTATTTACGGATGAGCGAAAAAAAACCCATGAAAACTTAAAAATAAAGAGATTAATGCAAAGAAAAAGGCACTTTCACACAAATTATAGGTGGCATAAAAGCGTGACGTTGATATATTGATCCGAGGACGAATATGCAAAGAAAAAGTAAGAAAAACAAAGGGCATTAGGCTGAGAGCTTGCGCCTCCCGAAACAGTGATATAAAGCCTTTGGTTTACAATGTTGCAAAGAAGAAAACTATTGAAAAGAAAAGGAAATTATTGTAACATAAAGCAACCAAATTTCAATGACCTGGTTTACAATTTGGCGAGGATGTTGCAAGTGTTGAACAATGGATCGCCAGAAATCCTGAATTTGACCAATATTAAGGGATTTATAAGTTTACTGATGTTGGAGAATTTCCAACCAATATGAAAAGAATCATTTTAAAAAAATATGGTCTGCAATTGCAGAAGAAAGTTGTTAAGCTGTCATCTGATTCAATATGTGATCATTGAACTCGATCGCTATACAATCACTTCCTCCTTTAGTTGCAGCAAGAATATACTGGTATGTAGAACAAGTGACTTCTTAAGTACTGATGTAGTAACTTTTCTTGAGCCGTAAAAGCAGCAAAGCAATCTTCATTGTGAATAAGCGAGCTTCAACCATAATTTGTTCAACCCATAGGAATAGACTCCCAAAAAGAGATGATCCTTGAGAAGATCTTTTGGCATCCAACACTGCCTCAGATGATATCCTTCCGATGATTAGAAATGTTTCGAGGGATGAACCTTGCAACTGCAGGGACCAAAAGGTGGCCACATGAAAATACACTATTACAGCACAGAAATAACTGAGAGAGAGAGAGAGTAACCTTTTATGATGGAACATTATGATGCTATACATATGCACTCTTCAATTAACGAGATAAAATGCATATATTGTCACATTGCAGAAGAAAACAAAGAATTTATGATAAAGTACCACTAGCATCAAACCACCTTCCCATATAGTGAATGCCCACTACCCCCACTACCCCACCTTCTGCTTAGTAATTGCCAGCAGATGTCCTCTTTAGTTGCAGCACTTACTAGTTAGTTTATTTCTATAAATATGTGTTTAGAATTTGTTTAAGGATATGTTTTGTTGTTAGACCTTGTATTCCTAGAGGCTTGTCCACTCCATACGGACAATTATCTTTTAATTCATCTTGTGTTGCTTTCATTTCTATTTTGAAAGTTGGTGTCATATCAAATTGGTATCAGAGTACTAACGATCCCACAATGGTGAATAAATGCTCCAGCTTTCAAAATGATCCTACATCCCGCCCCTCTAATACGCATGCATCCATTTCTTCATCAGACCCAATTGTCCAACAACTATCTTCCATTGCATCAAAATTAGAGTCTATTGATGGATTAGCGGCTGAAGTTGCAGCCCTCAAAGCTCAAATAAGTGCTCGTCAACATGAGGCAACCAGCTATACTAGCCAGGAGATAGAGGCTGCTGAAATCGACTCCGACAGAGTTAAAGTTAATTAGACAACAGAAGATGATGTGGAAAGCCCATGGTGGCTCAAGCATCCTTCCTAACGTCCTCACACAAAAATGGAGTTTCCGAAGTTTGAAGGAGGCGATCCTCGTGGTTGGATTCTTAAAGCTGAAAAGTTGACATTGCTTCCATGTATTTAAAAGATGATGCTCTTGATTTATTTGCTTGGATTAACCATGAACACACTGTTTTGTATTGGGAGGAGCTTGTCAAAGCATTGCAGGAAAATTTCAAAATCCCGATATCTTCGCAGCCTACGTCAAACAAGATCAGTTCGGCAATTTCGTCAAGAATTTGCTAAAAGATCTTCCCGTGTTAGGAACTGGCTTGAACACTGTCTCATGGGAGTTTTCCTTAATGGCTTCAAAGAAGAGTTGAAAGCTGACGTTCACATTCACAAGCCAAGAACCGTCTACAAAGCTATGAGTCTAGCTCTTTAGTTTGAGTCTAGCTATCGGGGCTCCAACCATTACAACCGACCTCACTCATCTCCATGTCCTACAAAAGCATCAACATCACCTTTTTCACCTGGGGCTAGAACCACAACGACAATAGCCTGTCCACTAATGGTAGCACGCTCACGGGATGAAGAACGTCGTTCTCGGTTGGCCAGAGATTTATGTTTTAAATGCAATGATAATTTCTTCCCAGGTCATCATTGCAAAAATTCCACTTTTCTACTCATGGAGCTTGCTGATTCTAAAGACACTATGGAGGAAGAAAATTTAATTAGCAAAGAAGATCCTCCCTCAAACCATGCAAAGATCTCTCTTCATGATATCTTGGGGCAAGGAGCATGCAACACTATAAAGCTACTAGGCAAAATAGGGTAGAGAGAAATTATTATTCTTGTGGATAGCGATTCTACACATAATTTTGTGGCAGAGGCAATAGTGAAAGAACTGAAAATTGCATGTTCATCCACTTCCACCTTTTAGTGTTCAAATCGACAATGACGACATTATTCGCTGCAATCGAATATGTAAGGACCTTGATATAAAGTATCTAATCTTACTTTCACCCAGGATTTCTATCCTTTCTCCATCGGTGGCGCGAATGTGATACTTGGAATCAAATGGTTGGCCACTCTCAATACTGTACAAGCTAATTGGAATAATATTCAATAGGCGAGGCAAACGTTACAAGTTACAAGGCATTGATTCAACTACATCAAAAAATTCTCTGCATACATTTTGCCTCAATGAAGCTGGAACCTCAACTTGTGAATCGCTTGTCAAAAAGTGTGGCCAATATATTGAAGAAGTTGGCTAGGAGAGTCCATCATTCCGCCTTGAGGACAAGGCGTCTTTTCAAGAGGGATATACTGATAGAGTCCCTCTATCAATAAAAGTATCCCACTTCTCCCACCACTAACATCAAACCACCTTCCCACATAGTGAATGCCCACTACCCCCAGTACCCCACCTTCTGCTCAGTAACTATCCACTAATTGCCAGCACATGCCCTCTTTAGTTGCAGCACTTACTAGTTAGTTTATTTCTTTATTTCTATAAATATGTGTTTAGTATTTGTTTAAGGGTATGTTTTGTTGTTAGACCTTGTATTCTTGGAGGTTTGTCCACTCCATATGGACAGGTATCTTTTAATTCCATCTTGTGTTGCTTTCATTTCTGTTATGAAAGTTGGTGTCCTATCAATTTATTATAATTGCCAATGTTTCAGTTAGGTCGGAGCATGTGGAAGGAGATTATTTGCATCACGAACACTACAGTAATGCTTAAACTTCAAAGCGATGGTTTATGGATTGTTGAAGGCATAACTAAGTTCAAAACATGAATTTATTTTCTGGTAATGACAAGAGGATGTAGCTTTAAGCTACTAGAAATAGGAAAATAAGTTCTCCAGAGTTTGTAGTTTCACATCCACATCGTTGGAAGTATAGCCTTGAAGGATCCTGCTGTGATATAAAAATAATCATCCAACTTCCCCTTGGAACTTATGGAGGTTGAGACAGTAAAGCACCAAATACCCATGGTTAGGTGATAGTTACATATTCATCGGAAGTTAAACTTGAATAGGAATATATCTTACGAAAACAATTTTTAAGTGGGTTTAAAAGAAGGTCCAGAAAACTCCGCCTATGTTTTATAGCCGGTCCCAAGCCCGGATAAAGGAGGAGGGTTGTGTTAGGCCCCGACAGCCAACGTAAAACCCTGTCGAATCTTATGAACATGGATCAACGAATATATTGTGTTTGGTTACTAATAGAGCGAAATTACATCGTATGATCCATGTAGCCGACCCTACATAGTGGGATAAGGCTTTGTTGTTGTTGTTGTTTAAAAGAAGGTCCAGCAAATATATACCCATCATTAGCCAATAGTTACATAATTCATGAGAAATTGAACTCAAATATGAATACAACTTACCAAAACATTATTGACAGAGCGTAGGCAATCGTTAGTTTTCAGCATTAACAAAATCACTCGCGGTAGCCGTCTTAATAACTCCGAGATTTGAGGAAAATATTGAGATGCGTACATCTGGAATAAGAAGATATGAAACAGTAAAGTCAGAAAGTTCAGGACACTCCTGATTCTTGATATCACATAACAGATATCAGTCATAGATTAAAGCTGCCATTGACTCTTCTGGAAACAAGTTGCGGAATTTTTTTTAAAATTTTTGCGGAAGTTACAGAAAGATATGACACTAGACTTGTAGAGTAAACACAGAACAGAAATATGATGAAGATGCAATTTTGCAACATAAAATATAAAGTAAATAAGGCTGAAAACTAACACTACAAGGTTCCTTCTAAGAAAAAGGATAACAGCATCTGCAAGGAACTAAAAGTACAAAAAGACAATGTGACGAATTATAAAAAGTCATTTACATATAATGTATGTTCTATAAACCAAGATAATCACAATTGGAAACTAATTACGCAAGATAATTGTGCAGTAAAGCATGAGAATCATGATAAGGTTTCCAGAGAGAATCTCTAAACAAAGAGCTTAAGTGCCTAACATCATAAAGTTACAGAAACTTCCAGGCCAGATTACACAAATAAAGCAAGAAGGGGTCAGGATATGAAAATAACAATTGCATGACCAACTAGAGATTACCTGCAACTCTGAACGGTCTCCATCATTACCTTCCAGAGCCAAATGATCCACTGAGGGATCAATAACCTTTTTCCAAGGTCTTAATGTAAGTACTCCAGCAAATAGAGCACAAAGATCCTCACCAGCCCCCAATTTTATGCTATGCTCTTTTATGGAATTAACATCAGCAAAAACTAGAGCCTGCAAGATATTGAGGGGGCCGAACTGTGCAAATTAGCAGCATGTAGCAAAACACAAAGATTTGAGAGAAGAGCTGAAAAGTACCTTCCAAATTGCAGCGTAGTTTACCCTCGTAGTAAAATCAAGTTCCTTATAAAGACCATGATCAAGCAATATCAATTGTGGCATTCTTCTACCTGCTTAGGAAATAGCATACACTTAGTGCAAATTTTCCAATTTGTACAAGGAACATTTAGCACAACACACTACTATTAAATTTGTTTAATAATTAAATTTCCAAATAGCAATGCCAATAGAAAAGAACCCTTGTTGTGCATATAACTCTACAAACATGGAGATAAGCAGAAGGACAAGATGCAACAAAAGAGTGATCGAGAAAGCAAAACATGGCCATAGATGACATACAATTGTTCAGATAGATGCCACCTAAACATGGTGAAAGAACAGTAAGTGATAAAATGCATGATCACATAGAAGTAATGCTGGCAGAGGATGACAAGGACATATGAGAGTTTGGGAGCATGAAACAGCAATCTGTAATACAAGGATTAATTTGTTGCTGCCTGCCATGCAAGAGTAGGTGTATTGTCCTGTTCCATAGGAAAAAAGTAGAACAATACCAGCCTATCATCGAGCTGATATGAAAAGAAATTCAAAGGTGAGTGCTGGATTTATCACCCCATTTCATTTGATAAAGGGTAAGTGCACGTTTAGTTGTGCAATGACCCTTCTCCCTGTATCACCGGATACAGGCATACAGCAACTAACAGCAATAAGCAGTCAGCAGATGCAGAATCTTCAACATCATAACACTTACAAATGAAAAACAATATGCCATGCAAGGCTTGCCATGAGATTAGAAGTCATTACCAAAAATACTCCGTTTTGTAGAAGGTAGGGGCCGAACCATCATGTTGGCAGCATGTGGGTCACAGTGAACAAATCCATGCTTATAAATCATCTCTGAAAAAACTTGGCTGACCTGCATATATTTGGACGGACACACCGATTGGTTTAGCATACTAAACTTTCCAGCAACTTAATAAAGAGCAAATGTGCTTTACAGAATGACTTACTAACTTAGAAACATCAGCAGGGTTAATACCAAGTCTCCTTATTGCACTTGTGTCAGTTATTTCAGCAGCATCCATAAACTCCATAGTCAACAATCTTGAAGTGCTAAGGTTCCAATAAACCTTAGGCGCATATATGCTATCCGCTATATAAGGAGACAGTCTCTTAAAGTTATCCAAGCATTTTACACTGTTTCTAGCCTCACACAAGAAATCTAATTCCTGACAACCATGACAGCAAATGCTCAAGATATGCCCACAGTAATAGACTTAAGATCATAAGCTGCATAATGGATAGATGAAGGAAAATAAATTCTTATTAGTATGTAAAATCTGCATTTACAAAGCCAAAAAGGAACAATTTCATTCTTAAATACAAAAAGACTATCTTCGGTATCACTGAACTCAACCAAAAGACACGATCCTAAGATTGGGAAATGGACATAATTGCCATTACCACCTTCTGTGGCAAGCCATCTCATATTTTAAATTATAGCCCTGACTACAAAACAAGTCAATATATATAGCTAACAGAACAACTACTCGCTAGTTATATTACTCTAAAGTAGGGACTTTAAGCTGTTATGAAATCATAATGACTACAAAGGCTAACTAGTTTTTGAAGAGATATTAACTAGTCAATGCAGCTTATTTGGTTTATTGTAATAATTTTGTGTGTGGTAAGTTGTAACTGCATTTAACTGCTATAAGCTCTAAGACAATAAGGAACTATAGCTTAAAATGTTTGAAACCTTGGACTATTGAACATTACAAATACCATTTTATGTTAGTATCAGAAACTCAAAATGGACCATCAGATACAGAAACAGTGTATATTTAGATTTCACTCAGTTACAGAACACAAAAAATATTGAGATGAAAAGTCCTAAGGGATAGTATTATCGCAGGACTGGTCATTTTAGGGTTAACGGAAGAATAGAGAAGAACTAAGAATTCATATACTCAGGAAATTAATAATGATTTCACAAGAAAATAATAAAAATACTTTTACCCATTACCAAACATCCTGCCTCCTATACCTTTTTTATTTTAACGGAGTCCTTGTTATACTTACTAAAGGCCCCAATTGCTTTTTATACTTTTTTTAATGTACATTTTACACATTCCCTTCCAAAACTGTTATTGCCACCATGACCTCTAAGCTCAAAATGTACATACATAAATACTGTTACACCTAATGAACAAGTATATGCAGAAGAAAACAACATGGAACAACAATCCGAATTTGAGATATTATGAGTGAAAACTTACTTTAGGTGAGCTCTCACGAATTTCATCAACCAACCATCTGTATTAACAATAAAATTGGTTACAAGGGATTCAGTAGGAAAGCAGGGCGTCAATACACAGATATATGTATATACCGAGACATCTTCTCACTATTTTAAAAGTGAAAGATTAGAAATACACAATTGTACATGCCATCCATCTATTAGAAAATATAATATATGAACATAAAAGATGACAGTTAATGATGGATATGAATTCACAGAGTGATATTTGATCCATTTATCTTAATCTAGTATGTGTTGCTTTATTTTTTGAGGGGCATACATGCTGTTTTATTCATCAGTGTTGCCAAAGAATGATTCTCCACTTCAACAAAAAATACGTCAATCAGCCTAGTTTATTTCATATGACTTTGAGTGCAGATAGGCAGAAGCACTATCAAGCAATCAGAGGGAAACAAAAAAGATGTCTTAAAGAAGAAGCAAATGGGGCCCTGAAATATCAGCCAGTGGATGGCAATTCCAGCATGAGGAAGTAACAATATCTCATTGTAAAGTAAATTCCTCTTACACATCAATAAAATAATAGTTCTCTAAGTATGCAGGCAGTCTATGTACTAGCGAAAACAACAACAACAACAAAGCCTTATCCCACTAGGTGGGGTCGGCTACATGGATCATACGACGCCATTCCGCTCTATTAGTAACCAAACCTTTCGGTATATTATTCACCAATAGATCTTGCTCTATTAGTTCGCCAAGTGTCCGCCTTGGCCTCCCTCTCCCTCTTTTAATCGGACTCCAGATTATTTGATCTACTCTTCTTACTGGCGCATCTAATGGTCTTCTCTGAACATGACCAAACCATCTCAAACGATTCTCTACCATTTTCTCACTAATAGGAGCCACTCCGACTCGTTCACGTATATGGTCATTCCTAATCTTATCTAATCTTGTATGACCACACATCCATCTCAACATCCTCATTTCGGCTACCCCCACTTTACGTTCATGTTGTCCCTTCATAGCCCAACATTCACTACCATATAACACTGCCGGTCTTATAGCAGTACGATAGAATTTTCCTTTAACTTTATTGGATACTTTTCTATCACAAAGAACTCCAGTGGCTTTCCTCCACTTACACCAACCAGCTTGAATTCTATGATTAACATCGTCATCAATCTCACCATCTTGTCTTATAATTGATCATAAATATTTAAACTTTATCACTTGAGGAATTATATCCTCCCCTAGCCTAACTTCCAAATCGTCTCTAAGTTGTTTATTTGTGAAATTGCTATGCATATATTCTGTTTTATTCCTACTTAAACGAAAACCCTTTGACTCCAACGTATTTCTCCATATTTCCAATTTTGTATTAATCTCTTCTCTTGAATCCGCTAAAAGTACTATATCATCCGCAAATAGCATGCACTTAGGTACCTCCTCTGTGATACTCTCGGTTATAGCATCGATAACTAAGTTAAATAGATACGGGCTTAAAGCTGATCCTTGATGTAGGCCAATTCCTATAGGAAATTCATTTGTCTCACCTCCGGGTGTCTTAACCCTAGTCAATGCCACATCGTACATATCTTGTATTACCTTAATGTAGGCAACACTCACCCTCTTCTTTTGCAAGGCTTTCCAAAGTACATCCCTTGGTACCCGATCATACGCCTTCTTTAAGTCAATGAAAGCCATATGTAAGTCTCTTCTCCTACTTCGATACTTCTCCATCATCCCCCTTAGTAAATAAATCGCCTCTGTAGTGGATCTTCCTGGCATGAACCCAAATTGTCTCTCAGAAATACTAGTCTCCATTCTCAATCTATGCTCAATCACTTTTTCCCATAATTTCATTGTGTGACACATAAGTTTAATCCCTCTATAATTTGCACAATTCTGAATATCCCTTTATTTTTGTAAATAGGAACTAATGTACTTAATCTCCAATCATCAGGCATTTTTTTCGATCGTAAAATCTCATTAAATAGTTTACATAACCACAACACACCTTTTTCTCCTAAACATTTCCAAACTTCAATCGGTATACCATTCGGTCCAACGGCTTTACCATTCTCCATTTTCTTAAGAGCTTCGCTAACCTCCGAGACTCTAATTCTACGATAAAATGACCTATTAAGCTCACATTCACTAACTGTCAAGTCTAGGGATGGCAACCGCCGCTGTTCGGGGCGGGGGACACCACCCCCGCCCCGACCCCGACAACCCGCCTCCGCCCCCGACCCCGCCCCGAATCCCCGGTTCGGGGGAAATTTTAACCCCCGCCCCGATCCCCGCGGGGCCCCGAATCCCCGCGGAGGGGGGCGAGAGCGGCGACGGGGGCGAGAGAACGGCGGCGAAAAGGGGCGAGAGAGCACGGCGGCGGGCAAGAGCACGGTGGAGGCGGGGCGAGAGAGCGGCCGCAGCGGGCGAGAGCACGGCCGCGGCGGGCGAGGGCACGGCGGCGGCGGGCGAGAGCACGGCGGTGGGGGCGAGAGCGGCGGCGGTCGAGAGCAGCGGCGGGTCAAGAGACCGGCGGAGGGGGTGAGAGAGAGCCGGCGGGTGCGAGAGTGCGGCAGATCCGTAAGGATCTGGCCGTATCCGCGTCGGATGCAGCCGATCTCGGAGGCGGACGAAGAAGAAGAAGAGAGAGAGGAGGGGGATATCGGATGCGGCAGATCCGTGCGGATCTGGCCGGATCCGCGTCGGATGCAGCCGATCTCGGAGGCGGACGAAGAAGAAGAGAGAGAGGAGGATCTCGGATGCGGCTGATCTCGAATGCGACCGATCTCTTCTTTGATGGCCGGCGAAAAGGGGCGAGAGAGCACGGCAGCGGGCAAGAGCGCGGTGGAGGCGGGGCGAGAGAGCGGCCGCGGTGGGCGAGAGCACGGCCGCGGCGGGCGAGGGCATGGCGGCGGCGGGCGAGAGCACGGCGGTGGGGGCGAGAGCGGCGGCGGTCGAGAGTGGCGGCGGGTCAAGAGACCGGCGGATTGGGGTGAGAGAGAGCCGGCGGGTGCGAGAGAGCGGCAGATCCGTGCGGATCTGGCCGTATCCGCGTCGGATGCAGCCGATCTCGGAGGCGGACGAAGAAGAAGAAGAGAGAGAGGAGGGGGATATCGGATGCGGCAGATCCGTGCGGATCTGGCCGGATCCGAAGAAGAGAGAGAGAGGAGGGGGCGACTGCGCGGACGAAGAAGAGAGGAAGAGAGAGAGAGAGGAGGGGGCGATTGCGCGGACGAAGAAGAGAGAGAGAGGAGGGGGCGACTGCGCGGACGAAGAAGAGAGGAAGAGAGAGAGGAGGGGGCGACTGCGCGGACGAAGAAAAGAGGAAGAGAGAGAGAGAGGAGGGGGCGACTGCGCGGACGAAGAAGAGAGGAAGAGAGAGAGAGAGGAGGGGGCGACTGCGCGGACGAAGAAGAGAGAGAGAGGAGGGGGCGACTGCGCGGACGAAGAAGAGAGGAAGAGAGAGAGAGGAGGGGGCGACTGCGCGGACGAAGAAGAGAGGAAGAGAGAGAGAGAGGAGGGGGCGACTGCGCGGACGAAGAAGAGAGAGAGAGGAGGGGGCGACTGCGCGGACGAAGAAGAGAGGAAGAGAGAGAGAGAGAGGAGGGGGCGACTGCGCGGACGAAGAAGAGAGAGAGAGGAGGGGGCGACTGCGCGGACGAAGAAGAGAGGAAGAGAGAGAGAGAGGAGGGGGCGACTGCGCGGACGAAGAAGAGAGGAAGAGAGAGAGAGAGGCGGCGACTGCGCGGTCGAGGTCATTGAAAGAAAAAAAGAGAGGGATGCATTATCGGGGAATCGGGGCCCGACGGGGCGGAGGGAACTACCCCCGCCCCGATCCCCGAAAGAGGGGGCGGGGGCAGTTTGGCCCCCATCCCCGCCCCGGCGGGGAAAAACTTCCCCGAAGATGGGGCCCCGAATGGGGAATCCCCGCGGGGCCCCGCGGGGGTGGGGAATATTGCCACCCCTAGTCAAGTCCTCCAAATCACAACGGGAACTTTCACATCCATCATTAAATAGCTTATAGAAATACTCTTCCCATCTGTTCTTAATATCTCCTTCAGTAACTAAAACCTAGCAAACTTCATTTTTTATGCATCTTACTTGATCCAAATCTCTCAACTCCTTCTCTTTATTCCTTGCAATCTTGTAAATCCTTTGTTCACCGGCCTTTGTCCCTAACTCCTTATAAAACCCCTCATATGCTTTAGCACGAGCATCACTAACTGCCTTCTTAGCATCCCTTTTCGCCAAACGATACTTTTCCCAATTGTCAGAACTATTGTCCAAGTGTATCGCCTTGAAACAATTCTTCTTATTACGCACCTTTTCTTAGACCTCCTCATTCCACCACCAAGTCTCCTTATCTCGTGGTCCAAAACCTTTTGATTCTCCTAAAATGGCTTTAGCAACCATTTCAACCTTTTTTGCCACATTCTCCCACATGATACTAGCATCTCCTTCTAACTCCCACACACTTTCCTCTAATAACTTACTTCTAAAAGTCTCTCGCTTTTCCCCCTTTAACTGCCACCACTTGATCTTTCGATCAAAAACTGTTCGAGATTTTAGTTTTATACATTTCATTTGCATATCAAGAACTAACAATCTATGTTGTGTAGTCACCCCATGCCCAGGAATTACTTTGCAATTAGTACAACGTCTTTTATCAGTATTTCTTGTCAAGAAAAAATCGATTTGAGACCTATGAGTTCCACTTTTGTATGTGATTAAATGTTCATCTCTCTTCCTAAAACAAGTGTTGATAATCTTAAGGTCGTATGCTAAAGAAAAATCAATAATAGTTTGTCCTTCCTCATTCAACTCCCCAAAACCAAAACCACCATGAACCCTTGCATGTGGTCCTGCCTCTTTACCAACATGTCCATTAAGGTCTCCCCCAATATAAACTTTCTCGGTTGTTGGTATACTTTCAATCAAACCCTCCATATCTGCCCAAAACTTCTCCTTGAGATGTGATTCTGCTCCTACTTGGGGTGCATATGCACTAATAATGTTCATAGTCTCCTTTCCAACAATTACTTTCACGGATATGATTCGATCCTCAATCCTTTTAACTTCCACAACATTCTTCCTCCATTCTGCATCCGCGATAATACCACACCATTCCTTCCATTTACCTTACATGTGTACCAAAGTTTGGAACCATTTAACCTAATCTCTTTACTTCCCTCTCCTACCCATCTAGTTTCTTGCAAGCATAAGATACTAATCTTACGCTGGTCCATTACTTGTGCCACCTCGAAGCGCTTCCCATTCAACGTCCCAATATTTCAAGAACCTAATCTGACCTTAGTCTCATGAACTAGCTTTTTTAACCGCCTCCGTCCATTAGAGTGCGGTAGCCCTTGCTCATTTAACACTGCATTCAGGCGAGGATGCAGCGAAAAGAAAAGACCTTCTAAAAAAATGTACTAGCGAAAAGAGGGGAATGATAAGTAGGTGACATGCATGATGCGTATTACTGAACATACTGGAGTAAAGAATGTCACAAACTGGTCTTATTTACATGAGCTTGAAAGTTTATTTTTGTAATATTAACAGCATGATGACATAACAAGGCAGCAGTGTATTCAAAATGCAAAAACTCAACACCGACAAAGGACATAATTTATGAGCTGCATAATGTTTCTTTCTCAAAAAGCAAACATGAAAATTGCACAAGAATATCAAGTTTTGTGATGTTAAAGACATGAAATTAAAGAGAGATCCAATAGATGTGGTTCCTGAATATATTAAAAAAACAACTAAAAGAATCCTAGACTGACCTATAGTCAAACGAAGGGAAGCACCAATGCAACAAATTCACAATCAAATCCACAGTAGCAATATCTGCAACAGCAGTATCTGTCAGATGGGTGTGCTGAACCTGGAAGAAATTAATATTTTTTGCATATAACTCATAAGTGATTTGTAAGAAACATATCGAAATCATATCAAAAGATACTAGAAGCCATGGTATAGACTTGCAACCTTCACAGCAACTTTCTGACCATCATGTGTCTTAGCAGCATGAACTTGTGCAAGTGAAGCACTGGCTAATGGTACTTGATCAAACTCTGCAAATATCTGACGTTTCAAATGAACTTAATTAATGGTACTCAAATATTAAAGGTCCATCAGTTAGTAGTATAAGCATTTAAAATATGTTTGATGAAGAGAAGGCACATGACACCACATATTCTTTGCAATTTCATGCAAGGTAAACGGGGAAAATGGGGTGATAGGGCACCAACTTTCTCTGGGGGCTCTCCGAGCTCCTTCAGGAACACATCACGAACTTGATCAAATGAAGAAACAGGACATCTTTTCAGCATGGAGGCTCTCAATGTTTGAACGTATTCTTCAGGAACAACATATTCCTAAAACAAAATTATGCTTAGAAAGAAAGTCATTACATGTTAAAAGGTACTTGTTATATCACTATTTTTGACATACTAGCAAAAAATTAAAAAATGAGATATTTGTTATGATAACAAATAATAAGTATTTTATAAGTTTCTTAAGAAAACAAGCAATTTAAAAGTGACTTGTTAGCGCACATTATGCATACCATCATGTTTATGTTCAATGTATCCCTTTCAGAGAAGAAATTTTTCATTATATCAAAATGTAAGATGAACTAGATTACCACCTTGAAGTGTGATCAACCTTGTGAAGCAATATCTTTGATAATACAAGTTTAAAGTGTGATCAACACCTTGAAATTTATTGAATGATGACACACAATCTACCTAGAAAGAAACTCTTTTCTCCATAGTTTCAGTTTGGCATGCTTGTTAATAAATATAAGATTCCAGTAAATATTCCATGTTTCTACCTCATGATAGTCAAATAAGCAGCATAACAATGAACAATACTGCATCTCTGTAGTGGAATTGTCTCCTCCTAAAAGAGTGTTTTAACAATTAAGTGACAAAGTTGCCTCGTTAAAAACTTACAAGTGCGCTCTCAACAATATTTACAAATCGCTGTATATCATTTGTAAGTTCTTATAGCTAACATGAAATACTATATTGTTAATAAATTGTGAGTTTTAAATCAAAGTTGCAAGTGTAATGAAAATGAATAGTGCCGACTAGTCCTGGCAGTGGGCTAACTAAGGCAGATGCCATTTCATGTCATGATGTACAGTCGAAGCAACTAAACTTAAGGAATAGGCACTATAGTAACACTTTTTCCCTTTTTGGAGAGAGAGAGAGAAAAAAAGGTTGTCAATCATCCATTTCTATTGATGAATGTTATTTACATGTAACGTTTCTCCTTTACAAATTACACCCAATCTTTCGTAATAGAAAGAGCACACAACACAACTTTTTGCAGCAAAGCAACACTCCTTTCTAAAATCACATCCATCTTTTTTTTTTGAGGAGACAAAGGATGATCACCAAGATTTGTGGACCATATGGCCCACATAAAATGCTAGTGGTACTATTTTTGTCGAGTTCAATAGTTGCAAAATTCTAAAAATTAAAAATGAAACACACAAAAAGGGAAAATATAAAACACACAAGGTTATTGGATTATATCCTCAATTCCTTGCCATAAGGTCCTGTAATATCGTGTCCATAAGGCCTTTATCAGTTAAAGCACTCTTTTCTGAAGGCATGCGTCAATACCCTAAAGTGAGACACATACTGTTTCTCCATCTTATTAAATATTATATCTATTTAAAAGTCTGATCTATACCAAGTTGGTCTCTAGTTTACACTTATTTAGTTCCTTGTATCTCTTTAGCTGTTATAAAGGATGCCAAGGTATAGTAGCACAACACAAATAATAATAAAATTCTACGTAAGAGAGACCACAAAAGTTTTTTTGCGGAGAAGAGACCATGAAATTTGAAACCCCAAGTGTCTTCATGGAAGGCTCGTACCACATCAGCCATGCAAAAACTAAGGCTGATGATTGGTTGATTTTTCCTTCTTATCTAAGGACACATCATTTTGATATTTTTTTCATTTTTCATCAATGTTAAATAGCACAACGTGTGTACATGGATAAATATGTGAGTCAAGTCCATATTACAACATTGAACTATTCTAGCTGACTGAGATAACATGAAGTATTTTGTAAGAGGAAGAGATAGAATAAAAAATGTTCCACTTATTTGTGAAAAAACAGAATTCTTCAAGCCTATTTTCTGGAATGTCTCGAAAAACTAAATGATTGATTATGTTCATAAGTACATAATGTGGTCATGTTCACATGAATTTTGAGGTGATATGATAACTAAGGTTTCGGCGACCCAGCATAAAGCTAGATTTCTTTTTTGGTGAAAACATAAAGCTAGATTTGATAAGATTAAAAACCACTACATGACTTGTTCACATGAATAAAATACCTCATGCCTTGATAAGTGAAGTAGTTAATTTCACAATATTTTTCAGAATAGTTCATGTCACAATTATTGATGAAATGTGAGAGAAAACTCAAGTGAAAGCTTTCAATGCTTTAATGCAATGAATTTATCACGACCAATGAATGTACTAGAATTCAAAACACACCAGTTGGCCGACATGTTGACCAAGTTTTATATAGATTCCTCCATTGCGAAAACATAATTCTTGAAGTCTATGAGCGGATCTTTTGTGGACTTCATGTCTAGCCTTCAACCATTCAGCACTTCCTTCCTCAAGACCCCAAGATGAATAGTGGTAGTCTGAGAAAGGACAAAAGAATGAAATTTCCAAATAGTGAGGCATAGATGAAGATCGTGTATCTTGAAATAGTATATTTATGGCTTAAACAGAAAATAGAACTATAATAATCTTTAAGAGCAATGACTATTACATTACAGAGATGAAACCCTAACCTTGGAGCTGGTATGAATTACACAATGAAACGAAACAAGGTACACTGAATCCAAACCCTACACTAGTTTTTAGCCAACCCAATGATAAGCAACTAAGTTTAGATGAACTGTAGTCAAAGTCGATAACTTCACTTTTCTATTATTTACCTCATATGGCCATCAAGCATAATAATCCCCTAGCACTATGATGACAATTGAACGCTCCGAATCAAATGTATAACCTATCAATCATTTTTATTGAAGAAAAAAAGACAATGAAGCCAATATTTCGAGTTCGAATTACATAGTTTCATCATATGAGCTATACGAACCTTATAATTAATGAACCAAGGATTTTTTTAGAGAATGAACTAAGATTAATTTCGCATTACAGTACGTACCAATAGAACTCAAACTGTCTACGCAAGTTCAAACCCAAAAGATCGACTTTTTTTTTGGATGCCGGCCCGGGTCTACGGGAGGCCTGTCCCGGGAAGATAGCGCAGCAAAGGTTAAAACCCCAAAGATCGACTTTAATATGGTGTCAATGGACTCATTTAAATTGTCTATGCTACAAATTTTCGCATATATTCTGGATAGCTTTGAATCATAAAACAAACACCATTAATGAACAAAAGGGGAGTGTGGGAAAGGGGTGGACGGGGACGGAGAGGCTGACCAAAGGCTATAGTGGCAGCAGTGATGGTGTCGCGAGCGAGGCGGCCGGGAACGAGGGTGCACACCTTGAAGCTTCTGGCAGGATCATCAGAGGTAGCGATGGCCGCAGCCGCGGTCCCTCCGCCGGCGAGGGCGGCGGCTACCGCCAGCTTTGCAGCGGCGCGCCACATCGCTTTGGTGCGAGCTTCCTCGCTTTGATCTCTTCGGCCGGGGGGGAGGGAGGGAGGGAGAGAGAGACAACGGAGAGATCGAGACACACCGAAGGCGGCGGAATCGCGTGATAAATATATACAGCAGTATTCTGGTTGGCAAAAGAATAACTATAGAAGTATCAGCCAATCACTTATTTCCACGACAGCAAAAACTTAGAAAATACACTTGGCTCAATATTGCACTATTTTCTTTGTTTGATTACTTTTTGAAACTAAAAACTTTATTTATTGTAAATAAAAACATTAATATTTATGTGATGGTTTCAACTAGATCTTTTTAGGTACAAAAATATGTTTCCATTTTTTGAATTAAAAAGGATCGGGAGAAGAAATGGGAAGAAGAGAGAGAAAAACATGAGGAGACATAGGAGAAAAAATTTTCTATAATACAGACATAAATTATATTTAGAAATTAAATTTATCATCAGTCTTTCTTTAATACAAAATGAAAATTTTGGAAACAAGAAATAAAGTGAAAAGGAATATGGAGTACATATTTTCTATTTTCTTATTGAGAAATTTTTAAAACAATTTTTTTATAAAATCTAACTGCCAAACTAAAAAAAAACTTTTCTTTCTTTTTTTTTTTTGCAACAGAATGAAAACAGAAATTATCGTTTGTCTAAAAATTAAAACTACCGAAACGGTACAAGCTAAAACAGGCCATAAAAAAGTTAATTATTTGCACTACAATATGTGTACTTTCTTTTCCGATAAGTGTTCAATACATCTAACATAAGTCACATAACATATGATATCAAAATTCAAAATAATTTTTTTTTAAAACAAAAGGACTAACTTCATAAAACAAAATTCAAAATAATACGACAAGCGCTTCAAACTTCATATTTTGGTTTCTCATCGTCCCTGCTGTGCTTGACAAGCCATTCTCAGAGGCACCGGTGGGTCTGAGAACTCGCCCTCTGCAATCCGATCGAACACCCACTTGTTAGCCGCCTCTGTGTAGTGCACTCCATCCCAGCACGTCCTCTTCGAGACATCCGCGCATGACCCGACCACCACCTCCGTGCCGTTCACCACCATCGTACCGCCGCAGCCAACCGCAACATTGTAGTTGTACCTCCCGCCATGACCGCAGCACGTCAACAACGGGTCCTGAAACCCTGCAGTCATCCGTTTGTTTGCAGTCAGAAGCAGTGTTGCAGTCTTTTTGCTTTCAGGTGCAGCAAGTAAACTTTTAACTCACCGTTCTTCTTGGCGTGGCTTATGAGCGAGTACTTGACTGAGTAGATGTCCACGTAGGTGAAGACGGCAAGAGGGAGGTCTTCCCTGAGCTGAGCAATGGTCTCCTTGAGTTTTCTGTTGAACAGCTGCGCCACACCGTTGAAGGGAGATCCACAGCCGGCCCTGTCCACATCCGGCGCCTTGAGGAGGAGCCGCTCCAGGACGTAAGGAAGGCACCCGAAGGGCCCGGTGTTGTGTATCCAAAAGTATCTCCCGCCTTGCCCGTAGACGCTCTGTGCCAAACAAAAGCATAACCTTGTTTGAGCAAAAAGCTTACAGACATGTCAAAGAGCTTCAGGATTGATCTCTGTGAACCTTTATGACAATGGTGAACTTGTCGAGGATATCAGGTATGTTGGATTTAACTTCCTCAGTGGTCATGTTGTCGAAATAAGCTGATGTAAGATCATTTTGGCCAATGTCAAACGTGTACAGCGCTCGAGAGAAATAGTCCTCAGGAGGCAACACGTCTGTCAAGACTCCTGCACCAAAACACCAAGGAATTGTTCATCTCCATACACGTAAAGAATGTCTTATAACCTACCGAGAAGTTAGTACTAGCAAGATCTTGCGATGTTTAGCTTGCCGCTTGCCTTTTTCATACGCCAACTTCGATCTTGATTTGAGCTGAGCAAACTGCAAAGATTGAACATCTAGGGAGAAGGGGCTGAATCCACTCTGAAATAAAGTTTTGTTCTCCCTTCGTATAGTTGATCCCGCGGTCGCAAAATTGGCTCCATGGGAGAAGTTTGCGCCGATTGAATCGAGATACCCATGGAGGAGAGGAAGCCCCAAACTTTCAGCTGCAAAGGGAGGAAGAAAAATAAAACTTGAATGTAATCAGAATTGAATTTGCCTAAGCTGTTAAACTGGCGCATCCTTTCGGAGATACCATACTGGTAAACGGTTAAAGAGGAAAAATAATCTATAGTTCTTGCAGTAAGATTTCGTTTCTAGTTTGCAGACAAATGAGCTGATGCATCGGTCACTGGCAAACACACAAAAGGCTTATGACTAGGTGCAACAGAATGCATTTCAGATGTAAAGAACTACCTGATCAATCGACTAATATTTCTAAAAATTATTGAAATGCAGTGCTGGTGGTTATGTTACCTTTATTCTGATTCCTCTCTCATTCAGAGATGCAAAAGATTCTAGTAAATGATAAAACAAACATCAAATTGGTTGTCATGCCGGTCCACTGATGTAATGTCAGAGATCTGTTATTTTCTCTGTATCACTAAGAAGAGCACTACAAACTCCTACAGCGAAGATCTCATATACTATGAACCTCCATAAAAATTAACCCTGATCGGTATCTTCTCTAGAAAACTAACTGTGGTAACTGATAACTGACCTGTCCTCTTCAAAACTTTGGCGGAGCTCAAATTTTCTGTTAAATTCCAACTTGATCCGGCTCTAATAGACCTAATCTCGATCAATCTAAATAGAGTTTTATTGGGGCACAACACAGGGAACATGAGAAATTCTAGGAACAACAGGAGTAAAAGTATCAATGTCAAGAGAACCGGGGTGAGCGTAATCCAGGGGCATGCAACTTCAATACTTCACCTATGAGCTGAAAGATCTCGTGGGATTCCATGACACCGTTATGTCTTATTAATGGACCTGCTTTCGTAAGGAAAGAAAAAAACAGGACCAGGAGATAACGCATTGCTGAATGGAGTATGGGTCCAAAAGTTGTTTTAAGACAGGACAATTCGTATGATGCCCATGGAGCAAAAGCATTCGGTCATTTTGTCTGTCCGGACCAAATAAAGATGAGTCGAGGTTCGAGAATCAATAGCTGATTGAATTAACTGACCAGTGCATTTGAATTCTTCAAGGGATTGAGAGGGCAACAATTATACTCTCAAATTCGTTTCTTTTAAAAAGATGGCACAAGAACGAATGCAAGCAGCCGCCATTCTCTTGAGCCAGCACAGAAGCTGAACTAGAACCACCAACTGCATTTTTTATGCATCGTTCCAAAAAACTTCATAATATCTCATCACATATGGCCTTGCGCCAGTCATGATGTGGTGGCCGGCTTGTCCTACGTCACCAGTTCATGATCGTGATTTATCGATGCACCGAAGCAGAACAATTAACGTTTTCAACTTTCATGCTTCAGTCACGTCCGATCATTACTTCGTTTAGATTTAAGTTACAACACGGGCGATTTAAGTCTTACGTTACCAAAGATAATTTCATATAAAACATCTTTTTGGGCTTTATAGCTCTATCGTCACGTTCGTAGCAACTGTTCTTCTAACTAGCGTAGATCTCAACACATTATAATATATAGACTACTGGAAAAACGAGTCGACATGTAATGAACACACATCGCACAGAGCTTGCGAATCAGAGAACGCATAAAGTGAACTCACCAATGAAGTCGACGATGAGGCGCCCGTCGCAGTATCTTCCGGCCGGCGAGCCGAAGAAGGTCTCGCCGTTGGGCGGCTGAGCAGCCCCGAAAGCCGCGGACAGCCCTCCGGTGTCGGAGTTGGAGTCCCCGAAGTTGAAGATGGCAGGGAAGGCGCAGGACGCTGAACCGGAGGCAGATGCCTCCGGCGCCAGTAGAAGAAGAGTGCCGCACAGCAAGATGCAAATGTTGATGTTGGGGGCCATCACTATCATCACTCCTGATAGGGAGGAAATAAGATAAGGATGTGCAGAGAGAGAGAGAGAAGCGGAAACTGCTGGCAGCAGAGGACATAAAACTTGCTGGTAATGGTAAAAGATGAGTCACACTGTTGCAGGAAAAAACTTACCGGAGAGAAAAGAGAAGCCAATTAAAGGCATTTGATCGGACACGCCAAAAAGTTATGGACGCGACCGACACAATCTTAAATCCAGTTTTTATCATTTTTTTTCTTGCTCATTTTAAGTTTTCTTCCGTATACGAAAAAAAATGCATTTGCTCAAACAACATTAAAAATAACGTTTCAAGTGGTGTGCAACTGTTTAAAATACTAATTATTTTATTTAGTAAATGATAAAAATAAGTAGTATTTAACGTTTCATATGAAAATATTAAAAAGCTATTTCTACTAGTATTTCACATTTAGATGTTAGCATTTTATAATTTTTTTCAATTTTATCCTTATTCAAATACATTATTTATTTCTAACTTATCTTATTATTTTCTCATTTTTATTTTCTAATCATTTAACTATATTTCTTTTTATATTCATGCTTAATTTTATAATTAATATTTTTATATCATGGTGCACTATATAAAAAATATTGTCAATATAAATTTCAAATATATTTTAACAAAAAAATAGTTGTAAAATTTTATTTTATTAATATATACATATTTAATTTATTTATATTATAGTACAATTTGTATAGTGTTTAAATTAAATAATTTGTCATGTGTTTAATTATGTCATTTTATATTCATCAATTAATTTTATCGCTAAGTTTATCAATCACTTATTTGATATAATCTCTAATCGCTAATAATCATCCGCTACTCACTATCCGCTAGTTAAATCACTATTCATTCGTCAAACCGTTAATAACACTAAATAGAGCCTTTAACTATTACAAAAAGTTACAAACACCAGTAATCTTTTTCGGCCGACATGATTGTGATAAAAAAGTAAAAAGGTCTGATGGAAATAAAAAAAAAATTTGAATTCAATTTTTGTCACAATTTTGTCGTGTTCATCTTTAAATTAATTTACTTTTATAATAGAATGAAAAGAAAAAACTTATGAATCTCGTTGTTTGTATTATAAAAAATTATAAACACGAGGGAGATCGATCCAATAATTAAACTTAGGTTCGGAGCATACGATAAATCACAATAAACCTCAAATCAAGTTGTCTTATCACATATTTTTAATGAAGAGCATAAGAAAAAAAATCGACCAATTTAATTTTTGAAAAAAATAAAAGTTCAAATGTAATTTAAGATAATTTTTTAACAGAGCAAAATCTGTCTCTATTTTCATATCATTTCTCTCTCGTATTTCCGTTATAACTCTTTACACTTAATTCTTTATCATCTTTTTTCTCTCTTTCTATTGCCTTCCTAAAATTCTTGTCATTTTTTACATTCCTTTTCCCTCCCTCTCCTTCCTACCTTAATTCTTTTCCCCTCTTTGTTTCCTTTTTAAATTTTCTTCCTTTCTTTTTCCTTCTTTCCATCCTTATTTTCAATTATTCCTTTTATTATTTTTTTAAATTCAAAGTTGAATATTTTTTAAAAAAATTTCTCCCATATACTTGATAGTAGATGTAATCAAAATAATGAAGGTAATGTGCTATCACTTATCACCAATGATATATATATATATATATATATATTGTTATAGAACTAGGAGACTCGTCAATCATCATTCATCAAATTGGTTGCAAGGATCATATTCTACAATCAAAATTTACTGATCCATCAATTACTTCCAGATGCTCAATCCAGCAGAATGTAAAAACAAAATTTGTTAATTCATCACTTACTTCCAGATCAGTGTGCTCCCTGGCCAAAACCAGGCCAAGAAATTGCTGCTCCTACCTTTTTTTTTTTCTTGTTCCCCACAATAAATATAGTGGGACTCACAACTTGAATTGAAGAGTGTTTTGTCAAAAAAGTGGGATAAGATATTTTCAAAACTGTCCTAGTTCGCGCGTCACTTTTCTCACTAGGGTTAATATTCAATAAAAATGTTTTAAAAATAAAGAATTAAAGAAAGGCCATTTAAAATAAAAAAAACTCTAGCAGCACTTTTACAAATGCTTCACATTTTTCTTTTTCCTAAAGGCTTCATTTTCTTTTAACTCAAGAATGCGATTCACCTCAATGTTGTCTCCATCAAGACTTGCAGATCACAATGGCGAGTGTCGTCCGGAGCAAAAGGCAGCTTTCTTGACGATCCACTGGCTTAGATCCTCGAAAAGAAGATAGCAAATATGTCAACAGAATAATGGGGCTCGATGGTGGGTCGAGACCTCAATTTGTGATCAGTGCGTATAATTCTTAACATCGGTTGGGTTGGACGATCGACATCATTTTTTCGAACGCTGAGTGACAACTGAAAAAAAATTACTCACATTAAAAGCTATGATTTCAAAGCTTCAAAATTACCTGGGCACACTTCTGCATCTTCGAGAAGTAATCTGAACTTCAGGAGACATGAAGCAGCCCTTGAAGGTCAGGTTTGTGCAATTTCTCTTACATGTCCATGTAGTTGGGGAGTGAGAAATGACTGTACTTAGAAAGCATACTAGAGAACCATTTAAATTTAGAATGATTTCTATAAATAACTTCTAAATTATCACGATTTTTTCAATTTGATCATTCCATCACTTCTGTCAACTTTTCTGGTAACACTACAAGAAAAAATTGGATTTCCAACGGTTCATTTTCAACGGTCCGACATCCGTCTGAAATACCGACAATTTTTCCGGTGGATATTCTAAATCGTCGAAATTATCGTCGGATTTTTTTCGACGGTTTTAGCCGTCTAAACTTTCGACGGTTCAGAATTCGTCGAAAGCTTCCGTCGAAAATATTGGCACTTCGACGGTTTAGACCGTCGAAACTTCCAGCGGTCTGAACCGTCAGAATATTTCAATGTTGGTCCCGTACAATTATTGAACTTATCGACGGTTTTGACCGTTGAAATTTGCGATGTTCAACGCAATCGTCGATATTTCGGCGGTCATACCCATCGAAACATTATTAAATAAAATATTCTAGCTTAATTGTTTTCGACGGTCTCAACCGTCGAAAATAGAAATTTATAATTTACGCAACTTTGTTCTCTTAGAAATTTATTATTATATATACCAACGGCTAAAACCATCGATATTTCGACGGTTTGAAGAACCGTCGAAACTTTCAACGGTTTTTCCAACGGATTCTAGCCATCGAAACTCGAATTAATATAATATTATATTTACTTATGTTGCGACGATTTTGACCGTCGAAAAGTGGCTATATAAATACTCGACCCCACTCTCACTTTATTCGTTTTCAACGTTCGTCCGCCGATACGCGTACGTCCGGGCGCCGTTTCGTCCGGCCGTCGGCCACCTCCCGCGTTCGCTGCCGCTCGAAGCTTCCACCGCTGACTGGAATCTCCGGCGCAGATAGGTCCGATCCCCGCCCTCCTTGCTCTCTCCGATCCGCGCGGCGGCGGCCAGATCCGGCGGCCCTCCGATCCGCGCGCGGCGGCCAGATCCGGACACCCTCCGTCGAACGGCGGGATCCGGCCACGGCGCGCGGAGGGCGGCCGGATTCCTTCCTTCCATGAGACCTCTATCGAATTTCCTATTTCCTACTTCCATGAGAATCGGATTTTCTATTTCTGGCTTGTGTTTTGCAGGAAAGCACACAATTCTAGGGAAGAGTAATATTCTTGGAACAACAAGATCTAGCTTCTCTTTTGCCTGGTGAGTTCTTGTCGGTCCGAATTTGAAAATATTACTCTTACCACCTATGTTACTGGTTGTTATATAGTTTCTTTTTTCGTTAAGTATAAGCTGACACGCAGTATATCGTTTTCTTTTTTCTAGCATTTGAAACGCCTTGCATATAATTTCATTTGAATGTATGATCTTCCCGTGCTAATAGTGAAGTAGTGAAGCATTTGTTTCTAGTGGATCACACACAAACTGTCTACTGATGACTTGAGTTTCATCGTGTTTGTATTCATTATCATCTTTTTGGGCTGTAGTTTGGCATTGTTTTCCTGGAACCAGTGATTCTCTACTTTTGACTGTTCAACCTCCACTGTGTGGCTGTACAGTATATCTATCTATATATTCTGATACAATCATTGTATTTTTCAAAGACAATGTACAGTATAACTTGAAGTTTTAGTATACCTTCGTAATAAAATGAAAAAAAAAAGTTTACACTTGTTTTTTTTTAACCAGTTATAATTCTTGGTCTGTATCTTTTTTTTCTTCTTCTCCTTATAGGAATGTAGCTTATGATCCAGGAGGTTGCATTTCTACAGCCCATAAATCCTCGTCCAGTTGTGTTAAATATTAATTTGCTAAACACATTTCCACGATCTTAATCCTTGTCCCAAGTTATTGCAAAGTCAATCATATGTGGATAAGTTCATGCCATTTAGTTGAAATGTTTTGTTCCTCCCCTGATGCGATCAATGCATGGAGGAGATCCTAATTAAAGGGGGCTTGGTGGAATGGTTATAGCTACTGTTCATAGCATTACGAGATATAGTTTTCTCTCTTTTGTTCTGTGATGGTTTGGACATTCTGTGATGGATTATGATTATGTCATTGTTATGTGATATAACTATCTGTGATGGTTTGGACATTATTTGTATTCTGACATTATTCAGCATGTTTTTTAATTTTTTTTGTTTTCGACGGTCCTGACCGTTAGAAACAGCTGAAATATTACAATTTTTTTATACTTATCGACGGTTATAACCGTCCGTGCAACTGTCATAGCCGTCAAAAATTAATTGTGGAGTCGATGGATGAAACCGTCGATACAAGTTTGTCGATGGTTAAAACCGTCAATACTATCGACGGTTAAAGCCGCCGATACATGTCGGCGGCTTGAACCTTCGATATTATCAATGGTTATAACCGTCGATACATATCGGCGGCAACCGTCGATAGTGTCAACGGTTCAAGCCGCCGATATGTATCGGCGGTTATAACCGTCGATAGTATCGGCGGTTATAACTGTCGATAGTATCGACGGTTCAAGCCGTCGATACTCAACGTTTCACGGCCGCACACGCCAGCTAAATCGTCTGTAATATCGACGGTTCGTTCAAAACCGTCACAAATTGTTTGCGATGACGGATCTGACCATTTTACCGGTTCGGACCTTCTGTAACAACCAATTTTCTTGTAGTGAACTTCAAATTTTCTCATTTATGAAAAGTTGAAAATACCTCTCCACGTTAAATTTAAAAATAAAAACAAGCAGGAAAGAGGTCGCAATGCCAGCGCAGAGACCTCCCCTTCTCTTTTCCTACGCACGCACGCCGGTGCAAGAATGCACAAGGAAAGAGGAGGGGGAGGGGGATCTGCGACCTTCGTCGACGAAAACCTCTTTCCCAGCACGAGGGAGGGGGTTTGAACTCCCGTGACCTTCGCCCCTTACGACCTTCACCGGGGGTGGGGGGGAGGGGGGTGGGGGTGCCTACACACACCTTTGCAAGGGGGGGGGGGGGGGGGGTTGGCTTTATGACTTTCGCAGGCAAAGGTTGCAGCGCACGTCAGCGCAGGAAAAAAGGTCCCTCGCCGGTGAAAGAGGGGGGTCTCTTTCTCTGTTTTTTTATCAATTGATATTGGAATGGTATTTTTAACTTTTTACAAATGAAAAAATTGACAAAAGTCGATGAAATGATCAAATTAAAAAAATTATCATAGTTTAGGGATAAAAAATAAAAAAATAAGTTTATAATTTGAGATTAGATTGTAAAATCATAATAATTTAAGAATGATTTATGAAGACAATCCTTAAATTTATTCGTGTGCTTGGTCATGTGATCGCAAACAATATTAACAATATTTATACATGATCAACTGCTGTATTTTGCTCTAAAATTTAAAAGAAAAAGCTTCTCAGCATATGATGAAAGATATACCTCAGAATATTTAGGAATTCCAGCACACAGGTTCATGTAAGCATAACCTCAATGTCCCCTATCTTGCTTGAAGAGTAGGTGCCCAACGCATGCCTTGAGGTCTTCCCGTGTAGAAATTTTCATTAGACTAAAATCAATTAACAATATTTATATTATATAACTGTACCTACAAATAACATAAAACTTAATTATACATCTCACGCATGCTCACACTTTTGGAAGGAAAACTGCACTCCTCACTCTTAACTACACCACACTCTAGTATTAGCACTAAAGAGCACTACGCACTTGTACTATCACGTTTCACCACATTGTTAGGAGCCGTTTGGTTCGAAGTTAAAAGTTAGAATATCTCGATAACTCCAAGAATATAATCAAATACAAGCGGAATAGAATTATTTCGATCAAATTTTGAAAATAACGAAATCATCTCGAAAAGTGTGAAATCGCCATTTATAATTTCCTCAGCAGAATATATGTATTTCGCTAAAACAACGGAATACATATATTCTGCTGCTTTTCCATTTTTTTCATTATCTTTTTTATTTTTTATTATTTAACTATACATTATTATATTATAATTTTTATAATAATAATAATAATATATGTAAACTATTTATAATAAAAAAATTATTATAAAATAAAAAATTTATTCTTTTTCAACCAAATAAAAATATAATTAAAATATTATATTCTTTAAAATAAAATTTATTATTCCTTAAAAGTATCCTATAATTAAACGCCCTTACAGTGTTACTTATTGCACGCACAACAAAACAGACATCACAATGCCACTCGCTCACTCAATCTCACATCACACACACACTTCTAGTTGCGCCAGACTCTTGCTCATTGCACGCACAACAAAACAAGCATCACAATGCCACTGCCACACTCAACCTCACATCACACACACTTCTTGGTGCGCTCATGATCAAAATGGGGCTGTTTGGAATCTTTGGATGATTGTTTTTTTTCCTATGGTTGCCCTCATGTCTTGATCTCTAGGGAGTAAGCATGTTCTAGTCATCATAAACAACAGAAAAATAGACGACTTTCACTGCTTTTGTAACAATTACACGTGGGATCCATCATATAAAAAAATGACGTTTGTTTACAATTACGAAAATAAGGTTTTCATTCTTAAGATATTTCTGTGCCAAACATGTCCAATAGGCGCAGCCCATGCTTATTTATATTTAGAAAATTATTATATCGTTTAGAAATCTTTCTAATATTCACATTTTTTAAATTGCTTTAAAAAATTGTTAAATTTACCTTTGTACGATTGTGACTCAATTAGAAGACTATATCCTCCTAAATTAGGAGGACTTAGCAAAACCCTTATATTTATAGGTGAATAATGTGGGTGCTTCAAATCTTATTGTCCACGTATTATTGCAGTACATGTGATTTTCTAAATAAATATTCTCCTAAATGTTAATGCTAGAAGCACTTAAGTATGTCGGTGCTAACTGCGATGCTTTCTCTTAACATTGACATTTTCGCTTTATAATTATCCTCAATGTCATGTCAAGTTGTGTTCGAAAATTTCGAACTTGATGTTGTTCAATTCTTTAGTAATTGCGTCTGTGATTGGATCTTGTGTTAATACATTTATTAATGTAATATGTCCTTCACTTTTTCGTCAGTTCTCGAAAATTAATTAATTTAATAAAAAATTTAGATGGGATGTTTGAATGAAAAGTATAATGATGGAGATTTAAAAAGTTAATTTGATAGATATGTTTTAATGTTTGGATAAAAGTAAGAATTAAGGATATAATTTATTATTTTATGAAGTACAAAATTATAATAAATTAAAATATTAACTTAAAAATAATATTTATATTAATATTATCATTTATAATTTGTGAAATAGTTATATTATTATTTATAATTTATGAAAAATGATAATAATATAATTTATTATTTTCCTATGTTATTAATAATATAATTTACAAATAACATTGACATTAAGTTAAAGAATTAATTTTATAAGTTGAATGATATTATAGTAATAAATAAAATATTATAATTGACTATTATTTGAGATAATATAAAAATACTTTAATGAATAATATTAACATTAGATAGTAATGAATAATATTTTACTATTTAAAATATAATAAAGAGTTGAAAGGCAAAAATAAAAAATAAAAAATTCCAGTGAGAACTTCGATCACATGATTTAGCTAAAGTTCTAAAACTTGGGTCAAGTTCTGACCCAAGTTCCAGTGCGAAATATAGCGTTTAAGAACATAATAGTAAACTTCGTCATGCTTTGTTTGTCCACGATATATTGGATTTCATGCTCTGACTTTCTGCATACTTCTCCTAAAATATCGCTTTTTTCACTTAGGTTCTTCTGTCAATCTCTATTAACTTTCTCTTTATTTTTTATTATTTTGATTTATGAAATGACCAAATTGTCTTCACACAATTCAGATAAGTGAGCTCCCCCTTTTATACAAAATCTTAAGTGATCCATTAAAATTCTAAAAGTAAGGACTCAAATTTATGACGCATTAGTGTCTAAAAATAGTGGTTAACAAATAGTGGCAACGACGCCAACTTTTTGAGATGCCGAGTTAGCGTCCAAAGGCTGTGATGCTAAAGCGACATTGTTGGGGCTCCTACATTCATTGTGGCGTCAAAGAGACGTCGATTGCGCTGATATAGCATCTGGTCAGAGACGCTAATTTTGACGCCATTGCGACTCCATTGTGTCTCTAGAGTGGCGCTAAATTGTATTAATTTTTACTACATAACAATATTTCAATTTTGATAATAAAATAATGTCAAATAATTCAACCCTCATAATTTCATAATTAAGAATTTAATAATATTTTATCTATAATTAAGATAAAATATATATTGTATGTATAATATATTCACATGTAGGTATATACATTAAATGTGCCATGTTATATATATATATATATAGTAGATTGTTATGTATATGTATGTAATATGTATTATGTATATATGTATATCAACATATATGTATATTTAATTTATGAATTAAAGTTTAGTCAAGGGTATGTTAAAATGGCACTGACTTAGCATCCCATTAGCGATGCAATGTCTGCGCGCCACATTGGCGTCGAAAGTATGGCGACACAAAACCATGGCGCCCGATTAGCGTCACATCCTCCTACGGCGCAACATGTTTAGCGTCACAGTCCTGCCGACCTGAGTTGCTAAACCGAGGCAAATGCAAGACTATTTGCGACACTGTTGCATCCCTAAGGGCGTCGATTTAGAATCGCATCAATTGAGATGCTAATCGTCGTCGTTATTTCACAGATTTTTGTAGTGCCAATTTGAGAGTCCTATATCCATTAATCATTCTTTTGGATCTCAAATCAATTTGAAATCCCTAATCTCAATCTCATTATAATTCCTACTCCCAATAGAATTTAATCTTTCTTTATTTTTCCCTTTTCCTTTCTAACCTTACGTTTAATCCCACTTTAACTCTAATTCCTTCTCCAAGTAGGATTAGCCTTTTCTTGTATTCATATATTTTTTCAAACTCTCATTTAATCTTCTTTAACAATTGAACTTGGGTCAAATTACTTTATTGCCCCTATTAAAATCTTGAGGTGCTACAATCATGATGTTCTTTATCGTCCTAGAACATACCGCAGTCTCGTCAAAAATGCTTATGAGGTTAGTGAATATCCTTCAAACCAAATTCTTCGATAGCCTAGCTCTGCACATTTGAGGATTCCTTGTCTCAATGACCAGACCTCCGCACTATAGAGTGAAATTTTCTAGTGGAAGAACCTTTACATATAAAGCCTCCATTCGACTATCTCAGCAGGTAGTCTGCTCATCCAACCTTCTTGGGTGTAGTAAATAAATCATCGGTGTTGAACTTTATCCAACCAAGAGGTGGAGGTTCCCACCGGATCCAAAGTGGATCCTTGGGAGGAGGCAGGGATGGACCCAAGTATGTCATGAGGCCCCCTCAAGTTTTAAAAATTATATTAAGTATATATGTTAATATACAAATTTTAGAATTAAAAATGACATACGACATCCCTTAACTAAATTTTATGTGGAAATATAACATAATTGTGGTATGGTTTTGGTGATTGTAGAGTGTCATAATCATTGCAAGGTCAAGGGTTCAAATCCAATCACTACAAGAAAAACGATGATTACATACGGTCAAAACCGTCTGTAATCAGCCCATAACCATCGGTAATACACTTTTTGATGGCTTTTCGAACGGAATCGATCCGTCGAAAAAATGATCGTCGTAAATTGATTTGCGACGGTTGAAAAAAATTCGTCGGAAGTATCGATGATTGTAACCGTCCGAAAAGTCTGGCAGTTGCAACCGTCGAAAGTTTTCGACGGCCATAACTGTCGAAACTTTCGACGGTCGAGCAACCGTCGAAAGTTTTCGGTCGAGCAACCGTCGAAACTTTCAACGATCGAGCAACCGTCGAAACTTTTGGCGGTCAAAATCGCCGAAACTTTCGATGGTCGACGCAACTCGCCAAAACTTTCGGTGGTCACAAACCGTCGAAACTTTCAACGGTCGTCAAAACCATCAATTTTTGACGGTCGCAATCGTCGCAAAGAATTTTTAAAAATAAAAAAATTAGCGGCCGGATCGGGCCGAGACCAAATCCGTGCCGCAAGCGGTCGATCCGGCCGCCCACGATTAGATCCATGTCGCCAGGCGACATTTGGCCGAGAGAGAGAGAGTCTCGCCCCCGTGGCCAGATTCGGCCCTGGCCTCTGCGGTCAAATTTGGACGCCAACGGCCGATCTGGCCCCCGCGGCCAGATTCGACCGTCCGTGATCGGATCTGGCCATGGAGAGAGAGAGAAGGTCGGCGGCGGATCGGGCCGGCAAAATAGGAGATGGAGAGAGAGAGGGGAGAGGGAAAGAATTGGAGAACGGAGAGTGGGAAAGTAAAAATACATATATATAGGGTAGAAAGTTGGGAAGCGGAAAAACGAAAAAAGGAGCAACGGGAGAGTATTTTTAATTACCGATGACCATGACCGTCGAAAAATTAGTAAAGATATATATAAATGTAATATTTAATTATTTTTAAAGTTACTGACGATCATAACCGTAAAAAATATCGACGTTCCTAATCATCGCAAAATAAAATAATAATATAATAAATTACATAATTTATTATTTTCATTTCCGACAGCTATAACCGTCGAAAATTCCGTGGGAATATGCGACTGATGGATATCCGTCGCAAATATTGACATTCCTAATCGTCAAAAAATAAAATAATAATATAATAAATTACATAATTTATTATTTTCATTTCTGACGATTGTGACCATCGAAAATTCCGTCGGAAATATTTTCGTCACAAAATTCATCGCAAATTGTGACGGATTTCTATCCGTCGAAAATTACCTGTCGGAAAATGATAATTTTCTTATAGTGAATGGCCAATTTTATTTTTCCTCTTTATCAACATTTTTTTTCCTTTTTATCTTGGCCCCCTTATGTTTGAGCTCTAGGTCCACCCTTGGGAGGATGGCCCTCAGGGTAGGTGGTGTCTTATAATTTCTGTTGGATCAAAGTTTTAATGACATATAAAATTATATTTTGATGAAACAAACATCAAAAGATTAAAATTAAAATGCTAAAAAAGTTTAAGAAAAAGAGAACTTTATGCATGAATTTTGATTACATAATTGACTATAATATGATTAGAATTTGAATGAATGATAGCATCAAAATTGTAGGGAATTCTGTTAGCTTTCCATACACTCCAAGATCATCTAATTTGGATAACTGGGTAGAAAATTATGATCAAAGCAGTGCAAGTCGGTCAACCTGTCGGCCTCCGAGTCAAATGAATAGTAACGGTCAAATTCGAAAGAGTAATTTGTGGAGCAAATTTTGGATAAATTTTTCACACACTGAAAATTATAAAAGGAGTGTCAAAGTCAGAGGAAAAAACACACATTCATAAATTGAAGAAAAACTAAAAAGATTATTTTTTGAAGTTTTTATTTCATAACTTTCTCTTTTTTCTCTCTTCTCTTCTTATAAGCATAGAATTGTAAAAGAGAGAAACACTTTTATTCAAAAAACTGAGAGAACTCTTGTGTAAAAGAGATTCAAAATCTTACATCTTGAGTGAGATAAATAGATTAGCTTTTTAGAAAGAGAGGTTGCCTTGCCTCCCGAGCGGAAAAAATATGGTTGGTGTAAAGGGCTTTCTTCCTTGCCCCATTCGGAACAAAGGAAGGGATTAGTGAAATCTCCGACGGTCTCGAGGTCGAGAAGTCGGAGCGGAGACGTAGGTCAAGGTGTGGCCAAACCTCGTCAATAATCACCGTGCCTTTACGTTTGATTTTTTCTCTCTCCCCCTCTCACATTGAGTTTGATATGATCTGAATTGCTTTATTTTAAAGGGTTTTAAATAATCAGTTTTGTGCTTCCGCTACGTATTTTGTGAAATCGATATTTTCGATTGAACACTAATTCACCCTCCTCTTGTTGCCCTTTGAGATCCTACAATTTCCTCAGCATTAACTTGTGCACGATACTACGCAACAGATGTAAAGATGTAGTGGATGGGTTGAAAGAAAATAAGGTATCTTAAGCTTAAGCTCGGAAACATGTTAAGATTGTGAACCCTTCCTGTGGTCCAAGAATGAAAGTATGAAAAAGTGAGAGATAGTTTAGTGTGAAATAATGACCATAGTTGTTGGTTAACATGCCACAAAATGAACATGTGTGAAGCTGAATTACATCAGTTTGCCTATACATATTTTCGGAGGAGATGCGTCAGAGAGGGGTGCTTAATTACACATGCGTCCTTTATAACAGAATTATTGCATCAATTTACCTGTTATAGATCTTGTGAAGACATCAAAATAGTTTTATATTTCGAAAACAATGATTTTACATATAAAAAAGTGTCAACGACTAGAAGCTACATTTCATAATGATCAACATATAATTGATCCACGTTCGTCGGACTTTATTCATATCGCTTTTATCCTAACACTAGATTAATAGTCTTATAAATCGATGTATGTTAATCGATAAAGAGATATAATTGATATATCGTATAAGACATTTGCGCACGCTCATCTCCTAAAGATTTAATGATTAATAAAATAAGTGATAAACATTTTACCTGCCATCATGCCTTAAAGAAATACCATTCACCCGTAAGACGTGACGAATTGCTTGAGAAAAGAATATGATGAATAACCAATCTAGTAATATGGAATCATGAAAATACAAAAAGTACAATCAGGAAGATACGAAGAAATGCTCCCACGATGGTTTAAGTATATCTTGAGACATAATATTAGTTTTGACGCCAAATGATACACAAAATGAAAAGCCTAACTGTTATAAATGAAGTATGTTTTTTTTTTCAGTACAAGAAAGCCTCTGCCATAAGAAATATACTGTGTCGGAAATAACTGTTAAAACCATACAATGCCTAAAGTACATGGTTGTCCAACCACACTCATCTTGCTAGAGAAATCTACTAGTACTTATCAGTCAAAGAACAACCTGTTTTAGAAAATAATTCTGTTGGCAACTGCAAAGAATTGGGGCGATCCAATAGAAGAAAAAAGCTATGTCGACACAAATCAAGATCATTTTCACGTGTTCAAGAACAAAAGCATTGTCAGCAGGCACTAGAACCGGACAATCGACATAGATCGATCAAGTTCAAGCTCCTTTGCTCAAGCATCATCTCTTCTTGTTTTTAGTGAAAGTTAACTATCTATTAATAAAAATACCCGAAGAGTCAACATACAATAATTGGAGCAATCCCGAAGGAGGAGAAGACTCTCAAAAAAGGTCGTCAATATTGGAGCGAGCCAAATTTACCAAAAAATCAGCACTGCGATTAGTTTCGCGATAACAGTGCTTTACAAAAGAGGGAGATACCCTTTGCAGCAGGCATTTGTAAGCTTTGGCTATACATGGTAATCCCCCATTCTCAAACAATGTGCAGAGAAAATGAAAATTTGGTGTTCCTAGCTCCTGGTAGAACTTCTCATGAGTTGATAGGATCGGAATAATTGTCGACAATGCCTAACCTTAATTTCATCCAACTAACATTATCTAACATCTTGCAGCTGAGTCTCACACAAAACAAGTGCAGTCCCAAGATACGACGAAATTGCAATGATAACCACAACAAATTAAATCTTAAGGCCCGTTTGGTTGGAAGTTAATTCTGCATTGGGTTAACACATATAATCCGTTCGATTAGTCAATTTTTAAAATTCGCACCTATTGTAAAGAATAGGTTAACACCCATATTTTCACTATTTACAAAATTAAATTTTTAAAAAATGACAACTTTACTCTTTGTACTTTTTGCAGAATAAAAGATGCCTTTAATTATAATATGTAGAATATCTAGGTATTCCATCGTTTAACCCCCAACCAAACATCACTTAATGATCTAACTAAACAACTATTTAACTGCTAGTTTATTTCAATAAATTTGATCCAAAGTTTCATATTTTAAAATAAAAATTATAAAAAATAATATAAAATAAAAAAAAAGAATAAAAAGGGGGTAACAGCCCCCTTTTGCCGGCACGGTGGAGGGCACCACCCTCACCTGCCACAATCGAAGGGACGACGACCCCATTTTTTTTTGTTTTTGTTAATTTTAATATGGGGACACTGGATGTACAACACATCAAAAGTGCTGTAAATTATAGTGAGATTTTTAGTCGTTGGATATCACAGTCGGTTTAGATTAGATGTGTCTTCACGTTTCTTCCTTTTCTTTTTCCTGTCCACATTTCTTCCCATCTCCACCCAGAGATTCGCAGCTGATGACTTCTCTCTGAGCGTAAGTTCCTCTCTTTCCTCTTCAGATAAAAGGATGCAACAAATTGGAGCCGAAATATCGTAAAGAAACGTGTAAGTATGGACGCAATGCTTAAATAATGATTAATAATATGTGATGCATGCCCTCGTCTCACAAACAAGCACAAAAAGCCATGTTTTGCATGATATATATAATAATATAAGCGTCATCCACTTTTTTTTCGTTTTTGTTAGCATCGCGGAACTTAACTTTGAATCATATTTGTGCAAACTAAATTGTGAAATATTTGTGCAAACTCCTCTCATCATTTTCTCTAGGCCTTTAGATGCAAATGCCTTGAATTAGAAAAAAAAATCAGAAAGAGACTAAAACATGAAGACTAAGTAATTGTGTTCGACGTATGTTAAGTAGTATACTACTTAACATACGTCGAACACAATTACTTTTGCTTAACAGGAACCACCAAGAGTAACGTGACATGTATTTGTAGTGCAAATAAACGTTAATTGTTTGCAGAATCCATATATAAAAGGAATTATTCCATGTCATTTCCTTTGAAAAATCTTTACAAACTGCATGCAATTGGCATGCATGGTTAGACAAGTACGGATTTCTCCACCGCATATACAAATCAAGAAATTAAAAGGAAGAGTACAATTAATTAAGTGGTGAACAAGAACATTAAAAATATATATATATCGACTCCAACAAGTGACTTATGGACCACGCCCAGGGCGGAAGCAAAGGCTTAGGCAGCAGTGTGCTAATTGGCCTTCAGGTATCATGCCGCCGCCTCTGCTCGTGTCGAGTGCTTCTAATAGCCTCACCACTTCATCCATGTCGGGTCGTTTATCCGGATTCGCATCCCAACACTTTCGCATGATACTCGCCATGGCACTCGGACAGCATCGAGGAATTCTTGGCCGATGGCTCTGCATGCCAAATAAATCAATCAAATTAAGTTATTATTATACCTTAAATGAGTACGTACCTACGTACAAATTACATGTAAATATTGCACTTTAATTAAATGACGTTGGAGCTACGGACTCACCTTTCGCGTGGCCCGCGAGGATGCTTCAGCAAGACTAAGAACGCGATACGACAACTCACGACAATAGATTTCCCACAAACATATCCCAAAGCTGTATACGTCGCACTTTTTGGTGTAAGGTCTGCCAAGAATAACCTGCACATTATACATGCTCGTATGAGACTTCTCTGATACGTCCATGGATGTCTTACAATAAAAATGGAGAAGAAAAGTCAAGGGCATGCACCTCCGGAGCCATGTACTCAAACGTGCCCATCTGGCCAGTCATATTCTTGGGATTTTGAGCCTCAACACGCGAGATGCCGAAATCAGCGATCTTTAGAGTTCTACGAGTATCCAACAAAATGTTTTCAGATTTGATGTCTCTATGCACGATGTTCTGCGAGTGTAGATAGCTTAACCTGAAAATGATCATAAATATATAGTTAAAATTAATGACCTTTTGCATGCATATATTAATTGCTGCTTATAGATAGGAAGAGTGCATTGACTCACCCTCTCGCTAGATCCAATGCAAGTTTAACCACGTCCTTGTACGGAAGTTTCTTTGCAATATTCTTGGTTATATAACTCTTCAACGTTCCAGCAGGAAGGTACTCCATGACAACACAACATGCCCGGGATGGATAGGAACTATGTCCGCCGTTTTCTTGTGGAATTTTGAGGTCCCCAGTTGCCGTTGATGCCCCCACAAACTGCAGCAAAATATATTCAACTTAAGACCTTCTCTCCAAATTATTCAAAGACGAGACTTTAAAGGGTATATTTCTTAAACAAATGGCACAAGATGATGATGATTGATGCATGCCTTTGTCACGTTTGGATGCTCGAGATTATGCCAAACGCTAACTTCCTTTCGAAATGAAGACCGAAAGGTAGCATTATCCCAGTCCATCACTTTCACTGTTACAAAAGGAAAAGAAAATGTTTGTTACGTTCAGGAAATAACAAATTTTTACAGAATTGGAAGGAATCTGCAGAGTTCTCTACTTCTTTAATTAATCCTAAAGAGATGAAAAAAGGAAATTATATAATCTAAGGTTATAAGCAAATGCCGATCTGTAGTTATGTTTTTTTCGTAAACCAACTCATAATATAATCTGGAAAAAAGAGAGCAGCTTGCTCGTGTTAATCAGGTAAAAGAAAGCAAATATCGTGCTTTCATAGCTACCTGCAACATCCCGATCTGACTATATATGTGGAGTGGGAATATCCAACGAAGTGGGAATTAACCACCAAGTCAACTTTACATATAAATAACGTTAAAGACGAAGACCATATATATATGTGTGCAGGTACGTCACCTGCAACATCCCGGCCATCGTAAGTCCCTCGGTAGACTGTGGCACACGTCCCTTGCCCGGCCTCGCACCGGAGTTTCAGCTTAGACAGATCAATCTCCCACGCCTCCTTGGGACCCTTGCGGCCAAACTGCTTACTCCAGATTGTGTTGAGTTTCTTATCCAACTCCGTGCGCAGGTTATTTTGGAGAGCCATCTGATCTGAAACTTCCTCGGTTGCTTAGCGCGTGAGAAACAAAAGCCTATTTATAGAAATCTAACTATTCCTATCCGAAACAGGAATACAATTAGAATATGAATAATAATATTTCGTGTTCGAGTCAAAATAGTACTTCGTCATTCCTGTTTCGAGTCAAAATATATCATTTAGAAATCTAATAATAATAATAATAATAATAATAATAATAATAATAATAATATTTGTATAACTTTTCCAATTAATTTTGTTACTTTTGCTTATAAAAATCACCTTAAAATCATTTAGATAAAAAATAAACATCATCCTCTAAGAGGTCAGTTTTTTCAATTGATTTTTCAAAAACCTATTTTAATATAATAATCTTTTAAAAAATATATAATAAATTAAATTAATATAAATATGTTAAATTTTATAATTAAATATAGAATGTAATACTAAATTATCAATTTAGAGTTTCATAACATGATAGCAACATATTAAATTATATAATAATTTATTATACCAATAATAAAAAGTTGATCACTTACAAATTAATTATATAAACAAATATTAATAAATAGAAATGGGCTTCATGGGAATTTGAGCAAGTCACTTTCGCACTATTAAAAAGTTGCCTTAAATCATATTAGGTCCTTTAATTTATTTTTATACATAACTTATCTCAATCAAAGTATAATTTTATTTTATCCACTTATTTGTTTCTTTTTCCTAATTTTATGAATTAATTAATATTAATAATATTTTATCATCTAACTTTTGGATTAATATTACTTTTAATGATGAAAATATTTTAAAGTTATAAAACTCTCAATCCTATCATAATTGAGAGTTCTATGTACAATAAACATTATTTTGATCTCAAATCAACTTTAAATCCCTAATTCTAATCTAATCATAATTCCTACTCACAATAGGATTTAATCTTTCTTTTGTTTTCTTGTCCTACTCTAATCATACTTTTAATCCTACTCAAATTCTAATTTCTTCTCCAAGTAGTATTAGTCTTTTTTTATTCATATTCCTTTTCTAATTATATTCTTATTCTTTCTTAAATTCTCCTTTACTTTAACCTAGTAAATTTTGAATTTAATTTAACAAATTACTTTATTATCATTCATTATTATTATCATTAAATCTCTTGCGATGCACAAATGATATATATTACAAAATATATAATATAATATTAATATATTACAATTAAAATAATTATCAAAACTAATTAGCAGAAGTTCCATGCCTTTCTGATAATACCTACAAAGAAAAAGAAAAACAATCAAGAAAAAGAAAAGAAAAAGAAATGTGCAGGCCGTGCAGCAGAATTGCCATATTTTGTAATGCTGAATTTAGATACGCTGCTGTCTTTGTTCCCTTCCTAATATTAATTTCATTTTGAAATGTTCTAAACCACGAAAACAAAGGAAAATTCATTTAGAATTCTCAAATCAAAATGGACAATTATGTCACTTTTTCCCTATATTCGAATTATTTAAATATAATTCGGACCAACAGAGAGATCACACATAAAAATTATGGCCTTCACTTTTAGTTGGCTAATGAAATTTAAAAAAAAACTTATATTTTATACATTTTTGTACAAATTTAAATCGAACACGAGTAAATGAATCCTAAATCATTTAATTTCTTTTCAAAAAATCTAAATCGTCAAATCCTAAATTTTGAATGCAAAAACTGGGCAAGAAGTATTTCATACATGCATTTGATGTGCTCATTCTAGAATGAGCATCCGAATCTTCTATGTCAATTTGTGATTCCTCTTCTTCTTCACCTACAACTGCATGTTAATATTGATAAAAAAGCAAAATGATTTATCAAGATTTGAGCTCTCGGATGATTCGCCGGAAGGCGCCGGAGGATGAGAAGTGAAGCCGAGAAGCAGAAGAATTGGCAGCGGAAGAAATTAACAGATGAACCTTCAATTGGAAAGAAAACAATTACATCTACCGGAACCATAATTACATCAACTACAAACTAATCAATTACAACGAACACCTTCACGAGCTGCTCAACAACTCAATTTATGCTTTCTACAATCTGATACAACTGCAATATGATACAAAGAATTAAACCAGTATTATAATCCAGATAATACTGCTCAGACGACAACATTGTTGTTGCTACTGAATCGCAAGCTGCCATTGCCGGAGATGAAGAAGACATGGATGATGAACTCCAACACCCCCACCCCTCATGTTGACAGTCAACAGAAATCTAACGCCAACTCAAAGAGTTAACTTAGATGACGACGATGACTCCGCAATTCGACAACATAACGGAAAAACTTCTCGACAGTAGCCCATTCGCCGAACACCTTTCACTGGTCAATCGAACCCGTTAGTGGACGATCGATTGAGCTGCCATCGATGATGATGAACTCCAACAACAATGACGATGATGTGAAGAACTTTCACCGACTACTTGCAAAGAATGTCATAGCCGCTGGAGACACAAACGAGAAGGAGAAGAAAGAGATGAAGAAGACGATGAACTGCGTAGACCAAGGCATATTCCAGAAGACATGAGCTTCCAAGTATGCTCATACGCGACGTGAGGCGAAAGAGAAGTCAGCTTCCATGAATTGAGCTGTGACACAGCGTCGGAAGTGATTGAAGATCCAAGGTGGTGACCTTGACAAGACAGAGAAAAAGAGGGTTGGAAGGAGCTCCGAAACTCGAAAAGGGATGAATCCGTCCAATATGTCAAGAAAAATAACGGCCATTGCCACCGAATGATAGGAGACAAAGCTCCAAATGAATCTCGAAAAGGCACAATCGATGAACACCAAAAAATAGAAGTCGAGCCCCGAAAATTATAGAACCATCGGTTCAACTACGACCCGATAATCAATTCGGACCGATTCTGCAAACATTGATATCAAAGCTCTAGAAATCGACGAAGAATGATTCGATTGGTGAAGAAGACAAAGCATACGTGAAAACCAAAGAGAGTAACAAAAATGATCAAAGATCGGTCCAAGAGGAAAGCGAGATAGAAAAATAGAGCAAGAATGCCTGAAGATGAGCTTGAAGACAATGGCACGGTGCTCTTGATGCGTAAAAGTATGTAGCAAAATAAATTCGTTAAAAATACACTAGTCAGTCAAGTAATATAATAAATAGAAGTTAAAGAGCCCACAAAAAATATTATGAATTTAATATTTGATTTTTTTAAGTTAATAAGAGAAGAAAAACATAGGTTTTGAAATTAAATTTTCTAATTATAAAATAAAATAGAGTAATAATATAATTAATAGTTATGAAGTTAGGCATTAGGATGATAATACATTAAGAATAAACAATTGAACCAGAAAAGATAAATTTAATCTTTAAGATGAATTAGAGACTATCTAAAGTATTAATCTAGTATGATTAAATTGTAATCTCTACAAACTGATATCTCATCAATCTAAACTTGCATATTAAACTATCTTAATTTAATAAGACATAAAGTCTCTATAAGCTTGTATTCCATCAAATCAAATTAATATTAAGACGTATTAAATTGAATTATCTAGACTATTAATCACCTCATAAACTTATATAGATTAACAAATCACACAAATCTAATTCTTCACTCACTAATTATCAAATTTATGTCAATGATTAATTTTCAAATTAAAATCAATTAATTTAATTAACTAAAGAATTCTAAAATCAAATACTCCACAGGCTGACAATTATTTAACTTAGAAATTCAATTAAGTAAATTAAAAGTATTAAGTACAATTAATAATTGATTAGAAAAGATAATATAATAAAAGAGGATCCAAATAGTTTCCCTTCAATTATCATCTCTTGTAAAAAATATGGATAGATAATAAAATAACAATAATAAAATCGAAAGAATTACATCCAAGATAATAACAATCCAAGCTTTGAATCTTGGCAGAAAGTCGACAGCTTTACGGACTTGATCGATCAATCTCCAACCATCACACCTATCTCTTTCTTGTGTCTATGAAAACGCGCAACGCTGAAAACCTAGACTTCAAGACACCAATTGCAATGGTGGGCTTCATCATATATTTGTATGTGCAAACTAGTCTTTAAATTCCTTATAACTTTAAAACCACATGGCTATATTTAAATTTCTCAGGATAGAATTTGTCTTGGTGTTGGATATGCTTTCAAATTTGTTTACGACCCCTCTCTAATCATCAACCGAATTGTATAGGATAGTGCTTGATACTATTCCATGATAATTTGATAATGACAATAATGCCCATGATTATATGTAACAGATGGATGGAGTCTTGCATTCGGGCCTTGCAATGACTTGGAGTGCAAGGAAATAGGCCGAAACTCCAATTAAAAAATTGATTATCAAACCTTAGACTTTACAATTTGGATTTGATTAATCAATCACGGCATGATTTTTCCTTCAAAAGCAAGGCGCGATTTTTGGATTTAATCAAGTTGAGGAGGCGTGATTTTAATCAAACTATAGATTGAATAATCTTTACACAAGGAGAAATACAACATGTGAAATAGATCAACAATCAAAAGTGATTTTTAAACACACTTCAAGCCGAGATTTAATTGACTCCGATTAATCACACTTCAACTTCAAGGTGTGATTAAAATGCATGATTTTTATCAAGATAAGGATTTTTATTATTACACGTATACTAAGAATTATATTGCACTTTAATAAATATTATATATTATTATTTTAGTATTTTTTAAGAATATATCATATTGCCTTTCAGATATAAATAATATCTATTAGACTTGAAAGTATGAATAAAATATTAATGGTCAATATTTAATTAACTTATATATAGACATAAGATTTATGAATGGACATACTATTTTGTTATTTTATATTAAAAAATAATTTTTTATTCATGAGGTAGGATCTTACGATCCTCGATCGTCGAAACCCCTTGTTGATGAAATTAATGCTTGATTAATCAGCTTGACTTCAACCAATCATCACTTCAAATTTTCCTGCATAATAATTTCATTTGATAATAAAAAATAAAAAGAGATTAATTTCGTCTAAAATAATTTATTCTTCCTCATTTTTTCAATTTGATGGAATGAAAAATGTGATGTTTGTTTGGATTGAGATATTTGAAGGGGTGGGTGAGATATGGATAAATGAAATTAAATAATTTTCTTTGTTTACATTTTTTATTTAAGTTATGAGGGGTGGGATGGAATACTCCAAACATCACATTTTTCATTCCGAGTAAGAATAGATAATTTTAGACTAAATTAATCATTCTTTTATTACCAAATGAAACCATTTCTCTTGTTACCAAATTAAACAAGTTATATCTCCTCTCTTTCCTCTCTCTCTCAATCTATCATTTTTTATTTTTTAAGATAGATGAATAAAATAGTTTAAAAAATAAAAGAAAATAAATTAAGTGGTGAAATAATTATTTCATTATATATCAGATAAAATATAAAATTTTATTTAAAATAAACTTAAATATACTATTTAAAAATAATTTAATATTAATATAATATATGTAACTGAATAGGGACATAAAACAGAGATATGGTTCTATATAATGTGGACAATAATCTAGTTAGAAGAGAAGGTTTGAGTAGATGATGAGGATCGGTTTTCCTCCCAAAATAACATACACGGCTGACTGCATGTTTTCTAGCTACCAAAAGTGAGCAAAATCAAGTTAGGAGAAAACTGAGGCTGGAGCACAACAATAAACATCATATCTTTTCCATATACTTTGTTGTAACATGTCTATGAATATTGTTCTAAAGCATCAATGAATTGAATTAACGAATGAAACAACACTTTTTCCGGGTACATACAAAGTTTGTTGATACACACTTATATGCAAAACATTTGCACATCTAAGACACGAAAAGTGAAACAAGGGGATGGAGAAGTGTCGTCAAGAGGCATCACCTCCGAACACTCGATAGAAAGCGTATATAGCCCCAACAACAATAAGAGGTGAGGCAACTGTAAGTGTCGCATAGCCTCGCAGAAGCGCCAGTAATGCCATGATAGAGGCAAGTATCGGTAGTGGCATGGCCAACAACGCCGAAGCTATGACCAGCCGAAGGTGACTTTTGAAACGCAGGTCCTTGAAACAAGCCATAAGCATCAAGATCACCGCAGAGACGAACGACGCCATGAGAAGCATGATGCAGAGCATGACGAGGTAACTAAGGGATCGTCCTGTCTGTTCGCCAAGATAGTGGGATAAAATTGCCATGAGGGAGGCGCCGGATAGTGCCGCTGCGAAGTAGGCGAGCTTAGTCGCACGCTTCATTTCATCACGCTCTTCTGGGTTGATGCCATCGGCAGGTGGATTCTGCAAACATTGTTTCTCCTTGTCAGAAGATTTTAGACTCAATGCATTGTGCATGAAATTAAGTAAAAAGGTGACAAATAATTTAAGAAGCTATGAATTTGGAGCCTTAGTACAGTTCACCTGTTTGTGACCGTTGAAGCGATACCCTAGCTTAGCTCTACCAATGCAAAGAAATTAGACGAGGCATAAATATGGATTCATAACTTCATATATAATTTGTTGATGTGCATTGTTGTATTGCGTGCCCAAAATTACGAAAGAAAAAGATGAGAATATGACGAATTGACTCGTGTATTTGATCAAAATCCAAGGGAATGAAGATTTCTCATGATATGGAACACCTTATTAAAATAAGTAGTTTGTATATTCTTCAAAGTTCAAATCGGGATATTAATGTATGAGTATTGGAGTTTTATGCGATGTATTTTATTTTTTTATAGTGGAATTTTTTTAGGATAATTTCCTTTGTTTATAAATGTTTTTCTGATAAAAAAAATTGGTACAACATTAAATATATGTCACATATTCTTCATGGATCATCATTGTTAATATTCCCGACATAATAAATTTCTTGGAAATTGTTTGTCAGTCGGCCTTTTCTCGTCCTTTATTTATTGGATATTTCTATTATCACTCTTAAAAAAATCACTAATATCACTCAAAATATTTATGTTAGGACAACTTTACCCTTTTTCTTATTTTCCTATGGTACACTGCATGGCAGCCAAATAATATTTTAATTATTGTTCGTTTTGTATTTTCTTATGATACACTGTAATTTAAAATAACTCCGCCTATATTTTATAGTCGGTCCCAAGCCCGGATAAATGAGGAGGGTTGTGTTAGGCCCCGACAGCCAGCGTAAAATTCTGTCGAATCTTATGAACATTGATCAACGAATGAGCGGAATGGCGTCGTATGATCCATGTAGCCGACCCCACCTAGTGGGATAAAGCTTTATTGTTATTATTGTTTGTTGTACACTGTAATTTAAAATGTGTCTTAATAAGTAAAGGGGCTAGCTACATATAAGATTATGATCACCTTCGTGTTTTCTCCATGTAAAATTATTCAATGATATTATTTTGATCCTTAAATCTCGGGTCATTACATTCATTTTGATCTCGTCTCTTTCCATTGGATTTCTTCCTTATATTATTGCTCTCATATGCACTACGTTTGGCATAGTAGAAGGTAGAAACTTAAGATGAACTTGTTAGAATTTTTCAGAGACATTCCTTGTATTATTGCTCTCATATGCAGTGCCTTGTATTATTGCTCTATTCTATAATTATGCATTCTAACAGTTGAGAGATCAACTAAGGATAAAATAAAAAAAAGTACACCCATAAGAATTGCAGCTCAAAGCCATAATATTACAAGCAAGAAAACATAATCAACATTTTTTAGAACCTAATTAAATGGAACAATTAAAGCAATTAAGTTGGCCACTGCAGGAACATGTTATGCTCAATTTAGCAAACATATAAAGTTCAAATCATCATCGATTCAGCTGATAAAATATTTAGCAGTTAGAAATGGACAAAATGATCTCCAAACTACAAGCACCATTGCACTAATGTTTAGTTAAACGAAGAAAATAAATAGAATATGCAGGGAAACTACAATAATAAAACCCCTGCCATGCTTCATGTATCCTCAAAAAATCTGTCATGGTCGCCAGTGGAGAAGAGGAAAGAATGAGATAGGATGAAAGAAAAAAAAAAATTAAGTAGCATTGGTTATGAAGAAGAAGAGAGGAAACGTGACACATTAGGGGAAAAGACTTACATCAGCCAAAAAGAGGACACAAGTGTTGGAGAGACACCAACGCTAGGGAGGAGGAAAGCCTCCGAAGAGCAGACAAGAAGATAGAGGAAATAACATAACAATAAAAAAAAAGCAAATGGGAAAAATTAAAGGTCAGCGGTAAAATTGTCCAGAAATAAACATTTGGAGTGATAATCGTAATTTTAGGAGTGAGAGACATTTTTATTTCGTTTAATTGAGTTCATCATACCGATGTTATAGACAAAGGAATCACCGGCCTCCCTTGAGCTGACTGAGGTGGAGCAACTCCACGTCCTACGGATGCCTACATATACCATAAAGAAGAAAGCAATTTCAAAACCTTCAAAGTTTTTGTATATACCAGGCCAAAAGAAGATAATGAGTTGTAATAAGTGATTAAAAAAATAAAATTAGCATCTACTAAGATTTCTGTATAAAAGAAATTATGAAACGAACGAATCGAGAATTTAATATCAGACAGAATTTTATCAGATGTACATAAACAAAAAAATTATAATTTAAAATATCTTCTATTCGAATTCTTAAAAATTTTATATAAAATTTATAAAGGCACTCCCTATCATACACAGAGATAAATATACCTGCTGAGGAGCACGGCGTGCGTCCATTGGTTGTTCGCTTGTACTACGATTCAAGACGAGGAAGCAGCAACGTATGCATCGACGATCCACGGATCAGGATCAGCGAAAACACAAAGAAAGGATCATGCAAAGCGGTGACTTGACCAAGTGATAGCGGCTCTTCCTCGTTTAAGCAGAGGTCTCGGATTCGAGCTTTTGTGAATGTAGAAATTTTTTATTGGAAGCCTCACTTGTCACTGTCAGACATGCATTCGATACGATCATACTAGATTAGTTGGGATCAACGGTGGGACAGCCTTTCAGCCCGTGACCAGTGCGCTCAGTAGCGCCGCGGAAGTTGAATAGTCGACTCCACTTCTCAGATACTGACAGTAGGCTAGCGAAAAAAAAGGCGATGACTTGATCAAACGAACGTTAATACTTTCATAGAAATATTAATTAATGTATATAAACAAAATTAAATTAGAGCTAGCTCGATCTCTTCGGGTCCGGGAGCCCGTTAATTAAAATCTAATATATATGGGCTTGGAGGGATGATTAATTAGTACGTACGTGCGTACATTGATTCTTCTTACTCTTACTCTTACTCTTACTCTCGCCGGAGATGATCCTTTTCACCTCGCCGTTCAGAATTAACGCCGGGGAGATGCAAATCTCAAAATCAATATGGCATCACGTACAGATAGGAGGTCAGCAGGTCAACGAGTCGTCTGCGCGCTTAGACATAATCACGTTGCCAAAAATCATAAGATGAGGGAGTATATATTAATATAGTACTCCCATTTCATTTTGAAATGTCCTAATCCACCAAAGATTTCTTATATGCGTGTGTGTACACGCATATATATAAAGTTGTGCACATAGGAAGAAACTTCTCTTTTAGAAAACATCAAATGTATTTTTTTTTTATTTTCTATTTTAACGTGTTTTTATTTTAAATGCTGTCAAATTTTAAAGTAAATTATTTTGGGCTTTGGATAAGTAGTTTTCTATTTTATTTAATATATATATATATATATAAATAGAGCTGTACGAAAAAAAATAGAAAAACAAACAAACAAACAAAAAGAAATTTGTCGGCTAACATAAGTCGTCGACGACCTCCTATCAATTAATCTTTTCTTTTCGTCCTTTTCCTAGACACCATAATGGGCTGGTCTTAAGTGGACCTGTCCGGATCCTGATCTGTGAAATAGCCCGGCAATTGACGTATTATAGCCCATGTAGTTAAAGCCTAATGGGCACTGGCTATTCTAACTGAAAGTCTAGAACAGTCAGATTTTTAAAATTCGATCACATAAATCAACAAAAAATTGAGTAGAGTGCATAACAATTTCTCGTCACTTTTACGAAAAGTTTCATCCATCGTAATCAAACATACTATTCGGAATAATATCGAATTAATCGAATATTAAAACCAGGTGAATTGAACGATAAGATTCAAATTACTATTATTTTTTCTTTTAGATGACATTTATTACATTACTTTTTCACATTATCTAGTATTCTACATCGTCTAACAAAAAATTGTCATATATTAAATTATCAATAATGTGCATTACCTTGTTTACTATGTACAAATAATCTTTTCAGCAATTTAAATGACACTATACAATTTTTATTAAAATACTCTTTATCTCTAATATTAAGTTAAATATTATATAATTCAATTAAAAACTCGAATAATATTAATAAATTAATTAAATATAATGATAAATATTCCATATCTTTTTAAAATGAAAATAATGGTAATGTATAAAATATTTAAAATAATAACTTAATAATAATATGCAATTCATATGAATAATAATAAAATAAATTTAAAATAAATTAATATCATTAACTATGATGGTAATAATATTATTTGTTGTTATTTTATGAATTTTTATATTTTATTTATCTAAAATTGGGAAAGGCAAGAATAGAAAGAAAATAAAAATAGATTATTATTTAGGTGACAATCTGGATGGACACCTCCTCTTAATCAATGTGGATTGTTATTTTATATGTAATTTATATTGCTAGGCAATTCAGATTACTTACAAATTAAAATAAAGTAAACAAGGTAATGTGGTGGCACGTAGGTAATAATCTAAAAAGATTATCCGAAGGGAACACCCCTTTAGAGATTGTATGATTTGCGGACTAATAAAATAGTTTAAAAGTATTGGTATGAATACTTTTGATAGCTCAAGCTTATTTTAAATGTATTAATATAAAATTCAAATGATAAATCCTTCTCAGGTAGTTTGCAACGCAAATTTGAAGCGGACGCTTTCTCCACAAAGTGTGACTGACCTGAAAATGAACCGAGCCGTTCGTGAGTAATTCTAGGCTCGATTTATTTTTGGCCTAGTTCGACTTGACCTATTATCAAAATAAGTCAGGCTAAAATATTAAATAAAATCTATTTTCTTAAAGAGACTTAGCCTTTTAATAATTGACATAGCCTTATAGCTTATCAGACCAAAATTTATTACTATATTATATTATATATATAATTTTTAATTCTTCATCTTTTAAATCTTCAATTTTGAGTTCAATATTACTATTTTTATTATATGTTTAGAAGAAATATATTAGTGGTGTCTCTTTTATTTAGTTCATATCTATTATTTCTTTAATAAATAAGATTTATTATATTTAATATAATAAATCATCAAAAAATATGTTTAGCTTAACAGACTAATAAGTTAGTCCGGACATTAAAAATAAAATAAGACATACTAAGCTTATATTCATGACTTGTTACAGGTTATAGGCCAATCTTAAATACTTTTATTTTATAACAGGCCTGACCTATTTAAGCATAAGCCTAGCTCGACCAAGCTAGTGTCGACCTTCGACTACGTTTCATTCCACTATAATTTGCAATGAATTTTGGGTCCGTTTCATAATGACGACTTCTTATTTTCGACCCAACCCTTTTTCACTATAAATGTTTTACAAATGTTTTTTTAAATTACAAATGTTATCTCTCATGCATAATGCATTGAAACAAATTTGAAATAGTTTTATACCGTGTCACATCCTTCTTTTCTATTATGTTAATTTTTGGACGATTATAATTCTTTTTTTACATCTCAAAGTATCGAGCTATAAATCTACAAGATTTAGTTTTTGAACTTGTGCAAATTTGATACTAAAATCGTTAAATTTCATTCAAGATTCTATTATATTTTATAAGAAAAATATAACTATTGACATGAACATAATATTTACATAAAATATGATTATTAAATAATAACTTTATACATGTTAATTATTTTAAAAATGTTTTTATCGTAATAATGAAATAGGGGCAAATGATATTCCATAATTATTAAAAGGTTAACAAAATTTTGAATCAAGTTTAACAAAATAATTTAAGTTTAGTCTCAATTTTGCCAATTTAGATAGATTACATTTCAGAAATTTATAATCTAGAATTAGACGTAAAAGTTACAAGTCAAGAGTTAACGAAAATAGATCTGTTTCTTTTTATTAATTAGTTATGGTTTTTATTTTATATACGTCAAAAGCGGACACCATCTTATAATTAATTTCTTTCGCAGGACAGACGAAGCATAAGATCCGCGATTTGGAAAAGAAAAGAAAAGTTAACGTTAAGAAGGTGTCGGAGAGATGAGACCTTGGCATGGTAAAAGGGAGGGAGATATTATTATTATTATTATTATTATTATTATTATTATTATTATTATTATTATTATTATTATTATTATTATTATTATTATTATTATTTAAATCACTCTTAAAATATCACAATTTTTTACATATAATTTTAAACTACGGACTTATATTTTTTAATCATTAAACTATCGTGACTTTTTTTATTTTAATCCTTTCATTCGCTTGAGTAACATTTTGTGTTACTTTTACTTTATCTCATTTATCAAAAGATTAAATTATTCCTACCTTCATGGTACATCAAAGAATAAACATAAAAAAATATCAATGCGCTGATGGCCTTCCCTCAAATTCGGTCATAAAAATAAAGTGTTCAAATATTTTTTTTCTTTTTTATATTTATTATTTGATGTGTCATGAAGAGAGAGATAATTTAGTTTTTAATAAATGAGAAAAAATAAAATTAACAAAAAATATAATAAAAATGGACAGAAGAATTAAAGAATTAAAGTGAAAAAATCGTTATAATTTAAAAATTAAAAATAAATTTATAATTTGAATTAGACGTGAAACATAGGAGTATATTAATTAAGCAATTTGTCCATTGACTTGACCCAATGCCCACTGAGACGTTATGATTGACATATTATTAACTACAATGATATGAGTGTGCTCGGACTTTAAAAAGAACATTCATTTCCAACACTCAAAGGCATAGGTGTTGCCGTTTAGTTGTATAATATAATAAAAATAGAAAAAATGAACTGCAACAAATATTCTTTGTACATATTTTATATTTTTTAAAAAATGTTACGATATTTTTATTCTACATTTAATGAGGCCGCCCGTCCTTGAATCCTGAAGGATAGTCCATGTCCCCAGCCATGTGCAAGGCGCCTTACTTTGAAAGGCAAGGAACTGACATGTCACAATATCTTACTATGTTGATTCGTCAGCTAATTCTACTCTCATAAACAAAAAAAAAATATTTATATGGATCGCATAACTTATATAAACTCCATTAAATTCAATATCAAATATAATGTTCAATTTAAATTTAAATTTAATGGATGTCCACTCCATTAAAATACGATGGGCGCTCTTTCCTATCTTGATTTAGGCAACACAATAGACAATGGTTCAACTATCGACGATCGTGGTTTAGACAGGTGAACAGAACGGTGGCGACTTGGATGATCTCGTAAGGCGATTGGTCAACGAGCGATGATGATGAGGATGAACATCAACGATGGCGAAGGCGAGGATCGGTGGAGTTGAAAGCACGACGATTGGCGAGGGCGAGGATTGACGACGGCGAGGGGACTCTGACGATGTCCCTGCCTACTTCCTCCCTCCTCATCGCTTCGGACGTCCCCCACCGTTGCTCCCTTGGAGACGACAGCACCGCGCGACCTCCCGACCACCCAACAATAGACGCGAACGGACTCGCCGTCGACGTGAACCCTCTACGTCGCCAACCTCCTCCCTCTACGTGCTGACCTTCTCCCTTTTCGCTGCTGACCTCCTCCCTCGTCGCTCCCAACCTCCTCGCTCTATGTTCAATGCTTGGTGCCTCGTTCTACGCCACAATCGACCGACCTCGGTGAGTAGGGGTGTTCACGGGACCCGACCCGACCAACCAACCCGACCAGACCAAATTTGGTCGGGTCGGGTCAAGTCCCTTGGGGGCAGAAAATTCGATCCAACTCGACCCGGATCAGGTCATGTCACCCGACCATTCTTTTTTCTTTTAAATTTTGTCTTACTTTTTATATTTATTTTAATATAAGAATTTAATTGATAATTATTATAAAATACAAATATGCATTTTTGAATATTTGACCATCATATCCGACCCGGGTCTTTGTCTTACTTTTTATATTTATTTTAATATAAAATTTTAATTAATAATTATTATAAAATAAAAAAATATGCATTTTTGAATATTTGACCATCATTTTAATAATTAAAATATTTTATTAATATTATTTCATTTTAAATCAATTATAGGACTAAAAATAATTAAATAATAATAATAAAAGTCGGGTCATCGGATCGGATCGAATCGACTCGGGTTGGAATTTTCCAACTCGTACCCGACCCGAACCCCCGTCGGGTTGGGTTCGAGTTGGGTCCGACCCGACCAAGATCCGATTGAGTCGGGTCGGATTGTCGGGTTCATCGGGTCGACCCGATCCTGTTCACTCCTATCGGCGAGATCTAGTGATGAAGGTGTTGATTTTAGCACCGTAGGGCATGATAGAGGGAAAGAGAAAAAGCGAACCAACTGGAGAAAAGCATGAATCGGCCGAGTTTTTCTTGAGTCGTTGACGTGAATCACGCCACTTTTCATCTGGCCATCCGTCCATCGTACACGATGCCATCCTTTTAATTTTCGTTTGAATCTTTTTTTAAAGAGTTGAAATTTTAATTCATTACAAGATTGAACCATGATAGTATCTTTACTAATTAGAATACCACTTGCCGATCTCTCTCCCTGGTTGAACACTTCTCTGAATGAACTCATCGGCAGCGAATGCCAGCCCTATGCACATTTAATCAGGGCCCCACTCCCACTCTTGCTGCTAAAAGTTCTTGTTTTTGTGGATTGACAATTTTCTTCACTGTTTTAAATCGTGAATACAATGGAAAAAACTATTATGTCTAATTAATTATCCTGTTTTTTTTTCTCTCGTCCTTGTTATGGACGATTCTTATCAAGCGTGCTTACTTTTTCTGTCAATAAACTAAAGAATAATTGAAACTAAAATCAGTAAAGATATATATGTCATTGTCACCTTTTGGGTTTTTTTTTCTCTGCCAAGAAGTTGAAAAGCATAACGAAAAGGAAAGAAGTTGCCATCCTTACACCAACAGCAACACACACGAAAAGGAAAGAAGTGCCACTATCCAATAATAATTAATTAATAAGTACAAAAAAAAGAAAGGTAGTATAATATAGGGGTGTTCACGGGTCCGGTTTGACCCGACCCGTGAACGAACCCTGAATTTTGGGGCTACGACCCGAACCGACCCGGGCTGGGCCGGGTCGGTTCGGGTCGGGTGGTCGGGTTACCCGACCACCTTTTTTCTTTTTTTTTTTAATTTTTTCGTTTATTTTTTAATATAAAAAGTATTTATTATTTTATTTTTAATACAAAATAAAATATTTTTAAATATAAAAAATATTATTTTAAATATCTATATACTTTTCTACATTTAAAATAAATTATTTCATATTTTTTAAATTTTAAATAATATAAAACTATACATTTAACTAAAAAATAATTAAAAAATAAAAAAATAAAAAACCGGGTCTATTGGGTCGGGTCGGATCAACTCGGGTTGGAAAAGTCCAACCCGAACCCGAAGCGACCCTTGGTCGGGTCGAATCGGGTCGAATTTCCGGGTTCACCGGGTCGACCCGACCCGGTGAACAACCCTAGTATAATAAATTATTAATTTTTTTTATATCATATGCACATTAGAAGTGTCTTTTAAATTAATGTAATGTACACGCAATTAATTTCTGATAAAATGTAAACGAGCAAATTCCATATTTTTGGCATGTAGGATTGGAGATACAAAAAGGAAAAAAAGGAGAAAGATACCAATTATCCTCAATTATGTTAAAGAAGGAATAATTCAAACATACTCTAGACCTCTGCATACATAGAAGTGCTATTACCTATTATAATCTTTGTTTTATACCCTGACTAGCGGGTCTTTCACCAAGGAAAAAAAATTAGGAGAAGTGAAAGAAAATAAAATGAGAGTGAAGCAAAGAAGAAAGGAGAATAAATATTTAATAATAATTTTTATCTTTAGAACTAATACTTCGGATCTCACTACCCAAAAATAATAAGATAATAAAAACAAAAAGGAAAATGGCAGCTCTTCAGATGCCATTACAGTTTCCTGTGACTAGATAAAGTACTTGCCATTGTATATATATCATGGGTATTTGTCCCCTTTTCTGCAATCAACCAGCATTGATATTACTAATTATGCAGCAAAGAATAATAATGTGTATGGGTTACAGCCTTATAGGGAAAGTACATATCTTGCTAAAAAATGTTTATTTTTAAAGTTTTGCATTAAAGTTGTGCAACATTTTATTCTTTGATTAAATTAATCATTTAAAAAAAATGGAATAAAAAATATCAGTCAAGTTAATTTGGAAACAAAATTTAAAATATAAAGCCAACGAGTTGTGCTAATAAATTTGATTTATACAATACATTTCTTTTGGGCTCCATTTTTGTTATCGGATCCAAGCAAAAGCACTGCGCAGCATTTAGCCGCTGTACTCGTCCGTCTGCTCTGTCCAGCTCTCCTAGTTGGGGGGGCATTGCCACGGGCATGCAACTTGACGAATCCTAAGACAGAGACACGAGAGCATAGACGTCTTCCGATGCCATGCATGCATTATAACAAACACATGGAAGGCGCAGGCCCTCCAAGAACCAGTGGAAGCTGCTGCCTCCTCCAAGTACAGAACAACATGGGACGGCTCCTCCCTACCTTGTGACTACTGCCTCCCCTCATCCCTCTTCTTTCCACGGAGGCCTAATAACTCAAAACGTTGTTGTTCCTACTCAACGTGCGTTTCCTTCGGCTTCATCTTTCGTCAAGTATCGAACTCAGGTTTCACTTTCCTGTGTAGTTTACTTCTGAGTAATCGAGTTTATTAGTGTCCTTAATTTAGTTTTAGTTACACTATTTTTGTTTAAAATTTTAATCTGCTGTGCTTGCCTCTCCATACACAGATAGATACTCTATACACTAACTATAAATAGAGAGAGAGAGAGAGAGAGAGAGAGAGAGAGAGAGAGAGAGAGAGAGAGAGCATTGTTGTAGTAGTACTGGGGTCTGTGAGGTGGTGGATGTGCTGTCTGGCTGTCTATTTGTCTGGATGGCGTAAACGGAACAAGCAGCCAACACAAACAGCACAAAACCTCCTCCTCCGCCACCACCGTGGTCGTTGCTACCAGCGGCTTCCGGTGGAGGAGAGGAAGAGGAAAGTAACCGAGGAGACGGAAAAAACAAAATCTTGCCATTATCGACAAGTTGCGCATATTTGATATTACCTTGTCTCCGAGGGAAAACATAGAGAGATAACGACATATTATTTAGGAAGAGAGAGGAAAGGGTATAAAGAAAGAAGGGAGAAGGGTGGCGGGAGATCGCCGGAAGCCGGTGTGGTCTTGATCGACCGCTGCAGCTGGTAGTGCGGGTTGTTAGGGATCTCTTCGTCTCCTCACCTCTCCAACCTTTTATTTTTCTTTTTGTTTCTCTTGCCCCAGTTGGAATCCGGGGGTGGAGTCAAGGTGTTGCGGAATGAGGGAGGCAGCGTACTATTGTTCCAAGAAGACGGATGACATCTGCGATGGCGTCTGTGGCGAGGTAAATGACCGACGACATATCTTCCCTGCTACTGATTTCTTCTTGCATCTTTTTTTTTTTTTTTCAGATCTGTTTCAGATTGATTGGAATCTTATGATTTGTTGATTACTTTTAATGAAAAAGATAATTTTCTCAATCAAAGTTTTCTCTGTCGCGCTGTTGGTAAAAAGGTCCACCTTTGTGTTCTTCCTGACTGAATTTGGACAATGTCGATGTTAATTCTTAGTTACTTTCGTTGATTTTCTTGAAATTGGGTTGACTTTTGCGAAATGAACAAAAAATCTTATCTTTATGGTGTCGTGGGGTCTTATTGCAGCAGGCTGCTTCCAGGGCGGGGCTGATGAGCATGTCTAGGCTGCGTTGTGCCCTCCGAGGATTCGGCCTCAAGGCATTGCTGATGCTCTTCGTTGCCCTCCCTTGTCTGGTGTTCTTTATCTACGCCCATGGTCAGAAGATCACCTACTTCCTCCGTCCCCTCTGGGAGTCTCCGCCGAAACCCTTCAGAATCATCCCACATTACTACCATCCCAATGTATCCATGGAACACCTCTGTAGGCTCCACGGCTGGGGCATCCGGGACACTCCCAGGCGCGTCTTTGATGCTGTCCTCTTCAATAATGAGCTCGACATTCTTGAGGTCCGCTGGAATGAATTGAGTCCCTATGTCTCCGAATTCGTCCTCCTCGAATCCAATTCCACCTTCACAGGATTGAAAAAGCCCCTTTACTTTGCTGGGAGCAGGGACCGTTTCCGGTTTGCGGAGTCACGGTTGACGTATGGAACTGTAGGAGGTCGATTTGTGAAGGGTGAGAATCCTTTTGTGGAAGAGTCCTATCAGCGAGTGGCTTTGGATCAGCTCATCAGGATTGCAGGGATTGGGGACGATGATTTGCTTATCATGTCTGATGTGGATGAAATCCCAAGTGCCCACACCATCAATCTACTCAGATGGTGTGAGGACATTCCAGAGAAGCTTCACCTGCAGCTGAGGAACTACTTATATTCATTTGAGTTCTATCTGGATGATGAGAGCTGGAGGGCCTCCGTGCACAGGTACCAAACTGGGAAGACCAGATATGCTCACTTTCGTCAAACTGATGATTTATTGGCTGATTCAGGGTGGCACTGCAGCTTCTGTTTCCGTTACATCAGTGAATTTATATTTAAAATGAAAGCATACAGCCATGTTGATCGTGTGAGATTCTCATACTATTTGAATCCAGCACGGATTCAGGATGTAATCTGCCGAGGAGCAGACCTTTTTGACATGCTGCCAGAAGAGCACACGTTCAAAGAGATCATTGCTAAGATGGGGCCAATTCCTCGTTCATATTCTTCAGTCCATCTTCCAAGTTTCTTGCTTCAGAAAGTTGATCAATACAGATACCTCCTACCAGGAAATTGCAAGAGAGAGCGTGGCTAATTTTGCCACTGGCAAAGTGGAAAACTGCTGCTAATGCTATAGAGGTGTTATTGCGAAAGCTAACCACTAGCATATTACATGTGATGTGATGTCCCTTCTCACAGGGCACTCATGGATGAACTTGTCTTTTATGTGATATAGTAAGACACAAAGCTGAATGGTACCAAGCCATGGTTGCCTAAGGCTCATTTATTTGCGAAAGGAGCTGACTTCATTGTACTTATCATAGGAGGCTGTTGGTCTCTCCTTCCAGCCTTGGTATGCCATTATACTGGTTGTAGAATGAAAGAGCGACATTTTGAAAAGAAAATATGGAATACTTTTTCCTTCTTTCAAACTGATTTATTCATGTACTATTCTTCAATCTTCATCTCTCCTAATGAACTTCGTTGCTGTAACATTTCTCCATTCAAATTTTTCTTCCATCCATCAACTACTTGCTCATTTAAAATTCTACAGTTTTACTTTGGAGGAAAGCATTGGATATTTCAAAGTGATATCAGGTAATCTTGTCAGATGATCTCGTCCACCGAATGGGGCATCTTAGATGCTGGTCTCTATTTAGAACTATATCTATTTATTTCATGTGTTCTATCATGAAGTCGAGGTTGCTGTATCACGGTCCTTTACATTTCATCTTTAACGCTGGCTTTTCATCTATTTCTTTTTACAAGAATGTATTAAGTGACAAACTTCTTTGTTAATGGTCACTATTTTTTGCCAGAGATGATACATGATGGAATAGAAAAGTGATGAACATTGTCTTTGATTGATCTTATCTTCAGACACCATTCAGGCGTTCATACTTCATTGCAACTTTGAGCTGACTATTGTCAGCAGAAGTCTATTCAGAACATGTTCTTTTTCTTGAATTACTGCTGCTGTTCTGGTTGTTTTCAGTTCATTGAAATATTACAGCTAGTATGGGTATATTGTTGCTTCCCCAAAGGGTTGGCTGATGGTGCTGTACTCGGTCAACTTGTCATGATAACAGTTGAAGCGTGTCTTTCAACTTACTGCTATGCTTATTTAAAGTCCGGCAGGACCTGGTGCTGGAAGCAATTTTTCTTGCTCTTGATAATCTAGGTACATTGATGCCAACAGTCTTTTCCTTTCCTATTATGATGTTCTATGCATTGTGTTGGAGATAAAAGGTATGCAAATTGATTCCCAGTTCACATGCTTTACGTAGAAGTATCATATTCCATCTTTGAGAAAATTAGCTCCTCTGCATGTGGAAATTCTGACCAGGCGAACATTTTCAGCGGTAAGTTAATTCATTATTTATGATGTCATGTGGCCCTGATCAAAATTTCTAAGGTTTGCATTTTATTGTTTTGAACTTTTATTTGATCGAGATGGTTTGGTCATGTTCAGAGAAGACCATTAGATGCGCCAGTAAGAAGAGTAGATCAAATAATCTGGAGTCCGATTAAAAGAGGGAGAGGGAGGCCAAGGCGGACACTTGACGAACTAATAGAGCAAGATCTATTGGTGAATAATATACCGAAAGGTTTGGTTACTAATAGAGCGGAATGGCGTCGTATGATCCATGTAGTCGACCCCACCTAGTAGGATAAGGCTTTGTTGTTGTTGTTGAACTTTTATTTGATCGACGAAAATAAATGCAAATGAATACTTGTAGCAAACTTTGGTTTTTCCCCTGATATGTCTAAGAGGCTTATTTCTTCTTTTTACTTTCTTATAACAATTATTACTCTTCAGTCATATCATCAATTTGGTATCCATGTAATGTTAAATCGTTATGAAATTGGGTATTATGCAAATTGCTTTTTTATTACAGCAGTAAGGACTATGTTGGGTACTAGCTAAACATTTTATCGTAAATTTTCATGGAGCAATCATGTTTGATATTGTGATTTGAGGGCAAAGTCTCTTTTAGAGTTATGGAGAAAGTTAATTTGGAATTTTGATGCATATTTCACTTAGATTATGCTACAAACTGTGTCTATTTATCTTTTCTAGTCATTCATAAAATTGTAATTCTATTTTCTGAATTTTCGGTGTTACAAATGTATTTTATGAAATACACGGTTCATATAACTCATGAACATTCATTATTATTATTTATTTATTTTTTAGTGGCAGTTGTGGTTTATTTTGTTAATTATATCTAGGCATTTGCCTGAAAGATGCCATGAATAGGAGGAAAACCTACTTAGTTAAGTATTGTCAAGAAATGTGTGGATTTCTTGATGAATGCATGCAGAGGTTCACATAGTCTTAATTATCTTTGCTTTTTGTCACAAAGATCGCCATTTTAAACACAACCTATTTTAGTTAAGTGTTGTTCACAAAGGAGAGAATCTCTGCATTAGTACCTACAAAGTTTCACATAAACCTGTCTTTGGATATACTTGTTGATTGAACATGGTTGGCACAAAGTTAATGTTGCAGCCATCTTCTGGGATACAACATAAAAAGGCGGCGTAGTTTAGCATTTTTTATGACAAATTTATATTTGAGAATGAATTGCTAATATGACTGATTTGCATGAAATTCTTTGGCATTTGAACATAAGTTATTATCATTTTCACGTGAGAATTTGAACCCACATTTGCGCTGTTGATTGGTAAAATTAAATGCATAAAGTGTGACTTGTTCTCTGGTTCTGATGAAAGATCTTCTGTGCATAATATATGATTTCTTGAGATGGGCTTGCACATGGTAAAGGCTCTAAATATAGTCTTTGGCAAAAAAAAAGGTCATAGCTTTCCTTGAAACTTTGAACCTTTACTGAGAATTGGAATTTCATGCTTCCATTGGTTCTGAAGTTTCATGGTCTAATGATACGAGAGACTTACTTTCCAAGTCTTGCACTAGGAAGCCTCAGACATAGTAAGTTTCAATTGATCACAAATTACTCTGAAGTGATCTGGTCGCCAACATATAAAGATTATCTTCCCAAGTCTTGAGAGTTGAGAAAGTATCTATGTTCTTGCTTCCTTTTTTAACTGTTTTCTTTTGGATGATAAGGCAGGAAAAAAGAACTGCCTAGCCAAGCGATGCTATTTGGTTATCACTTATCATTGAGAAAAAAAAAACAGAGGGAAAAAAGGCACGGATTCCCACTTTGTCTTCTCTGATGTATGTTTTATCTGCTGCAACGTGTTTTAGTTTTGGGTGTTCCCGGTGGAGGACAGACGCAAATCGACTCTAATCAATAATCATAGATAAGTGAAGCCAGTGTTTCGTTCTTTTTTAATGCTCTGGTTGCAAATAATTTGCCTCAGCACTAAATTATATACGCTTTGATACTTTTGCAGCTTGTCCAATGTGTGTTCTAATTTGATATTGGATCTTGGAGTCGACTCAGACTATGAAGGAGGGGCGCACAAGAATACTTTTGAGAAGAAAAGGTATCCATGGCTTGGTCCACGCAGTTTGATAAAACTTAGTTGGTACGCGTGTGTGTATTTTTACTTATAGGACCTACACTCGGCATATGCTTTGAGTTTGGGCACTAAACGCGTCTGGATGTCACATGGGATGTCCGCGGCCACGACATGGTGGACCACATGGGGCATGGATGGAGTGACAAGGAAAGAGAGTTTGGTTATAGTGTTATACTATTAATACCTGCTCAAGACCCCGCCTCCTCTGCACACAAATATGCAATGAATCCACCAAATTGATATAGTTAGTTGATTGGGGTGACTATATTACAGGATTGACGAATATTAATAATCTCAATTTTAATTTCTGGAGACAATCAGTTTGGTCAGAATAATGCTGTTATGCTCTTTATCCGATTTGGATCTTTTTTTTTTATCAGCATGACTATACTTGGAGTGGGTACTCAAAGAGCACTCAATCAATTTTTTTATGATTGCTGATTGCAATGCCAAAAGATCCCATAGGACTTGTATCTATCTTTGAGGGCAGCTCCAAGCTGTTCTTATTCTTTCATTCTTCATCGAAGTCTCTTGGCCTTCATGGAAGACGATCTCAACAACTAATTCATGGGTTTTATATTTCATTGGCTTATGTTAGTGTGGTGTGGCCATTGTGTGGTTGGTACTGTGTAGGCCGCCATCCCTGATCTTTGTTCATGGAGATGTATGCCCGCGACACAATCCAAATTATGATCCCTTGAGCTTGAGAAACGCAAAGGGGCACGTAAATGGTTTACACTTTTGAATAAAAAAGTTGAGAAATACATCTCGATCTTGTCGCCGGTGACGCTGATTGTGAACAGTATCTAACGTTTCTCCTAGTACAATCTCATAATGGAAAACAGGAGAAAAGACGAATAAAATGTGTCATGCCGCTAGTCAATAATGGTACCAAAGGATTTGCCACTACTGAGTTCATGCATAATTCAGTTTTAATCATAAGATGTTTCATTCCCATTTTTCTCAGTAGTCGTGCGTGAAAGAGAGGGTTAACATTTTGATTATAAAGATCATATTGTTTCTAACGATTTGACCTTTTGAAACCTGTGTGAACAAGTTCTAACTTTCTTTATAATCAAATATATTAACATATGTGGATGATATAAGATAATCCGAAAAATTTGATAAAAAGGAACTCAAAAATTAAGAATGGAATTAGACCTTAGGGTAGTTTCTTAATGAATTAAAATGAGCACGTACATATTTTTTACACCACTTAACATTATAATTAGCATTTAACGGTTCAAATGCAATTTTTTTTTCAAAAGAACTTAATGTGTCGGATGAAAAAAATATTAGAAAATTTTATTAGCATCTAACATTTAGGGTTTAGAGGTTTATATTTTTGTCTGATTTTGTCCTTATTCAAATGCATTATTTTTTTTAACTTATCTTATTATAATCTCATTGTTATTTTATCATTATTCAACTATATTTCTTTTTATATTTGTGCTTACTTAATTACAAATTATTTGTTTGTTTAAAATGAATAAAAAATAATTTAATAATTAATATATAAAATGTATTGTCAATATAATTATATATATATATTAATAAAATCTTAGTTATTAAATTTTATTTGATTTGATTGAGATATCATAATGTATGTATTATATTACAATAAATTTATATAGTGCTTGAATTGAATATTTATTATATTTTTAATTATGTCATTTTATATTTATTCGCTAATTCTATCGCTAAATTATCAAATACTTATTTATTAATATTACTAGATAAATTTTTAACCTCTAATCATCATCCTCTATCATCTAATTAAACCTCTATAAGTTATTACATTTCTATTCACTTATCAAATGTTGATAATGCCACACAACTGCACAAGGTCTTAAAACAATCTTTGGGCCTGATTTATAAGTCCTATTATCAGTTCACGAGTCATTATCTTTTATTATTTTTGGTCCAGACACATTGATATCCAAGGCTAGCGTCAAACTCAGTGACTTAACAAATATAAAGATCAAGAGTGCATGAGATTAAAGAAATTAGAGAAATAGATTGTGAATGCTTAAAATGAGTGTCAAATTTTGTATAATAATAGAAAAATATAAATACGAATCAAGCCATTAAAACCTAATTACCAATTTATAATATTTAATAGAACAAAAATATTTTAACATTGTTATATAATACAATTTTTAGGTTAAAATGACCATAGATGAATATGATAACTTGATATTTTTTTTATCTTTTCATGATCAACCAAAAGAGTAATGAAATTAATTAGGCCCTTATTTTTATATATAATGAAATTATTTAGAGCATTTTCACTATTAATTTCATTTTATTATTGATCTAAGTTGATATAGTTCTAAATTTTTTTTATAGTTATCTGCAAAATATTATTATATATGTATTTAATTGACAAACTATAAAAATAACAAATTGAAAGCTAAGCATGGAAGTGTCTTAAAAGTTCTGTATAATGTATACTGAAAAAGTTTTAATTTTGTTAATAAATTAAAAATATATATTGTATTTCATAAAAAAGAAAATAAAAGTATATAAAATTTGCGAAGCTAATACAGCTATAAAAATTAATAAAATATAATACCCATTAAAAAGAGATATAAATAATTGAATACAAGAAACAAAGGGAAAATATGTAATTTCAAATAACCAATTAATATCTACCAAGTGAATAAAGTTAATTTTAATTGAAGAAAAAATTAGGGCACAAATTTTATGCACAAATAAGTGATATCAACGTTTTAATGTTTTTAACCAATTATTAATACACTGTAGTTGAGAATTCTATATAAAAAAGTAATACGTTTAATAATTTAGATAGCAAGTTTAAAAAAAGCAAGAAGAATAAGAAAAATGCTGAAGAGAAAAAATGATATTTGATATATATTTTTTACTGTTGATCATATGTTACTTAAATATATTGTTATTATTGTTGTTGTTGAATCTAGTGCTTACGGATCTACCAGTCTAAAGAGCAAAATGACAAATTCAAACGAAATAATTAAATTTAGTTCATTATCTTTTATTGTTGATGTAAATTTAGTAATATTTTTATTTAAATTGATATTCTTGTATTTCTGGAAATTCTGTACGAAATTCGAAGACTTGTTTTGGTTTGGACAAAAATAAAAAATCTGATCCCCCCACCACAACAAGATTCTGGGCCTTCGGAGAAGAGGCCTCGGCCCAATGAAGGGCTTTGGATGCAGACCCAAAGCTGAGTCTCCGACCTCGCTGTTTCATCTCGTTTCGTTTATTTATTTACTTTCGGTATTATTCCGTTCAGGAGATATTTCTCTACAAATAATTTTTTTATAAATGATCAAATAATATTATATTAAATTATCTGAGCTAACCATATTATTTTGTACGCTTGTAACATATAACTAGTCTAAGAACCCGTGCGATGCACGGATGTTACAAATTATGTTAATGTAATTAAAATATAAATATATTAATTTTTTGTATTATTAATTAGTATTCATGGTAATTAAGAATCCGTGCGGATGTTACAAATTATGCTAATATAATTAAAATAATAATATATTAAGCTTTCGGTATTATTAATTACTATTATGTGTATTAAAAAAATTTAAACTCGTTATAAATTTACATAAAATTTCAAAATAGTTTTTTACATACTACATGATTTTGTTATATGGTGATCATGATCATAAATTAAAATTTCAAGTCACTATCTACTCATTACGCGTAAAACAATCATATAAAATTGTACATGTGAGCATATAAGTTTCTTAAAAAATAATCTGACCCATGATAATAATTGATCTTGAATTTGACAATCACAATAATTTATGAGAATATATTTTTGGTATTTGCGCATTTTGAATAACATGTTTAAATGTTTGGTTGTTTGATTTTATTGTAGCGTCATATTCTTTGTTAATTTTAAAATTTGGCAATGATCGAGATCATAGATATAATGAAATAATTGTAGGAAAATTAATGTGTTATATAATATCTTTTGTAATAACTGATAAAATTTGTATAAAATCACCTCAAGAATGAGCTTTTATCTTCAAATGGTTGTTTGAGATTACTTATAATATTTTTAAATATGTGAATATCTCTAAAACTTTAATCAAGTGTTTTAAAATAATGTTTATGCATAATTTAGTCTTAAATGATATACTTCATTCTGATGTAACAAAATAATTCTCTCAATAGAATATCTATTGTTTTATCACATATTTCAATTTTTAATTACATACAAATTTTAGAGAAAATTATCACTTCTAGATATAATTTATTTGTCTCAAACGAACAAAAGAATATTGATTCATTTACACTTGACCTATTAGCAATAACGTCAATGAAATCATAGTAAGAGAAGCAGTTGGATATATATAACGCTCATAAAGAAAAATTAAGATGTGAGCACGAGACAACTATCATTTTTTAAACTCAACTATATATATAACTATTTCATAAAAATATTAAATAAATTAACAATTATATTATGTTTAAAAGATTCAACATATATAAATTTAAAATATGGCATACATTGGGCTATTGATTTTAAATTTGTAATTTATATCTTATTTTAATTTTTCAAAAAAAATATTATCACAAAAGACCTTTATCAATTTATCCAATTTGATTTTAAATACTCTAGATAATATGTCTCGATAATCTTTAGGATTGATGCCCTTGTTGTTTAAAGATTTCCATATCGATCTCGGGCCATTGATGATTGCAAGTAATTAAATGTGATAAAAAAATCAAAGAAATTTGTAATTTTGAATCATATATTTCATTCTAAATCTGAAAAACCTATCCGACCCGAAAAAAACAAATTTTAGGGGCTTGAATATAATTTAGGGTGATTTTTAACTCGCTAAAATTAGGGCCCCACAAAAATAAACGTTGAGCCCATTTTTATTTTTAAAATTAATTTATAAGTTATCTAAATTTTTATTATAGATATAATACATTTTTTTTTATAAAATCTCATACTTTTCTATTGCATTATCAAGCTTTAATTCGACAACTTTTATATATTAGTAGTATATTTTGCATATAATACAAAAATAAATAGTTTTTTTGTTAACTTTAATTTAATATATATATATTAAAATATAATTATATAAAAGTAAGGGTCCAAAAAAATAGACCTATTAGAGGGTGATTTTTTTATTTTTTTTAAAAATAGTTTTAGGATGGTTTTTTAATTTAAAAAACTAATCCAAAAAATAGCAGATGATTTTTTTGACTGAAAATCTGACTCGACCCGAACTATTTTCATCCTTAAAAGTGTGTAATTGTGTGAACTTTATAAACTGTCAATATGGAGGCAACAAACTTTCAATAATTTTGATCATACATTACGAAAGTTATGGATCTTATTGATTTATAAAACTTATACCCATTAAAGTCAATGAAAACATAGAATTGTTGTCTCTAATATTTTCATAGAAGTGATAATATTTTGAGCTCATGCAATTTTATGTTATAAATTGATAATAATATCAAATGCATCTAATAGTGGTATAATAAAAATTTGAGAATAATAATGAAAATTTGAAAATAATAATTGTTTATTTAACCTGATCCAAATAATAATTGTTTGAAAATTTGAGAGAAATTGTTAATATTATCTTTTCGTGACAATAACATATAGATATTTAAAAAACTACTGTCTTTTAGATTTATGATATATTTAATCAGTTCTTTGTACTTAAAAATATGCTTCACATTTGTTGTTTTTATGATTTGAATATTTTATATCACAATATTATATCATAAAAAAATTATATATAATAAACGAGAATTAACATGATAATATGAAGTATTACATAGTATTATATCATATATACCAATATTGCATATGAAAGTCATAGTCTAAAAAATTAAGCAAGATTTATGTTAATATATTTTAGGTGATTAATTATTTATGCACTTGTAAGCTCATTTTCCATTTTAAATCTCATGTGTTATTGAATGTAATTTTGTATTCATGAAATAAAATATATAATTGAATACTATATATATTAAAGTTGAATTATCTTGATAATAATAAAAAAATTGTCATGCGTGTGATCATTATATATGTCTATCAACATCATCACCTAAAAAGATCCATAATTCTTTTAGTATTTAACATATTTTAGTTGATGGTTGAATTATTAGTTATATACATGGAAGATTATATCTAAATATAGATTCAATACTTTCTTGGATGTAGTTTTAAAATGATTGATGTTTATACATATACATATATAATATTAAAATGCATATAATAAAAAGAATTTAATGGAATATTAACATTATTATTCTTTTTTTAAAATTATATGCATATGAGGTGTTCAATATTTCATATTTGGTCTCATAGAATGAAAAAATAATATGGATTCTTAATAAGTTTTGTAATTAACTTTTATTTTTTTACAAAAAATTTATTATACAGTGTGCATCCATGCATCAAACTTGGTCCTGGAGGTGCATAAGAAAATAAATTACCATGAAAAGCTCCGAATTAGTTATCGGAATTTCATTTTATCAAATAACTCCATATTTTTTAATAAACTATTATCTTAATTAATACATATTTCAATTTTTTATACAAATCTAACCTCCTATTATAGTTAATTTATTCTATATTTTCACATTCTATATAGTTTAGATACGATTTTATTTTTCTTTTAGTTTAAATAAATAAACAAAAAAATGTTTTAATAATTAGATAAGGATTTTAGAATCAATTACAAAAGTAAATTATAGTATCATTAGTACTATTCAAATTTATAATAGGATCCAATTTTGTTATTTTGGAGGCATATTGTTAAAATATATCAGATTATTAATATGAGCGGACATGCCACGTGCCTTCCTTCTTAAACTAAGTAAATAAACTAATTATTGCTTACTTGTTTAGAATGTTGAAAATTTCTATAACTACTACATGAAATTAATTGCTTTCATTACATCATAAACCAACAGCATTTTTTCCATATTTATTTGGACTAATTATTTACATTCAAATTATCTGAAATGATTACTTATTGTAATCTTAATTTGGGGCGGTTAATCTGTTATGTTATTTTTTTCAAAACAACCATGAACAAAGTATTAAAAACTTTTTTAAATAATAGAACATAAAAAAGATATTTTTCTATTAGGACTCTTATCAAAGTTTTTTATGAGGTTACTATTAAAGAAGGCCACTATTATTATTATTATTATTATTATTATTATTATTATTATTATTATTATTATTATTATAAACTAAAACAATATTAAAATTTTTATTATTAAAAAAACATAAAACTAAAACATATCTAAACGTTTTAAGCTATTTAGACTATTATATATTTTAATTTTAAACTCTCTCTCTTTCTCTACGGATTATATGAGATATTATTCTATTATATATATGATTAATTAAGTCCGTTAAAAGGAGAAGTATTCTTATTATTAGATTTTTTTAACTTTTTCCAAAAAATTTAAATCCTAATCGGTAAAATCATGTCTAAATTATATCTAAAATTTTAAGCTATCTATACTATTATTTAGATCTCTCTCTCTCTCTCATATATATATATATATATATATAGAATTAATTCTATGTTATCATTCCTAATTGGACTTTTTCGGTAACAAACATGATAAAGTATATAGATATTTTTTTATTATATATATGATTATTTTTTTCCAAAAAATTGTGTAATATTTGTGGGACTCTTAATATTATATATACAGAAAGATTAGAATTATGATTATAATTAAATTTTAATCGTGATTATGCTATATTTATGACTAAGTTTGTAAAAGTTGGACTCCTATTTAATTCGATTATATTTCATTCAATTCTGTTTTTTAAAATATATTATGATTATTTCAATTATTAAGTTACGTAGTAATTTTATGACACTTATTCGTATTTAAGTTTGAGTTGAATTATTAACTTTATTAATTTATTTAAGGAACTTATAATATTTAATATTTATAATGGTTATATATGATTAAGATTAATTAGTTATAAACTCTTACTCCTAATCAAATAAGAGTTACCTTTTAAATTTAATTTATCACCTTATTTAACAAACTTTATTAAAGATTATGGACCTAGATAATTTTTTTCTTATAAATGACATAGGTCTTACATAATTTTATATAGATATATTACCAACATATACCAATATTCTTATTACTCTCATTTTTCAAATTATTTTTTCAAAAAATTGTGGAGATGCCATGTGGCTCTCCACTGTTTACCTTTATATATATATATATATATATATATATATATATATATATATGTAATTTGAATTGTCCAAAAAATCCATATTACTATAAATTGACAATGTATATTACCTATGGTAAATGTTAAAATTTAAATTATCACTTTGAGTTACAATTTTTTTAATTTCACCTTTTCACATCCATCATTTCAAATTTTATTTCAATAAATTATAAAATAATTACGTAAATTATGAAACTAATTAAAGGAATAAAAAATATCAAATAAATGTCAATTAATTATTCTAAATATATTATTATCATAATCTAAAAATATATTAATTATTTTATAACTTTTTAATTTGATGTATAAAAATATGTGTTTGTGATTTAGGTTTATGGAATTTAAAATAAATTATCTATATTAAAATATAATTTATTTGATTAGGAGTACATTAATAAAAAATATGTATTAACTCATAAATATTTGCTTTATCGTAAATAACTAATATAAATTGTTATATAGATTACTTATGCATGCATGAAGTCTAGAATTTTAATCCAATTGTTTATAAATGTTCAACAAATTGGGATAGCAAAATTGTTCGCCCATTGAGAATTTTTATTTTTTATTTTGTATTGGAGTCCCTACGATGGGTGAATTATTTTGCATCATAGTAAAAATTAATATTTTACAACAAAAATTCGTCATCATATGAAGGGTATAGTTTGATTTAAAGTGAATCTTATAAATATCGAATATTCTATTATGTGTGTGATTTTCTTTGTATCTCTTTTTGTAACAAATAAAGTAATAATCTTATTGATAATTTAATATCATATTCATTTAATCAAATCGTACTATTGAATTTAATTTCTTAATGGATAATCAATTCAACCCAATTGGTTATTTATTGTGTTCCTCCTTTCCGTTTTTTTATTTCGCCACAGTAACAACATTATCCCACCTGGACAGATCAATCTATTACTTAGAATCAAATTATCAATGTTTTTAAACTCGAATCGGATGTCGAATCGGCATGTTAATTGGATCGTGATTTAATTGATTCAATCGAATTGAACCAAAATTTTATTAAAATATTATTTTTTATAATGTCAAAGATATATTGTGAATAATACTCTAAAAAGAATATATAGAATACTTACAACACACACATATATATATAATATTGAACATTAATTTAATTATCTTATTTTCTAAATCATATTTGCACTATTTTTTAAATAAATTTATCCAAAATATATTCTAATTTTGTATAAATTTAATATAAAAAGAAAATGTAGGCTCAATATATTAAAATAATATGAAAAATTATGTTAATCCTTGAACTCCATGTTCTTTATAATTAAAAGGTATAAAGTTGAATGATTTAATTTTATTTAAATTTACTATTATAATGTAAATATTATAGAAAATTTGAATACATTTTTTAACAAAATGTATCAAGAAAATATTATGAGTGACATTGACATCAAATTTTTTATTTAGCAATATTTTTATTATTTTATTTTTGTCCCATTAGTATCATTTATTTTTCTTTTTCTATTAATAAATTTCCTTTTTTCATATATTTCTATTAAATTATTTCTCCTTTCTAATTTTTCATTCAATTATTTTCATTTTTATTTTTTTTTTCTGTCACTTCCTTTTTTCCTCCTTAAATTTCTCATTTCATTTTTCTCCTTAAATTTCTCACTATATTTATACACAATCACCTTCCTTTTCTCCTTTCACAGTTAATTTATTTCCTTTCTTTTCCTTATTTGATTCTACCATTCAAATTCTAATTTTACATTTTCTTTAATGCAAAAATAAAAAAATCCAACTAGACGGGTTTTCACTTTCCCTTTTCATTTGATTCTATTAGTCAACTTTCTAATTTTGGTTCTTTTAGTGCAAAATTTTAAAAAAAATAGATTGAACCGATTTTGCCCAGTTCAACTCGTTCGATTTGATTTTTTATCATTTTCGATTTTCAAGCAAAATCAAATCGGATTGTCGGTCGGTTCGCGGTTGAACCAGTCAAACTGGCCGGTCTGATTTTCAAACAAATGCAAATTATTCAATTTGATTTTTATTCAGTTAGATAAGTTAGATAAGCAGAACAATATTATATGAGATAAATTTCGTCTCTTTAATATTTTACTTGATTTATATTTAAATATTTTTTTATGCATCCATGTGCTAAATGTCTAAAGATGGTATTTCTGGGGACTGAATGACCCGACATGCCTCACAGCCCGCCCAAAAGCTGTGTCGGCATAGACACGACCCATGAATGAGAAAACGGGCTGTGTTGTACTATTTCGTGTCGGACTGGCCATCCGCACTATGGGCACGACACGCCTTGGGCATGATGATTATGGTGAACATGGATCCGACACGACTTGTTTTGGCACAGATTATTTTTTTGCGTGCCAGCACCGACCGCGCATGACGCACAAACACGACCAACACTAAAATCACATGGTCCGCGTTATTTCGAGTTAACAACACGTACACGGCGGATTCACAGAACTCGCCTATGAAGGAGGACAACACGGGTCATGTTAAAAGAACGTGGATCATGTCGATTTTTTTTATTACTCTCCGTCGCTTATAAAACGCGGCCTAACCCCTTCCCCTTCTTCACATTTCCTTCTTCCCTTCCCCACATGGTCACATCCCATCCTTTCTTCCTCTCCTCTCATTTCTCTCTCTCTCGATCCCAACTTCTCTTATTAAATAATTAAAATAACATTCTCCAATAGTCGCTCTTAAACCCATTTCGAGTAATGTCATCTTTTCACATGAAATTGGTCTAAATAGCGATTGTTGTGAGTATTCTATCATGATTACCAAGAGTTTGAAAATCTTAATTTGCTCGGAGCAACGCGGGAAAGTTCAAATTAAAAATAAAAAAAGAAATAAAAAATTGGTCGTCTGACTCGGCATGACCCCGCCCACCCGACCGGTCGTTCAGGCTGATCCCGAACTGATAAAGCCGGTCTCGGACCCCGTCGGGGTGAAAAATTGATCGTGTGGCACGACATGACCCGTTTTGAAAATTTTTAATTTGACATAAACTTTATTTTATTTATATATTTAATTTTTTAAATAAAAATAGAACTCTTTTTATAAAACTATAATTTTCTTTGGATAATTCCAAGAACAAACAAAAATTTTCATGAATCAATTGAAAATTTTTGATTGGGATCTGTCCGTTAATCGTCTGAATCGACCCGAACACACAAGTGGGGAGCCAACGAGGCTCCGAGTGGTTTCGGACGAAAGCCGCTGCCTCACTCGAGTCCTATCGCTCCGAGGTCATCCACCGGTGCTCTTCCTCCCGGAACTCTCCACCGTATCCGACCTCGCCAACGCATTTGCCGCCTTTTGGGTCGACCCGGGCATGTTCAGGGGCGATAGCATTGTCAGGTGAATGTTACGCTATCCTTCTTCTTGGCATTTACAAAGAGATCGTATAGTTTTTTTAGAATCGATGTCTGAGCGTTTTGCTCATTTTAACATGGATGCAGTAGCAGAGACGCAGAATGGTTCTTTTTACTACCTTGCCATGTCCATGGTTTGTGGACCAAATACGAGTTGATAATTACTTGAGAAGTGCCCCTTTGCAAACATTTTTCGTGAACGACTGCGAGGACGATTACAAGTCATGAGCGACTAGAATTCTTAATTGATAATCTGGAACTTGTATATGCCAAATTTGAACATTTCCCTGTTATTATGTGATGCATGCAAAATACAACATGTTTTAGTTTATTATTTTAATTAATTTTTCTATAATTTGATCATGTCATGCATCATTTTTAATCACTTTTAGTCGTAATTTCGGATTTATTAATTTTAATTATTAATTCTTTGAATATTTAAATTGTGGATGGATTAATTAAATTTGGATAATTATTTTGCAAGAAAAATCGAATTCATGATTATCCATGGATTATATTTGATCAAGAATGGACGTTTCGGCCGAGAATTTCAACCCCAAAGACTATATCGGCCGATAAATCATCAAAGATTTATCCGTATCGACCGAGATTTAGATGGATTGTGATGTATCAGCCAAAATTCAGAAGAATTTCATTCGTATCGGCCGAGACATCCAATTTATCGCCCAAGAACTCTAATTCGAAGAAGTATTACGGCCGAGAAATCCAATTCAATCCTGTTATCGGCCGCAAAATCCAATAAATTTATCATTACCGACCGATAACTCAATTCCTTGGGCGAAGTGATCATTTTGGCCGATAACTCAAGGGGGTAAAGATAAAAGAATCTTCGTTTTGGCCGAGATTCCATGAAGGGGTAAAGAAGAAATTCATAATATTTGGGCATAATGATATTTTGGCCGAGAACAGAAGTTTATCATTTTGTGGCCGGAAACGAAGAGGTGTAAAACGGATAACTTTTTATCATTAATCAAAGTTTTATCCACATCGAGTTTATCTCATGAAATTAAAGTCGACCGTACGATGTTATGACCGTGATCAAGTTAAAGGCCGTCGGCACCCTATAAATACGTGAGGAAGCCATCGTCCCAAGGGGTGCCTTGAAGTTTGGTTTTCTTCCACAGCAAGTCGAGACTCTGCGCAGGCTTTGACCAAGAGAGATTTGATCGGACGGCTGTTCCAGACGTTCCGACGACATCTGAGGATCCGAATTATTTCTTGGTGTAATTCTTCCGATTATTATTGTTATTTTATTATTATCTCTCTACAATTCTAGGATGAACTCCATGTTCTTAGTTATTTTATTTTTAGGAGATTATTATTGAAGGAAAATTCTATGAACCCTTGCTTTATTGTTATTAAATTTCTTTTGATCAATTTTTAATTGTGTTTAGTGCTTTTGATTTAATTATTTAAATTTCTAAGTTAAGTAATTACCAGTTTATGGACTATTTAATTTCAGATTTTATTTAGTTAAATTAAATGATTTATTGCGAAATTAAAAATTGACATATGTCTAATAACTAGTGTGTGGAGAATTAGACCTGTGTGGTCTGTTAATCTATATCAGTTTTTGGAGTGATTAATAGTCTAGAATTTTCATATTAATGCATCTTAATTTTAATATCATCTAACGAATACCAGTTTGTAGGACTTCAGGTTTGATTGAATTTAAGACAGTTTAATTTACCAGATTAAATAGCAGAATTACCAGTTTGTGGACTCTGTGATGATAATCTTGTAAATTAATAACTTGAAAAAATTCCTAATCCATCTTAAGAAGTTTAATTTATCTTTTCTGGTTCACATATTTATCCTTAAATTATTATCATCCTAAGATCAACTTCAACACCATTATCTTATCTTGTTTTCTTTATTTTATTTTACTTTTACAAAACCTATTTCCAAAAATCCATATTTTTCCTCTCTTATTAATTTATAAATTTAGATATTGAATTAAAAATATTTCTCGTGGGTTCAACACTCTTTACTACTTTTTACTATATTACTTGAGCGACTAGTGCACTTGCTAGCAAATTTTATTGTTACAAATTCAACGCATCAAGTTTTTGGCGTCGTTGCCGAGGAATATTTTATTAATTAATTTCTAATTTTTATGAATTATTAGGAGATGTAAATAATTTCTGTAATATGTACTATTTATTTTAATTATTCTTGTTTTTGTAAATAAACTAACATTTTTTGTTGCAGATAAAAGTCACCGAATTATAATTGAGTTTGGATTAAAATTCATTTATCTTTCGGCCACTATTTGAGAATTTTGACGTCGAGTGGAAAATTTTTTTTTGGATATTGAATTTTTCGGATTAAGTGGACTTATTGTTTTACTATCGTGATTTATTTTGTTGGCTTTACTGGTTTATGGCCTCGCAATGTATCATTTTTAGACTTTCAATTCTACGATCGCAAATTGTGAACTTTTATTTTGTGATAAGGATCATCAAAACTATTTTAATTATCGGCCGAGACTTTTGATTTTGCGACCGCAAAGCTTTAATCTGCTGAACGTATAAGTTTGACTTTGTTTTGGCTTTAAAGATTTCGACAAAGAGTTTACACCCGCAAACGATTATGTTTATCCGATAAACTTTTATCTTATATTTTGTGGCCGACTATGATGCCTAATTTGTTTCGTCCAGGTTATATATGGTTAATGTTTTACGCCTTTCCTTTTTGGTCGTAATCTTTATTTACCGTTTCATACGTAAGAGTTGGATACGACTTTGATATAATTTTGTTTCGGCCGAGATGTGGATGAGATTTTATTTATTGCCTAATTTGTTTTGCGACCGAGATGGGGATGTTTGCCCAAATTGTTTCGGCCTTGAATGCCTACTGATTGTTTTGTTGCCCAATTTGTTTCGGCCGTGATATGGGTAGATTCTGTTTTGTGCCCAAATTGTTATAGTCCATAATTGGCATTCGGATTATTACTGCTAATTTTATTTTATTTTATTTGTCGCCCCCAATTTTGTGCCCGTAATTCGTTATTCTTCTGATTGCGCCTGGATTTTGTTTGTGTCATATTTGATTGCGCCCGCAATTCACGCTCGCAAGTGGCCATTGTATGATATTGTGACCGCAATTGGCACCCGAAATTGATCTTTTTATCTTGTGCCCGCAAGTTGCCATGATCTTTCGATTTGTCACCGCCGATTTTGCGGCCGGATTGATGTTTTACTAATTCGAGTTGTCGCGCCCGATTTTGGGCCTGGATTGATTACCTGCTGATTTTATTTGGCGCCTTTGTTTGCGCCCAACTATTACGCCCGCAAATGATTGATTACCTGCCGATTCTGCTTTATGGTGCAATGATTTCTGAATTTGTTTTACTCCCCTGATTTTGCGCCCGAATTTGACATTGCGCACGTAATTTGGAGATTGGTTTGATTTGCGCCCGCAATTTTGGGATTGGATTGATTTGCGCCCGCAGTTAGGGGATTTGTATTGCGCCCGTAATATCTTCTTCTGATATGCAATGATATTTCTTTTGATATTACACCCGCAATCTCGCCCGAATTTTATTTTTCTCTCTTTCATAAGAAGAAGCACGGCGTGATTTCTTTCCTTTATGTTTTTGGTTTCAAATTTTTTTTTCGAGAACATAATTATTGTGAATTTTTTACGATCCGACAAAATCATCATTTTATCTTTGAATTTATTTGATGGCCGGATGTTTTTGCAGTTCCATATTTGTCCCTCCGAAAATCTTTGTCGATATTGTTATTTTTCTCTCTCTATGATGTGATGCCCGAGTTGCACCCTAAATTTTTTATTTTATCTCATGCCTTCAATTACGGTCGATTCTTTGCTGATTTTTTTTCTTCCATCACATGGTGTAAAAGTCAAGGATACTATTTTTGCGCACATATTGCAGGATTTTTTTTCTTCCATATTGCTGTGCTGATTGTACTCCTTATATGGCGTAAAAGCTGAACTCGGATTTGTTTATCACTGATATTACGCCCCCTGATTACGCCACCCGATATAATTTTTGTCATATTACGCCCGATAATTTCTGTCATATTGCGCTCCCCTGATTACGCCTTGCGCCTGATAATTTCTGTCATATTACGCCCCCCTAATTATGCCTTGCATCGGTTTGCGACTTTGGTTCCTTACCATGATTTTCTCTGTTACGCCTTGCGGCATCTGATTGCGCCAAATTCAGACTCTATTAATTGCACGGAATTTATCTTTTCAGATTTTGTGCCTCAATTTTCGTCTCTCAATCTATGACCCAATTCAAATCTTATTAATTATTGATTATTCTATTAATTGATAACTCGGGATTTTTATTCAGGCTGATTTTTTTGCTTGATATGGTGCCATGATTTCTGTATTTATTTTAGTCTCCTGATATTGCACCCGAACGTATAATTGATGCTGATTGATTACTGATTAGGCCATCCCGACTAAGTCTTAAATCCATCTGCAATAATTGATGATTTTGGAATCCAACTTATTGTTACTTGACTCGGCCCGTGATTTCGTAAATTTATTTGCTGCATAGGGCTAACCGATTTTCGGATTGAGAATGAATTTTGTTTTGATCACGCCTAATTGTCTTTTCTTGTTACTCGACATATCTTAATTTGATCATATTTTAAATTGATATTTTTCATTGGTCCGTGACCTCTCTCCGCTCTGTATTAAATTGTTATATATATGTAAATATTTTTTTCCTGACACTTGGTTGTTGCAGTAATGAATTGAATATTTAATCACAACCAATTTTATTATTCTGCTATTTTTTTTATGTTATTTAGTCTTTTAAAGTTAATTTAGTTAGTTATCTGATTAATGCTAAAGTTCTTTAATTAATTAGATGAAGATTAGATGTATGATTATATTTTTTTCTTTTATCTTACTGAAAATTAGTTGTTGTAGGTACTACTGAATATTTAATCACAGCTAATCCTGGAATCTTCTGATAGTTCCAGACAACACACTAGGAGTTCAAATTCAATTTTGGAATTTGATCCTGAAATTGAAAGAACTGCTCGCCGATTAAGAAGAGATATAAGAAGAATGGCTGAACAAGCACGCAACAATGAGCAATGAAATGAACTAGTTCCGTCACAAAATAATCGGCGAGAAGATGAAGCAGAACTCTCTATGAGAAAATATGTTTCTGCCAGATATAATGACCGAGAATCATGCATTGTGTTGCCTGACCAATGCAAATAATTTTGAGATCAATCCGGCAATTGTGAGGATGATACAAGCATCCCAATTTGAAAGAGGATTTCATGAAGACCCTCACGATCACTTTGACAAATTTCTTGCTACTCTGAGCACCTTTAGAAATAATAATGTTTCTACTGAAGTTATTCGTCTTTTATTATTTCAACAATCTTTACGTGACAAAGCTTCCACTTGGTTTAAAACTTTGCCTGCAGGATCGATTCACTCATGGTTGGAGCTGGTAGAAAAATTTGTTGGAAAATATTGTCCACCACAAAAAGCAGGCAAATATAGAAGAGAGCTGAGGGCATTTGTTCAAGACGATGATGAAACATTATATGAGGTCTGTGAACGATATAAGGAGCTGCTGGCCAGAGTTCCTAATAATAGAATTTCAAAGTGGCAAGTGATGGAAGATTTCTACTATGGATTGTGAGTTGTAGATCAAGATAAGCTCGATCAATAAGCAAGAGGGACAGTGCTGGGTCTAAACGCCCTAGTGAGATACATGATATAATTGAAGCTGTAACCCTCAAGTCGAGCCAAGAAAGGATACCATCTCGCCGAACTCTTGATGTACATGCTGCACAAGGAAAACAATCTTCGAAAATAGTGGCTCAGCTGGAGTCACTTAATAAAAAATTCGAGCAGATGATGTCATTAATGGGAAATTCAAGCAATTATAGCCCTACACGTAACACTTCATATTCAAATCAAATTGAAAATGCTAACTTTGTTTCCAACCCATTTTTTAGGAGCAATGATTATGGTTGGAGACACAATCCGAAGTTTGCCTATAATCAGAATCAAGACCACATTTCTGGTCCATCAAAAGATTATATACTGAAAAGGCAACATGATGCTCCCCAATATCAATCATCAAATCACATGCAGAAGATGATGACACAGATCATAGACACCATGCAAGCGTTGCAAAAGAATATGGAATCTAGAGCCACGAGTCAGGATGCATCAATTCAGAATTTGGAAAGACAACTGGGCCAGATGGCGGCACAACTAACTGGACGTACACCGGGCTCTCTCTCAAGCAACATAGAGAAAAATCCAATGGGAGAAGAGCAAAATATGCCTTGATCTTCAGTAGGACTAAGTCAAGCTGACGACTATAAATCAGAACTATTTCTACCTTTTTCTTTAAATTTTAATTAGTTGGTGATTAATATTTTAGTTACATAGAATTAGTTTAATTTTAGTGATAGTTTTATTTAAGCATTTATGGAGTCATCTAATTAATTTATGTGCAAGGGGAGAACTTCGGACACCTCGGACATCGAGTTATCAAGTTTTGTGCTCGCACTCCAATGGATTGGACTGGTCGGAAACATCACACCTCTCTCTCCTGTTGCGGCCGAGAAACTAGCCTTAAGCAAATCTCGGCCGAGATATTCATCCACACCATCTTACAGCCGAAGTTTCTCGCTGTCTCCGCTGCCACGCCCATCATCTCAACCATACATCCGAGACGTCAACCGCCAAGGACAACATTCTACCGGCCAGAGTTCCTTACAGCTCTCATCCTTACGACTTCGAGCTCTTCATCAAATTACGGCCGACACTCTGACATTTATATTGCGGCAGTGACCCTACAACTATTGAGGCCGAGTACTTCACCACCCCACTGACGATAAATCTGGTTGTATCTTTTTCTTATTTTTATTTCTGCAGTTTTTTTTTCATACTCTTTCCCTTGTTGGCCTAACAGTGAGGACAATGTTTGGTTTAAGCTTGGGGGAGTTTGCATTTTCATGCATCACATTTTATTTGCTTTTATTTTTCCTTTATTTGCTTATGTTTGCATATATATTTAAAAAAAAGTAAAAAATTTTTAATTTCCCAAAAATACCATTGCATGCATTTATTTTTGCCGCCATCTTACAAACTCTTGTCTTACTGTTTTAATTATCTTTTAGTAAAAGTTCAAGGACATGTTGTTAATTGATGAAATTTGAATGCTTTCTTTCTTATCACTTGCTATTTTAGCATCAAACTTATGGACTGTGTGCCTATGCTAAGTAGAATTATGAATGACTAGACGACAAAATCATATTCATGCCTTTTTATTTATTTATTTTAAGTCTTGATAATAGTAGTCTTTTTATTGATCATATTAAGTACTCCTTGAGCTTAAAAAAATGTGTAAAAAAAAATATAGTGAAAAAAAAGTTGAATAAAGTTATGTGTAGGTACAAAAGTGTTATCTAGAACCAAGATGTGTTCGGGTAATTAGATCCATAGGGGTTCATGCCTGGTGACCTAAGGGCAACTGCTCTGGGATCCGTCGATCGAAAACTTGTTACATGGACCATCTTGTGGAATATGGAGAAGCACATGAGTACTGAATCATGGCTAAGTTCGAACTCTTCATTCAGAACCTTGGTTGTTGGGGCAAGTAAACTCGAGAGGTGCTTTATCACCTAGTGCCTAAGGCCATCTGGTTTGAGAGTCATCAGTCCAAAGGCTGCTACATGGACTTCTTTGTGCAATCCTGCTTGAAGATTAGAACTTTTAAAATAAAGTTGAAAAAAAAGAAAAAGAAAAGTTTTAAGCTCAATTAGTACTTATGTGTTCAATATTAATGCTATTATTTGATAGACTATCTATTTTTCTACAAGATTGAATTTGAGATTATTTAAATTTGTGTAGCATTCAGAATCTCTACGAAGCTAAGTGCATGAAAAATGATAAGATGCTGAGTAGTATGTGTGCAGAAGAACTGTGTGAGAAAATTAGTCAGTTGACAATGTGGAGGCTATGATGGAACTTTCTTGAGCCTTGCTTTTAAATTTTTGCTTGAGGATAAGCAAGACTTTAAGCTTGAGGAAGTTTGATGCATGCAAAATATAACATATTTTAATTTATTATTTTAATTTATTATTTTAATTAATTTTTCTATAATTTGATCATGACATGCATCATTTTTAGGCACTTTTAGTCGTAATTTTGGATTTATCAATTTTAATTATTAATTCTTTGAATATTTTAATTGTGGATGGATTAAATAAATTTGGATAATTATTTTGCAAGAAAAATCGAATTCATGATTATCCAAGGATTATATTTGATCAAGAATGGATGTTTCGGCCGAGAATTTCAACCCCAAAGACTATATCGGCCGATAAATCACCAAAGATTTATCCGTATCAGCCGAGATTTAGATGGATTGTGACATATCGGCCAAAATTTAGAAGAATTTCATTCGTATCGGCCGAAACATCCAAATTATCGCACGAGAACTCCAATTCGAAGAAGTATTACGGCCGAGAAATCCAATTCAATCCTGTTATCGGCCGCAAAATCCAATAAATTTATCATTACCGGCCGGTAACTCAATTCCTTGGGCGAAGTGATCGTTTTGGCCGATAACTCAAGGGGGGTAAAGATAAAAGAATCTTCGTTTTGGCCGAGATTCCATGAAGGGGTAAAGAAGAAATTCATAATATTTGGGCGTAATGATATTTTGGCCGAGAACAGAGTTTATCATTTTGTGGCCGGGAACGAAGAGGTGTAAAATGGATAATTTTTTATCATTAACCAAAGTTTTATCCACACCGAGTTTATCTCATGAAATTAAAGTTGACCGTACGATGTTACGACCGTGATCGAGTTAAAGGCCGTCGGCACCCTATAAATATGTGAGGAAGCCATCGTCCCAAGTGGTGCCTTGAAGTTTGATTTTCTTCCACAGCAAGTCGAGACTCTGCGCAGGCTTTGACCAAGAGAGATTTGTTCGGACGGCTGTTCCAGACGTTCCGACGACATCTGAGGATCTGAATTATTTTTTGGTGTAATTCTTCCGATTATTATTGTTATTTTATTATTATCTCTCTACAATTCTAGGATGAACTCCATGTTTTTAGTTATTTTATTTTTAGGAGATTATTATTGAAGGGAAATTCTATGAACCCTTGCTTTATTGTTATTAAATTTCTTTTGATTAATTTTTAATTGTGTTTAGTGCTTTTGATTTAATTATTTAAATTTCTAAGTTAAGTAATTATCAGTTTATGGACTACTTAATTTTAGATTTTATTTAATTAAATTAAATGATTTATTGCAAAATTAAAAAGTGACATAGGTCTAATAACTAGTGTGTGGAGAATTAGATCTATGTGGTCTGTTAATATATACCAATTTTTGGAGTGATTAATAGTCTAGGATTTTCATATTAATGCATCTTATTAATCTCATCTGGCGAATATCAGTTTGTGGGACTTCAGGTTTGATTGAATTTAAGATAGTTTAATTTACCGAATTAAATAGCAGAATGACTAGTTTGTGGACTCTGTGATGTTAATCTTGTAAATTAATAACTTGAAAAAATTTCTAATCCATCTTAAGAAGTTTAATTTATCTTTTCTGGTTCACATATTTATCCTTAAATTATTATCATCCTAAGATCAACTTCAACATCATTATCTTATCTTGTTTTCTTTATTTTATTTTACTTTTACAAAACCTATTTCCAAAAATTCATGTTTTTCCTCTCTTATTAATTTATAAAATTAGATATTAAATTAATAATATTCCTCGTGGGTTCGACACTATTTACTCCTTTTTTTATAATATTACTTGAGCGACTAGTGCACTTACTAGCAAATTTTATTGTTACAAATTCAACGCATCATTATGATCCTTGCAATCTACATTTCTTCTGTATATTCCTCGTTTCCCTGTTATTATAGTCCTTGCAATCTACATTTCTTATGTATATTCCTCGTTTCCCTGTTATTATAATCCTTGCAATCTACATTTCTTCAAGAGTGTTTGATCGCAGACAATGGGCATGTTCTGTCCAACCAGACAATAACCACAAGTAGGGATTCTCAAAAGGATTTGGCTCCTGACAGAATCAAGATTGACGAAGTTGAGGAAGATGAAATTAACATGCAAGCCCCGGGAGACACTACTAGAAAAAAGCGGATTACCGACGGTCCGGACCATCGGTAATCAGCTCGAAAACCGTCGGTTACGCAATTACCGACGGGTTTTCAGTCGGAATCGATCCGTCAGAAAAACGCTCGTCGTAAACGGATTTACGACGGTTCAAAAAAATCCGTCGCAAATATCGACGGTTCTGGCCGTCGGAAAAGTCCCGGCGGTTCGATCCGTCGAAATTTTCCGACGGTTGCAACCGCCGGAAAAGTCCCCGGCGGTTCGAACCGTCGATATTTCCGACGGTTGCAACCCGCCGGAAAAGTCCCCGGCGGTTCGAACCGTCGATATTTCCGACGGTTGCAACCGCCGGAAAAGGCCGGCGGTTCGAGCCGTCGCAACTTTTCGACAGTCGCAACTGTCGAAACTTTGGACGGACGTCTTAACCGTCGATCTTTTAGACGGTTGTAACCGTCGCAAATAATTTTTTAAATATAAAAAAAATTAGCGGCCGGATCCGGCGCCAGGCGGCCGGATGGCGGCCGATCCGCCAGCCTGTCGGCCGATCCGCCAATTTTATAATAATATTAAATTAATAATATTCTTCGTGGGTTCGACACTCTTTACTCTTTTTTTATAATATTACTTGAGCGACTAGTTCACTTACTAGCAAATTTTATTGTTACAAATTCAACGCATCATTATGATCCTTGCAATCTACATTTCTTCTGTATATTCCTCGTTTCCCTGTTATTATAGTCCTTGCAATCTACATTTCTTCTGTATATTCCTCGTTTCCCTGTTATTATAATCCTTGCAATCTACATTTCTTCAAGAGTGTTTGATCGTAGACAATGGGCATGTTCTGTCCAACCAGACAATAACCACAAGTAGGGATTCTCAAAAGGATTTGGCTCCTGACAGAATCAAGATTGACGAAGTTGAGGAAGATGAAATTAACATGCAAGCCCCGGGAGACGAGGTTAGAAGCTTGAAGAGAGAAAGAGGAGACTCAGATAAGCATATGGAGGCAGAGACCTTATGTCTCTCTTTCTGCAGACATTTTGTCAGCCATCCACTTTATTCATAAGAAAATCTTTACACAATAAGAATGTAGATGCATATATCACTACAAGGCAGGTCACTGATAATTTCCCCATTCTTTAATCAATTCACTTATCATCCCCACTATATTTTTTGTATAAATTCTCTTATTTCGAAAGATATATGCATTTTTGTGTCTCCATATGGCCCATTGTACAGTAATTCTAGCTAACTTTGAGCCCTCAAGTTTCTTCAAAGTATAATGTAACTTATTTCTCTAATGAACCTACCAACTGAATCTGGGGAATTGAATTTTGTCTTCCATGATTTTCTATATTGATGTATTATGCTACACACTCGATTGCCAGGCATTTCTGGACCCTTTGAGTCACCCTTTTACCCTTGAAATAAAGGCACAGGCGCCATATGTTAATTGCTTAAATTCGAAGGTAGGTTGTGAACTATATTGATCACATAATCTTGAATGAAGACTAAAGATTTGGACTCTTGACCTTCTGTCTTGTACCATCTTCAAACTTTTGGATTATTCAATCCATCTAGAAGCTCAAGCTAATATTAATCAAAGGCTCAAAGACTTTTGTTTAAATTAACTTTTCACGTGACTCATACTTAATAGTGTTCTGAGTTGTTGCAGCTACTACTAATCTATTTCTTCCCCTCTACATGATTCTTTGGTATCTAATTTTGGTGATATTTCTGCTCCTTTGACTAAGGAAGAAGAAAGAATGCAAACATAACATATTTTATGCTAGTAACAAATTAGGATATTGCACAAACTGACAGACATCCTTTTCCCTCAAAGAAAAATAAAGAACCAAGAAAAGCTGGCCATTCCTGAAAGAAATTGAATAAAATTATCAATTCGAGGAAAACAAAAATGACTCGTAAAATGAGCAGCTTGAGACCTTGAGCATACACACACACTTGTAACACAAAGGCTTATTTTGATGTCAATAGACTTGGAAAATTAATGAGCGGTAAATTTGGTAATCGGATTTTAGCTTTTCTAGGACAGAGAGTAATAGATTATTTCATTTTGTCTCATTTTGTGTTTTTAGATTATGGTCTCGGTTCATGTATCCTTAAGCTGTTTGGATAATTCAAACATGCATCTTTTCTCCGATATCTATTTTTTGTTCACATAAAAAGGGGTAAAAGAGTTTGACAATTTACCATTCACGTGATGATATGCTTGGTGAGGTTCAAAATGGGGCTTAAGGAGCTTTATAACTTGTTTATTTCTTGCTGTGTAGTTATCTCTGGGCAATGTAGGTCATGGTGGAATAACATGCATGAATAATTATTTGCTAGCTTCAAACAAGAAACTGACAATTCATGTAGGTTCGTAAAAGAACAAGAAGAGAACTTGCTTTCCAGGGTCTGGAGAATAAGCTATGCTTACCCTCTTTGTTAAAATCTGCTTTGCTGTATAATTGGTTGATTTGCAGTCCTTCAGCTTTATCAGTCTTGATTTATATGCAATTCTATCAAATGACAACTCTGTTCTTGGTCCGATATCTGCTTGTTCTCTTGGGAGCCAGTTCGCATGGCAGAGCTTGACTATTGGTTGTTGAGGGCTAAAGTCGACACTTTTTCTCGTTCCTCCTGCTGTAAAACACTTTTATTGAATTAGTTTATTAGGACATATAATTGTCTGCATGTAAAGTTCAAACTCTGCGGGACAGGTCCTTATCATTCTGTGCCTGCAAGTCGTTTCTAATTGGATTCTGATTCATTTCTATGCATCTCCTACACAAGGACTTGTGTTTTGCCACTTTTTTCTCTGTTGAAATGTCTAGTCACATATTTCATGTTGCATACACGGCATCAATTTTCTGTTTCGAAATTTCTTCTAAGCCTCATCTTACTAGTGGCAATAAAAAGTTTGAACTTTTTCTTAATTTTCATGTTTTTGTATTGAGTAGGTATGCTTGGTAGGCTTCTGTCTGATGTGATTGCTTATGTTCATTCCAATGGAGAGACACCAAAACAAATGGAAACTAATTGCAGTGAGTACCAGGCCTAAACGACCTGCTCTCACTCTATCAAGTACCATCTCATTTTGCATGATCCAGTATCCTTCTGGTTGTTTACTGAATTTCCACAAACAAAACCTTGTGCCATCTTTCTTTGTAGAAGAAAGTTCAGTGATTGGTTGTTAGCAGATTGACCAGGCTTTAAAAGCGAAAAAGGCCGAACTTGGGAAGAGACACAGCTGGAGTAATCAGTCACCAAGTAAGAGCACCGTAGCTTGAGCTTATTCTTGCATTCTTATGAAGAAATTATAGTAATCATGTTAGAGTTGATGAATACTTCAGGGCCCCTTGTTTCTCACACGAGGGTTCGCCCACGTGAGTTTAAGGGAATCTGAGTATTACCCAATTAACAGTATTGCTGGCGTACGAACGAAAGGGGGGGTTCGGGGGGCCCCGCCCCCCGACGGCGGTCCCGCTCGCCGGTGAGCGGGCGGGGGTTCGGGGGCAGCGCTCCCGAAACCTAGACGGGTTTTGGGCTTTTGTTTAGCCGGCCCGTGTGGTTCGGATTATGTTTTTTCTCTGTTTGTTTGGGTCCGGTTTGGAGAGACTATTAATAGCCTAATTTCTGATGTAATTTGGTGTGGCGACTGTAAACCTAAACGATATAGTGGAACATCTTTGCAGGACGTAGCCCTCATCTCAAGGGTGAACCTGGGTAAATTCGTGTGTCTCCTCTATTTTTCTGCAATCTCTCTGCGATCTTCTCTCCTTGTTCTCGGATTTTCCCATCAATTGGTATCAGAGCACAGGTTGTTCAAGGAATTAGGGTTTATTCGAGATGTCAGGAGGGTCGCGAATCGAGATAGAAAAATTTGATGGAACACGATTTGATCTCTGGAAGATGAAGATGGAAGATCTCCTTTGTGATCGAGATCTTTGGACGGCAATCGAGAAGGAGAGACTAGGCATGGAGGCGGCGAAGGTCGCGGACGAGGTCTCCTCCAGTCAGGCAGATCCAAAGGCGATCGAAGAGTGGGATCGGATTGATAGAAAGGCGAAGGGTTTGATTCGGCTGTGTCTCGCGGATTCAATTCTTACGAATGTGATGGGCGAACCTACTGCCAGAGATCTGTGGAGGAAGTTGGAATCCCTATATCAAAGTAAGTCGTTGGTTAACAAGTTATTTCTAAGGAAGAAATTGTACAATCTTCGGATGCAGGAGGGTGACTCATTTTCTACTCATCTTTATAACTTTAACACGGTGATAAGTCAACTTGTATCAATCGGTGTTAAGTTTCAAGATGATGATAAGGCAATAACATTGCTCTGTTCGCTGCCGGATTCATGGGACAACCTAATTATTGTGATTGGTGGCGGGGATAAAGAACTTTTGTATGAAAGTGTATGTGCTGCCTTGTTATCAGAGGAAATATGGAGAAAGAGATCAGCAAGTTCTGGTAAAGAGGCGCTGGCGGTCAGAGGAAGGCAACTAGAAAGGAATCAAAATCAGAGAGGGAGATCCAAATCTCGTGGGCGTTCGAAGAGTAAGGATAAGAAGGTGCAATGCTGAAGATGTCAAGAGTGGGGCCATCTGAAGCGAGATTGCAAAAACAAGCCGGTTCATAAGAAAGAAGCTGAGTCAACCTCGGACAAAAAGGAGGCTGAGGCAGGAGATATGTATGTGGCTTCTGCATATATGGCACAGTCAGATAAAGATGTCTGGCTTATCGACACTGGTGCTTCGTACCACATGACGCCTCATAAATACTGGTTCTGTGAATATGAGGAGTATAATGGTGGAGATGTCATGCTCGGAGATGACACTGCAGTTCAGATTGTTGGACGTGGCAGGGTGAAGTTGAGGATGAATGATGGCACGGTGAAGACTCTACCAGATGTGATGCATATACCACTTATGAGCAGAAGTTTATTATCTGTTGGTACAATGGCTGACTCGGGTGTTATATTCAGTTGCAATAAGGATTCGTGCAAGATGATCAGAGGATCGATTGTAATTGCACGAGGGGTTCGCTATGGCACGTTGTACAAGTTGCTCGGAGAGACAATATCTGTGGGCTGCGGATTTATTTCTGAAGAGGCCAAAGAAGATGAAGGCAGCAAATCTATGTTGTGGCATCGGAGATTAGGCCATATCAGTGAAAAAGGACTCTCCACTATAGCATCAAGTCAGATGGTAGAAGGAGTTCCGGATTGTTCTGTGGGCTTCGGGTTCTGTGAACATTGCCTCCATGGAAAACAGAACCGAGTCAGTTTTCAACACACATGTTCAAGAGCAACGAAGATTCTCGAACTGATTCATAGTGATGTCTTTGGACCAACTCCGACTCCATCTATTGGAGGGTCCAGGTACTATGTTTCTTTTATAGATGATTTTTCGAGATACAGTTGGATTTATTTTATCAAGAATAAATCAGATGTATTCGATAAGTTTCGAGAATTTAAAGTTTTGGTGGAAAATCAATTGAGCTGCAAGATCAAGGTCCTTCGTACAGATAATGGAGGTGAATTTTGTTCAGATAAGTTTGAGCATTTCTGCGTGGACAATGGTATTGCTAGGCAGAAGACAACTCCATATACACCTGAGCAGAATGGAGTAGCTGAAAGGTTAAATCGGTCACTCATAGAGAAGGCCAGATGTATGCTGAGTTGGGCTGAATTGGGGCAATAATTCTGGGCAAAAGCTGTAGCCACAGCAAACTACCTGAAGAACCGCTCACCGACCTCCTCAGTGAAGGATCAGACACCTTATGAGGCAATGTTTGGGAAGAAGTCAAATTTGTCTCATGTTCGGGTGTTCGGATGTGACGCATATGTTCATATACCCAAGAAAAAGCGGGATAAGCTTGATAGTAAATCTGAAAAGAACATATTTGTCGGATACAAGGAAGGGATCAAGGGCTACAAACTGTGGAATCCAAAGTCAAGGACTATTGTTTACAGCAGGGATGTTATTTTCCGTGAATCACGTTCCCAAGTTAAAGTTCAAAAAGGTGATGAACCTAAGAAAGTGGTAGTGCTTGAAAAAGATTCTGATTCTGAAACTTCAGAGGTGGATGCACAAGATACTTCAGTTGAGTCTGTTATAGAACCGGATCAAGAGGACTCGGTTAATGAAGTTGAAGATGCAGATTCAGATGAAGATCCAGATATTGGTACTACCATACCAGTTCTCAGGAGATCGACACGAGAAAGAAGAGCACCTTTGAGATACTCTCTTAGTGCTCTGAGTTCGTTTCATGCTTTGAGCATCATCGGAGAAGAACCTAGTTCTGTAAAAGATGCAAGGTCTATGGATGATGCAAATCAGTGGGAGCTTGCTATGGCTGATGAGATGCAGTCACTGGATAAGAATGAAACATGGAATTTGTATAAATTGCCTAAGGATAGAAAGGCAATTGGTTGCAAATGAGTGTTCAAGCGAAAGCTGAAACCGGATGGGTCTGTAGAGAAGTACAAGGCGAGGCTGGTAGCTAAAGGGTACTCTCAGGTTGAGGGAGTCGACTATGATGAGATTTTTTCTCCCGTGGCGAAAATGACTTCAATCAGATTTGTTCTATCTCTGACAGCAGCATATAATCTTGAGGTAGAGCAGATGAATGTGAAGACGACATTCCTTCATGGGGACTTGGAGGAAGAGATATATATGAGGCAACCAGAAGGCTTTGAAGTTCAAGGTAAAGAAAAGCTGGTGTGCAAATTGAAGAAGTCTTTGTATGGATTGAAGCAGTCGCCAAGGATGTGGTACCAGAAGTTTGATACGTACATGCTCGAACTCAAGTTTGTACGTTCAGATTCAGATCACTGTGTTTACGTGAAGAAAGTTGGCGATCAATTTGTCATTCTTACACTGTATGTGGATGACATGTTACTGATTGGAAACAGTATGAAGATGGTAAATTCAGTGAAGAGTTTGTTGGCCAAGAAGTTTGAGATGAAAGACTTAGGACCGGCGAATTTTATTTTGGGTATGCAGATTAGAAGAGATCGTCAGAAGCGAAAGTTGTGGCTAAGACATGAGAAGTACATAAAAGAAGTGTTGAAGAAATTTAACATGGCAGACTGCAAGCAAGTGGGTACTCCTATATCTCTAGGAACCAAACTTTCTGTAGAGCAATGCCCGAAGACGAATGAAGAAGCTGAAGAGATGGATCGTGTACCATATGCAAGTGCAGTGGGCAGCTTGATGTATGCCATGGTGTGCACGCGTCCAGATATAGCCCAAGCAGTGGGAGTCTTGAGTCGATATATGTCTAACCCAGGCAGGGAACATTGGAATGCTATCAAGAGAGTTTTTAGGTACCTTCGTGGAACTTCAAATTTTTCGTTGTGTTTTAAAGGTACAAGGAAAGAAAAGATGCTTGATATTGTGGGCCATGTAGATGCTGATTGGACATTGATAGTAGACGATCCACTAGCGGATATGTTTTTACATTATTTGGGGTTGCACTAAGTTGGGTGAGCAAGAGACAAAGCGTGGTAGCACTTTCTTCTACGGAAGCAGAATATATGACTCTTACTCATGCTGCAAAAGAGGCCATATGGCTACGACGGTTGTGCTTGGAGCTCGGATTTGAGCAAGGTGCTATAGAGGTGAGATGTGATAATCAAGGTGCTATTCAGTTAGCTAAGAATCCCGCATTTCACTCACGCACAAAGCATATTGACATCCAATACCACTTTATTCGGGAAAAGGTGGAAAAGAAAGAGGTTCAGCTTGAAAAGATTGATACAACAGAGAATAGTTCTAATTTTCTGACTAAAGCAGTTACAGGTGTAAAGTTTGAGTAGTGCTCTACTGCTGTCGGATTGAAGAAGAATGTTGCTGGCAAGGCTCTCATTGGTGTGAAGTATCCATCAAGTGGAAGAATGTTAAAGTTGGTGAATACTTCAGGGCCCTTGTTTCTCACACGGGGTTCGCCCACGTGAGCTTAGGGGAATCTGAGTATTACCCAATTAACAGTATTGCTGGCGTACGAACGAAAGGGAGGATTCGGGGGGCCCCGCCCCCCGACGGCGGTCCCGCTCGCCGGTGAGCGGGCGGGGGTTCGGGGGCAGCGCCCTCGAAACCTAGACGGGTTTTGGGCTTTTATTTAGCTGGCCCGTGCGGTTCGGATTAGGTTTTTTCTCTGTTTGTTTGAGTTTTAAACCCGGTTTGGAGAGACTATTAATAGCCTAATTTCTGATGTAATTTGGTGTGGCGACTGTAAACCTAAACTATATAGTGGAACCTCTTTGCAGGACGTAGCCCTCATCTCAAGGGTGAACCTGGGTAAATTCGTGTGTCTCCTCTATTTTTCTACAATCTCTCTGCGATCTTCTCTCCTTGTTCTCGAATTTTCCCATCAAATCAGTCTGTTTCTTCAGCCTAGTGTACTATTCCTGGCAAGAATGCTGCACTAGGAAGCTGTAAGTATTTTCAAAGGCGATTTCTGCGGAGCAGGCCGAACAAATAGCAAACTTTGGAAGCCTGCTGAATTTGGTAAGGCAACGTCATGGATCTGATTTGCTCGTTTGACGATTTCTGCTGACACCTTTCTATTAAAACTTTCAAACAAATTGTTATTACAGCAGCATTTAGCTCGTGACTGTTGGCCAAGGCAGCTGAAGGACCAGGCAACCCTACATTATATATTCTATCCCGTTTCTATCTGCAGGCTATATTGACCAAGGTGCAGTGATTTTTTCCTTTTTTTTTCAGCTTTGATTCGCGAGCTGTTGTTTTTGGACCAGTTTGAACCGGCTTTTGTTAAATATTCTGAGGCTAACGCCATGAAAAAAATGATGTCGTGTGCGTAGTTTGAACCCTGGTTCTCCGGTTCATCGGGATCAGTTAATGCACGCCATTTATACTTCTTCTCACTGGTACAGATCAATTCTGAGGTAATTTAATGGTGCAAGCAAAACCTCACGGGAAGCAGAAGTATGCAGGTGACATTATTGAAGCATCACGAGTGGACTGAAAAAAAGGAAGAAAAAAAAAGAAGTAAAGTTGCTTCCACTCTTCTATTTTGTAGTGTCATTTGCCATGGGTCTTATGAGATCACTAGCTTTTCATGAGGTCATCACCTTTGCCTAATCTCCTTTTTTTTTACTTGCTCAACGAATGTGACCTGGTCTTTATAGATGCTTCCATTTTTTTTTTCTTTATAAATGGTATTGCGTGCTGGGTGCACTGCTCGCCTGTAGTTGATTCATCGTGGACAATTCTCGTGAACTCTTGTGGATAGAATCATAGAAGTAGTGCCATTTGCCAGCCGTGTGGCCAGCGGTTCGGTTCTTGGTACCAACCCGCCTACTTTTGAGCTTTTCAAGCTTTCTAGGCCCCCTATAATCGTCCACATGCCGAGTGCCTAGAGGGGAGACCGTATCGACCCGGCTTTTCAGATAATATTCTTGGTTCGGCGTATAATTGGTTTAGGATAGATTTTAAGTTTTAAAAAAAAATTGATCTGTTTTGGGTCAAAATTAGTTCCAACGTTAAAAGATCGGACTCCAGATCCCATTTGGTTAAAAATAAAATATAAATATAATATATATTATTATCTAGTTTTGGAAGATCCTAATACGATTAATCTAAACTCTGGTTCCATTTCCCAATTCCATTTTGTGCTACCACATCTTTGTAGTAGCGCAATGCACCCGATCTGAGATGAACGAACAAGATGCAAGTGCACCACTTCGAGTTCGATTCGCAAGGGTTCGTCGTTGGGTTTGTGAGCGCCATACGTCTCCTCCCCTCCTCTATGCGACAATGGAGGGTGCAGGTTTGGGCAGGTGTTCGACGCTGGCGATCTCCATCTATCGCCGTGAATTAGTCGGCAACGTCGCTCCTCCGTCATCTCCTCTCTCCTCCCTCCCCTCAATCACCAACAAGAGAGATTGACAACTATTCGCATCTGGTTCAAGCAGGGGTTCGACACTGATCGTCGCGTATCAATCGGCATTGCTCCTCCCTCATCTCCTCCTTCCACTTGATCGCCAGCGAGAGAGTCTAGCGACTGTTTGCATCTCGTTCCTCCTCTCATTGAAGCTAGGTTGATAGGAGGTCTCCATTTGCTCCCTCTCGTTCGTGGTCGCCGTTCGTGCCTCCTCCCTCGCCAAATATCATGTTGCCGCTTGTGAACCCTCAACAAAATATAGCACTATGACTCCTTTGTTGATGCCGCTAGGTGCAACTCCTCCATCCACAAAATTACGTCTCCGCGCTTGATCCCTTGGCAAGATCCGGGTCTGTTGTTTGTTGTCGCTTGATCATGGGGGCTTGTCGTGGGGGAGAAACTATCTCTCAATCACCCGGCATCGTCGCCTGGAGGAGAGAAAAATAGCTGGAACGTGTCACTACCGCCGTCACACAAAAATTGTTTGGAACGGACGAGTGAATTGACATGCCTTTATTTCTTCTGCCCATCTCAAACGGACGATCCTGGAGGTGTGGGCTCATAGTGCTATCACAAAGATGTGGTACAACACTAATAGGATAAAACACGAATCATTCCCCTCTCCTTCAATTTTGGGTGCGGTAACTAGAGTGTCGTTCATTTTTCTAGCATGCTTAGTCCTCCTAATTGTCAATAACCAACTCCTCGATTACCTTGCTAATGTGCCGCAAGAAAAAAAATAATATAAAGGGCACTCAAGAGAGCTGATAGGGGCAGGGGACGACGCCCCCTTTTCCTCTCTTGTGCATCATCGAGCGGATGAGAGAAGAAAGGGGCCATCACCCCCCTTGCAACTCGCCTGCAGGTGAGTTATAAAAGGGGCCAACACCCCCTTTCTCTCTTGCATGCGCAAGAGAGAAGTGCCGACGTCTCCTATCTCTCTCGTGCGTGCTCGTCGGAGCGCACGAGAGAGAAAGGAGGGCGTTGACCCCCCCTCTACCAGTGAGGATGGTGTGTGGAGGACCCCCTCGCGCTCTACGCATGAGAGAGAAAGAGGGCATCGACCCCATATGTGAGCTCACCGCACATCGACGGGCTTGCAGAGGGCACAACACCCTCCAACTTTTTTTTAATCTTTTTATTAATTTTTAATATTATTATATTATATTATATTATTATTTTATTTTTTCTTGTTTCACGTTAATGTAACTAGGGATTGATTATTGACGATACTAAGCATATAAGAAAAATAAAGTTGGAGGATAATATAGTTATAAATTAAAGTTGGAGATCGTTAAGATATCAACCCTAAGTTGATAGACGATTCATGTAATTTAACCCCACACTAATATTCCTCTATTTATATACTACCCAAAGTCTAACTTAATTATAATGTTATATTAAATTACCTAATTTTAATTTATTTCTGATTTTATTTTTGGTTTCTAGTCCAAAACAGTCCTGATACTTATCAAGACCACTTTCAAAAGTCTCAAACTCGATAGAAATTTAGTCAGGATTACCGGATTTGACTCGTTCAAATCCGAATTTCTTCTAACCTAGGCCATGAGTACGAATACAAGTGGATATTTCTTTTATAATAACATTTGGATCCCTATTTTTTATTAGGGAATTATTATTGTCACTGTTGAATATTTTTATCCTTATGAAATAAAATAGTTTTACCCTTGTAAAATAAAATAGAGTGACTTTGGAGTGATAATATGTTACCCATTTATTATTGCATATGAATTAAGAGCTTGAATACTGAAAAAAAAAACAATTCTAATAGCAGCCGCTTTGAGATTTGATTCTGAGACCATCTATGGAGTTGAACTCCTTTACATTTATACAACTCATTAGAATGTTGATAACTAACTAATTGATATACTTTTCAGTGTAAACTCTTTTACCATTCTGCTCTCAAACGTGCAGGGCGTTTGGGGATCCATTACATGGTGATCCTCCTGTTGTCATCGTTGCGTTCCCAATTTGTCCGAGAGAACTCGGATGGGGACGAGAGCTTGTTTGCTTGTGAGATGCAAGTGCTTTGGTGTTAAAATGGTGGCCTGTGGGAGTTGTCGAGTGGCTTCACGATCTCTGGGGCTGAACACCCTCTTCTTAAATCTTAAACAAAAGAGAGAATCCATCACGTCTTTGCAAGTACCGACAGTTTTTCCATAATCTGCTGCATGGCATCAAATTTATCATCTCTCTCTCTCTCTCTACATTTTTTTTCTTTCATGTAATCTCAAGAGTGCTTGCTATTACGCACGTCTTTTCTTGTCAAAATTAGGTCAAATCTCCGATTTGTCCTGGTTTGAGATGATATGACATCCACCACTGATCGATTATCGAACCGAGTAAACTCATTAGTAATTTTTTAAAAAAAATAATTTATCCCTTTAATATTCCTTTTGAATTCGATTAGCGATCAATAATTAAAACCAACTTTTTTTCTTTTAGTTTTTCTTAATATTTATTTTTTTTATTTGTTCTCATTAATAGTCGAATAAACAAACTACTTATATTTTATTATTAAGTAATGATTGATTATATTTAAATACTCAATTGATTAACAATCGAGTCATCAGATGATTCAATTAATGGATATTGAACGAATATCGAACTTTTGGATATCCAACAAACGATTTGAAAATCATATTCGATTTATGATTTATCCCAGTCCGATGATTTGTCGAATGTACTCGGATCGCTTAACGGATCCAAACATGCTTGTTACCATGTTGAGTGGAACAGCTTTATAAACATCACTAGTTGAAGGTTCTAATTTCGGTGGCAACATGGAGCTAGAGGAAGAGTAAAAGTTTGTGTTATGATAAATATATTTCTGATTCTTTTTTTTATATATTCAAGATGTATGTTTACGATAATGTTGATGGGTACAATGGTAAGAAACTTATATGTTTAGACGGTGTTTGGATCGGCTAGAAGGAATACATTCCGGCGATTTAACTTTATTCCTTGTTATTTCACCATCGTGTTTGGATGACTAGAGAATAAGGCTGTGCAAAGTGATATCCAAACCCCTCACACTTGTTTAAGATTCGACCCGTTTGTGTCCGCTTCACATAAATAGTTAAATGACAGCTATATCTTCCATGCGATAGTAGAATATAACATATTCTATCATTTTCGATGAATACAGCAACTCGGAGAATAACAAATTGATCGAATTAAACACACATTGAATTTTATGAGGCCCCTGTCAAAAATTATTCCCATTCATCGCTGTTTGACAATTTTCGACCGAATAATATTTTATTTGCTCACACAATTTGGTTTCAAACGACACCTATAAGGTGGAATATTTACTTATTTCATAGAACAAATCTAAACATCCATGGAATAGAACCAAACACCATAAAAAAATGATAGAAATAACATAATCTGGTCAGCATTACAAAGTTATATAAGAAATTGTGAAAACCACTATACATATTCTTCCAAATGGAATTATTATATTTTTTGGGACGTTTGGATCAAGAATATCTTACGGAGAATAAAAAATTTTATTCGACATAATATAGTATTCTTATTGTATCCTTATTCTTACCTCTGTTTGGTTTTAAAAAATAATTTTTAAATATATAATATTTTATTATAAATATTTGACATTTATTATTATTATTATTTCAAATTTCAAGGTGGTTTCGACAAAAATGAAGTTTGACTAATTTATTCTTATTTTTTGTACTGTTTGATTATATTTTTCGTGCTATTCCATCATTTCTCCTAATCGGCATTTGATTGGAGGTTGACTAGTGGAATACATGAATATTCTTCAAATTATAGCCAAACACACATTTTACTTTATAAAAAGTACAAAAGTCAAAATTGTCATATTTTTTTAAAAAAATTAACATTATAAATAATAAAAATATATGAGTTAACGTATTGTTTCCAAAAGGTCGAATACACTTAATCCAAAAACTGATCTTTACCCATGCATTTTTAACCTTCAACCAAATGATGCCTAGAGTTTGAGATTTGCATAATATTTTGTGGGAGCTCATCTCAGTAAGAGTGACATGTAGTGACAATAGGAATTAAAATTTATGAATAAATCATGATTTTATAATAATGACTCTCCAGTGTGCAGTTAAATGGATAAGGTCAAAGTTTATTTACAAAAGGACATTACTATTGTCATTTCAAAATATATCACTTTATTTTATCTTACAAACATAAACATATCTAGCATTTTCAGCACTCCTACAATAAAATGATAATGATGTGTTTGCCCACACAAAATATAGAATTAGTAGAGCACATATATACCTGGTGTTGTACTTGATTGGTGGGGCCTCCCAAATGATATATCTTTGATATCATTTCCTTTGGGATGATAGAATTAATAATTCTAAAATTGAATTGGAATCGTAAGAAAGTTCGAAATTTCTTTTATAGACGTTGATATAATTTAACAAGTACAAGATAAACAAAGAATCGGAAATCAACTAAACTCTTCCACAAAAATTAATATTTATGTATCATCTCTAACAATAATTAATACTCATCTAAATTTGTAAAAATAATAAACATATTAATAATCCTAACCACATGTATGAGCATGATGGTAAGTTATTTATCATTATAATACACGATCAATAAAAACCGAGTCACAAGTAGCAAGTAGGAGTAGAATGTAGAGCTGTAGGCCTACAGGCTGCAGTCATCGCACACGTTTATTATTGCTATTATTATTATTTATTGCCATTTATTGCTAGTATTAATTATTATTACGATTAGCTCATGTCTTCTTCGCCACCCTCCCCCACCGCCGACGTTGCCCGTTGACCATCCCACCTTCAGTCTCTCTCTCTCTCTCAGTTGTTGTGGACCAGTGGTAGCAATTGCACCACCACCAGTCCATGATCCATCCATCCATCCTCTCTCTCTCCCTCTCTCCTTACCTACTCTCTGCTCTGTTCTCCTGCCTTCACTTCTTGGATCATTTTGTGTCCCGCGCACTTCTCACAGCCAAACCTCTTCGCTACGCTTCTCTTTCCTCGCAAATCTATTGCTCTTCCTGCATCTCCACCATCAATCACCATCATCTCACGTCGCCTCCGAGCATGGACGGCGAAGATCCTTCCACCTCCTCCCCCAGTGGCGGCGGCGGCAATCACCGCAAGTCCGTCCTCCTCCGGTCGGCCACCTGGACCGCCCGCTCCTCCCCTCGCTCCCATAACCCCAACCCCCAGCCGGCCCACGCCGCCTCCGCCAACCGTCCGCCCAAACCGGGACGGCTCTCTATCCCCGCCCTCGGTCCCCGCTCCGGCTGGCCCCGCCCCGCCTCCGACGACTCCGGCGTCCTCCGCCCCAACCACCAGCCCCCGTCCACCCCCTCCGCCTCCCACCGCACCGTCAACGCCGACGGCAACATCTCCCTCGTCGACGACCACCTCTACATCGGGAGCGACGCCGCCGCTCGCGACCGCGCCGCCCTACGCCGCCACTGCATCACCCACGTCCTCAACTGCGTGGGGGCAGTCTGCCCGGAGTACTTCCGCGGCGAGGGCATCGCCTACATGACGCTGTGGCTCCACGACTCGCCCGCCGAGGACATCACCTCCGTCCTCTATGACGCCTTCGACTACATCGAGGCCGCCCGCGGGGCCTCGGGACGCGTCCTCGTGCACTGCGTCCGCGGCGCCTCCCGCTCGGCCACCATCGCCACCGCCTACATCATGTGGCGCCACGGGCTGGGCTACGAGGACGCGCTGCGAACGGTGCAGGCAGCGCGCTCCATCGCTGATCCCAACCTCGGGTTCGCCGCGCAGCTGCTCCAGTGCCAGCGCCGCGTTCTCGCTCGGTCCCCCTCAGACTCCACCGCCGCCACCACGCCGGGCGGCTCCAATTTGCGCGTCTACCGCATGACGCCGCACTCCCCTTACGACCCCCTCCACCTCGTTCCAAAATCTGTAGAACTCAAAGCAATCCCCGATGGCTTCCTCGACTCCCGCGGCGCATTCATCCTCCAGCATGTGCCTTCCACCATCTACATCTGGCTCGGTCTCGCCTGCGAGCCCACCATGGCCGCTGCAGCCAAATCCGCCGCCGACCAAGTCATGCGCTACGAGCGCGCTGAGGGTCCCATAGTCACCATCCGCGAGGGATCCGAGCCCGCCGAGTTTTGGGAGGCTCTCCGTGGCGATGAGCCAGAGGAATCCAATGACCGTCGAGGTGTCGCGGGGAGGAGAAGATTAGAGCTCTATGACCTCGACTACGAGATCTTCCGGAGGGCGCTCAAGGGAGGGGTGGTGCCGCCCGTATCGGCAGTTGACACTGAGACGCGCGTGCCGGCGAGGGAGACCGGTTGGTGCCGTCTGAGGAGCAGGTTCGTTAGCACTGGGGTCAAAGAGCTTGTCAGAGCTGTGGTGGAGTGCGGGAAACTGGAGGAGGAGGATCCTTCAATGGAGGCAAATGAGTCCTTCCTATCTCCGGGGTCGTTCTCGCCTGAGACGAGCAGGACCCCGTCACCATCATCTACCACCGATTGCGCGTCCACTCTGTCTACGTTCTCGCCGAATTCATCGTCGTCGTCAGATTGGTATAATTTGTCACCTCCGAGAACGGAGCTGTACATGGACGGGAAGGCAGAGGACGTTCTGCTTTCTGCTGCTAAGATGAGAACGATAGCTGAACGTAGGGGAAGCAACGCACCACCTCTGATTTCGTTGCCGCCAGTTGATGACGAGAGTGATAAGCTCTCGCCAGAGGACATCGTGAGGGATTGGTGCCTCTCACCTCCATTCATTCCAGATGTGGAATATGAGCATGAAACAATTAATTTGGAACATCGGCTTTCATTAGAGGATCCTACTGAGCTGGAGGATGTCGAAGAATATGAGAATTGGGATGGTAACGAACTCAGTAATTTGATTTATCCCACTCTTTTCAGGTTGCCTAGTATGGATGAAGTGGAAGACATTAATTCGAGGGTCCTAGAATCGAATTCAATTTTTCTGTTGCTAGCACCGGATTCAAGATGGGGCATCAGAAGGCCTAAAGCAAGCACTGTTTATATTTGGGTAGGAAGGGATAGCAGGCACAATACGATTGGGGGGAAGGAGGTAGATTCTTATCTCGATACAGTTGGAACCGAGTTTTTCGAGCGCATGCAACTTCCAACCAATATTCCTGTACAGGTATCAGTTACTACTTCAAGATGATAATTGAGACATCATAAATTGTTCATATGATTGTGATTTTGAGATCAGTTAGTTGTTACAATTCATAGAGTTTTTGTTCTTCTTAGTCATCAGCTAAAAAACTTATGCTGTGTACGCTTCTTGAAGTTAGATCTGCCTTTCGTCTGTTAGGAAATGGCATCATGTGTTTGGTTTTCCAGAAAACTGTGTTCCCACAAATGTTCTCTCTTTTTGTGAAAATCTATATCCATTTTGTTGAGAGATATAGCAGAAATTCTTTGCAAAAATATTTTCATAGTAAAACTAATGTAATGCTCTACAAACCAGTCAGCAATAAATCCATTACAGGAATGACAAGAAATTTTTGGAATATTTTTTTTACCAGTCTCAAAGTTCTATTGACATGTTATGCCATATGGTATTGTTTTAAATGTTGGATAGTAGATAAATTCCTTTATTACGATCGGTCAACTTAGTAATATTCATTCTCTCTCTTCTTACACTAGTGTATTAAATTATGTTAGTGTACTGTTGTAATGACAGAGAGTGGCAATTCATGATTGGAAGTTGAAGTTGAGAAGTATAAAATAGGGCTCCTTGATTACACCAAAAAGAGGACGCTTCTTGGTGCAATATATATTTTTGCACTGTGATGTTTTAAATAAATCTCTTATATAGCTTCTTGAACCAGATGGCTGATAGAACTTTCTAGATATTGTCTTGGCTTTTCCCTATTTATCAGTAGATCAATTTTTGGGTTAAAATGGAATTGTTGAACTGAAAATGCATGCAGTTTGGAATCAGGACATATGAGCTTGATGGTATAAAACAAGGTGAGAATTGTAATAGAGGCTCTTAATGCTTGACAGCTTCTATTGGTGAAATTTTATGCTAAAACATATTATGAATGATGATTTGTTTAATCGATATAAATTGTGATCTAGATCTTACAGATATTTCAATTTCAGCCAATTATTGGTTCTTAACAAATTAGTACCCGTGATTGCGAGGGTGCTATATAAGAAATCATTGATTATGATTAAGAATAATAAGATCAGTCAATTTCTATTGGCCTCCATAGATTTATCGGATTACTAGAGCAATAAAAGGGGACCCAGCAGAAAGAACAGATAACAAGTGCTCTGCCCGCCCAAGCAAACAGAAGAAGCAGTGGGCAACTCTTATTGTGCAAGGAGTTTTTACTATATAATTGACAGGTAGAGCCAAAATGTGTGAGCTATATAAGTCCTCTAACATTTGATTAAAAGAAAGAAGAATCTCTGGTGTATAGAGACGACCTCACCGTTTAAGCAGTAAATCATAAAAATGATGGAACCTAGCCGGTCGATAGGAGTGAGATGTATGGGGTATGTCTGGTGTTTCTTCCATCAATCATCTAGATTTACACCCTATATCAACAGATTATGTTTCGAGGCTCAATCTCTGGTTTGACATTGTACAGTACACTACGAGAGGAATGCAATTGGATGGATGATAGATTGCTGCCTGCGCCCAAGAGTGATGATTCACTTGTCCCTTGTCTATAGGGACCTCATGGCATACGATCCTCTATTATACCCGCCTCTTTTCTCTTTCTTTTGATTGCTTTGTGGACATACGAGAGAAGGAAAGTTATAGAATGAGACTAGAGGTATCTAAACGACTGAAACCAGCTCCAATATTTTCTTCTTCCTAAAAGGATTGGATGCTCATATTCTAGGACCATAAGTACATAGCCATATTCCGATATGTTCCCATATGGAATGAACCTATAATCATATGATCGAGTTGATTCTTAAGTTCATAACTCCAGCTTTCCTATTTTGGGTGGAACAGGTATACTAATTATTTTTTTCCAGTTGGCAAATCAAATAGACCTTTTTTGACGTCAAAAAAGGTCTATTCTTTTAATTTCTTTCATCCTTGTAAATCAGTTTATTGACAATTCTTTTGTTGAAGGACCAGGAGCCAATTTGAATTTGGACCTTGACATGGTTGATTGTTTCTAACTCGTAGGCTTCTCGTCAGAAAGTTGGTGGGCTCATCATGAGTTTCCCAAAAAAAATAGGGCAGGATGGCTGGTGGTTTCGGACCTCATAGAAAATGTGTCTTTTATGCCTCGGGTATTAGCCACAGCTTGTTCTAGTTTTGATGGGTTGGTAAAAAAGAAGGGAATGGTTTCTATAGAAATTATGAACTGTCTACTGGAACAAGCATCCTGGGGCTGAGTTGTTGGAAGAAATTAATAACGACTTAATTTTCCTCCATAAGAGAAACTTTTGGAAATAAAAGATGCAATGGAATCCTAACTGGCATACTATTTTCAATGAATACCATCTAGACTGATTGGATAATCTCACCAGGAATTATTCATTGAGTTTTCTACCAACCTTGTGAGTTGAATCAAATACAGGTAGAACAGTAGATTTTTTTCCATGTAGAGCCATCATGGATGATGTTGCAATGCCTTATGTTAGCAGACTTAAAGAGGCTTTTTCACCTTGTTCTCCACTGAGGACCTAGTAGAGTTGATGCAGCTCTGAAATGTCATCTGATATGAAGGCAATTTTTTTAGTGTTCCATTCAATTCAATGCCATTTTACATTTTGGGTAAATAAGAACAACCACTTACTATTGTGTGGTTCCATGTGACACTTGTTTGTAGCAAACAAAGGGCACATACTGGCAAGGTTTTACATGGGAACTTCCCAAAATAAGAAAGTAATTAGGAACAACCAAAAAAGGGCTGATTCAAATCTTCTCAGCTGTCGTGCTTTCCATTTTATGCCTTGTCATCTTCACATACTTTGAAGTTCTCGGAAGTAGTCGTATGGTTTCTATTATTGAATTGGTTCACCTTCCTGAAAGTTCAAGTTCTAGTCATTACTACAAACTTGAAACCATGGTCCGAAGACTGGAACATGGCTTAAAGTCATGGATGTAAATTGTTGACACATTTAAATGATATAACTTCCCAACATTGAGTCAGATGTCTCTATATCCTAACATGTTATCAAATCTGTCATCCGAATTTTTTCAATATGTAACCAGTATTAGAAGTATCCGACCATTTACCTTTCCCATTACAGTTTCCGTTGAGCCAAAGTATATATATGAACTGGCACTCATGGGAGTAAATAAATTGTTTTGTTGCCCTATTTACTGATTCTTAGCAAGCAAGATGTTCTAAGCTGATACTGGCAGTGTCTTACAGATCATACTAGTTCACCTTCACTGTTTGTTTCTCCCGTCTTTTTTTGGTTCAGATTTTAGGTAACTGTCTGAACTGGTAGCTATTCATGGAGATGGATTACCTACTTGAGGCTGCCCATTGGTTGTCGTAAATTTGCATATTAGTGCCTGTGGATGAGATGTTGCAGTCCGTTTGTATGAGAGTTTCCCCGGGAACAGTACTAATGCAATGGTGTCTATCAACATTGTAATGAATTTTGTCTTATCTATTAGTAGTACCCTACTATGCCGTTCGAGAATGTATTTCTTTTTCATTGTTTTTGCTTCTCTGGAAAATGAGATTTCATTGACTTTCTCATCTTTTTTTTATGGTGTATTCAATAGATAATCAGAGAGGGCCAGGAGCCAGAAGAATTCTTGAATCACCTCTTCTCATTCCATCAAGTAAAGAAGGGCAGCAACTGAGGAGAGTTAGTAGCACATTTTTCACTTCTTTTTGGTCCTTTCAATCAGGTTGGAGGCCATGAAGGTATAACTTGTTTTTTTTTTCTTTTAACATGGCTAAAGTTATTTACAGAGCTGTAACATACAAAAGTGAGATAGTTCAATAATATTAAGCAGATGTAGATCAGCAGCCGTCACAAAATGTGAAATGTATGTGCTGACATTTTAGGTTAATGTGATACTTCATATTTCATACTCGTGTGCGCTGCATCTCATGGCATTATGCCATTATCGAAGTTGCAGGTTGCTCGTCACCTGACTATTGGGTCTCATCCCCACTCTACGCGGGATCCGGATCCGCACGAGGTTAAAAACTTCATATTTAACTTAATATATTAATAAATAATATTAAAATGTCAATGAATATACATAGATCCTTTTATTTTTTTATTATAAATTGTATATGAAATAATATAACTTAATGGATTAATTTGATAATAAAAAAATCATAGAAAAATTGAACAAATCACGACAGTTGAATTAGTCATATATATTAAAATTGTTTGATCACGAAGATCAAATAATCGACTGTTTTAATTTTGATCAAATTTATTATTTAATTAATAAAATAAATTATATATAATTATTTTATTAATCTAATATGAATAATTAGCATTTTACATTCCTTCTATATCACAAGTTATATATATACATATTATTTTTGTGTAATATTTCCATTTTAATTTTTATGAATAAAAGAGGTTGTAAGTATGAGAAATTAACTATTTATTTATGGTCCGACAACGTGAAAGAAAACAATGATCCAAGATTTCTACTTGTGCTTGAAGTGACAACTAAATCAGATGGTATTTGTTAGAAGTAATCTTCTAGTGACACTTCATCCGAGGTGGGAGATTAGCTGTAAAGGATTTTAGCTATTCTTGTCGAGCGATCAAGAACACCTTACTACACTTTCAGCAACAACTTGAATAGCAAATTATGTATCCACATGACATTACTACCTGCCTGTGCCTCACAGGTCATGTAAATTTTTACCGAGCTGATGCTAGAAATGTATGATTTCGATAACAATTATCTGGCTGTGCCTTTCTAACATATTTCTCGCCATGCCAACTAAAATATTAACCAGACAGAATATAAGTTCCAATGCAGCAATAGATGGTCAGTTCAGGAGGGAAAAACAACAGATTTTGCACTTACTCTGCCTTTCTCAACATGTGTTATGGTGTTGGTCCCCAAGACCCTCTCCACCATTGCCAAGTGTTCCAAATTCTCACGAGTCCGAAATAATGCCTCGCCCTACAAAAAGACACCTGGAACTCCCAAGTGAGCTAGAGGCCACACATCATCAAGACGAAAAGTATGTTGCGCTCCCAAAATCAATTAAGCACTTGACTTTGGCAACCTTTTGAAATAGGAACCCTCTTTCAAAGATCGTGATGGAACCTGTCCATAGAATACCAGTTGAAAATTAATTTACAGATATGTGAACAGAGACATTTCAAAATAGAAAAAAAGAAAACATAGTATACAGAGTGGCAAGTATAAAACAAATAAACAAGGCATAAAGTTAATACTTTGTAGTCGGTTACTTCATTGTCCTCTGAGGAAACAAGAAGAACATTCTCAGGCATTAAATCAGTGTGTGAACGAACTGCAAGTCATGCAAAACTGGAAGCAGGCGAATTAACATGGAGACAAACTTTAGGGAGTATGCACATAGAGAGTAGACCGTATAAGCAAATCCACCCACCACAGCTAACAACAAAGCTCTATAACACTATATACTCCAGAAAACTTTTTCCAACATAAACGAAGCCAACATTAAACAAAATTTATGAAAAAGAAATTATTTGTATAATGTTCATGCCAACAGATGACTGATGGGAAAAACGTGAAAGTAATGTTCACACACGCGCTACAGAAGTCAATAGTTCCCTGGCAAGCTCTCGAACTAGGACAACTGGAAATAGAGAGAATCGTATAAACTTGGTCCAAGCATCTCAAATACCTGTTAGAATCATTTAGTTCTATACATTTTATCCCCAATGATACTAGAGAAAGCTGGGGAAACATCACAGATGAACTATATACTTTCAATACAGATATGATTACGATAGTCAAACCAGTCCCGAATTTGCAAACTACTGCAACAACCACCCGCTTATCATATGTTTATAATCTTAAACCTACTAGGTGACGAATCTAAAAAAGCAACTGATATAAAGACATGCCCACTAGCATTTTCATCGTATTGCACGAGTTGCTGATGAACATCAATCTCGATCATAGCAGCAATACTTTTTAATACCACGGACAATCTTTATTGCTACCATTTCACTTCTCTCCTCATCCCAGCATTCCAACGCTTGACCTAAAGTACCTGAGCTGGATTGTTACCGAATAACCTCGATATCATCAAATTGTTGATATAGATGTTTTTGAGAGAAATCGATAACAAGAAATCACATAAAAATAAAGACATGGTCAAGAGATTATCTCTTACAACCACGAAGTTTCACCCTATACAAATGTCTCAACTTTTTTATTTACAAATATTGCTCATCAATTTCTCGATATATGGTGCATAATCGTCATCAAATATGAGCATCGAGCGGATAACCAAATATCTACCAAATAAGATAGTTATGATAACCATTTAATTTTCTCAAATTATAATTATAAGAAAGTTATAATATCTCAAATTCTTTCTATCATAACTAATAATTAATTAATTAAGCTTAGTGTCAGACTCTGTGACCTAGCTAACTCCAAAGAAAAACAAAGAGAAATAAGCTGAAAGTCTGATAAACATACAAAAGAAACAACAGTTAAATAAACATAGAAAAGAAACAACAGTTAAACCATCCCATCTTACCTTCCACCCATCCTGCTATGATTCCGATCTGCGAAGAAGACAAAGTAGAAAGTTAGGACAATTGCATTGCTGGAGATCATATAATAACAGCATAGGCCACATGTACAGTACAATCCTGAAGCAACACAGTTGACACCACAATGTTGGAACTATTTAGACGCGCGGTTGAAATAACAGAATTAGAAAAGGCACGCCAATAAAATCAGCGATTAAAATATACCAAACCGATCGATCATATGGGATTAAGCAAAATATAGTAAGGCAATGGATAAGACAATACTTAGAATTTAATGAGATAATGTGTACCAATTGAAATGTTGGAAATAAAAGCATGGAAAAAGTGCTATATTCATTCCCAACTCGCGTGTATTTGAAATCCTTGAATTACGAATTCTAAATATCAAAATGTAACAAGGAGAAACACACTGTCGATATTATATATTGAAACGGTGGTTAAGTATTAATTACAGCAACATGTTAAACTCTCTCCAACTGCAAATACATAATGCCCATCTTTATCATCTTCCCTCCAAGGGGTAAAATACAAAAACTTGCTTTGGGTTATGGCATCTGTGCATCTCTATTGTTTTTGCAGTAAATGACGAGAGAATTTTTCAATTGTACAAAGTATCAGAAAGTAACTAAATTTATTTGTTTCGAAGTAAACAAGTTCATAGAGAATTAACTTACGGAATGAGAGAAGATTTGATTTGTTGCATTCTCGAATGCACATCTAAAATCATGTTGAGAAAAATGCAAATTAATGATTCGGGACAAGAGAGGAGAACTTTTCGTTCCTTGTAGTAGTGAGCAGAAAAAAAATACCCAAACGTTTTTTATAAACGAATTTTCAGTTAAAAACAAAAAAAAATTGTATATATATAAGGAAATTAAAAAAAATACCGAACAAACATCAGACCCCTTTTATTGAATATAAAGATATGGTTTCCTAAGCAAATGCAGGAAATCTTGTTTAAACTTCATCTTGCTATCTCAGTAGTCAAAGCTTTAAATTAATATTGGAAAAAAAAGAATTACCTTTCATTTGCCCACATTAGAATATAATTTAAGATGATATAATTCGTACGAAATTAAATTCGAAATAAATAAATGAGATATGACTTCGTCATAATATGAACCATCCAAAATTCTAGATGAATTCTAGATTAATCTCATTTAGTCAATGGTGATGCAATTCTAGATGAACCATCCAAAATTATGATAAGGAGTTCTAGTGCTCTTTTTTGTTAGCATATATTTCATTTTCGATAGTTTCAATCTCAAAATGAATTATATACATAAAAAAGGTTATGCATGCTTACCTACAAAAGTTTCAACAGAAAAAAAAATAAAAAATTTAAAACTGGTACATATTTATGTGTTTCACTATTACAATTCATTCAATAAAACACACATGCCCATAAATTCTGCTATTCTGCTACACAGCAAATATTAAATGGTAATTAAACCGGAGTTCGACAACCAAACAAAACAAAAAGCACAGGGGAAAAGGTCATATTTAGGGGATCAAATGGTCATATTGATCTCACTTCTTAGGTCTTAAATTTAAGGAGATCAAATTTTCACATATCTATTTTTTTATTTCCAATTTATATTTTATTTTTCTTATATTATTATGTCCATGGACATCCATTGTGATTTTATAAGAAACACTCCATGCAACCAAGCTATTATTTCATATTTTATTTCACGTGTTACACTTCCATAGTTTTTTCCCTGTTATTATTTCACAAATTGATTCGTTCATCGACGAGGAGCTGTGGAACGCTGCATTAACCGCACTGCCGCACCATTGACCATAACCTGCTCAACGGCGAAGGCGCGTCAGATTGCAGCGGCGAGCCGCGGCCTTGCCTTGAAGGTAACACTGAGCCCATTCTTCATGTACAAGGTGGTGGCCATCTTGGGCGCCACCTCCTGCCCACGCTCCACCTCCACGTGGTAACGCAGCAGCACCGACGCCGCCACCATCTTCATCTGCATGTACGCGAAACTCTTCCCGACGCACAGCCTCGGCCCCGCGTTGAACACCGGGTACTTGAGCGGGCTTGACGCGGCGAAGCCGCCGTCCGCCTCCCTGATCCACCTCTCCGGCCTGAACTCCATGCAGTCCTTCCCCCATATCGACTCCATCCTCCCCATGGCGTAGATCGAGTACATCACCCTCGCGCCCTTCCGCACCACCGTCCCGTCTGGGAAGACGTCGTCTTCGAGTGCGGAAAGTTATGAGCTCGGTGGCCTTCTCGAAGGCCATCGCGAACGGGATCAGCGGCAGGTCGAAGGCGAGGCAGCCGGGATCGACACCGAACGCGGCGGTGCAAATGTTGTCAAAGGTGAACCGGAGGAAAACATCCTGGAGGTCGACGCTGCCCCCCGTTTTCGACAGCTTGCTCAGCAGTGGGAGAAGCTTCCAGTGCACCAACTGCTTGATGGTGTCAAACGAGTAGTCCGCGAAGCGCCCCGTGTGCATCTCGGCCGTGGCGGCGCGGCGCTGCTCCTTCCATGCCTCGCCGTCGGCGTTGAATATGCCGTCTCCAAGGAGTGCGGCGAAGCGCTCACGGTAGTACCGCCCCTTGGGGAAGTTGGCGAAGCGGGTGTTGAGCATGTAGCCGATCGCGGCCGGGTCGGCGGTCACGACGCCGTGGGACCCGCCGAACCACATACCGCGATAGGGGAAGGTGCCGCCGGCGAGGACGAGGGCGTCGGTGGTCCAATCGTATACGTCATTTAGGTGGAGTAAGAGGGTCGGGATGATGCCCAGGATCGGCCACATCATTGGCCCCTTGGACGTGAGCCTGTGCATGGCAGCACTGAAGAGAAAGAGGTCCAGCATGGCGAGGGCCACGCCCGAGAACGTCACCTGCTCGGCGACCGTCGTCAAGAGCATTGGCAACATATTTAACGTGTGATCTCAACTATTGATGGATTGATTGCGCTCTGTCTATACAATTATATATTCTGCAAAGAAGGTTGCCTTGGTATGAAATATATATAATGCATGCACGTAGCAGCTAACCACCTTGCACTTATGGCTCCTGCTCTTGTCATGACTTCTTTCTCTTACAAAGAGCAAACGTACGTCCATCAAATTTATGACTTCAACCAAGAATAGATGAGGTACTATATATCTTTAACATCTTAAAATAGTAGTCAGCCTCAATATCTAAGAAGCGATCGATACCGATGATCTAATTCGCACGGCGCTAAAGCGCGTCCACACAAATTGAAAGTCGACTCATTATCGAGCTTAATTAATTTGATAAGGTCACATCGAGTCGCGTACCTGAAAGTGACATGTGAAACTCCTAACAAAATTTTTTTGCGTTCACAAAATTTAAACTCGAGACTTGCTTAAACGAAGAGGAGTCGTTTACCACTCCGCCTCAACCTTTATTGGTAGTAAAAAAAAAAATTACTATGGGACACGTTTATCCAACTACAATGTCACTTTAATTAGTATCATTTCGAAAAATCTAATTAAATGCATCAACCGGATTGAGATCAACCGGCCAACAATATCTGATGCTTGCTTAAACAAGTTCAAAAATATGTTAAGAGTATTATCTGGTCATAGACTTCACTCGATCGAGTTCATGCAGATTAGTTGAAACGATAGTGATTTAATTTTTTAATTATTTAATAACTCTTAGAATACTTAATTAGAAATGATAAGTACTAGTTGACAATTCGAAAATTAAGTAAAAGAAAATAGAGAGTATAATGTTTATCTTTACGTGGTTTTTGCTTATTCCTTTTGACTGCTTAATTGGCAGTAAATAAAAGATAGCAGTAAAATTGATGAAGGGTTTAAAAAGGACAACATTTATTAGTTCGTAGGATTTAAATGATTTTTCCAAGTACTGTGAGAGTGATACTAGACTATGTTGAAAGCAAAAAAAAAAAAGCTATTGAAAATGACTGCTGAAATCGGCTACTAATTCAACAATCCAAACTCGACTGTTGGCTAACATGGTGTGTTTTGTTTGCAATTAAAATGGAGGACGACGACAACTACCTCAATTTTCATTCTCCATTGAAAAGTAACCTAAAAATGTCGTCGTTTTATCGTTTAAAGGTGGCACGTTCATGATGGCTTTCCCTCACGCGGTACTCACGGATATGAATCAGATCGAGGAACACATAAACGATTATAATATTTTACCACAGTGATGCTTTATAGATTAATCATGAGCTCAAGTGATATTACAAAAACACTTTCACTACAAAAGCATAGTATTTGTGACGAAATCTTTTATAAAAATAATTATGTCACAATATTTGATAGATTTATAAAAAATTTATCACCGATATGAATTTGACGTTTTAGTGATCGATATGTGATAAGAATATTTGTCACAAAATCGTCCATCAGAAATTTGTCATATTTTTATGATATTTTTGTGATCAATATTTTAATTAAAATATGTAATGACCTAAAATCGATAAAGGGTTGAGAAAATTACTCATCAAAGATTCATTTTTTACTCAATTCTATATTCTCGACCGAATACGTCGTATGATAATAGTTTTACATTTCGGTCATGAAACATCTATAATATCTATATAATAATAATGGTTTTCAACACATCCTTCTTGAAGTGTTTTATTTTATCTTATGTGCATCGTTTAGGCCGACTACGAATAGAGTCGATTCGGCTATCGAGCATTAATTGTTATATATAGGTAATGTGCAAGATTAATTAGTTTGCTCAGTCTCCAATGATTTACTCGTAATTTGTTCTTGCTATTGATGAATGATGATACATCGAGTAGGTCGTTACTCAATTGTCGGTGTCATCGTCATTTTCGTACATGCCTACTGTTTAACAATAAATTCTGACTACGCATAAAATATTCAGAATTCTATGAACCTTCTGAGGATGTTTTTCCTCCAGGGGTTAGAAAACTAATTTTTTGCTCACTTCTCATTATATCTCAATTCATCCAATTAATTTTGATTTTGTTAAACTTGGTTGTGTCATATAGTAAAAAGGGAATAATGTTGGTTTGCACTCACCAAAATGCCAACTATAGGATTTAATCTAAAGGCTGACACACAAAATGTTCAGAACACTTATTTTCCTTCTTTTTAATTCTCTTCCACCTTTTCTCTCTCTTTCTTTTTCTTTCTCTCTCTCTCTCTCTCTCTCTCTCTCTCTCTCTCTCTCTTTACCTTCTCTCCCACTTTGGTGCCCTAGCATTTGTTTGCATGCCGACCCCCAAGTCCCAACCAACTGCTTCTATTCAACTAGGAGATGGAGATGCACATCATGTTGCCAACTCTTCTTCCTCCGTCTCTTCCGGTGTCAATAAATTTCTCTTCTAACATCAAAGTTCATCGGTAGTGGATCAAATCTCACTTACAATTAGCACAAAGGGCATCTTCCCACAGCAAGGTAATTTTCTTTTATCTAGAATATTATTCTTTATTTTGATCTTGTTTTTTCATATTAATCAATTATTGTTCCCTTATCCACGAGGTAAAATGAACCATATTAGGAGTCTAAATATGGTTTAGGATGATTTTTGGTAAGAAAAATCCGACCAATCCGAAAAATCTATCAAAAATACCGAATTGAAAAATAAAAAATTAGGAGTCTAAATATGATTTAGGATGATTTTTAATAAATTAAAATTCACCAGCTAAAATTAGGCCCCATCCGAAAAAAAATCGTTATTTATATAATTAATACATATATTATTAATTCTTTCATTATAAATATAATATTTTTTATATAAAATTTCTTATTTGTCTATCACATTATCAATCTCTAATTTAATAACTTTAAAATTTTAGTAATATATGTTATATTTAATATAAAATTAAATATTTTTATATTAATTTTAATTTATTATATATTTTACAAATATTTATACTATATTAAAAGCAAAGAAGTTTGCAAGGAGAAGTTGACATTTGGCACATTTATAGAGTGCCACATATTCAAGGTGCAAATAAAACTATTTTATTTAGTTATTAAAAGGTAATTGTAATACGTTAATAGGAAAAAATGTTTATAGTTATTTAAAATAACATAACCGACTTGATAAATTATCAATAACCACTCACATAATAATAAGAAAAAATAATTATTATGTTTATAAGAAAAAATATATTGTATATTTTTATGTTCGCTATTTGTATAATTAATTGAACAATTAGTTAGATATCAAAATAATTATTAAATTGCTATGGAAACGATTACATGGTTAAGTTTATGAGAGATTATTACCAAAATAATCATTACGTTTCGTGGATAGTTACTTAGCATTAGATGGTAAAGTAATAAACATGAATAAAATATTTGCAAATATATAAATTTGTCAAATGTCCTCAAATAATAATTAACTAAACATTAACTTATCATAATGACTTTAGTGGTTGGTTACTTAGTAACTATCCAAAAGATGGTTATTTAGTAACCATCTCCTTTATGTCTCCTTATAAATACTATGAAGGAAATCCTCATGTTCCTCCATGTTCATTCTTTTCTTTTGGGAAGATTATTGTGCAACTGTAGTTGATTATATTATTGTTTCTTATTTTTATTATTAGCGATTATATGTAATTACTAATTCATTTTTTATCTCGTTGATATATAATCATAATGTTAGAAGTTTCATGTTTATTATATGGCTTAGTTTCATAATTATATTATATGTCAGTTTATCCTATAATTTTGATCGCGCATATTCTTCACATTCTTTCTTCTTTTTTTCTGAGATTTTTGTATGGCTATTTTATTTATGAAATAATATATTAGTGTTGCTGATTTTTTTCCTTTAATTAGTATATATTAAGACAGTCATTTTTCCAAACTATTTTTAATTTGACATTGTTGTTCTCAATTAATATATTATGATTGATTTGCTATCTTCTAAACCTTTTACACAATTGAATATTAATTAATTGAAGAATATTGTACGTCAACTCATATTATAGAGAGGATAGTAATATTTGGCACATGCATGAGGTGCCACACGTTCTATGATTAACATGTTATAATAAATTAAAATATTAATTTACATAACTAATGAGATATTGATTTGAAAGTATATTGTTTAAATAATAAATGGGTTAGTTGCTTTTCAGAATTATATAAGTTAAGTAGTGGATATAATTATCCATAACATTCCAATAGAAATTTTATTTTTAATGATCGATAAATTGTTTCATTATAATTTCACTATTTTTTAGAAGGTATAATTTCACTATTATGCACACTATTAAATAAGAAACATAATTGAATGAATTAAGAGTCTCAGTAGAAAGTCAAAAGCATAATCATTGTTAGCATATTATTTTTTTTCTGGTCATATGGATATTTATTTATTTTGATTATTATGAACGTATGAGTCAATTATTACAAATCTAAAAAAACATTGTAATGTAAAAGATTAACTAAAAAAAGGAGAGGCAAAAGAACACAACATGAAATTATTGTATCATAAAATAAATATTATAATTTATGAATATATTGGATATTTTATCAGTTCCATATTTATTTAATTAGCTTCATGTGGGGATTAATTTTTATCGCATATATCAACTAACCCCATTTATAATTATGGAAACACTCACAGTATTAATAACTACTCATCTAACTGCATTTGCTTCATAATAAATGCACGATGAAACATATCAACATTGCAAAAGATCGCATAATAAAAATATCTTATACTAATATTATCTTTAAAAAAGTCAATAGAGATTCCGTGTATATCAATTGAAAAATTTTAGGATAATTTTTTTCTAATAAATTAATATTTATATACATTTGAAATAGAAAATATTTATAATAATAAAAAATATTTTGATAAAAAAATAATCTTTTAAATAAAAATGGGTAGGAAAAAAAATATTCCATTATAAATCTTAAAATTGCCAAAATTAATTAACGTAATAATAACTAAAAAAAATTAAAAGAATCCATTGTAATTGTTAAATAGAAAATCAACTCTGGTCATGAGGGTTTCTTGATTGCATGCATCTGATATGTAGATTGATAATAACAATATATGTATCACAATTGGATGTCTTTTTGTTATAGAAAAGATAAATTTTTATTTAATTATTATTTACCTTAAATCTAAAACTTTATGTAGAACGATGCTAAACTCATTATATTGATTAATTTTATTGAATGTGTCAGTGATATGCTAAAAGTAAGAAATTAAAACAAATAATCACAATTAAGATCAATCACAAATATACCAATAATTACAAAACACTCAATGTTATTAAGGCATTTTATATTTTGATATGAAAATGATTATATAAAATTTTCGCATAATAAGTTAACTTATCTAAGTTTTTACTATTATGCACAGTATTTAAAAATAATTTAAAATACTCATTATGAAAATATTATGTGAACCTTTCTGTTGTTTAATAAGGATCAAATAACAAATGAAATTGACCGTCCACACCGTTACTCAGACATCATGGCTAACAATAAAAAAATGAGATTATGAAATAAAAAATAATACTTTATCTTGAAATATTTTTCTATATGTTTCACAATATATTATTTTTTACGTTTAATTAAAATTACATATATATTTTTATAAAATCATTATTAAAAAATTATGGTACATGATTTTTTTCTCACCACGCATCTAAAGGGTGATTTTTATTTTTTCCAAAATAGTTTTAGGACGGTTTTTAAATTTTAAAAATCGATCCGAAAAATAATGATTAATTTTTTTAGACCGAAAATCCGACCCGCGAACTACTTTCACCCCTAAACCATATTATAGTTGAAATTTATTTATTTTTTGCCTTGAACACATTGTTTATACAGATATATATTCCACATTCTTATAAAAATAGAAAGTACTAAGTTAAAAGCAAATACATTTGGATTTCTGTTATTTGTCTCAAACTTCATTCCATTTTATTGCCACTAAATTATGTTTTATATTTTTATATTTAAATTTTCTTGTAGTAAAAATAGATCTAAGAGTATGTAAAATATTTTGAACAATATTGTAGTATGAACACACGGAATCAGATGCTGAATTCATGGAACAAGTTGGGAACTCAAATCAGCAGTTGAATTTACTCATTTATTTGCCTATAGACGACAGAACCAACATGACCAGACCAGGATAGACCAAGCCACTAGGAATGAAGAAATAGAACAAAGAGTTCTGGAAATGGAAATCTGGATTTGCGAACTTTATGGCATCATGGAATTGTGTCCCTCCCACAAGATGACAAACCAACATTATATTAGCATCCTAGGATTGTTTCTTTATGTCCAAATTTACATTATATCTTAAGAATCTAAAAAACATCAATGATAATAATTTTATATATTAACTTAAAAATTTTCTCTTATTTTTTTATTAATAGAATAATAACTTGATTTTGGTTGTGGTCACCAAACTTAAATTTAGTGATATCAATGATGTCTCTCACATTCATGAAAATTGTCTAATAATTTTCATTTGATGCCATGTTGACTGTCAGGATTAGATCAATAGATTGAGAACATGAAGATTATAGGGATTTTTGTTGTAGGAGTTTTAGTAACTTCACTTCCCAGTAGAAAGTTTTAGATATGATTAGTGAGAGTAATGTTGGCTTATTGTCATTCAGCTTAATTGTTGCTCATAGTTTTAGAAAAAAAAAAGTAGTGACATCTCTTATGGTGATATGATAAAATGAACGTGCTTTGTATACGTTGACATATAAATTTTTTTTGGCATGTATTTGGAGAGCAGGGGATTGCAGCTAAGATATGATATGAGTAGTCTTCCATTGAAAATTTATCACTAGGTTTGTTATATTTATTTTCCCTTTGACATATTAAATTAATGTTCAAATTTTTTTAATGTTAATTTACCCTTTCATTTTCAAAACAAATTGAAATTGGCAAAAGAGAAAAGAGACATTTTTTTTTGGTAGACACTCCCGATGTCTGGAAAATGATACCAAATTATATTATTTAAAATATTAAATGTTTTTAATATGTAAGCATATATTAGGCCAACGTCACGAAATTATGTTTCTTCTTTCATTAATTGAATTTTGGAGTGCAAACCTCTTAGAAATGACTGATGGAGAAAAAGTCAAAAACAAAACAAAGAAAGAAGGTGGGAGAGAAAGTAAAAAACAAGGTGGTTTTTCAATCTTTAGATTAAATTCTATGATTGATATTTGGTGAGATGAGTGTTATTCCCTTTATATAATGTGCTTCGTTGTAATAAGAAATATTTGACCTTAATTATCAAACTATGCCAAAATATAAAAGTTTTTTTTCTTAAAACAAAGTTTAGGATTTTTTTTTGTGCGGCAAAGAATAAGTAAAGATTTAATACTTACTTGATTCTCAAATAAATATCATGTTTAAATTAATTTATATACAGTTATATGTATGAACATGTTTATGACCAAGATTTGTTTATTGCTAGCTATGAGAAAAAAAAACACAATTTTCTTTTCTGCTTTTTTCACTAAGAAATAAAATGCAATCTGAGAAATAACTAGAATAAAAAATTTCATGGCTCAGATAAATATAAAATAATAAAGAATACAAAGTATACATTTTTCCTAACTTAAACCTAACTATAGTGATTTCTCGTGTCTACTCCTAATACATAAATTTGTCATAGCACCCTCTTAAATTATGTCGTAGTCCATCCATCTAGTTATGTTCAGTTATTTTATTTTTTGTTTTCTTCAATTTATTAAAAAACTAAAATACTCTTCTCTCATATATTTTAATATTTAAAAGTTTTAAATAATATATAATAATAAATATTTAAAAAGTTTTTTATTTAATTTTTCAATGGTTAGGAACGTCGATATTTCCGATGGATACACATCCGTCACAATTTTTGACAGATTTTTCGACGGTCACGACCGTCGGAAACGAAAAAATAAATTATGTAATTTATTATATTATTATTTAATTTTTACGATGGATTTTTCGACGGTCACGATAGTCGGAAATAAAAAAATAAATTATGTATTTTGTTATATTATTATTTAAATTTTTCGACGGATTTTCTGACGGTTATGACCATCGGAAATGAAAAATTAAATTATGTATTTTTATATTATTATTTAATTTTTCGACGATTAGGAATGTTGATATTTCCGACGGATATCAATTCATCGCAAAATCCGTCGCAATTTTCGACGGTCGACCGCTGGCGGCCCGATCTGGCCGATCGACCGGCCGGATTTGGCCGCGGCCGGAGCTGGTCGCGGCCCGATCCGGCCGCTAATTTTTTTATATTTAAAAAATTCTTTGCGTCCGCTGAAAGATCGACGGTTGCGACATCCGTCGAAAGTTTCGACAGTTCCGACCGTCGAAAAGTTGCGACGGTTCGAACCGTCGGCCTTTTGCGGCGGTTGCGACTGTCGGAAACTTGCGACGGTTCGAACCGCCGGCCTTTTGCGGAGGTTGCGACCGTCGGAACTTGCGTCGGTTCGAACCGTCGGCCCTTTCCGGCGGTCGCAACCATCGGAAACTTACGACGGTTTGAACCGCCGGGACTTTTTCCAACGGTTTTGACCGTCGATATTTCTGACGGATTTTTTTCGACCATCGCAAATCGATTTGTGATGAGCGTTTTTCCGACGGATCGATTCCGACTAAAAAATCGTTGGTCATTGCGTTACCGACGATTTTCAGGCTGATTATCGATGGTCCGGACCGTTGATAATCAGCGTTTTTCTAGTAGTGCTCTGCAATCTCGTCGTCGGTGAGATCACAATGGGGGAGACGCCCTCCTTTTTTGCTCTGCGTCACCGTGACACGAAGTGAAACGACCCTATACGATCTCATCATCGGCAACGCAGCGTCGCCGACGATGAGATCATAAAGGGAGAGGGGTGCCGATGACGTGGAGCAAAAAGGGGGGACGACGTCCTCCTCCCCCTCGTTTCGTTCCGACGACGCGAAGCAGAAAGGGGAACTCGTTGGCGGCGAGATTGCATAGAGAATGGTAGTTTAGTCTTTTAATAATTAAAAATAAAAAATGGAAAACTTAATATAATTAAGCGGATGGACTAAAGTGAAAAATATAACATAGTTTAGAGGGTGCTACAATAAGTTCATATATTATGTGCAAGCACGAAAAATCATTATAATTTAATAGAGATTTAAGAAATTAACCCTTTTTCTAATATATATATGAGTAATTTTTAAATTAAATTTTAATATATATAATGTTAAAAATGAAAAAAATACCTAGTGAGGTGGAAATGGGGCCCAATATTCTATACATGGCTTCACCCCAAACATATGTCGACTCGCATCGCCCGGACCGGATTTATTTTAAAACTAGAAAAAGTCCTTGCACTTCGTGCAATTTTAAATTTATTATAATATGTATTTCTAAATAATTATAGGAAATATGAGAATATATATATGTATTAAAATAAGTTTTATATCTCTATATTAAGTTCAAGAAATGTCAGATAAATTACACGTGATATATTAACTAAAATTTGATTTGAATATGTCCCATTTAACTTTTCACAAATGTGTTTACAACAAAAAATATTCTAAGGTATAATGTTTAATGAAGGTCAACTTTATTTGCGAAAAATGAAAGAAAATAAAATGTTCACATTTAAAAAAAAATGAAGTGTGAAAAAAAATTATTTGGCCAATTTTTTTATTATGACATAACACATAAATAATAATAGCATAATGCAAAAATGATTGTACATAATTAATGTAAAGAAAAAAGTTTGGCAAAGTAAAGAGAAGAAATAAAATAAAAAGATCTATGAATGAAGCATATGTAAAATAAATGGAAAGATAAAACGTAAAGTAGAAGGACCATACCTTTGGATACAGGGAAGGAAAATATATAAATAAAAAAATTGAAAGGAAAGATTAGTGATATCATAAATAATAAACCAAATAAAATTTAATAATTCAAATATATGGTAAAAAATATGATGGAAAATTACAACGAGTAAATGGAAATACAAGAATTGAAATCAAATTTCAAGGGGGAAGGAATATCTAAGATTAATTTTGTTAAATGAAAAAAAAATGCAGTTGTAGGAGTAACACTTTGGTAATAGGATAATATTGATTGTTTGGATAATCATAGTTGGAGATCTATGTGCAAATCCATTATCATCCATGAGGTAGAGCCTAATTATAATTAGCTTAATTAGAGACAATAACATTAATGTTATCTTTGCCCTATCATGGAATGAAGCAGAATGACTATGATTGTGGATTATAATTAATATTGAAGAGTTATCATTTGATTTTAACATTAGTAAACATACTCCCGCCTTGCGCGATTTGAATAATTTTCGTACGTATAATAAATAATTATAATAAAGATTCAATTTCTTTTTAATTGCAAGAAAAATAAGCTAAACTTTTAAAATGAAGGTTTTTTTTTAAAAAATGATATTGAATGTTTAAGAAAAAATGGGCTCAAGTAACTTTATATGAATAAATTTGTTGTCATGCTGCGTGGAAGCATTAATGTACCACTAAGTTTTTACCGTAGATCGAACTCCGACACCTTGAACTGTGCAGCCTCATTGCATCTCATGATGCAGCGCCCTGGACAAGTGACCCGGCACTCCGTCGCTGCCCCGGGCCCGACGTAGTACGTTCATGTACTCGCCGTAGTAGAGCGTTGTCAGCCCTTGGTCGCCGGACCACGGCATCCAACCTATCGGGTCGATGTACCTGTCTAAGTACGATTCGTTGTAGGCCGTCCTGGAGTAGTTCCGCCACGGCCGCTCGAGGAAGCTTGTGATGGTGAAGTTGCTCCACGCAAGATCGCCCGACGCCATGATGGTGCAGTTCTGAATGCAGATGCTGCCGGTTTCCTCGTTCGGATTGTCCCTGGACCGCGCGGTGTCCACGTTGGTCTGCTCCCGCAGCGGCTTCTTGGCCATGATGTTGCAGACCTATAGGAGCACCGCTGCATGTGCTAGAGTTTCACGTTCGTTATCCGTCCCGAGCGCAAGGTCGCCATCGTCCCACTTCCCCTCTTCCCGACCTCGCAAGAGGTGTTGGCGGCAGCTCATCCCAAAGAAGGGTTCGGCGTTGAAAAAAAGGAAAAGAAAAAGGCTCACTTTCACCTCCGGCACGTAGTCGATGGACGTCTTTGCTGTGGGAAATTTTGCTCTGGAGGCAAGTACCTCAATTCCTCCATTTAAATATAAGAAATCGGGAGGCAGGAAAATATGAAAAAATGTAGGAAAATATCGAAGGTCACACATTTGAGAAAACCGACGTTAAGGAATGAATAAGCTGAAGGTCTAGAGTTTGAATCTATATGGATGTAAAAAATTTTTGTTGGGAGTCTCATCTGTCATAGTCAGACATACTGTCCGGGGCGACATCAGAATAGTCGAGCTCGATAATGGACCGAGACTTCAATCCGTGACCATTGAGCATAGCTCTTAGCGTCAGTTGGTTGAACGATCGACGTCGTTTCCGAACACTGAGGTGGCAATCTAAAAAAAATGAATTGTAATGGAGACATTAAGCAGTAAATTGGAAATCAGACGATCTTAAGAAGCTATTTAGCTAAGCTTATAAGTCACTTATAAGTTAATTTAAAAATATCTCAACGTTTGATAACTTAAAAATACGACTGATAAGGAGATATCAAATCTACTTATAAGTCAAAAAAATAAGCAGAAAAAGTGGTGCTTATTTTCTTTCTAAAAAGTAAATCAGTTAGTTGTATTATTACTAACTAGTTATTGTTAATATAAGTAGTTTATCCAAACACGAAATTACTTATTTTTAAAAATAAATTTCTACCAATAAAATATTTATTAATACTTTAACTTATCAATTATTTTATATCAGCTAAGTCAAACGGACCTTAATCGAATGCGCTCGTTAAGATGGCATCATTGCTCAAGCGAAGGAAAGCACGCACTTAGAAAATCCGACGTCAATCTCAGGAAAAAAAACTGACACACGTCATATGTTCATATTCACAAAAATTGAGAATAAAAGATAGAATGATAAAAAAAAAAGATAAATAGCGATTCCGAGCTTATATGATGGGAGTTACACTAAAGAAAGAAAAATTGATGGATGACAAAAGTTACACACCACACAAAACAAAGGAAAAAAAAAGTAAGCACTTAAAAAAAAAGATAAACTCCACTACAACAATTATATATAGAAAATTGGGAACAAAATGTTTTCTGAAATTTCCGTATATAGAAAAAGTTAATTCCAAAATATATTTTTTTATTAAAAAATAACTTGAGTGCATATATAAAAATATATATTTTTTATCCCAAATTTTATTTCAGGCCAAGAAAAATATAAAAATATTTTCCTATATTTTTTCCTTATAAAGAAACAGGTTTTTAATTAATACTTACCTGTGTGATGCATAGTATAATTTTTTGTGCAGTTCACTGTAAAGAAAAATATGCCTGAAATTAATAAATATATTCGTTGTTTATGTTAACAAAATTCTTGTGAGTGTCCTTCAAATGATTTACATTTTGAGTCACGGCTTCAAACAATTATACTTAAGAATTTGCACTGATCCGTAAAAATTTATCACAATCATGAAATTATTTGGGAAATTTTATATATAATTAAAGTGTACCAAATAGTTGTCACTTATTAAAGTGTACCAAATTTGATGTATAGAATTTGCATTTTTTTCATGGGTAGCAAAGCAATTGCGAAAGCCCATCTATTCATCTGAATTCATTTTCTAGAACGAATTATATTTCTTTAATTTTTTAGTACTTTGAATCCGAGGGAATTTTTTATTTTTTTATATTAGGTCATGATAAAAAAAATGCGAGCATCAACTATAATTTTGTTGAAAATAAGTAGGAAATATGGAATAAAATCATAGTTACGAAGAATCACGATCTTTAAGAAATTATTTATCCTGACAAGTATAAAATTCTGGTAGCAACACTTTAATCTTTAGAATCTTTCAACTAGCAATATGGAAAAGCTCACAATATCTAATTCAATAGAATTTACAAAACAACTGAATCTCAAGCTCATAAAAGAACTTGTATTTGTAGGTAATGGAACTACATAATTTTCATACCTGAATAGGACGCAAAAATTTAAGGGCCATTTTTTTATATATATATGAACATATCTTTCGTTGCTTTAGACCATTTCTTTTATATGTGAACATATCCCCGATTGCCTTAGACCATTTCTTGTGTATGAATATATATTTTGGGATCACACTTTTTAATATACGAAAATATGTAATTTTTCATTTTGTACGTATTCTTTCATTCAAACAATCATCTTATAACCTTTTCATTCTTGATGCATCATTTCGTTGAAACAATTCACCTTCTCCTTAAGCACCTATTTGAGTGTGAACTGTGAAGACTTTTAATTCTAAAATTTAGAATCTACAAATTTTATCAAATTGTCTACAATAGAGAACAATTTCATTTTCTAATCGAAAAAAAAAGAATATTTGCTCTCGTTAGAGTACTGAGAACTGAAGAGACATCAAAGACGACCTTGACTTAACTGTGCTTGACTTTACGGTTGAGTTGGATTGCGTCAAATTGTCCAGAAGGACCAAGACCAACAAAAGTCTGTCATTCCCATGCCACCGCAATCTCTCTACACTCTACAGTGACTCATGCATGCATGGCCTTAGAACTCTTCCTCCCGCTCTGGTTGGCCACCGTCATCTCCTTCTTCGTGGGCTTTGCCATCTGCAGCTTCGTCCTCTTCATTTATTGGCTCCTCGTCCTCCGGCGCTGCACGGTCAGGGTTGTTCCTGTCGAAGGCAGCGGCACCGCAAACGGGGCCACCGTCTTCAGCCCCATGTTCTGGGGCCGCGGAGACGTCCACCCTTCCATCCGGCGGCTCCGGCTCCAAGGCCTCCCCTCCCAGGTCCAAGTCATTGGTCGTGGCGCGTGCGGCGAGGTCTTACAAGGTCGACGTCCTCGTCGCCCGCCGAGTGGTCTCAGTCGCTGTGAAGAAGATAGCGAAGCCCACGGCGGATGGAGACCACGCGGTGAACCTTGATGTCGAGGAGAGCAGGTTTCTGCACTCCCGACTGCGGCAGATCCGCGCGGACATGGCCACCGTGGGCAGAATGCGCCATCCCAACCTGGTCCGGTTGCTCGCGCACGTGTCGAAGCCCAGTTGCCACTACCTCGTGTACGAGTTCATGCATCACGGGTCGCTGCACGATGCGCTCAAGCGCGGGCGATTGGATTGGCCGACGCGGTACAGAATCGCCCTCGGCCGCCGGGCTCGAGTACCTTCACATGGTGCATCAGCCGCGAGTCATCCACCGAGATTTGAAGCCCGCGAACATATTGCTCGATCGTGAACACAACGCTCGGATCGCCGACTTCGGACTCGCGAAGGTGGTGCACGGGGTGCTGAACGGGGTTCCGGAGACGGTGACGGCAGCGACGAACAACGTTGCCGGGACCGTGGGTTACATTGCTCCTGAGTACTATCAAACGCTAGCGTGCACCGATAAGTGCGACGTGTACAGCTTCGGGGTGATCCTGGCTGTGCTGGTGACGGGAAGGTTTCCGACCGACGGGTACTTCGAGACGACGAACGAGGCGGGGATCGTCCAGTGGGTGCGAGGCGTGCTGCAGTCGGCGGATCCGAAGGCGGCGATGGACGGGAGGCTGGCCGGGAATGGGTTGGAGGAGCAGATGCTGCTCGTGCTGAAGGTTGCATGCTTCTGCACCGCTAATGACCCGAACGAGAGGCCTAATAGCAGGGACGTCAGATGCATGCTCTCGCAGTTAAGCGATTGCGTCGCACACTCTTCTCCATAATCTCAACCTCAGAAGAAGTTTCACGGTCGCACTCCAACGAGATGTATGATAAATTAATAATCACAATTTTGTTTCATGTTATAATTAAGCACGATGAATATTTTTCTTATAAAGTAAAAGACTGCGATAAACTGAAGTAAGTACAGAAAACATAAAGCAGGAACATTTTACATTTTCACCGAGAGATAATACAAGGATAAATTAATTTAATATTAAGTAACGATACTACTCGAAAATGAAGCTAGCTATGAAGCATGCTTTGAAATGTTGTAATTTTTAAAAATAAATTTAAATATAAAAATATTAAAACTTTTCAACATATTATATATATTTGCTTGAAATTTATATTTCAACTACTTATTCCTTTATCATATATATAAAATTTCATCGATATTTTTATTTATTTATAATAGATTTTCTTATTTAGTAAATATTTTATTGATGATTTAATTTATTGTTATATTATTTGATTTGAATTATTTTTATTATATTATATTATATTTTACTTTTTTGCTAAATAAGATATTACATATTTCTAATATTACAATAATCTTTATTTATTTATTTATTTATATTAACTGATGTGATCATTTGGTACGATCATGTCTAATCGATCTGACCTAACCCATTAAATAATATGTGTTGATGTGCAGATCTGACCTAACCCATTACAGGTAAAGTGTTGCATCCATCTCTCTCTCTGACATAAGATCACATATGACGACTAGACAAAGAGGCACGGCAAGCCTATTTTGAGTTTGCGACAAAAGTGTTAGGATTGAGACGATTATACCGAGAGTCTCTCTTATAAGCATTTAATCATTGAGATGATAGTGTTCAATGAGTTGTCATGGGATCATGACATTAATGTGTTGAGACACTAATGCAGACATTTGAATACTTAATATCCAAAGGGGTAACAAGGAATCCCGGGATATTGAGAAAGGTCACCGATGTGAGTTGCCGCTCCACACTCAAGACTAGATACTAGAATTAGAAAAAAGTATTTGTATTATATATGATAAAATATAGAATACATGTTAGCTATGAAGATATTAGTGAACTACTTCCTAATGTACTATAGGTAAAAGAGTTTCAATACAAATTAGGAAATGTAAAAGACATATTGCAACGCTCTCAAATCGTCCTTGCCACGTAGCAAGATCCAACCCGAGGGCCGCTAGTGACAATGCTATACCTTGACCAAAATCCTGACTTTGACCAGTTCTTTGATCAGAATAAAATAAAAGTGGAAGACTTAAAAATAACACTAATAAAATAGAAATAAAAATATATATCCAAATGATAATATTTAATATAATTCAAAAATAGCAATGACATCACTCAACGTAAAAATAGAGCGGAAGTCTAATAGTATGGACTCAAAGTATCTATCACAATGGAAATAACTGAAGAAATAACACTAAGACATCACATGTGCACTGGACCATGCATCATGAACATAATCAGATGCAGCTCATCCTTGATTATCATCATTACCCGCAAGATCAATGCAGGAGAAATAATAACCCGTGAGTTTCGCAGCCCAATAGGTGGATAATAAACCAATAGATAAGCATTAGCAATATATAAGCATGAAACAAATAGGCATAGGAAGCAATAGGATAATAAAATATGATTAATGTCCATGCTATATTAGAAGAAATATGATTGCTCAATGCGATGTTCTGAGTAAGATCAATGTGCCATGAAAGGCGAATAAATGCTCTGGATCAATGTCATCTATGTAATGTTATCAATGAACGTTTTAGTTACAATGAGGTGTCATGTACTTCATGCGTCAATGATTGTGCACATCACGGTAAGTCATCCTCGCTATAGGGGAGGGTACCCTCTTTCGTCATACGATGAGAAGAAATCGTGAATGGGGGCAAAGTCGAGCTAGTGCCCCAACAATGCGATGAAAATAATGTCATGAGCTCCTGTCCATCCATAACATGGGAACTCAAGCTTTGTAATTAAACTTATTTATTTGTAACATTACTTATAATCAAAATATAATTTTTAATTTTATTCACTTTCAATGCAAATACAATAAAAAACTAGAATAACTTATTATTAGAATAAACAAGATATTGTCCCACAACAAAACACAAGAAAGCATAGGGATGACATTTCAAATTGTACTGGCAAATTTCTTGCTTTTATGCATCATACAAAAACCATCAAAATTATTAGGTAGGATGAGATAAATCAGTAAATTGTGGTCTCTCTCTCTCTCTCTATCTCTCTCTCTCTGTCTATATATATATATCTATCTATCTCGAGCTTGAGCTTGTCATGATCCTCTCCAGCTAATGAAATAGGCTGATAAAGGAAGTATACTGCATTGTCAATAAATGTTTAAAGTAACAAGTATCGAGCATTTCAACTCGTTTAACTAAAATTTTAAATTTAAGTAATTATGAATGCAAAATATTTATGTCGAATATGCGACACGAAATGATCTAATCAAATTAATTGAGGTTGATTCAAAGTATAAATAATACGCTCTTTAGAATTAGACCACCTATACTTGAAGTAACAGTTTCTTGTGATATATCCTTGTTAAAGCAAATATATACATAAACTTTGTTACTACTTGAGAAATACTTGATATGTCAACTTTTTTATTATTATTTTCTTGAGGTTAAAATAAATACTAATTTCCTTTTCCTAGGTTCATCTTTTACTAAATTGTATTCTGATTTTTCAAGAGGGACGTAAAATTGAGCTAGTTGCTAGTGTTTTTTAATCGAATTGATGATAGACGATTAATTGGATCGTAATTGTAGTAATTTGATCGAATTGAAGCTAATTTTATTAAAATATTTTTACTTATAATTATTTTAAATACATATAACTAATAATATTAATATAAATATGTTATTTATTCTATTTTAAAATATTATTATCGATAAGAAAATGATTCTCAACTTGTTACTATTGATTGGTTACTATAAATATTTAATCATTTAGTGCTATTAATAATATGTTAATTTATCTTTACCGAAGCCATCCTCCCTTAGCCGAGAGAGGCATGGATAAGGGCGCCACCCAACTCCCAAAGTATGGATACAACAATATATATAAAGATGCATAAATAAATATTTATGACAATATTATTAATCGTTAATAATGACTTGAATTCTATCCCACTTAGAAACCGTTTGGATTACACTTTAAAATAAAAGGCGTCCTCGCACTAGGAGGTCTCGCAGCTCGAATAGCATGCCTATGGGAGGGGGGACAAGAGGGATCCCCCCTATCAGAGGTGTGGGGGGCAGAGCATCCTGAGTGAAAATTTATTGAGTATTTTGTTTGTAATTCAAAATTAATTTATTTTTTAATCACGAGATAGATGTCATAATTTTGAGGGATTAATTCAAAGTTTCAATCGATATGAAACTTCTATCATCTGTAAAGGGAGTGCCTATATAAATCTCATAGAAGTCTAAACAGATAGTAATCTAAATTATAATATTCTTTTATTCTCGTATAATAAAATTCTACATGCCTTAAATTTTTCGATTTTTTGTGCATAAGCTCTCTCGTGAGATCCAAATTTTTTTTGTCCTTACTCGTAATGGGAATGTGTTGTAATTGATTATGTTTTATCCTATTATATGTTATATCTAAATTTCTTAATGTCTTGATTTTTCCTTTTTCTATAATAAAATTTTGACCTGGGTCCATATTGTCAATAGTCTAACAGTGAGCCAAGAGGTTAGCTACCTCCCTTGAGGTTAATCAATCATTATCTTGGGAAAGACCGGACTTGATCAGAGAGGGGATGGTTCAGGAGAGTACCTTCTCATCTTTAGTCAATTGCATGATTGGTAGAATTCTTGATCATCTCAAAATTTATTCTATATGTGCTTAAATATGTAGTCTCAAAGTGAGACCGAAGAGACTAGAGTAACCTCTAACACGAGAGTGCCAAGGTTCATTTTTATGTTTTATTGAACATAAACCGTTAATGTTGATTGACGTTTATATTTGAAAAGAACTCATATGCCTTGATGCTCAACATCATTCAAAATTTATCTTTATTTTTCTAATATCGCTCTCGTTTGCTTGACTTTCTATTACACAGGTAAACATAACGATAAAATATATATCATATATAAAATAAAAATCACAAAATTGTTATATTACTATATTAATATTGATTTCAACAATTTTAGTTTAAACTCTTTACCTATTAAATCGGATTCATTTCTTTCATAGTTATAAAATTTAGAACCAAGCAATCTCTCTCTATGCTTCGACTCCATCTATACTTTGATGAAAGTTGTGTGCTTTCGGTCTGAGAGATATATGTTGAAATTTATAAAATTTTAAAATTTGTTGGAAGAAGTAAGGTCGAGGGGGGCATTATATGCTTGAGTATTTCTATTGGGAAGTCAAGTACCCTATGAGAGTATATGTGTGAGCTTTTGTCCTGTTAGAACCTAAACCATATTTTCTATCATATTTGACGACATTTCTGATTCCTATTCCAATTCTTCTTGACTGCACATAAGTATCGAGATACTGAAATGAATGAAAGAGAATATAAATAAAATAATGGTGCAAAGGTCATTTTTCAAACATGTCACAATTGTCATTTTGACTTTTCATATGAATAACCATCCAAGATTAATACAAGTTTGGAGGTGTTGACGGAATTGTTAACCGTGATTAAAATTTTAAGTTGCTTGGCGTTATTATGAATTGAATGTTTATTCGTGTCCTATTCATCTTCCAAACAACACCTTTGTGTTGCTTTTTTTTTCCCTTCAAGGTGATACCATTTAATATATCTCACAGTTGATTTAAATAGAGACTCAAACTATAATTAAAAATAAAGAAATAATATGTAGAGGATAGATTTCTATATTATCGTATCTTTATTAAAAGATACGTTTCTTCCAGCTCACCATTTTTGACCATCACCTTCTATTATTGAGAGACAATGACTCAGTGAGGTGGATGATGATGGCCCACACGCCACCACATTGCTCTCTTAATAATTATTTGTTTTTCCACTACTCGTGTAAAAAAATATTAAGTTTGATTAATAAAGAACTCGTATTACAAAAATAAAAATTATCAAATAATAATATTTTCTTTTTTATTAGGGCAAGATAACTTAATTAATTATTCTGACTTCTTATTTTTTTTCAAATATGTAATTATCAATATACACGCGGAAACAAATTAGCCATGATTGAACAATAATTTACTGTGTTCTCGTGATTTCAATGTATCGATATGAATTAGTTTAATAAAGGAGAAATTTATTATAGATTTTTTTCAATAATAAAGGTTAAATGTATTTTATTCCATACTTTATTACTCGACCAAACGAGTGAAAGCAGATCCATCAACAGCCGTTTTCATTTGCAGAAAATAACAAACGCAATGGTTCCATGAATCCGCTTTGTGAATTCTCCTCGTTGGCCACTTTTATTATTTCCGTGCTAAAATACAAACAAATAATTACGTTTGATTCGAGTTGAGATCAACAGGGTTCTCTCCAATGCCGCCGCCTCTATTTCCATCTTTCCGTCTACTACTAAGTTGACTCGATCAAGCACATGCATGGCTGTCAAGCCCTTCAAGATTCTCTGGTTGCCCACCATCATCGCCTTCCTCGTCGGTACATTCGCCATCGGCTCCTTCTTCTACTTCTTGTATTGGCTCCTCGTCGTCCGCCGTCGACGCACCGCCGAAGGCCATCGCGACCATGGTCCATCGACCGGCAGTGGCGCCGCTAACACCGCCACTGTCTTCAGCCCCATGTTCTGGGGCCGCGGAGGCGTCCACCTCTTCATCAGGCAGCTCCGGCTCCGAGGTCTCCCCTCCTATGTCGAAGTCGTCGGTCGTGGCGCTTGCGGCGAGGTCTACAAGGTCGACGTCCTCGTCGCCAGCCAAGTGCTCTCGCTGGCCGTGAAGAAGATAAAGAAGCCCGCGACGGGGGGAGACGACACGGTGGACCTGGACGCCGAGGAGAGAAGGCTTCTGCACTTCCGGTTGCGGCAGGTCGGCGCGGAGATCGCCACCGTGGGCAGGATGCGCCACCCGAACCTGGTCCGGTTGCTCGCGCACGTGCAGAAGCCAGAGTGCCACTACCTCGTGTACGAATTCATGGACCACGGGTCGCTACACGACGCGCTCAGGCGCGGGCACATGGACTGGCCGGCGCGCTACAAGGTCGCGCTCGGGGTCGCCGCCGGGCTCGAGTACCTCCACATGGTGCACCGGCCGCGAGTCATCCACCGTGACCTGAAGCCCGCGAACATACTGCTCGACCACGAGCTCAACGCTCGAATCACCGACTTCGGGCTCGCGAAGGTGGTGCACGGGGTGCTGAGCGGGAGTCTGGAGACGGTGACGGCGGCGACGAGCAACGTCGCCGGGACCGTGGGCTACATCGCTCCCGAGTACTACCAGAGGCTGGCCTGCACAGATAAGTGCGACGTGTACAGCTTCGGGGTGATCCTGGCCGTGCTGGTGACGGGGAGGTTTCCGACCGACGGTTATTTCGAAACGAACGAGGCGGATGGGATCGTCCAGTGGGTGCGCCGCGTGCTGCAGTCGGCGGACCCAAAGGCGGCGGTGGACGAGAAGTTGGCCGGGAATGGGTCGGAGGAGCAGATGCTGCTGGTGCTGAAGGTTGCATGCTTCTGCACCGCTAATGACACAAACGAGAGGCCTAATAGCAGGGACGTCAGATGCATGCTCTCGCAGTTAGGCGATTACGGTGTGTAGCATCATCTCCTTTGTCTCCCTGAAATCGATTTCAGTAGCAGTTCCATGCATTGTGCCTCTCCATAAAGATATATTGTAACTTGTCCAAAAAAAAAAGATATATTGTAAATCAATAATACTCACGAATTCATTTTTTTTAAAAGTATTTTGTTCTTGTCAATCTTTGAAGTCATCAAGTTAAATCTTTGCTATCTATATTTTCGGACTTTAAATTAATCGAAGCGAGAGCTCCCATAAATTTCATAAAATCGGATCAGCACCAAAAAAAATATTTTGTTTATTTACTGGAAATTCTGTTTAACAAAAAATCTGGTTTTTTTAATCCATTAGAGGATCGTTTTCTCGATTATAAGTAAAAAATGATAGATGAAAACAAAAGAAAGAAAGAAAAGAAACACTGCAGAATTTATGAGTACGCGTTTTGTTGGCAAACCAAAGAAGAGTGCCTCATTTATGGGTCAAGTCATCCTTGACTTTTCTGTCAATTGTTTTTTTCTAATAAGCAACACTATTTTTTCGGAGATCCATATAAGTTAAAAATTATTAATATACATAATAATATTTTATTAATTTGTCACTTCAATAATAAAATTGGATGTCTTTTTAATTATAAATGTCCAGAACATAAGACTTGTCCTAATAAATAAAGGGAGCACTGGAGTAAAAGCTGAGCTCTTTTCTAGAATTTGAATTTAATGATAGCTATCCACTTGTTATCTCGTCCCAATCTTTAACTCCATTCAGTTGCATCATAGTTCTTGACAAGGGAAAAAAGACTAAGCAATCAAGTCAATCTTTGGCGAGGAAAAGCGAGTCTGTAGTATGCAAAATTGTACGGAAAATATACCTTGTTCCTTTGGACTCATATAAAAATTATATACAGTTCAATTTTAATACATGATTAAAAAAAACTACAGCTAGGAGTACCAGGCAGGTTGAGATAAATTGGTACACTTGTATGCTGGAATTATCGACGATATGAAACATTAATCATTTTACCACATATCCTTTGGTACATTTTTTTAGTGTTTTTTTATCAAGCATTCATCATTTTTATATTAACAAAGAAATAAGAAAAGAATGGTAAAAACTAATCATATAACAGCAAGGATCGGATCAACCCCCAAAGCCCCCAAAGAGGTTGACGAACAAAAGAGTTTAGGCCGGCCTTTATAACTGAATAAAATTCTCTCTCTTAATAATAATAATAATAATAATAATAATAATAATAATAATTATTATTATTATTATTATTATTATTATTATTATTATTATTTAGATAATACTATTTAACTAAAATATAAAACAAAAATTCGTTTTTTTTTACATCAACATCCAATGAAACCACGAGGAAAAAAGATCTTGGGTCGCTTAACTCCATGATATTGACAGTCAACAAAGTTTACTCCTAAACGTTATATTATAATAGAAGAAACACTTAACAAAATGGTGACTGAATATATTTTTTAATTAAATTTTCTGACAATGATATTTGCTCACAAATGATGATGACCCGCACATCCGAGAAATGGCGCGTCGTGAATCGATAAGAGACCGTGACTTGACCTTACAGTTGACTTTGATAATTTCCAAATTCAGTACCTTCGGGCACGCACCGAAAGGAATAAAAATTGCAGAATTATTATTGTTTTTTTCCTACATTTCTGTCTTTCTTTCTTCTCTCTCTCTCTCTCCAATGTCACCACCTCCATTTCCATCTCTGTAACAATTTTGCTCACGCGTGCATGCAGCATGGCCCAGAAGCTCATCTACCTTTTCTTGTTGGTCACCATAATCTCCTTCGTCATCGGTTTTGCCTTCGGTTTCTTCCTCCACCCCTCGTGGTTAGCCATTATCATCTCCTTCCTCGTCGGGTGTGCCGTCGGCTTCCTCCTCCTCACATTCTATTGGCTCCTTGATGTCTTGGTCCTCCGGCGTCACGCCGCCGTAAGAATCGTTGCAATCGAAGGCAGCCACGACCATGGTCCTCCACTAGACGGAGCCACCGCGAAATGCACCACCACTTTCAGCCCAATGTTCTGGGGCCGTGAAGACGTCCACCCCTTCATCAACGGGCTCCTGCTCCACGACCTCCCCTCCATGGCCGAAGTCATTGGTCGTGGCGGCTGCGGCGAGGTGTACAAGGTTGACGTCCACGTCGGAAGGCTTGTGTTGCCGGTGGCCGTAAAGAAGATAACGCAGTCGTCAACGCCCGTGGACGACTCCGGTGACATCGGGGTCGATACTGTCGAGGAAAGCAGGATTGTGCACTTCCGGCAGCGGCAGGTCCACTCAGAGATCGCCACTGTGGGAAGGATGCGCCACCCGAACCTTGTCAGGCTGCTCGCGCACGTGCAGAAACCCGAGTGCCACTACCTCGTGTACGACTTCATGCGCCACGGGTCGCTGCACGACGCGCTCAGGCGCGGGCGCTTGGACTGGCCGGCGCGCTACAAGGTCGCGCTCGGGGTGGCCGCCGGGCTCGAGTACCTCCACATGGTGCACCGGCCGCGAGTCATCCACCGCGACCTGAAGCCCGCGAACATACTGCTCGACCATGAACTCAATGCTAGAATATCCGACTTCGGGCTCGCGAAGGTGGTGCGGGGGGTTATGGGCGGAACTTCGGATGTGGCCGCGACGATGACGAACAACGTTGCCGGGACGGTGGGTTACATCGCTCCCGAATACTACCAGACATTGGTATGTACCGATAAGTGCGACGTGTACAGCTTCGGGGTGATCCTGGCGGTGCTGGTGACGGGGAGGTTTCCGACCGACCAATACTTCGAGACGACGGGCGAGCCGGGGATCGTCCCGTGGATGCTTAGCGTGCTGCGGTCGAAGCATCCGACGGCAGCATTTGATGGGAGGTTGGCCGGGAATGGGCTGGAGGAGCAGATGCTGCTGGTGCTGAAGGTTGCATGCTTCTGCACCTGTGATGATCCAAATGGGAGGCCTAATAGCAGAGACGTTAGAAGCATGCTCTCTCAGTTGGGCGACTACATGGTGTAGCATCTCATCCAGGGAGATGGATGACGGTAAATAATCATGATTTGTACATTGCTGATAGTTTAATATTATCTTTTTTTTTCAGTGATTAATGATTAATAGTATCTTATATACGTGTGTATATATATTGGTACTGAAAATGAGAAGAATTAATGAGGACTTTGCATAGGCATAGATTAACTGAACGCGTTTATATGAGAGAGAGAGAGACAGAGAGAGAGAAAAGGACGGAGAAGAAAAGAAAAAGGCGGACGTGATGGAATTTTATGACGTACTAAAGAAAAGAAGATGAAGGCCCTCTTTGGCTAAAAATAATTTTAACCCGTGAGTTTTAAAATTATATAGTGTTGCACTTTTTGAAAGTGACCTACCACGGTAAGGAAAAAATAATGAAAAATTTTGGGTGGACGTAGGGGTGTAAGGAAAATTCGATCAATTCTAAAAATTCATCCGACTCGAAAAAATCGAATCGAAAAAATCGAAAATTAGGAGTCCGTATATAATTTAGGATAATTTTTAATAAATTAAAATCCATCCGCTAGAATTAGGGCCTCATCCGAAAAAATCGTAAGGACTCGTGGAGCTCAATTTTTATTTATAATTTTTTATTTATATAATTAATACATATATTATTAATTTTTTTATTATAGATATAATATTTTTTGTATAAAATTTCATATTTTTCTATCACATTATCAAACTCTAATTTAATAACTTTAAAATTTTAGTAATATATTTTATATTTAATATAAAATTAAATATTTTTATATTAATTTTAAATTATTAAATATATTTTTAAAATATAATTATATAAAAGTAGAGCTCCGAAAAAAACATCCGAAAAAATTAATCCGCTAAAGGACGATTTTATTTTTTTTAAATTTTTAGAAAACGATTAATTTTTTTAAATCGAAAATTCTAACCGACCGAACTACTTTTTTTCACTGGGTGAATGTGTTTGGAAGCAAAAACATTACCGTGGTAAACATTAAAAAATGAAAATGAGTGACATTCTTTTTTTCTTCCTTGTGCTGTCGCAAGTGGCGTCGCTGCCAAACGGAAAAAATTCGGAGGTTCACGTCATATCAGCCCCTAAACTATAGTATTAAATTCAGTCAAAATGTTATTCAAACAGCAATTTGTAAATTTTCCAATGATGTTTTCATCCGTGCATTATTGCATCAATAAAATATGGGTAATAGAGTTAATTGAACTTTTGAAATGACAGCTTATTGTCAAAGATTATTAACATCTAAATTTAGATTCATCGATCAAGGTATGCATAAGATAACGATCTTAATTTTGGTAACATAAACTTACGATCTTATATTATTAATATGATATTTTAAATATCAATAAAAAAATATATTCATTATCATGATAATTAATTTAGATGAAGTTTGATACTCATTTGTTTTTATTATGTGTTAATACAATTTGACTTAAGAATTGATAGAAATATGACTTAAAGAGGTGTAATTTAATATTTGAGTGTGACATATTTATAAAAAATGTTATATTTTAAATATATTTATTTCGATCTTGACAATCTGATAATATAGTAAAAGTAGATAAAGGAGAAGTTACACATGAAGTTAGAGAAAGAAAAAAAAAATCATCTCAAATATTTGAAAACTCATTTTGACAAATGCTTTGATTTGTTCAGGAATGAAATGATGAATTTTCTTGAAATTCTTCCATAAACATGTGGACTATTGAACCCAAAGTATGTGATAAGTTGGTTGAGGTTAGTATGTTTAACTGTAGCATTAAATATTTGTATTTATAGTCTATTATGACTTAATTTATATATCTATATAAAGTTGGTGCATTGAGAGGCTTGACATTGCAGGATGTAGCTTTATTTTTTTTTCAAATGTTAGCGAAGTTTTTTCACATTCTAATGTTTACATGCATACCCCTCCAATTAAACACATAGGAAGTTATTTGGGAACATTAGTTTATTCTTAATTCCTAACACACTCGATTTCTTCTATACTGACCAATTTTTCTAAAAGCTTAAGCCATTAGGAAAAGTAACATTCATTATTTTATATTTTTAACATTTTTTCTCACGTTTTTAGTTTAATCCAAGTTCAACACATGGACAACTAAATGAGAAAATTACTTTTTAATAAAAACTTAACAATGTTTGAACTCTTGACCTCTGACTCTGATACTATGTTAAATTTGATGTACTGGTCAATTTTTTTAAAAACTTAAATCGTTCAGAAGAGCAACATCTGTAATTTTATAACACTCTCACCCATCCAAGACAAGCCCCTCCCTTTCTATCTCCCCAAGCTCATGTGTGACCTCTACCAGTCGCTACTTCCTCTCCCCAAACTTATCCCACTCCCTAATTTAAAGTCTCCTTTATCTTTGATATTACAATTTTTGGCACAAGAACCCATTATCTTTGTTGTTGTCTTAATTCAGGTAGAGTACAACACCAGCAGCTGCTCTGGATTATGCGATCAAGAAGGCCTCAAGTTCTTTTGGCACCGTTACAGAGGCAGGCATGAATATTGGTATTGCTTTACTTTTGGATTTCTGTTAGCCAAATGTCAACTTTACATTATCGTCCTGAATCTCCTTTCTTTCTATTTTTCCTCTTCTTTAAAATTTATAACTTATGGGAAAAAACATTGAAAAAATTGTGCACTGTGAGCACTGAGTACAAATATTGCTAATGCCTTATCTTTTTTGTTCATGCAATCCACAACTGGAACTATTTTATCTAGAATAATTTCGAAACTTTTTGTTTGCAACTTTACATAAAGTTTAATTATCTTGCATCTTATTTCGTAGTCTTTGTTGTCTTTTTCTTTATGTTTACAATTTACATGATTTGGAGAAATCAGAAGGAATGCATAAATGGTTTTCAAATCATATTTATTTTCTTTAAGATCATTTCAACTCTGTATTTTTTACTCCAGTTCAATATTTTCTGGTCTGAAGCATATCTTGAGGGTTATAATGCACGAGGAGCTGCGTAATGATCAGAACATCTGCTCATGTAAAATCTCTGAACATAGAGTCCAACAATCCTTGGTGAGAATGTATTTCTTATAACAGATGTAGACCTAGAAAGCTACGACAGCTTTGTGAGTGCCAAAGGAAAGGCCGACTCAACAAATATGACTAGACCACTGACATGGAGGCTCTCTTGCCTTTTGGCTTCATTTGAAGTTTTCTTCAGGTGGCAAGTCAGCTCACAGCCTGCTTCACGATAGTCATGAATGTTAGGTGGTTTTATATATATGATGGGCATCATTTTTTTTGGGTAAGAGATGGGTATCAGTTATTGTAGATCAAGAAGAAAAAAAGGTCGTAGGTCTCAGTTTTTCTATGGCCACCAATGTGCCATAGACGAGACCAAGCTGAGGGAATACAAGGGGGGCTAGGGATGGCACCCGCCGCGGTTCCGGACGGGGAACACCGCCCCCGCCCCGACCCCGTCGTCCGCCCCCCGTCCCCCGCCCCGAATTCCCGGTTCGGAGGGAATTTTATTCCCCGCCCCGATCTCCGCGGGGCTCCGAATCCTCGCAGGGATCCGATTTTCCGAATGTTTTATTAAAAAATATGAAAAAATTAGAAAAAAATAAATTATTATAGAATAAATTTCACAACATAAACTTTAAAAAATTAAAAAAAAGTTAATTCAATCACCTCTGCACTGTGCGCAAAGGTGATTCAATCGCCCAAATTTGGGCGATTGAATCACCTCTGTGCACAGTGCGTAGAGGTGAATCAAATCACATCTGCGCACACTGTGCGCAGAGCCGCATAGGTGATTCACCTGTGCGCAGAGGTGAATCGCCCTCGTCGACAACGACAATGGTGACCATCGAGTCGACGACGGCGGCGGCCCTCGAGTCGACGACGGCGGCGGCCCTCGAGTCGACGACGACGGCGGCCCTCGAGTAGACGACGATGGCGGACCTCGAGTCGATGACAATGACGGCCCTCGTCGACGACGACGATGATGACCCTCGACGACCCACGATGACGCCGCCGCCGACCGGATCGAACAGATCGATGATGCCTGGACGATGCCGATGCCCTCGACGATAATGACGCTGATGCCCTCGACGACAACGATGACGACGACGCCAATGCCCTCGATGACGGCGACGATGACGACGACGATGCCAACGCCCTCGACAACGATCCACGATGACGTCGCCGCCGATGATGACGACTGGATCGATCGAATCGACGACGACCGGATCGACGATGATGCCTTCCAAGGACGGAGCTACGTATGGTTGGGGGGGGGGGGGGGGGGGGCTTGGCCCCCCTAACATTTTGATATTATACTACTTCATATATGTTTTAATGTTATAATGTTACCTTATATATATGTTGGCCCCCCTCAAATTATCAAATAATCAATGTTAGACTTGTGGAATGTGTCATCTTTATAAGTTGGGAGGTCAAGGGATCAAATCCACCCATGAAAAAAAATTTTTTGGCCCCCCCTAATTTTCTTTTCTAGCTCCGTCCCTGCCCTCGATGCCGCCGCCGCCGCCGCCACTGACGATGACTAGATCGACCCGCCCGGATCGCCGATGCCCTCGACGATAATGGCGGCCCTCAAAATCGACGACGACATAATCGACCCGCCCTCGACCAGATCGACGATGCCCTCGACGATCCACGGCGCCCTCAACGATGACGACATTGGTGACCGGCGAAGGGACCCTGGCGGTCGACTGTCGACGGCCAGATGTTGCTGTTTGGGGAGAAAGAAAGAGAGTTTCGATGGTCTAACTTAGAGGAGGAGGAGGAGGAGGAGGAGGAGGGGGGGGGGGGGGGGGGGGGGGGGGGGGGAATATTGCCATCCCTAAGGGGGGCATTGAATGATTTTCCCATTTGTTTGCCTAGATTTTGACTCGATTACAATGTATGTATATGTGTTGTTTTAGTTCGAGTCTAAATAGTCCATTCGTTAGCTCACTTTCTTTGATGGTTATAATTAATATACATCGATACGAGAGTCCTTTTCGGTTTTAGACAAGAAGACATCTCCACTCTTCCTGTTTAATATGTTATTATACTCTGGAAATCCACTAGCATTTGTATTTTGTCGTGGAAAATTTTTATATAACTATAGTTGCTAAAATATAATATGACATGGACAATATTTTTATATATCTCTTTGCTAAAAAAATTAGCATAAGATTTTGACTTCATTCTTATATATACTTCATTAAGTACTTTTAGTTAAATCCTAATTATTTTTAATATAAAAAATCACATATCTTATATCTACTTAACACCACTAATTATTTTTAATTAATATGAAGAGTCATAATTATTTTTTGAATTTGAAAGATTAAATATGTTAACCATATCATATTTAATTATTATGTATCTTATAATATAATTATAATGATCAAGAACCTCAATCCTTTCTCCATTTTTATTTTCTCTTTTCTCCTTTGTTGAATTATTTTATTCTATTATTTGACTTCATGCATACACTTATTTAATGAAAAATTATGATAACTTAAGTTTATTAATTTTTTTAGTTAATGCCGTCAAATAATATTTTTTAAAAAATTTAAAAAGTCATATATCTTATATTCATTTAACTCTATTTATACTTTTAATTAATAAGAATATTTATAATTATTTTTAAATTTAAAAGAACACATACATTAATCATATCACCTTTATTATTATTTAGACTAGGATTTGAAAAAAAACTTATAAATATTTTAGATAATATATTTAACAAATTGTCAGTAGCAAAATTCTAATGCATTTTTCGGTAGCAAAATTGTCGGTAACATTTGTCTTAGTAAGATATTTATAGATATGTTGTATACTAAAAAAAAGTATTTATATATTATAAATCATATTAAAGTATTTATATATTCATGCAAAGCGCGAGTAAGTTATCTAGTTTATTTATAAGCTATACAAATATGTAATAAGTAAAATATTGATACAAATTTGTAACTGCAAGCTATTTTTTTTTTTTGTAATAGATTAGGAGAGTTAACCAAAAGGTTTTAATATTATTATGATTGTGTTAATTAAGAAATAAAAAAATGAAATGAAAATAACATAATAATTCAAATAAGAAAAGGAAAAAAATGTGTGAGAGAGAAGAGATGAGACAAGTAAAAATAATTGAAGGAAAAAAAATGGTGTAATGGAAGGTAAAAAAGTTGCATGATGCATCGATTAGAAAAAAGAGGACGTCGACAGTTTCTGTTCTGGAGTGCATATTATTAAAATTTAATGACGCCACCAGTACGTGCCACTACAAAGAAAAGTCTAATTAAAATATCGAATCAATTAGCTAACAGCATCGCATGGATGCACGAAGTGGCGACCCCTCTCATTTGATCCTCTCTTCCAACTTGTCCGACTTCACCACCGGATTCGCCTCGGAGATCGCCGCCCGGCCAGACTTCTTGAAGTCGAAGGCGCAGTCGTGCTCCTCCGGGTAGCGGTGCGCGCCGCAGAACGTAACGCCGCACCGGCACTTGAACCCGGCGGCCAGCCCGACCTTCTTGTTGCACTGCCCGCACCTGTTAGGCCGCGTCGCCGTCGACACTTCGACCGCAGACAACGCTAACACCGCCGACGCCGCCTCGGGAATCTGCTCGGCCAACTCCTTTTTCTCGGCGGCGGCGGCGACGGCCTTCTTCTGGAGGTTCAAGAGGTAGTCCCGGTAGCATTTAGAACACAGGTCGCCGGTGGCGGCGCTGCCGAAGAATCCGCAGCCGTTGGCGCAGGGGCGGGGGATTCGGCATCCGTCCGGCGTCTCCATGGTTCGCTTCTTGGTGCTCGAGGAAGAGGACGAGGAAGGCGAGAGAAGCTTTGCTTAGGGTTTCACAGGCGTATGTGAGAAAGAGACGGCTTACGAGCCAAGTGCGCGTATATATAACACACCAAGGCATGCGTTTTGAGTCGGAAGAGGAATTAACGACCATATTATTAATTAGAGTAGGAGAAGGATCTGGAATATTAATTTGTGATTTTTAATTTATTGATGAATTAAGAACAGTTTATTAGACGTACGTTAATTGACTCTTAATGTATTCCTTACAAAAATTATTAAGGTCATGTGACTAACCTAATTCTCCCTAAATTGGGGTGCCAAATGAAGTAAGAAACTCTCAAAATATTTTATTTTGTATTTGAACCAATTACAAAAGTTTTAAATTTCTCCATAGGATATTAGCTGGACGGTCAGTTTAATCGGTTCAATCACGATCTGAGGCTGGTCCAATCCAATTTATGTGCAAAATCGAAAATATTATTGACCTGTTCAATCAATAAACCAAAAAAAAAAATCGGTTCAACTTCAAATGTGTTTAAAAAATTTAAAAAAAAGATAACAATAGAAAGTTAGAAAGGAAAGTTAAAAAGTGGGAAAGTATTTAAATTAAGTATAGGTGAAATCTAAAAAGGAAATAAATAAGAAAAATGAATAGGGAGAGAGGAATTAATGAAAATAGAAAAAGGAAGGTATCAAGATGAAATTAAAGAAAAAAATAAAGGAAATAAGCTTGATATATTACAAATAAATTAATATATTATCATGGTAATATAATATAATATAATATAATATAATATAATATAATATAATATATTAATAGTAATTTTTTATTAATATTTAACTATGCGTTATAAGTTACGATTAACATATTTATTCAGTATATAATATTAATTATTATTTATATCTTTAAAATTACTATAAATAATATTATTTTAATAAAATTAAGTTGAACTCGATTGAATTCGATCCAACCATGACCCATTTAGTTGTCCGACTAGATTTTTGCCTGATTATTAAAATATTTGCTTGTCCACCTTCCTATGTAAACATTCATTAGCTTAAGCTTAGGCACTTTTAACAATAAATAAATAAATAAATAATGCGAGAAAAGATTTCATAGAAATTTAAACTCGAGATTTTTTTTAGATATCACTCATGAATATAACTCCGCCTATGTTTTATAGCCGATCCCAAGCCCGGATAAAGGATGATGGTTGTGTTAGGCCCCGACAGCCAGCGTAAAACCCTATCGAATCTCATGAACATGGATCAACGAATGCGGAATGACGTCGTATGATCCATGTAGTCGACCACACATAGTGGGATAATGCTTTGTTGTTATTGTTGTTTATATCACTCATGAATATATATAAGTCAATTATCATTCAGTAAATTTTTATGTTATGGTGGGGAAACAAACTAATATCATTTTCTTTTCTATAACCTAATTAAGATGGTTAACTTAAAATTTGATCGATTTTAGTTTCCTACAAAGTTATTTACTTATTTTCATCAAGTGTTTCAAGTTATTTTCCGAATTATATGGGCTACATTTATTCTGATGAAAGATATTACCATTGTACAAGTTTCAAAAATCAAACTTTAAGGGGCCGTTTGGACAAAGAATAACTTTTGAAGAATAATAAAAGTTATTCAGAAGAATATAATATTCCTATCATATTCATATTCTCTCCTTTGTTTGGTGTAAAAAGAATAACTTTTAAATATATTACATTTTACAATTAAATTATTTTATTATAACTAATTGACATTTATTATTGTTATTATAATAAAATAATTAAATAATAATATATGATTAAATTATAAAAAAATAAAAGAAATGATAAAAGATGAAAAATGTGAGAATATGTCTATTCCTTTGTTTTGGTGGAATAAAAATCTTGCTGTTTTATAGAATAAAATGGTGGTATCATGAGTTCCAATGTGATTTCAAAGAAAACATACCTTGACCGACTTAACCTTAATCTGCTACCCGTTTGGCGATATTCATCAGAATAGGAAGTTGTTCCACACTTTATCCATGAACCAAACGGCCTCTAAAGTTCCAACTTTCTAATTTTCAATTTACTTTTTATATAATATAATTAGTATTAATCTATAATGTATAATATATGACTTAGTGACTACTTTAATTATTATATTATTATATAATAATTAAGTCATTAATTTATAATTATTAAGTAAATAAATTTGTAAAATGAATTATTGAGTAATAACTAATAAGTTATAAGAATATAAGTTATAAGTTATAACCTTACACATAAAATTAACTGGTAAGTATTTAATAAATATATATTATATATAATTATTGTATAATTCATTCTAGCAGAATATCATATGAGTATAAGACTATAGTATTAGTGGTATACTAGTATAGATATTAGATAGTATACTACTAATTTACTATATACTAAGTTATAACTAAGTTACACTAGGTAAATTAGTACTTAATTATCCATAACTAAGTTACTATATACTAAGTTGTAACTAAGTTATACTAAGTAAATTGGTACTTAACCATCTTATAACTTAGTTATAACTTATATAATAATTTACTAATTAATTATAGCTTAGTTGTATAGTTCATAATAGTAGAATATCATATTAGTATAAGACTATAATATTAATAGTATAGATAGTTAAGTACTAACTTACTATTTACTAAGTTATAAGATGAATTCCTGACTTTGTGTTTGAGTATCTATATCAAATTAAGTTATAAGATCATATAATGAATGCAGGAATTTAGGATTTTCAAACAATCACTGACATTCGTAAAGGATCTTTAGTTACTGTAACTGAGATAGTATTCTCACAACAACCTCTATTTTAAACCCATTTTGAGTGAAAATGCAACATCATTTTTTTTTATATTTTGATATGTAGACTCATTTCAAAATGTCAAAGAAGCAGTCTTTTTTTCACTCGAAATTGGTCTACAATGATTGTTGTGAGAATGCTATCTCGGTTGCTTAATGAGAGAAGAGGAGCTTGAGAGAGAGTATGTGAGAGATTGAGAGTGAGATGAAAGAGATTGAGAAAGAGAGGGAGAGGGGGTGAGGCGGAGCCATGGAGGGCACTTGACTGAGGAGAAGAGGGATTCGACGAAATTTTATAGGGTTTAAACATGGCCTGCGTTCATTAAACATGGCCCGTATTGTTCTCTTTACACCCGTGTTATCCTGCCAAATCACCCGTGTTCATGTTATCAAGTCGGGAGTTTCGTTAAAATAAGTAATGCGGACCATGTGATTTCAGCGCGGGCCGTATTTTTGCGCAGTCGATGTTGATGTGTGGAAAAAACTCGTGCCGAAATAAGTCGTGACGTGTTGGATCCGTGTCCATCATGCTCGGAACGTGTCGTGCCCACGGTGCATATGTGCGACCCGGCAAGGAATGGCATGAACAGAACCCGTTTTTCGTGCGCGGGCTATGTCTGCGCCGGGCTGAGCCGGGCTGATGGCGCGCCGGGCCGGGCGGCTTGCCTGAAATTCTATCTCTAGTTGTTTGTACGTGTGCCTTATAATCCGAAAAAAAATCTCGAATTCAAATTTTTTGGGAAATCCTTATTTATTTATTTATTATTTATTTTTAATTAAAAGATAGTTTAAACTAATGAATGTTGCCAGGTAGGTCCAAACCTAGACATACATCCTAATATCCCATGTAGTAATTAAAGAGTACTCTTGGATTTGGTTTTCATGCAAAAATTATTCTTAATTTTGATCAACGTACTTATGCTTCGGTGCCTCGATTTGGGGAGAATTAAGTTGGTCAAGTGACGTTAACAAATTTTTAAATATATATATATATATATATATATATATATATTAAAGAGTTAGTTGCCGTCTAATATTTTTTCTTAATTAATCAAGAAAAAAATCACCGTTTAATATTCCGAAACCCTCTCTTACTCTAATCAACAATATGGTCGTTAATTACTCCTCTTCCGACTCTAAATAGGTAATTAACTTAATGTGTCATATATACGCGCACTTGGCTCGTAACCCTTCTATTTCTCACGTACGCCTATGAAACCCTAAGCAAAGCATCTCTCCTCTTCCTCGCGCATCAAGAAGAGACGCATGGAGGCGCCGGACGGATGTCGAACCCCCCACCCCTTCGCCAACGGCTGCGGATTCTTCGGCAGCGCCGCCACCAACGACCTGTTGGGGGGCTCATATGTATAAGTATTATACTTATTTTATTTTTTTACAATTTTTTATATGAAATATGTATAGTACTATATAAGGGATAAAAAATTTGAGGGGGCGAAGGCCCCCCGCAAAACCCCCTGGGTCCGCCCCCGGAGGCGGCCTAACAGGTGCGGGCGGTGCAACAAGAAGGTCGGGCTGGCCGCTGGGTTCAAGTGCCGGTGCGCGTGCACCGATACCCAGAGGAGCACGACTGCACCTTCGACTTCAAGAAGTCTGGCCGGGCGGCGATCTCCGAGGCGAATCCGGTGGTGAAGTCGGACAAGATGAACGAGAGGATCATATGAGAGAGGGACTCTAACTTCGTGCATGCATGCGATGTCTTTGGTTAATTTATTCGATATATTTAGGCCTTTTTAGTTTTCTTTCATATAATTTTTTCCCTAACGGTGTGTCTTTTTACCCACCATTTTTTCTTAACTAATTTTACTTCTCTCATCTCCTCTCTCTTCTCCATCGCACGCACTCTCACACATTATTTTTCTCTTTATCTTATTGTCTTATTTTGATTTTTTTATTTCTTAATTAAGAATATCATAACAATTATTAATTTATAGTATATTATTAAAATATTAAATTCAATTAATAATTTTAAAGATAATAAATATTCAATATTTTATTTATTACATATTATATATTTTATAAGCAAGATTCATTTGATCTTATTAGGTTTTCTAAACATTTTTTATTATATATATTTTAAATATATTATCTTATAAAAAATATTATATATTTTTAATTAAACTTAGCAAGTCATTACTCTGTTCACATAGCAACTAATCAATTCATAATTAAGCAAGATATCATTCTCCGTGCATATAAAATATGCCAACTAATAATATAATTACGAACCGATAAGTAATGATTCTATTTAAGTTTGCCATTTTATTTTATTCATTAGTTAACTAAAAAATAATTATAAAATATAAATTAATGCTTTATTTAAATTAAAACAGTAATATATTAAGATGAAATACTTAAAATATTCAGTATTTATTCAATTATTACTATGTTTTTATAATAGTATTATTCGTTTATATATATATATACTTATAGAAATAATTATCATAATGTACATATCTGATAAGATCAAGTTCTAGATCTAGGTATCTTCAAGGCAAATCAAATTATCAAGGTGTAGAGTTAACCCCAATATTATCAAAATCAGACCGGACTAACCAATACAATTGGTTCGACCACGAGTCGACCATTGATTCGATCTGATTGCATATTAAAACTAATTTTGACATTGAATTGAGAAAATCCGATTGAACTTGTTCAATTAATTCAATTTAAAATTTAAAAAATAAAAGAAAAAAGACAAAAATAGGAAAGTTAAAAAGGAAAAAAAAGAAAGGAATATAAGGTTAAAGATGAGAAAAATAATTTGGTCAAACCCGATCGGATCGTCCAACCACAACCTAGTAATGAGTCCAGTCCAGTTGTCAATCCAATTCTAAAAATATTGGTTAAGCCGGAGGTCATTCCTTTATCTCTAGCGATCCCATGGCTTTGGCAACGGTGACCCTGGCTGAGGTCAGATTCCTCTATCTCATCTCCCTCTCCCTCTCTCTGAGCTCCGACAACTTGTAGGAAGTTTGGCCGCCCAAGCCGCCTCAGCTGGATCTAGCTGCTTGGCATCCGGATGTCCAGCTGCCTCAGCCGAATCCAGCAGCAGCCTGGCAATCAGATCAGTCTGCCTAGCGTCCAAATTGTTTTATATTTTTAAAAAGTTTTTGACGGATAAATCCGTATGATAAAAATTTCAATGATCACCCTTCGGAAGTTCCGAAAGATAGACGTGAAATTTCAACAAGTAACTCGAATTTTCGAAGGCACTCATCTTTCATAAATATTGACGTGAGTTACCCATCGAAATTTTCAAAAGACGTCTCAGCGATGACTTTATCTATTAGAAATATCAATGATTTTTTTGTAGTCGTCGAAGAATCGTTGTCAATGAGCATTTTTTCAACGACAATGTCTCGTCGAAAAATAGATTTTTTGGATTTTATCGAATTTTCGACAGATTTTCCCATAAAAAAATTGGTAAAAATATAGTTGCTTAACGAGATAAAATAAAATACATTCATTCATTAATCAACAAACTAAGTTTTATGTACATAATTTTACAAAACAAGGAATGTTTAATATTGTATTTATTACATGTAATATATTTATTATATATTAATTTAAATTGTTATTTTACTATCTTATATGTTGTCTAAAATAATTTATTATATTTTAAAATTATTTTTAAAATTCAAACTTAACATTTATCCTTTTACAAATTGTATTTTATCTTTACGGTTCTTATATTTTATTAAAAATCCACTAAAATTAATCTAACAAGTATATTTTAATTAATTATATATAATTTCACCCAAATTAATTTGTTAATCCCACTATTCTCGAGAATAATTGCGGGAAATGGAGGTGAGCGGAGAGAAAAGGAAAAAAAAGGAGAAGAAAATGAAGATGAACTATTAATCTTGTTTAGTAAAATAAATAAATAAAGGTGAGGGAGGAGATTGAGAGTTAAATATTACCCTTGTTTATAAATGATGAGAAAAAAAGAGGGCAAGAAGGATAATCAATATTGATCGATATTATAGTCTTATCTTAAATGCAATTTTTACATAGCCTCATTTCGTGAGTAGTCTAACATTTGCTTTTACAAAGTTAATTATGTTGGAAGTTTTGATGATCCAACTTAGCAATTAGGAAATGGACTAACCTTTTTTATGATAATTTGACTACTAGGAAATGGATGAGTTTTTTTTTTTTTGGGTGGGGGGGGGGGGGGGGGGGGGGGGGGGGCGGGGGGTGCAATTTCTTTTGTCGGCATAATTTTTGTGGTGAAAGTTAAAGTCATTTGTAATGTTGATAACTTAAAGATTAGGAGAAAATGTTTAAACATGGCAGCCATTTGGTCCAAACATCTTCAAATTATACAGACCCACATCATATGTGGTTTATGAGAAACAAGTACAGCAGCAACTGCAAGGGTAGGTGATTGGTCTTTTTGTGTGTATGGCACTATGGCCTAATGATAATTGTCATCTTAGGAAAAAAAAGGGTAAGAAAGTGAAACATTATTAAGATTTTTTTCTTTGCATCTATACACTATTCAGAATTGTGAAAATGTATGCTCGCAGAGACGGACCCGTAATATAAAATAAGAAGTTTCCCCTCTTAAATAATAAAAAATCAATCTCCGATTCATACCATTATGAATCGGATGATGATTAATGAATATAATGATATTACAAATATTAAATCATTTTTCATATGTATATAATATTTAAAATTTTAATACTTGATCCTCTTAAATTAAAATAAAATTTATCAAGTTAAATTTTAGTAAATTTAATTTAATATTTTATTAATAATTAATTAATGTATTATTTTTATAATATTATTTGGTCCCCCTTAGTCCGTCCCTGCTGAGACGTGAAATGATTAGTTATATTCAAATTAATACAATTCAAAATTTCTATCCCAATTGAATTGACCATAAGTACACACGATATATCTACTATAGTGCTTAGGATATTAAGACCATATAAAGAAAATGTTACATTTATACAAAAGCTAAATATTCTAAACTATGTATGATAAAAAAAACAAGGAAACCGTGAAATTGTAGTTGTAGATGAAATAGAGATATGTTTAGTAATTTTTAAATGAAAATTATAAAAAAAAACTTAGCTAACTAAGAGATATACAAAGTGCATGCATTTGATAAATCAATAATAAAAAAATAATTTCGGACTAATTTCATTACATACGTATGTGTCGGATTCAAACGCATTAATAGCACATTTAATTATATTAAATTAATTTATTCATATTAGAAAAAGATGATAATATACTAGTTTGTTTATCACATCCCATCTAGTTTGAGCCGTTCGAGCCAATGGAGAGTTCGGAAAATAAATATATAGTAAATTTTCAAGATTGAAATTGTGTATATAAAATATTACCAATCCAATTAGACGAATTAAAAAAAATTGAAGGGAAAACTTTGTTGGAATTTAAAATCACTCAAATTTTAAGCTAATACTCTTAGTTAAGGACCTAGGATTATGAGAAGAAAATTTTGGCATTGGATTGTTTTGGCCCCACAACATGATAAGTTGCTTGTAGGGAAGAAAAGTATCGTGTTCATACCGATTAATTCGTGTTTGATCGTGCTGCGAGTCATGTTGTGCTAATAAGAAAATTTTTCACTTCAACATGATCCATGCTCGACCAGACCGGACCGGATTGGACGGTTCCTTTTTTTTTTTTTCCTTTAGGTTACTATTGAAAGATAGTAGCAATAAGTCAATAACCCACGTTTTACCCATAAATAAATTATTGGACGAAAGACACAAGTCTTGATCCTTAATTAGGTCCTCTCTTCTAGATTTTAACACAACCACACAGGTGATACAATGGAGGCGGAGGTGTGAAGCACACTTTGATTTACACCCTGGAAAGCAGCATTTAAGACGTCAGGATGGTTCACATGATCGTGCATGATATTTGGACGTTCTTCTCGTGAGATTTTGATGTCCATCTTACACTTTCACGCACGATCACGTGCGAAATTTTGGCATTCATCTCGCAAGATTTTGATGTCCATCTCGCACTCTCACGAACTCTCTCTCTTGCGCGCACGCGCCCGATTTGGAGGCTGATGGTGTAACACCCTCAAAATTAACTCTTCTGTCACGTTGGTAGTCAGATTGATCAAGGGAGCGCTATAATGCCTACTACTTTTTTGACTTTGATCGGTCAACATATGACACACGTGACAATAGAATTAATAGAGAAATGAACGAATGAAAAGAGATTGCGGAAGAAATATGGAATCATAAGGTGTCACACTTGAAAGAATAGTTCAAGAAAAAGGGAAATGGAGATAAATCAAATAGTTCAAGCAAATAGCTACATAAGCAAGGTTAAAATCAGAAATTCAGATGTCTTTGGAATACAATATTGCAATAAACTATTAAAGAACTAACAGAGCGGGAAGCTGTAGTGTCTTGTAAGTCATGTGCCGCTATCCTCGAGCTTTGCATTTTCCACAATCTTCCTAAGCAGAATTTTCACCTGCAAAATCTCAAAGCAGGGGCATGGAATGTCCGTGAGCTAACGCCCAGTACACATAAATTCATAAATGATAATATGATGAAATCTATACTGATAAAAGATAATCAATGATCAGTTACTTTATTCATTGGTTTCAATACTTTGATCTCTATAGGCTATGGACCATACATATATAGTTCTGTACTTTGTTCTTTATTTAACAATACCTTATACAATACCGTACTATACTTTACTCTGTTCATTACCATATTTTGCTATTCATTACCATACTATGTCATTCATCACTATACTCTGTTATTCTATGTTATGCTCTATGTGGTATTACGTCTTTTATATTACTATGAGGTACTTGATGTTCGTTATCCTATGCGAACTCGACTTTAAATTAGGTGGAAAGCTAAAGATATCTTTATACCATATGTTGTCAGGATGCCCATGAAAGAGAAGGTGTATGCTAAGGCATACCCTTTTCGAAATACAGGTGGGAGATGACCTACACCCCAGGAACAGTGGTCGACCTGTAGGTTCATCGTCTCCTCAACTGAGCTACTTATCCCTATAGCATAAAGCAATATAATCCATATATGCCCCCGTAGGAGAAGAGTGCGTCAATACGACACCCTTATTCGGAACACAGGTGGGAGAGGGTCTGTGGTCCAGGAACAGTAGTGGTTGATACCAGTAGGTACACTGTCTCCTCAGTGCAGCTACTTGTCCCTTACTATACCATAACTTGATCTGTACTCTGGGTGACACATAGCTATCACATTACTTTATATTTACTTTAATTATCTTATTTACATGTGTGGAGTTTGGAAATCAATATTCAGAGAAGGGGGTAAAGTCTAATCCCCTTCCTATAGAAAAGGCTCGTCACACGTCTTACCATGTTGGACATGGCCTTAAATGGGCTAGTCGAGATTTGGGCTGAATTATGGTAGTTCTGGTCACTCAAGGGCATTTTAGTCATTTCTATTAAGGTCTGAAATTATTTCTGTAATAGGACCGGTCGGCCGATATCATTGGACCGGTCGACCGATATTACTAGATCGGTCGACCGATCGGGATTCGTCGGTCCTTTCACCTTGCATTGAACCGGTCGACCGTTTTATGTGAACCGGTCGATCGGTCGTTGTGCATCGGGAGGTCAGGGGATCGGTCGATCGTTCTTCAAGGATCGGTCGACCGATCTACACTAATGGCCTCGACGACTTCTTGCCGGATCGGTCGACTGATCAAATCAAATTGGTCGACCGACCTTACGGCCGTCCTGATCTTTAAACAGATCGGTCGACTGTTCGCTCAGAACCGGTCGATCGGTTTCAGCGGACAGAACAGAGCGGCGGCCTTCTTCCTCAATTCCGACCGATCTCCGAGCATCCATTTGCAATACACATAATACAAAAAACATTCCTACATGTCTCTAGATCGTAATGAAATCGAAATGCGCGACTCATGATATACATTTATTTGTCTAGGGGATTTTACGTCTATGGTACCTTTTTACGAACATTTCTAGTCGCCGGAGCTGTCGTTGTCGACTTGGTCGGTCGATCCTAGCTGGCGCGAGTGCATGCCTAGTCCTCGCGAAGGTGTCGAGGGAGGTCTGGTGCGTATAGGTCGTCTCGTCCGTGCTCACATCGCTCGTCACTCGGTCGCCGGAGAAGGGAGAAGAAGGAGGAGGAGGCGGCTGTGAGGGGAGTCCAAAGGAGACGAGGGAGTCCACTCCACTCTTTTTTATCCTCTACGGCTGCTTCTTCTCTCGTGGGCGACGTGGGGGAGTGGGGGAAGAGGGAGGGAACACCGATTCTCTTGTCCCTTTTTTTTTCTTTTTTTTTTGAAAACGTGCAGGCCGTTACAGGCGGAGCGTGACCTCGAAGCCATCGACTTGGAGGCTGCAGTGGCCAATGTCAGACCAAAGCGCCAGAGCTGCAACTCGATCACAATCTTGGATCTCTCTCGATCTCTAGAGCTGGATCGCGAGGTGTCAATCGATCGATCATTCACGAGGTGAATCTCTCTCTCCCTCTCTCAATCTCCGAAGAGGCGAGGCGACAATCTAATCATCGACACTGAGAGAGGAGAGGCAGTCTGGCAATCGATGAGGCGAATTCAGAGATCGGCGATCGAGGGTGAGGGATAGGAAGAAGAAGATGGTGCTCTCGCTCGCGGACAAATGCTTGGAGATGTGCGTGCGAACAAAAAGGGCATACCACGCAGGACCAGGACCAACAGCTACCTCTGCGTGATCTCCAGGAGGAAGAAGAATAAGAAGAAAGGGCGTCTTCCCGCAATGTGCACCGTCAGATCGCCTCTTACCCGTTCAGATCGTACACTTTCTTTGTACTGTTGAATTCAATCAGGATGTCTCATACGCTGCTTGAGAGGGCGTGAAGCCTTCGTACCTCCATTTTATCTTATAATGACTACTTATAAGAACCATCAAATTTATCCAAAGTCAGACGAGGAACATGTAATTTAAGTCCACAACCACAAACACTGAAACTCTTGAATAACCATATACTGCCTTTCTCGCTGCAGGTTTCCGACATGCAGGTTGGATATCATGAATTCATGATATCTTGCATTAGATCGATTTACATCTGCATTTTGTGCCCAGGAAATAATTATATAAATATTACCTTGTCCAACATTGATCTGTTGTCAGAGAATCCAACTGGCTTACACTATTAAATGTTTTTTCCAATTAGATAGGACAACTGGCTAATCAAGTCGACATGAAATGGAAAACTACTTTTGTTTTCATTCAAGCTTCTCTTCATCAACCTACAGATTATGATCAGAAAATTAATAGAGAGAAAATCAAATAGGTTGAATAAAAAAGTGAAATTTGGTAAATATATGCGGAGTAGAATTTAAATTAAAAATATTAGCCATTTTTTGTTCACTCAATTTTTTATAACTATGCTAAGTTCAAATTTTAGTTTAAACATGTCGTTGTAGTGCCTTTTCTAGTTCTTGTAATTTAGTGTGTTCCATTCTTTGTCGAACAAACCCTTTTGGATGAGATTGCTCACCTGCTTCCATCAGAAAACAAAACATAAGTAAAAGGTCAACAAAAGAAGGAAAATGTGGAATCTCAAAAGGATGATGCGCGCTGTTGAGTGCGTGATTCAGGTGTTGCGACCTGGTTTGGCCACTCAGTTCATCGGTGAAAAAACCAAAGAGATGGAGAGATGGCGATCTTGCGGGCGGTGGCAATCTCGTGCCAGCGACGAAGATCGTGCGACGACGGTGACATCTTCGCCTCCGCTCCGGCCTTCTTCGCCTCATCCGACGACGACGACCACTTCGCTAGTCCGTGCAGCCAAGTCCCCTTCGCCTCCGATCCAGCCTTCTTCGTCCCATCCGACACCGCAGATGACTTCGACTTTGCCGCTTACACCATCCTCATCGAGTCCGACGCTTCGAAGTCGAGGGTCATCAACATGGCCGTGAAGTCCAACTGGGAGAACCTGTCAGATAGGATAGGCGGCATGGGATTTAACGTCGCCTCCATGCGACTTTGCCGCCATCACGATTTCTCGGGGCGACGGCGACCTCGTAGTGATGAAGGAGCACCTTATGGCGACGGCGACCGCATGGCGAGATCCCGCCGACTGCGACCGCATGGTGAGATCCCGCCGACTGCGACCGCATGGTGAGATCCCGCCGACTGCGACCTCGTGGCGGCCTCGCGGTGATCTCGCGAGCGATGGTGATCTCACGGTGACGAAGATTGTGCAGCGAAGATGACCTCTTCGCCTCCGATCCTGCCTTCTTCGACCCATCCGACGGCGACCCCTTCATCATTGTCCATGCTGCATCTTCTTTCTCCGTTTTTTTTCACCGTGAATCGCACCCTCATTTGCCCTGAGCCATGCTCCTTACGCATGAACTACATGCACCATCTGCGATGGGGGAGAACTATCCTAGGGGGGAGGATATCTATTAAACCCATCTCAAAAACGTGTGGGATCACATTTTTCCTCTTCTCTCCCTTATCATTTCTTGGTTGCTTGATCAAATGGATTTAGTGCTGAATTAATAAATTCTATGAGATAATGATTACACCATTGACCAATCAACTTGGTACAGCAGTGTGAGATGGGCAAGTTAGTCAATCTATTAGTCAGATCCACTTAATAAGACATTTCATGGCAACTGTTCTTTATATATGCTTTTGTGGCAAGTCATTAGACGATTATGCATGCATGCTGTTGGAAAGGAAATTACATCTAATTCGGATGGAATATATCATTTACAAAAGCATTTCAATTTCTGGATGTGTTAATACAGATGGAAAACACCTAAAGAAGTAAAGATAACACGGTTACATTTCGTAACAATCAAAGTCAGTGACAAGAAGAGTAAATAAAAAGTACAGAAAACTGAAGTAGAAAGCTATCAAGAATAATGCGAAGCTCTTGTTATGCATCATTTTTTAAAATAATATTATGGTCTTCATTATATGTATGTGTTAAAAGAGAATTATTGGGTAGAAACCATGCCACGTAATGCCAAGAGTTCGCAGGTCATATACTGCAAGTCTGCAAGATGGTGTGACACCATCCATCTTATCCAGTTATCCTAGTTAGATGGCTATTGTAATTACTGAGCTCCACTGAAAACCACTTGTCCCCTCAGTAATATGACATTAGACAAAAAAAAAACAGTTGTAGCTATCAGTTGAATGGTCATTTTTGCACATTTACACTTAATGCAATAAAGAATTTATAATTTTAAATTGGAGAACAAATCCTATTTATTTCCGTCAAGCTAAAAAAATAATGTTTGATAGTAGAATGAGGCCAAACCCGTCAACGAACACCAATAAATTATACCTACGGGAAACTGGTAGGCAAACACACGTCTGCAGTTGAAAAAAACTCTGTGCAGGTAGCAATAGCATGGACAAAATGCGTTGTCCTGATCTTGGTTAGTTTGCTCCAACTAAGAGCAGACACAGGCGTTGTAAGGTCCAAAGGGATGGATTGAACAAGAACAAATCAGTGAGACAAGACAAGAAGACAGCTCCGTAATCTCCTCACTCATTGGCTCTTAGTCAAAGTAGTGGTTTTGTTTCCTCATAATGCGGAGAGTCACACGAGATAATGATAGGATTGGTCTAATTCAGTCCACCACATAGACAATTTAAAGAAATGAACAAAATTTGACAACATATGAATGCCAGATCTCTTACACTAATATCATACTAAATTGAATATATTGATTAACTGACCTAAAAGCTTTAGTTGACATAGACAATAACATCTTTTATATTTGTTATCTTAACACATTATGCATACCAGATGGAACAGTATCCCGTCTCGCCAACATGGCATTATGCGTATATATTACGCATAATGCCATGTTGGCGAGACGGGATACTGTTCCATCTGGTATGCATAATGTGTTAAGATAACAAAAATAAAAAATGTTATTGTCTATATATACACTTTGTATATATATAACAAATATATATATACAAATATATAACAAATATATATATATACACTTTGGACTGACTCAAAAGTTAGAATTATATAAGACTAATTTGCAAGCAGACAGATGAATGCGTTGGCTTAACGAGGGCTGATACAAACAAACTCGTTAGCACTGGACACGTGAACAACTGATGAATGCACAAGCATGAAATTAACTTAAGAAATGTCGACTGTACCTTGTGCATGCTGCATGTGTGGCATCGATCCACAGTACTGATGCCAATCTTCTTCCTAGATGATTTCAGCATGTGAGGCACAGGAACATTAGGGGTCAGTTTTACCAGCATTTGGCGAGCACAATGAGTTGCTTGTGCAGTCCCAAGTGGTCCACAGATCGATCAATTAACCTTGCTTTTTGGCTGTAATGAATCACCGAGGGAAGCAAAAAGTGCATAGGCATGTGAGAGCATCTGATCATCATCACGCAACCCAGCAGGTAGCTAAAATCAGATGCCTGATCTGCAGATTCCTTTTCCTATCCAGATAGAAAGGTTTCTGTGGACCTCTTGAGCAAGATTAGGCATTGAATGCACAAACATATATATTAGAAAATTTCTGCTCATTCTTGGAATGCAAATAATTATCCAAGCTTTACCTTTCTCCAGGATGATTGATCTCTTGCTTGGCTTGTTACAGGAGTGGAACAGTCAAGTAAAGTAATAATCCTCACAACATAAACGACTTAGTACGATGTCAAGTAAGAATTATTTATCTTGCAGCATGTGCATGCAATCTATGAATGCGATTAAATAAACTGTACGCATGAGCCTATTTTATCTTCACTGCTTTCTTTTGTTTTATTTTCCCCTCATCTTTTTTATTCCTTTCTCTTTCATTTCATATCTGGCAGAACAGTTAAAATGCCCATGCCGGTTGCATCAGCACCGTGGAGAAAGATACCATGGTGGCGTACATGGGAAGAAAGAAACATGTACCAGATTCTGCTTGCACATATAGAAGCAGGAAGAAGAAAAGGAGCCCTCATATTTAGATAAATAGAAACATTCAGGAAAGCTGCCTACTTGCTTGATGTCACGGTCTTTCTCACCTCCGAAAGCATGCAAATTCCAAAATTAAACCAGATGCCCATCACTTCCATCCATGACTTTTTCCATCCTCAACCAATTATGCTATCTTCTCATCTTTCTGATGACCTCCTGAAAGAACCTATGTTAAATTAGCTTCATCCATCGGCAAGTCCAGAATGCTCATAGATACTTGCGTAGCTCATTGAACTCAACAGTTTGAGCCACCAAAAGCAATTGTTTGTACTCAAGAAAGGAAAAACAAAAAAAACAAAACAAAAGAAACACCAAATTCCAACCCATGCAACAGAAATAATGAAAAAAAAAAAAGAATTCTATGGGCTTCCTAGTGTTTGATGGCAACAGAAAGTTCATAGCATTTCAGCTCAGGAGAAATCTAATTAGAATTTTTGCCATGCAACTTTAATGTATACTTCTTTAGCATTCTCTACAGCTTCCTGCTCTACAAATCTCGTGAATCTTCAACTTTAGAACGAGGAAAAAAATAAAGGGGAAGGGGAAGATATTAACAATAATGAATTTTTTTCCTTCATTCGACATTAATGGATGCTATTGAATCCGAAACCCGCACCTCCCAGATCCTAATTTCGCCATCCAAACCCGCAGTGCAGACTCGATACACCTCTCCGTCCTCCGCCGTCTCCCCGGTGGCAGTCGTGGTCCGCAACCGAAACGCTGTGGCCGACCGCACCCCCGTTGCATGCCCCTCCAAAACCCCCAGGCATCGGGACCCCTCATCTCCGCCGCGCCTCCAAATCCTGACCGTCCGATCGACGCTGCCACTGACGACTAAGTCGCCGGCGCACGCGAGGCAGAGCACCGCCTTCGCGTGCCCCCTGAAGGCGCCGGCGATGGCCGCGTGCCTCGCCGATTCTTCCCGCTCCCACGCCAGGATTGTTCCGTCCCCGCCGCCGGAGTAAAGAATGCTCCCGTCGCCGCTTACTGCGAGCGCGTTCACCGCCGCCGACCTGTGACCCTCCAGCGTCGCCAGCAGTGCGTGCCTTCGCCGCGGCTGCCTGAACCGGCTCTCGGAAGGCGCCGCTGGCCTGGACCACGCACGTATGCTCCCATTCGCGGAGCCCGTGTACACGGTGCCGTCCGCAGCGATGGCGACGGCGTTGACGGCATCATCGTGGGCGTGGAGGGATTCTATGCAGCGGTGGTCGCCGGAGGACTGCCAGACCTTAAGTGTCTTGTCCCAGGAGGCGGAGTAGAGGTATCCGTCACGGGAAACAGCAAGGGATGAGACGACGTCGGCATGCTCGATCCAGAGGCGACGGTGGTGTCGGCGGACGGTCACGTAGTTGGCGGGGAAGGGGAAGCGGAGAAGGCGATCGGACTGCGTGGGGAGGGTGGCGTCGAGGTGGAGGCAGCCGGAACGCCTCGAGCGGCCCCAGACGCGTATACGGCCGTCCTGGTGGGCCGTGAAGAAGGCTGGGGAACGGCCGCCATCGTCGGCGTAGTTAGAACGGGGAAGGACGACGGACTTGACGGCGCCGGCGAAAGGGATGCCGGGGATAGTCTCGACCGGGCACAGGGCCGCGAGGTCGAATACCGCTATCTCGGACTCTGAGGCCGCGTAAAGGAGCGGTTGGACGGTGTTGGAGACGGCGAGCGCAGGGGCGGCCGTGGAGGGCGAACGGAAGAGGGGTCTGAAGGAGACGAGGCAGCGGTGGAGTTGAGCAATGAGCGGGGCGGACGGGTTGCGGGAGATGGCAGCGGCGCCACCAGCGAAGGCGGAGGAGGAGGTGGAGGACGGGGAGTCGGAAACGGTGGCGCGCTCGACGGCGGTGGCGGGAGCGTCAGTGGCGGTATGATGCTCCGCGGAGGAGGAGGGGAGGAGGCAAAACGGCGGCATGGGGCTTGAGGGGCAGCTCCTATCGAGCGGGGAGTGGCAGGGTATTTATAAGGTGGAGAAATGACACGTGGTATAAGGTGATAGGGTGATCAAAGGAGAGCGCGAATAGTTTGATTGGTCCGAGGTTGGATGGACATTTTAGACTCGGAAAAAAATGAATAGAATTCTGGAATAAGTTTTAATAATGAATGTTCTATCTTTTATATTTTTCATGTCATATATTAAAAAGGGTGAATGACTGAAATTTGTTACACTTCTCAGTATTCACAATGCATTGTGTTACTTATGGGATGTAATGTCACAACTTTTCAGCAGATCTCGAGTTCAATTTTTGTGCATAAAAAAATTCAATTGGAAATCTCATCTTAATAGTGGGTGGATACTTCAATTCATGATAATTTTTTAGGGCTATTGGGATTAAAGGATCAACGCCACTCTCCCAATATTGTAGAAAAAGAATACATTGTCATTTTCCATATGGAAATTCAACTCATTTGCTAGCTGAACTAACTAATTGTTGATAATATATCTTTTTATATATTGATCATAGTACAAGATTGATTCTATAATAGGATTACAATTCGCCCATTGTTCATATGTTAAATAGATTTAGATCATATTTGGATCTAATGAAAAAAAATTCAAAAGCTTTAAAATAATATAATGTATATTTTAATAATGGCTATATCAAAATAACTTATGAAAATAACTTGAGTAATAATTTATATTAAATTATGAGCATATAATAGTTTAATTACTGGATGAATATAAAATAACATAATGAATGGATATAATGTGTTTTCAATTCCAATATGCATAAATGGTTTTCTTTGTAAACACGTAGTTTTCAAAAGAAATTAAAATATTACATATTTATTATTTTTCATAAAGTAAAAAAGCAGTCTAAACAAACTAAAACAAAAAATAAAAAACTGCTTTATGTGGATGAAAAAATAATACTAAAATTAAGAAAAATTGTGATGAAGTGGATAATAGACCATCACCGCTTAAATGATTTTGATTTCTAATTTTTATTAATGTAAAAAATTTTCGCTAGCCTCATGAGTCATAATCACACCAAAATAGTTGAGCTCGTCGACATGATTAATGCACATAATTCTAAGCTATAGCCGATCTACACCTCTTCTAACAGTCTGGTGGCAAAAAGAAAACTAAAAAAAATTTAAGGGGAATGTAGGAGAATGAAAGTGAATAGTTACCTCTGTTTGATTGATATTATTAAAGGAAATGGAAAGGAATGAATGTTAAGTGATTAATTTATTTAGATGATTTTGTTCTTTATATATATAATTATATGTTTAATTTATTTGGTCAAAATTAGAAACACATTTTTAATATGTATTTCCCCTTCTTTCCACCCTGATTTGGAGAGGAAAAAAATAAAATATTGGAGAGAAATAGAAGGAAAAGGAGGGGATTTTCCCCTTCTTTCCCCTCCAACTTAAATTCAACCAAACGAGGGGAACATATTCTCTTTTTTTCCTTTCCCACTCTTTATCTTCCTTTCACCTCCAACTAAACAGACCCAAGGGAGGAAGAATACCATGACCTTTGTTTAAGATTCTCCAAATAAATTATCAAGAGATAATAATGTGGATAATACAATATATGGAAACAATATAAGCTCTCCCTAATATTTGTTAGAAGTGTTGGGTATCAAGATTTTTAAAAAAATGAGAGACATTTGGACAGTTTAAATACAAATAAAAGGAAGTCACTCTGTTTCTTTCTTGATAAACTTTTCTGTTTTTCTTACTTAGTGCACCACGCCCATGTCCCCTTTCCTAGGGGAGAGCACGGGCCGGGATGACCCGGTCGCCCCGGCCCGTACCGGTATGGAAATTCGAGTTTTTTTCCGGCCCGGTTATCTACTCGGCCAAGACCGGGTCTCAAAGAGTGAGGCCCGGCCGGTACCGGGTTCGGATTGTAAAAACTCGACCCGGTCCCAACCTGATATCATATATTATAGTAATATATTAAATTATTTAAAAATATTATATTTATATTTATTTTAATTTAAAATTTATAGTTTATTATATATATATATTAAACATACAACATATTATATTATTATATATATTTTTTAATTGATAATTATTATATTTATATAATAATATTAAATATTTTTTAATATTATATTTAATTATTTTTATTAATTATCGTCGAACTGAGACAACCGAAACATTCTCGGTTTGTGACCCGGTTCGACCGGGTCGTCCGGGTCCCGGTCCCGGCCGGGACCGGGACGTGTTTTAAAAAACTCTGACAAAATCGGGTCGGAACCGAGTCGACCAAAATTCGATCTCGAACCCGATTTTGCTCACCCCTATCTTTTCCTGTTTTTCCTTTGACAATGGGGATAGATGGCATGTGATAGCCTTCCAGAAGACGAGCAGACATTATTCACTATTAATAGCATAAATCCAGCGCACGATCCATGTTAGCAACCAAATCCAGGAGGGTCTTCTCCACATTTCTGGATTCCCGGTGCTCCCCTGACCTTTTTTTGGATGATCTTAATAATGCATAGGTGGATAACAATTTGCATCTCTGGACCACACTGACCTTTATTCTCTCGTTAGTCAGCAGCTGCAAAGTCTTCATATGAGACGTCTTCTGAGCACAGAACTGAGAACTTGGCCATACATTTTTTTTTCCTCCATCTTCCTGAAGAGGACTTGATAGAGCCAGGAGACCCTGTAGCCTGTAGGGCATTCCATAATGCATGCATGCATGCATGGAGGATGTCAACTGCATGATTCTGGCCCCTCCATTATCCAAGGAAAGGGGGGCCTGTTCATCACGCTTTGCACAACTGGAATCCCCTTGAAATGGACCTCCTGAAGAGTAGTAGAGGTTTGATTAGTATTTCAGAATGTTCAGCTCCGCAAGGTTCCATCAGAGTTGATCCAAGAATTTTTGGAAATTTTCTGCAGACTTCATCTTCTTCTTGTCCCTACGCCGATTAATTGATGAGTCAGACCATGATTCAGTTCATCATGGAGCCAAATTTGGGAATAAAAAACGATTTGATGCGTTCTACGAGTTAAGCAAATTTCTTACATATATATTATCTCGTACCATTTTTTCCTCATATAATTTTCTGCTTCCGTGAATCGGTAAAACAAAATAGCTATCACTTGCTGATATAATTGCGGATGCATACTCAGGAAAGATTTAATTTGGATGTGTCATTTGAATAGATTCCACAGGAACAAGACAAGGGACTATCACATACACAGGGTAGCTCAATTAATCGAGATATCACAAAATGAACTTTTATTTTGATCTATTATAAACTTTACTATTATTCCTCAATACATTAATCCATCTACTATAATATGCACATCCATTTCTGTCCTCATATGCACATCCCTTATGAAATTTATCTAGCGTTCATTATGCTTTGAACTATTTAGTATGTGCAAACACATATCCTATAACCAAAAAATATTATACGTAGACCAACATTCAAATCAATTAATATTTTATCTAAATATTTTCAGGATTTAATCTCCGTCCGCCCAAAGTCCAGCTTCGTGAACGGTCCTCCGAACCATGGGATGGGGATCATGCATAAGGTACGTCGTGGAGATGGTTCTGTAACGCTCGACTCTTTCGGCATCACAAGGGGTGAAATCATGATTTAAATTTAAATTCAAATATTTAACGAAAAATTAATGTTTAAAAATAAATTAATTTTGAAAATTTTCAAAAAAATTAACATGATTTATACGTAAATTCATCGATACACCATATACAACATTTTATATATATATCTCATCACATATAATTAACTTCAAAACTTTAACCATCACAAACAGTTATAAGAACATTATTGACAATTCAATAAAGAACTAAAAAAGTGGGGCGCAGGCTCACTCTCTAACCAAACTCACGAGCCAGATACTCGTAAACCATATGAGCATCCATCGCTCTTCACTATAATCCAACATCTTCAAAATTATTTAAAACATTCCTCGAGTAATAAATCCATATAGAAAAAAATTAATGAAATACAAAAGTAGCAAATCAATATCACGCCTCTCATACATGCTCATTCCTTAACCCATTTACATTTCTTATTTCATATCAGGTAAACAAACATGTTTTCATTCATTACTTACAAAAATTAAATGCAAGGGTGACCATAAACAAGCTTAGAGAGTCAAACGACTATCCTAAGTATTAAAACGATGAAAACTCATATCATGTATTTTCAAAAAAAAATTTCATAAATAACTCATTCATTAAATGAAACGCATTTCGATAATGTTGACACAATATGAATGCTATGTGTGCATATGCATAATAAACATCATATCATATATATATATTATATAATGGGAGAAATTATCATCATTTATAGATATCCAATCTCACCCCTCGTATCGTATCTCAGTGACACAAGGTGGTAGTTCTAATTTCGTCTCTCGTATCTCATTGACACATGATGATTGTTCTAGTTTCACCCATCGTATCACTATATAATCATAGTGTTGAACCTACTCTTCGTATACCATTGACACAGAATATACCGAGCTCCAATCGATCTATCCGAACTTGGCCAATCATCGAGATGAAAATACTCGGCCTTATATAAGTTTTACATATAACGTGCATGATGCATGAATGCAAATTCAAATTTGAAAATTAAATTTCAGCTTGCAAAATAAAGCATTCTTCAACATCTCAATAACAAAAGTCAATGTGCAAATAAAGCATTTATTGTGACCAAAACCTTGTAGAAATTCATAACATAAACATTGGAAGTTATATATGGCATACATATGCGGCATATCAACATGTACGAGCGTGCATGAGAAAATTAACACGAAATCCATTCTACATCGGGTGGAACCATGTATTCACTCCGAAAATTTAGTATTCATATCATTTGAGGTAAGTTTCCTTACCTTGGATTCTTCAAGTTCCAAATTATCTCCTCATTCAAATCCAATAAAAAATAAACGCGACCTATATCACATCAATTACTTGATTAATTAATATTATAAAAATAAAAATCGTAATTCACTCTTCACAACAACTCGACGTGCTTATCATAAATCAAGTCCTGTTATGAAATTTTCAAAACACTTACCAAGAAGTAAATGAAGACCTGGTCGACTAGTAGCAGCCTAATCAAATACTCCAACAAACAATGAATTATTACCCTCCGATTAACAACCTCTTTGTAAGAGAAATTCAATTCGAGCTTTAAATTAGGGCCTTAACTATATTATAAAAATTACTTTCACCTATCTGATCATTCGTACCACACAACTGTAGCCACCTCTCTCAGAATCAAAGCTACTGCTGAAACGTTGAAAAGTCATTGAAGGTCTTCTTCATCAATAATAAAATAAAATTACTTTAAATCAATTCACATAACTAAACTCCAATCTAATGTACCTTTCCATTCACTTACCAACCATGATATGAGGATGAGTCATCAAAAATGTCGTCGACGGACTATCGGAATCCAAATCGATGAACTTAATTTTTATATGGACAACAAATATGATCTATTTCTCTCTCATGTGTGCACCAACCAGAATGTTGTGATAAGGTCAGTTGGAGCCCCCCATCGAACTCATCGAAAAATGTAGTCGAATAGGGCGTCGAAAAACCCCCAACTTGGCCACCTACAAGATTGTGAGCAAAAACATGTTTAAACCCCCTTAAAATGAGTCTAATCATAATGATGCCCAACTCACCAACAAAAGGTTCGGCGCGAATCGGAGCTGAAATAGGACATCGATGAACTCCCCCTCCCCCTTTCTCTTGTTCTGCACTTACACAGTGGACCGATCTTTGCCTACACGTCAAAATGTACCTTTCATCATCCTCTTTTCAAGGACACCTCACACATGAAAAATTATGGTCGGACGGCGAAGAACAGGGCACCAGAAGTGGTGATGACTGAAGGCATCAATTGGGTCAATGTAGCAGTCGAGAAGTGGGAGGAGGAAGACAAGCCTTTTCTTTTTTTAAAAAAAATAGCTTCATATAAAAGACAATAATGCCCTTCCCTTTTAACATAATTCTATTTTTTTTTTTTTTGCTTATGGCACGTTACAGGTTCACTTCCTCATGTTGAGCGGGGTATCGATTCATGTTGAGGGGCGTTCGACCAGTTAGACGACTATGAATCGTCAAGCTCACAATGCTTCTTTGACATGAGCAACTCATTCACATGTCTCAAGGTGCTATGGCCAGCAGACGAGGCCTCTGGCACCAAAGACTGAGGAAGGGAGCTATGGGAACATCTTCGAGGATGTGTCGCACTTGTCCGACTACCTCCCAAATTTACATGTGAACTCTCTATATTCTTCCTCCGTCTATCTCTTCGGTGAGGTCCTACGTGCGCCAGGGCCATCTATGCCCACTTCAACTCCTTGTCGCTCGGAGACAACGATTCGAGCCCTACGTCTTGGAGCACCTTGTTGCCCGCCACTGGCGTTCCTTTTGATTGGGAGAAGACGCCCGACACATCCAAGTCTCACGTTGCTTGTCCCGCCAACCTCGATGATGAGAGCATGATCGATGAGTTCGACTTCACAACTGGATAATATTGGTCGGTTGGCAGAACTGACAATCACTGATGAGCTCTTCGAGCAAGGGAGGATTCAGCCGCTCAAGCCCCCCTCCCTAGCTCCGGTACCTGACTCTTGCGTTGGATGAAGTGAGCACTGCCGCCTCCTCACCTTGTTCGTTGAAGTCACCCAGGAGTAGAGGAATGCGGTCGTCGCACCACACAAGGGCAGATGCGATGGAGGGGACAAAGGTTCGATTAAGCGATGGTGGAAACAAGAGGTCAACCGACAGTGGCAGGGGCAAACACCCCTCAGTGTGAAGTGGTGGAGAGGGGCGACCAGTTCTATGATGCACCTTCTCCCCATCGTCATACGATCCCCATCCAGACATCAGATGGGAGGACCATCCGCCCCACACGACTTGGGGGGACGAACATTAAATTCATATTTTCATGACATCAACAAGGATGCCCCCTACCATTTAATGCGTCGAACGAAGAATCAACAATCCACACATTATCACGCAATTAAGTTGCTTCTTCTATCGATTCACGTGTGTCTTCGGCTAGTTCACATGCATCTTCAGCCGATTCAAGTTCAAGAGTTGGAGGAGAAGAGAGAGTCGAGAACTATTGAGTTGAAGAGGGGTGTGGAACGACGACCGTCCTGCCTCTTCTCTATCGTCGACAACTTTCCTTCTCCTACGCAAGCATCACTCTGCTCGTAGCGCCGCCATTCAAATATTGCTAATTGATCTATCTACTCCAATGCGGTTGTTGTTCACGTGCAACTGCAGACCCTACGATGTTGTCTGCTCTCCTCTTCTCCAATGTTCTAGTCCTCCAACTCTCCACCTCGCCGCCTCGTCATGTTCTCGCATCATCGCGCGCTCGCTTCACCTATGCTCACCTCATCATCTTCCCTCGTGCTCGCCTTGTCGCCTCGCCTAAACGACATCGGCCGAAGTCACCACCATCTCTCTAAATGCCCACCATTCGGATCTCATCAGTGACTGCTCTCCTCTTCTCCATTGCATCGACCCTTCTGCAATTCCCTACCTCATCGCCACGCTGCACGCTCGCCTCATCGTACAATCGCCTTGCCACCTCGACTGAATGTCATCGATTGAAGTCACCACCATCGCTCTGAATGCCTTGCATGAACACCATAAGTGCTCCATCGGTTTGAACCACCCCTGAATCATAGTGAATCGCGCAATTGGCTACAATGAATTGCACCTTTTTAATCTGCCACAGATCCTATATGTGATGGACGCAGATGTTGGGAGTGGATAGAATGCCCTTTACAACCATTTAAATTGGTTTAATGAAATAATGTGTATTGTTTATTTATTCCTCCAATTTAGCTTTGGGTTAATTTGATTTTCACATTTTTTTTGCTCTTTTTTTACTATTTCTATGTTGTTTACCCCTCTAAACTTCCATACACCGACTTATAACCTCGTGCTATACTTTCTTGTTATATTGTTTTTTTTTGCAATTACTTTTTTCTCAATTGGTTCATATTCGACGTGATTGGGATAAAGATTCAATCGCTATCATCTAATTAATTTGTGTCGTCCTGAGTTACATGCTTAATTCTTAATTATGATATATGAGATTTCTAATAAAATATTATGCATTCGATAAGTTTAAAAAAAAAGTAAATGAAACAACGAGTATATATAGTTGGGCCTCATTTGATAATTTATATTTAATTTTTATGTTTTAATTACATGTATAAAAGTAAAAAAAATAAACAGGTTTAATGAAGTGTTTGGAAAATTGAAGGAAAATGGATAATATAAAAATGTAAGGGGTGTAATAAAAACAGATTATATTGTAGAATAATTAGAATTAGCTTTCATTGTTTAATACAAGGAGATCAATTGCATGCCCGTTCTTTATAAAGAAAGGCACAATGCATATCAAGTATTTATGTAGAAAAAGGAAGTAACATATGTCTGACCAATGTTGTAACATCGACCTGGATTGTTTAATAGGTCAAGTCAGTTGAATCATGTCCAACCAAATTATCAGATCAGATAATATAACTTAATAAAGAAATAAAATAAGTTAAAATGACTATTATAATATTATTAATATGTAATATCTTATTTAGAAAAAATATAAGATATAATATAACAAATAATTTAGATCAAATAATATATTAAAGTAAGCATAAATCAAAGCATCAATCGAATCTTTTATAAATAAAAAATTATGCGAGAAACATAAATTTCAAGTTATATATACATAATATTTTAAAAAAATTAATAACTTTTATTATTTTATTTTTTTAATATTTTATAATTTAATCTGACTAAATCAATCGGTTATATTCGAATTTTATTGACCCGCATATCATTTTAATGCTGGAACATCTATCTGATCGGCTGCATACCGTGATCTGCGTATAAATTAAGACTGCAGGAACGTGGCCGACAGCTAAGCCAAGCAATGAATAGAGAGGCATCCTCAAATAATGGTGACAAGGTCAAAGGGTTAACTGCGAGTTGTTCTTTCATGTCTTTTGTACTATTTGAGGAAAAGCTCCAAGATCATATTCCATGTCATTCTCAAACTATAGTTTTATGGTCATAATCTCTGCATGTGTCATCTACCTTGATATATATATATATTTGACTGGTGCCACATCAATAGAGCAAACACATAATTAATCCTCTAGTATGTTATTCTTTTCCTGTTTTACCGGAATTTAGGAGGAACAATATCCCTTTAATAGCTAAAGCCAAAATTTTTAATCAGTATAGTTTTAATTCACATTGGTGAATACTAAGGGGCTGTTTGGACGAAACAAAATTGTTCTAGGACAATTTTATTTTCACCCCGTCGACGCTCCTATTTTTTGTTCGCGCAGGAGCTAGGTTGTCCGTGCCTTTACGGAGAACTGGTTTACTCTTGCATTTTCATGTTCTTGCAATTATTACAGATGGGCCCCACGAGGTGAAGAAATTGTCATTTGGATAATTGTTCGAGAACAAGCTGATTGCTCCTGTGTTATCCTGATATCAAATGGGCCCTAAGAATTCATTGAAGTAGGATATTAATATCTTGATCTAAATTTTACGATCTTGTGATTTTATTTGATGTTATTTTCATGATCTTATATGTAAAATTTTAATTCGAACTTAATTTTGATCACATGATATTACGATTTTATCTAATATTATATAATTGATATAATTATTTAAATATTAATAACATTATATATTTATAATAATCATTATTATTAATTTATATTTTTCTTCGTTTTTAATATGTTGTGGCATAATTTTGCGTAAGAACCAATAAAAATATGATTAACTGAGGTGTAATTTATGATTTAAAAATGACACATTAATCAAGTAATATTTATTAAAAAAATGAATTCAGCATACATCAATTAGTAGTATTACATTTATGCTGAATTAGTAGTATGAACTATAAAATCGCATTGAAGTATTCCACTGCAAAATGCATGCATACGAGGAAATCCTCAAGTAGCATAAAAAGCATAAAACAATTTGCAGAAAGTGAATGAACGGATCGAAATCTCCTGTCTTTCTTCGTGGTGTCTGCAGTCAATAATTCAAAGCAATATCATCTTCTTTCTTTCGGTGCCAAGGCACACTACAAGAAAACTATTTTTTACCGACGGTCCTAACCGTCAGTAAAATGGTCAGATCCGTCGGAAATCACGATTTTCGACGGTTCTTTTGACGGACAATGATCGTGTGAAAAAGGGGCGTCGCAAATATTTTGCGACGGTTTTTTCTGAACTGTCGGTATTACAGACGGTCTAGCTGGCGGGCGCGGCAGTCGAACGTTAAATATCGACGGGGCGAACCGTCAATATTATCGACGGTTAGGACCACTGATATATATCGACGGTTTGGACCGACAATAGTATTGACGGTTCGAACTTCGATATTTATCGGCGACTTAAACCGTCGATAGTATCGGCGGTTCGTGCCGTCGATAGCTATCGACGACTTGAACCGTGGAAACTATCGACGATTTTAACCGTCGATATATATCGGCAGCTTGAACCGTCGATATTATCGACGATTAAAACCGTCGACAATCTTGTATCGACGATTAAAACCGTCGACAATCTTGTATCGACGGTTTTCCTCGTGGGCTACGACCGTCGATACTTGTGTACCGACGGATATAACCGTCGGTAAGTATCGAAAAAATCCGTTGAAAATTACAATATTTCAGCTGTTTCCGACGGTCCTGACCGTCGGAAACATAAAAAAATTTAAAAAAATAGTGAATTCACAGATAATTCTCAGATAATACAACACATTTGATCCATAATGAAACGGCATAACGTAATTCACATCACATCGTAGATTCAATTACATCACATCATAGATAGTTCAATTCGGCATAAGGGTATCCAAACATGAAACGTAATCCATAATGTAATCCATAATTCACAGATTCAATAACGTAATCCATAATGGAACGGCACAATTAATTCACATAATCCAAACATGAAACAAATTGAACATTACATGAGTTCACAAATTGAACGGCATAACGTCTTCGTCACGACGAAGAGCTGAAGTTCAATCCGCATATCATCTTCGTCGCAAAACATCACTGCACAAAATTGAAATAGAGTAAAAGTTATAACATATAAAATGCAAAAAAAAAATATGAATTCAATTTTGAATTCAGTGTTGAAGAGCAAAATCAAAATCTAATTGAATCTAAAATCTAAAATATAAAAACATAATTTGAATTTAACATCAACATAATTTGATAAATTCAATAGAAGATGCGTAAACTAACAAACTAACGCTGAATCTCAAAATTGAAGCAAAATCGAGCATAATCATCCAAAATAATAGAAAGAGACATATGACTTTTAATCATCATTACCATTTAAATCCAAAATGTCAAAGTTATCATTAAAATAAGGTTGCTAAGTTTTTTTCCTATGATTTCATGCGGTGATCATTAATGTATGTTGAATCAAATACTAAGTACTGACATTTACATGATCCAGCTGTCTGCACTTCATTTCCGATGAAAACTTTGGAAGTCTACAGATCTAACTGAAAGGGATGAAGAGTAAAATCTAAGTTAGTACCCATGTTGATGTCAAAGTGCATATGAATCTAATGAGTACAATGATGCATCAGATTAAAGCAAAATCCAAAAATAATTATGTATTATATATGAATCTACCTCGGCGTCGTCGTCATTCAATTCGCCACGCATGAAGGCACGCATCATTTTCTTCATTTCAAGCCTGTTACGACGTTCACGTTCTTCGAATTCCTGTCTGACCTCTTCCCTAATCTTGATGGTCACCTGATCCACAATTTCTTGCATAGTCCCAGGAGATGAACCTGAAGTACTTCGTCGACCATATCCAATATCTGTGTCACTCACAGAAGATCCAAGTCTGTAAATGCGACCCTTCTTCACGCCGACGTGGTCCGTCCAAAGTTATCTTGGGGTCAACGGTGTGGTCCCCTCCTGCGTGGCTTGCGTAATATGATCAACTTCTTTTGTTTTATAAGACTCCTGAAATATAAAGAAAATAATTAACTACAAACGACGACTAGGTGATCGACTTCAAAGTTTTGTTAATTAATTATTAACTTGCAATTTAGAAAAAATTAAAGGCACAAAAATTTACATACATATGTCTCACGGGCATAATTCGAGACCCATTCTTTGTTCTTCTTCTGATGAGTTCGGAGAAATATTTCGTCCTGAGTCGGTGGTCTACTCGTCTCTTTCTCCTGCAATGAGATAATATTTTAAAATTTGTAAATTACTTACCATTTTCTTAAAGTATAATATTTCGTCCTGAGTTCGGAGAAAGACCTTACCATTTTCTTAGCAATCGTGCTCGTGGATAGACATCCGCCCGAATGCAAGCATGTTCCCTGGTCGGACTCTCGACTGGTTTTTGCTTTTTCGCATTTCACTTTGTACTCCTCGGTGGACCACTTTCCTAGCAAATCGATCCAAACGGCCTTGAGGATCCAATTGGGTCGTTCTCCGTCAGCTCGAGCTTCAGAAAGCATCGCGGACAATCTCTTTGAGCACCGAGAGTTAAAAGTCTTCCACATTTTTTCTGTATGCTCGGGCTCCCACCACACATCAGCTTGTAAGTGTTTAAAAATAATTAATGTGCATGACGAAGAAAAATATTAATGATGATGTTGGCTTCTAATGATACTTGAAATTCATTAAATAACATCTGTCTCGTGGCATAAGGAACTTCCCTCCATGTAAGCCACGCTTCAGTATACCTATGTCGCAACACTTTAGTAACTACTGCAGCCGCCGGTTTCGACGGTACAAATATGGAAGGACACAGAATTATAAAATGTCATGGCTGAATCAAAGCATGAATAAGGATTCGATATACATAAAATAACACTTATCTTAAATTCCCAACTGGCTGCACGTATGCTTTGTAAACACGATTTGACGAAGCCTGATCCGAGTCTTCCACGGAACAATGAGCTCTGACGGGTTGTTGTGGCAATTGTGTATCCAAGTCCGCAATATCAGCGTGAGAGGAAGGACCCGGCGGAGAAGAACGTTCTATTATGCGAATGCCCGTGGCTGATCTAGGAGCTGACGGAGGAGAAGAACGCTCTGTTATGCGAATGCCCGTTACTGATATAGGAGCAGACGGGGTACTGAGAGCTCTAGGGATGACCGACTCCTTTCCTTTGTTTTTACTTTTAACAAATCGATACATCTGCATAGTACAAAATTTATTACAAGTCAAATTCACAATTGACAAAAAATTTAAATGTCACAACGTCTCGACCTGACTATGTTCGGCTACGTCTTGTGTTGCATCTTGAGGAACGGAACTGTACGTAAAACTCGAGAACCAATTCCTAATATCCGGAGGCGCTTATAAAAAATAAACAAATTAATTCGAATATTATATTAATTCGCATTTCGACGGCTCGAATCCGCTGGAAAAATCGTCGATAGTTTCGACGGTTCTTCAAACCGTCGAAATATCGACGATTTTAGTCGTCGATTCCCATAATAATAAATTTTCAAAACATCAACAGATCCATAGGTTGTGTAAATTATAAATTTCCATTTTCGACGGTTGAGGCCGTCGAAAAAAATTAAGCTAGAATATTTTATTTAAATACTATCGACGGTTATGACCGCCGAAATATCGACAGTTGCTTTGAACGTCGCAAATTTCGACGATCAAAACCATCGATAAGTTCAATAATTGTACGCAACCAGTGTTGAAATTTTTCGACGGTTCAGACCGCTGAAAGTTTCGACGGTTAGATAAACTGCCGAAATTATCGACGGTCATAACCAACAACAACAACAACAACAAAGCCTTATCCCACTAGGTGGGGTCGGCTACATGGATCATACGATGGTCATAACCGTCGAAGTATAAATATTTTCGACGGAATCTTCCGACGAATTTATCACCGTCGAAAGTTTAGACGACTAAAACCGTCGAAAATTATCCGACGAAAATATCGACGGTTTGGAAGATCCACCGAAAAAACCGTCGATATTTTAGACGAATGTCGGACCGTCGAAAATGGACCGTCGGAAATATGACTTTTTCTTGTAGTGGCAATAACTTTACATGCATGAACAAATACCGATTCCTACTTGAGGCCCAAGAACATAACATGCTTATCAGATCTTATGATACTAATTTTTTTTAACCAAAAAGTAGTCCTTCATTCACTGATATGGAAATTAATATTGTCACGATACAAGAAATTTTGGAGACCCTAAGGGGGCTCATCCGGCCAAAAAGAAGCAATAGAGGTTTGTCTACAATGATTTGCAACAAAATCTGCTCCTCCATTTAGCAGCCTAGATATATGTTTAATTATGATTTGATCAAAATAGTTAGTCAGATTCCAGATATCAAGCATGACGTTTTTGAGTCTCCACTGACAAATGGCTGGATTATTGTAAATCTGGACCAGTAGTAATGAATCAGTGTGGCAGAAGATTCGAGTGTGCCCCAACTCAGCACATTTTGAGATTCCTAACTTCAAAGCCCATGCTTCAGCAGCTAAGACAGATTTGAAGTAGCTGGGAGAGGAATATGCACCAAGAAAATTGTCATTAGAATCTCTGAGCAGGTTACTCCTCCCACCTCCACAGGTCCTGCGAAGGAACCATCAGTGTTGAGTAAGACCCAACCTGGAGGTGGGGATCCCACTTGATCTGCGGAGGATCAGCATGTGGGCCCTCAGGGTAGTGGATATTGACAAATTTCTCAGTATTAGCCTGCACTTTAAGCCACACAACAGATATGTTGAGAGTAGAGGAAGAGAAGAGAGTATTATTTCGATGGTTCCAGATGCCCCAGAAACAAAAAGAGATGTAAGATAATAATTTGAGTCTAGACTACATTTGTAGGTGGGAACCCTCATGGATCCAAGTGCCAGAGGACCAAGTAGGAAAGTGGGTAAGGTTAGCTTGAGTGTATCCTGTACCAGCGTCCATAGTTGTAGGCTAACTGAACAGTAAAAAAATAGATGGTCAGAAGGTTCTAAGGTTTGGTTGTAGAGGGGGCAAGAAGTGTTTGTAATGTTAGAGAATTTAAGGATCCTATCTTTGGTAGGCAAACTACCATGAGAGAATTTCCACATGAATAGATGGATTTTCTCGGGCACTGAAATTTTCCAAATGATTTTCCAACTTCCCTCATCATTACTACCAGGTGCAACTGGCACAGGCTTATGTAGGAACTAATACACAGATTTAGCATTTGGGATACGCAGAGGGTCTGGCTCCCATATCCACTGATCATCCTCGGGATAAGCAAGTAAATGTATAGATAAGATCGAGGCAATTAAATTCACACCAAAAAATTCCATAAGCATATCAGAGTTCCAAACAGAATTCGTAATCAAATCACATACATTCATGGAAAGCAGAGGCACAAGGGAGTTAACATAGGTAGGTTTTAAGGCAAGTGGAGTACAAATAAATCCAAGGATCATTCATTAAATTAGTTGTCCTACCGTTGCCAATGTGTCTCTTTATACCCCCTTGATATCATGCATTGCAGTTACAATCATCCTCCAAGAAGGAGCTGTGGGCATCAAGTTATAGCTAGGGGATGACCATGGATGGATGGGTGAGTACTTGTGCATGACCAATTGACACCAGGTACTGTTGTGATTATTTAATAGGTTGAAGACTCTTCCAGCTAACAGGGAGGTTTTAATATGTGCAATATTTCTAATGCCTAGGCCACCTTTAGCTTTAGGATTCTGAACCATGTTCTAGTTAATCAAGTGGGATACTCTCTTGCTTTCATCATTTGACCATAAGAAGGTTCTGGATTGCTTCTCAAATAGATTTATGATACTTGGGGAAATATTTATAGAGCTCAAGGCATAATTAGGCAAGGAGGCAAGAATTGAGACATCATGTTTAATTAGATTAGTAAGAATCTGAGTAGTAAGGATGAAGAGGTAGGGTGGGAGTGGGTCTCCCTGTCGGATGCCCTTGTAATTCTTAAAGGTGGTGGATCTTTGGCCATTTATAGAGCAGAAAAAAGTAGGGGAGGTGATGCACATTTTAATCCAATGCTGAAAGTCAGGATGGAAAATTCATTCTGTGCATAGTCTCAAGAATGGCACTCCAAGATATTCTGTCAAAAGCTTTTTCTAGATCTATCTTAATAAGCATATGCTTTCTTCTACTTTTTTTATGCTATGTGCAAGTTCTTGAGCAATTAGGATGTTATCTTGTATAGATCTATTTGCCACATAAGCTGATTGGGCCATATCAATAAGGGAAGGCAGTGTGGGTTTGACTCTGTTTGCTAAGATCTTAGCAATAAGTCTATACAAGACATTGCACAAGGCAATTGACCTATAATTAGTTACTTTTTTAGGGGTATTCTTCTTAGGAATGAAGATTAGGGATGTGTGAGCAAGGGTAGCAGGAATGTGAGAGTCTTGAAAGATAGATTGGATGTATCCAGTGATGTCAGGTCCAACGATATCCCAGTAGTTCTTGTAAAATTCAGTGGTGAAGTCATCAGGGCTGGGGGCCTTTCCAGTGGGCATAGACCAGAGGAATGACTTAATTTCCTCAGCAGTAATAGGAGTATCCAAAGGTGTGTGCCAAAATTCATCAAGTCTAGGGAGGGACGGCCAGATGTTTGGATGCAATGGGGGTAGAGGTTCAGCTTTCCAAAGATTGGTATAGTGCTCAGAAAATACCTTGATGATATTCTTATCATTAGTATGGCAATTACCCTGACTATCCTCAATGGAGTTAATAAGGTTCCTTTTAGACCTCACCACAGTAGTTAAGTGAAAGAAACTATAGTTCCTATCTCCATCCTTGAGCCAACTCGCCCTAGATTTACTCCACCATTTTAAAGTGTTTTGCCTTAGGTAGGCAGCGTGTTGATTATATAAGGATCTAAGGTTTAAAGATTCATTTTGGGTGAGACCCACAGTGGCATCCTTGGTTTTCAGGTGGTTAATGTTTACTTTTGTTTGCTCAGCCCTAACTTCTAAACTGTCAAGCATGTGTTTGTTCCAGTATAGAGTTTTGCTTTTGATGTCATTTAAGGCCTTTGGGATTGCAGTATAGAGGTTAGTAAGGGAACAATGGCTCCATGCATCCCGGACAATATCTTTGGCTTGATTGTGTTCAAACCAAAAGTGCTCGTACTTGAAGGTACGAGGTATCCTTTTGTGATTTCTGGTGTCAAAAAGTAGGGGTGCATGATCTGAGGACACCCCTATGCAGGGTATGTAGAGTGAGATTTGAATAGTATAATAACCATTTTCGATTGACAAGAAAATGATCAATTCTACATAGGATTCTAGCACCCCCAGTACGATTGTTACACCAAGTGAATTGTGTTCCAGTTAGTGGTAAATCAAAAAGTCCTTGCTTATGGATAAGCTTCCTAAAGGTCCGAACTGACTTAGTAAGCTTGAAGGAGGACCCCCATTTTTTATCTTACGAATTAGTAATACAGCATATCACCAATGATAGCCCAAGGTAAATCATCCATGTTTAGTTTCATTAAATCCATCCAAAGCAAGTTGCGATTTAAGGGGGACGTACTAGCATAAATACAAGTTAAGAAGAAAGAAAAATCTACAAAAGTGACCATAGCATGTAAAGCCCGTCCAGAGGAGAGGACCGAAGTTACCTGGATGTCGACATTTGACCATTCTAGAATAATTCCTCTCGCAGCCCCCGAACCAGGACAGCAGGTGTCTTTCCAATGACGTCCAAATCTATGTATAACAGACCGAGATTTATTAAGGTCCGTGTGAGTTTCAAGCAGTACCATAATGTCTGGCTTATAAGTCCTGATGAGGTCTTTTAGGCGATCGCGGACTTTACTACGAGCAGCGCCTCGACAGTTCCATTGTATGATTTTCATCTGGGTGGGTGACCTAGAGCCTTCCCACGATCCGCCCCTTGGTCGGCGCCTATCTGCATCAAAGATTCTCTTGCATCAAAAGAGGGAAGATCCATGTGTTGTCTTACCTGGGTACGACTCCTTTGGATTTTTTTCTTATGCTTCAGGGAGGGTGGAGGTGGAGAGAAGCGTTGTCATGCTTTGCGAGATCTCTTGCTTTCAACCAGGGTGTAGGGCGCAAGATCCGGATCGCCGCGTTCTTCCTATGACTTTTCTTGCGATGATGAGGTGCGGTGTTCCGAGGCCAAGAGCCTATCAGACACGAGAAGAACCAAATCATCATGTGATAAATTTTTATCTGGAACGCTAGGGTTTTCAAGAGGGGGGAGAGCTTGAGATGTGCTAAGTCCGGGAGAGGAAGAGTGGTTATGCGGCGAGTTAAGTGCGTGACCCTGTACTGGTGGGTGGGGGTCATGTGCAGGGGCACGTGACAGTAAAGTGGGATTGTCAGAGACCGTATGCGCGTCTCACAAATTGGTCTCCGCTTGATCAATGATCTCACGGTCCGGATTTAGGGCAACCAAAGGGTTACTCGGCACGCCAGAGACCAGTTCAGCATCCTGAGTCACGCCGTGCCGGTCCAAGTGAATCGGAAGCAGACGTCGCCGGCGAGGCTGAAAGGACTGCATCCAATTACCGTAGAGAGGGGGTTCCGACGAAGGAAAGGTTCCTCCGTTAGCGTCCGACTTCCTCTCCTGGCAGCCAGAGATGACTGTCCTACCCGCCCGTAGGAAAAATAGAAAAGAGGGATGTTGTCGTAGAGGACTCTTTGAAAGTGACGAGATCCGTCCGGCAGCCGAATCCAGATACCCTGCTTGACAGGATTTGCCAGGTTCATCTCAACACAGATTCTAGCATACTTGATACGCTCCCCCTGCACCGTAGTGTCCCTGCACCGTAGTGTCGTCGATCCTTAGAGGGGTGCCAAAACATCCTGCAATAAAAAGGATGGAAGCTTTGTTAGAGAGTTTGAAGGGGAGGCCTGTGAGCTTGATCCAGATCGGCGCTTCCGTATGTCTCTCTTTCAGTGGTCGAAAGAAGGGTTTTGGGAGGGAGACGTGCAAGATGCTGTCGTTGTAGATCCAAGGTCCTCCGGTCAAAACCTTATCACGGTCTAGAAGATCTGCAAAATGGAACATAAAGAAGGAGTTAGCCATCTCAGTGATTTTGATTTGGTTTTCGAGTGCCCAGATATTTTGCAGATCATCCCGCAACTGTGCAAGGGGGATGGAGGTGTTGATGAGGCGGCCCATCAGAGATGTCTCAAGAGCGGCAGATCTTTCCGCAACGTCCACCAAGGGTATAACAACTTCTTCATCGATGGAGTATTGGATTCGCTTCAGATGAACATTTGAAAGGGGGGAAGGGAGTTTGCTGCAGTATCGCCCGGCTTGTTTGTAAGCGTACGGAGATAGCTTATTCTGGGATTTGAAGAGATGATAGGAGGAGGAGCTCCAAGAATGAAGGAAGATGAAAGGGTGGAGGAGGGGGCGAGAGAAAGGATCCGGGTCCGACTCTGGGGGGCATTTTTTCTCAGCTTGGCCCTCCAAAACCTATTTTATCATACTAATTCAGCTTTATTGGATTGCATTGAGTTTTGATTTCTGAAAGTGTACTTCCTCTAGAAATGTGAACAGAAAAAAGGGAGGAAGAAAAAGGTGATCTTGATCCACCAAATCCTCTTTTATGTAGGGATAAATCTGCACGAGCAAAATTAATGTAGAACGATTATGTCTCACATCAAGAATTGGCAACTTTTCTTTAGGCCAACAAATTCAGCATTAAAAAATGTTCTTCAAAGGCTGAAAATGAAATGAATTCCCTTGTGCTTTCTACAGGACGAGGACAATCACTTTGCAATTATGGTTGAAGAAAGCTCGAGTTTTTTTTTATTTTTAATCACCACAATCCCCCATTTTATTTTTTTCGATTGCCACCCCAATGTTCAGAAAGCGGTGCCGATCGTCCAATTCATCTGGCGCTAAAAATTATGTGTACTGATAACGAGTTGAAGTCTTGACCCACCATCGAGCCCGACTATGTTCTCACAAAAGCAGACACAGTTCAATCCATGATAAAAAATTTTATTCATTATGCCCGAAGAAAATGATATGTTAATACTTTTCGGAAATTTCAATTTGTTTAAAAATATTTCCTGTTTCCATTTTATTAAAAAAAGTTATTTTATTTTTCAGAATTTCAATTTTATTTCATAGAATTAGGAATGTTTTGTTTGATTTTAGTGTTTCTATTTCCTGTTTACAGAAGAAACTGTATGGACATCATAGGTCAGCCCAGGTCATCCAAGTGGCAAAGAGAAGAAAAAAATTTGAAGCGTTTCTTTTAATGGTTTATATAGAACAAAGAATGAATAACATTTTTTTCTTCTTTTCTGGCCATAAACGACTTGACTAAAATTGGAATATTTAGAACAAAGACCGAATAACAGTTTTTTTTCCTGGCCATAAACGGCTTAACTAAAATTGGAATCGAAATCGTTCATTCTAATTTTATAAGGAAATAGAAAATCAAAACAGAAAGCATGCAAATCAAATGGACGACAATTAATAGAAGAAAATATGGTATAAACAAAGTGAAAATAAAATTGAAATAATTGATTTAAGGTTGTCCATTAGGAATGTTTACGGTCATATTGGATTGACTCGACTTAATTCGACTAATTTTAATTGGGTCTGGTTGAATGCATTTTGAACTTGGAATCGAATTCGACTCAACTTGATTCGAGTTGGATTAGATGATCAGCTTATTCAGTCGCTCTTTTCCCTTTTTAAAATAATTAAACATTATTAGTATAAAAGTATATTTAATAGTTTATTTTTATATTATAAAAATAATATTTTATTTGTTTAATATTACTTTCTATATTTAGGATTTTTTCATTTTTTTATTTTTTTATTAACATAAAATTTCTAAAGCAAATAAAAGTAAATTAATTTAAATAAAAAATATGGTCGGATCCGATCACTATCACTAGATTGGATAAGTATCAAGTTGTGAGGAGTTTGATTTTAGAAGCCTTTTTTATTTTTCATTTGTCCAAAACTTATCTCCAATTTTAATTCTTACTTTTTAGGAAATACGAACTTTTTTCTTTGAAATTTTTATTTTATTCTTTTAAAAAAGTATAATATTTTCCTTTTTGAAAATATGGATGTTTTGTTTGGTTTGCCATTTCATTAATTTTCTGTCAGGAAGAGAGAGAGAGAATACTCAGTGTAGCACATGGATTGCGTGTTCATGGCCCGAAGGTGCCAGAGAGACGAAAAGATTGATTGAATAGCTCCTAATACGTATATTATCATTTTGTGTGTTGAAAAAAAAATTAAAAGGTTTTTTCTCTAGATTCCGCCCATTTAGCTATAATTTTTTCGCATCTAGTATTAAATTATAAACCTATACATTTTAATCCTTGAGCTTATCGGTTTTGACAATAAGTTCAAAGTTCAAACCGAAATTTTGTTAAGCGTCTTTTTAATAGAAAGATTTGGATGAACTTAATGAAAAAATATATATAAATACTAAATTCAGATAAGTTTAAAAATTAAAATACATAAGTTTATAGTTTAATATTAGTTGGGAAAAGTTAGAGAGAATATTAGTTGAAAACAACTCGAAATTTTGTTGAGAATGTCATTAGTATATTTTTCAAGTATGACTTGAGAACTTTTTTTTTTTTGCCCTTTTTTCATATTTTCAGGTCATAAAAGTAAACTTCTCTTTTTCGTCCGAAACATTCAAATTTTAAAAGCTCCACGGCAATGTCATAAAAAAACAACTATGTAACGATCTGAAATCTAATAATTAAGATAATATTATCGAATAATTTCATGTGTGTAAAATATGAAGGTGATCATGAATTTATATGTAATTACTTTCTTTATCTATTAAGACGTATTTTAAATTCGTACAGAATAATGACTCAAAACGAATAATATTTTAATTGAGTCGGGGGTGTGATATCAAAGCCGACCTCGTATGCTCACTTGAATCATGTGAAAAACATGGATGGCCAACACGGATGCCACCCAGCGATACGGGGAAAGATCAAGATGGTCTTATGTCACACGTTCAGCTTATTTAATTTTTCAGCGTTAATATTATTCTTAAAAATGATTAACTTTAATTATGTAATTTTTATGTAGAACTATTAGACCAATTGACAACCGTGGCCTATGAATCCGAGTGGGAAGTTTTCGGCTCTTGTTGGGCCCTGATGACACCCATTCCAGCCCATATTTGTCCATATGTATGAAATAAAAAAAAATACATTTAAAGGATCATAAAATATTGGCTCATACTTGGATATTAAAATATTTCCGAAATGACTGAACCTTAGAATTTTTTTCCAGAGAACTGGCCGATGATTCAATTTATGCAGCGTTAAAAAATTTATGTGATACTAAAAAATACACTATCTATCATCGAGTCCAACTAATTCGATTAGGTTTGTCTCATGTTGTGTAATTGACATTGGCATGTAAGACTTCCCACATAAATGTTTCCCATTCATAAAAATTCGAACTCGAAACTTAGGAGAATCGCTTACCACTTTACTCAACTCCGTCAGCGATTCCTTTTATGAGATCACAATTTTCAGTGGAATATTTCTTTTACAAAGCAAATTAAGGAAAAGAATATTTCGAAATTGGAAGGAAGCCTCCTCATTGGCTCGTACTTGGAGCATTTTTTTTTGGTGGCTTCCATTGATCGTGATAGCATAGACAAACGTCAGGTGGATGATGAGTGTGGTTTCTTGTGGCTTCATCAAGTATATTGTGGAGGTGCTCAAATGCGCCTTAATTGCTTCATCAGGTTTCACATTCTTTTTTTTTCTCTACATAGAAAAATGTTGTGCAATTAATGAATGCAAGCACATTCGCTTATTTAACAATGTTTATTACCTAATTTTGCTGGGATGTTGCTCACATGCCACACTGCATGGTTGCTGTATTCTGTCCAAATAGGGCACCAATTGAGGGGGACATGGGCCTGCAGGATTTATGGTCACTTTGTATGGTACAAAAAGAACCTTCCTTGAATTGATGGGAACCCATACATTTGTGCCAAATATTATTAAATTAAAAAATACATTTTTTTCTAATTGAAAAAATTTTTACGGATGGAAATTGAGTTCAAAGTTTTTTAATCTAAAAATCAAAGGTGTATATAATAAATATTTTATGATAAAGAGTTATATATTATTTACAATTTAAGATGTGCCCTATCCTACCTACAAAGCTTGTTCCCTACATCAATCAACTATTACTTAATTATATAATGTTCAAACGTAATCATTAAGGAAGTCGCAGTTGACCACCCCACCCATGTTCCAATTCCTTAATTCAAGGACTTGGAGGAAAAAAAGTTTATATTGCTGTCATTGTTTTTTTTATTTTAATTTTTAAGAGCTTCTTTTCATAGTTGGTTGAGAGCTTCTTCATCCGTTACACGCTTTACAATTAAAAAGATTATTAATAATGTCAGAAAATAAGTGTAGTAACTTTTATGTGTAATGGATGTACCAATATTTACGAAGTTTTTCTTATGTGCACAAGCTTTTAGAAAATCTAAATAGTAGATGAATATAATGTCAATGTCGTAGAATTATAATTTGCGAAAATACGCTATTATTACAAATAATATTAGTATAAATGTTTATTTGAGCTATTTTGACAAAATTTAAATAATTTAATTTAATATACACGCGTATAAATGTAATTAATATTAAAACTAGTCTTTATTTGGGTGCTAACACAAAAACGTGCTTTGCTTACAATAACACGAATACATTATCTTTGAATGTCAACCATAAAACAAAATGATAACTTGATTTAATTTAATTACTATAAAAGTCTTTCACACGGGTTTAAGACTTTAAGCAATATTCCTCATATATTACTTAAATACATTCAAAGCCGAAATCAATAAGACAAATATAGAACTTTAACTATTTCAATGTTTGTGATTTGAACGATTATTATTGCATTACTTTTTTTCTTTTTCTCAATATTAATCTTTTGGTAGCTTTAATTTTCTCTTTATTATAGTTTTTAAAAATGTGAATTTATAGCGAATGAGGCAGCATTGCATTACTTGACTGGTAACAAAAAGATATCAAATGACCCCTTTTATTTTTTTTCTTTTACTAAATCTTCCAGCCTGCTTTTGTCGTTAAAATAATAAATACATTTACACTACTCATTAATAATCCTTGTGGAACACAAAATATACTTTTTTCTTATATATATGATGATGAAAATTTTGATAGTTTATTAATATTTTAATACTAGAAAAAATATTAACAAGATTGGAGACAAATGATAAGCAATGTATCTTCACTTAAAGATAAATTGTTTTCTTTAAATGAGCTTGTTTTTTATTTTATAAAAAAAATTTAAAATGAAAAGGAGAAGCTACGAGTAGGATGGAAGTGTGGAAAGTTGAGGGGGGAGGCAGAGCACGTGGTGGTGATCCAAAGCAGAAGTGCTGTGGGATCCCCCCGGGATTCTTCTTTTTTCTCCCATTTTGTGCAAATCAATAATAAATAATAAATCAATAAGCTTTATTAAACTTTTGATTAATAAAGACACCAACTTTTTAAATCAGCCACATTGATAAGAAGTATGATCATTAACTCTACCGTTTTTACACGTGCAAGTTATATCTAAATATAATTGTTTCATATATATATATATATATATATATATATATATATATATGGGTTCAAGTTTTATTAATTCCAAACAACGTCAAGGTTGCATAGAATTTTAACTTTTTTTCTTAAATTAAAACCTGGTGATATGTCATTCTCTTATCAATACGATGGTTACTGACTTTTTTAAACACAAAAATATTAAGTTTAATTTTGTGAGTTTTTAAATAAATATAAAAGCATATGTTTATATCTCAAATAAATATGAAAGACCTATTTTTCTTAGACTACATATTTATTTTAGTTAAGCAACCTCCACGTGTCAATTTTCTTCTTCATCTTCTCTATCATTGACCTCAAGGAAGTCAAATGAGAAGCAAGATACATCATTAAAAAAAATGTGATTATAGATGAACTGGAAAAAGAATATTTCGTATAAGTATAAAAATTCCATAATCAGTAAAATTAAACTATTGACATGGATCAATTAAGAACGTACTATGCTCATTTTGTAACACACAGGTTTTTTTTTATTTAAATGATCTATTTGTCATTTTCTTACTTACAGTGTAATCATAAAAAAAGTGTAATTATTTGATCTCAATCGTTGGATCGGTGATCGACAACTGAGATATGAGCACTGATGAACAAATAAAAAAATGATTGATTCCAAATTTGGACAGTTGATCGTCAATCCAGAAATCGGGATGGAATAGTTACAAGTTATAATAGGTACTTAACCTCATTAAAATATTAAGAGAATATTAATATTAAGGGCTATCAATGCGACTGCTAGCATTAAATATTCCAACATGAGTACATAACGGTCAACTTCGGCCAAATTAAAATTTTAAATAATAGAATTCTAAGAGTATGCATCAAATTGATTTATTAAATATCAGATCCAATCAATTTGGAACTAAAAAGAAAACTATAATTTGATTTATATGTTAATATTTATCCATATCATGTCACTCAATCCAGCCTTTTTTTTAAAAGTAAATATTCCATTAAGTAATGAAAAGACTCATGAGTCACGATACAAGATACTGTGGAGGCCATGAGGAGGTCGACCCAAAAATGCTCGTCATTTTGGCGGCCAAAATGAGCTAGAAAGCCAGCAGCAGTGTTTGAGGTTCGTGGATTAAAAATAAGTACGGATGGTGCAGTACAAGCCATAAGATTTCTAATGTCGATAACAATGTTTCGAATCTGCCACGGACAGTTGCGCATCCCCCGGATGATGTGAGCAAGACCCTTGGAGTCGGTGCAGATCTTGACATGAGTAATACGACGAGATGCACAGGCACGAATAGCCATGAGAAGCGCCCAGGCTTCAGCGTGGAGGGCAGAGACAACAACAACAACACCCGCACTTCAAAAATAAAATTACCATGGTCAAATCGGAGAAGGTAACTCGCATGAGCTGCTTCTACAGAACGAGCCATCCGAATTGAGGATAGTCCAATTCGAGGGGGGGCTCCCACTGGATCCAAAGAGGATCATGGGGGTGGATGGAGAGGGGGAGAGGGGGAGGTGCCTCAGGGGTGTGGGGGCGGAAGTAGAAAATTCGTGAGCACATGCGACATCTTTTTCCCAGACCGCATTAATGGTTGCATACCTTGATCTAAAGTGAATATCATTCCTAAGATTTCAGATTCTCCACAAGCAGTAAGAGAAGATAGAGAGAAGAAGCTGCCGAGAAGGCAGATCCAAAGTGACTCCCTCTTGGATCCAGGAGCTAAAGTCCCAGGAGGGAAAGTATAGAAAGGTGTATTGAAGTTTAATTTGAAAGACGGACCAGAGCTGAAGCGCATAAGGGCAGGAGAAAAATAAGTGAGACACTGTCTCGTTGGCAAAGCCACAGAGGGAGCAAAGTGGATATGAATTAGGAGCAAACTGTTGAATAAGGTTTTTGGTGGGGAGGTGATTGTGTAGGAGTTTCCAAAGGAAAAAGTGAATTTTATAAACCAAGGATGCCATTCAGCCATGACGACCGACAAAGCTTGCCTGTACACGAATTTATAAACCGCGCTCGAACTAGGAATCCCATGATCATTAGTCGTCCAAACTCACGCATCATCACAGGCAATATGTGGAAGATAAATATTACAGATAGCATCACAAGTAGGTTTAGTGAAAATACGAGCTAATATGGAAAAATTCCAAGAATGGTTGAGGACCAAATCAGACACCATGAGTGTAGAAATGTCGATGTCCATATTAATGTATGTAGGCGATTTGTAGAGGGGAATGGGGGAAATCCACGGATCAAAGAGCACAGAGGTGTTGGATCCGGAACCGATAGACCGGAGAAATCCGAGGCGGAGATGGGGAATGGCATCCAGGATGAGTCTTCAAGACCAGGCAGGGCGGGAGCAGAAATCGGGCGTCCAGAGGCTAAAAGGATCATATTTAGCAAGCATGAACTTAGTCCATAGCAAAGATGAATTGTTGAGGAGGGAGAGAATTTTACGAGCCAAAAGCGAAGTCCTAATAAGATGGAGATTCCTAATACTCAGGCCACCCGAAGAACGGAGAGATTGGACCGTATACCAATTGATGAGGTGTGCTGATCGATGACTATTACCAGAGTCCCATAAGAAAGTGCGACTAAGCTTTTCAAGGGAGGAGAGGACACCCTTAGATAAGTAGGTAGTGCCAAGGAGGTGGGTGGGGATGGATGAGAAAGTTGACTTGATGAGGGTGGCACGACCAGCTTGGCTAAGCAAACAACGACGCCACCCAGAAAGTCTAGCAGTGATTTTCTTAACAAGAAAGACTTGCTGAGGGGCAGGGATATATTTAGGAGAGATAGGTGCGCCAAGATAAGTGAATGGGAAAGCGCCTTGACGGATACTGAGGGTATTAGTGATAGATTGCTTGTGCCTGATATTGAGTTTGGATGGGAAGTAAACAACCGATTTAAGGGGGTTGAGACGTTGGCCAGTGAGTTTTTTGTAGTTGGAAAATGTATTCATAAGGCTACGGCAATTAGCAAGAGTAGCACGAATGCAAATGAGAAGGTCATCAGCGAAAAGAAGGTGGCTCATAGAAAACCCATTGCAGGTGAAGGGCTTAATATGGCCAGAAACAATAGTAGGCTCGATAAGTGAGGTGAATAATTATGAAATAATGATGAATAGATACGGCGACAGGGGGTCACCCTGGTGAATACCCTTGTGTGCACGGAAATAGGGAGAGGGAGAGCCATTGATCAGACAGGAGAAGGAGGGGGAGCGAATGCAGATGTCGATCCACTTAATAAAAGGAGGCGGGTAGTTCATGCGGGTTAAAGTAGAGATGATAGCATCCCAGAACACGCGATCGAATGCCTTCTCCATATCCGCCTTAATAAGAATATACTTAATTCGACCGGAGGAGGATAGAGAGTGCACGAGCTCTTGGGCGATAAGGATATTATCTTGAATACTACGTCCAGGGGCGAACGCGGACTGAATGGGACTGATGAGAGTATTCAGAGTAGGCCGGAGCCTATTAGCAATAATTTTAGTGAAAACATGATAAAGTACATTGCACAAAGAAATGGGACGATAGTATTTGATGGTTGTGAGGGACGTCTTTTTAGGAATGAAGACAAGTGCAGTTTTCCTCCAATCACTGGGGAGAAGGTTATGAAGGAAGGCATCCTGAATGGTGGAAATGATTCGTGGGCCCACAATATCCCAGTGAGTATGATAAAAGTCGAGAGTAAAGCCATCAGGTCCAGGGGCGCGACCCGAAGGCATGTTCCGAACAACAGAGGTGATCTCATTAGTGGTGACAGGCATAGTGAGAGAAGGAAAAAATGAAGGATCACAAGAAGGGAGAAGCGGCCAGTGGTTGGGAGGGAGGCACCCACCATCCCCGTCATGCGAAGGAGCCCAGAGGGTTTGGTAATGATCAACGAAACCTTGCGAGATGAGGGTAGGATTCATGAGCAAGTTGCTAGAATCCGAGAGTACCGAGCGGATAAGGTTCTTTTTATGCCTAACTACGGTCTGGAGGTGAAAGAACTTAGTGTTTTGGTCACCATGGTGGAGCCAAGAGGTGCGAGCTTTGCTCCACCACTTAATGTTAATTTGTCTAAGAAGCGCAGCATGAAGATGGTCCGAGGCCCGCAAGGAAGCGAGATCAACATCAGAGAGACCCTGAGAGGAGTCCAGAAGCTCAAAGCGGGAGATGGAGGCAAGAGTTGCATTAGCGTGGGTTTCTAATCTACCAAAGGTTTCGCGGTTCCAACGGAGAGTGTCCACACGGATACATTGGAAGGTCTTAGGAATGGAGTGCTAGTTAGAAGGAGAGGTCCAATGCCTACAGACAATGTCTTTGGCTCCCGGATGAAGGAGCCAGAAATGCTCGTATTTAAATGTGCGAGATCGGGGAAGTTTAAGGTCGGAATGGAAAAGGAGGGGGGCGTGATCCGACACACATCGGGGGAGAGCAGTGAGGTCAAGATTCGAAAATGTATTAACCCAGTGATGACTAACGAGCATACGATCTAGCCGACACAAGATTCTTGCTTGGCCAATGCGATTATTAGTCCAGGTGAAAGGGTTACCAGAAAGATTGAGATCAATGAGGCCATGGTTATCAATCAAGTTGCTACAGAGTCTGGAGGAGCGATTGGGGGTAAATGGGTTACTCCCACGCTTGTCATCGGAAGATAAGATACAATTGAAATCGCCAATTAAGGCCCAGGGAAAATCACAGGAATTAATCTGATTAAGAGTACGCCATAAAGCATTACGATACGAAGGTAAAAGGCTAGCATAAACGCAAGATAATAGGAAATGAAAATTCTCAAAAGAGACCACCGCATGAAAGATAGAATCAGAGGAGAGCAAAGGGGTAACCTGTGTATCCTACCCCTGCCAGGCAAGGATAATACCTTTAGCTGCACCGTTGCCCTCACAAAAAGTACCAGACCAGGAAGGTTCGAGACGACGCAACACCTGTTTAGATTTTACAGACCCGACATGACTTTCTAACAGAATTACAAAATCAGGAGAATGAATAGTAATAAGGTTCTTGATCCGATCCCGAGCCTTCGCTTGGAAAGCGCCCCGACAGTTCCAAGCAAGGATCTTCATGGCTTAAGGTGTAAGGTGTCCAGCGAGCCCTGCACAACATAAGCAGAGGATGCGGGTGAGAATTCGCATTGTAGTGGGAGTTTTTTCTTACCTTTAGCTCGAGTAGGGGCAGGTGAGGGCCGCGGGCGGAGGGACAGCGTGGGAGCAGGGACCAGGGGCTTGAGAAAGCGAGTCTTCTTCTTCTCCAAGCGCGGGGCCGAAAGCAGGTCAAGGTCCTCCTGCTCCTCCTGGGACGAGTCACCCTCCATCGTCTCCGTAGAGGCCCGAATACCTGCGGAAGCACATAAAACTAGGGCATCATGGTTAGGGGGAAAGCCACTTTGGGCCACACCCTCGATGTCAATAGCCTACAGAGGAGCTGACAGCCGCCAGCACCTCCGCTGAAGCTTGAAAATCTACGGAAGCCACACCCTCGACGTCAATAACCTGCAGAGGAGGCGCAACACTGACGGAGGAGGGGGCCGGAGCCGCAGAGGAGGCGGAAGGAGGAACAAAAGCATTAGAGTTAGGGGAAAAAGAACAAGAACGAGAAGGTCTGGGAGAGAGCGTGAGTTGTAAGTCTGAAGCCTGGAGCAGTAGGACACGTGGATGGCTGATATGAGCCAGAGGGGAGGCATCGACGGTCGCAGGTGGCATTTTTGTACCTGTCACATTAGAAGAAACACAAGAATATGATCCGTTAGATATGAGAGGGTTGAGCCGTGGGATAGTACTCCCAAGGATCACTGACGTGGCATGATTCCCAAGTAGGCCCACGTGAGCAACACGAGTGCCAGGCTGGCAGTTACGGTCCACATCAGCACTTGCCACAACACTACTATCCGTTTGGCAAGCACTAGAGGTACGGGAACCTGTACCGCCGATGCTTCTAGCCACACGACGAGCGCCTGGCGAGTGCAACTGACCGGAAGGATAATTGAGATCTAGGGGGGGGCATGGGGGCGGTCGGCGGTGACAATTGGGGGGCTCGTATCCAGGGCCCAAATAGCATCGCAGATGCACGAGACTCGCCCCCCATCATCGGCATTGTGACAAGCCTCCAGACGATGGCCAATGGTGCCGCATCGGTAGCAAAATTTAGGAAGGTTCTCATACGCAGCTTGCTGAAGGTACTGTTGGGGCAAAGTTTCAATGACATATTTTGATGAAACAAACATCGAAAGATTAAAATGCTGAAAAAGTCCAAGAAAAAGAGATAACTTTATGCACAACTTTGATTACATAATTGACTATGAAATGATTAGATTTTGTATGAATATTCTCAACAAATTTGTAGAGAATTCTGTTAACTTTCCATGGACTCCAAGATCATCTAATTTGGATAATTGTGCAGAAAGTTATGATCAAAAGAGTGCAGGTCGGTCAACCTGCCGACCGACGCAAAGAAGGCCGGTCGACAGTCCGGTCGACCAAACGAAGATGCCGGTCGACTGATCCAGAACCGGTTGACGTCGAAACTATACCGGTCGACAGTCCGGTTGAAGCACCGATCGACCGATCAGCTCAACGGCTATAAATTAAAACTACGAGACTGTACCGGTCGAGACACCGGTCGATAGTCCGGTCGACCGACCAGCTGTGGTGATTGGAGAAATGGAGCAACGGTCACATAGACCGGTCGACCGGTCCAGAATTTTGGTCGATCGGCCTCTGAGTCAAATGAACAGTAACGGTCAAATTTGAAGGAGAAATTTGTGGAATGATTTCTGGACGAATTTTTTACACATTGAAGACTATAAAAGGAGTGCCAAAGCCAGAGGCAAAGGCACACATTCACTCATTAAAGAAAAACTTCAAGTTGTCAAAGAGAGATCATTTCTTGAAGTTTTCATTTTATAGCTTTCTCATTCTTTCTCTCTTCTTCTCTTGTGAGTTTAGCTTTGTAAAAGAAAGAAACACTTTTGTTCAGAAAAGTTAGAGAGAGCTCATGTGTAAAAAAGGTTCAAAATCTTACCTCTTGAGCAAGAAAAATAGATTAGCTTCCTAGGAGGAGAGGTTGCCTTGCCTCTTGAAGCGGAGAAAAAGACGATGGTGTAAAGGGCTTTCTTCCTTGTCCCATTTGGAACAAAGGAAGTGCTAGTGGAATCTCCGACAGTCTCGAGGTCGAGAAGTTGGAGCGGAGACGTAGGGCAAGGTGTGACCGAACCTCGTCAACAAACCACCGTGTCCATTTGAGTTTGATTTTCTCTCTCTCTCTCCATTCATATTGAACTTATGATCTGAATTATAAAGGATTTAAGAATCGGTTTTGTGCTTCCGCGACGGTTTTTGTGAAATTGATATTTTCAATTGAACATCAATTCATCCCCTCCCCCCTCTTGGTGCCCTTTGGGATTCTACAGGTACCGCTCTCCATTCGGGAGAGAAATCCAGGTGGCCTGCTAAAGAGGAGAGGCCAGGTTAACCTCCACATAGACCCGAGCACATGGCGCCTCCACGAAACAGAGAGCCGACTCATCAATACAAAGGATAGAGCTGAAGACCGCAGCGATTCGCTTGAGGGAGGTGGGATTGCGGAGTTCAAGAGGTAGTCCAGGAAACTGGATCCAGATGGAGAGATCCAAGAAGGATGTCGAGTCCAGACGAAGAAATGGGGAAAGCGAGGCAACGCGAAGCAGGTGGCCTCCGAACTCCCAAGGTCCCACGATAAGGATCTACATACGAGCGACATTAATATCAAAAGCGAAGAGAAAGAGAGAATTACCAAGAGGCGAGATGACCGAAGGGAGAGCAGCACCCCACAGAGGCCGCATCCCCTCCCGGAGCACTTCCAGAGTGCCGACGAAGCGACCAATAAGACACCTGTTGCGATAATATGAGAAGAGAGAAGTGTCAGAAAGAGGGATGGTAACTTCCACGGAGGTAGCGGCTTGAAGCTCCCGGAGTTGACGGGGGGAGATAGAAGAGGCGGCGTTAACAGGACTAGATCCACGAGCAGCAGCGAGCCAAGATTTAACGGGGCGAGCAGTGCTGGCGAGAGGGAGAGGGAGAAGTCCCTACTGAGGGTTAAGTGGGGGCAGGGGATTTTTGGGAGGAAGAGGGGGAAATGGATCATCAGGAGGGCCAGAGGCAGCCTCCGAGAGGGAGGAGCCAGCAGCAGGGGAGAGCATAGGGAGGAGAGAGCAGGAAAAGATTATGTGGTGTAGCGCCTCCGACGGGGAACGCCGGAGACGAACGAAAGAAGGGAGACCAAGCGGTGGCGGCGTGTGAGTGCTAGGGTTTCCTGTCTCTAGCACTTTTCATTCAGACCTCAATCCAGCTCAACTCTTGCCTTTTGCATGTAAACAACGCAATGCTTCTTTGAGAGGAGTAATGATTGGGGGAAAAAATATTCCAAACGAAATAATGTTATATCTATGTCAAAAAATATTTTACCCAATTTCTCTTCCATTACAAACAAATTCTAAAAATGAATTTAATATTAAGAATATTTTTTTTTTCTTCCCCACTTGCATCCTCATCCCAGGTATTGATAATGTCTTGAATCTGAATCTAATTGTAACTTTTTGTGGTCCTCATATATAGTCAGGCGCTTCAGCAGATTTCTCCTGCGGGGATTTCGCTGCTCAATTAACGAGCCCGTGTGAGATCAAGGGAGGATTCAGTGTGGAGGATCCTTCTCCTGAGTGAAAATATTTAGGAATATTCTGTATGTGATTCGGAATTGATTTATTTTCTTATCACGAGATAAGTGTCCTATTTTGGAGTTAATTTAAAGTCTCGATTTGTAATTCCTATAATGTGTAAAAGGTGTGCCTATATAAAGTTCATGATGGCTGAATTATTTCGTATTCTTGTAATCATCATTATTTCATAACAAAGAGCCACCGCCCGAAGACGTAATCCGATTTAAAATGAACCTCGTAAATTTTTATATATTTTTTTGTGTTCATGTAATCTCTCTCCCTAGGCATAGAGGGAACTATTATTTTGTGATGGTAGGATGACTAGGTGTCAAGTAGAACCACATGCATCATTGCACATACATTCCCCCCTTAATTTTTTTCTCCTTCTTCTAACCCAAATATTTTTCATACTTTTTTCCCTGCAAGTAATATTTTGGATTAAATTCTCATCAATAAACTTTATTTATTACTTTATCTTGTCTTGTACATCACCTTTTTTTTCTTTTAGTCATGTACTTCTCATATTTAAAACTCCTAGTATTTGACTATTTTGAAGTTATAAGTCCTAGCGATTTTGATGTCCTCCTATCATACCATTAACATTTGAATTATTTTTCTTTTTACAGTCTTTCACCGCCTTTCCAAACGTTGTTATTTCTCTTATTTTCCATCAAGAAATAAATAAAAAATAATATTGAAGCAGTTTTTTCCCTGACCATAACTTCTATTTTTTAAATATTTTTTCAAATCTTATATAAACAATATTATCAAAAATTGTCCAAATTAGTCGGTTTAATTTATCAAAATCCACAAAAAAACTAGTTCAACTCGCTCGCGCTTAGCGCAATTTAAATATATTTTAATAAATAAGTTTATATATAATATATAATTTTATAATTTTATTATAATTTACAATATATATGTATTATTTTTGTAGCACACATTATATCCATAAATATCTTACAATTTCAATTAAAATCAATATTAATTGAGTTTATATTTTTAAATATTTAAGATGATTATAAAAAAATATTATGTCTTTCATAATATTAGAATAATATTTATTATTTTTCATTCATGTATGTGTGCTAAAAAATATATTACAATTTGCTATTGATAATAGATATTTCATCGAAAATAATATCATATACTTATAAGAAAATGATATTGATTTTTTTCTCAAATCTTACTCTAAATAATAACTAAAGGTGATATGATTAATATATGTGATTTAAAATTAATAAAAAATAATGACTCTTCATATCCATTTTAACGGAGTTAAGTAAATATAAAATATATGACTTTTAAATTAAAAAATAATTATGACTTTTCTTAATTAATTAAAAGTAATTAATATACTTAAGTTATCATATTTTTCATTATATAAATTTATCCATGAATCCAAAGAGAAATAATTTAAAAATAGGTCATAAAAGAAAATAAGAATAGAAGAGGGATAAAGATTCTTTATGTATAGAATTATATTGTTATGATTAAAAAAATTAATAGATGAAAAATAAGATACTATTTTCTACGATTAAAAAAATATAGAGAATATAAAAACTCAACTTGTATTTTATGAAAAATTTAATCATGATGTTAAATTTAATACATATTAATTAAGGATATATATATATATTGTTATTTATTACTACAAATAAAAAGGGGAAAATATAATGAAATATAATGAGTCAATATTTAATATGTGAATATTTAATCATGATACTAAATTTTAATACACAAATGTTTAGAATAAATCAAAGGTCATATCATTAAAATATTTCAATTTTCAAATTCAAAATAATTATAATTCTTCATATGAATAAAAAAATAATTAATGGAGTTAAGTATATATAAAACATGTGATTTTTGAACTTAAAAAATAATTAATAGACATAAGTTATTATAATCAATAGATTTAAATTATCATAATGCATGAAGTTAAATAGAAATATTAAAATAATTTAAAAAAGGAGAAAAATGATAATGAAGAATGGAGCAAGGATAGAGGTTCTTAGTTCATGGAATTATATACATATAAGAATAAGAGAAGAAAGTAAGGAATGTGGAGCAACCAAAATTAACTATTAATGTAGGGGATGCAAGAAATGAAAACAAAGAAGGAAAATATTTTAAAAAGAAAATAAAATAAAAATAAAGACATAAGAATGACTTATGGTAAAAATAAATTACATATTATTAATAACATTAAATGATAAATTTAAAAAAGTAATAATAAATGAATATCAACAAGTTGGGAATCTTATCAATAGTCATATTTTAAAATAGAATAAATAACATATTAGGTTACAAATATTGTTTATACATTATGTAATATTGATTATGTATTTATCTTTAAAATTATTATAAATAATATTATTTTAATAAAATTTGATTGAATCTGATAGACCTAGTTGAGGATTATGAAAACATTGCATATTGCATATTGCTACTCCCATAAAAATTCTAAAAGGTGTGTGTGTGTTAGGACAAGTGAACTTTTAGAAGGGCAAATTTCTCCCGGCATAATTTTATTATTATTCTCCATCCTTTTCCATTCAGGAATAAATAATTCAACACCTATTGGCTCATTTAGTAATAAAAGTACACATGATTGTACAAAAAGATCTAATTGAGATCCAAATGATAGACAAAAATACCTTGTTATTATTTTCCTTTTGGCAAAATCGATGCCCCTTGATTAAATCACATCATACCCCCTCCTGATGATGCTAATCATCACGCCTATCAACTTTTTTTTTCTCTCTCTCCACATAAAAAAATATTAGTACATATAAATAAAGAACTCAATGCCTTGCACCCTCCTCCACAACCAAGTCTCCTAGCAGAGTTGTAGTAGAACAAGGGAAGCGAGAGAGCAGAAAAAAAAAAGGAGGCATTTTTATTGGTGGCGGAGGGCGGAGAGATGGGAGGGGTGACTTCGTCGGTGGCGGCGAAATTGGCCTTCTTTCCTCCGACGCCGCCGTCATACGAGGTGGTGGAGGAGGCGGGGAGCGGGCTGGTGACGCTCAGCCGCTTCCCGCACCGGGAGAACGTGGAAGTGCTGCGGCTGCCGACGCGCCTGGGGAACGAGATCGTCGCCGTCTACGTGCGCAACCCCATGGCCGTCTCCACGCTGCTCTACTCCCACGGGAACGCCGCCGACCTCGGCCAGATGTACGAGCTCTTTCTCGAACTCAGCATTGATGCATGCAAAATACAACATATTTTAGTTAATTATTTTAATTAAATTTTCTATAATTTGATCATAGCATGCATCATTTTTAGTCACTTTTAATCATAATTCCGGATTTATCAATTTTAATTATTAAAATCGCTGAATATTTTAATTGTGGATGGATTAACTATATTTTGATAATTATTTGCAGGAAAATTCGAATCTCGGCCGAAATTCAAAGAAATTATTTCTTACGGCCGAGATTTGGCTTTACACCCAAGTCGTTACGGCCGAAATTCAAAAGGAGTAACAAGATTTAATTCTTTGTTACGGCTAACATTTGAAGGCGTAAAGATAAATATTTTTATCTTTTGGGCGTAACAGGAAAAGTCTTTCCTTACGGCCGAGAGTTGAAGATGTAAAGATAAATGTTTGTATCTTTTGGGCGTAATGGCATGAAGATCAGATGTTACGGCCGAAATTTGGAGGGCGTAATGGCATGAAGATGAAGGGCGTAACAAGATAAAAAATGAGTTTATCTTTGGGCGTAACAAGATATATGAAGGCGTAAAGATAAAAGGATTTTTATCCTTTGGGAGTAATGGAAAGGAGTAAAGAAAAATAATTTTGTTACGGCCGAGACTCTAAGGGAGTAAAAGATAAATAATTTTATCTTTGGGCATAATGATAAAAGGATTTATCTTTGGCCGAGTTTATCTTATAAATTTAAAGTTAACCGTACGATGTTACGGCCGAGATCAAATTGAAGTCCGTCCGCACCCTATAAATACGTGAAGAATCCATCGTTTCAATTGGTGCTCTGAAGTTCAGGTTTCTTCCACGGCGAGTCGTGAGCTCTGCAGGCTACGACCAAAAGGAGAGAGGTGCGACGGCTGGAAGTTGATCGCGACCCTGATCAAGTCCGAGAGGCTGCCCGACTGTCTGCCCAATTCGAGAGCTCTACTTCTATTTTGGGTGTAATTCTTTCGATTATTATTGTTATTTTGTTATTATCTCTCCAGAATTTCTAGGATGAACTCCATGTTTTTAAGATTATTATTTTAGGAGATTATTAATTGAAGGAAAATGTTTGGATCCTACTTTATTTGTTTTAATCTTTTCTGATCAATTATTAATTGTGTTTAATGCTTTTATATTAGTTAATTAAATTTCTGAATTAGGCTATACCAGTTTGTGGAGTGTTTAATTTCTGAATTTATTATACTAATTATAATTGATTTTATTTAGAATTAATAATTGACATAAATTTGATAACTAGTGTGTGGAGAATCAAGTTTGTGTGGTCTATTAATCTATACCAGTTTGTGGAGTGATTAATAGTCTAGAGAATCCAATTTAATGCATCTTAATTTTAATATGATTTTGGGGGTACCAGTCGTGGAGACTTCAATTCTTATTAAATTAAGATAGTTATATATGATTAAATTGAGGGATGCCAGTCGTGGAGACCACAAGTTAATCATGGTAGATTACTTTAGGGAGACTCTAATCCATCTTTAAAGATTAAATTTATCTTTTATGATTCAAATATTTATCCTGATCTATTTTCATCCTAAGGCCTAACTTCAACACCATTATCTTATCTTTATCTTATTTTCCTTATTTTATTTCATAAAACCTCTTTCCAAAAATCCATGTTTTTCCTCTCTTATTAATTTATAATTTCAGATATTGAATTAATAATATTCCTCGTGGGTTCGACACTCTTACTCCTATTACTATATTACTTGAGCGACTAGTGCACTTGCTAGCAAATTTTATTGTTACAATTACAACGCATCAAGTTTTTGGCGCCGTTGCCGGGGAATATTTTATTAATTAATTTCTGATTTTTATGAATTATTAGGAGATGTAAATAAATTGTAAATAATTCTTTATAAATATAAATATGTATTAATTGTTTTAATTATTTTTGTGAATAAACTAACATTTTTTTTCTTTTGCAGATAAAGGTCACAACATTTTTTAATTTATCTTCTTTCGGTTTAAAATCCGACGCCGATTAGATTTTTCCAAATTACATTGTCGACTTATGGATTTACGACTTTAATTTGAAATGTCGGCTTTATTAATTTTACGGCCTCGCAATGAATAATTTCTGAATTCTAAACTTTCAATCTTTACGGCCGTAATATTTTTATCCGAACGTTGTTTTTACGCCATGAGTAATGGATATTGATTTGACTTGTTACGCCCGGTTTATCGATGGTTTAAATTTTTTACGCCCTATTCGAATCAGTTTTCATTCTCGGCCGTAACATTTTAATTGTTTAAACTCTTCATATGATTTCGTTGTTTTACGACCGTAAGGAATTGCTTAATTCATTTTCGGCCGTAATGATTCAATTTTCGACATTTGAGTTTTATTCGAAATTATTTCGGCCGAAACCCTATTTTTCTTTACGGCTTCGTGTTGACATCATCTCGGCCGAAGTGACCTCATTGATGATTTAATCTTTTTACGGCCGAAATGATCTCATGTTTCATTTTTACGGCCGAGAATTAATCTCATGGTTTTATGGCCGTAAAAATTTCTGAACATTTGTTTTTTTTTTACGCCATCTTCCGACCCCAATTTATTTGTGATTTTTTCATTCTCGGCCGTAACATTATAATAGTTTGAACTGTTGATTTGACTTTGTTTTGGCCGAAGCGATTTAGTTTGTCTCGGCCGTAATGGATCATCCGACATGGATTTTACTCCTTTTCGGCCGATTTATATGTGTTGATGTTTTACTTCTCATTGTTTTACGGCCGATATGATCTATAATCTTTGTCGGCCGTAATGATTCATTTGGCAACATTTCATTCAATTTTTTTTCGGCCAAGATAATTCATCACCATGCTAATTTTTACGCCTTCACGTTGAATCCTTTTGACACTGCTTCAATATTTTTACGGACGAACGAGACTCGGATTAATTACTAATCTAATTTCGGCCGTAAATCTATTTCTGAATTACGGCCGATCAATCTTATTTCTTTTCAGTATATTAATCTTATTTCTTCTTTGAAAATAATTTTTGATTATTTCTGATTATAAAATCTGATTATTTCTGAAAATAATTTAATAAAGTTTCTGAAAATTAATTTTAATGACGAATTTTCAAATTCTATCGTGCCGAAAGACTTTATTTGTTAAAAACTCATTTTTCGTGACCTATTATCTGAATTTCTTTCTTCTTGTATATATTTTATTTTATTCTTTTATCTTACTGAAAATTGGTTGTTGCAGGTACTAATTGAAAATTAAATCACAACCAATCCTGGAATCTTCTGATAAGCGCACTAGGAGTTCAAATCCACTGTTGGAATTTGATCCTGAAATTGAAAGAACCTATCGTCGATTACGAAGAAATATAAGAAAAATGGCGGAACAAGCACGCGACAATCAGAGACTGGAGCAACAGAATGAACTGATTCCACCATATAATAATCGGCGAGAAGATGAAGCAGAACTTTCTATGAGAGAATATGTCTCGGCCAGATACAGTGACCGAGAATCATGCATCGTGCTGCCTGATATTAACGCAAATAATTTTGAGATAAATCCCGCAATCGTGAGGATGATACAAGCATCTCAATTTGGAGGAGAATTTCATGAAGACCCTCACGATCACCTTGATAAATTTCTTGCCACTCTGAGCACCTTTAGAAATAATAATGTTTCTTCTGAAGTTATTCGTTTATTATTATTCCCTCAATCTTTACGTGACAAAGCTTCCACCTGGTTTAAAATTTTGCCTGCAGGATCGATTCATTCTTGGTTGGAGCTGGTAGAAAAGTTTGTTGGAAAATATTGCCCACCACAAAAGGCAGGCAAATATCGAAGGGAGCTGAGGGCATTTGTTCAAGACGATAACGAGACATTATATGAAGCCTGGGAACGATATAAGGAACTGCTGGCCAGAGTTCCTGATAATAGAATTCCAAAATGGCAAGTAATGGAAGATTTTTACCATGGATTACGACCTGCAGATCAAGACAAACTCGATCAATCAGCAGGAGGGACAGTACTGGGATCTAAACGTCCTAGTGAGATACAAGATATAATTGAAGCTGTAGCCCTCAAGTCGAGCCAAGAAAGGAGACCACCTCGCCGAACTCATGATGTACATGCTACACAAGGAATACAATCTTCAGAAATAGTGGCTCAGCTGGAGTCACTTAATCAAAAATTCGAGCAGATGATGTCACTAATGGGAAATTCTAGCAATTATAGCCCTACAGGTAACACTTCAGATTCAAATCAAATTGAAAATGCTAACTTTATTTCCAATCCATTTTACAGGAACAACGATTATGGATGGAGACATAATCCGAAGTTTGCCTATAATCAGAACCAAGGCCAATCTTCTGGTCCATCAAAAGATTATATACTGAAAAGGCAATCTGACACTCCCCAACATCAATCATCAAATCATATGCAGGAGATGATGGCACAGATCATAGACACAATGCAAGCATTGCAAAAAAATATGGAATCTAGAGCCACGAGTCAGGATGCATCAATTCGAAATCTGGAAAGACAACTGGGCCAGATGGCGGCACAACTAACTGGACGTACACCGGGCTCTCTCCCAAGCAACACAGAGAAAAATCCAAGAGGGGAAGAGCAAAATAGGCCTTGATTTTCATCAGAACTAAGTCAAGCTGACGACTATAAATCAGAACTATTTCTATCCTTTTTATTTTTATTTTTTTTTCATTTTTTTATTTTTATTAGTCTAATTAGTTGTTAATCAATATCTTAGTTTAGGTGATAGTTTGATTTTTAATTAGACATTTATTTTATTATGGAGTCATTTAATTTAATTAATATTTAATGTTTTGTAAGGGGAGATAAACTCAGGGGCGTAAATTTCAAGAATTGATTCTCTCTACGGCCGAAGCTTGGACATTACGCCCTGCCATTACGCCCTGCCATTACGGCCGAGATGTCACATCAGCAGACCACGGATTCCGTTACGGCCGAAGCGATCGAAGAAACGACAAGCTGCCATCGTCATTACGCCCTGCCACCCTCGTTACGGCCGAGTTGTCACACGCATCAAGCTCGGACATGACAAGACAAGCTGACACCATTTCTCGTTACGGCCGAGAATGACCTCGTTGACCACGCCGTAAAGATTCCAACAGACAAGACGCCACATCGTTACGGCCAAAGATCACGCCCTACGATGCTCTTTACGGCCGAAGACATGACAAGAGCTGCGTTCCTATTACGCCCTGCCACCATTCCATTACGGCCGAGATGTCACATCAGCAGACCACGGACATACCTTGGAAAAATGCACGCCTTTACGCCCGGATTTGACCTTTCACTGCGCGCTGTCGGAACAGGTATTACCCCTTCCAATTCATCTATAAAATACTTACCTCTTCTCGTGTTATGCAGATCAATCACCACTCGCCCTTTCATATATCTCTTACGGCCGAAGTTCCGGAGCTTCAACACCGCGCCGCCCTCTCTGCATTACGGCCGAGGTGCTTCCACTACCCTTACGGCCTTTTCTTCCTTACGGCCTTTTCTTCCTTACGGCCGAAGTTCCAGCGCTTCCCTGTTCATTACGGCCGGTCTTCCACCGCACACCGACACTTATTACGGCCGAAGTTTCCACGTCACCTTCGTTTTACGGCCGAAGTCACGTCATCTCCGCCGCTCTCTTACGGCCAAACTCCGGGCGAGTTATTCACTTTACGGCCGAAACTCCACCGCCATTCCTTACGGCCGAAATCGACAGGTTCATCAACTCCTTACGGCCGAGTTCCGAGTCACGCCTCCAACTTCTTACGGCCAAACTCCAATCTCCGGCCGAGCTTCATCCTTACGGCCGAGTCACCTTCGACCTTCAGCCGGTTCTTCATCGAATACTACGGTCGAAACCTCAGCCGCTCCCACCAAGCCGGTACCTTTTCTTTGTTTATTTTTGTCCAGATCAAAATGAGGCGATTTGCTAATATATGGAGGGGACGTCATGAACGACGACATCCGAATGCTCAGCCGACCCCACAGCCCTCACAATTAATCTCCTACCCCGGAGATTATTATTGGACTAAGCCAGAGTATCAAGCTCGATATGAACGGATGTGTGATATTCGAATTCATGCCACCAGATTTTCAGATACTGAATTACTGAGGGAGTATAATTTACTTGCAGATACTCATCTATTATTTTCTCAAATTGGACTATCTGACTTTGTGCATTCTTGGTGGCCAACTTATGAAGTACTAATTATGGAATTCCTCTCATCTCTGGAAATCTTTAATTTAGATGGCAGGAACTATGATCAGCCCCGCATTTCATTCCAACTTTATGGACGACCATTTACTCTCACTCTAGGAGAGATTAATAATATCTATGGATTTCCCAACCATGGATCTCTTTCTGTACCTGCTGACTTTGAGGCTGAAACTTTTTGGAAACAGATAACAGAAGAAGAGCGATTGGTTTGGAACACCGCTAAAGATAGCTCAATTCAGAATCCTGTTCTGCGCTACGTCCATCGCATGCTAAGCAACACCATAAGTGGACGCAGTGATAATGATGGTGCCGTCTCAGAAGGAGAGTTATATCTCATCCACAGCATGCTTCATAGAACTCCCGTTAATGTGGGTGCCTTCCTCATTCGTCGATTTCAGCGCCGCACTACTCATCGTGGCGGTAGCATTAATATGGGTGCCCTTCTCACACCTATCGCTCAGCACCTACAACTTGACTTGGATGATCTCGAAGCTGTGCCAGGAAACACTCACCTCACTCGTAGGACCATTCAGGCTATGGGTCTCGTGAAGACCAACAACTCAGGGATCAAAGTTTTTATTTTTAAAGGCCACCATCAGGAGGTGCCCTGTTCAGATCGAGATGCTTTTACGCCGATTAATCCAAATAATTGGCTTCTTTTTAGGCAGGTCATCGCTCCAGTAATTCCACCTGCAGGACCATCTACCTCTGTCGGACAACTACACCAGGATGAACCTTTCTCCTGGTTTGATTCTACTGATTATGCGGCAGCCCAACCTTACCTTCAACAGCAACAAGGATTCCAGGCTGCATCACCTGCAGCTTCCCAATATGCCACATCCGTCCATTCGCCTTATATGCCGGTGCCTTCTCCGATTCCATCTCCAGCACAAGAGAGCTCTTCTGATTCCTCGTTCATACCTTCTACTCCTTATGAGGAACGCGACTCGATGGAAGTATCTGCTCCTTTACAAGAACCTGTGCAGAATCGCTATATAGCACCGGAGCCCACTTTTACTTCAGTCCCAGAGCCGACTTACTATCCACCTCCGCCACCTCAGCCTGACTATGCTTCCATGCAAAACTTATGGGAATCAATGTATGATGAACAACTTCGTCAAGCAGGGGAGTTTCACACTTTTCAAGAAGAGCAACTTCGTCAGTCAGGGCAGTTGCACGCTATTCAGGAAGAGCAACTTCGACAAGCACAAGAGCTGACCAACATTCGAGCTGATTTTAGAAATATGGATGATCGTCAGGGTCGCTTCGAATCCCTTCAGAATCAACATGCGCGCATGACGAGACGCATCCATGAGTATCATATGCGCCAAGGAAATCTCAGCTACTATCCACCATCGCCACCCCGCAGACAATAAATCCGGTTGTGTCTTTTCCCTTTTCTTTATTTTCGTTTCTTTAAATTTTCCTTTTTATTGAGTATGTATCACTTTCCCTTGCTGGCTTAACACTGAGGACAGTGTCTGGTTTAAGCTTGGGGGAGTTTGCATTCCATGCATTTTTTTTATGTTTATTTGCTTATGTTTGCATCTTTTTATAAAAAAATCTAAAAAATTGAAAAATTTGAAAATTTTCTAAAAAATACCATTGCATGCATTTATTTTTGCTACCATCTTACTAACTTTTGTCTTATTGTTTTAATTATCTTTAAGTAAAAGTTCAAAGACATGTCGTTAATTGATGAAATTTGATTACTTTTCTTTCTTATCACTTGCTATTTTAGTATCAAACTTATGGACTATGTGCCTATGCTAAGTAGAATTATGAATGACTAGACGACAAAATCATATTCATGCCTTTTTATTTCTTTTAAGTCTTGATAATAGTAGCATTCTTATTGACCATATCAAGTACTTTTTGAGCTTATAAAAATTGAAAATGAATAAAAAAGAAGGGTTAGTTAAACCCCAACAAATAATTATGCTAAAAAAAAAAGTTGAATAAAGTTATGTGTAGGTACAAAAGTGTTATCCGGAACCAAGGTGAGTTCGGGTAATTAGATCCGTAGGGGTTCATGCCTGGCGACCTAAGGGCAACTGCTCTGGGATCCGTCGATCGAAAACCTGCTACATGGACCATCTTGTGGAATATGGAGAAGCACATGAGTACTGAATCATGGCTAAGTTCGAACTCTTCATTCAGAACCTTGGTTGTTCGGGCAAGTAAACTCGAGGGGTGCTTTATCACCTGTTGCCCTAAGGCCATTTGGTCTGGGAGTCATCAGTCCAAAGCCCGCTACATGGACTTTCTTGTGCAATCCTGCTTGAAGATTAGAACTTTTAAATGATTGAAAATAAAGCTAAAAAATAAAAAGAAAAAGAAAAAGTTTTAAGCTCAATTAGTATTTATGTGTTCAATATCAATGCTATTATTTGATAGACAATTTATTTTTCAAGGCTGAATTTGAGATTGTTTAAATTTGTGTAGCATTCAGAACTTCTATGAAGCTAAGTGCATGGAAAATGATAAGATACTAAGTAGTAGGTGTGCAGATGAATTGTGTGAGAAAATTAATCAGTTGACAGTGTGGAGGCTACGATGGAACTTTCTTGAGCCTTGCTTTGAATTTTTGCTTGAGGACAAGCAAGACTTTAAGCTTGGGGGAGTTTGATGCATGCAAAATACAACATATTTTAGTTAATTATTTTAATTAAATTTTCTATAATTTGATCATAGCATGCATCATTTTTAGTCACTTTTAATCATAATTCCGGATTTATCAATTTTAATTATTAAAATCGCTGAATATTTTAATTGTGGATGGATTAACTATATTTTGATAATTATTTGCAGGAAAATTCGAATCTCGGCCGAAATTCAAAGAAATTATTTCTTACGGCCGAGATTTGGCTTTACACCCAAGTCGTTACGGCCGAAATTCAAAAGGAGTAACAAGATTTAATTCTTTGTTACGGCTAACATTTGAAGGCGTAAAGATAAATATTTTTATCTTTTGGGCGTAACAGGAAAAGTCTTTCCTTACGGCCGAGAGTTGAAGATGTAAAGATAAATGTTTGTATCTTTTGGGCGTAATGGCATGAAGATCAGATGTTACGGCCGAAATTTGGAGGGCGTAATGGCATGAAGATGAAGGGCGTAACAAGATAAAAAATGAGTTTATCTTTGGGCGTAACAAGATATATGAAGGCGTAAAGATAAAAGGATTTTTATCCTTTGGGAGTAATGGAAAGGAGTAAAGAAAAATAATTTCGTTACGGCCGAGACTCTAAGGGAGTAAAAGATAAATAATTTTATCTTTGGGCGTAATGATAAAAGGATTTATCTTTGGCCGAGTTTATCTTATAAATTTAAAGTTAACCGTACGATGTTACGGCCGAGATCAAATTGAAGTCCGTCCGCACCCTATAAATACGTGAAGAATCCATCGTTTCAATTGGTGCTCTGAAGTTCAGGTTTCTTCCACGGCGAGTCGTGAGCTCTGCAGGCTACGACCAAAAGGAGAGAGGTGCGACGGCTGGAAGTTGATCGCGACCCTGATCAAGTCCGAGAGGCTGCCCGACTGTCTGCCCAATTCGAGAGCTCTACTTCTATTTTGGGTGTAATTCTTTCGATTATTATTGTTATTTTGTTATTATCTCTCCAGAATTTCTAGGATGAACTCCATGTTTTTAAGATTATTATTTTAGGAGATTATTAATTGAAGGAAAATGTTTGGATCCTACTTTATTTGTTTTAATCTTTTCTGATCAATTATTAATTGTGTTTAATGCTTTTATATTAGTTAATTAAATTTCTGAATTAGGCTATACCAGTTTGTGGAGTGTTTAATTTCTGAATTTATTATACTAATTATAATTGATTTTATTTAGAATTAATAATTGACATAAATTTGATAACTAGTGTGTGGAGAATCAAGTTTGTGTGGTCTATTAATCTATACCAGTTTGTGGAGTGATTAATAGTCTAGAGAATCCAATTTAATGCATCTTAATTTTAATATGATTTTGGGGGTACCAGTCGTGGAGACTTCAATTCTTATTAAATTAAGATAGTTCTATATGATTAAATTGAGGGATGTCAGTCGTGAAGACCACAAGTTAATCATGGTAGATTACTTTAGGGAGACTCTAATCCATCTTTAAAGATTAAATTTATCTTTTATGATTCAAATATTTATCCTGATCTATTTTCATCCTAAGGCCTAACTTCAACACCATTATCTTATCTTTATCTTATTTTCCTTATTTTATTTCATAAAACCTCTTTCCAAAAATCCATGTTTTTCCTCTCTTATTAATTTATAATTTCAGATATTGAATTAATAATATTCCTCGTGGGTTCGACACTCTTACTCCTATTACTATATTACTTGAGCGACTAGTGCACTTGCTAGCAAATTTTATTGTTACAATTACAACGCATCAAGCATCCACCTCCGCGTCAACCTCCTCGGGTACGCTCGATCCATTTTCCACTCCTTGCTGACTTATTTTATTTCTCTGATCCTTTCGGTTCACTTTCGAAGCTGAAATGTTGAATCTTCTTTTGCGGGGTTTTGAGTTCGTTTTGCAGTAGAGTTTAGATGTTGCCGATTTTGGGATGACTTTGGAGTGTGGGATTTGTTTTCGAGTAGTAAAATTTCTTCAATTTATATCTATTTGACATTTGAGATGGTTTTGAGATCGTATTTTGAGAGCTTAATTAAAGTTGTGGTGGATATGATATGAAGTTTCGAATGGACGACGGGATTTTGAGTCCTAAGCAAAAGAGAAAAAAATGGATGGATTTGTAATGATTTGGAGAAAAAATATTAGATTTCATTAGATTTGGATGGATTGCAATAGTGGATAAAACAAAGAAGAGTAAGCAAAGTTGATTTTATTAGATTTAGAGTGAATCTTGGATTAAATTGGCTTAATCAAGTTTTATTAGGTAATATCAAATTGGAAACTCAAGATTCACTGTGTCATCGGTCATCAACTTACGTAAGGTCATCAAATAGTTTCCTTCTCTACCACACAAGAGAAAGATATTACTTTCTGTAATCCTAGGAATAACATTCTCCCCTTTCCTCTTATTGTAGCTCTGTAAGTAGTAGTAATAAAAGCGAACTGATTTATATGACTTCGATAAAAAATAAAGACTCTTTGGAGGATATTTCTAAAAGTGAAAAAATTGCTTCCTTTTCTTTTCTCCACATTTTCTGCCATGACATTGCTGAGCAACATTGTTTGTTGAAAGGTCAATGGATGATTAAACCATGGAGTTCTTGTGAGTGAACTGCATTTTTGCCCTATGGGGGAGCACCTCTATTGACTGGTCCAAGACATTTTTTTGGTCCTTTTGATTGTCTAAAGATCTATCATGTCTCATGTCGAATCCTACTGAACTTGAATTGAATGTTCGATTGTGTGGAGCTCCATCTATTTTTGTGGATTTCCTTCAATTTTCATGGGGAACAACTTTAACTGACAATGTTTCTCAAATGGAAGTGCCATATGCTGGTGGAAGATCCAATGCATGACAAAAATGCACATTCATTGTAATTTGACAATATATTTCTTAATTATGGCAGTTGGAAACTGGCAAGAAGTTGACCTTTGATGTGCTCTATGCTTTCTGTGGAGCTGATTCCACAATGCAGCAGCATTTACCTGACCCTATCAAGGGAACTCAAATGAGGAAGAGAACCTCATTTCAGTGTTACTTTGTGCCGAATATACTCCTTTGTGCACGCATTTATTTTTCTAGCTTAAATGCATATGTTTAATATCTTGTCCTTGAAGTGTGATACATCAAAGCATTGAGCAGGCAAGTGTTTGAATTGCAGAATTTCTGCTTCAAGTTCTTACCTAGAAGAGATGGAGATCTCGCATTAAGACATTCATTTTACAATACAGTCAAGTAACTTGCGTAAATGTGTTGTTGTTTTTGTGCCATTTTTGTGTTCATTCTTCTGATTATGCAATTTGACTAAAGTTTCATGCTTATGTAGGTATGATTATTCTGGATATGGACGATCAACTGGAAAGGTTTTGTTTTTGTTCTCTTAAATAGTTTATGGTTTGAAACAGATCCTGTAATATGTCGTAGTAAATAGCAGAGATGAAATTTTCTATTGTTTCTATTTCTCACAGCCAACTGAGAACAACACATTTGCTGATATAGAGGCTGCTTATAAGTGCCTTATAGAGAATTATGGTGCTAAGGAGGAAGAGATTATCCTTTATGGTCAATCTGTTGGAAGTGGACCCACTGTTGATTTGGCTACTCGACTACCTCGCTTACGAGCTGTTGTTTTGCATAGTCCTATACTTTCAGGTTTGAGAGTAATGTATCCTGTTAAGCGCACATATTGGTTTGACATTTACAAGGTGAATACTTCATGGAACTGTATATATTTTTACTGTTTATAACAAAGTAGTATTTCTTTTAGTTGATACATTTAACTTGTGACTCCTCTCATACCACATTTTGATCTCTTCAATTATGTCTGCAGAACATTGACAAGATTCCATTGGTTGAATGCCCTGTACTAATAATCCATGTAAGTTGGGAGCGGGGTTCTTGTTGAAACTCTCCTGAACATTTTCACTTTTCCTAGTGGAAGGTAGAAGCATATTTCTAGCATTGCTTTGTTTTGAGGAACTTGTCTTGCTTTCTACAAATGCTTCAGGTGCATGTAGTTTATGGCATAAACCAACATGTGTAAAATGTTTGTTGCTCTCTAATGTGTCTTATCAGTTTTGGAATAGGAAATATGCTACAATTCAAGAGCCTAAACAATTGTGATGCCCATCTGTTTGGCGACATAGAGAATGAGAGTTATGTTGGAACATAATTGTTATGCTGTTACAGTGTATCCACATTGCATTTCCAACGATTTAGAACATGATATTGAAAAGATATAGGTTCATGTAGAAGGTTATTGCCCAACTATCTACAACATAATATTGGAGTTAGGTTCCAAGAAGATTATTGTTCAAATGATATCCTGGAAGCATGTTTTCAAGGGAGAAGTATGTTTATTTAGGTTCGCCTTTTCACACGTCCCCAATCTTAGATTTTTCAAAAAGCCATAATACCATTTGTACTATTATATTATGAGAAAGTATTAATTTGGAAATATCTTAGTTTTAAGTAATAGGGAAAATATGTTTTTGCATTATTGCAAAAGATGGTTAGTCCTCGCTGATAATCTGGCTGACCAATCATCTGGATGGCTATTAAAACCTTCAAATAACAAGATTTCGGTCCTCGTTTTCTTGGGGATTTGTAACTAATCTTGCGATGTTCACTTGTTTCATTAAAGGAGGGACCTATCAGATAAAGAAATTTATCTGTTATATCAGAAGTCTTTAATGAAAATTAATCAGATATCATCCAAATGTTTAATCCTTTAAAGGGGACACTTCCATTTTATCTGTTATTAAATTGTACAGTACTTAGAGTTTATCTATGAGATGATTGAGATCAGATCTGTTGGATTTTCATGTCAGTCCACGGATTACTAATTTTCCAAAGTTGATACTTAAAAAAGTCTTTAAAATTCTTGTTCTAAAAGTATAATGATTTCAGGAGTCTACTCTTGTATATGCTTCCACAGAAAGTTCATTTTCCTTTTATAGTACCTTCTCCATATGTTTAAGTTCTATGGCTTATTTAATGCCTTCACTTGCAGGGAACATCAGATGAAGTTGTAGCTTGTTCTCATGGAAAGCAAATGTGGGAATTATGTAAGGAAAAATATGAGCCACTTTGGATAAAAGGAGGAAAACACTGTGACTTGGAGCTTTTCCCAGAATATGTTAAGCACTTGAAGAAATTTATATCAACAGTTGAGAAACCACCTTCTCAGAGAGGCAATTGGAGGAAAAGCATAGACCAATTTGAGCCTTCAAGGAAGAGCACTGATTGTTTTCAACTGTCAAGGAAAAGCACTGATCGCCGCGAGAAGCCTAGGCCTAGTACAGATAAGTCGAGATCCAAGGATCAGAGACTCAGCAACATCGATAAGTTGGATAAGTTTAAAGTCTCATTTGAACAAATGGAGAAGTCCCGAAGAAGCATAGATTGCCTCGAAAAATCGAGAAAAAACATGGAACAGCTGGATAGAGGAAGGAAGAGTTTTGACAGATTGGATAGAATATGGGCAGACTAACCTCTTTGCCATTATGTAAAATGTATACGAGCACGTGTCAAGCTCAATTTGTTTCTCATTTTTATTTATGTTTAACAACCATGTAGTTTGTTTGTTTTATGTAACAATGGGTGGTAATGGAAAAGGAAAGGTTGATGATAAATTTGCAGGTCCTGCTTACATAATGTAACTTTTCAGGAATGTAGGTACTTATGTACAATACAGTCAAACTACTTGGGCACCATTAGGGCCGTGACTCTGACAGTAGGAAACAATACAAGCTACTTCTATCTTTCTGTACTTTGCTGCTGAGTGATCTTAGTATTTTCAGAGAAAACTAGTTTGTTCATGCATTTTGATCTGAGGTTAAAATTTTAGTGCTAATAGCATTAAGAAAACTTAAACCTCAATAGTTTCCCAGAAGTTTTGGTGGTGGTTGATGCAAAGACATCCAAATATTTTACATTTTGATGCTATCTTGCATTATATCCGAAGGCATAATGTGCAATGAGGTCAATTCACCCCATTGAATTTTAGGATAATATATATTAAGTATATAGTAATTAATATGACATATTAGTTTACTAAGATAATTCAATAATTTCATTCCATTTGAAACTCCTATATAATTATTATAAAATAACTCGACTTCTTTTCACCAATCTTAGAGAATCAAGATGATAGGATCCTATTTCCTAATAATAATAGGATTAGTTTATTTTCTTTAACTAGGATTAGTTATTTGCTTCTATTTTGATTAGCACTCTAGTTATTTACTTCCTAGTTTGATTAGCACTCTATTTCTTTTATTTCTAGTTCTATTAGGACTTGTTTGGGTTACCCTATAAATAGAGCCCCCTTAAAATTCTTTTTAATCAGATATATGAGAATACAATCTATTTTTGATATTTGCTTGGAGCAACTATCTTGGAGGCTTGACCCCCTCGAAGTGGTCTATTGGAGGCTTGATCCCCTCGAAGTGATCTAATTAGGATCCTACTTGGACTAGGAACCTATCAATTGGTATCAGAGCTGTTCGATCTTCATCGGACAATTGTGGTATCTCGGGTTTTTTGTTGGACCAATAACCTAGTTATTTTCGCCTTCCGTTGCCATCTATCGCATCCGCTACTGCCACTACATCGAAAAATCTATGGCTTCATAGAATTTATCGACTTCAGAGATTTTAATGCTAGCCGATCGTCTTACTCGAATCGAAGAACGATTTTAACGAATTTTACAAGTATTTAACGACGAAAACAAATATCAACATGTAAACAAGGGAAATTACGTAGAAGATGAGCTTGCAAATATTCAACAATTAAGTACGGTCGAGGAGTATTTGACTCGTTTCGAATTATTATCAAGTCAAATTGAAAATTGAAGCGAAAACTTTTGTTGAAGGACTTCTCCCCGATCTTCGACGAGAAGTGAAAGCTCGACAACCCATTACTATAGTTGCTGCTATTTCTTTTGCCCGATGGGAAGAAGAACGTTTAAATAAAGAGAGACATAGATCAAGTCGACACTTGAACAAATCATTCAGAAGCACAAGTGCAATAATATTTTCATCAAATGCAGAAGAGTCTAATATACCATTATCTTCTAAAATTTTCACCAAAGATTTACCTCAACAAGAAGTGAAAGATACTGAAGACAATTCATTTGAAGTTCAATCTTCAAAGTCATCTGCTGAGAAATCTTTTAAAAATGAAATATCTACAATTCAATTATCAAACGAGCAATCAACTCTTGCAAAATCTACCGTAGAAGGCATCATTATTGGAAAATCATTAATGTCTGAAGATGCTCATAAGGACTCGTTCACACTTATGATAGTTGACTCAACATCAAAGAATGTCGAAGGCTTCAATGTCCAAAGACAAATTTATTCATGCAAAAAGAATTTGGCCAACTTCGAATTTTCTTTCGGTAGAAGATGCAAGCTTGTTCCAATGCTATCAATGCATAGCCAAAGCTACGCTTTCAAGAAGGATCTCTATTTTATTCAAGTTATCAAGAGACTTCGTCTGATCAAGCATCGAAAAGAAAAGTTCTCTCACATATTTCTGTATAGCCTTGAGGAAGTTGTGCTCGGTATTGAGTGGTTACGTACATTGGGAGAAATCACTTGGGACTTCTCAAAATTAATAATGAAATTTGAATTGGAAGGCCAAAATGTGATATTAAAAGGAAAACGTTGCAAGGTCAATTCTATATCAAATCATCGCATGGAAAAAATACTTCGAAAGGAAAAAAGGGGTTATATTGTTCAACTCCAACTTATGGGAGTAACACATTTACCGTCAACTGTTGATAATGAACTTGAGCCCTTGCTTTCAGAATTTTTAGATATATTTGCAGAACCAGAAGGACTGCCACCTCAACGATCACATGATCATCGAATACCCCTCTTATCAGGCTCTTCTCCGACTAATGTTCGGCCATATCGTTATCCTCATTTTCAAAAGGCTAAAATTGAAAAAATAGTTAAAGAAATGCTTGAAGCAGGAATAATTCGTCCTAGTGTTAGTCATTATTCTTCTCCGATGTTATTGGTAAAAAAGAAAGATGGTTCATGGCGTATGTGTGTGGATTATAGAGCTCTCAATAGAGTCACTATTAAGGACAAATACCCTATTCCAGTAGTCGATGAGTTGCTTGATGAACTTGGAGGTGCAAAGTTATACACTAAGCTCGACCTGCATTCTGGATATCATCAAATTCGGGTACATGAAGCCGATGTGCAAAAGACTGCTTTTCGAACTCACGATGGACATTATGAGTTTTTGGTCATGCCCTTCGGGTTAACTAATGCTCCATCCACTTTTCAGAGCTTGATGAACGACATCTTTCGACCATACTTACGGAAATTTGTGTTAATATTCTTTGATGATATCCTCATTTACAGTTCATCATTGCAGGAGCACCTATCTCATTTGAAGATAATTTTTACTATACTTCGGGAGCATAAACTATTTGTTAAGAAATCTAAATGCAGTTTTGGTCAACCGCAAGTAGAGTACCTTGGCCATATTGTCTCTTATGAGGGCGTTTCAGTGGATCAATCTAAAATTCAAGTAATGCTTGAGTGGCCCGTTCCTCATACAGTTAAAGCACTTAGAGGATTCTTGGGCTTAACAGGATACTATCGCAAGTTTGTGAAGGATTATGGTAAGATAAGTGCACCACTGTCATCTTTGCTGAAGAAGGATTCCTTCAAGTGGAATGATGATGCAAAAAGGGCTTTTGATCAACTTAAACTTGCTATGTCCACAACCCCAGTTTTAGTTTTGCCAAATTTTGATAAATTATTCGTCATTGAATCTGATGCTTCAGGAGTCGGGATTGGTGCTGTGTTGATGCAAGAAGGACGACCAATTGCATATACTAGTAAGGCTCTGACAAAAACACATCTCAGTTGGTCTGTGTATGATAAAGAGATGCTTGTCATTATTCATGTTGTCACTAAATGGAGACCTTACTTAATTGGTCATCGATTTCATATTCGTACAGATCATAATAGTTTAAAACATATATTAGAGCAAAGAATCACTTCTATGCTACAACAAAAGTGGGTCTCTAAATTATTGGGATATGATTATGAGATTACTTATAAAAGAGGAACTGAAAATCTTGTGGCTGATGTTCTCTCTCATCTTTCTGAGCATGAACATTATCTGCTATATCTATTTTGTCCACTGCCCTTTTGGATTCTATTCGTCAAGAATGGCAAGAGAATGCTGCTATCAAGACCTTAATTCAAAGGTTACAAGATGAACCTCTTTCAGTTTCATCATATTCTTGACACTCTAGAAATTTTCTATATAAATGTAGAATGGTTTTAGTGTCAAACTCAGCTCATAAGTTAACATTACTAAAGGAATTTCATGGTTCCCCAATGGCTGAGCATTCTGGTGTACTTCGCACATATAAGTGTATTTCTCGAGAATTCTATTGGACAGATATGAAAAATGACGTCAAGAAATTTGTTGCTGAATGTGATGTTTGCCAGCGTCATAAAGGGGAAACAATTGCAAGTCCAGGTTTATTGCAGCCACTTCCAATTCCTATTGAAGCATGGGTAGATATATCTATGGATTTCATTGAGGGTTTACCCTCTTCGCATGGAAAAATTATAATATTTGTGGTAGTGGATCGCCTTACTAAGTATGCTCACTTTTGTGTCATGTCTCATCCATATACGACAGTTACTGTTGCTAATGTTTTTATTGAAAATGTTGTCAAGTTGCATGGGGTGCCACGATCAATCGTAAGTGATAGAGACAAAGTCTTCACTAGCCAATTTTGGAAGGAACTTTGTCGTTTACAACAAACCCAATTGACAATGAGCACCGCTTATCATCCTTAAAAGGACGGACAAACTGAAGTTGTCAATAGATGTTTGGAATCTTATCTTCGTTGTTTCTCAAGTGATAAGCCTAAAAATTGAGTGAAGTGGCTTCCTTGGGCAGAGTGGTGGTACAACACAACTTTTCACTTTTCAACAAAACTAACTCCTTTTGAAGCTATGTATGGATATCCTCCTCCTGCTATTGCCCAATATTCAACAGACGCTACTACTGTTAATGCTATGGATATTGAATTACGTGATCGAGATCAAGTACTAAGGCTATTAAAGGATAATCTTACTAGTGCTCAATCTCGAATGAAACAACACGCTGACAAAAAGCGAACTGAGAGAGAATTTCTAATTGGAGACTTAGTTTATTTACGTCTGCAGCCATATAAACAACTTTCTGTTACTGTTCGGAGTTCAATGAAATTAGCACCTCGATTTTATGGGCCTTATAAAGTTTTGGAGCGAATTGGGCCAGTAGCTTATCGTCTTGATCTACCTTCAACGTTTCGTATTCATCCAATATTCCATGTTTCTTGTCTTAAGAAGAAGCTTGGGAATAATATTTTTGCGCTACATCATCTTCCTGAATTGGATTCAGAAGGCAATGTTCGTGCAATACCTGAAATGTTTTTGAAGCATCGTTTTATTCAACAAAAGAAGCATGCAGTTACTGAGTGGTTGATTAAATGAGAGAATTCGCCAGTTGAAGATGCTACTTGGGAACGTTATCAATCTCTGCAAAGAAGGTTTCCTGAATTTGTTGCTGCTCAGCCTTGAGGACAAGGCTAATTTAAAGGAGGCGGGAATGATAGGATCCTATTTCCTAATAATAATAGGATTAGTTTATTTTCTTTAACTTGGATTAGTTATTTGCTTCTACTTTGATTAGCACTCTAGTTATTTACTTCCTAGTTTGATTAGCACTCTATTTCTTTTATTTCTAGTTCTATTAGGACTTGTTTGGGTTACCCTATAAATAGAGCCCCCTTAAAATTCTTTTTAATCAGATATATGAGAATACAATCTATTTTTGATATTTGCTTGGAGCAATTATCTTGGAGGCTTGACCCCCTCGAAGTGGTCTATTGGAGGCTTGATCCCCTCGAAGTGATCTAATTAGGATCCTACTTGGACTAGGAACCTATCACAAGAGCCGAACACTAAATTTTATTTTCCTTCCAAGCCTGGGGCTGTTGAGACCCTTTCTTCTTCACGGTTCCTCTGTGTCCAAATCATGATCTCTAGTCTCTCATAGTTTCTTCACCTTTAAATATTTTTCCCCTAAAAAGAAAACCCCTCCTCCAAAAATCATTTGCCTTCATCTTATAAAAAAGATGCTATTAATAGAGTCTAATAATCTTATTTTATATATATTTTTTCATTTAATCTCTATCACGACACTTTAATGTTCTGAATATAGTATAATTATTTATATATGATATCAAATAGTGATATAATTAATTATCTTAATAATTCATGTAATATTATAAATATAAAAATATTATTCCTTTTCGGACTTAAGTTTTTAAAATCGTAAGTAGCGCATCTAATTTAACCATGTATCACGTAATGAGTTGAAGTAGATCTAAATTATAAACAACTGATACGCGGAAGAGAATGCTTAAGCCTTTAAGGTTATTGGTAATACACCTCTAATTTATAAACTTTTGAAGTCTTAGCTAATGATAAAATTCTAATTTATAAACTTCTACATATTTATCTTGTTCTTTTTATGTTGAAAATTAATGTGTTTGATAACAACCACAATGCAAACATTAATTCATGACATGGAATTTCGAAAGGGAAATTATAATATATTTCGGTTTGTCGAAAAAATATATTTATTTTAGTATTTTTGAAATTTTGGCATCAGCAAATGATTTAATTTTAAAAAATAATTTGCACCCATATATGCTTATGCTAAAAAAAAACCCCTTTTAAGTTGTTATCCCCTGTCGGAGTTTGCTAACAAGTAACAACTAATTTGATTTATCTCAGACCATTTTTTTAATTATGCTTGGAACAAAACTCCCATACAAATATTTTATACCTACTTACATTTTGGACAAAAGCCTATTATCCTTTATCACACATATATTAAAATTTTAATATCATGATTAATTTTTTATTCATGATAATAAAATAATAATATATTTTTAATTAATGTTTACGATAAATATATTTTATACATAAAGAAAGATCAAATTTAAAATCTTACCTAAGCAAAAAAAAACCTCTGTTTTATATAATATTTAAGAAAAAAAACACATTTTTGAGAATTTATTGGCTTCTCCGTTCTATTTTTTTTACAGTAGAAAAAAATAACACCAGGCAGAGGGTAACCTTGTAAACATTGAACTTTCATGGCCGACGCAACTAAAAAAAAAGGTCAAATACGTCTGAGAAGAAGTTGAAATCCCTCCCTCTTTCCTACATCGTTTCGCGGCGGATGTGGTTCTCTCGATTCGACGGCCCCCTTGCCGCCACCGCCGCCGCCGCTTCGGAGGAGAGCCACAAATGTCGGAGAAGTGCTCGCCACCTGTTTGATCTTCCGAACCTCCTTGTTGTTGTGGTTTTCGATTGGTTTGATTTGTGTTCTTGGTCGTCGTTTCAGGAGTCCCGAGGAGGCTGGCAAGACCGCCATCCAGCGCGCGATCAAGGCGCTCCGGCAGCGGCACTTGGTGGAGGAAGGCGCCCACGCGCCCGCCATCAACGCCCTCGCCAGACCCTTCCTTGCCCAGGTATCACTGTATTTTGAATGATTTCAGTTGTGGTGTGTGTATAGAATTCACAATGTTTTGATTTGCTGTTTCTTTCGTGTCATGTGGATCTGTTTTTAGTTTTTGAGCTTTCGAGAGTACGTGAACGTTTCATTAGGGGATCATATTAATCCTAACCTGATAAGAGGGATTGGTAGCATTGTTTCCACATGATAAGAGGGAATGTAAGAAAAGGATAGCTAGGAGAATATGCATTAAAATTAGCACAAATTTGATTGCAATTCTGTAGAATCCAAAAAAAAAAAGTTCCTCATAAGACTAGCACTTGATCCTTAGCTTTGTTCAATCTGAAACACTTTAATTATGGAAATTTTATTTAACCTTTCATCAAGTTTATTTAGTTGACGAGGTTACCTTAGAGATGAAAAAACGGGCAGTGTCGTGCTGTGCCCGTGCCGGTCAACCCGTGTTTGATCGTGCCGCGGGCCGTGTCGTGCAAAACGGACCGTTTTCGACCCCGACACGGTCTAAGCCCGGCCTGATCGGGTCGTCCGGGTCGGGTTGTGCCGGGTCGGGCGGCCCATTATTTTTTCAATTTCAACTTTTTAAATAATAAAATAAATTTAATTATTAAATTATTATAGAGTATAATGAGTATTATTATTTATTCTATAATATACAATTGATAATAACTATATATTTAAAATTTCAAATACATTAAGTCCTTAATTTATAATTATTAAGTAAATAAATTTGTAAAATGATTAATTGAGATTTGAGTAATAACTAATAAGTTATAACTTTATATATAAAAGTAGTTGGTAAGTATTTAATAAATATATATTAGTAATTAATAGTATTCTACCCAAAGTGAGAGTGAGAGTTTGAGAGAGAGAATATAATATATAGTACATTAGTACTACTGTACTACATTATATATAATTTATGTATAATGCATAAGTAGTATAGATAATTAGGTACTTAGGTAGTATACTACTATACTATAGATAATTAAGTACTAATTTATTATATAGTAAAAATAGTAATGGACAACATGAACGTAAAGTGGGGGTAGCCAAAATGAGGATGTTGAGATGGATGTGTGGTCATACAAGATTAGATAAGATTAGGAATGACCATATACGTGAACGGGTCGGAGTGGCTCTTATTAGTGAGAAAATGGTAGAGAATCGTTTGAGATGGTTTGGTCATGTTCAGAGAAGACCATTAGATGCGCCAGTAAGAAGAGTAGATCAAATAATCTGGAGTCCGATTAAAAGAGGGAGAGGGAGGCCAAGGCGGACACTTGGCGAACTAATAGAGCAAGATCTATTGGTGAATAATATACCGAAAGGTTTGGTTACTAATAGAGCGGAATGACGTCGTATGATCCATGTAGCCGACCCCACCTAGTGGGATAAGGCTTTGTTGTTGTTGTTGTTGGACACCGAGATTAACGTGGTTCGGCTATTTTAGCCTACGTCCACAGGAGTTTTAATGTTTTATTATTATTATTGATTATTATGAAATAATCAATAAATGCAAAATTACAAAAAATTAGAAAATTACATCTTGTACAACAATTATTTTATGAAGAATTATAAGCGGGTGAGACATCCGTTTCATCATCATCTTCTATGTATGATAATATGGATTCCTGACCTTGTGTTCGAGTATCTGCATCAAACCAATCTTTTAATAATATACAAACCTCCATCGACTTAGAGCTCATTCTATTTCTTCTCTCGTCCAAAATTCTGGAACCTGCAGAAAAACATTGTTCTGATGCCACTGTAGACATCGGAACAGCTAAAAGATCTCGAGCTAAGGCGGAGAGAATTAGATACGTACGACCATTTAATCTCCACCAGGTCAAGACATCGATTTCACTGTCACATTCATTTGGACGTGATAAGTAATCTTGCAGTTCATTATACAAAGGAGCAGCTGAATTGGATGAACCTTCATCCGAATCTCTTGATGTGCCCCCCCTAATAGAAGACATGAATCTAGAAAATGATCTATTATTGGAAGGTCTGGGTGCTACTGGTGGACGTGATGAAGATGCTTGCTCTCTACGTACACCAAATTTTGTTTCATAAATATTATATAAGTTATTTATTATATTTTCGTAATCATGATCTGGATTAATAAAACCGTCAGTTTGCAATTCTGGATGACTTCTTATATATTGTTCGGGAAAACAATTCTTAATTTCTCTGGTGTACCATTTAGGACCGGATCCTTTAAATCTAGGATCCATCATCATTGCTAAAATTCCTATGAGAGGCAAATTATTCCAATATTCTAAAAATTTTGATTCCATCAAATAAATTATTTCAAAAAAATCATTTGATAATTCACGTTTTTCATTAAATGAACTTGTCATTTCATGAAGTTGATTAATTATTAAATGTGAAGTAGGAGAATAAATGGCAAATAACTCTAAAGTAGCATTATAAAAAACTTGTAACAACTCCATAACTGCATTAGCAACATCCCATTCTGAATCAGTAATTCGAGTTGCTGGACATTGCATCACAGTTAAAATATAATTATCGAGTGCATATCTAAATGGAATACATAATTTAAGCATGTCGTAAGTACTATTTCATCTCGTAGATACATCAGTGTTTAATTTTCTATAAGGAATATTATAACGATGACAAATTTCTTTAAATGTTTGTCTCCTAGGTCCAGAGTGACGTAGATTTACAATAATTGCTCTAAGAGTTTCAAGTACTCTAACAACTACCTTTAATCCTTTTTTAACAAACAAATTAATAATATGGCATGCACATCTTTGATGAAAAAGAATTCCATTTAAAGGAAGATTTAATCTTTGAATTAAAAATTGTGCAGCGGAATTATTAGCACTTGCATTGTCAAGAGTAAGACATAAAATTTTCTCTTTAAGACCATATTCGTTAATTACTTTTTCTATCACGTTGGCAATTTGCAAACCATTATGAGGATGCTCAATTTCTTTGAATGCAATAATTCTTTTTTGCACTACCCAATTTGTATCAATCCAATGAACTGTAACACAAGAAACCATCACCATTTAAAGAAGTCCATATGTCACTAGTTAAACTATACATGAATTTAGAATCTAAAAAATAATTAATTAGTTCATTTTTCTTCTTACGATATAATTTAATCGAATCTTCTTTAACAGTTTTTCTACTAACATTTCGAAAGGCACTTTGTACATGATTTTGTTGATAATATAAAAAATTTTCATCTTCAGCAAATGTGTAAGGCATTTCTGCATGTATAACATATCTTACTAAACCTTCACGCATATTTTCTTGATTATAAGCAAATAAAGAGCTCCCGGCAGTACCACGGCCGGGTGCAACTAGTTGAGTCTGTTGCGGTAATTGACCCGCTAAAAATTATTCCCTATTAGTTATAGGATGCGATTCTAAATGTCGTTTTAGACTACCTGTGCCCGAAGAAGAGGCGGCAGCATAACTAGCCTTGCAAATTTTACAAATAGCTTTATCTTTTTTTGGATCATTTTCATCTATAATTTTTTCAAAATAATTCCAAACTTCACTAGTTAACTTTGATGTTCTTCTTTTTTTACCTATTATCTCACTTGCGCGGGAGCATATGAGCTTGACGGACCTGGAGGTGTCACTGTCGCAATTGCACAATCTCCTTCGGAACCTGTAGAACTTGAAGCAATATTAAGATTAGGAATGACAGGAAGATTAACATATGTAGTTGGAGTAATTGGGCAGTTAGTTGATGGCGCCGTAGTTTCCATATAACCCGACGAATCGCCACTTAGTTGTGTTGATAAAGAATTAGAATCACCACTACTATTAGTATTATATGTTGTACCATATGGATATGTAGGTAGTGGTCCATAAGGTGAATAAGCAGCAAAATCACCATATAGACGAAAGGGATCTCGCGGGTCCATTATGCAGTTATATATAAGAAATTAAGAGTGAGTAATAATATAAAAATACTACTAAATAAATATTACAATATAAATATAAATTAAAAGTGAGAGAGTTTGATATCAGAGCACGAATGGAGAGAAGAAAAATGCAGAAAGACTGAGTCACTCAGTGTGAGAGAGGCAGAAAGAGTCACAAAAAGCACTATGGAAGATTGGAAGACTTGGAAGTAGAGAAATTTTCGAGTGGAGATTGGAGAACGAATGAAATCGGTCGTGCCTTTTATAGGCGGAGGAATGGAATAAAAATACTCCAACACGGCCCGTGTTGAACCTTTTGACCGCGTAGCCCGTGTTTGTGTTGTCAAATCACGAATCTTGTTTAAAAATGGAAAAAACGGGTTGTGTTTGATCAGCGCGGCCGTGTTGAAGTTTCAAATGACCGCGGGCCGTTGTCCTCTTCTAAACATTGACCGTGTTAGGGCACACACGGTCCGTGTTGGAGTACAAATACGGCATCCGACGCGTCCCGTCATCGCAGTGCGCGGACCGTGCTTGTATTACACAGTCCGTGTTTGAACGTTAAAAAAATAACCCGTGCCAAAACGGGCCGTGTCGTGCTGGGTCCGTGTTCAGCCAACAGTGCGGATGGCCGACCCGGCACGGTATGGCACGACACAGCCCGTTTTTTCGTGCGCGGGCCGTGTTCGTGCCGGGCCGGGCCGGCACGGATTTTAGGCGGGCCAGCGGCGTGCCGGGTCGTGCGGCCCGCCCGAAATTCCATCTTTAGGTTACCTCAAGTTTATTAACCATGAGAAACTAGTGATATACTTGTCTTTCCATTTTGGCAATCTCACATTAGGCATTTTAGCTTTGTATGTGAAGAAACATACTCAGTTGTTCTTTATATGGCTAGCACTTGAAGTTTAGCTTTGTTCAATCTGAAAACACTTTAATTATGGAAACTTCAGTTAATCTTTCCTCAAATTTCTTTTTCAGCGAGGTTTCCTCAAGTTTTTTAGTCATGAGAAGCTAGTGATGTACTCATCTTTTCATGTTGGTGTGTCTTATGTTCTTTTAATCCAATATGTGAAGAAATATGCGCTGCTTTCTTATATGTCTGGAGGTATGAAGTTGTGAATTTTCTTATTCCACTTATCTGAATGATTAAACTAATAAGACAGAGAGAACTGTGTAGACCAAAAAAGAATTTATATGTGTCAACTCATGGTTGGATCAATATAAGGTAGATGATAATTTGAATTATTTGATGATGTCATCATGACATCAATCATATAAAGTCATTTTAAATTTCTAGATTGAGATCTATCATCAAATTTTAATCCAACCTTTGGTTTACATGTGTAAATTTTATGTCTTCTTATCAATCAAGTTTAAAATCTTATGGAAAGAATCATGTGAAAATGGGAGAGGACACTTTGAAATCACTATGCTGTACCAATCTGCCTATTTAGTGGCTTAGTACTATAATAACTAAAACTTCAGTGAATTGATTTGTATGTTTTTCCTTTAGAGTTACTTCACTGTTTTAACATCTCTGTAGGGGTCAGAATGGAAGGAAAAAGCTGAAAAACTTGATCTGGAATTACAACAATGTTACAAAGCTCAATCCCGATTATCTGAACAACTAGTGGTAGAAGTTGCAGAATGCAGAGCATTAAAGGCTTCTGTGCAAGAGAAGGATGAAGCCAACGCTAATCTACAGCGTGAAGCCACAGAATCAAGGTTGTGTTGTTACATTTTTGTCCAATTCTTGTTTTCCTTCTCACAGCTTATCTTAATTTGTCTTTGAAATTAATTTTGTTATATCTGGCTGGTGTATCTACTTATTGATCTAAGGTAAATATTTTAGGGAAGAGAATTCACGACTTAAAGAGGAAGTAAATGAAAAAACCAAGACAATTCATTTGTTGACAAATGAAAACCATTCACTGAAAGCACAATTGGAGGAAGTGACATTAAATCTCAAAAAAGCAGAGGCTGACAACAAGGAATTAACTGACCGTTGGATGTTAGAGAAGATGAAGGATGCAGAAAAGCTTAACGAGGTATTCTCATTCTTTCTAGAATATAATTTATGTTATACTGCTATTTGTTCTGGAGTTAAAATGTTGTGTACTTATGTAGACTCTGTATTTCTTATTTACAGCTCTCACTGATCTGGTAGCTGTGGTAAAAAATGAATGTTAATGCTGTCTAAGTCATTTTAAGATGGCTGTCTTCATTTATTAGCATTTTGTTGTTTTAAGTCACATTTGTTGGCATCATAAGAAGTTTCATTTTGTTTCCATGATGCTCTATTTACACTTCTGCTAGTAAGTAACAATTACGACCAGTCCCGAACAAATTGGTATTGGATCTTTTATCCTTTATTCCATTTTGTTCTATTTTGTGTCACAAAATTTTTTTTTTCAATTCTATTTTTTTGAAGAAGCATTTCTGCCCATTTTGTACTACATTTAGAACAACCTTTATAATTCTCAAGTTATGTGGTTTGCATCTGTTTCATGGAACTTAGCATAATCTTGCTTATGGCTGCTGGCTGCTTGGGTGTGCATTTCCTAGTTATAATTGTTCGTTGATTTCAATATGTCCAATGTTTCTCTTTACGATATCATTCCATAACTACGGCATTTAACTTTTGTCGTTGAATTCATCATATGGTATGCATATTGGCTAAGCAATATTTAATGTCATCATGATAGAAGCAAGGAGTCAAACAAAAAGAAGTGCCACAAGCAATCCATTCTTGTAGAGTCAAGTTTCACTTTTAAATTTCCTTTTCCTTACTTTTTCGGTTAAAGGGGAAGTGAAACTAGAAATAAAGGGACACAAGAAGTCCCATGTTAAAAATCGAAATCAAGACCTCTTGGTCTGTGATGGATTGTTTGCCACTGCACTCTGTCCTTGTTCTCTACCTTTTTGGCTTGTTTTTTTGAGAGGGAATAGTTAGCTTTGTTATCTTGGTGTTCTTTACTCATGTTATCATGTCTATATAGCAATATTTTAATGGGTGCATTTTAGTTTCATACTTGGTTTCTCATCACATTTGCAGGCCAATGCAATGTATGAGGAAATGATGAAACAACTGAAAGTATCCAGCATTGAACAACTTGCAAGACAGCAGGTTGATGGTGTAGTACGCCAGAGAGAATCCGGATTTGTTGCGTCTCTGGAATCAGCGGTTCCATCTGTGTGCAAGCATACCATCCCTGCTCATGAAGGTGGGTGTGGTTCATTAATTTTCCAACACAACTCTGATAAACTGATCACTGGAGGTCAGGACAGACTGGTGAAGATATGGGATACAAAAACTGGAACTTTAAGCTCATCTCTTCATGGTTGTCTGGGTTCAGTACTTGATCTTGCTATCACACAGGACAACAAAGCAGTAATTGCTGCTAGCAGTTCTAACAACCTCTATGTATGGGAAACAAGTAGTGGTCGCATACGTCACACACTTACCGGCCATACTGACAAAGTATGTGCTGTCGATGCAAGTAAAATATCCAGCCGCAATCTCGTCAGTGCGGCCTATGATCGCACAATGAAAGTTTGGGATCTTATGAAAGGATACTGCACAAACACTATTATGTTTCAGAGCAACTGTAATGCACTTGCATATAGCATGGATGGGCTTACGTTTTGCTCAGGTCATGTTGATGGCAATCTCCGGATGTGGGATACCAGATTGGGGAGGCCTATCAGTGAAGTAGTTGCTCATGCACAAGCAATTACATCTATTTGTGTATCACGGAATGGGAATTTGGTACTGACTAGTGGAAGGGACAATGTGCATAATCTTTTTGATCTTAGGACATTGGAAATCTGTGGAACTTTCAGGGCGAGTGGGAACAGGGTTGCATCTAACTGGAGCCGGTCATGCATAAGTGCTGATGAGAACTTTATTGCAGCTGGGTCAGCCGATGGATCCATCTACATATGGTCAAGATTGAAGGACAACATGCTCAGTGTTCTGGAGGGAAATTCTTCACCTGTCTATTCATGTGCATGGAGTGGTTTGGGCAAACCATTGGCCTCTGCTGACAGGAATGGACATGTATCTATATGGTTGTGAATGATGAATAATGTTGTTGTCAAATAGGAACTATCATGATGATTGTTTTAGTGCTTGGAAATGTAAATATCTTCACAGACGTTTCGATTCTTTTATAATCACGTAGTATTGTTACCTCATAACTAGTTTCAGGGTATCTTCACCTTGTAATAGCAAATTGCTCTTTGTCAAACGTAATTGAAGCATTACAAGGATTCTAACTTGTGTTACTGTTTTTTTCCTATTTTGACGCCGGTCTAGAAACTCTCTGTGCATCTGCTGCCTTTTATTTTAATTGAACTCCTACAAGTTTGCTAATTTGTTATACCTAAGAAACCATATCTTTTCAGCTTGTGTAAGATTTAATACAACTCTTGACTCATCCAACTTCGCAAGCACATATTTGTGTTTGGTTTTCCCTGCGGGGTTTTAATTATGTACTTGTAATTGAAGTTAATGAGCAATTCTTAATTAATCATGACCAATTGAAGTAGAAAATAGTACCTCTGTGTCAAATGATAATCTGGTTATTTTTTTAGTAATTGCATATGAAGTTTGTTCGCAGCAAATATGTGGAAACAAGTGAGAGAGCATAGTACAAGAGGAGACTTTTCATGATAACATTCTGTCAGTTTCAGGCTTTCAGACTCCTGATCAAAATTCATTAACTTGAATAGGCAATCAGCTTCAAGGTTTTCTTCTATTCCTCTTGTCTGAATTATTCATGTTGGGGCTCCAATATCCCCCCACCAACCATTATAACTCCAAGGTTCTTCAGGAGGTTGTTCAACAGAATGCAGAATATAGGAACATGAAAGTGGAGCTGGAAAAAAGGAATTACTTGAATGGAACAAATCACATCATCTGTCACAACATAGGTAATAACCATGGTTGTTTGGACCGGACCGGACCGGCCGGTCCGACCGGTCCAACCGTCGACCGCCACTCTGGGCGGGTTTGGTTCGACCCCAAAATCGGATTAGGATTCAGACCGTTTCGAACCGGTCAAGACCGGTCAAAACCCGCCTAAAACCGGGTTGAACCGTTGAACCGGCGGTTTTGCAAGAACCGGCCAGTCCAAAAATTGAAAATATCTTGAAATAATGTGGACACTGAGTTTTGAACTCAAGACCTCCTGAAACCAACTTATGTGTATATACCACTGTGCTATATTTATTTATCTAAATGCCAAGTTATTTTATATTATACAATGGTTATCATCAGTCATTTATATAATTATTTTATTTGATAAGAAATTTTATAATATTTTAAATGTCAAAAATTAAATATGAAAAGATTAGTTACCTAATTAAATTAAAAAATAGAAACTACAATAATCTTTCTAGTTTAAGTAAAGTTAAATTTGAGAAAATGAATTTGTAAATTGTAATTGAATATATTAAAATCACATAAAACTTATATCAATAGTTAAATATGTCACATTTGATTTTTTAATTTTAATTAAAATGATTTAATCATATGTACTTTGTTGTAGAAATATATTAATTATTGATAAGAATATATAAGTATTACAATTTATCTTTTTATATTATTTTATTAATATCCGGTCCGACCGTCCGGGTTAACCGGTTCGACCGGTCCAACCTGACCCGGAGACTTATCCGGGTCGACGTCCGGTCCGGGTCTTACAACATTGGTAATAACATTTGGAGCATCATTACTCTAGCTTTAATCACATTGTTAGTATCGACTCAAAGCGCTGATCGCATGATGATGCATAATCATCTAGTAATTAATTAATTTATAGTAGGTGCATTATTTTTTAACGTGCGATAAAAGGAAAAAGAATGCAAAAAAAAAAAAACCGATCTTGTATGGATAACTGATATGAATGATAAGTCATGATATTCTTTACTGTCTTTACATTAATTTAGTGTAATAAAAAATGTAATATTTAAAAGCTTAGCTTTTCACTCCTCATAAATTAAATAAAAAATATAATCAAACAAGATGTATCTCATTCATATTCCATCTCACCCTCTTCAAATACCTCAATCCAAATAAACCCTATAAAAATCGGAACCAGTAGTTGATTGGAAGATAGAATTGATAATTTTTCACTTCTGGTTCCCTATAGGCAATATGTAATCTTTAATTTTCAGTCAGTGTTCTTTGGTCATTATTAATGGAATTTTGCCAATTATCAAAGGTATGTGGTCATCGCATGCTTTTTCCTTTTTTTGTCGCCGTATTATTAACTATAGGATGCGTTTGCACCAATTTTATTAATCGTCATATTTTAAATATTATTAACATACGGTAAAAATATATTTTAAAATAACGGCGAAATTAACATAAAACGGTCAATCAAGCTCATAGAAAGTTTGGATCTAAAAATTGAATGCGAAAATGATGAATAGTTGAATCAAGTTGGGATTATATTTCAACATCAATTAGAGTTAGTATTTTTGGATTAGATTCTAAAAATTAATCGTTAACCAAAACATAAATTATGGACGAAATGAGTGGGCAAGAAAAAAATATTCATATAAATTCACCTTTAAATTAAGATTCAATAGTGAATCTTGTTTCTAAAAAGTAGATCGACTACGCAAGTGCAAATGGATGATGCCATGACTATCAAATTATTTAGACCAATGCCCGTATTGATAAAATGGCATGAACTTGAGTGTTTCTTTTTCAAGTTACATCTCTGCATAACTCTTTGCTATAGTTATTCACGAGTTAGATTACAGTTAATAAAATTATTGATCTCACATAATAGAAGAAAACCATTCATGTAATTCTGTAATAAATGTTGGAGACATCTTGGTAAAATGAAAGCTCAATTGGTATGAGAAGTGAATTACATGTCAAAGTTAATAACTAGGGAGTTTCAAAACAGTTTAAAGTTAATACTTCTGAGTTCAAAGTTTTATAAGTCATCTTTGAAAGAAACGTTGAAGGAGGGGATTGAGGGTATCAACACTACAATCTGATCTATCCTGGAATACAAAAAAAAAGGTTCCCCGTTATATTACTACCATAAGTTCATCATAGCATACATTGTAAGTTTTTTGAAACCTGTCAAATAAAGATATAACTGGAAATAAACCGATGCTGATCCCAATGTCAAGAGAAGTGCTCAAACAGACTTATGCCAGAGAGGAAAAAAAGCAGCAGAATTCAAAATTTCTAATTGGAAATATGAGATGTGAGTCTCACAAGATGAAGTTCAAAAAACGAATGGATGTCAAAGGGAGAAGTGCCATTGTAACAGATATCTCAGACTGCTTCTATAGCATACTTTGCAGCTGTTTCCGAACAGTGTGGATTCTGCTGAACTGATTTTAGAGTTCGTCTTTTATCACATTCTTGTAAATAATCAAAGGAAACTTATGATAAAGCATAACAGATTATACTAATCATAGCAAACTCTAAATATAACCACAAGGACAAAAACAAAAGACTAAATTGGGAAACAAAGAGATTATACTAATCATAGAAAAGCACTTGCTCAAGCATCCTCGTCCAGAATATAGGAGAATGGAAACATCCTTAGCTTTGAAAAGTATTCCTAAAAGAAAATAGTTGTTACCTGCTGTTGCCACATAAGAACTAAAATCAGATCATTTATCCACGCATATTCTTCAGCTAAGGCAGAAGGTAAATACACTTGAGATATATTGTGAGATTTAGCTTCTTTACTTAGAGATGTACACTTGAGACTACTTTTGAACCACATCCAATTTGACTTTACACGGTCAAAATTTTTATTATAGTAATTGCTTCAGATTCAAGCTGTAGCCGTGTTGACTATGGGGTCAGAACGTGTGCAGGAAACAAAATGTAACCTCAGCTACCATGAAAGAAGACTCCAAACAATGTCTTTCTCCATTTCACAATTCTCCAAATCTTATTAGAAAAGCATTCTTAACAAGTTGTGAAACTCACTTGTTCATGGCCTCGTACTTTCATGACCACACGAAACACTAATGGATGATAACTTGATTGACCTCATCTTGAAGAGTCGTATGATTACAGCAAATTGTTATCTGAGGTAGAACAATATGAGCTAAGTTAAGCTCATATGAGATTATATATACTCCCATTGTATTAAGGCATGATCGTGGTGCAAATTGATCAGACTCTGATACAAGCAATGAAACAAATCAAATAACTCTGTGATTCTTTTTTTGGGACGAGGTTGAAGTCATTAGGTCAGAAAAAAGAATCATGTGAGTGGTAGAATGTATGGCCAGAAATCGCATTTTATAACATCACGAGAATCAACAGCTATTTCGTCCTAAAATAGGCCGACTCGGCCCGCTCAGATGGCCTAAACGAAAGGTCCAAAATCGGCCCGGCCCAACATCCACAGTCGTCGGATTGCACACACGTGAAGGTTTTTTAAAATCGTGGTAGTGATCATTAAAGGGGGCTTGCGGTGTGATTTGACATTTGGCTGCTACTCCAAAGGGCGAATCTTATGTACATATGTAAGTAACCACGTGCTTGCCTTTTTCTTTAATCGGCCTAAGGGATTTAATTTAATTATTAAAAAAGTGTCTCCCTTTCCAAAAATTATTATTTATTTTCTTATTTTGAGAGTTACAGATATTTTTATTTTTATTTAGTAAAATGAAATGATAATAATATTTTTTTAAAAAAACAATAATAGTGCTTCTCTCAGGCACACAAGTGATATGCATTTCTTTCAACTATATACAGCCTCTACAAAAATACAAATGTTCGGCAATTGAAGTCTATACTTATTTTTTATCTACGAGGTAGTGTTTTGCGCTAGACCTCTAGCTCAACGTCTTCCACTTCAATTGATTAGTTTTCGTGATAGCTTGTTATAATTTCTGACTTTTAGCTGGTAAAGTTGCAGTCAGACAGTGTAACAGGTTCATGATGGAAATCCCAACTGTACTTAATTATCAATATATTTCTTGATAGAATTGTAAAGTAAATAAATCGTTTTCAAGCATCAATTTTATCATACTTTTCTAATCTCTGATTTTTTCTGAATCATCATTGTTAATGAGACAATGGTTCAGAGATGGCTTCAGATTCAAAGCTAATGCTGCTCAGTACTTACATTCCATCAATGTCCAGAGGCGCAAAGCTTAACTCTTCTGCCTTTCACATTCCCTTATCCAATCTGATCACATGATCCTCGCCACACCTCCAAGCATCTACAGTTAATGCAGTAGCACCAGAGCCTCGTCGTACCCAGAAGAAAACCAGCTAGGCCAGCATAACAAACATGGCGGACGCGTAAAACAAAGGCAAACTCACTTCCTTTTTGTTCTCTCCTCCTCTCTCCTCTCCTCTCTCCTCTCCTCTCTCTCTCATAACAGAGGCCACAAAAACAATAGCAAGCTGTCAGCAAGCATAGTTACCAATTCAACCATAGTATAAAGAGTAGGTGTCTCCGGGGCATAGTGAAACAAATATTTTTTTACAAGCGATCGATGCCCAAACAAGAAGAAGATAAATGAATACGAATCATGGGGTGGAGAGCAATAGCACATGGATTCATGCAGTGGAACTGATGCAAAATCCAAAACATTGGCAGGGGAGAAGAGAAAACAATAGTGACATGCAGTAATGGACAATGTCAAAACATTTTATATGGTGGTTCACCCACAATGAATGCAGAAATGTACAAGGCGAACCAGCAAAGATGGAGCGAGTATCCAAGGTAACCCCTTCACGGATCCGATCTTAGCCCTCGGTCGGGTATCGAGATCACGATGCGTTCAGAATGGACGGCCCGGATCTGCGGGACATGTTTCCGTTATTGGTCGTCGCCTCCCAACAGACAAAAATCTAACAGTTTATTTGGAAGGTAGAGGTTTGCCCTTGTCCTTGGTACTAATTACAGTATTTGACACTGGTTTTGGGGGATCAGAATCCATGGAAAGCCATGTCCTCTCCAGCTCTCCTCCGAGTGCAAACATAGGATATCTTGTTGTTGCCCCTGGTCAGATGGTATATTTACCATAGTGCCATCAGCAGGCAGCAGCCTTCTAAGTTCTCTTCACCTGACATACCTCGCGGAGGCCTCAACCTTTGCTCCCAGCCACCTCCTTTTCCTGCTGGGGTTTGGAGTTCCAGGGGGTTTGGTCACAAGTTCTGCAAGGTTGACATGGTTTGAGCTTTATTTTGGTTGGATCCTGGATGGGTTGTACTTGCTTGTGTTGTCAACTTTCTGGTGTGGGTTTGCTGATTTGTTTCAGAGTTCGTTTTGTTCCGAGTTCGATGGAAAATGTGTGTGAGGACAGTCATTTTTCTCATTCTTTTTCCGTCATCTTCCTTTTGCTTGTGCAGTTATATATCTTGAGTTGAATTCCACAGCACACTTGTTTTCTTCGTGTTGGCTGTGGAACCGTTCACTGGCTCTGGTTTTTTAGCTTTAGCTGGATCACGGCTTTGCCCTTGCCGCCACTGCGGCGGCATGGGTTGTAAGCTTGTGGTTCCTTAACTTCTCACTATGCTTGGAGTTGAAAGTGTTTGGGTTCGCCAGCAATTTACATGATCAAAGTTAGTAATACAATGTGGTAGTTTGACTTTGTTTAGGATGAACTTATTTTCATAGATTTTGAGGTTTAGATATCACATCCAAGTGGCTAGATTCATTATGTTTGTGCGAAATAGTGTTTGACTCCGGATTCTGCTTGCCATTTTTTTAGCTTAGCTGAATCTTCTATCATGCAGGTGTGAAAATAAAAGGAGCTCTTTTTTTGCAGGCTTTTCTTTTAGCTTGAATGCATGTCCACAGAATAAGAGGGAATAATGGTCGAAGCTCAACGCCATTCAGTGGACATCCCGATCTCAAGGACACTTGTAGCTCTCAAGCGAGTCCGTTCCCTACGGGATCCATCCACTAACTCTTTGAGTAAGTATGCCACCATCATAGAGCATTTAGCTTGGGAAACAAATTCTTGCAATGGTGCAACTCTAGAGTTACAGCCTTCAGGCAAGCACCATCTGGTGCAGTGCAAACAACAGTTGAAGGAAGAAGAAGAGGATGTAGGGAGTAACTCAGAGTCAAATCATTCGTTAAGAGCACCAAATCATAAGGCTACTATAAGTCGAAAGCAGTCTAATGTGAAAATAAGAGGTTTGGATCCATCCAGAAATAAATTGATTCACAAAGTGCGTCGAGATCGCCATCGTCCTCGTAAATCAGTGGATTCAACTTGGGTACAGCATTCTAGAAAGCAAGCAGAAGAGGAAGCCCATTCTTTCAGGGAAGCAGCAGCTGAACTTGCTGACAAAATAAATTCAAGAGAAGCAAAGAAATCCCACCATGACAATTTGAGAAAGCCATCTGCTGCTGCTAGTCGAGTTGGAAGTCCATCCATTTCAGTGAGCGAAGCTGGTTCAAGGAAAAGCCATCTAGGACCCCAGAACAAACTAAATGATGTTGTTGATTCAAACTTTAGTGGATGTGGTATAAGCTACTGTTGGTCAGGGACTCCCAAGTACAAGGGCAGAAATATTTATTCTGATGATGAACAGGAGCAGCCATTGATATCTGCTGAAGGAACAGCAACATCATTCCTAGGTGTTGATCCATGTCCAGAGAGCCCGAGAAATCTGAGTCAGAAGTATAGGCCCAAATCTTTCAGTGAGTTGGTAGGATTAGACGTAGTAACTCATTCGCTTTTATACGCCATAACAAAAGGAAAGATTGCTCCATTGTATCTTTTCCACGGTCCTCGTGGTAATGGTAAGACGACAACTGCTAGGATTTTTGCAGCTGCTTTAAATTGCCTCTCTCTTGATGAACATAGGCCATGTGGATGCTGCCGGGAGTGTGTGCTTTTATTCTCTGGAAAGAGTAAAGATGTAAAGGAATTGGATGCTGCTCAAATAAACCAAAAGGACAAAGTTAAGGCTCTTCTGAAGAATGCTTCTCTGGTTCCGTTCTCATCACGTTTCAAGGTAGTCATAATTGATGAATGCCAGTCTCTGCAAGAGGAGACATGGGTTTCCATTTTGAAAAGTATTGATGATTTCCCCCGTCGCGCCATATATGTCATGGTTACCTCTGACTTAGATGCGCTCCCGCGTAATTCTGTATCACGATGCCAAAGGTATCACTTTCCTAAGATAAAAGATGATGATATTATTTGCAAGATGCAAAAGATGTGTGCTGAAGAACAATTGGATTTTGACATGGATGCCTTGCATTTTATTGCTGCAAAGTCCAGTGGTTCTCTTCGGGATGCAGAAACAATGCTTGATCAGCTTGCATTGATTGGAAAGAGAATCACTGTATCTCTTGTATATGAACTAGTAAGTATGGATTACCTTCCTTCGCTGCTTTTCTGATTTTTATACCATTATAAGAAATTGGCATTTGGGCCCGGATAAAGGATTTTAAACTCCGCCTATATTTTATAGCCGGTCCCAAGCCCGGATAAAGGAGGAGGGTTGTGTTAGGCCCCGACAGCCAGCATAAAATCCTGTCGAATCTTATGAACATGGATCAATGACGACACCACCTAGTGGGATAAGACTTTGTTGTTGTTGTTGTTGTAGTATAAGAAATTGGCATTTGGGCATGTTGCGAATAGAACACCGAGAATCGATGAATAATCAAAACAACGAAAGAAAGAGAAGATGAACACAGAGATTTAACGTGGTAAAACTCTCTTGATCAATGTGAACAAGAGAGAAACATCCACGGGCAAAGGAGGCCGCCGTCAGAAATTTATTCTATGAGCCAAAAAAGAATGTACATCATATAAAATTCTAACCCTCATATATAAATGTTCAAGCCCTCCGCTTCCGCCACAGATTCTCATTTTTCCTCCTTTTTTTTATTTTTTTTTCTTTCATAATTTTGGGTACAAGGTATATAATTCAAGGCACATCAACAGGGCACGTGGAACCATACAATATCTTCTGATTGTTTATTTATTACTTATGTATTTCTCTTATGTCGCTACAGATAGGTGTCATTTCTGATGATGAGTTGCTCGAATTGCTAGATATAGCATTCTCTTCAGATACTGCTAATACTGTGAGAAAATCAAGAGATCTCATGAGGTCAAGGGTTGATCCTCTGCAATTAATATCACAGCTTGCAAATGTTATTATGGACATTCTTGCTGGTCGATCTGGATTTTCTGAAGTAGGAAAAAACTTCATCAGAAAATATTCTTGTATGTAAAATTTACCTCACTGCATATCTCACAAAGTTCTCATAACATTGCAGTTAATAGGATTTCAATGATGTTCTTGGTTTATTCACATTCAAATATTTTAAATTCTAAAGGGATATGAATGATGTGTCTTTGGGCTTTCAACTAGTTGTATTCTTTATAAAGATCTTGATGTTTTATACTTGTCAGGTCTAATACTGAACTCAGTGTTATCTCGAAAAGAAATGAACTCATAGTGTTTTCATGTATCATTCGCATGTTAAAAAGAGCTTGAAACGTAAAGCAACTTCCCCTCCAGATTTCCTCAATTTCACAGTGCAAGTCCTCCTTTAGAATTATGGAAGACATCAGGCAAGTGAAAAGTACAATAAATGCAGCCTGACACCTAAAACTTGTGGGTCTTCCTTACCAAAAACAACTAGATCATGTTAAGGGGGATTAGTTAGTCTTACAAGAAATATTCAAAAAACATGGCAAAGAGTATGTTGCACGTGTCACCATAATCATTAATAATTCCTGTAACATACCTTTTACACTTTTTCACATTTAATTCTGGTTGCTCAGCAAAGTATAGTGCAAATTGTGATGAGTAGTCCTCTTTGCATTAAAAAAAAACAAGTTGCATTCTTGTGGTTGGGGTTCTCGATCCATGATTTAAGCTTTTAGTTGAATAGAAGTGTCAGGCTACATACAAGGATGTTTTCTTTTTGAAGCATACATGCAAGGATGTTATCCTACTCGTATGTAGTTATTGGATATTAGTATCTGTTGGCATTTTGCTCCATGTGATTTCAAATTATTATAATTTTAGTCAACCTATTTTAGAAAATACATATATCATTATTTCCTTAGTTTTAGGTGGATGCTAGAACTGATGGCCATTTTCTGTGAATAGCTGAGGCTCGTGTGCAGAAATTGAGGAATGCATTAAAAGTGCTCTCTGAAACTGAGAAGCAATTGAGGACATCCAAGAACCAAGCAACATGGCTTACTGTTGCTCTTTTGCAGTTTAGCAGTGAAGAAACTTTGCCATTGGTGGAAGGAAATGGTTCACATACATTTTCAACCATGGGATATTTGAGAGGTAGGAACATATTGACATTTGTTGCATGATGATAAAGCTTTCTACTGTTGTCCAACTACACAAAAAAATAACTGTGCAAATTATGTGACATATTGTTCATTAAATTCAGATAGCACACTGAGTGCAACTTCACCAAGGGTGAGACAGGACAACACTTTTTGCTATGCTTGCAACCATCACATGTCAAAATGTTCGTATAAACATTGCAATAGAAAAAAACTTGAAAGCATCTGGAAGAAAGCGATACAAAAGTGTCAATCAAGTTCATTTAGAAGCTTCTTGCAGCAAGAAGGCTACTTGTCATCTATCTGCATACTTGAAGGTAATACTGGTGGTTCTTTTCATACTTAATCACACCATTATTTACTCTTAAGAGTATTACTAGATAAAATTCTTCACCTACTTGTCATTTCATGATTGCATTAAAACTTTATGAGTTAATGCTTACTTGTCAAGGATAGTTTCTATTGTTGGGTTGCAGAAATACTGATAGGAAATGTTTCATTCCTTTTTTGGTGATAATATTTATTACACTCTTTGCGTCCATGGTCATAAGACTGGTGCATAACATTATGACATCTTTTATTATTCAGGGATGGCTATTGCCGAAGTGGAATTCTGCCATCAAGATCATGTAGCTAGGGCAGCAAAATTCGGTGAAATGATTGCTTCCGCGCTTCAGCATGTCCTGGGATGCAATGTAGAGATTAGGATGAAACTTGTTCCTAGGTTGACAAAGAAGGATAGTAAACTGAAAAAATCGTTCAGTTTCCTTAGTTGTTCTGGCAGGAAGCAAGGATCTTCAGATGCAATGACTGATGAGTACGAGAATGGAACACCTACAAGAAGAGAAACATCTTTCAGAACTTATATACCTCATTGTGACAGGCAGTTGTCACCTTTTGTTTCGAATTTTGGTGATAAACCAATGGAGGACTACTATGATGTGGATGAAGTAATGGTTCGAAAAACAGAAGAGGAGTCACATGCTGCTGAATCTATAAGGACTGATGGACCTATAACAGATGGCTTTCAAAAGGAGTTCAAGTCACAATCAAAATTTTCAGATAATGTAGACGAAGGTCAAAATATCAGTATTGAAGAACCTGAAGTTCATCCAAGCTGTTTTCCTAAGACATTAAAACTTCAAAGGAAATTATTTTCATCCAACACTGCACACACTATATGTCTAAGAATTCAGCCCCAGAACAAGTTTGAATTGTCGATTCCGAAGAAGGGACTATCAGAGTCATATTTTTCCATGCAAGATTCTTATGCCTTAAGTTCAAGTATGAATTCTCAAGTCACCTTCAGTTCCAGGGAAGAGATTGCGTAAGCTATACAACCATCTCTGTTGTTTCATTGCCATTTTAAACCCACGAGTTCCATACTAAAACAATATCATATGAACTTTTTAGCATTCCGATGTTGCGTGATGATATAAACTAGTATGTTAATTCAACTAGTGTTTTCATTGGCCCTTTAAGCAATTACAATGGATCGATGATGATATAACCTATATTCTGGATAGCGGTATAGGTTTATAATGCAAATTATTAATTCTTTACGGATCTTCTGAAATAATTGATGATATTAGTTCTTTTCTCTTTGAGGAGAATAAATCAGCTTAAACCGGTGACATAAGTAATCCAGTAGGTCTCATGGTTTTACTGATCAACGTGTTCATACTTTTTTACTTTGTAATTATTATCCTGCAAACATATGCCATTTGACTTTGCTTTTGTTTTCCTTTTTAAACATGTTCTTGCAGACCATCAAGGGTTAGATCAAGACTACTTTGTTGGAGATCTCCAAAGTCCCAAGACATCGATTTAACAGGTACCTTATGAAGCCCTCTACATGTAAAACATTGAATTCCTTGGAAGTATAATTATGTGCTGGCTTCCTTTTTTCCCCAATAAAGGGAAGAGAACTTTTTATACTACGTATCCCATTTCCTTCGTGACAATATGTAGTCAACATTAACAATCGCCTTTTAGACTCCCTGAGAGAGCTGAAGAAAGATTACGTCTTTTGATTAGATTGCCACCTTCAAAGAAGATGCATAAGAAGAAAAACTGTTTATCGAATAAAAAAAATTAGCTATCTTGTCCTTTCGTGGAATGAGATGCAAAATCCCATTCCCATGGAACACTCAAATCTCACGACAGTAGCCGAAGCCAAAGGAGGCAGTACACACTTGACGCCAATTTAAACCAAAAGCTCAGACCCTTTTGAAGGATCAATTATATATAGCCTTCAGCTACTCTCTTTGAAGTTTGAACCAAAATTGGACTGTTTCAATCTCATGCATTGCTCTATAGTTTCTTGAAAAGTTTATATATAAACAGTTTTTTTATGGAATCATATAAACAGTGAGCCAGAGCTCATGAAGTAGTTTCATATACCATGCATTTGTCCCCAATTGTTGATCTCTTTGATCTACTTATCTTGTTGAGCCACTCTTATTAAAGAATATCTACATGATCAGTCTGTCACATAAATAATGAGAAGAATCACATAAAAGTTCTCACAAGTCTCTGCTCACCAGTCTGTCAACTTTTCTTTCAGAACCATAGGAGGAAGTATCATGGGACTAGAACAGATGGATTCTGCGATCTAGACACACGGAGATCAGCCATGGTAGAATGAGTGACATCTAAGTTGGAACAGATTGAAGCACCATTGGGAACTTTTCTTGATGACAGGTTCTTTGTGGTGACCTCCTCATTGTACAGAACAGTGACACTTTTTTTTTCCTTCGGAATAAATTTTGTTTCTTCACATTTATTTTCTCGGTTAAACAATTGTGGGTCATAAATAAACAAACTATTAAGTTAATAAAAGCCAATTATGTATCAATGAATAGAGCGAAATGGCGTCGTATGATCCATGTAACCGACCCCACCTAGTGGGATAAGGTTTTGTTGTTGTTGTTATATGTATCAATGAATAGTTAATTAAGAATATAATTGAATCATGCATCAAGTACATAGAAGATTAATTATTAACACTTTCTAGTCGAGCCGGTCGCACGGAAAATTAAGAGATAATTTTTCTAATAAAAGTTACAACTAAGCTTGAACAGTTGAACTTATATTTATATTCTTAATTAAGCATTATCTCGTTTGAATATGAAGAAAAATACAATCTTACTGTGCACTTTATTTTTTTTAGGTATTAAGTACTTATTTTTGGCATGATTATTTGGATCTCTAGAAACAAGTAATTACAATCAACTGATTCAAATAAATAGAACAACAAGGTAAAAAAAAGAGAAACTGTGATGTAGTAAGATTAATTTAGAAATAATGTTCTATGACTAAAATAAGAAAAAATCGAAAAATCTACCAGAACCAAAATGCCAAACAAACAAAAAGGTTTGATATAGAAAGGTCGTATTTGATATAATCAAACACTGAGATATGAACTTTCATATTTTAGTGATAAAACTGTATGACTTTATATTAAAAGTCATTTCTTATGCTAAATTTTATTTAATTATCTGATCCTTAAAATGTTGCGTGGAAGTACGGATCCGAAAAAAATATTCGAAAAATCTCAACCACTAGAAAATAAATTTTCTCATTCTAAATTATTTTAATATAAATTTGGTAAATTAAAATGAGTTTTATGCATCATGGGCCATTCATTTTTTTTTCTTTCCTCGTACTTTTTGGGGTAAAAAAATTATTCTTGTGACCATATAATTGTCGCTGAGGTGTCAGTGCCATTATATTTGATGAATTGACACGTTATTGTCGTATACGTTGAATATTCAACGCTTACGTAAATAGTGGGTTTAACTTTTCGCTTTCAAAGTCGGACATTGAGCACTTGCACTCTCCTCCGAAACTGAATTACCTAAATGACCAGAAAAACTCTTTTTTATGCATATCAATGAAGAATATCAGTGTTTTTTTAGACTAATAAACAGATATTTATTTTTTCGACTTCAGAACAAAAAAAAAATTAGAGTTACCCACCGTTGATTAATTCATTAATTGGTGAATTTGAATCTCGAGTTTAGAGACAAAAGAGTTGTGGGGTGGAAGAATTGATGTTTGGATAAAAGGAGGAGAGGGAAGAGAGAGAAGGCAGGGGAGGGAAAAAATTAACTTCGGGAAGAAAAGAAGGAAGGAAAAAATAATAAAAAAAATTTGATTGGACAATTATATTTTTTAATATTTTTTTATAACATTCATAAAAGTAAATAAATAATTTCATCCATTAATATTCTTTCCCTCCCTTCTTCCCTGTTTTGGATTGAAAAAACTGGGTTTAATAGAGGAGAATCTCCCCTCCATTTACCTTGATCACTTCTTAACCAAACATAGGAAAAAGTTAATTTTCCCTTCAGTGTCTAAAATATTGTATCTATTGGAATAAATAAAATTTATACGGTGGTTTAGAAGGTGTAAGAAAAATCCGACAAAAAATTGGATGAAAAATAAAAAAATTTAAAAGTTGGTTAGATTTGATGATAAATCTTATTTAAACAATACACTTAAATTAAAACTTAAGATCATGCTTGCCCGACATGCTGTCAAGGAGCTAAGCGTTGTCTCACATGAAACATTAAGCTAGTCCCTATAGGGGATGTTTAGGGGTTAGTTTGACTAGAGAATATTTTTTAAGGAATAGTAAATTTTATTTTAAAGAATATAGTATTCTGATTATATTTTTATTCTACTATTAACTTTTTTCATATTTTATAATTAAAATAGTTCACTGTAAATACTTTATATTTATTATTATATAGTTAAAAATGAAAAAATGATGAAAATTTTAAAAAAAATAGAATATGTTTATTCTTCTGTTGTAGAAGAATATATTATTCTTCAATTGAGATTATATATACTGACTTCACGTTCTCTTAGATGGTTTTACAAAAAATAAAGTTTGTCCAACTTAATCTTATTATGCGTAGTATTTGACTAATATTCTGCCTCTTATCCGCTAACCAAACTCCCCCTGTAGGGTATAACAGTTTGTATTATATTCATATTATACCCTCATTCTTTTTAATATGAAATGTTATTTAATTTTTAAACATAATATATTGTTTTTTATTTTTATATATCACATCTTTAATTTTACTTAGGGTGTCCTTAATGCCACTCCCCAAATTCTTAATGCCACTCCAAACTCACCATTCTACCCTTCATTTCATTTTACTTTATTTATTATTCTGAGTTTCTTCAACTTCCACCCAACTTTTCCTCTTTAATCATCACACATTTTATCTATTCTCTCTCCTAATACTATTGGTTATTTAATTAATGATATAAGTTAAATTATTGGGAAAATATATTAATTTAATTAATATGAAAATCACAATAAGGCTAGACAAAAAATAGAAATATATTTATTTCTTAAGATTATTAAGTTTATGAAGAGTGTCCTTTGCTTTTTTTTTGTTAATAAACTAATAATGTGTTTTTTAAAGCAATTTGTTCCATCAATTATTTGTAGTTAAATAAATATTTTTAAGACATGGCAACAAATTAGATTGGATCTAACATACTAATTAAAGATGTTTGAATCAACTTGATAATTAGTATTTTCTTAACAAAAAATAAAAAAACAATGGACTAATTATTTTGAGATACGATTAAACTAAAAATATTTTTTTCTCTTCATATTTCCACTTTATTTTATATATTCTTTTTAATAAAATAATATTATATGTTTAATATTTTTGAAATTTATATATTAAGTAAATTAATATGTTGTACAATAATCTAAATTATACTATTAATAAAAAAATTAATTAATTGCATGAACCAATAGCATGAAGAAAGAGATGGTAGAGAGTCAATGATTGTGAGATTATTTAATAAGTATGATTGAGTGAAAATCTAGGAGACTCTGATAGAGAGAATAATAAATAAAGTAAAATAAAATGAAGAGTAGAATGGTGAGTTTGGAGCGATATTAAGAATTTAAGGAGTGGCATTAAGAGCACCCTTTTGCTTAAATTCAAACAAGATTTTTATTTTAAAATAATTAATTTTAACATATTTTTATTCAAAAATATTGTAAATTAATTATTATGAATACGATGCTTATAAGAATAAATTTACATTATATTATTATGTCTATTTTTGTCATTATATAAGTATATATTAGTTAATCGTTATATTTGGTTCAATCGCTATATTATCAATAGTTTTTTTATCGAATTTATAAAATAAATTATTATCCACTACGTGCTGGTAGCTAACTGATATATATGACTCTAATTAAATCACTATTTTTTAGTCGAATCGTTATTCATTAATTGAATTATTAACTTAACCAAACAAAATTTAATATAAAAATAATAGTAAGAATCCAAGCGAATCACTTTCAACCTACCATCATTGCTAAATTCAAGTTTCCAAGCGTCCAGGTTTGATTGGTGACTAACATTGCATGTTGTGCTCTTGTACACATGGAACTATGGACAGAGCGGCCCAATTGCATTGCTTAAAATCAATCTTTTTCGTAACCGGATCGGCGACTCGACCTGACTCCACCGAGTCGCGATTGAACAATTCGATCAAGTTCGATTGAATTGAACTATATTTTATTAAAATAATATTATTTATAATAATTATAAAGATATAATATAAGTTATATGATATAGTATATGAATATTATATTAATAACATATTTTTTATTAATTAAAAGTTTTATAATGATAATATAAATAGATTATTAATAATTTAATATATATTAATTAATGATGATATATGTTATATTAATAAATTTTATCTTAAATTATTCATATTTATTTTTTTAACGCTTTTCTTTTTATTTTCTTTATTTTATGCCCTTGATAAGTTTTCATTCTAATATTATTCAATTTTAAATACTTATCTTTTTATTTCAATTCTTATTTAATTGTATACATACTATATTTTCTTCTCTTTAACTTTTCTTATATTCCTTTCTTTTTTTCATTTAACTTTTCTATTTTCATCATTTTTAAAACTTTTCTCCAAATCTACATTGAACCGATTCAATCGATTTTGTCCAATTCAATGTCAAAACAAATTTTAACACCTAAGCAAATCGAATCGATCGATTGACGATTAAACCAACAGATCCAATTTTAATAACATTGCTTAAAATCAACAGTCGTCTAATTGAGAGTCAAGTGAATGTTTTATTGGTTTGTTTCCTCTTTCACTTTATGTCTTTTCTCTCGGGAAGTGAAAAATACTTTTGTTTTCTCTTTTATTTTGATAATAATATCGTTTAAATAGCTAGGAAATAAAACATGAAAAGCAAATATTTTCGACTGACAGCGGTAAATTTGAACCGTGATTTATATTTGTGAGTGTTTTAGTAGTGGTGGTGTATGAATTTTAATGTAAAAATCATTCGGGATTTTTCGGATGACCCGCAAATTTCTTTTATTCCCACTCACTTATTAAATATCAAAGTTAATTAAGTCCTTCGATTAGGAGCGTAAGAAAAATTCTACCAATCCAAAAAAATCTACCCGACCTAAAAAAAAGTTGAAAATTGGAGACTTGAATATGATTTAGAGTGATTTTTTATAAATTAAATTCACCCGCTAAAATTAGAGCCCCACAAAAAAACTATATGACTCATGTCACATTATCAAACTCTAATTTAATAACTTTAAAATTTTAATAATATATTTTATATTTTATATAAAATTAAATATTTTTATATTAATTTTACTTTATTATATATATTTTTAAATATAATTATATAAAAGTAGGGTCATGAAAAAATTGACCCGATAGAGGGTGATTTTTATTTCTTTTAAAATGGTTTTACGATGGTGTTTTTAATTTTAAAAATAGACCTGAAAAGTAGCGATTAATTTTTTTGGACCGAAAGTTCGACTCGACCTGAACTACTTTCACCCCTACCTTAAATCATAAATAAAAAAACCACGGAATAAACTTTATCAAATATTCTCTAACTTTGACATTTCCTCCTTTTTTTAATTTGTTTCAGCAAATGTTATTTTCAACTGTGATTGATTGTATCCCGATCGCGCTTAGACATGACGCCGACGAGGCGATGTTATCCTCAAGGCAAATATTTTACTGACATGGAAACATTAAAAAATAAAAAAGGGCCGCCGCTCTCGTCCAGGAGGGGGCGGCGTCCCACTGTTGCCTGAAGAAGGGGCATTGTCGGCAGGTTGCCTGCCACTGTCACCCCCTGTTCACCTGCCTGACGTGCGAGGGGGGGGGGGGGGGAGGGGGTGCCGCCCTTTTTGCCCATGTAGTCAGCGGGTGAATAGCGGGGGCATCGCCCCTTGCGCGTCATCATCGGTGGCGAGCGAAAAGCGTGTGGGGGGCCCCTCAATCGTCGGCGATGCCCCCCTCTTTTCACCCGCGTTGTCGACGATGCACAAACCCCTTCACCTCTAGGAAGGTTTGCGTCGTCAGCGACGCACAGACCCGTTCACCTTTGATCCGACCTTCTTTGCCCCGACCGATGCCATGGGCGACTTCGACATCGCTGCATACACCATTTTCACTGAGTCCGATGCTTAAAAATCAAGGGTTGGCGTCGTCGGTGACGCGACTCGAGAAGGGGGGAGGGCGCTGGCCAATGAGCTCGCAGGGACCAGCACCCCCCCTTCTCGCATCGCGTCCCCGCGTGCCTCTCTTGTCGGGTGCCCCTCTCCCTCCCTTGTATCGCCTTCCCCATGACATTAGTTGCCTTGCCACCGCCAGACCTGTGAGGCCGGTGCCGACTATGACGGGGCTTCTTGGGCTCTGACGGATCCGTTCCTTGATGGTGGGAGCAACGCCGAAGTTGTTCTCCTCCTCCTCTCAGTTGCCGTGTTTCGCGACTTCACCAAAATCATCAAGGTTGGTTTCCACGCAAAGCATTTTTTATGTTTTGATATTGCCACATCCGTAAAATGTTTGTGTGGAGGAGAGAGAGAAGATTTGCGTCGGCGCACGCTGCGATCGGATAATGGCTTATATCCGGTGAAAAGAACGTTTAGTGAAATAAGTTAAAAGAGAAAAAATAATCTTCTTATAGTGAAATAAGTTAAAAGAGAAAAAATAATCTTCTCATTTATAAAATGAAGTTAAAGAATAAAAACACTCAGATAATTAAAAAAATTTTACTAGGAAGGGTGAAGTTGGGGGTGGGGACTGGGGGATGAGATTGACGGTGAGTCGAGATTGAAGGCGACGATGGCAAGCGGGCTTCGTGAATCGCCCGTCTTTTATTTTATGAACCGCCCATGAATCACATTCGATGACGGTAAGACGTTCATTAAATCCTATAATTCGATGTGGTGTGAAGTTTTTATAATATATTACAATGTTAAAATACATTCATTGTATATACTTTTATAATACTATTTTATATTATATTAGAATTTATTTTTTATTTTGAATTTCGAAGTGGGGATCTTCTCGAAAATTCGTGAATGCACGAAGACTTAGGTAGAGGTTTTGTGGGCTTAGTGATCTTTATTTATTTTAAAAGCAACTCTATTCTTTTGCATGCAAGAAAGGTACAATTTTTTTTTATGCTGGATTGAATTCAATTATCAAGTTCTTTATCCTTACTGAACAATCATGATTTTAGTAGTTATAGTTGAAATAATTAAAATCAAAACTTCATGTTAATACAAATAAAAGTTGAAAATAAAGACACAAATAAATAATAAAATATTACCTCAAATGGTATTATTATTATTATTATTATTTATTTTTGAATGAATCCTTGTGAAGGGATTGATAGAGTCGATTCGAGTACTTATCGATTCATCCTTACCAGATTAGTTTGATTGAATGATCAAATGAAACTTTAGCTAGAGTTTTGTAATAAATTGTGCTCGAGGCATTAAATGAAAACAAGAAGATATTTATTAATTTTTGCTCGTGACCATATTCAATTCCGAATTTTTAATTTTGTGAGACAAAATAAAATGATAATAATGTGTTTTAGAGTGGTGCCTAGAATAAAGAAAACAATTTAATTATGATAGAATAAAAAAAGAGAGACAAGTATAAAAAAGAAACTTGAAGACGACGACGAAGCCGCCCGACGCGAGAAGGGGGCGGGGTCGAGTTAGGGGCCAGAAGAAAGGAAGGGGATAAAGCGAGCAAAGGGACGGAAGGAAAACAAAAAAGACGAAGATAGCGATGAGTTCCCTCGCCATCTCCCAGCCGCCGGCGACCGCTACGGCGCCTCGCCCTCGCATGGCGTCGTCCTCCGCCCGTCTCGCCTTCCCCCCGCCGACGGGCGACCTCCCCTCGCACGGCCACCGCCTCCTCCCGTCCTCCTCCTCTTCCCGTCGGCGGAAATCCACAGGCGCGATACGCGCATCCGCCGCGGCGGCTCCAGCGCCGGTGGAGAACGAGCGGTGCTTCCCGCCGCCGCCGGACTCTGGGCCGCCCTCCTGCTCCTCCGCCTTCTCCGCCGGACCTGCGTCGGCGCCAGTGATGAAGGGTGGGCAGTACGGGGCCTTCGGGTCCGTGACGCTGGAGAAGTCCAAGCTCGACCTCTCCCAGAAGACCACGCGGACCAGTCCGGAGGTACTGAGGGTTATGTTAAATCTTTAAAATTTGGGGATGATTCTATAAGGATGGGATTTATGGAAACCAAGGTCTAATTAGGTTAAACCTAGAAGGATCATGGCTTCTGATGTTTGAGTATTTGTTAGTTACCTTCGACGCTTGCTTATGCTACTTTGCTAGCTTTATTGTTCCATTTAGGAACTGAACGGCAATACAATTTCCAAAATTCGTTACGTTTTTTTTTTAATTTCATTCTCCCACCATTTTGGGTATTTAATGCTTGAGCTGATGCCCATTCAGCTAAAGGAAAAAACTTTTTTTCCTGGAAATCATTTGTGTAATAGGACGAATTCATTTGTGTTTTAACTAGCTCAAGGTTCCCTTTTCAAGCTTGATTGAATGTACTTTTTATCTATTTGGATGCTGCAGTTATCTCTTGGTGGAGGTGGTGGAGATATTGGAAAGAAGAATTTTCATGGTGGAGGTGATGGTGGTGATGATGGTGGTGATGATGATGATTACTTTGATGATTTTGATGAAGGGGATGAAGGAGATGAAGGAGGATTATTTAGGAGACGTCTAATCCTTCAAGAGGTTGGCAGATTTTGGTGTTCCTAGAAAAATAATGTTTCCATGCTTAAATAGGTAGACTTGGCACTGAAATTTCATTAACCAATGTTTTTTTGGTTTCCCAGCTTTTTGACAAGAAGTTTGTGGATGCTGTACTTCAAGAGTGGTACAAGACCATAACAAATCTTCCTGCTGGACTCCGCCAAGCCTATGAAATGGTATTTTCTTCTATTTGATTACCACTGATGGATACAGAGACTTTCTTGTAAGGTATTAAAAGGACATCTAAACTGTAGGGATTGGTGAGCTCTGCTCAAATGGTGCGCTTCTTGTCAATCAATGCTAGGCCAACAACATCCAGGGCCATTTCTCGAGCTCTTCCTGAATGGTTGTCTCGGGCGTTTATTGGAAGGTAATATGCCAAAAATAGCTTTTATCATTTTCGGTAGACTTTGTAAGTTCCTCCGAGAGCAAACTGATGTGGTTGGTGTCATGCACTAGAAATCCGAAAAGTCAATCTTCTGCATGGCTTAAAATGCTCCCCAACTAACAGGAATAGGGGATGGTAGGCACACTTATATGAGCTTTCCCTCTGCTTCTTCAAAGATGTTGTTTAAAAGCTTAAATGCCACCAAGAGGGTGACTTGCTCATTACACAAGGATACTCTACTGTGTTATAACCAGCAAAACCTTTTTTAAGGACATCTCAGCAAGCTTTTTATTTTCATTTGACATCCTTTCGCGCTCTATACTAAATTTGAATCTTTTTTATCTTAGTTGATTTTACAGGTTGAAAACATTTCATTGAAATGCACAATTCCCTCACAACACCGTGTATTCATTTGTTACTCTGATGCTCGTGTTTGATCCAAAGTTCCACTTAACATGACTGTTAATATCTTTTGGTTTTTCCTTTTCTATGCAGTGGATGTTGAAGTCAGTCAAGATATCTAAGTTTTGCAGTTCAGTATTCTTTGCTTTTTCTCTTTCGTTGTTTCTGTCCAACGGACAATTTACTGCTTTATCTGGTGCTTGCTTTGAGTAAACTGGGTGATGTTGCATTTTCTTGATACACACAACTCAGAATTGGTCCAAGTTTGTTTAGCTTTCTTGATAGCACACTCATGTTCCTTTTTCTTGTCTTCATATTCTTGCATTCAACACTTGATCAGTCCAATATGTATTGTCAGTACCAAGGAAAATGTTTCCATTCCGAGAATTACACATGTTAATTTGTTTTTATTCTCGGCCATCAGCACATTTGATTTAATTTTAAGTTGCTTTAGTTTCTTATGTTTACATTTTCTTCGATATGAACATAAAACTTGGAGTATGTTTTGAAGTTATCCCATGAATCAGAGGGAGGGCATAAAAACTCTTTCCTTGTGCAATGGAATTCTGTTCCTTTTACTAATTTGCTTTTGCAGGATGCTTGCTGACCCAGGTTTCTTATATAAGCTGCTCCTTGAAGAGGCGACTACCTTAGGCTACTCAACGTGGTGGGAAATAAAAAATAGGAAAGAAAGGTATGATTTTCATTGTTGTTAATATAAAAAAAATGATGTCAACATGTTCTTCTATTGTTTCCATTTGTCTTGACAGGATCAAGCAGGAATGGGATTTGGCTCTCATTAATGTTTTGACAGTTATGGCTTGCAATGGAGTTCTTGTTTGGTCACTTGCACCCTGTCGTTCATATGGGAGCACATTCCGCTTTGACTTGCAAAACACCATTCAGAAGCTTCCTAATAATATATTTGAGCAAAGCTATCGGATGAGAGAGTTCGATTTGCAAAAAAGAGTTTACTCTTTCTTTTTCAAGGCTGCAGAGTTCTCTCTACTTGGTTTGGTTGCAGGGTCGATTCAAGGTGCTTTATCAAATTCTTTATCTACCAAAAAGGCAGAAAGGTTAGTCTATACCAGTGGTTGCTAGATAAGTACTGATGTCTTCTCTGTTTAACACTGGTAACAGCTTCTCCATTCTCATCATCATGAGTTCGTTTGCTTTTTGTAGGTTATCAGTGACCATACCTCCTGCTAGTAGTAACGCTCTTGGCTATGGTGCTTTCTTAGGACTTTATGCAAACATTAGATATCAGCTTCTGTATGGATTTGATAGGGCTATGTTCAACCACTTTGATGTTCTTGGAGTGGCAATCTCTTTTAGCACAGTACTAAGGTATGTTTACAGCTCGTGTGCATATATTCTAGTTTGTCGAATAACTCAATCTTAAATTGAAATGACAAACTTTTCAATCTCTTCATTCTTGCATGGCCGGTTCTCCAGGTCTAAAAGAAATTAGATGTTTAATAATGCTTATCTTGATAAGCAGAAAATTAGACTGCTGAAATTGTTGGGTCTGTCTTTGATCACAATGGCTTTGACGTCCATCATGTGATATTGTGATGGTCAGCAACGATTATAAGCGCTGTGCCGATCCTTCTCTCCTGATTTCTCCTCTTGTTAATACGATGGCTTATTTTTACTTTTATCATCTTATGAAAATGAAATTTTACTGTCTTATAGATATCCGATTCCATATTTTGTTTGCTTGATCTGCATGCAGAATGTTAAACATTCAGCTCGGGGAGAAATCTAGGCTTGCTTGGCTCGGAGTGGAAGCTGATCCACTTCTTCAGTCTGATAATCTGTTGAAGGCGTATAACAGACCTTCTGAAGTTGTTGAGAAGCCGAAGTGGCTCATCTCAAAGAATGCAGTGATATCTGGCCTCGGGTTACTTGGTATCAAGCAAGGCAATGAGGATGCGGAAGCAAAACCTGCAAAAGCACGCCGCAAAAGAATTGTTAGGAAAAAGGTGAGCCCAAGTTCGGCATAGTTACAACCCATTGGACAATTAAGGAGAGAATATTCCATGCAACATGAAGACAGAAATGGGGATAATCATACCATGCAAATGTTCGTGATAGCATTGCCAATGAGTTTGCTCCAAATGCAAAATTGCCACGGATGAATAGTGCCGGCAAGTTTTGTAGATTCAGGTCTCCTCACCATAGAATCATAGATAAATTTTTTTCCTCTCATCACATCGGCCTGTTATCCATTTGTAACTGTAGCCTTTTGTTGGCAGTTTATTTAACTTGACATTACTTTTCCAGCGACAACAACAACAACAACGACAAAGCCTTATCCCACTAGGTGGGGTCGGCTACATGGATCATACGACGCCATTCCTTATCACTGTACCCGAGCTGTACAGCGCGTTACTTACGGGTAACGACCTAGCATTAACACAATATATTCGTTGATCCATGTTCATAAGATTCGACAAGATTTTATGTTGGCTGTCGGGGCCTAACACAACCCTCCTCCTTTATCCGGGCTTGGGACCGGCTATAAAATATAGGCGGAGTTGACATGGAGATTTCTACGCCGGATTTAATTTGTCCAACATTTTTTGGTCTACTCTTAGCCTTCACACGAATTGAATCATGTATGACAAATTGTGGTTCTTCAAAGTTAGCAACGACATGTTGAATGAAAGGCGCTTGAGTAGTACTCGATTGACCTATATCCAATATTGCATTGTCAAATTGGAAAGCACCAAATTTTTTTATAACATCATCTATAATAGGAGCTCCGAATTGCATATGTCTCACCGAAATAAAATCAAATCAAATTCCTTTATTTTCCAAGCATTACTTTGCCATGCTAACTTTTGAAATGGAGTTACAAAATCCTATGAAGGACGTGAAGTATCATATATTGCATGTGCTCGTGTATACCTTGCATTTATTGTCCACCGATGAATGATATAATCCGAAGGTAAATGTACTATTCCCTTCTTATGAAGAACACACAAAATATGGGAACAAAAAATTTCTTCTTGTTTAAATTTCTTACAAGAACATTTGATAACAATGTTTTCATGATGACTGAAGTAGATATAAGCTACTAATAATAAATTTATTTCTCATGTCTTCGTCACCACAATTGCAATTGCCACCAACACATTTAATACATAATAACTATACATAATCAGACACAAGAGATTCATTTCGGAATAGAGAAATCAGACACCAACAAGAAGCGTCTAGGGCATCGATAAAACTAGGGCACGACGTGGAGGAGGAGGGCTTACCTTTCATTGCTTCTTCCTAACGTCTCCTCCAGCGTCGGCCTCTTTGCGGACGGAGGGAAGATGGAGGGCTTACTTTTCCAGCGACATTGTGATTTTTTAGACTATTGAGACCAGATCAATAGCTGCAAAGTATGCAACTTTGTACCTTGTTTTCAAGTTACAAAATGTCTGAAAGTTCATACAGGTTTTGTTGTAAACTATTCGACAATGTTACCGTGGAATAATTGGGATCTTTGCAAGAGAGAATCACAGCTAGAACCCGAGGTCCCACCATCTTAGAGCACCGAAGCATCGGCTTCCATGATGTGGCAATCCTTTTTCTTCAAATCTACTTTTCTTTTTTTTCCTCGTTTCTTACATTTCTCATATAAAATATTTTATTTATTATATATAATATTCTAAAAAATAATTTAATACTATTAATTATCTGTCATTTCATAAAAAATATTTCTTATATTTTGTTAAATATATCTTCTTCCAAATATCTATTATATTTTAGTATTATATTTATTTAAAAATTCATTTAACATAATATTTTAATTCATACATGATATATATATTAATTAATAAAATTTTGTTTTATACTTGTAAATTTAATTTAAATATTTATTAAAATTAATTTATCACATTAGTTTTTAAAATCTCGTCATTATATTTAATTTTATTTAAAGATATTTTGAATTAATATTTTAATTTAACTATTTAACTCGAAAGAAACACTATTCTAGTTGACAAAAAAAAAACAAATGCCCTCGAGAAAACAATAAATTCCCATCGAAAACGAGCACCCACAAATTTTCCCACCAAATAATAGTACTAAAAAGAAAAATAAAGAAGAAGAAGAAAAAAAAGTAAAGCATATATACCACTCATTTCAAATCATGCTTCCATACGAGCACATGCATACTAATTAATGATGGCAACCAATCGATCACCACTCACAGATCAAAAAAATCTTGTAATGAATTCCTATATGATTTTCTCGATGAGGTCAATGTGTGCAAATTCAGATAAAAAGGCTACGAGAAATCTCCCGAAAATTCAAGTTTTGGTTTTTTGGTAATGGAATCAAGGGTAACCTTTTATTTCTCACATTCTTTATGCCAAACCAAATGATACGAAGATAAATATTGATACGATATATTTGAAGAAATGTTAATAAAATTTAAAGGATTTCTAATGTAACATAAAGTTATTCATATTTAGAATACGAACCCCACCCTCTAAAGAAGAAAATAAAAAAAGTAATAATTACTTCAATTGGTTCATGAATTAGACTAAGAAATGATAAGGTCGGAGCACAAAAGTTGAAGCTGCTTCTATTGAAAGCGATTTAAAGATGAATTAAACAAATATTCGTAATTTATTACCATGATGAACACCAGAAATATATAAAATATCCACCCACCTTCGGTCCATAAGTCGACTAAAGAAAACTCAAATATTTGCACCGGCAAGAAGCCCTTGTACGGGCGGAAGCGATAAGAGAATAAATCTTGAACAATCGTGAATTTCGATCGAAAAAAAGAAGTCCTTGTATAAGATACAATATAAATATAAAAGTTATTCAACAAGTAGATCACTTGGATGGCATGCATATTTCTTTGCAAAATGACTGATGCTACTCTTGTATACACACAAGCAGAGAAGGGGAAGAAGAAGAGGTGTACAGTAAAATTATTTTCATACCTTTACGTTAAACACGTCGAACTACCGTATTAGAATATTGATAACCCGCAAAACATTCTCCCGATAAGATTAAACACGCTTTGAGAATGTACATCCATTGTGGTCTATTCCTATTCTGGTCTTGATATTCTGCAGAATAAACGATTAGTAGTTAGTACTTCAATCCCTGATTAACAATTATAGTTTCTTTATTCTAAGTTAATAAACTGATAAACTTTCGGGGAATATAGAATATGTACGATCAACCTAAATATAATTGCACATTTAAAAGTTGCTTTGCATCGTAGATTAAGTGAATAAATGAAAAGAATATGTTAAGATTATGACATTGTTTGGCAAGACGTTTTAGTAGAGCTTTTAGTAGAATATAGCGGATTAAGTAATTAAACCTCTAGTTTTATTGTTTTGGGGTAGAGTATAATGGACTTGTCACAGTAAAACTGTGAGATGCTCTCTTGAATTGTTTTACTTTTTTTACCCCTTTTTAAACCCAATGATAAAAACCATTGTGTAAAAACTTTTGTGCAACGACAACGCATATCCTCTGGACGCAATACCATTAAGATTTCACATCCTCCTCAACCCACAAGTTAACATAAAATTTTATGCAATGATTAATTACACATTGTCATGATATGATTTGTCCATGGATACGAGAGAGAGAGAGAGAGAGAGAGAGAGAGAGAGAGAGAGAGAGAGAGAGAGAGAGAGAGAGAGAGAGAGAGAGAGAGAGAGAGAGAGAGAGAGAGAGAGAGAGAGAGAGAGAGAGAGAGAGAGAGAGAGAGAGAGAGAGAGAGAGAGAGAGAGAGAGAGAGAGAGAGAGAGAGAGAGAAATATTATAATTTAAGTAATGGATACAATGCTATTAATATATTTTATACTTTCAAACTTTTAATAACATGTATAATTAAATAAAAAACTAAATCATAATAAATTTTAAAAATTATCAGCATCATTTTTTAAGTTTTTATATATATCCTTATTTAATGTTTAATTCTTAAGTTTACTTATATAATGTTCTTATCTTGGTATAAGATGAATTCAAATAATTAAAAAGTGACCCAAAAGAAAATTTATGTGGACCAATAAAGAAACAATTATGTTATGTGATAAATGTCTTGAATATATTTCAAAATGTGGATGGGGACAAGCTTTCAAGTGGTGTATTATTCAAGAAAAGATCTAAGAAAGAATTATGCGTGAATGTCATTTTCAAAATTGTAAAAATAAATATGATGCAATGAGAAAAAATTGGTAACTTTGGAAAAGTTTGAAAGGAATAGAAACAAGCTTGGGATGGAATCCTAGTATAGGAACCCTTAATTGCTCAAATGAATGGTGGGAAAGAAAAATTAAGATTAGTTTGTTTCTATTTTCAATTTTCTCGGTGATATTTCTATCATCACTTTAATTTCTAGGGTTATTTCATCTAACCACTCATAAACTATCACAATTTTCTAGATCTAACGTAAACTACGAACTTTATTTTTTGGATCCTTAAACTATCATAATTTTTTTATTTAATCCTTACGTCCAATTCCGTCAACTTCTTGATTATTTTTTATTTTTTACGTTTGTGAAAAGTCCATTATACCTTGCTATAAGTGTTACTCTATTTTTAAATAATATATAATAAAAATATAAAAAATAATTAAAAAAAGAAACTTGCGGGGGGCGTCGCCCCCTGTGTCACCTTGCCGTGCGTGAGGGAGAAAGGGGGGTCGGTGCCCCCTGAACGAGCTCGCCGGCGCTTAATCTCCCTCACTGCGCGCGAGCGAGAAAGGGGGGTCGGTGCCCCCCTTTTGCTCTGGCAACACGGGGGGCGACGCCCCACAAGCTTTATTTTTTAATTATTCTTTATATTTTATTATATATTATTTTAAGAAAAATAGAGTAACGCTTATAGCAAGGGTATAAGGATTTTTCACAAATACGAAAAGTAAAAAATAATCGAGAAGTTGACGAAATTGGACGAAAGAATCAAATTGAAAAAAGCGTGATAGTTTAAGGACACAAAAAATGAAGTTCGTAGTTTGAGGTTAGATCTAAAAAATCATGATAGTTTAGGGGTGGTTAGAGGAAATAACCCTAATTTTTATACAATTAAAGTTACGATTAATCAATATTACTTAACAAATTTTAAAATCCTTTTATTAATCTTTGAAATGTTATTTGTAGGAAAATAAAGATGTTAAGAAATTTTGTGGAAAGGGTTTGGATCTAGTTATAAAAGATAAGTGGGAACAATTATTTTGATATGTAGTGGTTAGTGGAGACAATGTTTATACACCATGAATGGATTCTTTACTAAAGAATCTTCTCGATATTTAATTTTAAAGAACAAATAAATGTATAAGAACAATAACATGAACAACAACAAGGCAATGAAGACGTTGAATGTAATAGAGAAGAAAATCAATTTACCCAATATTATGCATTGTAAAGGGATGAATAAGATGATGATACTTTTTTTTGAGATTTCATGCAAAAGGTAAATCATAGTCAAAGAAATGACACTAAAGCACAAACATAAATTCAAGTTAATAAAGGGAAACTTAAGCAATTGCAACGCAAAAGAGGCAATCAATAGGGCCATGAATGTTGGCTGAACATATTGGTAAATTGATATCTTCCATTGAAAAAGTTAGTGATAGAATAGTTAATGGCACCAGTAGCGTGAACAAGCAACCAACAATATGTGATAGTGCAATGCAAATTATTAATCGCATGCAAGCTATGGAAGATTTTGAAAAGGACAATAACTATGGTGTTATGGTGCATACTTAATACACCCGAAGGTACGAGAGATGTATTCTTAAAAATAGAAGATGATGAAAATGTTTAGTACGAATAATAAGTGAATTTTTCACTGACGTTTTAGTTTTATCATGTAAAGTTACTTTATCGTTGGATATTTAAATTTCTAATAATAAATTAGACAATAACATGTCTTTTTTATGTTCCATTCGTTTTTCTTTATCATAGATCAGTGTCAGCCTTTTGCATTAAGCTAGGAGGTGCAATTATTTCTTGGAAGTCTAAAAAATAGTCCATAGTTTCGAGATCAAGTGCAGAAGCCAGGTATTAGAAGTTTAGCTGTAATTATTTCAGAACTAATATGACTGCACGTGTTGTTTTCAGAGTTGAAGTTATCTGTTCAATTGTAGTTTCTGTATTTTGTGACAGCAAGGTCGCCATTCAAGTTGCCCAAAGCCTATTTTTCATGAGAGAATCAAACATGTGAAAGTCGATTATCACTTTGTACGTGACAGATATGTGCAGTCCTTGATATTTTACAACATATTTCAACTAAAAATCAGCTGGCTGATTTACTTACCAAGGCACTTAATCGTCAGCTACGTATGAACACTTAGTTTCCAAGTTAGGAGATGTTAGATCCCTTCCATCATCCAACTTGAGGGGGTGTGTTGAGGCACATACATTTAATGTATCAGTTACATGCAGTGTCAACTGAAATATTCTATTTTTTCAGAAGTAATTAGATGGGCCATTTTAATATTACCTCACTATCTTGGCCCCCCTCAATCATTAAGTCTCAGTTCGCCCACTGTGATTTATAGTTTAGATGTAACTGCTAATTTATCTCTCTTGCATATAAAAACAGAAGTGAAGTGTTGTAATTTTTAGAAAGTTTCAATATAAAATTTCTTCTGACACTTTTTTCCAATTGGGTGTTTCTCTGCAATGCAATCCAAACGTATCATTACTCATGGAGATGGATCTTCAACAAAGTAGGTACTCAACCAACCCCTAGTGGTCTAGTTAACTTTTGATATTCGATATCGTTTATTGATTTCCTCCTATAAATCGGCGAGACATGAGAGATGTCCACAGCGTGCAAAATACCGGGGCATGAGAGCCTCCTATTCAGCAATTAATTGACGATCAAACTCCATTAGAGCTATGAGAGCCTCAGAACCAAGTATCGTGGTAGCTCTGGTGTGCGCCGTGGCTCTCGCCATGGCTCATAGCAGCAGCACCGCCCTCGCGCAGGACGCCTCCAGCGACTATTTGCGTGCGCACAACGAAGCCCGGTCTCAAGTGGGCGTCCCCCCCGTGCAGTGGAGCACCACCGTGGCGAACTACGCTTCCCGCCGTGCCGCCTTGTGCCAGTTCAGCCACGCCCCGGGGCCCTACGGCGAGAACCTCTACTGGGGCACGGTCGACAAAGACGCCACCGACGCCGTCGAGCGGTGGGTCTCCGAGAAGGCGAACTACGACTGCGAGAGCAACTCGTGCGCCGGCGGGAAGGTCTGCGGGCACTACACCCAGGTGGTATGGCAGAATACCAAGAGGATTGGCTGCGCTCGCGCGGTGTGCGGCTCTCTCTCCTACTTCGTCTGCAACTACGACCCTCCGGGCAACTTTGCGGGACAGAGTCCTTATCCGTGCACTCAAAGCTCCGAGGAACTTTCCTCCAACGTCTGGTATGCGAAATGAGGAGCCTAAGTTACATACTTACATGCACGTACGCGTGGTACTGCCACATGACTATAATTGTGTGTCTCTACATATATATGTACTTTGAGTATTAATCCTTAAATAAATGTTATGCACGCAGGAAAGGTGTTTCGTACGTACTCGATCTCCATTTGTATGTGGAATTATATATTTCATCGTTATGTATGTGAAGATTATCAAATTAATAATTCTAATGTGACGGCCTAGAGCGATGCGCGAATAATAGAAAATTAGATGAATTATATGTTTATAAAATAAGTAAATATTAGTTTGATATATTTTAATATTACTTAAAAAATATGATAATTATACTTTAGAGAAATAATTTATTAGTCCATTTAATTTTCTTTATGTCTCATTTATTTTTTCTCTTTTTTTAAAAAATATTCTCATTTATATTTGAGATATTAATTTATTAGTCTATTTCATATCTAGATGAATTTTATGATACATATAATTATATATTATATTTATTTCTATCACTACTCTAATTATTCAAAAGTATATTAAAATTTATATTTTTATTTCAATAAATAGTAATATTCTTATATAAGTTTAGAAAATAGTTAAAAGTTTCTCAAAAGTATATAATTCTTAATTTTGACTTAACTTGTGGCTATTTTGTTTAGAATGTCACACAGAATAAAGTCTTCAATGTCCAATAAATAACCAAATACAAAATGAGAAGATGTCACTTTGTATCTGAAAATAATAAATATATATTCTAAAATGATAATGTTTATCCCTAAATGTTATTTTTCAGTCAAACGTCTTCTTTAGATACTTATATTTAAGGTTCCTTTATTATTTTCATTATTATTATGAAGTCAACTCAAATACGTGATGTAAACAAAAAATGAGAAATTTTCAAGACATAACCAACTACATAATCTTAGTTTTAAAAATAAATAAAATGCATGACTAAACTTTATAAAGTTAGTAATAAATATATTTATTTGTGTAATAAAATAAAAAACTATCACAATGAATTTTAGGACCTTTCAATATAAAGTAATAGATTAAACTAAATTTTCAAACATGTACGTCCCATGATGCACCATGAATGTAGAAATGTAATATTTATTAAAATATTTTTCATTTATTTTTTAAAATATATGCTACATTTCGATATTTTCATTTTTTTTCAAATATCTTTTCCCATGATCAAGATAAAGAAGTCTAATAATTAAGTTAAAATATATAAAATGATGAGTTGAGCACCAGTACTACACTACATATGAAAGGCACTCTCAACACTTGATCTTACTCTCTCTTTATAGGGTGGCACACATAAAAATGATGGAGGTGCAGTTAGAATTATTTATAATAACGACTTCAATACTTGAACCAGTTTATATTTCAGTTATGTTTATTTCTTTTTTTTTCACAACATAGATATCAAATTATCTCTCTCACGTTTAACAAATTATTTTATATAGTTATTACAATCGTATAAAATCAGATTAAATATGCATTTTTATTTATTCTAATTTATTCCAGAGCTGACTCCTTGCACATTATATTTTTTTAATTGCTAAGTAGATGTATTTTAATTAGGTGGGATTGTGGGATCATGGTTTTAGTAAACAATATATAAATTTCTAATATTTAAATCCTTGTGTTGTAAGATTTATCTATATAACTACATATAGTTATCATAACTATCTAGTAATTTTAAAAAATAGTGTAACACCTGCGTGATGTGCTATGAAAAATATAATAATCACATTATTCAAATGTATAAAATAATAAAAAAATGTTTTATTATTATCATACCCTAAAATAATATTGATACATAAATAATTAAAAATTAATAAAATAACTCATAAAATTTTCAATAATAATATCAATATTAATCAGCAATCAAGAATAGAAAATGTAAATCCATATTTCAAACCTTGGGCTAAAATATTATATAAATATCAAACTTGATTAAAAAATTATATAAAGACAGATGTTTGTATCTGTCTAAAATTTTAAAATAAGAAAAAAATAACCAAAGACATATATTATGATATATAATGCATTTATGACATTTAATACATACCAATTTTTTATCAAGCAAACATAGACATAACTTACACCAATTAACTTTTTAGAAAATGATGGAAATACTAAAATAGTTAAAACAATATTATTATATCAATCTAAAATTAAAATTATTTTTTTGTTAATTGGTATTATCATAACTAAAATTAGTAAAAAATATAAAATCCTAGAAATACTATCTATCACATTTATATAAATTCTTAAGTTTAGCATGTTTATATAAAAAGGAAAACTTTATATAATTTGCAAAAAATGTAACAGAAAGAAGTTTTTTAGGGCTTGACATGAATGAAAGTAGATATGTATTAGGAATATGTCGCAGTGAATATTTAGCATATTAATATTATTTGACAATGAATGAATACAAATATTTGTATTTTAACTATCACACGACTAATTAATTCAAATTACCTCACACTTGCCCGTCAGACCTTAGCATTATATGAAACTCCAGCAAGCCACACCACACCTCGCCGTGTCACTCACCATATATATATATATATATATATATATATATATATGGGCTAAAAGAGCAGTTGTAGGAACAACCCTCATATAACATGCACACAAATGTCGTTAATAAAATTGCATGTTTGTAGTTTGTGCATGCAGTTTGAACATAAGTAAATTAACAGATATTGTCAATAAAATTATCGACTTTCATAATATCATAATTAAAATGTTATTAATAAAACTAATTATGGTAGAATATCTTCCATAATTATATTTATAATAATATTTTAATTATTTATAATTATAAGTTGATATTTTATTTTAGTTATAATATCTACAAATTAATAATATTGTTTCTTCTCTCTATTTATAATTTGATATACATAATAAAGGGAACAATCACTAATTAATACCTAATATTTAAATTACTAACAAATCATGATTTCAAAAAAATATAAAAGTTTAATTAGTTATAAATTCTATAATGCATAAAAAATGGAGCCGTTGCTAATTAACTAACTATGAACACAAAAAATTATAATAGATTATGTAATGTTTTAATTCATTATAGATTTTAAAGGACACATGTCATCATAACAATATGCCAAATGTCATATCCTCCTTGCAAATTTCTTTGCTTTTAATATAGTATAAATATAAATATAGATATAGATAGATAGTCCTCATAGAATTTTTTTTTATCAAAATTTCATATTCATACCAAACTTGTTATTTTTATTTATGTATCTAATTAATTTGAATTGCATCTTGTTGACCAATGAAAGTTTAGTTGAAAAATATAGGAAGCCATAACTAAATTGTAATAGTAAAATCGCCATTATAACTGAAGTAATTTAATATTGCATATTGGTTAATCTATTCATCCACCACTTATATAACTCGATAAACATATGATTTATCTAATTTTTGCATTATTATTGAAATAATTATAATATTATGTATTTGTCGGATGCTACTTTCTCCATGCTTACTAACTAACAATCCACCAAAAAATAGTTTAATGTTTAGTTTTAATGGTTAAAGTGTATATTAATCTGTTTTGAATATAGCATGAAATATTACATGGATAAAGTATTTCTCCATATTATTATACTTTGTAAACAATTTATATATATTAACACATTATGATAAAAACAAATATTTAATTATCAAATGTATGGACACATGGCAGTTTTTGTTTTTTCCAAGTGTCATCACCTTCTTGCTCACTACTCTCCTTTTAATATAGTATAGATATAGATTTGTGTAAGTGCGGAACATGTGCATTAATTTGGGAATACAAATCATTCAACTTCCAAATATACTGTAATTTTTTCTACTCTTACTATATAGCTATGAGATTCTTATATAAGAACCACATTTTATAATGGGAAAATATATAATTGTATGAAAATTTATTAATATTTATCAAATGAGGTTCCATGCATATATATCTAGTAATTTAAAATACTCTATATAGGGAAAAAAATAAGCTCTAGTTAGAATGGAAATTTCATGTGGCAACCTGAGACTAATGATCGAGCATGTTTGATTAATATTTTCTGCGTCATGTCATATTGGTTGACAACGTGCAATTGTGAAAGATTGACTACGAATGACAAATAATTAAGTGCCAAAAGAATTCTGGTAATTGTTGAATTGCTATAGAAATTTGTGGAAAAGTTTTCTTTCCATATCCCAATTTCGTACCGATCTTTTTTAGAAAATTTTGAACATTTTTCGTGGTTCAAAAATTATAAAAAAATATTATATATATATATATATTCTAATTACTAATTATTGATCAAATATATCCACTATAAGATCTTTTTATTTAATTGTCTTTTTATTATCATTGACGTTCTTGCCCTTATTAATGGATGAAGAAAAGTAATGTTTCATTAGTTAGCCGACTTGATTATAAGTAGCATCTAATCTAAGTGTTCACTTGATATATTTAATCCAATTGTTTATTAGATCATGTGTTGATCTTTGCCATAACAATTGATTTAAACACATGATGAAATTTATGTGGTTGTTAAATTGTAGCATCCCAAAAATTTTCATAAAAAATTTAAAATTTAAAATATTAAATGCATCAGCTCACCGATCGACCGAAACACTTTCGGTCGACCGGTCCGCAATCGTCAGAACTCTAAGTATGAAGCCAAATTAAATTTTGGCTCCTCCTTTCTCACTCAACCTTTGAAATTTCGTGCAACTTTTCATGCTGATGACTCTTGGGGTTGAAGAGACACAAAGCCCCATCCTCCATCATCTTTATAAACCCCACACTTCTCAATTGCACCATTTTCTTTCATCTTCTTATTTCTCTTCTTTTCCATCATTTTCGTGTGTGCACTCCATTGCTTGGGCTCGGCCAGAGGCTTTTGGAGAAGAACCCCCAAGTGCTGATCGTGAAGAAGGACGAGGAGGACGATGGAAGAAGGACTAGCACTTAATCCATCAAAGGAACAACCAAAGACTTAGGCTAAAACGTGTGTTAACGGAATCTAAGTTGTAAGGTTAACTCAAGGAGTTTTAGCATGTTATCTAAGGACTATTTAAGCTTAGTATCATACTAGGAAATGGGTGGTTTATTGCCTTAGAAAGTTATATTGATATGCTTGCCAAATTTCTAACGATGTTTTAAATGGATGATAGCATACTGAAATGATTGCTGCCCATACATGCTTGATGTGATGAATATTATGATAGGATTATGTACTTGATGACATGCATGCTTAAGGATGTGAGTGCTCAGATTTTTGGATTTATAATAGTTGGCATGTTTAGGGATTGTTATGTTAAAGTTGGATAGTATCGTATTGACTTGCATAGGAAAATTCGATATGGAGGGATTTGCTTTTATATTACTCATGCAATTGATAAGTGTGAAACGATCATGATGGCCATTGAAATGTTAAGTTGAGTATATAAAAAGTAATATGTGCATGAAATGAAGACAAGGATGATTATGATACCTTCATGTCATTGCCTATGATGAAGTTATGGACTATGAATCATGCTCACATGTTCCCTTGTTGTTTAGTTAATGTTGATATAATTTAGATTGATTGTAGAATGATGTGTTTTGGATACTGGTTGAAAACGTAAGGACTCTGCAATGACTTACGGTTTTGCCCAAAAGAAGCGATCGCCCGATCCTGAATCGGACGCCCATTATCGACTCGATAGAAACTAGCAGGCTATTGGAATAGACGATCAAACCACTTTTGGACGTCCACTCTGATATCCTGATACTAATATCGATTGTTGGAACGGACAATCGAACCACTTTTAGATGTCCACTCTGATATCCCGATACCAATAATAGTTGATCGTTCAACGCGACTGATTAGTCGATAACTGTTGATCATGCGACTTGAGTAAAACGGACGGCCGGAACGATTGAAAGTTCCAGGCTGAGAACTCGCAGTTCTACTCAAGGAAGAATCGGACGACCATCGACCTTTTGGATGTTCGATTCGCCGACCTTAGAACGGTCGAGAGATATGTTATGTCCAGGTGACCGCTCGACTATCGAGCATCTGATGAACCTAGGAATCGAATGATCATTTGACTTTCGGGTGTCCGGAAGAGGACATGATGAAATGACCTCCAAACAAGATAAATTTATGATTTGTTCTTGTCCATCTGATTGTTCCCACATCCCATGATTATGAACATTAACTTGGATATGCCAATAGGTTAATTAAAGATAAATAAGTAAATGGAGGAATGTCATGCTTATCTAAATGGGAAGTCGCTTCCCTTAAGAAGGCCCCCTACTATTGTGTAAGGTCCCTTCTCCTACTGTCTACGAATGTTTTCTCCTTTAGGCGAGGTCATTCATACGAATGTTTTCATTTTGAGCGTGATCATTCATACGGTTGTTGCCACCTTAGTGAGGTCACTCATTTTCTCTTTTTTTGGGGCATTGCCGTGGCACTGATCCCCACTGGCCCATGTTATGGCTAGGTATTCGCACTATGAGTGTGCATGACATATCCTAAAGAAGTGAAGATCTCTTTCAACTCATGGATAAAATGAATGAACGGACTATGTCCACATAAACATGAATATAAATAAGAACATGAAATGAAAAGAAAGGAAAGAATGGAACAATGAACATTATGTCTTTTTAATGAAAAAATGAATGCTCTTTTGAGCCATGTTGTTGACCATTGATGATGACATTTTCCTATCATGGTCCATGAATGAAAAGAATGAATGATAAAGATATTACATGAAATAACGAAATCAATGAACTGACAATCCTCATTATTTCTTATGACATTGTTTATGAATTTCTATCATACTCATACTTTCTGAATTATCCTTATAATTCATATGTTATCATATTTAGCATTGTGTTAATAAGAGAATTCTCCTCCCCTATGTTGATTCTCACAGATAAGTCATGCTCGGTTGATGTGTGTTCGGAAACTCTTGCTCGGATGGTGTGTGCGCACATGGATATAGTAGTTGGGCTTTACTGTTTTATGTCATCAAGTTGTACGTGAGACCTATGTGCATTTGTATTATGGCATGGTCCATTGACGCCTTATTTATGTCTTGTAATGTACCTCTTGTATTACCGAGCTTCCACACTATATATTCGCATTTGTGGATTTCTACCTATTCAGCTTCTGCATTTATGTCATCAAAAGTTGTATATTTCATTCTTCTAAGTCTCTCTCTTATGTGGCATCCTTTTTGACCACCTTGGTCAACGAAAGGGTCATTATGACCGAAGAAAAATAGAGCATTTAAAGTACCACTCCGAGAGGTGATCTTGCCACATGGCGGGGTCGAATTTTGGGGCGTTACATAAATGATTGCTTAAGATTTCTTTCCTATCAAATGATAATGTTTGTCCAAAGATAATTAAATATATTAATATGATATAAGCTAAAAAATGCAGATGATTTTTTAAATTTGTATAGATTGAAATATATACATTAAGAGTTAAAAATTTATAGATACTTCTTACTTGTTCATTAGTAAAAAAAAGTATTGCTTAGAAGTAGCACATGCTCCTCTCCATGAAAGTATGATGACAATTTATTAAAAAATATTTTTCTTTAATAAACAAAAATTAGAAAAATTGATGAAAATTTATTATTAAATTTAGATTTTTTTACAAAATTTAGAAAATTTTAGTATATTATAAAATCTCTCTATCATCGTCCTCCTCCTCATGGTCTTCTTGGCCATACATTATTTATCTTATCTTTGCTTTCACTATTTTTTGTTGAGCTTTTAACATTTGTTGTTACTACTGTTGAAGTTGTTGTTGCATCATTGCAACTCTTGTTGCTTCTCGTCTCATCTATTGTTGTAGATCCACTAATCGTTTTTCCCGTATACTATCTTTGTTGTCCAAAAATCATTGCATATTTTGACTTGGATAGCCAAACACCAATTTATGATAAAATTTAATATTTGCATGACTAACAGATGATCCGCTCCTGTACAGGCTACCTTCTTCATGCTATGGTAACATGATCTGTCCAAAATTGCTGAGTGCTCATGGCTATCACAACCCTGTAAAACCTATGTAATATGCTTGACTCCTTTAGTTTTGAATCATTCCATAAATTTATTATTAGAAATTTGTTAGAGAAAAATGTATATATAGAGTATTTGTGTAGAATGGGTATAGATCACTATTTTTAATTATTAAATTAATAAAAAAATTATTAATTTAAAATATATGTTAAATAATAAAGATTATTAAAATTAAGATCATTGGATTATTCTATGGTCATGATCAACATATGTTAACAAATATGACTAATTCAATGGTTGTAATTTATTTTGTCTTTGATGATACACTTTTATTATCAAATTACTCAAAAATATGTATTATTTCATATAAGAAGTATATTAAATTTAATTTCTAATTATAATAATTAAATTAATTAAATTATAAGAAATAAGCACTCTACACCGAGATGTAAAGCGGATACTCTATATACTCATTGACCTCAATTTGTTAATACCAATAAAATATTGAATTTGATATTGTGAACGTATTATCATATATATCAAGAGAAAATTATGAAACACATTCTTTATTTTTTTTCTAATAGGTTCTTAGAAAAATTATCTTCTATTTGCCTATGTCTTTTTGCACTTTGATTTATATTTTACAATTGAATAAGTGAAGTTATATTTTCCATATAACCTATGGAAAATAAGTGACGTTGTCCCACAACCTATGGAGGTTAATTGTATGACAGTAACTATCATTAGCCAACATGAATAAGGAGTTTATTTCATTCTTGTTGGTTGAATGGACAATTTTGTCAAACCAGCCCATGCACCAAAAAAGTTGAATAATAAGATCCTCCATGAGTTTTGAATGAAATACCTCTTTATCTTCACATAATGCACTATTCTCGCTCATTTGCAATACAATATGTGATCCTAAACTTATTTTATTTACTTTCCTTAGTTATTATAAAAGGCTTAATTCTTTTACCATAATTGAATATTGAAATAAAAACAAGTCATCCTATAATAAAAATAAAATGTTAGATAATTTATTTATTCTGTTTATATTTAGAATTTTTATTGTCTTAAATAAATATTAATAGTTAAGTTCATAAATTATGAGTTTATATATTAATTTATATATTCAAGATCAAAGTATAAAAATATTTGAACAATTATCTTGTTCTTTTATTTATTAAAGTTTATAAACATTATTATTATACTTTGATATGTATAATTTATATTAATCATTGACGAATAATATTTATTAGTATTTAGTTGAATATATTTTTATATTATTTATTATCATGTAGTCCAACCATCTTGATTAATTGGTCTGATTAGTTTGACTTGACTGAAAACTTTTCTAGGTCGATGTCTGATCCTAGTTTTAGAATTTGTAATGTTCAACACTACATAATTCACATTATCTAAAGCTAATGCCATCATAATAAAATAGCAAACATTTGTTTAAATGATAATAAATTTTTTGTTGATCCATGACCAAGTTTAGAAACTAGTTCTCTTGTTCTATAATAATTTTCAGGAATTCGATCTCCGTATGGTGTCACCTCTTTTAATATTTCTATGAATGTATCGAAGCATACATATGAATGTTATGATAATTTTGCATTCTAATTACTAGTGATAATTTCAATGATTTTCAAATACAAATCTCAAATGTTGACTTGAGGCATTTAATAAGTCAAAATACTTCTGCTTCTGGATGTGGTGACTCTTCTTATTATATAACTATTCAAGAAATAAACTTATATGATCTTGTAATGTAAGCATGTCAAATATAAATTCTAAATATGTCAAATGAATTTTAACCATCAATTAACCTAATCTATATCTTACAATAATACTAAAAATTAAAATATATAACAATAATCATGAAATAGATGAACAATTAACATCAATATAAATAACTCTACCAATTACATAATATACTAACAAATAACTCCACATCAATTCTTAACAACAACAATATGAAGAAATTTTATAATGACTTATCAATAACATAAAATAATAACAAAAACGAAATTAAATGGTTTATCAATAATATTTTAATAGTTTATCACATGTGGATTTGGCTACTTGTGGTGAAGTTCAACTGTTAACGAATGACTTAGCTGTTAAATGACTAGATCCGACAGCTTATGGTGAAGTCCGGCCACGAACCGACGGATAATAGACTTCAATGTATCATCCTCACAAAAGTGAGAGTGTTAATGTATTGACTGATACTCTTGTAAATTCATCAAACATTGATTTGATAAACATCTCTGGTTAATACTATATGGATAATGGAAGTGTTAGATATCATGACCGTATTTGTCAAGTGGAAGACGTTAAATATATAACCATTAAAAAAGTGACAATATTAATAAGGACTTAATGGAGGTGTTGCATCAACTAATGCAGCACCCTGCTGACTTTCAATACGAGACGTCCGATATGATGTGCAAAATCTTAAACATTTTTTTTCTAATTTATTTTATGTTCCAATTTTTAATCACCTACAGACTCCTATTCACTCTCGATTTTCCTCTCTCCCTAGCGCACTCCTCGGCGTTCATCGCCGTCGCGTTGCTATCCGACCGACACCACAACGTCTTGCCTCTCACAGTCATTGCTGCGCCGGACGACACCCCGACGCCGCGCCTCTCGCCGGACGACGCCGTTCGCCCCAACGCCTCTCGCAGTCATTGCTGTGTCGGACGACATCCCGACGCCACGCCTCTCTCCGTCATTGCTGTGCCGGACAACGCCGTTCGCCCCAACGCCGCTGGAGATGATGAATAACATGAGGTCCGATCGCCACGAGACAGTCAAGATGCGGCGGTCAGGTTCGCACCGGGGACAGGCTCGCGGCGGTCAGGCTTGCGCCGGGGACAGGCTCGTGGCGGCGAGAAGTGGCAGTCAGGCTCGTGGCTCGCGGCGGCGACTTCCCCACCCTCCCCACCTCCCCCCTCCGCCACTTCCTCTGCCACCGCCGACCCCTCCCCATGGAACCTTCTCATCGTCGTCTCCGCCGAGTTTGACTCCCCGATGCTCTCCGCGTTGGGGTAGCGCTCCATTCTCAAATCCTAGCTCGTGACTTGGCCTCCGAAGCTTCCTCTTCACTGGCCTCCTCAACTTCTACTCCAAGTTGCAAGTGCCTGCTCTCCGTAGAGAAAATTTTTGACGAAATGCCCGAGACAGACGTCATTGCGCACAATGCGTCATGAGCAGCCATGGACGACGCCCAGAGGATGTTTGAGTGAATGAGAGACTTCAAAGCGAGCTGTTTGATTGATTGGGACTTGGAATAGTTTGATCTCTGGTTATCCCTCAATATGGATGAGCAATTGAGCTGAATATGAAGTTGAATATGAAGCTGAGCATGATAGAAACAAAAGTTCTGTAATATGTATTTTGGTACTTGGAAATAAAAAGAGTTCCATTGGGCATTGCCCTTTTGTTTTGTTTTGTATATGTTCAAGCCTTTGAAAAGGATGTTTCAAATACTGATGATTGATGATCCCTGTGAGTTTAATCTCTAAAATGGCTATACATGTATGTGTTGTTTATAAATTGTCAATGTTGCTTTCCTAAGTTGAATTATTGAAATTTCTTTTGGCCTAACTAAATTACTTTCTACCATATATCTAGAACTTAGTGTAGCATCTTAACTAATCAGGTCGACATTATGTCATCCAGCCACGAACCAAAGAATATTTGAGCTGCAGTAATAGAGAGAAAAAAAAAAACACATCAAATCTGCATGGTGCTCAATAATTCATCCATGGAGCCACTTCAACTAGGAATTTGACACCAGAAAACTATGTAAAGTGGGACTCTGCAACTTTTATTGGGACTAACCAAAACAACTGCCTACATAAATAAAAAATGAATAGTTAACTCTTACTTGTTTAAAAGAAAAGGTAGAAAGCAACAAGAAAAGAGGGCAAAATGTTCAAACTTTTTTTGATTTAAAAGGAATGCTGAGAACTTACAATAACATGCATATAGAAAAAAAATCCATATAATCCAGACGTTTATTTTCCTCATGCACCTTGACACTGTTTAAGAAGTTAAAGATGAATAGTCATTAAAGTAAACTAAACCATTATATATGAAACATATAAGAAGCAAATAATGTACCTTTGGTAATGGACAACAACGAACATTATGACCATTTTGTCCACAATTTTTGCAACTATATTTATGAGTTATTTGAGACATAGAAACTTCAATACCAAATTTAATTCTTCCTGGCTTTTTTGGTCTACCCTTAGACTTTACGAGAGTCGGATCCCATATCACAAACTCTGGACCTTATAAGTTGATACTATTGGCTGTAGGATTTGCAGTGACATGCATCGACAACTTGAAATGATGAAATCTTTTGCAACACACCTTCTATAATTGGAGCTGAAAATTTGAAATGGTCAAATGAACGCAAACCTAAATTTTTATCTTGGAAAGATTAGTCTCAAAGGTTCATTTTTTATATGGAGTCACAACATCATCCTTTGAAGTGCTACAAGTATTACGAGACTTTGAATACCGCGCATCAATTGTCCATCGATGAAGCAAATATTTTTTGGGATAAGTATTCACTCTCTTTTTATTCAAGACATGCAAACTATGAGTACAAAATATGTCTTGTTTATCAAACATTTTACAAGAACAACTCACCGAGACTCCTTTGCTGCTATATTCCACAATATTCTTTCTTTTATCTTCACTTTTAATCAAGTAAACTGAGCACACAACCTTGCTTGCATCCTTTGAAATATTCTATGAAAAAATGAGCTAATTTGTTTAAACTCTTCTTGAAATATGTAAAAATTATTTTGAATGTACTTATTTCCGGCATGAACCTCTAGTGGGTGTTTTGAAATTAAGGCAACCCTAGAATTTAAACACTTAAAATCTTCTCTTTCCTCGACCTCACGGTGAGTTTGAACTGCCAAATCATATTGACACACAAAATCATATAACGATATTCTTGCATTCACAAAGTCATCAAAGAAAGCATTAATACTTTCAGCCCTTTGTGTGGTACGCATACTTGCAGTAAAAAAATCTTCATAATACCTGCATGGCGCTTATTATACATGTTCATTAGCCAATGACCATATGAAATGTCATATTTGTCCTTTAAATAAAGCCATGTGGATTCAAACTCATCTATACTTGTTGATGCATAAATCCAATTCTCAAATTCAGCTTTAAAACCATCACGTGCATATAAATCTTGAAGATTGTACATTGCATTGCGATGAATATGCCATATGCAAAATATATGTTTTGTGTTCAGAAAAACTTTATGAATAGGATTGCTCATAGCAATGTCTTGTTCAATGATAATGCACATGAGGTGTTTTCCATGCATGCATTCTAACCAAGATTCAAACAACAAAATAAATGTTTCTTCAGTCTCATCTGAGAGCAATGCACACCCAAATAGACATGAGCGTCTATGATGATTCACACCGGTGAAAGATGCAAAGGACGTGTGAAACTTGTTCATCCTATATGTTGTATCAAATACAACATCTCCAAAAGTCATGTAAGTATCATTTGCTCTATTATCTGCCCAAAAGAAACTTCTTGTGCCATCTGCTTCCAACTCCCACCTATAAAAAAAATTTTGATCCTCTATTTTTTTTCTTTAAAGTAAGAAATCACACTCATGCACTCTTGGCCAACATTATTTTGTCTTTGTCCTCTCAAATAATCAATACAATCTTGAGCAGTAACATGTGATTCACCATCCATATTATAGTTCTAACTATCACTGATGGTCCTAATCCAGCATAATGTAGTTTCTTTATAACATGACAAGAAGTTGTAGAGAACTCTTTGTGAGATCTCATTTTGCATACCTTTGATGGAGTAGCTAAAGGATGAGTATGGTCTTCATAAAACTTTCTAACTTCCCATTTTCCATCTTTATTTTCACTAATATATATATATATATATATATATATATATATATATTGTCAAGACAATCATATCTCACTTCTCTTTTTTGTTTTGCGACCTTTCCCATGCTCTGTTTCTTATCCTTATGAACTTCTTTTGAACAAACAATTTTTCTACTTGTAATTTTTCCGCTTTGCTTGCATCTATGAGTGTAATCTTTTCGCACTGAAAATGCAACACATCGTGCATACATATTGTAATAGTCATATGCTTCATTCTCATTGTCAAATATCATGCCAACATATGGCTTTGTAAGAGCATTTTTATCCACAATTTCTATCTCATTGTTAATCTCTTCATCTTCAATATTTTGAATGCTGTAGTAAAAGCATTTACATGCCAAATTAATAAATTTTAAGATTGAAATAAGAATACAAACACTACTAGTTTAATTAAACCTTATTATGACCACAACTAATAAATGTCTTAAAAATCTAAAAAAATTATGACCATAATGCGGACATAATCAGAGCAGTAGAGATGTCACAATGGTAATGATAATGGTCTATTTTTTTTAAATGATATGGCATAAAAACCTTAAAAAAACTCCAACCTTTGTATGCCCGACGAGGAAGGATCGTCGATCTCCATGGTAGAGTCAAGCCGTCAGCTGAGCGAATCTGTCACGCCTGACCGCCGCACAACTGACCGTCGTGATCCTGAATGCCGCAAGCCTGACCGCTGCTTCTCGCATGTCCTTCGTGTGCACCTGACCGCCACGAGCCTGGCCGCCGCTTCTCGCCTGTCCGCCGTGCACCGCTCGCCTACCTATCGTCTCCAGCGGCGTTGGGGCGAACGACGTTGTCCAACGCAGCAATGACGGCGAGAGGTGTGCCGTCGGGGTGTCGTCCGGCGCAGCAACGACTGCGAGAAGCATTGGGGCGAACGGTGTCGTTCGGCGAGAGGCGTGGCGTCGGGGTGTCGTCCGACGTCGGGGCATCGGGGTGAGTGCACTAGGGCGAGAAAAAAATCCAAAAATGAGAGTGAATCGGAGTGATTAAAAATTGGAACATAAAATAAATTAGAAAAAGAAAAAAAATGGCTGAAATTTTGGACATCATATCAGACGTCTCATATTGAAATTCAACAGGCACCCCATTAAGTCCTATTAATAATCATGGAGCATTATGACCATAATAATGACGGACGGTAGTTGACCCATAGCTCGATGTCGAGCAGATATTATCTCTGGATGATTTCAAAATATTTTTCACCATTTTTTCTTTCAACATCCATTTGAACATAGCCGTTACTGCTCAAATTACTTATCAAACACATTAATTAATTAATTTAAGAGAATCAAGTCTCTAAACTCCGTAATCGGCTAATTTTTTTTATTTAGCCAAGCAGAGACTAAGAAGAATGAAATGAATCCCAATCAATTTTAATCTCTATATAATATTCGGATGTGTTTGACAGTAGAACTTTGTCCAAAACTAAGTAAAGTTCTGCCAAACACCCTTCATGACGGGAATTTTCGAACTTTTCGTCACGTGACACTACCGCGAACTTTTTTTGCAAAAGTTCTTGAACAAATGTTCTCACCAATCGTGAGAACTTTACAAATGACAAACTTTCCCCTTTTTTCTCTCTTCTTGGTCCCTCTATTCTCTTCCTATTTTCTCACCGCTGCCGTTCTCATCGTCGCCCCCATCGTCTCCGTTGTTGCCGCCGTCATCGTCGTCTCTGCCGCTGCCGCAACACCCCTATCGTCTCCGCTGTTGCTGTCGTTGTCCCATTGTCTCCGTTATTGCCGCCGCCCCCATCGTCTTCGCTGCTGCTGCGTCGCACCCTGTCGTCACCGCCCCATCGTCTCCGCTGCCGCCGTCGCTACCCCACATCATCTCCGTTGCTACCAACTCCACCTCCGATCGTCTCCGCTACTGCTGTCACCGCACTCCAACCGTCTCCGTTGCTGCCATCGCCGTCCTCCATCGTCTCCCCTGCCGCTGTCGTCGTCTCCCCCCATTTTTCTCCTCCGCTCCTCCACTCGGATTTGTTGCCTCCATCACTCTCTCTGCCCTTTTCCTCCTCTATGCAGATGAATAAGCATTACAGCGCCGACCAGGTCGTCGGGCTGGACAGGCGCAGGGACAGCCGCGGTCGCAACCATGCTCCAACCTACAAGCGCGGATGACGTCCAAGTGTACATCACGAGTGGATGGCAGGGACGAGGAGACCGAAGGTTGCCGGGCGTCATCCGTTCCCGTCGCCCGCCATGGACGCCCACTGTTCAGCCAATCCAAGTTCTAGTTGCGCTAGAATTTTATCCAAATACCATATGAGAACTTTCATTTCACATCAGAACTTTTTGAAAACTTTGAAGAACTTTGGTTCCTCGATCCAAACACAACCGAAATGAACATTTTTTCAGCCTAGATTTTAAAAATTCAAAGATGAAAGATGATTTTTTATATTTAAATAAAAGAAAAAAATAGATCGACTTGTGTCAGTAATGTTGCAACCATTGCGGCGCACAACTCGTGACTAACCAATACGAACCCCACCTGCATCGGACGGTCCAATCCGCATCAGACGGCCACCATAATAAATGTGGAAATGTGAACCGCTTCCATCGACCCCGTTAGTCTTCCTAAAAATTAAAAGTATATTTTCTAATAAATTACCGAGAATTATCAGTATATTTGCTCATAAACTAATTCAATCAAATATATAAACTATAAAGTAATAATTTTTTTTGATATCAATTTCCTCCGTCTTTTTCATTCCAGACTCAACATGTTATCTTTACTTATTTATCTTTTTTTTTTGTGCCCGTTGGAATCTATGATAGATCTCCTATGTCCAAATCGAAAGGATGGAACAAAATTAATTTATTTTCTATTCAAAGTGATTTATTAGCGTCTCCCGATTTTAGTTATTTGTCTTCTTATCACAAGAAGCAAGCCGACAAAACCGTCTCAATAGAGTACAATGCCGAGATCCTGACCAGATTCTCCAATCTTTAGTTTGAGCAATACATCGTGCAAACCCAACCCCCCCCCCCCCCCCCCCCCCCCCCACAACAAAATAAAATTATATATATATATATATATAAAGGTATATGATTCTTGTTCCTACCTTTTTTGTTTAATTTTTCGTTGGATGCTGATTATAATTTGGGGTTCACATTTGAATTTTTATTTCAAGATGGAATTGTTTCATCCCATGTGAGAAATTGTTCTTTTGCCCACATTTTGGATTCTGTTTCTAGTTCTTCATCATCTTTATCACTTTTTTTTTCTATCATAATAATAATAATAATTATTATTATTATTACAAAGCATGTAATGGAAAAGCATTAAAACATTCCATAAATGCCCTTCGATTTCGTCAATAGAAAGTAACTGCAGACGAGCTAAAAATTTCGTAGGTTGTTTTTATGAGTTGGTATCAATCTCCGTTCTTTTGCGCTGCGGTTGCTTCTTTCTTCTTCCTCCTCCTCTTCTTCTCCAAATTCGGGTCCAAATTGGAAGGAGAAGAAGAAAGGAGAGTAAAAATGGCGTCTTGGAACTCCCTCTCCTTGGAGGTTTTGTACCAAGTACTGGGATGGGTCGCCTTCTTCTGCTGGTCCTTCAGCTTCTACCCTCAGGTCATCCTCAATTACAGGAGAAAAAGGTACGACTTTTTTCCTTTTTTCAGTTTCCCACCTTGTTAATCGAATTTTTGCCTCTTAGCTCGATCGACGTTTAGGGGGAGAGGTTTGTTTTGGAGAAAGATTGGGCCCTGGCTCGAGTTTCGTTGTCTTCTCCAGTGCTTGGATTCGTTTTCTTCGTTCTGATGTATTTTTTTGCAGTGTGGTGGGTTAGAGGTTTCAGAAATTCCTCTCGGTGATTAATTTTGATTTCCTCTCACAGGATGAAAGATTTGGATTTAAATCTGATTTTGACAGCTCTTATGGTTGCTATGAAGTTTTAATTTTGGCTTTAGTTTGGTCTGATGGTTCATTTAAGATTGTGGTGGGATTGAATATTTCAAAATTTTCACTCAGGAATTGGTTCGACCAACGTTTTAAATGGAATGATTTTGTTCGTATTAAAGATTCATGAGTGTCATTATGTTCCGAAGTACTTGATGATGCATTTTCGTATCCGTTTTCGTGTGCTCGAATATTACAAATTTCCTCACCGTAATTGGATTTCGTGATCCTTTCTGAAAAACCATGGGTTATTAGCGGATTTCTGGTAGGGAAAAGGTCAATTTTTAATTGTTTTCATGACGTTATGAAGTTTTTCTTATGTTTGTTAGCTCCAATTTACTTTATTTTCTTTCTAATTGGTTTGCAGTGTGGTGGGGTTAAACTTCGATTTCCTGGTCCTCAACATGACAAAGCACTCGTCATATCTCATATATAATGCAGCAATGTTTTTTAGTCCAGTGATTCAGAGGCAGTATCATGAGAAGTATGGATTCAACGAGGTCAGTTCTCTTTGAAACAATTTTAGATAGGTTGTTTGCTAGCTAGGAATACTTGGGTTAATTATGAAGAATGAGGTTGCAAGTTTGATGTTTGTACACGTTAAGGGACTGTTTCTATCCTTGAATCATAAACAGGATTACTATTACTCGTCAGAACATTAGATAGTAAGCAGATAATGTATTTCTAGATGTTACTTTCTCATTTAGATATTTTCCCTGCTATATTAAGTTTTGAGAAGCATGGAGGACTAAAGTTTCTAGACACGCTGACATGATCGTGTTATTGGTGTATGAATATAATATGGATGAGTTTTAATTGTATCTTCTAGCTTCCTTAAATCTGCAAGAGTTCAGAAATGCTTTGGTTTATTCATTTATAATGTTCTCAGCTAGTTAGATGACCCAAAATATATGTAGGATTTGAATGTGGCCAACTCATACATTTTCTGAATACAACACAAGATAAAAAGATCCTAGAATACAAACATCTATTCTTCACCCATGAAGTTCTTTAAATCAGCATGTTGAACCGACATCTAGTTGTATCTCAGACTTCAGAAATCATTATTGATTCATTGCATTTTGGTTAAAGGAATGTGGGGCTCCTATCAAACTATGATTTTGGAGAGTTCAATGCAATCATCCAGTATAAAAGGAACCAGAGAGGCTTCCATTTACAGTAGATAATTTGTTTATATCATCAATTTTGTTGCACGTGCTTGGTTAGGGGATAAAGTTGTATCTTGGCGCTACCCCCTATTTTATCCACAAACACATCCTTTAACTCCGCCTATGTTTTATAGCCGGTCCCAAGCCCGGATAAAGGAGGAGGGTTGTGTTAGGCCCCGACAACCAGCGTAAAATCCTGTCGAATCTCATGAACATGGATTAACGAATGCGTCGTATGATCCATGTAGCCGACCCCACCTAGTGGGATAAGGCTTTGTTGTTGTTGTTGTATTATAAGTATCTTTGTTCTAGGAGAAGTTTTTGTACCAAGCATGTCCTGGTGACCATGTATTCTGGCTATCTATTAACATTTCCTATATTAACATCACATTTGTATTGAAGCAATCATATATAAGATTTCAGTTCATAAAATAAGGGCTTCTGCACCTTTTAAGTCAGAAATCAACATTTTTAGGTATGCATGTGTTAAAACACAACCCATTTACAGTATGGTGTCAAAGCTCTTGATTGTTTATGTGCTGGTTTTAAAATGATAAAATTTGATGATTTTCTGACTTTCTGATTCAATTGCTGAGATGTTAAGCTAGATGAAAATAAACCTTCACAGCTAATGCATTTTGTTCATTTCAATTGCAGATGATTCCAGTGGCTGCAAATGACGTAGCTTTCTCGATACATGCTGTTGCATTAACTGCATTTACATTGTTCCAAGTCACAATTTATGAAGTAAGACTTGATCTGATGCTTAGCTCATTTGCTGGTTTATGATTATCTCGTCTAACTTAATGAGGTTATAACATTTTCTTTTACTTTCATAATTTTTGCAAGTACAGCGAGGAAATCAGAAGGTTTCAAGGACCTCCATGGGAATCACTGCAATTGTCTTAATATCTGCTTTGGTCTGCGTGATCCTAGCTTGGCAAAGCCAATCTTGGCTATGGCTCATCACTTGTTTCAAGTATTATTATTATGATAATTTTGCATCCAAAAGTTTCCAACTTAAGCACTTGTCTTTTTTTGTTTTCTGTGCAAGCAAAATAATCTATTGTTGCAGGAATATTTCATTCTTTTAATTTTTCTTTGACATGTCTATTTCAGCACAATTCAAGTTATCATGACAGCAATCAAGTATATTCCACAGGTAGAGGTGTCACTTTGTCATAATTTATTTTGCTTCATGTCTTGGTTGATCCAAAATAATCATATAGTCCTATTTATCCAAGCAAGTGTTGGAGATAAGGTCTCATCTATCGTACTTAAAAATACTAAAATATTGTGCGATCTTCACAGGTTATACTAGAAAACAAAGTTAAGCGGTATACAAACGTTAACCCAAAGAAAAAAAATATACATGTACCTTCAATATCCATATGTTTTTTTATCCTTTCTTCATAAAATTCAGTAATAAAATTCGACTGTCACCTAACTGATGGTTTTAACATGTTGAAATCCTGTAGCAAAGACTTCTTGCTCGAAGCTTGCTATTATGTTTAGATACTAACATCAAAATATTTTAAATAAACAAAGTAAGATCATATTTTGTGAAGCCCCCACATAAAGCACTTTCAGTTAGAACTAGGAAAAGGATTAGGTAATAAACAAAGAGCATAACCTGAAGTATCATAGCTATTTATTAATGAAGGTTTGCATTGAAGATGAGAAACGACATATATTTATGGCATTATTCAGAATATTCAGTGGGAGGAGAATCCCCTTCATGGGCTCCTCGATATTTTGTACAAGGATATTTCCCCAATTTACTTTAATAGATAGTCATCTTCCTTTTTTTTTTAAGAAAAAAGAATATCCATCAATCATGTCCATGAAGAATAAAGTGATAATCGAAAGATGCTAATTTCAATGATGTTAGAATTTCAGATATAGCCGCCTATGTTTTATAGCCGGTCCCAAGCCCGGATAAAGGAGGAGGGTTGTGTCGACAGCCAGCGTAAAATCCTGTCGAATCTCATGAACATGGATCAACGAATGAGCGGAATGGCGTCGTATGATCCATGTAGCCGACCCCACCTAGTGGGATAAGGCTTTGTTGTTGTTGTTGTTGTTGTTAGAATTTCAGATATAGCAAGTGAAAATTAGAACAAAGAAAGCTTACTTTATACATATGAGTCCAGAATTCTTTTGTAGAGAAGAGCTGTCTTTTATAAGTTGATTTTGTTCTGTTGTATTTTCTTGGTTAATCCGGTGGAAATTTTGTTGCCTAAGATTTGGCCTTGGCATTAACTCTTTTACTAGGCATTCATGAACTTTGCACGGAAGAGCACTGTGGGTTGGAGTATTGGCAACATTTTGCTTGATCTAGTTGGTGGCCTACTTAATTTTGGTCAGATGGGGGTGCAATCTATTGATCAGCGTACGCAATACATTTCTTTGATCATGTTCTGCTTTTTGTCATATAGCTTTGTGCCTCGTTACAAACTTTGATTTTGCAGATACACTTGTTAACTTTTATGGAAATATTGGGAAAACACTACTTTCATTGGTGAGTATTACTTGTCTAACGATTTTATCACTTGTGCTTGTGATGATAAGAGATTGCACTCGCTTATATTTTTCTTTGTTTACATTGTTTCATATATCATCTTCGGTTTTATCTTGTTTCCCTAAGAAATCGGTCAATTTTTTTTTTAAAAAAATAAAGATGTGAATCACACCATCATGTGAAAAATGATGGTGTATTTCAAGCACAGGAATTTCAACATTCAACTAAAATCGTTTTTCAAGCCCTTCATATCTGGTTTAAGTAGATTCAGAGATAGGATACAATACTTCAAAACTTCCAATTATTGTTTTTTTTTCTCATCATGAAGTTCTTTAAAGCTGTGGCAGATGTATTTCCCAAATACATTTACTGACTGAATTTATAAGTTAACATGAATCACTGCCGTTAAGTTGGTTGTGACCTTGTGTTGTGGATCCTGATTTCTTTTTGTGTATGCTAAATCGAAAAGAGAAGAAAGAAAGGGAGGAGAAAATAATCTAGGGTTCAGCGAAGAAAAAAGGTTACAACTGTATGAAAACATTGGCGCGTTACTACTGTATGAGAAAACAAATCATATCAACTTATCACATCGCAGTTAATGAAAACTTGGGATAACTGTTTGGAGAATATATTTGTTACAGATTTATATTCTGAAATTCTTAAAATTCAGAAGACAGACTTTTTTGCGATAAGAGAAGGATTGTTAGAGTTTGCTCATCTCAAAACTTGACGTGACATAAGTCCGTTAGCAAATTATGAAAATTAAGCTTTATTTCTAATGCTAGTTCATCAGACAGTTTCTTTCTGGTTTACTAAATTTGACCATCTTGGCTTCTTGCAGGAAGTTGTATTGTTCGATATTCTTTTCATAGTCCAGCACTATGTACTGTATCCTGGGAAGACAGACGAAGCACGAACAATTATGCAAGAGCGCATAACGTCTCTTCTCAGGCCTGAGGATAAGCCCCAGTCTGCAAACGTATAAGCCGTAGATGTAATGGCTTTGCAGAGACCGTCGTCCTCAAGGAATCGTCCTACGTCAATCTCATTTCGACCTACGCGATTTGCATATAGGAATCGTCGCACAATATTATCGACGGGGTCTACAATTCCACAAGAGTTGTAATTATGAACTCCTACTTTTGAGTGGCATGTGAATATTCTTTATCAAGGTTGCTTGACGGTGATCTTTATCGAAGTATGGTTGCTCTGATGCTTTCCTCATTGTATGCGTGTCATGTTTCACTTTTAATGAGTAAGAGGAAAACAATATTCGTCCTAAATTCGATCGTGCACTGGAAAATCTTAATTTTGGTGTTGCGTGTATATTTAGTTGCATCCCAAGATCTGAGATGTGAACTCATCTTTTGTATATTTAGGTGAAGAAAAAAGAGAGAGAGAAAGAGAAGCAAATAATAATTAGTAAATGAAAAAACAACTTTAGAAATAAATTTAGTTATAGTTTGATATCTTTCTTTTTCGTCTTTAACTTCAACTCTTTCGTTTTTGCAGAGGGACAATTGATTTCATGGGACCTACCTCCATTGCAACCCTCCGACATTGCGAGTTCCACCACTACAATTGCTACAAATTTAGAAGCTTTTGAGCATTTTTGTTTGCTATGGAATTGCTACAAGTTTCATTTTAAGATGCATGTCCAAATGCATATAGTAGATAGCATAACAAAGCACAAAAGTTTGAAATATAATTGATTCATATGCATACATAGTGCATCGAGTTATCATATTAATTCATACACTCAAAGCTCATATGATAATTCAAATTTTAATAAAACAAGCTGCTTATCATATGATAATTCAAACTTTTAATTTTGTTATAATCAAATATATTCATATAGGTGGATGGAGTCTTGGAGAGAGACGCGATTAGAGCAAATAATAATTAGTAAATGAAAAATAATGTTTACCAATAAATTTAGTTATAGTTTGATATCTTTGCTTATATTATTTTGTAAGGAGAGTGACAAATAGAAGAAAGGAAGATAGTTTTATAGAATATATGCTACTAGTTTTTAAAATAATAAAATAAATTAAATAACTATTTATTCATTTTTATAATCATATATATATATATATATATATTTGTAACTTTCGCACGTCACACACGAGACATAAAGATAGAGAAGTGGTAAAGATGAATAATTATTTAACTTGAAAATAGAGAAGTGCAACTACTTAATTATAAATTACACATTAATTGAAGAAAATATAAAAAATGGAATAACATGCTAGACGTTTCATTCTCCGTGATTCATTGGAATTAGATTTAATCTAAAAGATAGCAAATTTCTAAGTAAAACTTTACATTTTTAAATAATTATTTCTTCCGTGTGGGTGCATGCCTGCGTGGTAAGAAAGCGAGGGCTTAATTGTAATATACATATGAGGCGATGGAAACGAGGAGCTCGTGAGGGCAAATTTGGACCGCTCACGGCCACACCACACACCTCGCTGTCTCCGCCCTCCCTCCGACTGCACCACCAACACGCCCTTCAACTGTTCGACCGAAGTCCCTAATTCATAAATTCCCTCTCATCTCACTCTACCGGATCTCTCTCTCTCTCTTCTCTCGTCGCCATGGCATTGGCATCCGCCGCGGCGCTGCAAGCGTTCCTGCTGTCCTCATCAGCCAACTCCAACTTCGAGCTCTCCCGTGTTCCGGTGTCTATCTCCCTCCGACGATCTTCCTCGGGTTTGACTCCAAGATCTCCGCATTTCTGAGATTACGACGCTCATTTTGGTGCTTGCCGCTAAGATGCATTCTTGGTCGCTGACATCATCTTGTTGTGCAATTTCCAGGAAGGAAAGGACACACTTTGTTTGTCGGATCTGGCGCAAGGAACTTTAACTGTCCGAGTGCTCGTGGCGTGAAGTTTATCACGAACGCAGTTGCGGTTAAGTATCGATACCAAGCATGATGTGAAATTTGTAACTTTGAGATTGTCTTTGTTTGTGATGTCAAATGGCTTTTCATCTTTTGAATAAATTTCTGTCATATTGTGCATTGTGATTGAGTTTAGACGGTTTTTTTTCTTTTCCATTTGATTATCATAGTTACGATGAATCTTTCATTTGTTGTCTTTTCAGACAAAGGCAGATGCAGCTGCAAGTTCCGCCTCCTCCAAGTCCGGGTATTCTTTTTTCTCTACTGTGACAATAAGTTGTTTTTTTCTTGCGTATTATTTCATGAGAACTTGGAGAATTATAATGGTTATAAATGAACATTTGAAAATTGATTTTAGGTATTGAGTAAATGGAGAGTTGGTTTGACAGTTAACATGGTCTGTGATTGGTATTATCCCACTTTTATTATGTCTGCAATCCGTAGCAACTATGATGACCAAGTTTTGGTGGTTCTATTCTTTTATACGCTTGGACAGACATAAGAGGTGATGACCATGTGAGAGAAAACGAGGATTACCTGTAAGGAATATGTGGACCTTAGAAACTATTCAGTGTCCCATCTTGGAAGTCATATGAAAAATTGACTGAAATTAGAACAAAATGATGTGTTTGCCTACTACTCATGGGTTCCACTTGCAGCAGCTCCTTTTGTCAATTTCTTATTACAACCCAGCTATTGAAGTTGTACCAAAAGGATCAAGGTGCTGCTGCAGGAAGTAAAGCAATGACAGATGCCAGGCTTAGCCTCTAAACCCTCCACATCCCTGCTTGTATTTTCCACATATCAATAATGTGCAAAGCTTCTTCAGGACATAATGATCAGATTAATTAAATTATCATAACACCATTGTTCATTCCTCCCAATTTTTGGCAGCACGGATGCACCAATTATTCTGTCCCAGTTAATAAGAAGAGGCATGAAAAGGGGCAATTGCAAGAGCAAACATAAGGAATAGTGTTATTGCTAATATAAGAAATAGTATTTTTGGTATTCGATAAAATGAGCTCCGATTACTTGGAATTCTTTCTTAATTTGCTTTAAGAAATTTGTTTTTCATTTCCAGAGTGATGTTATATTGTATGGTTAAAATTAGTCTGTATTTCTTTGTTTTTTTGTTCACACAAAATTGACTACCATCCATAACGAGAATCGCGAGCCGCAAAAAGAAAAAAAAACATGGAATCGGCCGGTTCTATACCCGATTCATAACTGCAGCAAGAACTACAGAAAGTGTGCAGTGAGGGATCTTTATTGGTAGCCAGTCGTGTTTCGAAGATACAAATTTTTCTTTTCTATCGGGCCACAAACCAATCTGAAGTAAATCTATGAGCTCTATTCGAACCGCGGTTTCACCTCCCAAAAAGAAAAGTTGGCTTGACGAGCGCAGATGAGGAAATTGAGCAAGAAAACCAATAATCTCTTTCTTGTCCTTCTACTTAAGTTAAGGGGCGCTTGTTCTAGCATTTATCTGGGTTTCCTTTCATAACCTTTTTGTTTGTTATAGATTGAACTTCTATTTTTTATAAAACGAATTTGCACTCTATTTTCCCCTTCTTAGAATATCTTAAAATATATGCATTGAGCTAAAAGTTATGCTGTTGATCTACTATTATTTATTGGTACATGTTGCTTTTCTGAAGCTTCAAAAGATGCCCCTACTTTTGTGACGACATTTCTGGATTCTATTCTATAAACTTTATATAGTGTGGTGTTATTTGTTACCCATTTCTTCATGTAGGTAGATGATGCCATGTATCATTTGTAATATTACCTCTGCCTCTGGTTTTATGTTTGATTAAACCATCTAATTCTTATCTCTTTTCCCTCTTGCTGTCCTTAGGCATGAGCTTTTGTTATTTGAAGCTCTAAGGGAAGGTCTAGAAGAAGAAATGGACCGTGATCCTCGCGTATGTGTGATGGGTGAAGATGTTGGCCACTATGGGGGATCGTACAAGGTGACTAAAGGCTTGGCTACCAAATATGGAGATCTTAGAGTTCTTGATACTCCAATTGCTGAGAACTCCTTCACAGGCATGGGAATTGGTGCTGCAATGACAGGCTTAAGGCCTGTTGTTGAAGGTATGAACATGGGTTTCCTCCTGTTGGCCTTCAATCAGATATCAAACAACTGTGGTATGCTTCACTACACTTCGGGTGGTCAGTTTAAAATTCCTATTGTAATCCGAGGTCCTGGAGGTGTTGGGAGGCAGCTCGGGGCAGAACACTCACAGCGCTTGGAATCATACTTCCAGTCCATTCCTGGTCTCCAGATGGTTGCCTGCTCGACACCTTACAATGCTAAGGGGCTCATGAAGGCTGCTATAAGAAGTGAGAACCCCGTGGTGCTATTTGAGCATGTTCTGCTGTATAATCTCAAGGAGAGGATCCCTGACGAGGAGTATGTGCTTTGTTTGGAGGAGGCAGAGATGGTGCGACCTGGGAAAGATGTTACAATCCTCACATACTCGCGCATGAGATATCATGTGATGCAAGCTGCCAAGACACTGGTGAACAAAGGCTATGATCCTGAAGTCATTGATATTCGGTCCTTGAAGCCTTTTGATCTTTATACCATTGGCAATTCTATTAAGAAAACCCACCGCGTGCTGATTGTGGAGGAGTGCATGCGCACTGGAGGAATAGGTGCCAGCCTTCAGTCTGCCATAATTGAGAATTTTTGGGATTACTTGGATGCAAAAATTGTATGCTTATCCTCACAGGACGTGCCAACCCCATATGCTGGGACTTTGGAAGAGTGGACAGTAGTACAGCCAGCGCAAATTGTGGCTGCTGTGGAGCAGTTATGCCAGTAGAAGTCATTATGTTTGGCGTAGCATTAGTTTACTTCATATTTGTTTTCTGATTGGCTATTGGGGATTTTGATTTATCTTGCCATAGTTCTTAAAAGTTTCTGGACCTAGTGTAATAAGTTTAAACATGTTTTGGTGCCTCAGTGGATTCATAAGTTGCCCCTGAAATTTGGGTTCTTCATCTTTTATTAGAATTTCCTTTGGGCTATGTTGTTGTATGAGATACAGGATTCTGCATCTTTGGATGGAAAATGTAGTAACCATGTCATTTAATGCTTCTTTCGTTTCGAGTCTTTTAAGCCTCGCAAGTTTTGTTGTTTCCTGAGTCATTTTATATGCATTGCTTTACTTTCGGTAGCATTATCATAAATATGTAAATATGGTTGAAATAAATATCTACAGACACCTGAAAATAAACAGATAAACCACGTCAACCCCTCAAAATTTCCAAGCCCAGACGACATGGGCATCAACACGAGCTAGCTCTGATTTCTAAGAAAGGAATAGAGCCCTGTCAATGACATTTGTTTCTGGACATGGTTACAGAAGAACTCGTGTATTTGTTGTTTTTTTCTCTTGTCTGCTGCGAGCTGCTACTAATCTTTGCAAATGATTGTTTCAAGGATGATAATATCTTTTGATCCGACATGTTGTTGGTTCTTGCAAGTTCCGGCGCTTGAGGCTTCGTCTTGGTCATGACCTAATGAAAATAAGCGACCAACATCAACTAAAACAGAAAATAAATTGATAACAATAGTCCGTATGCTGTCAAGATGATAGAATATTTACGCAGGACAAAGCTTTGCTAATGGCTCACATATTAGGCCTATAAGTCTGCAAAGACGTCAAAACACAGAACGGGGATAAACTCATTCCAAGTACTTCATGTCCAACTTGGAAGAACTTAAAAAAACAATGAGAGCTTGATTGCTTGTCTATTGCTTGAGGTTTAGGAAAGTTTTACAGAATGTATGCCAACCTTTTTTTTTGGTTAAAAAAGTTGTGATAAAAAAACTGAATTATGATATTATAAGGCAAACATACCTTTGTTCTATTGCTTGTACGATCAATGCTTTTGTAGAACGCAGGTAACGGTCTGGCTTTGAAACAAAGGCTTTCACGTAACGTTTTTGGTTCACTCTCATCAGATTTCTGCCACAAAATTTCTAGGTATTAGATCACAAATGCTGGAGAGTTCAAGAAATTTAAACCACTATAAGCTGCATGAAGATGGGAACTATCTTTTGGATAAAAAGAGAACAAACCTTTGACGCATCGTTATGCAATTTTCGTCTTTGATTTGAATCAGATTTGGGCCTAGCATTACTTGAGATCTACAAAACGATCATGAAACAGAAATCAGGAATCAGATTAAGTACTCAAAGCAGGCCTACTCTACCATGATGGATTGATACACAAGTGTCATACTTTCTCTTTTTTCTCTGTCCTAGCCTGACTTCTATTTATCACAGAAGATGATGCAATCTCAATGGCATCTTTGCATCCTTTGATAGGGGTACACTTTGAATGCCTGAAGTAGGAAACACAATGTTGATTAGTCCATTAGCAAACATTTTCTTACGTTGTCACTTGTTCTATGACTTGGCTAACAATTCAACCCTCGTGCATGCATATGTAAAAACATGACCAAAAAAGAACTGCAATGGCATATCTACAAGATAAATCAGAAAACATATAGCAATACCTCTTCTTCTGTGTTTGGGCAGCAACGGAATCATGCTTGGAAACTCCTCTGCCAGAGGCCTGAAAAGTATGATATGCTGTTAGAAAAAGAAGAACGCCATAAAAAATCATTTAAGACGAGGAAGCTCTCTTACGGGCGTCTTCAAATGATTCTGAGGGCCATTGGATAAGTCTGATGCCTCTACTGCAACCTTTGCGTTCCTGGTTCTCTCAACAGTAGGGGAACACTTAGCTTTCAGGGGAGTGCCAGTGCCCGAGACACTGTCGCATTGGGGAAGATTAGCTGACATATTGAATGATCTGAGCGCTTGATTCTTGTTTCCATTTGAGCACACGCTCAACTTTTTACTACTGCTCAGATTACAACCAGTTTCTTTCGTGCGGCGGACAGACAGCTCTGGTGGTGACAAAGTCGGAAATTTTGAAGGCTGAGAAGAAGACAACCTGGATCTTTTATGAAGAGGTGATTGTTTCGGAGTAGGGATCTTTTGTCTGGGTACAACTGCTTCTGGAGTCCTGTGGTTGGTGATGCAACTTTCCTGCAAGAACCAATCCATATACAACAGTCACCATCAAGTCTGTTGAAACTAAAGCCCCTAGAGTTTCTAATGGTCGAATCAAGTACCTTGAGGGGTTGTTTCTGGATTACTCTCTTGTCTTGAAGCTCGAATTCAGGCACCTTGTCCTGGTTTTCGCGATCATCAGCTGTAGTCGGCAATTCAGATTGGAAAGAGGGTACTACAACTTCAGTATGAACGTTTGCCACTGCATAGGATTTTTCACACTTCCCAGTTGCTGTTGAGGAGTTTTCTTCAGAAGAATTGGAACCAATTGCAGTAGTGGAAGCAATTTGGTTGGCTTCTCCTTCACTGATAGTAATGACTCCATTACTCCAGTTAGATGATTGTACAACTGGATCAGAAACCTGATTTTGGCTTCTAAACCCCTTATGAAGTTCTGCATCAGACGGATCATGGGCGGAAGCACTGCCTTGCTCGAGCGCTGCAGCCGATCTTTTAGCTGCAGCTCTGTTGTAGCGGGCTTCAAAGAAGGCCTTCTTCTGAGCCACACCCCCGGGCACGGAGTACTTCTGGACGTCCTCCAAGTATCTGTTCTGCGAGAAAGACGACCACTTTCCCCAGTCCAGAGATTCAGACAAGAACCGCCCAAAAGACACGGATCCGCCCAAGGCCGACGAGAGCCTGCTCCCCTGTGGACATCAACACACCTCCATCTATGCATGACTTCAGAAGAGAAGACAAAGAACAATGCATCTAAAGGGAAATCGATGAGGTCCGGGTTCATAAACAGTCGTATAAACTAAATGAGATAAAGAGACGCACAAAAAGTAGAAAGCATAACGATTGGCGTCGCAGACCTGAGTGTCCTCCATTATGGAGGAGGAACAATAAGCTTCTGCCATTTCGCACAAGAAATCTTCCGACCGCTGCTGCAACAGAAGCTAAGAAACTCCTATTCGTTGAGGGAACGGATGCTGAACTCTTCAAAGGATCGATAGAGATGCTAAGAATCAGCAAGCAAAAAAGCAGTGTGGATCCTAAAAACCGAAGTCAAATTGTACTGACAGAAGCAGCAGCGCAAAGCTACTGTCCCAATTTTTTTACAGGGAGAGAGAGAGATGAGAGGGAGAAGTATTTGAATTTGAAATAGTGGAGAGTACCGTTGCAAGCCAATGGCCCACCAGAGCCATTTTTGGTGATTTCATGATGGTGGACACTGGACAGAGCAAGGAATCCAATCCACCCTCCGCCGCGGCGTGTACTAATTGGTGTCTCTTGGTAACATGGATGGCGTCCATTTGCATTACATTAGGGTTTAGAGCTTGTTTAGAGATTTTTTTTAATATTTTATCAAATTGACCATTTTAAATTCTTATGTCTGGATTATCTTTTTCCCCAATACTAAAATATACCATATTTTCATTTTACCTTCCTAAATGTTAAAACTATTCGCTTATCTCATCTCAGCTTTTCAAACACTTCTGCTTAATTTCAAACGTTTAAAATATATTTGAGTAAATTTTAGTAAATGTCTCCCAAATTTACTTTTTTTCTAATTTCTTTCCTCTAACTTTATTTTGTAACTAAATTTTTATTCAACTATTAACTTATTTCACCAGCTACTCTTTCAACTGTATATAAGTAGTTTCTCATTTTTTTTGCCTATGTGGAACATTATTAATAATTAAAAGAAATATAAGATAATAATATCATAATAAAAGAATTTAAAATTTTAGAAAAAGAGGTGGTTGGGACGCGCCCCCTCTCTCGCTAGCATGACGAGCAGAGGGTGGCACCACCCCGCCTTTTCATCATCTTCCAACGAGCAATGGTCATCGCCGCAAACATTGTCGCCAGCTCTAGTGTTGAATCTCCTCTAGTTCTTGCCGCCGTCGACGCCCCCGCCCTATCACCGGCGAAGAGCGAATATGGCTGGGAATGTGCTCCACACCAGAGATGGCCACCAACAAAGGCGAAGCCAATGTCTTTCACGCACTTGCACGTGCAGGCACGAAAAAATTGAATAAACACATTGTTCAGTTGGTAGGCTAGTTCGAGTGTGCGGCCTCTTTTCAATTGACTAGTGTTCGATTCCTAGTGACACCACTAAAATTTTTGTTGGCTTCGTCTTTGGTTGTCGTGTCCCATGACGTCACGACCATCCGTTCAACTTCACCGACTTGGGTACTACCTTGACTAAGGTCAACGCCAGTGGACATTCAGTGTGCAGCTGCCAAGGCGGCCATAGCCCTTGCGTCATCCCCATCCGCACCATCGTCGTCTTCTTCATGAGCTCGGATCCCCTAGTCATGGTCAACGGGACAAGGGAAGGAGAAGATGACCTCATTGTGTCGCTGCCATCGTCATCCCCTGCGCCGATGGCATTCATGGACGAGGATGCGCTGCTGAACATGGAGGGGCTCATGGATGACACAACCACCCCCTCCCTAAGGTGCCGACCACCGAAGGGAGATGGGGGTGGGAATGACGCCCCCACCTTCTTTTTAATTTTTAATTATTATATTATTTCATAGGCAAAAGCGGGAAACCGCCTATACTTAGCCAAAATGGGCGTTGGCAAAATAAGTCAATAATTGAAAAACAATTTAGTTTCAAAAAAAAAAAAGTTGGATGAAAGAGTTGAAAAAGATGACAAAATTAGAGGACATTTATTGAAATTTACTTAAATATATTTAATTTTAGGATTATTTTATTAGCAACACTTTAATTACAATTATTTTCATAAATTTATAAATTTACTTCCTAGATTTATTCAAATCTAGTACTTAATTTAATGAAATTTTGAATAATTATTCAAAATCTAATAAAATTTTGAATGAAATTTAATGGAAGAATTTAAGTTATTTTTTATAATGATGAAATATCAGTTTTACCCTTACTTTCCTATTGTAACAAATATATTTTAAACACTTACTTTTTCACTTAACTCAAAACACTTAAAACATAATTATTGTTAACCGTATATTCACTTTTCCCTTTGTTAAATTGTATATATTAATTTTAAAACTTTTTAAAATAAAAAATAAATTTGGCTCACACGCCCCAGATCGATAATATCCTCAAGTGTAAGACTTTATTTCATCATTTTTCGCCACACACCTCTTTTTTAAACTTGCGACCCCACTATAATGATAATGAGAATAATATATATTCTCGTGTGTTATTGACGTCACTTGGAACAAAATTGTTCTGTGGCAACTTTGGATTAACCATTGTTAACCCACCCTGAAGACATCCAAAACGATGCCTAATTTAGTTCCTTCATAAGAAAGGAAAATGTTTGCCACCTCATTTCAATTGTTCCACACAATTCAAATTTGGGTACGATTTTTTTTTTTTGTAACTTTGATGTAGCTAGATGATGTTTGTTAGTTTTTCTTTTTTAAAAAATTGATAGTTAGGATAACCAGATTTTAGCTTCCTTTTTTATTTAAGAAGATTTGTTTATTATTTTAAATTTTTTAGTTGTACCCATTTTTTTAAAATTGTGGATTCCTCCAGGATGGACTAGTATACTCGCAGTAAATTTGCTCACCGTTCTAGTGAAGCCAATCAAATGATAGTCTGCTTAGGTAATTTTGATGTTCGATTACAAATATATTTTGGTAATAAAAGGATCCCTTGGTATTTTCATGAACTTAAAGACCTTACCCATGCATAACTCTGCAATGATACATTGAACCAAGTCTTCAATGTGCGGAGTGGGTTGTTTAATATATTTACAGCCTCCTCCGCTGAATTCGACTCTATGATAATATTGTAGAATCCATTTGCTTTAGCGAACTTGATGCCAAGGAGGATGATGGAATTGAGCTCGGCTTCCAATGGAGAAAAGGCCGCTCCATCCATCCTTGATGATCTCGAAGAATAATGCCCGCTCTAGTTTGTACTTGTGCACTCGAAGTCCTGAAGCACACATTATTATTACATTTGACCCAACCTATTGTTTTGGAACCTAGGACTTTTGCATACAACTCTTCCAGTAGAAAGCCATTTTAGATCCTTATGCCTCTTGTATGATGTCCTTGAGCTTTGTTTGGTGTGAATGGTTACGTTGTGATTCATTGTCTTGTGATCATTTCTTATTTTATTCATTCTTATCAATGATTTGGATATCGATTCTGTTACCTTTGCATGAAATTTTGTTTAATTTTGAAATATATAATTATTATTTGACAACTTTGAATGAGTCTCTTGGAGTGTAACAACTTTTTGAATTTTGAATTTCAAGAGAGGAAAAAGGGGAGATGAGAGCAGGATGAAGGGAGGCTGAGAAGGAGGAGAGGATCAAGAGGGAGGGGAAGAAGGAAAAGGAGGAGAAAATTTTCTTTGAGGAAGACTCATGAAAGACACTATTATTTTATTTATGTCAATGCTTGGCTAAACTTTAGATTCCTTATGGTGTAATTATGTGGCTACTGTGATTTGATCTCTTTTTCATGTCGTACTCTTAAATAGCTATCTGATTTTGCATCATGTTTTATTACGAGTGGTTTGTTCATGCTTAATCTTTGTTGGATCGAGAGATTCTCTCTTTTGTATGGTCTGTCTTATTCGAGAGAAAAGATAGTCCCTGTTAGACCATTAGCAATATTAATTCTTTTATCATCACTTTTAACTATTGCATTGTGAGACTAGAGTCCGCAATAGTCACGACTGTCTTAGATTAAGTTATTGTTAAAGATTAGAACCTCCATAACGTGTTCATAAATGTCTTTATAATAATCAAATTGAGAGATTAATTGTTTATCGATTCTAATATATATACATCTTCGACTATTCCCTCACATTCCGAGAGAGGTCGAAGAATAGAGGAAAAGAGTTACACAGTTCATCAAGTTAGTATCGAGAGATCCTTCACCTCATAAAGGGATCATACCTACAGTAGTAACCAATTCATCACAAGGGAGTTTTCTTTTCATCATATTCTCTAATTTGACAACTGTTTTTTTATTCTTTTTCTCGCCATTAGCATTCGTGACAAGTTTTGAGATATAATTAGATTCAAACTGATCTAAGTCAACGGATTACAACACTCGTGGTTTCTACTCGACTTGTATACTTGCAGTAGTGTGGACTCTAGAGTAATTATTTCTAATTTGAATGATACTTAATCGTAAGAAATCACAACTTCTAAATTCGCATCACCTGGAAAGCTAAGTTGTATTTTCATTTTCATATTCTCCAAGTTGTTCCAAATACAATCACCTAGTTAATTGCCCCGTCGTGTGTTCTCCCACTTCAAATGCTAGTTAGCAGTCAATCCTTTAAAGGTTGCCGGAAGAAACGATGAGATATATGCGATGGGACGTCTTTCCATACATCCCTAGACTTTGAGCATTCCCGAAGTACATGTAAAATTGTCTCAACAATATGTGGGCATGATGGACAATCATCGGAGTGGCTATCGACCTTTTAAATCTTAGTTCATTTGTAGCGAGTTTGTTGTGTGTTAACACCCATAAGAACGAGACACCCTTTGAGGACCTTCCCAACTTCAAACCGCTCTCCATAATTGCTCTTTACAACTCCATGTTGATTCAGCAATGGGGTTATATGACGATCTAACACTAATGTCTCCTTAGACCAGAATAGTATGTCCCTTTCTCCATCTATGTTGGGTGGTTGTATGCCTTGTAGCTGCATGAGAGCCCTCGTTTAAACTGTTGTTAAGCATGGACCAATTCCATTCACCTTCATAAGTTACCATTGATGCTACAGTTCTTGTACTCATTTTCTACATCAATGGAGTTTGAACTCCTCTACTAAGGATCCCCAACAACCTATTCCATTGTTCTGTCAAAAAAATGTGTCACTTCTTGATTTGATCAGCCATGCTTCTCCATGTGAGACCTTGTTCCAAGCTTGCTAGATTCCTTTCCAAAGCCAAGAGTCACCATGCATGATGCTTAACTTGGTACCCGGTCCAAACCTTGTGTTGTACTTAGTGGACAATACCTTCTTGTATAGCGAATGTTGGATGCATGAGGTATGCCTTGAATTAGTCCCATATGCATAAGTCACGAGAGAGATGCTGAGTATATATGAGAACATGACCTTGATTAAGTGACGCATTTTGATAAAATTATGTGGGCCATGGCCCAAAGCGAATGGTCAGAGCCACTCTGCGTGAGCCTTGATGGGATGTGATCACTCAACGAGACGTTGAGTCCCCTAAGGGGGAAGGATATATGAGGCATGCTTTGATTGGTCCCACATGTATAAGTTACGGGAGAGAACATAATCTTGGCTTGGTGACTTTTTGGTAAAACCATGTGAGCCAAGGCCCAAAACTGATAATACCACACTCTAATCAAGAATATTACATATTCGGTGAAGAGGCTCCATTGATTTTTGCTAATAAACTTGTGTTTAAAACAACATGTCTCTCAAGCCCACTCTTTTTTCCTTTGGTTGTATTATTTGGCTCCATGCAACTAGGTGCAGTTTTGTTTCATTTGGTGCATGTTCCCATATGAAAGCACTATGTAACTTTTCCATCTCATCTATGATGCCCCTTGGTATCATCATGGAGTGCATGAGATGTGACGACAGAACTTAGATTGTCGATTGGGCAAATGTTATCCTTCTGGCAAGAAGTAGCATTGATGTTGCCCACCTCGTTAGCCACATCTCATCTTCTCTACGAGGCTGCGGAAGTGTTCTTTTTAGAGGCGACCGTTGATAATTGAAATTCTATGATATTTACCAATTGAGCTCATTTTAGTGAAGTTGCATGTACTCATAGCTTTTTCCTTATTCTCCCTTGTAACTGGCTTGGAGAAGAAGATGGTTGTTTTATTCATATTAATGTCCTGGCCCAATTCACTTGAGACTCTTGATAGTATGTCGTCATTGATTATTAGTATTTGGCTTGTCTGATGCTTATGCAAAAAGTAGGATGTCATAAGTATAGACACGAGTTATGTCAAGCCAGACTTTCATCAAAATAAGCTAAGCCTATTATAATAACAATATTTAAGTATGGTCTATAACCTATAATAAATCAAGAACATAAGTTGTCTCAATTGTTTGATTATTTTTTAATGATTGACCTAGCTTATTAGCATGCCAAGTCAAATATATTTTTTGTATGATATACAAGATTAAATATGAGAAATCTTATTTATTAAAGAAACAACAAATATGAACTAAATAAAAATACCACTAATTTGCTTTTTCTGAATGGGTAATAAAAATAGTAGCATTCAACTCAAAATTTGAGATTTAGAAGGTGAAGAGATATTTTTATTTATTAAATTCTATATAAATATAATATATCAATAAATATAAGCTATAAAGTCAATCCAATTATTAAAAACCCAAGCCTCTTTAATAAAATAGATTTATTTTTATTTTTTAGGCTAATTAGTTTACTAATAGGTCAAGCCGAGATAGACAAAAATAGGTCAAGCTATGAGTGGCTCACGAATGATTCGACAACAAAAAATAAATGATAGATATTGTAACGCCCTCAAAATTAGCCCCTTCTGTCATGTAGGCAGTTAGGTTGACATAGGTAACGCTACATTGTGTGCTATGCTCTTAACCATAACTTGACTTTGACCATTCAACAAATGAAACATGTGGTAAATAATATAAGAATAAACTAAACAAAGACTTTATTATGGATGAAGGAAACATCAGAATGTCAAGAGACACCAACATCTAATGCAATCTACACAGAGAAAGAAAATGACAACAATGTCCAACAGATCCAAGCAAATGACCAAATATCCAATTCCAAAGAAAAAACCAAATTATCCATCTGAAGCAAGGATGAATTGTCTAATGAATGCAAGTAAAAAAGAAAAGGATACTATAGAGCTCAATGAGTCATGTGCAATAATTCCTAAGCTCTGCGCCCTCCATCAATCCTCTCTAAGCAGAATGCTCACTGCAAAATCTCAATGCAGTGACATAGAATACCCGTGAGTAAAATTGTCCAGTACAAAGAATCAAGCTATGAAATGATAATAAAATCATGCTTAAATCAACAATGGATAAGCAATAAGATAGCCATGCTTTACTATGAACAAGTGGTCTATATTTTTCTGTTATAACCAATACTTTGTCTGTACAATGACAATGATTCATTCTTTATCATGTCCATGCTTTGTCCTTTACTATGTCCATGCTCTGTTCTTTACTGTGACAACTATTTGTTTTTACTATGCCCTACTCTGTGCTTTACTATACTATGCTTTATTGTGCTTTGCTTTATGATGTATTGAATTTATAACAAATAAATTTGCTAGTAAGTGCACTAGTCATATCAAGTAATAAAGTATAGAGTAGAGTTGTCGATCCCACGAGGAACTAGTTAAATCTAATCTATTTCAATAATCTACTAGGAGATGTAAATGTTTTGTATGTGTAATATAGAAATATAAAAATTACAGAAAATAGATAATTGATGCGTAAAGATAAAGGGGTGATGATCTCTGAGAATTATGGATGATTAAAGTGAAGTTAGATATATATGAGCCTTTGAACTAATCAAATCATGATAGAAACACTCGAGTCGATTCTTGAAACGGATTAAGAGCACCTAAAATATTGACTTCTCTAGACGAGCAAATCGAACTATCCTAATTCCAAATAAAATCAATAATCACGTACGACGAGTTGATTACTAATTTTACAGAGAATCATGATGCAAGAAAATGTAACTCCTAAACTATTATTCACCCATACTTCTGGACAGAATAACAAACTGCACACTATTCAGCATACACGATGACTTACCGAATATGTATTATATATGCTTCAATTTATAACTAAAAAACCGATTATCAGAATAATAATAACTCATGGAATTAATCACTCATTGTACAGGTTTGTGATCTAATTTCAGAAATCACTTTATTCATACAAAATATTAAACTTAACATATATAGTCAAAAGAAGTCGACTTAATAAGTTAACTTGAATAATAATGAGGTCCAAACAATCTATCTTTATGAAGCAACTATGAAATCTCTATTACAGAACTAATGGACTATGAAAAATAAGATAAAAGAGCATCCAAGCATATGGAGAAAGAGACATTTGCAGCCTCCAGGACCTTTGGACGATCGTGCAGCACCAACCGACGAGTTGTGCAATTCTTCTCCTTCGGTGACCTTCTGACTTCAAATCTCCTTCTTGCAATAAGGCACGGCTTCCCAAGACTCAAGCACATCCAAGCACGACCGAGCACCACCAAGCATGAATTATTCTGTCTTCTAGGGCCTTTATTTATAGCCTGTAGGGGTCCCAAGAGTTTTCGTAGAGTTTCATATTGATTCGAAGTCTTTTCATGTTAAAATAAGAAAATTTGGAATAGACTTGGATAGGTTTTTAAAACCATTCAAAACTCCTTTAATTTTGATTAAATATGTTTTTTAAACATCCCTGAGGCTTAGGATAAAGTTTGGGTTCAATTTAAACTTGAAATCTCCAAGAAAAATCGAAGAAATCTCGAAAATAGCATTCGTAACAGTCCATAACATAGATTTAACGGCCCTTACAGTGTCCAAATCATATTCTGATTCAAAATTGGTCCTTCTAATGGGTTCTAACGGGCAGTTCACGCCCCTGCTATTACGGTCGTTACGCTCATATAACGACCTGTTATATCCGATTCAGCCCTGGCAGCCTTCACTAATTTCTAGTTTCTGGCTTCGTTAACTCCGATTTGAGTGCCTTTTGTTTTTGTGGACTCTTGACTCAATTCTCTTATTTGTTCTGAAATAAAACATGGTAGATTTCCATTTTTATAAAATTAAAGTAAATAAGGTCAGAAAAAGATGCATGCCATATGAAAAGGAATCGAAATGTGATTAAATGTATGGCTAATTATATGTTATATTTTGCATGCATCACTTTACCATGCATTGTGCTACATTTTTTATATTAATTATACAGTCATTGAAGTTCGATGTCCTATATGAGCTTTCTATTCTTAATTTGAAAAGTCAGAGGTGCCTCTATGAACATCAGGAATGTCCACAACGAGAAATGTGTAATGTATACCCTTTTTGGAATATAGGTGGGAGAGGACTTATACCCTAGGAACTCATTACAGACTCGTAAGTTCACTGTCTCCTTAGCTAAGATGCATGTCCCTCTGGCGCTATAAATAAGTATTCAATATAATGTCCTCAATGGGAAGGAGATATGCCAATGCATAACCCTTTTCGAAATACAGGTGGAGGAGGACCCGGTGGTCATTGCGGATCGTAGATTCACTGTCTCCTCAGTTAAACTACCTGTCTTTCCTCTATGAACAATGACAATGATCCATGCTTTTTGCGGCACATAGCAATCCTATAATTTTCATATTTTCTTTGCTTAGCTTGTCTACCATTTATGGAGTTTAAAAATCATAAATCAGATAAAGGTTAGAGTCCGATCCTTTTCTCTGAGATAATTAAAACATGCTCTATTTCTATGTCTTTTATGTCAAAGTCTGACCCATCTTTCAGAGGTGGGAAGGGTCCATTATGATCTTTACAGTGTCGGACAAGGCCTTGAGTGAGCCTATCGAAAATGGGGCCTAAATATGAAAGATCAAGCCCAACCAAAAGGGATAACTATGTCCTATTCAACAGAAACCGGACCAGGTTAAAGAGAACGCAAACCAGATTTCTGTCACGGGTCAATGCGCATGACACGGGCCGAGTCAGGATCTGACTAGGGTCAGGTCAGCGCTCACGCGCATTGAAATGCCTGGAACTCTGAAGTCACGTCCATGCCACCCTTCTGGCATGCCCGTGCCACTGACGTCCGATCATACTACTATGGAACATTCGTGCTATCGACGCCGCGGTCGTGCCTCTCCTCTGGCATGTTCGTGCCACCGACGTCACGGCCGTGCCACTCCTCTAGCACGTCCATGCCACTGACGTCACGGTCGAGCTACTCTGGCACATATGTGCAACTAACATCACGATTGTGCTACTCCTTTGGTACGCCTGTGCCCTGACTGAACTAACCGCCGAGCCACTAACTACCAAGCCAATCGACCGTCCCATTGAGTCGATCAATCGCCCTCATAATCGGGCACGCCCGTGCCACCCACTTGGCACGTCCATGTCATAACTCGGTCATCCGTCCAATCGCGGTTGTGCCAACTTTCGGCCATCCTTCAGTCGTCGGATCACGATGGCCAAAATATGAAAAATAAAGCTTAAAGACTCTGGATCAATATGGAACCATCATACACATCATACGATTAACATATCATAGCCTACGGGAATTTGAACGTCTAGAGTACCTTTTCGATTATGTTTGGTTCGCCGGAGATGCTTTCGTCATCTTCTCCGATTCCGGTCGATCTTGCCGACGAGGAGGTGCATACAACCTCACGAGCGCATCGAGGGAGGGGTTGTCGTGCACCGGGCATCCGCCAGTCGCCTCTATCGTTCATGCGCGCGTGGTTCGCCAAAAAGGAGGAAGAGGAGAAGGATGATGGGGCGGTCGATCAGAGGAGGTCCAAGGGGTGCGATGGCTTCTCCTCATTCCCTCTTATAGCCTTCATGTCGGATGAATCCGAGGAGGAATTGGGGGAGGAGAATCGGTGGACAAAATTTCTCCCATGATTCAATGTTCTTCGTTTCCTTTTTTGAATTCAAATACTTTCATTCTTTTGATTTTTCCATGTTTGATGTTTTTGCCAGTTGTTACAGATATGGGGACCTTCCTCCATGCACCCGAATTGACTGATTCTTGTATCAAATGCGCTAGAAGCTCCACAAATAGAACAAAAATATATGGTGAGAGAGGGCGTCCTTGTTGAATCCCCCGTTGCATCTTGAAGCTTTCACTTTCATTCCCATTCCATAAGAGTTTCACTTAAGGTGTAGATATGCAAGACATTACGAGTGCTCTAATTTCTCGAGGAAGACCCACGACTTCTAGTGTATCTCAAACATAATTTCAACTCAAATGATCAAATGCATTTTTTAAGTCCACCTCTCATCCGACTCATCGCGTGGATAATCTCTTGTGCCATAACAATATTCACATGAATGCTTCTTCCCTTTACGAAGCTCACTTGATTGCAGGCCTATTAGTTTGGGGATGATATCTTGTAGACACAAAGAAAGCATTTTTGTTAATAATTTGTATGAGGTATTGCACAAACTTGTTGGCCTAAATTCGCTCAAATTTTCCAAGTTTTCGATTTTGGGTATGAGCACAATGAAGGAGTCATTGGTGCTGTCATTTGGTTCCTCCTCGGTGAAGACCCTTGATGCATCATTCATAGTCGTATGCTTAATTATGCTCCACTTATGTTGATAGAAGATAGCTTGATACCCATCCGTGCCAAATGCTTTGTATGGCGCCATGCTAAAAATGGCATGCTTAACCTCCTCTGTTGTGACTCGTTAGACTATATTTCGTAGAGCGTGGTTGTTAATTTGTGGGAAGGAGTGGGGTGACAAAGGCCTTTGTTGCTGCTCTCTTCAGTAACTGTTTGAAGTGATTTGTAGCCATGCCTTGGAGTTCACTATGGTCCTCTATCCATTGGGCAGATAAGCATTTGAGTGCTCTTATTTGTACCATTTTCCTCCTTACGATAGCTCCTGTGTAAAAGTACTTCGTATTCCTATAGCCAAAGCTTACCCATTGACATCACGCCTTATGGAACCATAATAGTTCTTCCTGAGTGAGGACTCAGCTCAAGCTCCGCTAGTAGCGTACTTTCAAGCTTGCTAAGAAATGAATTTGGCCCCCTCTGAAAATTAGCTTGTATTCCTTTTAGCCGTCCCATAATTTTGTACTTCCTTGATTGAAAGTGCTCGAAGGTGCTTTGGTTCCAATCTTTTAATACTCCTTTCAGTTTTTGAAGGTTATGTGCTAAAGTTTTTGCTGAATTCCATGAGCCTTTGGAGAACTTCAGGGAATCCAGAATGCGTGTGCCAAGTAGTCATATATCAAAATGGTCTTCTTCTATTTTCTTCCACAGTCCGGGGTAAGGTGTCGAGAAGCTACAGATGGTAGGTCAGATTTTACCAAAGACAGCACCTTTACGATCACTTCCACAAATTTTGTCCTCCATAAAGTGCTCCAGAGAGCTCGATCCAATCTTTCCAGGAGCTGGGTCACGTCACGTATTTGCCCTTTCCATGTGTATCTCGGACCAATTGATCACAGATCAATAACACCACAAGAGTTCACAACCTCTTGAAATACAGCAACAGAGTGATGGTTTGTTGGTTGTCCATTTTTCTTTTCTTGATCGTTAAGCACTTCATTGAAATCGCCAATCAGTATCCATGTTTGCACAAGCATGCTAAGATGGAAATTCATAATGAATTCCCATAATTCCTTCCTATGGTTTGACTGAGGGCTAGCATATACACAAGTGCTGATGTAAAGGAAGACATAAGCAAGCATAACGTGAAAGAAAGGTCTGATCAGACATTTTAAATGAAAGGTTATGCATACAAAATAAGAACCCACGAGTTCACTCATCTATCAAAAGCCAAAGATCTTTATCTTGTTAATTAATTTCTACCAAGGAGACAAACTGAAACTGCCTTCTGCTCGCATAAACTTCATCATCTTTAGGTTAGAAAGTGTTGCTCTTCAAATTTTCACCCAACAATTAAAGCATTGAATTTTTTATATCACATATCTCATTACGAAGCTAACACTCTTGGGTATTTGGATAAAAGGTCATTAAGGGGAAGGGAAGGAAATGTGGTGGAAGATAAAGGGAGAGAAGGGAAGGGAATTATTACACTTTAATTTGGGGTTAAAACAAAATAGCACAAATGAAGGGATATGGAAGGAAAAAATGGAGATTTCCCTCCATTCTCAGAGGAAATTTTTTTTTACCTTCCCCTCCTCCTCTTTACCCTCCTTTCACCTCAATCCAAACATAGTAAGAGAAACAAGAAGGTTGCAGCTCTAATCAAAAGGAGAGATACTCATAATGCAAGGCATCTAAACCCCGAAATGCTATGAGAAATGAAGGAAAAATAAATAAATTTAGGAATTAGTTTAGCAGAAATATAGTTAACAGAACATCTTTTCCTTCACAAATATCCAATTAGATGTTAGCTCCATCGAACATGAGAAAAAAAAAGATTTCACTTGGTTATTTTAGTATATAATAGACAAGAAAAATAGTAGAATTGTAAGTGAACTTTTTTGTTCGCTTAGGAATGTAAAAATAGAGTCCGACGATTGAGTAAAAAATGATAACTAAAGTAAAAGTAGGTGAGGTAACTATTTTTTTTTTCTAATTGGAATTCTAATGCATACCACATTGGTAACTTTAATGGAAATATTATTAATACAACAAGGTCAAAATCTAGGTCTGAAAGAATTTAATTACTGCCAAAGACAGCAATTGATGTAATCAAACCAGGAATGTTAACTATACAAAAGTTTGTAAACAAATTATTTACATGTTGAACATGATAGGCTTTGGATGTGGAGTAGGAAATAGAGAAAATCCGTAGGTCAGGTGCGGACAAAGCTGTTGTGACATTGCTGTTTTCCTGTTAGGACAAATGTACGTTAATGAACATTATGTGCAGTAATATACTAATATCGCACAGAAGCGACACTAAAACTTAATTAGGAATTCTCTCGGCATTAACGTTGGTTCTCTTTTATTTTCATATTTGGGAGTGTCTATTTCTTATAAGCAGGTGGTGGGCAAGACGCACCTATTGATTGAAAAGATAACAAACAACCTTTCTTGATGGAATTGCTAAACCAAGCTAATAGAGATACTTTGATCAAATATGTTATTTATTCTCTTCCTTTGCACGCTTTTGCCTCTACTCATATTTTTGGTTCTATAGCCTTACTTGAAAAATTGTCTTGAAAATTTCTCTGGTCCTCTATGCAAAATGGTGCCAACGGTCCAGCTCCCAATCACCACTAGTGGATTGGGAATCCGTAATATGAACTCGATTAAAACTTCATTGTTGGCTAAAAAAGTTTTTGAAATACTAAATGACTCGGATACCATGTGGGAAAATCTAATAAAAAATAAGTATGGTAAACTGCTCCCATGGCTTCCTTCCACTTGTCATCATTAGAGCTAGAAAATTATTTTGAAATGTCTATGTGAGATTCGCGAAGGTGTCACATGATATATTGGAAATGGTTGCACGACCTCTATTATGAATGACCCATGGTTATTTACCTTACCCCTTAACCTTATACCCACATATGTAAATGTTAATGAACCATTGCACGAGTTGAAGTTATCAGATCTTATTGTTAATTATGCTTGGAATTTGCATTTACTTTCTACTTATTTTGGTCCCTCTTTTGACTCGAACATTTCTGAGATGCGCCTTCCACTCTCCACCGATGATGATAGATGGATCTGGCATTCGGACCCTCTTGGCCGCGCTTCCACTTCAAATACTTATGGGGCAGGGCAACTCCACAGCCTGGGCCTGGAGAAAAATCTTAGACTATGATTTGGCGGTTGAATGTTCCGCAAAAAATTGATTTTTTTTATGTGGAAATTTTTGCATAAACGATTACCTACTCTTGATCTCCTTACTCATTTTGACCTTTCTATCAACCCGTCATGTGCCTTGTGTGGAGTTTGCGCCGAGACCATGGCACATCTATTTTTCGATTGTCCTTTTGCAAGAAACATTTGGCATCTTTTCTCGCAAAATACTTTATATCATTTTACAATGTGCGACTCCTGGGCAACTGGGAGTTGGATTGAGGAAGGCGCTGACCTCGAACCTCGCTCGAGGCCCTCTTGATTGCTTTTACATTTTGGAATATTGAACGAAGCATGTTTTCAGTCCAAGATTATTACTGCCTCAGTTGTATGAAAGAGGGCCCTCGCTAGTCATGAATATGTTGATAACATTCGGGCTAAGGCACACACCATCCTCCCCCTTGATCCAAATCAGGTCTAGTGGGAGCCCCCTATGCCGAGTTGGGTCGGTCTCAACTCAGATGGATCACATTCTGGTTCCGAGGCCTCTGGGGTATTAGCTTCATTATCCGTTCTACTCATGGAACTCTTCTTTATGCAGGTGCTCAAAATTTCAAAGGACATTGGGCGTTGGAGATGGAGGTGCTATCATTACTTGAGGGCGTCAGGTAGTGTGTGCAACGCGGATATATGTGGGTCGATTGTGGTGTGGATTCGGAGGTGCTGGTCAAGATCGTCGCCAGATCCACCCTCTGTCTATGGCATATTCTTAACCTCACGAGGAGCATCTGGCATTACATCTCACTATTACATGAATTCAAATGTAAACACATTTATCAAGAATGTAATCAATATACTAATTTTTTGTCTCATCTGGGCTGCTCTGAGGATTCGAACATTTTTTGGGAGGAAACACCTCCGTTAGAACTGCTTCATTTTAGGACTATCCTGCTTTAACCATCAATAAATAACTCCCTTTTTGGCAAAAAAAAAAAAGAATCAGAATTAGGAGCATCACAACAAGCTTGTAACCATATCTAAATGAGGTCAATCTGCAAGATGTGATATTGCTTGAAAGTTGCGTCTCCTTCTCATCCAACTTTCTGCAAAACAAGATTAGCTGCAGTTGAAGCTCAAACTTCAAGTGTAAATTGTAAAACCATTGTTGTTCATAGCATCACAAAAGCAATTGAATCTTTACCACTGGGCTTCGTGTTTATATGACACTTGCAGTTCTTTGCATCGGTAAGCTTAACACTAATTCATCATAAACATTTATCTAAATACTCATTCATTTAAATTTATTTTGTCTCTGACGGCGACTAGGTAGAACTTCATAAAAATTAGAAAAATGTATTAAACAGTGAACAAATATTGCTCTATGCTGGAGTGTCATCTAGTATCCAAAAATAAAACCTAGTATCCATTTTGTCCATATACATGAAAAAAAATTAGATCGTCCATCTTACGAAAGAGGATGGCATTAATCATAAATCATTCTAAAAAGAAGCCATTAATTAGTGAGATATCTGCTGTCAAATTTGTTCAACCTTGAAAACGTGAAATTTAGCGAAGCCTCCATAATGTCGGATAAATTACACCAAATGCCCTCTAACTTTTACTTTTTCTCGGTCTTGCCCTCCAACTTCACTTTGTAACAGCGATGCCCTCCATCTTTTAATTCATTTCACCCGATGCCCTCTTTACTTGAGATAGACGATTTTCCGGTGGTCGAGCTGACGTGGCACACACATGACGCTGACAGAATATTTTTTCTTTCCTACGCGCTGACGTGGCAATATTAAAAAAATAAAAATATTAATTAAAAAATAAAAAAATTGCCACGCGTGAGATGAGGTTCCCACCCCTCCAACCTCGCCGGCGTCTCGCGCGAGACGTCGGCGAGGAGGCAGCGGCGGGAGAAGGGGGGCGAGGCCCCCTTCTTCTCACGCGCCGGCGGCGGGAGAAGGGGGGCCTCGACCCCCCTCTACGACCTCGCCGGCCGGCGACGGGAGAAGGGGGTCGAGGCCCCACCTTCTTCTCGCGCGTCGGCGACGGGAGAAGGGGGGTCGAGGCCCCACCTTCTTCTCGCGCGCCGACGACGGGAGAAGGGGGGCCTCGACCCCCCTCTGCGACCTCGCCGAACCGGCGAGGTCGCAGACGGGGGTCGAGGCCCCCCGTCGCCAGCGTGCGAGAAGAAGGGGGGCCTCGACCCCCCTCTGCGACCTCCCCGGCGCCGGCGAGGTCGTAGAGGGGGGGGGGTCGAGGCCCCCCTTCTCCCGCCGCCGACGCGTGAGAAGAAGGGGGCCTCGCCCCCTCTGCGACCTCGCCGGCGACCGACCCACCTGTCTATGATCCTTCCAACCCACGGGAAATAGTCCGAGAAGAAGAAACAGGCCAACAGTTCTTCCATTTCTTCAAAACTTTTGTGCAGCTCGCCTCTGACGTAGTCTCTTGCCTGGTACTTGGCGCCAAGGGCGACGTCGCATATCATGTTGTTTCCAAAAGTTACCATCAGGTCACTCAGATTCACAGGACCTGGGAAAGAACTCGAGACCTTTCTTACAAGCAGAGCCACCTCTTCCTCCCTTACTTGATGCAAGGATTCCACCTTCTTGGTGCTGAAGAGCTCAGACTTCAATATTCTCCTCATCTGCCTCCAGTGCTCGCCGTAAGGCGAAAAGTTCACATCGCTGTGGTCGTATGTTATCTTGTTGGTGACCGCAAATTTAGGCCTGGAACAGAAATCCGCGTCGTGGGCGTTCAGCACTTCTCTCGCCATCTCGGCGGAGGAGACCACGACCGTGGGCACGCTGCCCAGCTGCAGGTGCATGAGGGGGCCATGTTTCCGGGAGAGCTGCCACAAGCTGCGATGAGACTGGTGACCAAGTAGGTGCAAGTTACCAATCACAGGAAGCCTCTTAGGACCAGGAGGGAGAAGGTACTTGGATCTGCGCCAGGTATAAAGAATAAATGAGGCAAGTGCGAAGGATAGAATCCATGACAGTATGAAGTACACAGTCATTGGAGCAGAGAGGAGATGGCTATACTGAAATCAGTAAAGAGCCATGTTATATCTTCTTTATTTTTTTTCAAAAAATGAAGATAGTTATCTATTAAAAGAGGCAGTCTATCATCATACATGAGCTGGGCTAAGTCTGAAGGACGGCTGGTGCCCCAAAAAAATGTCAATGTCACGAGGGCGTCCTAAATTGGTCAAAAAATCAGCACATCGATTACATTCTCTATACCCATGGGTGATTTTAAACTCAACAAAAGAATTATGCAATAGATAAATGTTATTGCTGAAATTCTCCATGGAGGCTGCAACTTGTGCTGGATGATGCAGATTAATATTTCAGAATCTGACTCGGCCCAAATGTGAGTGAGGCCCCTCTGCTTGGAACAGAGAAGTCCTTGTAATAACGCGAAATCTTCAAGTTCAATGAGAGTATCAGAATCCCGTAGGTACTTGCAGCAATGTAAGAGCAATCAGGCGCACGAATCCAAGGATCTTTAGGTTTCCATATACCCCATAGAGCAAAAGCAAAGAGGGGGAGAAGTTTTGTTCTGAGTTTTTATCCAAATGAAGATCCTCATTGAGCCAGGATCAGATGCCCAAAGGTGTGAAGACTGGAACTGATAATTGAGTTTCTCCTGGAATAACCGCCGAATTTGTGCATATGAAGGGCAAGCAAAGAAAAGGTACTCATTTGTTTCAGTTGACATCCCACAGTGTATAGGGTCAAATCTCGAGAGAGTATCGAGAGTAGAAAGTTTAGAGTGTAATAATTTTCAAAGAAAAAAAATGTATATTAAGAAGAAGAGGAATGTGCCACACTAACGCCTAGTCCAGCCGTCAACAATGATGTTGCCATGCTGCTGATGTTATTTAGCGTTAGGTGCACCATGGATGTCGGAGACCCGTAATCATTTGTCATCATCGGCTGAAATAGATAAAATATTTTGACATAAAATGTTACCAAAAAGACGCTCTAAGATAAACTGATCCCAAACCTGCTTCGGACAAAGAATATTTACTATAATTTTGCAAGGTAATATGTTGTCTTGTTATCATTTCGGACCATATAAGATATAATAATCGTGATGGTATGCTTGATATCAAAGATGATTCCTTTCAATCTTCAAAGATAAGGCCACGTGCTATGGATGATGTGTACTAGGAATTCAAATTTGAATATCTGATATCCCCATATCCTTGCACTTGCGGAGTCCAACGAGCATGACCCATGTGAAGTTTGTATCATTTAGTAAAGTTATTTGATTCCTAATAGCCAATCCACCACATGCACCTGCAAGAGAAAATGACACATCACATACGTGACCTCCTTTTCTTTGTGGAAAGTGAAGGTTGACATGACTTCCAATCAAATTGGCAATATACGTAAAAAAAATAACAAAAATGGCCGGGTCCAATACGGCATTATAAACCTCCATTGATGCTTGATAGTCAAATCTCATACTTATCCCTTTAAACCGTAAAACCACTCATACGTACATCCCAAAACTTCCCCATGGGATAAGTTGATAAATTCCATTAATGTTCGTCCCGGTTTTTCCTGATTTTTACATTTTGTTTTAACAGATGACATTTTGATCTTTGTAATATTTAAAATTCTTTTATGTAAAATAGAGAGGAGGAGGTTCTTTCTCCTCAGACTTTCTGGCAGAATAGAGTATAGGGTGAGGGGGTGGTGCGCCTATTTTATTTATTTTCTATTTTTTTTTGTTTTAATATCATAAGTGGTAAAATAATACTCGATATTGAAGACAAAAAATCATACAGATATTTTAGTTAGTTAGGAATTTATACAATAATAACCCTTGTTTCATGTGTAACCATTAATTACACGACCTAGATAGCTCGCTAGCAAGAGCATGAATCCCATATATCTAGTTATTATGTACACAAACCACATCTTGCTAAATTATTAATTAAGCAATTTAATTTTTCCAGTTACAAAGAAGATATAACATATTAGCTAGAGAAAGATGAGGTCCTGAAGCAAAAAAAAAAAAAGAAAGAAAGGAAAGACAGATTAAAAAGCAGAACTTGTCGCGTTTTTCTTGTTCAGATACATGAAACAGATATTATGTACCGCAAGCACTCCTTTCAGTTGATCCTTTGAGAAACGAACACCATCATCTTCCACGTACTTTAGTAGTTGATTAACGACGTCTCGGAGCTCAGACTTGGTCCCCTTTGTCCGGAGATGTTCCTCTACGACTACGACCTCTTCGTACAAAGCGTCAAGCGCACTCGTTATCCTGCCGAGCTTTCTTGTCATTCCACTGATCCCGTCCCGGGCCATGGGAGGTAGTCCGTGAAGAAGAAAGAGTTCAACATTTCATCCCCTTCTTCAAACTTTTGTTGCAGCTCGCCCCTGACGTAGTCTCTTGCTTGGTACTTCCGACCAAGGGCGACGTTGCATATCATGTTCTTTCCATAAATTATATACCGTCAGCTCGCTCAGATTCACAGGACCTGGTAAAGAACTAGTAGAGACCTTTCTGATTAGCACTTAGCAGAGACACCTCCTCCTCCCCTACCTGGTGCAAGGAATCCACCTTCTTGGTTGTAAAGAGCTCAACCTGCAGTATTTTCCTCAGTTGCCTCCAGTGTTCGCCGTACGACGAAAAGACCAAGTCTCCGTTGTTGTACGTCAACTTGCTATGTTAAATATATCATATTAAAGAAACTATACGTATATTGCTATTTTTTATTTTCCAATATTCATTTTTATTTTTTTATCAACATAAATTATATATATTTATTACATATGTGAATGCAACAGTATTCTAATTCTTTTAGAAAATTGTCCTAATTTATATTCGTATTCATCGTGCATTATGGTCCAAGTCATATTGGTCGTGTTTAATTTTAAAACTTGGGTCATAACTTGGCATGAATTATGAAACTTTAGCCAAACATCTAAGTTATTGCTTTTAGCAAGAATTGGCAAGTTCTTGCTGCAGGAACAACTTTTTTTATTTTTTTTATAATAGGTCTGGAGCTACTTTTAGATCTATTAGTTATTATTTTAATAATAATATTATATATTCATATATATATATATTATATTATATTTATTATTTATTACAATGTTATAATAAAATAAAATTTTCTATTAGTATTTATTATGAAAAATATATATTCTTATTTAAATGTTGACATATATATTTTTATTTATTTTACTTATCATATATCAGAATAAAAATGAACTAGTATGATATTAGTATAATATAATTAAATTATAAAATTTTTAGTTATTAATTAGTTTACCTTAAAAATTTTCATCTATCTAATTTGCTAATTATAAAAAATATTATATAATTAATAATATAAAAATAATCTTTATAAACTAATAAAAATATATTTTTAGTTCTTATTTTTTATCCAAATACAAACTAAAATTTATCTATCAAATCAACTTTTAAAATTTCTTTACAATTTTGATTAATTCTCGAAAACTAATTTTTTCACAAAATTTTCCCACCAAATACAGTCATTATATATTCATATGCAATTGGATAATGACATATACTTTGAAAGGTCTCGATTGGCTGCTGATCGAATGGAGTAATCTTATCGTGTACTGTAGTTCTAGAAATTGCAGAAGCGTGGAAAATTAAAAAAGAAAGGTATAGGAATTGAAGATAAAGACAAAATAGAGAAGTAATAAAACTATAAAAAAAACTAATAAGAAAGAAGAGTAAAAATTAAACTAGTCCTCTCTTACGACGAATACATTTATTCTAACTATAAAATACAGTCCCATAAGATATTGTGATTTATATTCTTCTAATCTAACTAGTTATCTTGAGGAAGGTTCGAATCAAATTTAATGTAGAAAATTAAAGCGACGACATCAATTAAGCTAAAGATGAAATGTATGCTAACCTAGAGAAGAATTAATATGAGATGAAATTAGGTTTTTTGACATTGTATCCTTCTATTTTTTTTCTATTGACAGTTAAGATTAATTTATAATTTCTGTGATGGAAAGCGCTCTATAATTATAAGTTTGGATTAAGATAAGCTAAGTATCCAAATCAACAATAGATAAAAGTAAAAAATTAACTTTTAATCTATTATCATCAAGATGTTTTTTTAGATATATGTCTATGCTATAATTTTATTGGACAACTCGGGTCATATCGCAAGGTGCAGTATGAGTTGGCTATATATAGAATTAGGCCCGAGTTGATTAGGCCCGATTTGGGTTCTACGTTAACTGATTCTGACCATATCAAATCGATTGTAATACCTAAGATTAATATGTAATTACTGCTAAACAACTAATAATATATATATATCCAACTATCATGAAATCATTAAGTAATGCCATACTCAAGTTCACATAATTCTCATTTATAAAATAAATCAGAAGAAAACGGTGTTCAATTTCGATCTTGCCGTAACAATTAAACTACTCAATAAATAATTATTTTCTTATCAATGAGTGAAAGAAAAACATGAAAATTTTGATAGAAATTACGAAGATGACTCCCAAGAATTGATTGATGCTTTTGTTCTACTCGCACCACCAGAAAATATCTCTTCTTCGTATTTCATAAGCTAGCTAGGGCACACAAGTGCCTCAAATGTCAAACTATCAATTGTCCTTGCAAACATTTCTGATAAGGAAACCCTACTGTGTTTTGGAGCTACCAAGCAAATCCAACTCAAATTTTGCATTGGGGTTAGCTTGAGAATAAAGGTCTTGATCCTGCATGTTTATCCAAATAGGTTTAGAACATCTTTGTGAGTCCCATTTATAATAATTGCAAAAACAACAAAAAAAGGAGGAATTTATATTCTTTCCTTTGCATTGTTTACTTCAATTTTCACGTCCTTGTTATCTGCTTGCTCCATACAGCGGAGTTATGACATTTTGAAATAAGAAAAGAAAAAGTGAATAATTTCGAACTCAAAAGAATTTTAAAAAATAAGTAAGAAAATAATTACTGGAATGATCATAATTACAAAAATAATAATAAATGACACGTATAAAACATGTATAAATTTTGCATTGATCGTAAAAATAAAATAACATATCACATAGGGTGATCATTATCTCTCTAATCGAGTTAAAGACCATCTTGCTAATTAAATTATTAAGCATTTCAATTTTTCCGGTTACAAAGAAGAGATATAACATAATAATTAGAGAAATAAAACAGCAACGATTCTTACACCCAGGAAGAAAAAGAAATGGCTTTTATTTTATGTTTGCAGTTGACTCCCTGCTTTGTTCTTGTAAGAAGAACACAAAGTTTGACTGTTTTGGTGCTATGCTAAGAGCTCCGCTAGGTCTTGTACTTGACAGCCACGAGACGGAGAGGCGTTTTCTTGCGGAGTAGGAACCCTGAAACCTCATCCATGTCCATGCCCTCCGGTTTCGTCCCGTCGGGCATCTCCCAGTCGAAGTGGTACAACAAGTTGGCCAGCGCCAGCTCGATGGACGCCACTCCAAAGTTCATCCCGGGGCATATCCGCCGGCCGGAGCCAAACGGTATGAACTGGAGGTGGTGGCCTCTGAAGTCGATGGAGCTGCCCAGGAACCTGTCGGGAACGAACTCGTCGGAGTCCTCCCACGTCTTGGGATCCCTGCAGATCCCCCACGCGTTCACCAGCACCCTCGTCTTCGACGGGACGTCGTATCCGGCGATCGTGCAGTGTTTTGTTGTGATTCGTGGGATCATCAACGGCGCCGGCGAGTGCACTCTCAACGTTTCCTTGATCACGGCCGTAAGGTACTGAAGCTTTTCCAGGTCTCCCTGTTCGATCTTTCCTCGCGTTCCAACGCAGCTTCGTATCTCGTCCTGTGCTCTTCTCATCATATGAGGATTCCTCGCCAGCTCCGCCATTGCCCAAACTATCGTGAAAGACGTCGTCTCTGTTCCTGCAAAGATGAGGTCCTGAAGCAAAAAAAAAAAAAAAAAGGAAAGGAAAGACAGATTAAAAAGCAGTAGAACTTGCCGCGTTCTTCTTGTCCAGATACATGAAACATATATTATGTACCGCAAGCACTCCTTTTAGTTGATTCTTTGAGAAATGAGCACCATCATCTTCCACGTACTTTAGCCATAGGTCAACGATGTCTTGCTCGGACTTCGCCCTCTTTGTGTTGAGATGGTCCTCTATCACCACTTCGTACAAAGCGTCCAGCGCACTCGTTATCTTGTCGAGCTTCCTTGTCCTGCCACTGATCCTGTCTATGATCCTTCCGACCCATGGAAAGTAGTCCGTGAAGAAGAAAGAGTTCACGAGTTCATCTCCTTCTTCAAACATTTGATGCAGCTCGCCTCTGGCGTAATCTCTTGCCTGGTACTTCCGGCCAAGGGCGACGTTGCATATCATGTTGTTTCCATAAGTAACCGTCAGCTCGCTCAGATTCACCGGACCTGGTAAAGAACTAGAGACCTTTCTGATTAGCAGAGACACCTCCTCCTCCCTTATCTGGTGCAAGGAATCCACCTTCTTGCTTGCGAAGAGCTGAACCTGCAGTATTTTCCTTAGTTGCCTCCAGTAATCGCCATAGACCAGACCACGTCAATGTTGTTGTACGTGAACTTGCTGGTGACAGTAAACTTGGGCCTCGCGCAGAAGTCTATGTCCTGAGTGTTGAGCACTTCTCGCGCCATCTCAGCGGAGGAAACGACGACTGTTGGTATGCTTCCTAGCTTGAGGTGCATGAGAGGGCCATGTTTCCGGGAAAGCTGCCACAGGCTGCGATGAGCAAGGTGGCCAAGTAGGTGGAGGTTCCCTATTACCGGGAGCTTCTTGAGGCCTGGAGGGAGATGATAGTTGGATTTGCGCAAGGCGTAATGAAGAATGGCGGCAAGTGCGATGGACAGAAGCCATGCCACTATGAAGTAAGCATCCATTGTAGGAGATCAGAGGGGATTACAGCAAAGAGGCAGAATCAGTTGTGCCTTCTTTGTATTAAATATATACAGCTATTTTTATTTTTCTGAAGTTGATCCAATTTGCAGATTAAGTTTATGATATTTTTGTATGTTTGACATCAATGCTTCCAGCAATTCGTTTGAACTTGAAAAAGGACAGAATGAAAAAGGTCCTTTGGAAGCGTTTGCATGGATGAGATGGATTGAGAATACGTGTCTCTATTCAAGCCATAACTTGGATGATTGGATCGATGAGAAAATAGTCCCACCTAAGTATATGGAATATTTTAAGGAGTAGAAAACATTGCTGAAATTTTTGTTCCGATATCTCATGCAAATTTGTCTCATAAAAATTATTTTGGGGAAGAATAAAATAATTCTTTATGGTGTACCAAAAAATTTCATAAAGTTTACTTTAATGCTTAAATTGATTGGTAATCGAGAATACGTATGTTTACTAAGTAACTTCAAATAAATTTTGCTTTGCTTGAATTGATTGGTAACCGGAGAATACAGTCAACTAAATTTGTGCGTGGGTTGCAAACTTATGTTTACTAAGTAGGGATGGAATATGAGACTACTAGCAACTAATGATAACCAGTGATATGTAACTTCAGATAAATTTTGTTTTAATGCTTGAATTTATTGGTAACCGAGAATACAATCAACTAGATTTGTGCGTGGGTTGTGAAATTTATGTTTACTAAGTGGAGATCAAATATGGGGCTACTCTTAGATCGTTGTGTGCTAATAATTTTAGATTCGATCTTTAAAGTCGTCACATTGGTCAGTGCGAACATCAAATTAGTCAAGTCCTAATAGCTTTGAACACCGGTGGATCTCAACCGAAAAAAAAGTATTCATAGGCTCAGGAAATAGAGGATTAGAAATTAAAGCTCAAATATATTTCAACATACCTGAAGTCTTTAGAATGTTGTTACTTTTTGCTTTGATATCTTTTTCTTCAGGTTAGAAAGAAGGTACATAGAACTCGTGATCACTAGGCCTTATTCCCTACAGTGTCTACAATGTCGAAGCCAAGTAATTTACTGAGTGATTTTACATGCAATTATTAAATATTATTATTAATCAAAACTTTATATTTTGTATATTATAAAAAATTAAAAATGGTATTAGAAAGGAGAAATCCAAACGTATGGTCAAAAAATATATTTTCTTAATGATATAAAATAACAAAATAAAATGAAAGTATTTGAACTATATACAATTTAAATTACTTAAGATAAAAAATTTATTAAATATATTCTCCAAATGAAGATCACTTGTTTCCAACAATTATTTGACATAATTGTTAATTATGTTGAAATTACTTTGTATTGTAAAAGTATTTATAACTATGAAAGAGAATAATATGTATGCAAATGTAAATCTAACATAAATTATATTTATTATGATGATGTGAAATTCAACATTTTATCAAATGGTTAATTTCATAAACTTCCCATAAATTATAGCGATTTTCTACATCTAAACCACGATTTCCACTTGGGTCTCTCTGTCAGATTCTGTTAATTTTTTTATTATTTTTATTTATAAAAAGACCAAAGTGCCCTCTCATGATTTTGAGTTTTCATTTGTCTAAATGAAGCACAAAAAGAAAAATATTTATTTCAAATCATATCAGATCATTTTAGTCTTTTCATAAATAAAAAAATAACAAAAAACTTAATAGAATGAAGGACTTAAGTAGAAATCGTGATAAAATTTAAGAATTTGGTAAGTTCATAGTTCAAGGTTAGACACGAAAAATTACTATAGTTTAAGAGATGTTTATGGAATTAATCCTATTAAAAGATAATAAATAAGTAGGAAAATTTAAACATTGCAAAAATAATTGAATTATAAAATAAGTTTTGCATATATATATTTTTTTGTGAAATAAAAATTAAATTACGGAGACATGCTATGTAACCAAAATAATAAAAAAATATCACTAATATTTATTATAAACAATAAATATGATCAAAATTTTCTATTATAATAATAGAAATAAATGGTATTTATATGGAATTATATAATTTAATTTAATTGATATATATATATATATATATATATATATATATTATCAAGTATAAAAGTAATAGAGTAATAACAAAATAGGGCGACCAGGAGATTCGAACCTATTGATCCAAAATATGATCACTTAGCACCAAAAAGGATGGAAGAGTGAATTAGAGTTATACACATTATTTGGAAAGCGTGAGAATTTATTTTAAATGCAATTTGCAAAGTAGGAAGATAAAAAATGCAAACTTTATTGATAAAGTTTGGCTATGGTTTGGCAAACTTTTCTTCGTTCAAATTAGGGTAAAGAAGCTCTTTTATATATTTACCATTCAAGAGGCAAGGCAAGCATCCTATCATTCAAGAGCTTTCATAATATAAGAATGATCTCCGATACTCTTTTTTTATATAATTTATCTCATTCACAAATGAAAGAAAGAAATAATTGAAAATTAAGGCTCAAGTTGATTCCAATGTGCTCCAAATCATTAGAATGCTCTTCATTTTTTTTCTTGTTAAGTTTCCATAGACTTAGCATTTTTCCTATACTCTTTTAGAGTGTGTACAGTGGAGCCAAATAAATTACTTTGTGTTCGCACACTGTTATTAAATATTATTAGTAACTTAAAATTTAGATATCTATATATTAAAAAAATTGAAAATAAGAATAAAATATTTAAAGTGAAAATGGTATTAGGAAGGAGAAATCCAAATGAGTTCATAAACTGATATGTGTTTGAACTATACAATTTAAATTACTTAAGATAGAAAAATATTAAGTATATTCTCCTAATGAAGATTACTTGTTTAAAAAAGTTATTTAACATATTTTTTATTAAATATTGAAATTATTTTGTAATATAAAAATATTAACCATGAAGTAGAATAATAAGCATGCAAATGTAAACCTAACATAAATGATATCTATGATGGTGATATGAAAGTCAACATTTTATCAAAAAATAAATACAATAGTGGGAAAACTGAACATTACAAAAATAATATAAATATGAATATACTTTTGAATACTATATATATATATATATCATTGTGAAATGAAAATCTTTAGCTTTAGTCTAGAATGAAATATAATAAATTATGGAGTCAACCTATATAACAAAAAAAAATTTATAACTAACATAATAAGCAGAAATGCACAACTTAAAAGAGATAAATAAAAATTGTTATAATTGACAAAATGTGATCTATGTTTTATATTTCAGTAAAAGAAATAAATGATATTTTTATTAAATTATATAATTTAAGTTAATTGAGGTAAATATATTCATTACGAAATATAAAAAGTGTAGTAATAGTGAAGTATGGTGATCAGTCAAATTGAATATCCACCATGTCTAATCGGCAAAAAAAATAGATAATTATGAGTAATGATGGTGTCCCTCTCTAGAGAGTATAAGGGGTTAAAGGAGAAACATCGTGTTTTCTATCTTTTTAAAGGAGAAACATTGTTATAATAATATGTATGCAAATGTAAATCTAACATAAAGCGTGTTCACATATGGACTTAGTTTCCCAAGCCCAACCTAAACAAAACTAACTCTTGCATCCAAAGCCCATCATCCAAACCCACCATAGAGCCTGCTTAACTTTCGCTGTCAAGGTGAAACCTGCTCAGACTGAGTCTTCTTCTTTTTTCTTTAATTTACTTTTTTGCAGTGACTTATACATTTATATAATCTTAATATATTTTTATCAATGTTAACTTTTGATTGAATCATAATTAATTTATTTAAAGTAATATGTTAATCTCATACGACACTATGTTATAATATATATTTGATAAAGCTATTAATTAAAATAAATAATAAAGGTGCATTTATCATATATACTATTTTTTATCTTATCTATTTTTTTAAAAAAAGAATTATTATGTTGTGATAATTACATTTTAATGAAAATAAAATTATCGTGAATAATTGTAATCAATTTAGGTCTTTTATATCATAAAAAATACTTTATCTTCTTAATTCTCGTAATATTATCCAAAGACACTCAAAATAAATATTTTCAATTAATTTTTTAGTTCTTATCATTTCGAGAGTTTAATCAAACACAGACTCCAGAGTTCTGATAATGGCAGAAATTGAATGAAGTTATCCAGGATCTGTCAAATTTTGAGGGAATGGATAAAGACAGATGCAATGACTTCATTAACCTGAGAACTTAATTCAGGTTTTAGCAAACAACAAGCAAGAATTCAAACATGCTTCTACTGTTTCAATTCGTCAAGCATTTTTTATTTTACTTTTTATGCAGCACCAGCTACTCTAAAGCGCTGCCACCCAGTACTACTTCATCTTGTGCTCGATGGCCATGAGTTGGAGAGATGTTTTCTTGTGGATTACTAATCCTGGTTCCTCCTCCATGTCCATGTCCTCCGGTTTCATCCCGCCGGGCATCTCCCAGTCGAAGTGGTACAGCAAGTTGGCCAGCGCGAGCTCGATGGACGCCAACCCAAAATTCATCCCGGGGCATATCCTCCGGCCGGAGCCGAACGGTATGAACTCGAGGTCGTGGCCCCTGAAGTCGATGGAGCTGGATAGCAATCTGTCAGGCAGGAACTCCTCGGGGTCCTCCCACGTCTTGGGATCTCTGCAGATCCCCCACGCGTTCACCAGCACCCTCGTAGCCCGCGGGATGTCGTACCCGGCGATCCTGCTGTGTTTTGCTGCGACCCGAGGGAGCAGCAGCGGCGCTGGACAGTGCAGCCTCAGCGTTTCTTTGATCACGGCCTTGAGGTACTGAAGGCTTTCCAGGTCACCCTGTTCGATCTTTCCCCTTGTCCCGACGCAGCTTCTGATCTCGTCCTGTGCTCTCCTCATCATGTCTGGATTCCTAACCAGTTCCGACATTGCCCAAACTACCGTGTAAGAGGTCGTCTCCGTTCCTGCAAAAATGAGGTCCTGAAACAAAATACGTATTGAAAAAAAAAAGTAAGTACATTAATATGCAGTAGAATAAAACAGAGTTCATCAGGAACTGGAAAGAGTGTGAGATTGGATTACCGCAAGGACTGCTTTGAGGTGAATCCTTGAGAAATAGGCGCTGTCATCTTCCACGTACTTCAGGAGAAGGTCGACGACGTCTCGGTGTTTAGACGTCGCTCTCGTAGCGTCGAGGTGCTCCTCTATGACATGTTCATACAAAGCATCAAGCACACTTGTTTGCCTGTCGAGCTCTCTTGTCATTCCTCTGATCCAATCAATGATCCTTCCAAACCACGGGAAGTAGTCTGAGAAGAAGAAAGTTCCCATCAATTCTTCCACTTCTTCAAATATCTGGTGCAGCTCGCTTCTGACGTAGTCTTTCGCCTGGTACTTGGCACCAAGGGCGACGTTGCATATCATGTTGTTTCCAAAAGTCACCATCAGGTCACTCAGATCCACAGGGCTCGGGAAAGAACTGGAGACCTTTTTCATTAGCAGAGCCACCTCTTCCTCCCTCACTTGATGCAAGGATTCCACCTTCTTGATGCTGAAGAGTTCCGCGTGCAGTATTCTCCTCATCTGCCTCCAGTGCTCGCCGTAAGGTGAAAAGTTCACATCACTCTGGTTGTACGTTCCCTTGTTGGTGACAGCAAGCTTAGGCCTTGAGCAGAAATTCAAGTCCTGAACGTTCAGCACTTCTTTGGCCATCTCGGCGGAGGAGACGACCACAGTCGGCACGCTGCCGAGCTCCAGGTACATGAGAGGGCCATGTTCCTGCGATAGCCGCCACAGGCTCCGGTGAACCTGGTGACCAAGTAGGTGCAAGTTCCCGATCACGGGGAGTTTCATTGGACCGGGAGGGAGATGGTATTTGGATTTGCGCAAGGTACAGTGAGCAAGAACGGCAAGTGCGATGGAGAGAAGCCATGTCAGGACGAGGTACGCGGCCATCGGAGTAGATGGGATAGTGGAAGGGGAACGAATGAGGTTGGTGTTAATAGCAGCGAGGATACCAAGCACTGTACAGTAGTCTTTTCTTATTATTGTGCTATGCTGTCTACCGGTTCCACCTCGTTCTTTCAAATCGGATGACCTGTTCTATCACTAGAAAAGGGGAGGTTCCACCTTTGTTTTTTGGAACTAGTCATTGTTTACGTTTTCTTTTTTTCTTTGATTTGACATCACTTCTTTTTTCATTTTTTGTTTTCATTTTTTTCTTATTTTCTTTACATTACTGTTTTCTCTTAAAATAATATATATATATTAAATATACTATATTCATTATAAAAGGATTAATATAGTATTATTTATTACTTATTATTTTATTAAAAAAATTTAATATTTCATTAATTATAAATTAATAAAAAATTGATTCTTTATATTTAAATATTATATTTTTCAACAAAATTTTTGACATAAATTTTTTTAATATACATTTATTTTTTAAAATTTTTAATAAATTTTTAATATATATTTATAATTTAAATACTTACTAAAATTAACTCATCACATTTATTTTTTTATATCACATCAACTATATTATTTTTCCACATCAAATTTTACTCTATCCAAACACACTCCGTATTAATCTGTCAACACAATTATTCATCGAAAACTTAGTGGCACTTTAATTTCGCTTGCTCCTTACCTGAAAAAGCACATTACTGTCTATAATTAAGGTCAATTCAGGCAACAAATTTTTTTTGTGTTGTTTATTGCAACTTGCAAGGGGCACTGATTTTAAAATCTGGGCGAGTGGCCCAAAAATCCAATCCTAGATGGAAAAAAAAAGGGTAGAAAAAGTGAAAGACAAGAGAAATGAATGAAGATAAACTGATTCAAATTTAATTTGGGATGAATTATCTTCAGATTGTGTGAAGGAAAAAGGCAATTAATATTTTTGTTTTTCTTCATTAGATTGTCTATCCAAGCAAAATTAAAATTTAACCAAACACACCTCTCAGGGACTTACACAATATTTCTTGAGGGCTTACATAATGTTGCTTGTTAAACAAACAGAAGTTCGAGTATTGAGAGCTTCTCATCATTTTTTTTCTTTCACTTTTAAAGGCTCTACCCGATTTCTTTTTAGATTCACCGTTTGAATTCACGAGTGAAATTTAATTCAACCCGAATTCAAATTCAACCAATTTGGATTGGATCAAGTTAAAGTTAGAATTGAATCAAATTATTCAACTCGGATTTCATTTGATCGGGTTAGATTATATTGGGTCATCCAATTACTCATTTAACTTTTTTATTTTAAAATAAAAAATCTTAATATGTCATTTACAAACAAGAATATTTTTTTCAAACATCTAAAACGATGTTCATATAAAACCAAAATCGAGTACATACGTATTAAAAAATCTAACTATCTAGATCATGGTGCCGTTTTACTGATTTTATATGTGAGGTTCTATCTTGTAATCATGCCTAGTATATTATAATAGCAATAATATATTCTCCTAATTATCTCACAATAACATACATGGTAATCAATTTTTAGGGATATTTTAAAAATATGAGTGTTAAGAGGATTATTAGGCCAAGATTTTAGGAGGATGTATCATTTTTCATATTATAAACATGTTGTCAGGAATTTAGCTCTCTTGCTCTAACAAACATGTAACACACGTATATAAACTTTTTTTTTAGAAATTATGTAATTGAAGTGTGTAATATCGTTCGAGTACAAATTATAGAGGAAACTCGGAGATGGAGAATCCTCTCAAAAAATATTTGTATCCGATCCACGACCAAAAGATGCTAACATGTTTGCTTCAATGTTGACATTGCGATTGACATGTTTACACACAAAATTAGATAACATGGCACTAGCATCCCAAATGTCATTAATGTTGCTCCTAATGCGCCATGAGCAGGGAGAGATTCGGTTGATGATCGCCACCACACACGCATAGTCCGTCTCCAAAATGAGACATTCAATCCCAATTCGACAGCAATGCCATAGAGGATGGCTCAGACCTCAGCTTCCAATGCATAATTGAATCTCTCATTTAAGGCCCCTGCACACCGAAAAGAAGAGTTAGAAGAATGCACGATATAGCTTGCTCCCCCCCCCATCCGAAGTGTTCATGAATGATCTATCCGAGTTCAATTTGAATTAGGATTGGGGAGGAGGTTCCCAAGTAACCACTAGTGGGTTAGATGGAGAGCATCCCTCAGTGTTATGGATAGAAATCAACTCATGATAAGAAGTCAACACGTGCGACCAAACCCGATTTGCAGTTGTCTGGTTAGATCGGAAGTGAGCATCATTTTTTCATTTCCAAATCCCTACAAGATTAAAGCAAAAAGAGATTGAAATTGAGCACGAGAAAAAGCAAGTAGTATTTGATGACCCTCACAAATCCAGTCACCAGATCCCCACGAATCCATGAACCAAAATGTGATATTAGTTTGGGACTTAAACATATTCCAAACAACCTGAGAGATATGCATTCAAAGAAAAAATGGCCATTGGTTTCCATGGAGCTACCTGGGACGAAACTAGAGTTGAACTTAGAAAGTGTATGATTAGTAGGAAGACGATTATGTGCCAATTTTCACATAAATATATGAATCTTTGGAGGGATACAAATGCTCCAAATTTCCTTCCAACCAGACCATGCAGCAAATCTATGTGGCACAAGGGTCTTACTAATAAAGTTATACACAAACTTTGCAATTGGGATACCTGAAAAGTTTAGAGTCTAGATCGATGTGTCCTCTCAGGGAGAAGCAGAAGCAAGAAATCTAATTGAAAGAATTAAATCCACCAAATATGGTGAAAAATAATCCATCAGTAAATCCATATTCCAATTCGAATTTATTATCAAGTTAGAAACCGTCAAAGAAGCCAAATTTAAATTCACATTCATATAAGAGGCAAGTAACATAGAGGTATATTAAACAACTAAGAATCATAAAAAACATGGGTAAACAAACCATTACTACTCAGCTTTCGAAAACCCAACTTAATGTTATCAAGAAGCTACAATAAAAGCAACCAACTCCTTGCCGGTTTATACAATCCTCCCCCCCCCCAACCCAGGGATAATACAATTTCAAGGATGGGTCAACCATATTTTGCAACAATAAGCTTAGAATGCATATCACTAGAGTTATTTAAGATTGTCATTACCCTTTTCGCAAGCAAAACTTACTGCAACAATATAAGATCTCTAATACTCAAACCCCCAACCTGTTTAGCTAATTTAGCAATATTCCAATTAATCAAATGCAAGTCATGACCCCAGAAGAATATCATATATAAAGACGATCTAGATAGTTTCTCAAGGGATTCAATGAGACCAGATGACATACGTATTGAACTTAAAGAATAATTAAGTATAGCAGAAAGTGAAGCCTTAATCAAAGTAATTCTACCCGCTTGTGAGAGATTTCATTATCCATCCAGCCAACTTATTTTGTGCTTTTATAATCACATGTTGTAATGAAGCATTTGTAAGAGATTTGAATGAAATTGGAGCTCCGAAGTAGTTAAAATGAAATGATCCCGAGAAGAACATTTTTTAATTTTCTATTCCTATTAACATTGAATTTGGGAGGAAAGAACACTGCAGATTTGGACACTTATTTTTTGATTGGTTAGTTTCTTGTATTTCTAAAAAAATCATTGTCACCTTACAGTAAGCAGATGTAGCGGCAAGACAAACCAAAAGACCATCAACATAGGATAAGTGACTATTAACCAGATTTCTACCTTAAACGGTTTAATAGAGCCATCCTGCACATGAGAATTCACTAAGGAAGAGAATGTTTGAGATATTAGAATGAACAGATATGGAGACATAGGGTCCCCTTGTCTAATCCCAATATGACCCTTGAAATATGAGCGATTCAATTATATTACATGTAAATTGAGGTGATTTAACACAAGTCATGACCCTGTTGATTAAAACAATTGGAAAATTCACAAGGGATAACACCATATTGATTGCATGCTAGGACACCCTATCATAATTTTTTTTTTCATATCAGCTTTAAGAATAAAATGTTTCCTTCTACCCTTGGTCATAGAGTGAGCACTCTCTTGAGCTAAGAAGATATACTCTTGGATGGATTTGCCCTCAATGAAAGCAGCCTGAAAGTGATATATTAATAATTGAAGTGTAGGTTTTAACCTATTAGCCAAGATTTTTGTTATTACCCTATATAATGTTACATAAAGCTATGGGTCTAAAGTCATTAACAAATTTTGGATTTTGAATTTGTTTTGTAGGAATGAAGGTGAGGGAAGTATTCTCTGATTCAAGAGGCAACCTGTTTGAAGTGAAGAAAAGTAGAATTTCCTGGATGATATCAGACACAATGATCTCCCAATAATTCTTGAAAAACTCAATAGTAAAATCATATGGCCCTAGAGTTTTTCCAGGAGATAAATGCCAAATGGTATCCTTAATCTCTTTAGATGTAATAGGTGCAGTGAGTAAGGGGTGTCAGGATGTGTCAAGGACTGGTAGGGAAGGTCACTCCTCATCCAATGGTAGGATAGTCTCGGAATTTGCCCAGATATTAGAGTAATGATTAACAAAACATTCCTGAATATCTTTATCCTTTATTACTATATGACCATTTGCATCTTCTATCTTTGTTATATTATTCCTCCTATGTCTGATAATAGTGCTTACGTGAAAGAATTTGGTATTTTGTTCCCCTCTTTAATCCAATTAATCCTAGACTTAGACCATCATTTGATACTAATCTATCTTAGGTAAGCGGCATGTTGGTTATATTTTATCTTTAGATTAGTTAATTCAGACTGAGAGGCCAGAAGCACCATCCTTAATTTCCATATTAATAATTTCCTATCTAACCTTGTGAACCTTGTTTTCAAGTCTACCCAAGTTTTCATGTTCCATTTCCTTGTTAGATGTTTAATTTTATTTAATGATTCCATAATAGACATGTGACTCCCACAGTTTTTCAACACCTCCTGTACAATGTCTCTAGTCTCAGGGTATTCGAACCAAAAGTGTTCATATCTAAATGGTCTTGATTTATGGGAGATGGAATTAGAATTGAAAAGGAGAGGTCAAATGTCCCCCTAAGCAATGTAGCTAGACTTAGGTTTGGAAAATTCGTTAACCAATGTCCATTAATTAGAGTCTGATCTAATCTATATAGGATTCTTGCATGTTGTGTTATATTATTGCACTGTATAAATTGAGGACCTTGCAGAGGTATATCAAAAAGGCCCTAATATTGAATGTATTTTCTGAATATACGAATTGATTTTTTATGCAAAAAGATTTTACCTCCCTTTTTATCCTCAGGGGAGAAAAGACAATTCATATCCCCAATAATCAACTACGGGATGTCCTCTAAATTCAAGGACTCGAGGTGTTGCCACAACCCATTTTTTTTATTAAAGGAGCATTACTAGCATAGATTGTAGTTAACAAAAAGGAGAAATCATCAATTGTGGCAATAACCTGTACATATTGATCAGAAAAGAGATTTTAGCATTACCCATGTTCCAGGCAACAATGATACCTCCCGAGGAACCAGACCCCTCATGGTAGCACTCTACCCATTTATTACATAATCTTCTAATAACAAGTTTAGAACACTTACGTGTAGTATGAGTCTCCAATAGTATAATGATATTTGGATTTTGATGTCGAATGAGGTTCCACACACGAACTTTATTCCTAAATGTCCCTCGACAATTTCAAGAGAGGACGATCATTTTATGAGGCATTGTTTGGAGAGGAAAGCTCCACACCCTATGACACAAGGGGAGGTAAGTTAGACGTAACCGAGGTCAAAGACGAGACACCCTTACCACATTTTTTCTTCCCCAATTTAGCTCTAAAGCTGGGGGAGGTGGGGAGAAGTGGGCAGCGGCTTTACGATTTTGCCTCAGCTCTGGGGGAGGCTCCATACACAAGTCCTCATCAATCTCCTTGGATGATCCACCAGAGTCATCAGCCACCTCGATCCGACGAGGGGATTGGAACTGCTCCAAGACCTACGCTGCATCTCAGCATGTGAGGACTTAACACCCTACCGCAGTCGAGAAGAGGAAAGGTAGGAAGCAATAGGAAGATATGCAAATAAGGAATTAGGGTTGAAAGAACTCGCAACATCGGTGTAAACTTCCAAAGTTGAAGAAGTATGACCATGTGAGAGACGAGCCCGAGGGGGTTACCTAGGAATGTACCCTCACGTGAGTCTCACATGACGAGTTAGTCATTGGCACAATCAATGAGGATCGTTGATGACTTCGGATGGCCTAGAGCCATGGATGCTAGGGCATTGACAAATCTCCACTCGGTTCAACTGCCTCGCCTGGCTGACAACTCATCTGGTCCTGAGAGTCCGATTCACGGGAGTTCGCAACAAGGCCATCCCCAAGGGAGGCCACTGTCGGACGCCGGTGCCACGAAGGGAAGGATCTCATCCAGGAATCAAACAAAAGCATGCCATCCTTTCCGGTAGGCAAAATACCCTAAGCACTATGTCGGGCTGGACAAAGGTCTAGCTGATGTCCGATGAGGCCACAGTGAAAGTAAAAGAGAGGCAAGTTCTCATACATTACCGTTTGGAAAAAACGGGAGCCATCCGACAGCCGGATCCACATGCCTTGCTTGATTGGAGAGGTCAAATCCAGCTCAACACAAATCCGAGTAAAACATAGCTTCTCACCTTTAACAGTGTGTGGATCCACCTTGAGCGGCTTGTCGGACACCATAGCAATTCGGAGAATAGTATCAATATTTTCAAGTTTGTAATCCAACCTCGAAAGGTGAATCCAGACAATTATCATAGATATCCGATCATCAAAAGGATGAAAAAAGGATTTTACCTGGGAAACATTCAAAATGTTTTCATTATTGTCCAATCCCCAAGGATCTATGATGGTATGGGGATTAGAAAACTAAACTGGATTAGGCCCTCTCTCCTTGCAAAAAAGATTTTTAATGTCCTTAATCATCATGACTCTCCCTAAGTGAATTTAATATTAAATAAATATGGTGCCCCACATCCTTGGAAAGATATGACTCAATGTAACAACATTGCCTGGTCTTGTAAAGCTATTTGGCTGGCCTTGCACGACATCATGTTAGGCATGAGAATACAAATTGGTAATTGTAAGAAGACAAATGTTTACTCTGACCCTTGACTATTTAACATTCCTTTTGCTTTCATGCCTAGTTATCTCAACATGAATACCTCTCTGGACTTGTTTTCTGTTCTTGATTTTATTTTTGGTCAACAGCGAAATATTAGTTTGCTATCTGAATGTTTTGCTCTTGCTCTTGTTGAGAAAATTATTGCATATCATCTTTCGCTTCTGGCCTGTGATGATCAGTGGATCTGGACCTCTGATGCCCTATGGCATTGCCATTGCTGGTTCAGTTTATAACTTTATCAGACGCCAGTTTTTACCCGCACTGGAATCTAGACGGCGTGTCTGGAATACTATTTGGCATATTCCCATCCCTCGTAAGATTTATGTCTTTCTCTAGAAGCTTGCTCATGACAGATTATCTACTCTTGATAGAATCCAGCAGTTACATTGATGCATCCTATCAGCTATGTGGTAGAGAAACATAATCAAATTCCCACCTTTTCTTCTCCTGTCCAACTGCAACCAACTTTGGTCGACTTTTCAAAATGTGCTCAATTTTTCCTTTGAATTTTATGACTCCTGGTCCCATGGAGATTGGATCAGGGAGGGTCAAAATCTTGATCCTATCTCAAAAAGAAAACTTTTATCTCTTTTTTCTTGTTGTCTTTGGGGATTGTGGAATATGCGTAATGATACCTTCTTTCGTTTTAAACGCGCAACCATTTCAATTGTTTGGGCAAAAGCTTTGGCTGGCTACTATGAGTTTACATCACACCACTTCCCTGAGGCCAATAGCCTCCAAGATCCTATTCGGGTTCGGTGGGAGCCCCCGCCAACTTCCTGGGTTAAAATTAACTCAGATGGCTCCCTTACGGCGACCACTACGGCGGGGGGAGCCGGATTTTTTATTTGTGCCTCTGATGCTTCTTTCATTGCTGCAGGGGCCTTGGGGAAAACTGATATGACAATTTTGAAGCTTGAAGCTTATGGTATGTTAGCTGGTATTAAAGCAGGGGTGCGGCTTGGGCTCAAGAATGTTAATGCTGAATCCGATTCCTATGCCCTGGTCCAGATTGTTAAGCAAACTCAGAAGTGCCTTTGGAAGATTAAGCATATTATCAATGATATCATGTATAATTTAAGCTTTTTTGAACACTGGGATGTGAGGCATTGCTTTAGGGAGGCTAATGGCGCCGCCGACTTTCTCGCAAATTTTGACCATTCCAACAGGAACGAATGTTTTTGGACGAGGGACCCTCCTTTGGGTATCCTTCAAATATCTGTACTGGGATAGTTCTGACAACTTTTTGAATAGATAATCCTTTTCAATTAAAAAGAAACTGCCAAGGGTTACGAGTAACAACATTTAACTTGTCCTTGGCACACTCAAATTTGAACACCATAGGGGTTTCCAGCTCCACTGTCTACAATAGAACCGACAAGGACCTGAGATTTGAGAGCTCCATGATAAGGATAGCAGGAGGTAGATCGCAGAGTTTATCAGTGTCCCCATCAAACATAACTAAAAATCATATATAACCATATAGATCTACACCTCCATATTAAATATATATATATATATGGTGCCTCTATTGCCACTCCTAAAATCACTATTGTCACTCCAAATATTTGTTTCGGACAACTTTTCTCTTCAGACTTTCATATTTCCATTTGCTTTTTTTATGTTATTTCTCTGACGTCGACTTCTCATCATATTTTCCCTTTTTTCCTTCATACACAATGTCACTTAAATTATTTTAATGTTTTTTATCTCCTTTTTTCCTCTTCCTTATTTTCAACATTTAACTAATCGTGATTTTTTTTAAGATAAATAAAGCATGACATAGATTTTATTATTGTAATTTATAGTGCAAGACATTTTGTCAATTTCTAACTCAATTTGCATTTTTCGATGTGTTGATTTGTAGATAAAGGAAAAATAAGAAAAATGATAAAATTGTCCAAAATAAATATTTGGAGTGATAATTTTAGGAGTGGCAATAGAGGAACCTATATATATTCACAAAAAGTAAAGTAAGAGTGGCTGCCTGGCAGGCCGTAGTGGAGGGGATTTGAGTTTGACTTAATTTATTTATTCATTTTTTGCTCGCTTGTTTACATTGTGGATCAATCATCAATGTCCTATTCATATATGCGATGCCAATTCAGGACTTATTTCTAATTCAGCAATATTTCTTCAAGGCTTCAAGCACTCTTATTCATTAAAACAATTGCGATCAGATACATACAGCATCGACTGTTACAACGCATGCAATTTCCTGCCATTACTACTACACCTTGTGCTCGATGGCCATGAGTCGGAGTGGTGTCTTCTTGTGGATCACAAGTCCCAGGACCTCCTCCATCTCCATGTCCTCTGGCTTCATCCCCACAACAACTCCCAGTCGAAGTGGTATAGCAAGTTGGCCAGCGCGAGCTCGATGGACGCCACCCCAAAGTTCATCCCGGGGCATATCCTCCGGCCGGAGCTGAATGGTATGAACTTGAAGTCGCGGCCTCTGAAATCGACGGACCTGCCCAGGAATCTATCGGGAAGGAACCGTTCGGGGTCGTCCCACGTCTTGGGGTCTCTACAGATCCCCTAGGCGTTGATCAGGACCCTCGTCCTCAGCAGGACGTCGTATCCGCCAACCTTGCAGCGCTTTGCCGGGACTCTAGGGAGCAGAAGGGGCGCCAGACAGTACATGCGCAGTGTCTCCTTGATCACAGCCTTGAGGTAGTGAAGCTGATCCAGGTCGCCTCTTTCGATCTTTCCCCGCGCTCCGATGCAGCTTCGGATTTCATCTTGCGCTCTGCTCATCATGTCTGGATTCCTCGCAAGCTCCACCATCGTCCAAACTATCGCGAAGGCGGTCGTGTCTACTCCCGCAAAGATGAGGTCCTGAACAAAACAAGTATTGGAGTTGGTGAATACTTCAGGGCCTATTATTTCTCACACGGGTTTCGCTCACGTGAGCTTAGGGGAATCTGAGTATTACCCAATTGCCTGTACTGCTACGTGTGAACAAAAGGGAGGGTTTTGAACCCGTTTCGGAGAGGCTTATTTATAGCTTATTTTCAGATGTAAATTATGTGGCGGCTGTAAACCTAAACGATATAGTGAAACATCTTTGCATGACGTAGCCATAATCTCAAGGGTGAACTTGGGTAATTCGTGTGCCTCATTTATTTTTCTGCAATTTCTCTGCGATCTTCTCTTCCTGTTCTCGGATTTTCCCATCAATTGATATCAGAGCACAGGTTGTTCGAGAAATTAGGGTTTATTCGAAATGTCAGGAGGGTCGCGAATCGAGATAGAAAAATTTGATGGAACACGGTTTGATCTCTGGAAGATGAAGATGGAGGATCTCCTTTGTGATCGAGATCTTTGGATGATAATCGAGAAGGAGAGACCAGGCATGGAGGCGGCGAAGGTCGCAGACGGGGCCTCCTCCAGTCAGGCAGATCCAAAGGCGATCAAAGAGTGAGATCGGATTGATAGAAAGGCGAAGGGTTTGATTCGGCTGTCTCGCGGATTCAATTCTTACGAATGTGATGGGCGAACCTACTGCCAGAAATCTTTGGAGGAAGTTGGAATCCCTATATCAAAGTAAGTCACTGGTTAATAAGTTATTCATGAGGAAGAAACTGTACAATCTTCGGATGCATGAGGGTGACTTGTTCTCTACTCATCTCTACAACTTTAACACGATGATCAGTCAACTTGTATCAACGGTGTTAAGCCTCAAGATGATGATAAGGCAATAACATTGCTCTGTTCATTGCCGAATTCATGGGACAATATGATTGTCGTGATTGGTGGCGGGGATAAAGAACTTTCGTATGAAAGTGTGTGTGTTGCCTTGTTATCAGAAGAAACACGAAGAAATGGATCGGCAAGTTCTGGTAAAGAGGCGCTGGCGGCCAGAGGAAGGCAACCAGAAAAGAATCAAAATCAGAGAGGGTCCAGATCCAAATCTCGTGGGCGTTCGAAGAGTAGAGATAAGAAGGTGCAATGCTGGAGATGTCAAGAGTGGGGCCATCTGAAGCGAGATTGTAAAAATAAGCCGGTTCAGAGGAAAGAAGTTGAGTCATCATCGGATAAAAAGGAGGCTGAAGTAGGAGATATGTATCTGGCTTCTGCATGTATGGCACAGTCAGATAAGGATGTCTGGCTCATCGATACTGGTGCTTCGTACCACATGACACCTCATAGACACTGGTTTTGTGAATATGAGGAGTATAATGGTGGGGATGTCATGCTCGGAGATGATACTACGGTTCAGATTGTTGGACATGGCAGGGTGAAGCTGAGGATGAGTGATGGCACGGTGAAGACTCTACCAGATGTGATGCATATACCACTTATGAGCAGGAGTTTGTTATCTGTTGGTACAATGGCTAATTTGGGTGTTATATTCAGTTGCGACAAGGATTCGTGCAAGATGATAAGATGGTCTATTGTGATTGCACGAGGAATTTGTTATGGCACATTGTACAAGTTGCTCGGAGAGACAATATCTGTGGACTGCGAATTTCTTTCTGAAGAGGCCAAAGAAGATGAAGACAGCAGATCTATGCTATGGCATCAGAGATTCTGCCATATCAGTGAGAAAGGACTTTCTACCATAGCATCAAGTCAGATGGTAAAAGGAGTTCCAGATTATTCTGTGGGTTTCGGGTTCTGTGAACATTGTCTCCATGAAAAATAGAACCTTCAACGCACAGGTACAAGAACAACAAAGATTCTCGAACTGATCCATAGTGATGTCTTTGGACCAACTCCGACTCCATCTATTGGAGGGTCCAAGTACTATGTCTCTTTCATAGATGGTTTTTCGAGATATAGTTGGATTTATTTTATCAAAAATAAGTCAGACGTATTCGATAAGTTTCGAGAATTTAAAGTTTTGGTGGAAAATCAATTGAGCAGCAAGATAAATGTCCTTCGTACAGATAACAGAGGTGAATTTTGTTCAGAGAAGTTTGAGCAGTTCTGCGTGGACAATGGTATTGCAAGGCAGAAGACAACTCCATATACACCTGAGCAAAATGGAGTAGCCGAAAGGTTAAATCGGTCACTCACAGAGAATGCCAGATGTATGCTGAGTTGGGATGGATTGGGGCAAGAATTCTAGGCAGAAGTTGTAGCCACAGCAAACTATTTGAAGAATCGCTCACCGACCTCATCAATGAAGGATCGGACGCCTTATGAGGCAATGCTTGGGAAGAAGCCGAATCTGTCTCATGTTCGGGTGTTCGGATGTGACGCCTATGTTCATATACCCAAGGAAAAGCGGGGTAAGCTTGACAGTAAGTCTGAGAAGAACATATTTGTCGAATACAAGGAAGGGGTCAAGGGCTATAAACTGTGGAATCCGAGGACAAGGTCTATCGTATACAGCAGGGATGTTGTTTTTCGTGAAATACGATCCCAAGTTGAGGCTCAGGAAAATGATGAACCCAAGAAAGCTGGTAGTGTTTGAAGAATATTCTGATTCTAAAACTTCAGAGGTGGGTGCACAAGATACTTCAATTGAGTCTGTTCCAGAATCGATTCAAGAGGACTCGGTTAATGAAGTTGAAGATGCAGATTCAGATGAAGACCCAGATATTGGTACTACCATACCAGTTCTCAGGAGATCGACACGAGAAAGAAGAGCACCTCTGAGATACTCTCTTAGTGCTCTGAGTTCGTTTCATGCTTTGAGCATCATCGGAGAAGAACCTAGTTCTGTAAAACATGCAAAGTCTATGGATGATGCAAATCAGTGGGAGCTTGCTATGACAGATGAGATGCAGTCACTGGATAAGAATAAAATATTGAGCTTGTGTAAATTGCCTAAGGATAGAAAGGCAATTGGTTGCAAATGGATGTTCAAGCGAAAGCTGAAACTAGATGGATCTGTAGAAAAGTACAAGGCGAGACTGGTAGCTAAAGGGTACTCTCAGATTGAGGGAGTCGACTATGATGAGATCTTTTCTCCCGTGACGAAAATGACTTCAATCAGATTTGTTCTATCTCTGATAGCAGCATATAATCTTGATGTAGAGCAGATGAATGTGAAGACGACATTCCTTCATGGGGACTTGGAGGAAGAGATATATATATGAGGCAACCAGAAGGCTTTGAAGTTCAAGGTAAGGAGAATCTGGTGTGCAAATTGAAGAAGTCTTTGTATGAATTGAAGCAGTCGCCAAGGATGTGGTATCAAAAGTTTGATATGTACATGCTCGAACTCAAGTTTGTACATTCAGATTCAGATCATTGTATTTATGTGAAGAGAGTTGGAGATCAATTTGTCATTCTTACTCTGTATGTGGATGACATGTTGCTGATTGGAAACAGTATGAAGATGGTGAATTCAGTGAAGCGTTTGTTAGCCAAGAAGTTTAAGATGAAAGACTTGTGGCCGACGAATTTTATTTTGGGTATGCAGATTAGAAGGGATCGTCAGAAGCGAAAGTTATGGCTATGATAGGAGAAGTACATAAAAGAAGTGTTGAAGAAATTTAACATGTCGGACTGCAAGACAGTGGGTACTCATATGTCTCTAGGAACCAAACTTTCTATAGAGCAATGCCCGAAGACGAATGAAGAAGCTGAAGAGATGGACCGTGTGTCATATGCAAGTGCAGTGGGCAGCTTGATGTATGTCATGGTGTGCACGCTTCCAGATATAGCCCAAGCAGTAGGAGTCTTAAGTCGATATATGTCTAACCCGGACAGGAAACACTGAAATGCTATCAAGAGAGTTTTCAGGTACCTTCATGGAACTTCAAATTTTGCTTTGGTTTTGAAGGTACAGAGAAAGGAAAGAGACTTGATATTGTAAGCCATATAGATGCTGATTGGGGTGGAGACATTGATAGTAGACGATCCACTAGTGGATATGTTTCTACATTATTTGGGGCTGCACTGAGTTGGATGAGCAAGAGATAAAGCGTGGTAGCACTTTCTTCTACAGAAGCAGAATATATGGCTCTTACTCATGCTGCAAAAGAGGTCATATGGCTACGACGGTTGTACTTAGAGCTCGGATTTGAGCAAGGTGTCATGAATGTGAGATGTGATAATCAAGGTGCTATTCAGTTAGCTAAGAATCCTGCATTTCACTCACGCAAAAAGCATATTGACATCCAATATCATTTCATCCGAGAAAAGGTGGAAAAGTAAGAGGTTCAGCTTGAAAAGGTTGATACAACAGAGAATAGTTCTAATTTTCTGACTAAAGCTGTTACATGTGCAAATTTTGAGTGGTGCTCTACTTCTGTCGGATTGAAAAAGAATGTTGCTGGCAATGCTCTCATTGGTGTGAAGTATCCACAAAGTGGGAGATTGTTGGAGTTGGTGAATACTTCAGGGCCTCTTATTTCTCACACGGGATTCGTCCATGTGAGCTTAGGGGAATCTGAATATTACCCAATTGCCTGTACTACTGACATGCGAACAAAAGGGAGGGTTCGGGGGGCACCGCCCCTCGACGGCGATCCCGCTCGCCGGTGAGTGGGCGGGGGTTCGGGGACAGCGCCCCCGAAACCTAGACGGATTTTGGGCTTCTGTTTAGTCGGCCTGTGTGGTTCGGATTAAGTTTTTTCTCTGTTTTAGTCGGGGTTTGAACCCATTTAGGAGAGGCTTATTTATAGCTTATTTTCATATGTAATCTGTGTGGCGGCTGTAAACCTAAACGATATAGTGGAACATCTTTGCAGGACGTAGCCCTAATCTCAAGGGTGAACCTGCATAATTCGTGTGCCTCATTTATTTTTTTGCAATTTCTCTGCGATCTTCTCTTCCTGTTCTCGGATTTTCCCATCAACAAGAACAGCAGATGAATTTGCTAAAACGTTTTGGTGCAGACGATTAAATTGTTGAAAAGAAAGCTTGAGTTCATATAGGCACCGCAAGTACTGCTTTGAGGTGAACTTTTGAGAAATAATCTCCATCATCCTCTACGTGCATGAGTAGTACATCAACAATGTCTTGGTGCTTAGGCGTTGCGCTCTTTGCATCAAGGTGCTCTCGGATGATCTGTTCATACAAAGCATCAAGCTCATCCACTGTTCTATCTAGTTTACTTGTCATTCCGCTGATCCTGTCTATGATCTTTTCGATCCATGGGAAGTAGTCTGAAAGGAATACACTGCAGAACATTTCTTCGCCTTCTTCGAAATATCGGTGCAATTTGCCTCGGACATAATCTCTTGCTCGGTGCTTGGCACCAAGGGCAACATTGCATATCATGTTGCTTGCATAAGTCGCCATGAGGTCGCTGAGATTCACAGGGCCCGGTGAAGAACTAGTGATATTTTTTATCAACAGAGCAACCTCTTGTTCCCTCACTTGGTGCAAGGACTCCACCCTTTTCGTGCTGAAGAGATCAACCTGCAATATTTTCCTTGTCTGCCTCCGGTGGTCTCCATAAGGTGAGAAGCTCACATCACTCTGGTTGTATGTGATCTTGTTGGTGGCAGTAAGAGTACGCCTCGAGCAAAAGTTCAAGTCCTGGGTGTTCAGCACTTCTTTCGCAAACTCCGCCGATGAAACGACGATGGTTGGCACGCTGCCAAGCTTCAGGTACATGAGAGGGCCATATTTCTGGGAGAGCTGCCACCAGCTGCGATGATGCTGGCGACCGAGCAGGTGCAAGTTCCCAATTAGGGGGAGCTTCTTGGGGCCAGGAGGGAGAAGGTACCAGGATTTGCTCCAAATATGATGAACAAAGGAGGCAAGTGCGATGGAAAGAATTCCATGCCAGTATGAAGTACACAGCCATTGGAAAAGAGTAGGGGTTGCAAAGAGATAGAACCGAGGCTGGGGTTAGATACATAGAAAGCAAGTCAAGCATAAAAGTGCCTTTCTAAAGCCATTATCTATGATATTTCTTGTTTCCGGTGGTGGTATTGTTCTGATGGATGTAAGGGGGAGCATATTGTTCTGATGGATGTAAGGGGGAGCACGTTTACATCAGTTTAGTTGAAGCTGGTCATTATCTATTGCAAACATAGATGGCAACCTGGCATCAGCTTTATCGTTTGCTTCTTTGTATATTGAGGTTGTATCATTACGCCGAGTACATTGAGCATTGTTTATAGCAAACAAAGATGAAGGTCAACTAAGGCATGCATGATCTGTTTCTATTTTTTCTTTCCTTTCTGCAGATTGTGTTGTCATCATCTGATGCAACTTGGCACTATTTTGACAAAACGTAGGGGGTACGTGGCAGCATATTTATTGCTAGTAGCAACCTGGATTCTTAGAGGCACACATTTATATGTCCGTTGGTTATGGAGAACTTGCTTTCTGTGAAATGTAAATAGATCTTATAGAAGGCAATATGTAACGTCCCCAAAATCGCATCTCCTATCATGTAAACGGTCAGATTGATTCCGAGGACGCTACACTATTTATTATTCTACTGACCTTGACCATTCGACAAAATGACTGACGTGGCACTAATAAAATAATAGTAATAAAATAGAGAACTTAAAAATGCGGAAATTCAATAGTCGAATGCCACAATGAAGGACTTTAATGCGGAAGTTTATGATGTCTCATATTATGGGATTATGCGGAAGTTCATGGTGTCTCTCGATATAGAAAGTATACGGAAACATAATAATAATAATACAGATAGAAAAGTTCTATGAGCGAAAGAAAACATGATATCTCTGAACAATAAAGATAGTTTAAACAAATATGTAGTAAGAAAGCTCGGAGCAGAATCTTCAGTCATGTGCAGCATTCTCCAAGCTCTGCGCCCTCCATCTCCTCATCAATTTGCATGCTCACCTACAAAATCCCAATGCAGGGGAGTGGAATACCCATGAGCAAAGATTGCCCAGTACGATAGCAATAGACGTGAAATAAGGATCAAGGATGATCAGAAAAATCAATATACATATAAAATCTCTAGTCATATCAATGCTCTGTTCTTTGTTGTGATGGTACTTTATCTTTACGTTGCCCTACTTTACTTTACAATACTTTGCTTTATATTACTCTGTTGTACTTTACAATACTTTGTTTACATTACTCTACTTTACTTTGCGTTGTTTTGCTGTGAGTTGTACTACGTATTTTACATTACTAGGATATCCTTAGGGTTTATTGTCCTATGCGAGCTCGACTTTATTAGGTTGGGATGCCAGGGGTGCCTCTCTGATTCACTGGTGCCAATAAGCCCGTAAATGGGAAAGAGGGTGGGTGTTACTGCCTCACCCAATTCAGAAGGTAGGAGAAAGAATTCCTACAATTCAGGAACAGTGGTCGGTTACAAGACCTTGTAGGTTCACTGTCTCCTCAGCTAGCTACATGTTCCTTTGGCATAATACTTTAATCTTTAAAGGAAGATGTGTGAACATAGCATCACCCTTCAATTCGAGATATCGGTGGGAGAACACCTGAAATCTCAGGAATAGTGGACATCTAAGCTAGTAGCTTCACTGTCCCCTCAGCTGACTACATATCCCCCATTGCTTTAACTCTGAACTTTGCTTTAACTTTAGAGGCGGCACATAATAATTTCACATCTTTGTCTTTACTTTAATCATCTTTAGTTACTATGAAATCTATGATTTGAGGTCCACTGGAAATTAGTATTTGTGCAATAAGACTCAGACAGTGTATGTGAACTGGTCAAAGTCGTAATTAAGATTAGGGGTGGATCAGTCCGATTAAGTTTGATTGAGGGGTCTTTGTCGGATCGATCGGCCGCCCTTGATGAACCGGTCGACTGTTCTCTAGCACCGGTCAACCGGTCCTCTGGAATCAATCGATCGAGGTTTCTGATTTGACGCCTGTGAATCAATCGATCGTACAGGGTGTCGGTTGACCGTTCGTTATGCTGTACAGATGTGCGTGGAGCATCGGATCGGTCATCCGTTCTCTGGAATCGGTCGACCGATTGTAAGGCGATGTCTTGATGCGTTGTAATTGTAACAATAAAATTTGCTAGCAAGTGCACTAGTCGCTCAAGTAATATAGTAAAAAGGAGTAAGAGTGTCGAACCCACGAGGAATATTATTAATTCAATGTCTGGATTTATAAATTAATAAGAGAGGAAAAACATAGATTTTTGGAAAGAGGTTTTATGAAATAAAATAAAGAAAATAAGATAATGATAAGATAGTGGTGTTGAAGTTAGGCCTTAGGATGAAAATAGATCAGGATAAATATTTGAATCATAAAAGATAAATTTAATCTTTAAAGATGGATTAGAGTCTCCCTAAAGTAATCTACCATGATTAACTTGTGGTCTCCACGACTGGCATCCCTCAATTTAATCATATAGAACTATCTTAATTTAATAAGAATTGAAGTCTCCACGACTGGTACCCCCAAAATCATATTAAAATTAAGATGCATTAAATTGGATTCTCTAGACTATTAATCACTCCACAAACTGATATAGATTAATAGACCACACAAACTTGATTCTCCACACACTAGTTATCAAATTTATGTCAATTATTAATTCTAAATAAAATCAATTATAATTAGTATAATAAATTCTGAAATTAAACACTCCACAAACTGGTATAGCCTAATTCAGAAATTTAATTAACTAATATAAAAGCATTAAACACAATTAATAATTGATCAGAAAAGATTAAAACAAATAAAGTAGCATCCAAACATTTTCCTTCAATTAATAATCTTCTAAAATAATAATCTTAAAAATATGGAGTTCATCCTAGAAATTCTGGAGAGATAATAACAAAATAACAATAATAATCGAAAGAATTACACCCAAAATAGAAGTAGAGCTCTCGAATTGGGCAGACAGTCGGGCAGCCTCTCGGACTTGATCAGGGTCGCGATCAACTTCCAGCCGTCGCACCTCTCTCCTCTTGGTCGTAGCCTGCAGAGCTCACGACTCGCTGTGGAAGAAACCTGCACTTCAGAGCACGAATTGAAACTATGGATTCTTCACGTATTTATAGGGTGCGGACGACTTCAATTTGATCTCGGCCGTAACATCGTACGGTTAACTTTAAATTTATAAGATAAACTCGGCCAAAGATAAATCATTTTATCATTACGCCCAAAGATAAATCCTTTTTATCTTTACTCCCTTAGAGTCTCGGCCGTAAGGAAAATATTTTATCTTTACTCCTTTCCATTACTCCCAAAGGATAAAAATCCTTTTATCTTTACGCCCAAACAATTTTATCTTTACACCTTCGTATATCGGCCAAAACGGATGGTTTCAATTGCCATTACTCCCTCCAAATCTCGGCCGTAAGGAATGAACTTATCTTGTTACGCCCAAAGATAAACTCGATTGATTGTTACACCCTTCATCTTCATGCCATTACGCCCTCCGAATTTCGGCCGTAAGGAAGGACGAGACTTCGGCCGTAAGGAAGGACTTCTCCTGTTACGCCCAAAAGATAAAAACATTTATCTTTACGCCTTCAAATGTTAGCCGTAACAAAGGATTAAATCTTGTTACTCCTTAAGAATCTCGGCCGTAAGAATTTGGGTGTAAAGCCAAATCTCGGCCGTAAGAAATAATTTCTTTGAATTTCGGCCGAGATTCGAATTTTCCTGCAAATAATTATCAAAATATAGTTAATCCATCCACAATTAAAATATTCAGCGATTTTAATAATTAAAATTGATAAATCCGGAATTATGATTAGAAGTGACTAAAAATGATGCATGCCATGATCAAATTATAGAAAATTTAATTAAAATAATTAACTAAAATATGTTGTATTTTGCATGCATCATGTCTGTTTGTCAATATATTGGTTGGTCGACCGCCGTGGTGGGGCCGGTCGATCGATAAAGGAGAATAAGTGTGCATCACTACGCAGACCGGTCGACCGGTCCCTGCGATAAAATAGGGCCGCCGGATTTCTTCCTTGAATCCGGCGGCCTTCCGGCCGTCAATCAATGCCGACATCAATATGAAAAGGATAGAAAATAACTTCAAGATCAATATGAATCTACTTTACGCATCAAATGATTATTACTTCATCGTCTATAGGATTTTAACGCCAATGGTACCTCTTTCGTCAGAAAAATGGATTCATCGGTCACTGTTCGTCGTCCGTGGGTCGCCGGACGTTCGCTGTCGTCTGGAAGGACTCGCCTGACTTGCGCGCACGTCGAGGGGAGGTCGTTGGACGTCAGAGTGAGTCGATTCGTTCGCCGTTCGTCGCTGCCCTGCTGCTCGCGCGTGCGTGGGTCATCGGTCGCCGGAGGAATAGAAGAAGGAGGAGAGCGACGAGGGTGGTGGCGGTCGGGGGTTCCAAGAGGGCGCAAGGGCAGCCCTCCCCCCTCTTTATACTCCCCGGCCGACCCTTGGTCGGCCGGAGGCGAACGGTCGGAAGGCCAGGGGAGGCGACGCCTCCCCTGCCGATCGATCGTTTTCTATTTCTTTTTTTTTTTTTTTTGAAAATCCGATATGTTACATTATTACCCTCTAAAAAGAAAATTTGTCCTCGAATTTGGATAAGGGTTAAGGCTTACTAAAAGCTCAGGAAATTTCTCTCGCATTTCTGATTCCACTTCCCATGTTGCCTCTTTTCCTTGGTGATGCTTTCATGCCACTTTGACCAGTGTTATTCTCTTCCCCCATTGTTGATGTTCTTGGTATTCCAATATCTCCGTGGGTTGTTCTTTATACATCAAATCCTCTTTGAGGTTTGGTTTCTCAATTTGGATCACGTTGGCGTATTTGTGCTTGTACATCCGAAGTAGGGAGACATGGAAGACGTTGTGTATTCTTGAATAGGCTGGAGGCAGGGTCAACCTGCATGCTGAATCTCCAACCATATCTAATATTTCAAACGGACCTACATACCTGGGGCTTAATTTTTCCCATTTGTTGAAACGCATTACTCCTTTGGTGGGAGAGACCTTGAGCAAGACTTGGTCTCCTGCCTTGAACTTATGTTCGCGGAGCTTCTTGTCTGCGTAGGCCTTTTGACGATTTTGAGCAAACTTCATTCTTTTCTTTATCAATTCAACTCTGTCTGTATACTCCTATGTTTGCTTCTGTAATTTTGCGCTCAAGATCTTTCTTTCTCTCACTTCACCCCAACATGCCGGAGAACGACATGGGCGACCATACAACGCTTCAAAGGGAGACATCTCTATACTGGCACGGAAGCTGTTGTTATAAGAAAACACTATAAGGGGTAGATGCTTGTCCCAACTTCCGTGCCAATCCAATGCACATGCTCTCAGCATATCTTCTAATGTTTTAATAGTTCTCTCCGATTGACCGTCCGTCTGGGGATGGAAAGTGGTACTATACCGGAGTCTTATTCCAAAGGCATTCTAAAGGCTCTTCCAGAACCTTGATGTGAACCTGAGATCTCTATCAGACATAATGGCTGATGGGATCCCGTGAAGCTTGACAATCCCATGCACATATAAATTCATGAGGCTTTCAAGAGATTGTTTTACTTAATAGGTAGGAAGTGAGCCGATTTAGTGAGTCGGTCCACTATAACCCAAATGGCATCATGTCCTTTTAGAGTCCGAGGTAAGTCTGTGATAAAGTCCATTGATATCTCTTCCCACTTTCACTGTGGGATCCTCAGACTCTTCAAGGTTTCTTGTGATTTCTGGTGTTCTACCTTGACCTGTTGGCACACGATGCATTTGGAGACATACTCGACTATCTCCTTCTTCATGTCTGGCTATCAGAAACTTCTCTGAACATCTTTGTACATCTTTGTACTCCCTGGGTGGATTGCAAATTCGGACTTGTGGCATTCATCTAGTACTTTCCTTCAGAATTTAGGATTGTTTGGTACCCACAAATGATCACGATACCTTATGCCACCATCCGAGGAGACCTTGAAATTCGTTGCTTCAACACTTGTCTTTATCATCATACTTTGATACTATGTGTCTTCTACTTGTGCTTCTATGATCCTTCCTATCATATCCGACACTATTATCTGCATCATCATTAATGATCCATCATGCCTCACTCTTGGCGTCCATTTGAACAGTTCTTCCATAAACTCGAACCGTCATAGGCGCATGTAAGCCAAGGATCCTTCCTATTTTCGGTTGAGCGCGTCAGCTACTGAGTTTGCCTTACCTGGTTGGTAATTAATGGCAAACTCGTAATCCTTCAAGAATTCCATCCAAAGCCTTTGACGCATATTCAGCTCGTGTAAAAATATATTTCAAGCTTTTGTGATCTGTATAGACCGCAAATTCTTCCTCATATAAGTAGTGGCGCCAAAGCTTGAGGGCGAACACTACTGCTGCCAACTCGATGTCATGTGTTGGATAATTGATCTCATGCTTCTTCAGCTGTCTAGATGCGTATGCCACTACTTTACCATGTTGCATCAGTACGCATTCCAATCCTGTGCTACTGGCATCACTGTAAACCACGTAGCCACCGTTGCCCGATGGTAATGTTAGGATTGACGCTGAAGTTAGCCGTTCCTTTAACTCTTGGAAACTTTCCTCGCACTTAGGTGACCAGATGAACTTTTCTCCTTTCCTTGTAAGCTTGGTCAGTGGCAGTGCTATTCTGGAGAAATCCTTGATAAAACGTCTGTAGTAGCCGGCTAAACCAAGAAAACTCCTAACCTCGGAGACATTCTTTGATTGGATCCAGTTAGACACTGCCTCTACTTTTGCGGGATCCACTGCAACTCCATCTTTAGAAATGATGTGTCCGGGGAACATTATTTGTTCTAGCCAAAATTCACATTTAGAGAATTTGGTGTACAACTGTTTCGCTCGCAAGGTTTTCAGTACAATCCTCAAATGTTCTCTGTGTTGTTTCATACTTGGCGAGTAAATGAGGATGTCGTCTATGAAGACAATTACGAACTTATCCAGGTGTTCGTGGAAAGTTCGATTCATGAGGTCCATGAATGCAGCCGGGGCATTCGTTAACCCAAACGGAATCACCATGAACTCATAATGTCCATATCTTGATCGGAATGTTGACTTCGAAATGTCTTCTTCTGTCACACTTAGCTGATGGTATCCGCTCCTCAAATTGATCTTTGAGAATATCTTTGCCTTGGATAGCTGATCAAATAAGTCAACGATGCGAGGTAACGGGTACCTGTTCTTTATCGTGACTTTGTTCAACATTCTATAATCGATACAAAGTCTTAACGATCCGTCCTTCTTCTTGACAAAAAGGACTGGTACACCCCACGGTGAAACATTGGGTCTGATGAAACCTTTGTCCAATAACTTTTGAATTTGATCTTTTAGTTCCTTCATCTCTGTTGTCGCCATGTGGTAAGGGGCTTTGGAGATTGGTGCAGTTCCAGGTGTCATCTCGATACGAAAGTCTATCTCTCTTTTGGGCGGTAGACCGCTAATATTCTCAAGGAACACATCAGGAAATTCCCTCACCACTTCTATGTCCTGAGGAGTCTTCTTTGGTTCCTCTATTTTGGTTATACTGGCTGCGTAACCTCTACATCCTTTTTGCAGTAGCTTCTGCGCCTTCATGGCAGATACTATGATCTTTGATTCCTTTTGTGCAATTTTCCTGACTATGACTTTATCTTTACTCTGTGTGTCTATGATTACTTTTTTTATTTGCACAGGATGGAAGCATCATGTGAGGTTAGCCAATCCATGCCCAGAATTATATCATAATCTCTCATGGGGACGATGATGAGATTGACAGGATGATTCTTTTTCTCTATCTCTATGGGTACATTGGGAAGATACTTTGTGGTAATGAGGGTGCCTTGTGGGGTCAATATATTCATCTTTTGCTCTAAGTTCACTGCTTTTAATCCTAATATTTTGGCACACTCTTCTGATATAAATGAATCTGAAGCACCAGAATCAAATAATACTTTTGTAGATAGATCGGCTACGAACAGCGTACCTCGAATGACATCAGCGTCATTCTGAGGAGCATCCTCTTCCAGGTTGAAGAGCCTTCCCTGTACCAATTGTGGTTGTCCACGTCTCGGACAACTCGCTGCCATGTGACCCATTCCACCGCAGTAATAATAGGCTCCAGACTTCATTTGCATTCCCCAGCATGGGTCCTACCACACGTGTTGCATAAGACCCACTCACCTTGTGCAGGTGGTGTCTGAGGGGCTCTATGAGGTTGTTGCCGCTGCTGCTGGGCTAGGCATCTTTGCCCCTGCTGAGGGAGTCGTTGCTGCTGTTGTTGTTGTGACTGTTGTTGTGGTGGGGGAGGAGCTTGGTGTGGAGGACGATAGTTCTGTTGGGGCGCAGAATACGGGTGGTACCGATTATCCCGTCGTTGGTGTTGCCAGTTGTTTCCACGGAATTGCTGTTGCTGGTGGGAGCTCTGCCCTACATTCTGCTGAGTCTTCTTTTCCCTCTGAAGATCCTGGTGGTCCCTCTCGATCAAGGTTGCTAGGCTGACCGCTTCATCCAGGGTTTTACAATTGCCTGGCCTGGTCTGGGATCTCAGTGAGGGCCTTAGTCCGTCCACAAAACGTTTTGCTAGCTCCATTTCGTCCATAGTCAATTTAGAGTATTTCTTCAATCGGACGAACTTTGTCACATATTGATCCACAGTCATAGCTCTTTGCTCCAGATGCAGAAATTTCTTCTGCTTCAAGTCTTTCTGGAAGGACGGAAGGTAGCGCGTCTCAAATGCCTTGCGGAAGTCCCCCAATTCCACAGTTCTGACTCCCGAAAAGCTGGTGGCCTTCTTTGCCTTCCACCATTCCTTGGCGTCCCTCTGGAGAGTATCTCCAGCGAATAGGGCCTTCTTGTGCACATGGATGTCGAGGATGTCGAATTTTTCTTCTAAAGTTTCGATCCACTGCTCCGCAATGTCGATTCCACCTTCTCCGTTAAACGTCGAAGGCTTCAACCTCCAAAACTCCTGCAGTGTACAAGGGATGGGGGCCCGGCGTCCCTACTGTGGTGGCGAACCGGGCCTAGGTGGTGTAGGCAGAGGAGGATCCAATGGAGGTGGAGGAATAAAATGGACATCTTCTTCGTTATACACCTCGTATTCACTAGACGCAGATCCTCTTCTCTGGTCGGCCATCTATAAGGAGATCACGACAATGTTTGAGAAGGGCGTATAATCAAGAATCTTTAATAAGGATAAAAATCTTAGGTTAAAAATGGAGACCACACTGCTCAACATTTGCTAAAGTAAAATATTCATTTATCATTAAGCTTTTCAAAAAGTAAACATATATCTGAGGCACACTAAGGCCTTCCACAAAGAAAAGAAAAATAGCATGGTACTAAGGCCTTCCACAATTTATTTACATCTCCTAATAATTCATAAAAATCAGAAATTAATTAATAAAATAGTCCCCAGCAACGGCGCCAAAAACTTGATGCGTTGTAATTGTAACAATAAAATTTGCTAGCAAGTGCACTAGTCGCTCAAGTAGTATAGTAAAAAGGAGTAAGAGTGTCGAACCCACGAGGAATATTATTAATTTAATGTCTGGATTTATAAATTAATAAGAGAGGAAAAACATGGATTTTTGGAAAGAGGTTTTATGAAATAAAATAAAGAAAATAAGATAATGATAAGATAGTGGTGTTGAAGTTAGGCCTTAGGATGAAAATAGATCAGGATAAATATTTGAATCATAAAAGATAAATTTAATCTTTAAAGATGGATTAGAGTCTCCCTAAAGTAATCTACCATGATTAACTTGTGGTCTCCACGACTGGCATCCCTCAATTTAATCATATAGAACTATCTTAATTTAATAAGAATTGAAGTCTCCACGACTGGTACCCCCAAAATCATATTAAAATTAAGATGCATTAAATTGGATTCTCTAGACTATTAATCACTCCACAAACTGGTATAGATTAATAGACCACACAAACTTGATTCTCCACACACTAGTTATCAAATTTATGTCAATTATTAATTCTAAATAAAATCAATTATAATTAGTATAATAAATTCTGAAATTAAACACTCCACAAACTGGTATAGCCTAATTCAGAAATTTAATTAACTAATATAAAAGCATTAAACACAATTAATAATTGATCAGAAAAGATTAAAACAAATAAAGTAGGATCCAAACATTTTCCTTCAATTAATAATCTCCTAAAATAATAATCTTAAAAACATGGAGTTCATCCTAGAAATTCTGGAGAGATAATAACAAAATAACAATAATAATCGAAAGAATTACACCCAAAATAGAAGTAGAGCTCTCGAATTGGGCAGACAGTCGGGCAGCCTCTCGGACTTGATCAGGGTCGCGATCAACTTCCAGCCGTCGCACCTCTCTCCTCTTGGTCGTAGCCTGCAGAGCTCACGACTCGCTGTGGAAGAAACCTGCACTTCAGAGCACGAATTGAAACTATGGATTCTTCACGTATTTATAGGGTGCGGACGACTTCAATTTGATCTCGGCCGTAACATCGTACGGTTAACTTTAAATTTATAAGATAAACTCGGCCAAAGATAAATCATTTTATCATTACGCCCAAAGATAAATCCTTTTTATCTTTACTCCCTTAGAGTCTCGGCCGTAAGGAAAATATTTTATCTTTACTCCTTTCCATTACTCCCAAAGGATAAAAATCCTTTTATCTTTACGCCCAAACAATTTTATCTTTACACCTTCGTATATCGGCCAAAACGGATGGTTTCAATTGCCATTACTCCCTCCAAATGTCGGCCGTAAGGAATGAACTTATCTTGTTACGCCCAAAGATAAACTCGATTGATTGTTACACCCTTCATCTTCATGCCATTACGCCCTCCGAATTTCGGCCGTAAGGAAGGACGAGACTTCGGCCGTAAGGAAGGACTTCTCCTGTTACGCCCAAAAGATAAAAACATTTATCTTTACGCCTTCAAATGTTAGCCGTAACAAAGGATTAAATCTTGTTACTCCTTAAGAATCTCGGCCGTAAGAATTTGGGTGTAAAGCCAAATCTCGGCCGTAAGAAATAATTTCTTTGAATTTCGGCCGAGATTCGAATTTTCCTGCAAATAATTATCAAAATATAGTTAATCCATCCACAATTAAAATATTCAGCGATTTTAATAATTAAAATTGATAAATCCGGAATTATGATTAGAAGTGACTAAAAATGATGCATGCCATGATCAAATTATAGAAAATTTAATTAAAATAATTAACTAAAATATGTTGTATTTTGCATGCATCAAACTCCCCCAAGCTTAAAGTCTTGCTTGTCCTCAAGCAAAAATTCAAAGCAAGGCTCAAGAAAGTTCCATCATAGCCTCCACATTGTCAACTGACTAATTTTCTCACACAGTGCTTCTGCACACTTACTATTTAGTATCTTATCATTTTCCATGCACTTAGCTTTATAGAAGTTCTGAATGCTATACAAATTTAAACAATCTCAAATTCAGCCTTGTAGAAAAATAAATTGTCTGTCAAATAATAGCATTAATATTGAACATATAAGTACTAATTGAGCTTAAAACTTTTTCTTTTTCTTTTTATTTTTCAACTTTATTTTCAATCATTTAAAAGTTCTAATCTTCAAGCAGGATTGCACAAGGAAGTCCATGTAGCGGGCTTTAGACTGATGACTCCCAGACTAGAAGACCTTAGGGCACCAGGTGATAAAGCACCCCTCGAGTTTACTTGCCCGAACAACTAAGGTTCTGAATGAAGAGTTCGAACTTAGCCATGATTCAGTACTTCTGTGCTTCTCCATATTTCACAAGATGGTCCATGTAGCAGGTTTTCGATCGACGGATCCCAGAGCAGTTGCCCTTAGGTCGCCAGGCATGAACCCCTACGGATCTAATTACCCGAACACACCTTGGTTCCGGATAACACTTTTGTACCTACACATAACTTTATTCAACTCTTTTTTTTTATTTAACATAATTATTTGTTGGGGTTTAACTAACCCTTCTTTTTTTTATAAGCTCAAAAAGTACTTGATATGATCAATAAGAAGGCTATTACTATCAAGACTTAAAAGAAATAAAAAGGCATGAATATGATTTTGTCGTCTAGTCATTCATAATTCTACTTAGCATAAGCACATAGTCCATAAGTTTGATACTAAAATAGCAAGTGATAAGAAAGAAAAGTATTCAAATTTCATCAATTAACAACATGTCTTTGAACTTCTACTAAAAAGATAATTAAAACAATAAGACAAGAGTTTGTTAGATGGTAGCAAAAATAAATGCATGCAATGGTATTTTTTAGAAAATTTTCAAATTTTTAAATTTTTTTGGATTTTTTTATAAATAGATGCAAACATAAGCAAATAAAAAGAAAGAAACATGCAATGCATGAAATGCAAACTCCCCCAAGCTTAAACTAGACACTGTCCTCAGTGTTAGGCCAGCAAGGGAAAGAGTAAAGATAATATGGAACAGCTATAGAAATGAAAATAAAGAAAAGGGAAAAGATACAACCGGATTTATTGTCGGTGGAGAGATGCTCGGCCTTATATATATCGATGAAGGTGACGGCCGCAATTGGTCTCAGCCGGTAATTGATGGATCTCGGCCGATAATGGATGGATCTCGGCCGTGAAAACTTGGCCGCAAATTTTTGTTGATGAAGATCTCAGCCGTGCAATCTCGGCCGTAATGGTGAAACTTCGGCCGTAACGAATAGGTGGTGGCGCTGGTGTTCGGCCGTAGAAGCTCGGCCGTAAGGAGTCAGCTCCGTTGGAAACTCGGCCGTAACGCACAGGGCGTAAGGAAGCGGCAGTGACGGTGTCGGTTCTTCGGCCGTAAAATGAAATCGGCGTGGAAGCTTGGCCGTAACGCACAGGGCGTAATGGTGAGACTTCGGCCGTAAGGAACAGAGGCTCGGCCGTAATGGCTTTTCGTTCGTCCGTAAGTCGATGAAGAACCTCGGCCGTAAAAAGTAAAGCTCAGCCGAAGATTTAGATCTGCAAAGATGTGGAAGGGGTCAAAATTTATAGATGAAACTTCGGGCGTAAACTTACCTTTCCAACGTGAAGGGTCATGTCGTAAGAGCTTGGCCGATTGTCCGAGGTATCTCCTTCCGCAGATGACTCAACAAAATAAAACTATTATCACAAAATAAATAAACAGGATAAAAATAGTTCTGATTTATAGTCGTCAGCTTGACTTAGTTCTGATGAAAATTTCACACATCATAGAGAGCGATCATAGAAAGGTTATGATAATAAGTGCCACCATGATAAAGTTTTAATCTATGTCCATTCACTTTGAGTCTTTGTTTTTTGTCTAATGATTCAATCTCAAAAGTTCCATAGGGTGAACAATTAATTATAACATAAGGTCCGGTCCATCTTGATTTAAGTTTTCCAGGAAATAATCTGAGTTTGCTATTATAAAGAAGTACTTGTTGACCAGGTAAAAATTCTTTATGTTTGATATGCAGGTCATGTAAATTTTTTGTGCGTTCTTTATATAGCTTACTGTTTTCGTATGCATATTGTCTAAATTCATCAAGCTCATTTAATTGTAATAACCTTTCAGATTGTGATGATTTTAGATTCATATTTAAAAATTTTATTGCCCAATAAGCCCTGTGTTCTAGTTCTACAGGAAGGTGACATGCTTTTCCAAAAACTAATTTATAAGGAGAAGTACCTATGGGTGTTTTAAAAGCAGTCCTATATGCCCAGAGTGCATCATCTAATTTCAAAGACCAGTCTTTCCTAGATGAATTTACAGTTTTCTCTATAATCTTTTTTATCTCTCTATTTGAAATTTCCACTTGTCCACAAGATTGGGCATGATATGGTGTACTCAAAAAATGTTTGACTCCAAATCTATTAAGAAGAGTTGACATTATTTTATTGCAGAAATGTGTTCCATTGTCACTTATGATAGTCCTAGGTGTTCCAAATCGAGTAAAAATATTTTTTCTTAGAAAGTTGGCAACTACCTTGGCCTCATTTGTTGGTGTGGCTACAGCTTCTACCCATTTGGAAACATAATCAACCGCCACTAAGATGTATTGGTTGTTAAAGGATTTAGGGAATGGTCCCATAAAGTCAATGCCCCAAACATCAAAAATATCACACTGTAAAATATTTGTGAGAGGCATTTCATCTCGACGAGAAATATTACCTGTCCTTTGACATTTGTCACAATACTTACAGTAGTTTCTTGCATCTCTGTAAATGGTTGGCCAATATAGTCCACATTCAAGTACTTTAGCTGCTGTTCGATTGGGTCCAAAGTGACCTCCAGCTTGTCTATCGTGGCAATGACTTAAGATATTATCAATCTCATCTTCGTGAACACATCTTCGAACTATTTGATCTGCACATAATCGAAAAAGGTAAGGATCTTCCCAGTGATAATTCTTAACATCAGATAAGAATTTCCTTTTTTGATGAGTGGTCATGCCCTTTGGAATGTAATGTCCTGCAAGGTAATTAGCAAAATCAGCGAACCATGGTGTAGTGTCAGAAATTTGAAAAATTGTAGAGATAGAAAAAAGTTTCTCGTCTGGGAATTCTTCAAGTATGTCTGTGACTTCTCTTGGAGATGGCTCCAACCGAGATAGGTGATCAGCTAATAAGTTCTCAGTCCCTTTTTTGTCTTTTACTTCCACATCGAACTCTTGCAAAAGTAGTATCCATCGGATCAGTCTAGGTTTGGCATCTTGTTTGCTCATCAAGTGCTTGATGGCTGCATGATCTGTGTATACAATAATTTTTGAACAAATTAGATATGATCTAAACTTGTCAAAAGCAAAAATAATAGCAAGAAACTCCTTCTCTGTTGTTGCATAATTTAGTTGGGCAGCATTCAATGTTCGGCTTGCATAATATATGACATGAAATGTTTTATCCTTTCTTTGCCCCAACACAGCTCCAATAGCACCATCACTCGCGTCACACATCATCTCGAATGGTAGAGACCAGTCTGGTGCAACAACAACAGGTGCAGAAATTAGCATTTCCTTTAATAAATTAAAGGCAGCAAGACAATCTGAATTAAAATCAAATTTTGTGTCCTTAGCAAGAAGATTAGTTAAGGGTTTAGCCATTTTTGAAAAATCTTTGATAAAACGGCGATAAAATCCTGCGTGCCCAAGGAAGCTTCGAATGCCCTTCACATTGGTTGGAGGAGGCAGATTTGCAATAACATCTATCTTGGCCTTATCCACTTCAATTCCTTTTTCTGAAATTTTGTGGCCAAGAACTATACCCTCCTTAACCATGAAGTGACATTTCTCCCAGTTAAGGACCAAATTCGTTTCTTCACATCTCTGCAAAACTAGCGATAAATTATCCAAACAATTATTAAAAGAGCTACCAAAAAGTGTAAAATCATCCATGAAAACTTCGAGTATCTTCTCATTCATATCTGCAAAGATTGACATCATGCATCTTTGGAATGTTGCTGGAGCGTTGCATAGACCAAATGGCATCCTTCTATAGGCAAACGTTCCATATGGACATGTGAACGTTGTCTTTTCTTGATCCTCAGGTGCTACTGCTATTTGATTGTATCCAGAATAGCCATCTAGAAAACAATAAAAGCTATGACCTGCAACACGCTCCAACATTTGGTCAATAAAAGGTAATGGAAAATGATCTTTGCGGGTAGCATCATTAAGCTTCCTATAGTCTATACAGACTCTCCAACCTGTAATTGTTCTTTGAGGAACTAATTCATTATTTTTGTTACTTACCACGGTGATTCCTCCTTTCTTAGGAACTACCTGCACAGGACTTATCCATGAACTATCAGAAATGGCATATATAATACCTGCATCAAGGAGTTTGATGACCTCATTTCTTACAACTTCCTTTAAAGTTGGGTTGAGCCTTCTTTGATATTGAGCAATTGGTTTGGCATTGTCCTCCATCAAAATCTTGTGCATGCAAATTGTAGGAGAGATTCCCCTGATATCTGAAATAGACCAAGCAATTGCTTTCTTGTGATGCCTTAATACTTCCAGAAGTTTATTCTCCATATCATCTGTCAAGTCAGCAGATATGATAACTGGGTAAGTGTTATTTTCAAGAAAAGCATATCTTAAATGAGATGGAAGTTCTTTAAGTTCGAATTTTGGAGGACAATCCAATTTTTCAATTTCGTCCTCGAATGTCTCTATTGTTATTGGCACATTATCCTCTCCCACAATTTCTCTAGAATCCTCCATCATTTCCAAAGCTTCCTTAGCATATGGATCCGAAACAAAATCTGCAACAATATCATCAAAAGCATCAGTCGTGTCATCTTCTATAGAATCAATAGCATAACAGGATGAGTGATCAAAAGGTTGTTTGAGAGAATTTTTTATATTGAAAGTGATGTCTTCGTTGTTGACGCGAAGTGTGAGCATCCCTTGTTGAACATCTATGAGTGCGTTTCCTGTTGCTAGGAATGGTCTCCCGAGGATGATGGGGGGTTTTTTCATCTGCCTTCATATCCAGAACAATAAAATCTGCAGGAAAAACAAATTTATCAACCTTTACCAAAATATCTCTTAATATTCCTCGGGGTCTCTTGCATGAAGAATCTGCAAATTGAAGAGTAATGCTTGTTTCTTCTAGTTCTCCATAACCTAGCTGCACAAATATAGAGTAAGGCATTAAACTTATACTAGCACCAAGATCACATAAAGCTTGTGCACAAAAGAATTTTCCTATAGTGCAAGGTATGGTGAAGGTTCCCGGATCCTTCATTTTTTTAGGTATATCTCGATCATAAATGGCACTACACTCCGATGTCAACATTACTCTCCCAGTGGTTTCAAACTTTCTTTTTGAGGATAATATATCCTTCATGAATTTAGCATAGCTCGGCATCATCTGTAAAGCTTCATGAAAAGGAATATTAATAGATAATTGCTTCAGAATATCAAGAAAGCGAGAAAATTGCTTATCTAGTTGTTCTTTGCGAAATTCCTGTGGATAGGGCAGATCCTTTATGTTGGTATTTTTTGAATTGTCAGTTTCTCTTTTCTTCAGATTGATATCTACAGTAGTCTGATCTTGTGTCTTTGATGCTTCAGTTTCTTCTTTGTGATCAATTACTCTTGGCGGGAAATCTGATCTCAGACTTCTCAATTGTTTCCCACTTCTAAGAGTTACAGCTTTGGTCTCTTCTTTAGGATTTTTCTCTGTATTGCTTGGAAGAGTCCCTGGTGCACGTCCTGCCATCATATTGGCCATTTGCCCTATTTGCATTTCTAAATTCCTGATTGTAGCATCTTGATTGTTTGCCCTTGTTTCCATTGTCTTCTGCATGGTTTGCATAGTGTCAATGACTCTTGCCATCATTTCTTCCATAGGATTAGTCGATTGTTGGACATGAGCTTCTTGTTGCTTTCTCAAAAGTGTATAATTTTGTGGATGAGCTTGATTCTGAAATTTCTCAAAAACTTGTCCTTGATTTGTCCTGTAAGGAAACTTCTGATTGTTCCTCCAACCATAGTCATTATTCCTGAAAAATGGATTGGAGACAAAGTTAGCATTTTCAATATGATCAGGATTAGAAATGTTACCTTGTGGACAATAATTGCTCGCATGTCCTCCTCCACAGTTATTGCACACCATTAATGACATCATCTGCTCAAATTTTTGATTAAGTGCCTCCAGCTGAGTCACTACTTCAGAAGAATTTTTACTTTCTGTAGCATGCACATCATGAGTTCGGCGAGATGGTCTCCTTTCTTGACTCGACTTGAGGGCTACAGCTTCAATTATATCTTGTATCTCACTAGGACGTTTAGATCCCAGTACTGTCCCTCCTGCTGATTGATCGAGCTTATCTTGATCTGCAGATCGTAATCCATGGTAGAAATCTTCCATTACTTGCCACTTTGGAATTCTATTATCTGGAACTCTGGCCAGCAGTTCCTTATATCGTTCCCAGGCTTCATATAACGTCTCGTTATCGTCTTGAACAAATGCCCTCAGCTCCCTTCGATATTTGCCTGCCTTTTGTGGTGGGCAATATTTTCCAACAAACTTTTCTACCAACTCCAACCAAGAATGAATTGATCCTGCAGGAAAAGTTTTAAACCAGGTGGAAGCTTTGTCACGTAAAGATTGAGGAAATAATAATAAACGAATAACTTCAGAAGAAACATTATTATTTCTAAAGGTGCTCAGAGTGGCAAGAAATTTATCAAGGTGATCGTGAGGGTCTTCATGAAATCCTCCTCCAAATTGAGATGCTTGTATCATCCTCACGATTGCGGGATTTATCTCAAAATTATTTGCGTTAATATCAGGCAGCACGATGCATGATTCTCGGTCACTGTATCTGGCCGAGACATATTCTCTCATAGAAAGTTCTGCTTCATCTTCTCGCCGATTATTATATGGTGGAACCAGTTCATTCTGTTGCTCCAGTCTCTGATTGTCGCGTGCTTGTTCCACCATTTTTCTTATATTTCTTCGTAATCGACGATAGGTTCTTTCAATTTCAGGATCAAATTCCAACAGTGGATTTGAACTTCTAGTGCGCTTATCAGAAGATTCCAGGATTGGTTGTGATTTAATTTTCAATTAGTACCTACAACAACCAATTTTCAGTAAGATAAAAGAATAAAATAAAATATATACAAGAAGAAAGAAATTCAGATAATAGGTCACGAAAAATGAGTTTTTAACAAATAAAGTCTTTCGGCATGATAGAATTTGAAAATTCGTCATTAAAATTAATTTTCGAGAGGAACTTTTCAGAAATTCTTCAAACCAATACGAATACCAAATATTAATATCGACCGAAAGAATTTATGATGATGTAAGAAATCGCACAAAATAAGTCCGAACTAATTTGTGGTCATAGAGTTAATAATCAGACATAATCAAAAATTATTTTGAAGAAATAGGATTGATCGGCCGTAATTACAGAAATAGATTTACGGTCGAAATTAGATTAGTAATTCGAAGCTCGTTCGTCCGTAAAAATATTGAAACAGTGTCAAAAGGATTCAACGTGAAGGCGTAAAAATTAGCATGGTGATGAATTATCTCGGCCGAAAAAAAATTGAAAGAAATGTTGCCAAATAAATCATTACGGCCGACAAAGAATATAGTTCATATCGGTCGTAAAACAATGAGAGGTAAAACATCAACACATATAAATCGGCCGAAAAGGAGTAAAATCCATGTCGGATGATCCATTACGGCCGAGACAAACTAAATCGCTTCGGCCAAAACAAAGTCAAATCAAAAGTTCAAACTATTATAATGTTACGGCCGAGAATGAAAAAATCACAAATAAATTGGGGTCGGAAGATGGCGTAAAAAACAAATGTTCAGAAATTTTACGGCCGTAAAACCATGAGATTAATTCTCGGCCGTAAAAATGAAACATGAGATCATTTCGGCCGTAAAAGATTAAATCGTCAATTAAGATGAGGTCACTTCGGCCGAGATGATGTCAACACGAGGCCGAAAAGAAAAATAGGGTTTCGGCCAAAATAATTTCGAATAAAACTCAAATGTCAAAAATTGAATCATTACGGCCGAAAATGAATTAAGCAATTCCTTACGGTCGTAAAAATACGAAATCAGATCAAATCCATATGAAAAGTTCAAACAAAAATGTTACGGCCGAGAATGAAAACTGATTCGAATAGGGCGTAAAAAAAAAAATTTAAACCATCGATAAATCGGGCGTAACAAGGTCAAATCAATATCCATTACTCATGGCGTAAAAAACATTCGGATAAAACTATTACGGCCGTAAAGATTGAAAGTTTAGAATTCAGAAATCATTCATTGCGAGGCCGTAAAATTAATAAAACCGACACATTAAATCTCGGTCGTAAAATCATAAGTCGACAGTGTAATTTGGAAAAATCCAATCGGCGTCGGATTTTAAACCGAAAGTAGATAAATAAAAAATTATCGCGACCTTTATCTGCAAAAGAAAAAAAATGTCAGTTTATTCACAAAAATAATTAAAACAATTAATACATATGCAAAGAGAATTATTTACAATTTATTTACATCTCCTAATAATTCATAAAAATTAGAAATTAATTAATAAAATAGTCCCCAGCAACGGCGCCAAAAACTTGATGTGTTGTAATTGTAACAATAAAATTTGCTAGCAAGTGCACTAGTCGCTCAAGTAGTATAGTAAAAAGGAGTAAGAGTGTCGAACCCACGAGGAATATTATTAATTCAATGTCTGGATTTATAAATTAATAAGAGAGGAAAAACATGGATTTTTGGAAAGAGGTTTTATGAAATAAAATAAAGAAAATAAGATAATGATAAGATAGTGGTGTTGAAGTTAGGCCTTAGGATGAAAATAGATCAGGATAAATATTTGAATCATAAAAGATAAATTTAATCTTTAAAGATGGATTAGAGTCTCCCTAAAGTAATCTACCATGATTAACTTGTGGTCTCCACGACTGGCATCCCTCAATTTAATCATATAGAACTATCTTAATTTAATAAGAATTGAAGTCTCCACGACTGGTACCCCCAAAATCATATTAAAATTAAGATGCATTAAATTGGATTCTCTAGACTATTAATCACTCCACAAACTGATATAGATTAATAGACCACACAAACTTGATTCTCCACACACTAGTTATCAAATTTATGTCAATTATTAATTCTAAATAAAATCAATTATAATTAGTATAATAAATTCTGAAATTAAACACTCCACAAACTGGTATAGCCTAATTCAGAAATTTAATTAACTAATATAAAAGCATTAAACACAATTAATAATTGATCAGAAAAGATTAAAACAAATAAAGTAGGATCCAAACATTTTCCTTCAATTAATAATCTTCTAAAATAATAATCTTAAAAATATGGAGTTCATCCTAGAAATTCTGGAGAGATAATAACAAAATAACAATAATAATCGAAAGAATTACACCCAAAATAGAAGTAGAGCTCTCGAATTGGGCAGACAGTCGGGCAGCCTCTCGGACTTGATCAGGGTCGCGATCAACTTCCAGCCGTCGCACCTCTCTCCTCTTGGTCGTAGCCTGCAGAGCTCACGACTCGCTGTGGAAGAAACCTGCACTTCAGAGCACGAATTGAAACTATGGATTCTTCACGTATTTATAGGGTGCGGACGACTTCAATTTGATCTCGGCCGTAACATCGTACGGTTAACTTTAAATTTATAAGATAAACTCGGCCAAAGATAAATCATTTTATCATTACGCCCAAAGATAAATCATTTTTATCTTTACTCCCTTAGAGTCTCGGCCGTAAGGAAAATATTTTATCTTTACTCCTTTCCATTACTCCCAAAGGATAAAAATCCTTTTATCTTTACGCCCAAACAATTTTATCTTTACACCTTCGTATATCGGCCAAAACGGATGGTTTCAATTGCCATTACTCCCTCCAAATCTCGGCCGTAAGGAATGAACTTATCTTGTTACGCCCAAAGATAAACTCGATTGATTGTTACACCCTTCATCTTCATGCCATTACGCCCTCCGAATTTCGGCCGTAAGGAAGGACGAGACTTCGGCCGTAAGGAAGGACTTCTCCTGTTACGCCCAAAAGATAAAAACATTTATCTTTACGCCTTCAAATGTTAGCCGTAACAAAGGATTAAATCTTGTTACTCCTTAAGAATCTCGGCCGTAAGAATTTGGGTGTAAAGCCAAATCTCGGCCGTAAGAAATAATTTCTTTGAATTTCGGCCGAGATTCGAATTTTCCTGCAAATAATTATCAAAATATAGTTAATCCATCCACAATTAAAATATTCAGCGATTTTAATAATTAAAATTGATAAATCCGGAATTATGATTAGAAGTGACTAAAAATGATGCATGCCATGATCAAATTATAGAAAATTTAATTAAAATAATTAACTAAAATATGTTGTATTTTGCATGCATCATGTCTGTTTGTCAATATATTGGTTGGTCGACCGCCGTGGTGGGGCCGGTCGATCGATAAAGGAGAATAAGTGTGCATCACTACGCAGACCGGTCGACCGGTCCCTGCGATAAAATAGGGCCGTCGGATTTCTTCCTTGAATCCGACGGCCTTCCGGCCGTCAATCAATGCCGACATCAATATGAAAAGGATAGAAAATAACTTCAAGATCAATATGAATCTACTTTACGCATCAAATGATTATTACTTCATCGTCTATAGGATTTTAACGCCAATGGTACCTCTTTCGTCAGAAAAATGGATTCATCGGTCACTGTTCGTCGTCCGTGGGTCGCCGGACGTTCGCTGTCGTCTGGAAGGACTCGCCTGACTTGCGCGCACGTCGAGGGGAGGTCGTTGGACGTCAGAGTGAGTCGATTCGTTCGCCGTTCGTCGCTGCCCTGCTGCTCGCGCGTGCGTGGGTCATCGGTCGCCGGAGGAATAGAAGAAGGAGGAGAGCGGCGAGGGTGGTGGCGGTCGGGGGTTCCAAGAGGGCGCAAGGGCAGCCCTCCCCCCTCTTTATACTCCCCGGCCGACCCTTGGTCGGCCGGAGGCGAACGGTCGGAAGGCCAGGGGAGGCGACGCCTCCCCTGCCGATCGATCGTTTTCTATTTCTTTTTTTTTTTTTTTGAAAATCCGATATGTTACATTATTACCCTCTAAAAAGAAAATTTGTCCTCGAATTTGGATAAGGGTTAAGGCTTACTAAAAGCTCAGGAAATTTCTCTCGCATTTCTGATTCCACTTCCCATGTTGCCTCTTTTCCTTGGTGATGCTTTCATGCCACTTTGACCAGTGTTATTCTCTTCCCCCATTGTTGATGTTCTTGGTATTCCAATATCTCCGTGGGTTGTTCTTTATACATCAAATCCTCTTTGAGGTTTGGTTTCTCAATTTGGATCACGTTGGCGTATTTGTGCTTGTACATCCGAAGTAGGGAGACATGGAAGACGTTGTGTATTCTTGAATAGGCTGGAGGCAGGGTCAACCTGCATGCTGAATCTCCAACCATATCTAATATTTCAAACGGACCTACATACCTGGGGCTTAATTTTTCCCATTTGTTGAAACGCATTACTCCTTTGGTGGGAGAGACCTTGAGCAAGACTTGGTCTCCTGCCTTGAACTTATGTTCGCGGAGCTTCTTGTCTGCGTAGGCCTTTTGACGATTTTGAGCAAACTTCATTCTTTTCTTTATCAATTCAACTCTGTCTGTATACTCCTATGTTTGCTTCTGTAAATTTGCGCTCAAGATCTTTCTTTCTCTCACTTCACCCCAACATGCCGGAGAACGACATGGGCGACCATACAACGCTTCAAAGGGAGACATCTCTATACTGGCACGGAAGCTGTTGTTATAAGAAAACACTATAAGGGGTAGATGCTTGTCCCAACTTCCGTGCCAATCCAATGCACATGCTCTCAGCATATCTTCTAATGTTTTAATAGTTCTCTCCGATTGACCGTCCGTCTGGGGATGGAAAGTGGTACTATACCGGAGTCTTATTCCAAAGGCATTCTAAAGGCTCTTCCAGAACCTTGATGTGAACCTGAGATCTCTATCAGACATAATGGCTGATGGGATCCCGTGAAGCTTGACAATCCCATGCACATAAATTCATGAGGCTTTCAATAGATTGTTTTACTTAATAGGTAGGAAGTGAGCCGATTTAGTGAGTCGGTCCACTATAACCCAAATGGCATCATGTCCTTTTAGAGTCCGAGGTAAGTCTGTGATAAAGTCCATTGATATCTCTTCCCACTTTCACTGTGGGATCCTCAGACTCTTCAAGGTTTCTTGTGATTTCTGGTGTTCTACCTTGACCTGTTGGCACACGATGCATTTGGAGACATACTCGACTATCTCCTTCTTCATGTCTGGCTATCAGAAACTTCTCTGAACATCTTTGTACATCTTTGTACTCCCTGGGTGGATTGCAAATTCGGACTTGTGGCATTCATCTAGTACTTTCCTTCAGAATTTAGGATTGTTTGGTACCCACAAATGATCACGATACCTTATGCCACCATCCGAGGAGACCTTGAAATTCGTTGCTTCAACACTTGTCTTTATCATCATACTTTGATACTATGTGTCTTCTACTTGTGCTTCTATGATCCTTCCTATCATATCCGACACTATTATCTGCATCATCATTAATGATCCATCATGCCTCACTCTTGGCGTCCATTTGAACAGTTCTTCCATAAACTCGAACCGTCATAGGCGCATGTAAGCCAAGGATCCTTCCTATTTTCGGTTGAGCGCGTCAGCTACTGAGTTTGCCTTACCTGGTTGGTAATTAATGGCAAACTCGTAATCCTTCAAGAATTCCATCCAAAGCCTTTGACGCATATTCAGCTCGTGTAAAAATATATTTCAAGCTTTTGTGATCTGTATAGACCGCAAATTCTTCCTCATATAAGTAGTGGCGCCAAAGCTTGAGGGCGAACACTACTGCTGCCAACTCGATGTCATGTGTTGGATAATTGATCTCATGCTTCTTCAGCTGTCTAGATGCGTATGCCACTACTTTACCATGTTGCATCAGTACGCATTCCAATCCTGTGCTACTGGCATCACTGTAAACCACGTAGCCACCGTTGCCCGATGGTAATGTTAGGATTGACGCTGAAGTTAGCCGTTCCTTTAACTCTTGGAAACTTTCCTCGCACTTAGGTGACCAGATGAACTTTTCTCCTTTCCTTGTAAGCTTGGTCAGTGGCAGTGCTATTCTGGAGAAATCCTTGATAAAACGTCTGTAGTAGCCGGCTAAACCAAGAAAACTCCTAACCTCGGAGACATTCTTTGATTGGATCCAGTTAGACACTGCCTCTACTTTTGCGGGATCCACTGCAACTCCATCTTTAGAAATGATGTGTCCGGGGAACATTATTTGTTCTAGCCAAAATTCACATTTAGAGAATTTGGTGTACAACTGCTTCGCTCGCAAGGTTTTCAGTACAATCCTCAAATGTTCTCTGTGTTGTTTCATACTTGGCGAGTAAATGAGGATGTCGTCTATGAAGACAATTACGAACTTATCCAGGTGTTCGTGGAAAGTTCGATTCATGAGGTCCATGAATGCAGCCGGGGCATTCGTTAACCCAAACGGAATCACCATGAACTCATAATGTCCATATCTTGATCGGAATGTTGACTTCGAAATGTCTTCTTCTGTCACACATAGCTGATGGTATCCGCTCCTCAAATTGATCTTTGAGAATATCTTTGCCTTGGATAGCTGATCAAATAAGTCAACGATGCGAGGTAACGGGTACCTGTTCTTTATCGTGACTTTGTTCAACATTCTATAATCGATACAAAGTCTTAACGATCCGTCCTTCTTCTTGACAAAAAGGACTGGTACACCCCACGGTGAAACATTGGGTCTGATGAAACCTTTGTCCAATAACTTTTGAATTTGATCTTTTAGTTCCTTCATCTCTGCTGTCGCCATGTGGTAAGGGGCTTTGGAGATTGGTGCAGTTCCAGGTGTCATCTCGATACGAAAGTCTATCTCTCTTTTGGGCGGTAGACCGCTAATATTCTCAGGGAACACATCAGGAAATTCCCTCACCACTTCTATGTCCTGAGGAGTCTTCTTTGGTTCCTCTATTTTGGTTATACTGGCTGCGTAACCTCTACATCCTTTTTGCAGTAGCTTCTGCGCCTTCATGGCAGATACTATGATCTTTGATTCCTTTTGTGCAATTTTCCTGACTATGACTTTATCTTTACTCTGTGTGTCTATGATTACTTTTTTTGTTTGCACAGGATGGAAGCATCATGTGAGGTTAGCCAATCCATGCCCAGAATTATATCATAATCTCTCATGGGGACGATGATGAGATTGACAGGATGATTCTTTTTCTCTATCTCTATGGGTACATTGGGAAGATACTTTGTGGTAATGAGGGTGCCTTGTGGGGTCAATATATTCATCTTTTGCTCTAAGTTCACTGCTTTTAATCCTAATATTTTGGCACACTCTTCTGATATAAATGAATCTGAAGCACCAGAATCAAATAATACTTTTGTAGATAGATCGGCTACGAACAGCGTACCTCGAATGACATCAGCGTCATTCTGAGGAGCATCCTCTTCCAGGTTGAAGAGCCTTCCCTGTACCAATTGTGGTTGTCCACGTCTCGGACAACTCGCTGCCATGTGACCCATTCCACCACAGTAATAATAGGCTCCAGACTTCATTTGCATTCCCCAGCATGGGTCCTACCACACGTGTTGCATAAGACCCACTCACCTTGTGCAGGTGGTGTCTGAGGGGCTCTATGAGGTTGTTGCCGCTGCTGCTGGGCTAGGCATCTTTGCCCCTACTGAGGGAGTCGTTGCTGCTGTTGTTGTTGTGACTGTTGTTGTGGTGGGGGAGGAGCTTGGTGTGGAGGACGATAGTTCTGTTGGGGCGCAGAATACGGGTGGTACCGATTATCCCGTCGTTGGTGTTGCCAGTTGTTTCCACGGAATTGTTGTTGCTGGTGGGAGCTCTGCCCTACATTCTGCTGAGTCTTCTTTTCCCTCTGAAGATCCTGGTGGTCCCTCTCGATCAAGGTTGCTAGGCTGACCGCTTCATCCAGGGTTTTACAATTGCCTGGCCTGGTCTGGGATCTCAGTGAGGGCCTTAGTCCGTCCACAAAACGTTTTGCTAGCTCCATTTCGTCCATAGTCAATTTAGAGTATTTCTTCAATCGGACGAACTTTGTCACATATTGATCCACAGTCATAGCTCTTTGCTCCAGATGCAGAAATTTCTTCTGCTTCAAGTCTTTCTGGAAGGACGGAAGGTAGCGCGTCTCAAATGCCTTGCGGAAGTCCCCCAATTCCACAGTTCTGACTCCCGAAAAGCTGGTGGCCTTCTTTGCCTTCCACCATTCCTTGGCGTCCCTCTGGAGAGTATCTCCAGCGAATAGGGCCTTCTTGTGCACATGGATGTCGAGGATGTCGAATTTTTCTTCTAAAGTTTCGATCCACTGCTCCGCAATGTCGATTCCACCTTCTCCGTTAAACGTCGAAGGCTTCAACCTCCAAAACTCCTGCAGTGTACAAGGGATGGGGGCCCGGCGTCCCTACTGTGGTGGCGAACCGGGCCTAGGTGGGGTAGGCAGAGGAGGATCCAATGGAGGTGGAGGAATAAAATGGACATCTTCTTCGTTATACACCTCGTATTCACTAGACGCAGATCCTCTTCTCTGGTCGGCCATCTATAAGGAGATCACGACAATGTTTGAGAAGGGCGTATAATCAAGAATCTTTAATAAGGATAAAAATCTTAGGTTAAAAATGGAGACCACACTGCTCAACATTTGCTAAAGTAAAATATTCATTTATCATTAAGCTTTTCAAAAAGTAAACATATATCTGAGGCACACTAAGGCCTTCCACAAAGAAAAGAAAAATAGCATGGTACTAGTCGCTACGTCGAGAGGATCCCTCTGGTCCATCCCCGGGATTCTTCGGAGGATTGGGGCACTCCTCTTCAAAATGTCCCTCTTAATCACAGAGACTACAGTATGGCTCTAGATCAAACTGGCTTATCGGACTGGTCTCCCAACTCTGGACTTCTCCCTCAGGTTCAGGGACTTCTTCTTCAACATCGGAGGATATATAAATCGGATTGTCAATACGTCCTACTCTCGTCTGGAAATGCCACCTTTGATTCGTCTCCTCGCATGTCTCCATGGGGTAATAGTGGCATGGGGAGAGTAATTCCGGATCATTACTCCCCACACTTTCTAAATCCGAACCTGAATGCTCCCGTCTCTCTGGAGCAGGCTGTGATGGGGTTGGAGGATCTAGTGGCCACATACGTATCCCAACTATATGGCCTCTACCCCTTCGTACGATCATGGTTACCATGCGGCGTGGATGCATCTATAACATAAACTAATTCAATAATATAAGTATGATTCACATATGAATGTACTTATTATTTACTTAAGGAGTGGGGCCGCAGATGCTTGAGAAGCTTGCACATGACTTTACTTTGAGCTGTGTAACAATATGGACAGTGGATGCTATGCAGGAACCTATACTTTACTATGATCAATGAAGGAGCCAAGAACTTAGGCTCTGATATCAAACTGTAACGCCCCCAAAATCGCACATCCCGCCACGTAGGCGGTCAGATTGACTCCGAAGGTGCTACACTATCTACTATTCTACTGACCTTGACCATTCGACAAAACGACTGACGTGGCACTAATAAAATAATAGTAATAAAATAGAGAACCTAAAAATGCGGAAATTCAATAGTCGAATGCCACAATGAAGGACTTTAATGCGAAAGTTCATGATGTCTCATATTATGGGATTATGCGGAAGTTCATGGTGTCTCTCGATATAGAAAGTATGCGAAAACATAACAATAATAATACAAATGGAAAAGTTCTATGAGCAGAAGAAAACATGATATCTCTGAACAATAAAGATAATTTAAACAAATATGTAGTAAGAAAGCTCGGAGCAGAATTTTTAGTCATGTGCAGCGATCTCCAAGCTCTGCGCCCTCCATCTCCTCATCAATTTGCATACTCACCTGCAAAATCCAAATGCAGGGAAGTGGAATACCCATGAGCAAAGATTGCCCAGTACGAACGTAATAGACGTGAAATAAGGATCAAGGATGATCAGAAAAATCAATATACATATAAATCTCTAGTCATATCAATGCTCTGTTCTTTGCTGTGATGGTACTTTATCTTTACGTTGCCCTGCTTTACTTTACAATATTTTTCTTTACATTACTCTGTTGTACTTTACAATACTTTGCTTTACATTACTCTACTTTACTTTACTTTGCGTTGCTCTGCTATGAGTTGTACTACGTCTTTTACATTACTAGAATATCATTAGGGTTTGTTGTCCAATGCGAGCTCAACTTTATTAGGTTGGGATGCCAGGGGTGCCTCTCTGATTCACTGATGCCAGTAAGCCCGTAAACGAGAAAGAGGGTGGGTGTTACTGTCTCACCCAATTCGGAAGGTAGGAAAAAGAATTCCTACAATTCAGGAACAGTGGTCGGTTACAAGACCTTGTAAGTTCACTATCTCCTCAGCTAGCTACATGTTCCTCTGGCATAATACTTTAATCTTTAAAGGAAGATGTGTGACCATAGCATCACCCTTCAATTCGAGATATCGGTGAGAGAACACCTGAAATCTCAGGAATAGTGGACATCTAAGCTAGTAGCTTCGCTGTCCCCTCAGCTGACTACCTATCCCCCCATTACTTTAACTCTGAACTTTGCTTTAACTTTAGGGGCGGCACATAACAATCACACATCTTTGTCTTTACTTTAATCATCTTTAGTTACTATGAAATCTATTATTTGTGGTCCATTGGAAATCGGTCTTTGTACAATAAGACTCAACCAGTGTAGGTGAACTGGTCAAAGTCGTAATTAAGATTAGGAGTGGATCAGTCCGATTAAGTTTGATTGAGGGGTCTCTGTCGGACCGATCGACCGCCCTTGATGGACTGGTCAACCGTTCTCTGGCACCGATCGACCGGTCCTCTGGAATCGGTTGACAGAGGTCTCTGATTTGACGCCTGCGAATCGGTCGATCGTACAGGGTGTCGGTCGACCATTCGTTAGGCTGTACAAATGCGCGTGGAGCATCGGATCGGTCGACCGTTCTCTAGAACCGGTCGACCGATTGTAAGGCAATGTCTATTTGTCAATATATCGGTCAATCGACCGCCGTGGTGGGGTCAGTCAACTGATAAAGGAGAATAAGTGTACATCACTACGCAGACCGGTCGACCGTTTAATTAAATGGGTCGACCGATCCTTGCGATAAAACAGGACCGCCGGATTTCTTCCTTGAATCTGGCGGCCTTTCGGTCGTCAATCGACGCCGACATTAATATGAAAAGGATAGGAAATAACTTCAGGATCAATATGAATCTACTTTACGCATCAAATGATCATTATTTCATCGTCTATAAGATTTTAAAGCCAAGGGTACCTCTTTCATCGGAAAAATGGATTCGCCGGTCACTGTCCGTCGTCCGTGGGTCGTCGGACGTTCGCTGTCATTTGGAAGGACTCGCCTGACTTGCGCGCGCATCGAGGGGAGGTCGTTGGACGTCGGAGTGAGTCGGTTCATTCGCCGTTCGTCGCTGCCCTGCTGCTCGAGCGCGCGTGGGTCGTCGGTCGCCGGACGAATAGAAGGAGGAGAGCGGCGAGGGTGGTGGCGGTCGGGGGTTCCAAGAGGGTGCAAGGGCAGCCCTCCCCCCCTCTTTATACTCCCCGGCCGACCCTTGGTCGGCAGGAGGTGAACAGTCGGAAGGCTAGGGGAGGCGACGCCTCCCCTGCCGATCGATCGTTTCCTATTTCTTTTTTTTTTGAAAATCCGATATGTTACACAATCAAAATTCTATCCAACAATTTTGGTTTCTTCTTAGCAAGATCATGGTTCTTTTGGTCCAGTGTGATTGTTCGGAACAGGTGATCGATATTGTCGTCAGGATTCCACACCCAAGTCTTGGTCAATCCGTTTTCTCCTTGTTTTCCATCATTATCTCTACAATTTCTGTTGTATATTAATGAAACTTTATTAAATGCGTCGTTGATGATTCTATGCATGGCACCACCTCACTTGACATCATGGCACAATTTTTTGGGAAGAAACGATCCAGCAGCATCCATTGACATATGATTCTTTGAAGATTTTGTTGGAATTTAATCCATGTTCTTATGTGTGAATTAAATAATATAAGCGAAATACGATGCACAAGAAAATAATAATAGGCAAAAGAGACACCAAATTTATGTGAAAAAACCCTTCAATGAGAAGGGAAAAAAACCACAGAGCAATCACATAGCAATATCACTAATTCAAGAATAGAGTAGAATATCTTTCGGATTTTGTCCAAACTCGAATAATAATAATTCACTGGGATAAATAATTCTTCTCTGAAAAATACTAAAATAACAGTAAGAATAATATCACCTGATTACTATAATTCTCTGTGATTGTAGTATCAGTAAAACCTCAGAGATCCTCCCAATCTGGCTCTGTTTTTTATTCTTTGCTCTTCAAGAAGAAATCTTCTGTCTTCTTTTTCAGTCCTCTTTTCTCTCTTTTCTTTGTCCGTTGACCAAAGAAAAATTCCTTTTCTTTTTCAATCAACTCTAAACTCAAGAAAAAAAAAAAAACAAATCCCTTTTTTTCTTTTCTTTGTTCTCGGTGGCTGACATAAGAAGAAAAACAACTCTTTTTTCTTCATGTTGCAGCCTCATCAATTGAAGAGAGAGAAAAACCATCTTAAGTTAATTAGGTTTCATTAACTTAAATATGTTTACTTCTTTAATGGGCTGATTCAAAAGCCCAACAGATTTAACGTACTACAAAACAATTAAGAAGCGTCAGCTGTTTCTAGTCCTGAAGTATCTCTGTTCATTGTACAATGACGATCAAGTGACGAAACTATGACACAAAGCTCATCATAAAAGAATGAAATTAGACAGATCTATCTCGTTTCAAACCTCCCAACCCAAGAGGTTCCAGATCACGACTCAGTACTACATTCAAACACCAAGTGAAAACGAAAAGAATGAATATATTGTTATGAACAAGAAAACATAAACGCCAAGGTAAAACATCGTTCAGTGAAATCGTAAGCACGATTTCGTGGATTATAGGTCTGCTATGTGTTGTAAGAAAACAACTGATTGTTTATTGTACAATGTAATGATAGATGTAAAAGAATTCCAACAAAGTAGTTCAAATTGAATTCATGCAATAACAAAGAAATTGGTGAATCTAACTTGCTCGGTTCCTAGTGCGAATATGAACAGTTCTGGTTCTTATAGCCCTCAGATTAACTCGCGCAGCATGAAGTGCATTCCTCTGTTGCTCACTACTCATGCCCTGAAATGAGGCCATAAATTCTTCCCTTTGCAACCTAAAAGCCAGTGCAGCATCCGCTGACTGACTAGGTCCATTTCTTCTCCTAAATGTTTGGTCTCTCTCCAAATTATGTGAAGCTCTAGCTGCTATTGTGGTGCTGTTTCTACTGTTGGTTCTGAGTGAACTGTTTCTGTCGCTTGCTTCCACGGTGGTCTCATGACGTGTTTCACTACTGTGTGAAACTGCAGTTACAGCATCTTTCCTTGCCTCCACATCTTTCGGAAATAGAAGCTGAATTGTGTTCCAAAGTACAGTGTTCACAGTGCAAGATCTCCCATTGCTGTAGCAAATATTTCCACATGCAAAAGATTATCCTTCACTTCTGATAAAGATATTTGGAAGCATATTAAATTGGAAGGTGAATTCGATATTAACAGCAAATTACCTGATCAATTGCCTGCATTTCGGACATCGTTTTCCACATTTAGCTGCGGCACATTTCAAGCATTTGATGCAGAAGCTGCGAATCAAAACAGGCCCTCATGATTAAGACGATGAAACGACTGCATACTGTTCCCCAAATATGCCAGCCCAGATTTTCAAGTATTTGGTTGAAGCACTAAGAAGATTTCAGGTTAGGAATACAGGTGTTGCTGTTACTAAGACTTATGACAATAAAATGGTAACATAGAGGAGCTTTTGTGTTTTCAAGTCCATTCGAGGTTATGGTCCAGCAAACTAGACAGTAAGTATTCAGTTTATGCATAAAACACAATAAAGTAACTATTTCAATTTTGTCAATTCATTTGATTTGCTTCCTAGATATATTTGCAGAAAGAAAAATATGCTTTACTTCCAGTACCTTGCAGGATTTTATACCAGAAAATGAATGAGTACCTACTAACTTATAGAATTGTATAACAATTATTTTCTAAGACTAATGCCAAGAAAACAAAATTTGATGGAGTCTTATGTAATTCTTATCACAATCAAAGCTAATTGGAATCTCCACTCGAACATCTCAGTAGCTCTTCAGGTTTTTTTCAGTTCATCGTTTTCTCTACCTGTGCCCACAGGGAGTGGTGCTCGGCTCGAAGCAAATCTCTAAACATATCTGCATAAACAAAAACCAAAAATTGAGCATACCACTGAAGAAACACGAATGGCCAAGGGACTAATTTAACAGAAAAGCAATAGTTCTCCAGGAGACAGATCATTACAGCGCAAGAAAGCTCTTCCCTCAGACGATCCATGCACGGCAATGCTTCGCCCTGGCCCTTTTCAGTCAAACTTGCCTCCACCTTCTTCTCCTCATCAGCACCAACAGCCACCTGCGGGGTGGGTTCGTTCTTCGCTGCAGCTGTATCTGCAGAGCAGAGTACGAGGATAACACAAAAGCAATCGAGAACCTAAGGCAATGCCCATCGTCATCATGGTCTCCAGGAATACAAATACATGTGGTCTGCAAGGTTTTAATTTCGTTAAAGCTGTCGAATGTATAAAGAAAGAAAAAGGAAACCTTTTTTTGCGGCCTGGTCATTGTTATCATCCTCGTCGAGGCAGAGAATGACAGGCTGAATCGCGCTCGCCGGAGAAAGCCGCTGAGATCTCCGTTTCCTGGCATCGACCCCACGATGAAATCATCAATCGTTTTTAATCATAATACCCGACAGAAATGGATAAAAAGAGCACGATGATACGATCAAGAAACCGACCTTCTGGAGTTGGTGGATACAGGAGGGGTCCTGAACGGGCGGTGTCCGGGACGCTTCCCGTGGCGGGACTCCCTGACGGGCGTGTCCTCCACAACGAGACTGGCCACGAGGAGCGCCTCCTCGTCCCATCCGGCCATGGCGGCGGCCGACCGGAAACCGGGGCTCAGGAAACTCTCCTGGAGGGTCATCGTGCCGGAGGCGGCGATTCTGGGGGAGCGCTTCCCTGAGTTCTCGGCGCTGCTCTTGTCGTCTGCCATTTCCCTCGTGTGCGTCTCTCTCTCTCTCTCTCTCTCTCTCTCTCTCTCTCTCTCTCTCTCTCTCTCTCTCTCTCTCTCTCTCTCTCTCTCTCTCTCTCTCTCTCTCTCTCTCTCTCTCTCTTCCTTTGCAGGGAGAAGAAGAATGAAACAGAAATGGGAAGCAACGGTCAAAATTTTGAAATTGGTTTTGGGGCCCACGAAGCTACTAAATTAGGAACGTCCATATAATGTGAATTAAATGTGATAACGAGCGATTAAAATGTCATCAAGTATACATGTTGGGGAATCATATGTTTGGCATTCTCATGTCCTCCTACGTTCTAATTAAACTATACATGCAAAATATAGGGTGGAAATTGTTGTTGAATAAGTTATACATGTAACTGGTGTGCCATATTTGACGAATAATTATTGCCATGGCACAATATGAAGGAAAAAAAAAGGATGATCGATCTATTCATTTTCTTCACTTGTGAGTTGAATAGAAAAAACACAAGACATGACCTTAGCCCAAAGAAGAATCAAAATGATAACGTCCGCCTTCTTTTATATGAAATTGTTTGAGTAAAAAATAAACATATATATATATATATATATATATATATATATATATATATATATATATATAAAGATTGTGTACTGATGTTACTTTTAGTTTTGTTTTATAATATGTTAATTTAATCTTCATCAAAGACAAGATTAGAATAAATAACACTCCAAACACGTATTCGCGAGGTACATTTTAAAAGTATTAAGATTAAGATTAATAAATATATTACAGAGAACACATTTAATTACTGTAATTATAAAAAAACAACGGATACGTTATAAGGCAAGTCAGGCTTTGGATTATTAAAACTTATTTTTTTAGTTTTATTTTATTTTTGCATTTGCATCTACAATATAAAATTAGTCCTCACAAACTTTTCAAATGTAGTATGTGCTGATGTGCGTTCAACTCGGTGAACTCTTGCACTTTTTATATCTTAAATGAGTCTTACATACTTTTTTAGCTTTCTCATGTAACATACTTAATAGTCGAAAACAATGTAATATACTTGAATATATACATATGTAACGTAAAACTAGAAAATAAATTTGAAAAGGAGAAAAAATGACAAAATTGAAAGTACTTTGTGATTTACTTAAATGCGAAAATTAGGAATGTTCACCAGTCAAGGTTGACCCATTTTGATCGAATGATCGGGTCGGGTCGAGTTAACCCTCCAAAGAAGGTTGGATCCGTCGGATCGGGTTGGATCGGTTCCCGTGGTCGGTATTCGACCACCATTGTTTTAAAAAAAAATATTTCTTTTTATATTATTTAATATAAAAATATTATATGATATTTATTTAAAAATCATAAAATAATATGTTAAATATTTAAATATTATTTTACATATTTAAAATATTTTATTTTACTTTTTTTGTATTTTTTACATAAAATATAAGTTGAAAATTAAAAAAATAAAATAAATAATAATAAATTCGAGTCTACGGATCAGGTCGGGTCAAAAAATTTTGACCCCTATCCGACTCGAGATCGGGTTAGATCTGAACCGACCACTGACCCACTAAACACCCTTGACGAAAACACTTTTTATTTACCCAAGAAACTAATGAATTGGGTGTGAGATGAAAAATAGAATAGAAACTTTTTTTTACGCTTTTCTTTTTGCAGTGCCTATCAAGTTGACATGCAATTCACTGATAAGATTAACTTAATACGATATACTGATTATAATTCCCACCTAGCTAGATTAAATTTGGTTTATTCCATTTTTTTACCCTAGACTATATTTTTATTTTACCTCCTAAAGTTTTGATATTATCCCCATAGCTCCCCTCATACTCCTACTTAACCCCAAAAGTTTAAAATATATTTATTTTTAAATCATCTATTTATATTTTTACTCTTACTAAATTTTATATTTTTAAATTTTAAAAAATAAGAAAATCAAATGGGATCATGACGAAAATGAACTGTTAATGTGAGACCCGTTTAATTGTTGATGTTTTTATGTTATAAAGTTAAATGTAAAAAAAAATAACTAACATATTTCAAATATATCTGGGATTAAGTGAAAGTGTTTGGAAAACTGAGTGGAAATTTTGACCAGTCCTTTGAAGGAATGAAGTATAAAAGAAAATGCTCCTAGCAACTGAGAACTTCATAGTTTGTCTGAATTTCATCCCAATAAATTTGAATTTTTTTTCTATCACACTTCCAGCTTCCTCCCCTCTCGTTACATTTAGTAGATTAACATTGATGTACAGAAAGTTTGGTATCACATGAAGTTAAACCATCAGCATCTTGCGTCTGAAACAGGGAACATAAAACAAGAAGCTTAGATCAGTCTCCCTTGATGCAACTTTCTGCCAACATATCTTTCACATGCCATTTTCTGTGCTGCCCTTTTCTGAAGTTTGGTCGAGGACAATAATTTTTGGTTTCTTTTTCAGCTTGCCCTTGTACAATGGTTTGCTACTTTGGGATGGCGAGTTGTCGGACAGATATCCAGGTTTCTCGTTGTCAGAAGTATCACCATTTTTGTCATCACCATCTTCTTCTGTATCAGATGAACTACTGTCATATGAGGTTCTTGACGGCTGAAAACAGTTCATGGCCGCTTCAGCTGCAGACACAGCTTCTTCTGTATGAAGGTCGGTGACACCGAGTAGTAAATCCTGCAGGTTGATTCAAGTTGATCAGTGGAATAGCAATACACAAGGCAAAGCTTCCAGATTGTTACATACCATCTCAATATATTCTTTCTCATTTCCACTAAGAGCTTCTATGTCATAGTTAGCACGTGGTTTCTCCTGCAATAAACACGAGAGTTTAAACTCCAAAGGAATAAAATGACTTAGACTTGCAACACAGGATTGCTGGAAAAACTAAATATACTTTCGCATCAAGCTCCAGCTGCTTATTAGCTTTGGCTATTACCCCCAAGAAATCCTTTACTTTTCCCATAACTGAAATAGAACGAATTTTATTATTTTTGGAAAACAAAATGAAAAATGAAGCATTAACACCCAAGTGATGAAAATAATACTACTCATAAGGCTATCACCCCCAAGAAATCTTTTACCTTTCCAAGAACTGAAATGGAACTAATTTTATTATTTTTGGGAAACAAAAAGAAGATGAAGCATTAGCACCCATAAGATCTCATTTCAAAGCACTTCGAATACTGACAATATATTAGGACAACATATTCCAATCATTGTTTAAATATGATTCTTGGGTGTCTATGAGATAAATGATATGCAGTCAAGCACTACATTATATATATATAAAAAATTCATAATGTTACTTGACTGAAGTTTTGGCAGTGAGGATAATAAATTATCTATCTAGTAAGGTTAAGACTACAACTAACAAATTCACCAGTGAATATGAATTCATATATATAACCTTCTGGAATAGATACCTAGGCTTTGGGAAATTGGAGTTGTTAAAGGTTCTCCTTTGGAAACCACATCTGCAGCAGCCTTTCCCCTTTGATTTCTGGGCTGAGGATCATTGCAAATCAGCAGAGCCTCTGCAATAACCATAAAGAATTTGGTGAATATATAGAAAATAAAACAAGAATAATCAGACAGTGGTCAAGGGACCTACCGAGGACAGATGGCTTCCCAGGAGTTTGATCGAGCAACTCTTTGCTGCTCTCAGCCATTTTAGTTGTAGCTGATTTTATTTTGTTGTGATCTTTTCTGCCTTTTAAAACCAAGCAGTCAGAATGACTATGATGCAATCTCGATATCCCAAAATAGTATGCATATGATGAATGTAAAGACCCACAACTTACAGCAGGCACATTTTTGTAATCCACAAAACACACACAAAGAAACTTACCTCAGATGTGGCCTCCACTCGGCTAATTCAGCAACAACCCCACTGGACCAAAAGAAGAACTAAATCTCGCTACATAAACCTACTATCCAAATTTCTCTCTTTCCTCATTTGCACACTGAGGTTTTGAAACGCAGTCCAAGCTATTTTGTGAATTCCAGCAACCAGAGAAGAAGGAGAAGGGGAAGAGTTGCTGTTGTATCAAAGGGAAGGTGGCGCTGCTTTGGGTAAGAAGGGGAGAAGGAACTATAAGGAGAAGAGAGGGAGGAGAAGCCTCTAGAAAGAAAATAAGAAAGCTATAATCTAAGGACTGAACAGCTTGTTAATGAACCTAGAACTTGGAGCTCCATTGCTATGTAAGTTTCAATGTACAAATTATTAATTTCTAGCCTAAGATTATGACTTGATAGATGGAAGAAAACCTTGTTATGCCCAATTTGAATCTAGGGTTCATCCATGATAGAAATGTTCATAATATGTCCACTAAAAAGATGTTCATAATACGTATGTCCTTAGGTTCTAAATGATGTACAATGTCCTAGGAATGAATTTGTGTAGAAGTACAAAGGAAAGTAGTGAAAAATATATGGACATCAAAATTCCCACACAACCAAAACCAGCCCATGAACCCGTTCTTCCAAAAGTAGTAGCATTGTAGCTACTGATGTTGCATCCACTCCATGATTCACCCGTCCAAAAGTTGTCACAGAAAATATTTCTACATAGTGATGTTGCACAGACCACTTCAGAGTTTCAAACATCCAAAAACCAAGAAAAAAAGCATGACATTATAAATTGGTGGACCGCCTACCACTATGATACTCTTACAAAACACAGAAGCACTTGAGTTTCTAGTCTATCTATCAATATGATCCAACCATCTGGTTTGGCCATTATTGAATTATTTATGTTATTTTATTTGATTAATTATTCAAAATATGTATTGTATTAATTGAATCATATTGTGGCGCATGTTTTTACTATAGTTAAATAGACTCTTATGGAGTATTATCAAAATCACTCATGTATGACGAATGCCATTATGTCATGATTGTAGGGTGGATTGTTTATCGAACCTAGAAATGGCAATGCATGGACAATTGTAAGTAGGTTAAAAATGCAACATTGTAGTTTTTGAAAAGGAAAAAGGATGACCACCAAGGTTTGTGGTTCTATAACTATGAAATGGAAGTCATGTAAAAGTGTGGGCTCTCAAAGAGAGCAACAAAAGATGGAAAAGCATACTAGTTAGCCAAAACCCTACTCCCAAAGAAGAAAGGAGATGTGGGGTACAATACGCTCAGCCTATCATTGTATTGATTTACACATTGAAACTTATACACCTGGTGCTCATCAAATTGAAAGATAAATAGCTTGTATTGATTAATTGACTTCAAACATGAGTAGGGGCGCTCCAATTTTATCGGAGTGAGGTCAGCAGCAGAAGAGAGATTTTGGCAGTCAGTCCAAACTCTCACTAGGCAGGGATGGCGAGCATTGCTGGCGACCTTTTTGGACAGTACCTGAGCCACAGGTTCCAGTGCAACCGAATTATGTTTATGGGGAGCAAGGTCAAGTTGAGAATATTGTACATCATGCTTCTTTTCTTCTTCGGGGGTGGAGTTTCAAAAGTGGGGTTTTGGCTAGCTGATGCACATCTCTCCTTTTTTTTTGTTGCTCTCTTCTTGAGAGCTTACACCTATACATGTTAATCATTCCATACCGATATATACTTAGACAACAACTACAAAACTTGGTGGTCATTCTTTTTCTCCACAAAAAAAAAGTGAGGGATGGAGTCTTTGCAGAGCGCCTGCAGACAGCAAGGCATCCCATGGCCTAACTAGCTATGTTACGATGAGAGTATTCTAACTTTCTTCAATGTATTGTTAAAGGCTAAATCAGGAAGACTAATGAGGACAGTTAAAGAAGTCATAGAACTGCTTACCAAGTGATAGAAAATAAAATAAATCTAAAGGATGTTTTAATTGACACTATGTATGGATGTAGATGGAGCATGAACAAACATGACCCCCCATCGGGCATTGAGCATTAGAATATATTTAACACTATTGATGTTCATGCTCATATTATTGATTGAAATATGATCCATATGGACAATGCTTATAATTGAAAAGATTGAGAGACCATAAATTATTATGTGTAAGAAACACTTATTTGATAAATTGTCATTGAGACTGCACATGATAGAGTAGAACATTCTTGTAGTGTGATTTTGATTCTTGTTATTTATGCTTATTGAGATTCCAAGTTAAGTAGATCATATTGTAGGTCGTTGTAATAAGCATGACATCTTCATACAACCAGTGGGATGCATTTTTTCTAGATACAGGTAAACTATGATCACATAGCATGAAAATTTAAGTAGAAGTATTCTCGTGAGAACATTACACCATTGGAAACTGAGATTGCAGAAATAAAGCAAATCATGAGAATATTACATAATCACCTTCGGAGAAGAGGTGGAGACCAACAGAGGCGTCAACCGAGGACTACAGTGCTCGGATGCGATGATTCCACGCCAGTGGCGCACGAGCTCCGGCGGCGGAGGGGTTTGAGTCGGCGTGGCCGTGTCGGCGAGATCGGAGAGGGAATCGGGGGGCGTGGTGGTTTGGGTGGAGTCGGGTCGGCGAGAGGGCTCAAAAAGGGTTTTGGGACAATTTTGAGTTCAAAAAGGGCTCAAAAAGTTTATTCTACATCCAAATTCTAAAGATAAATTAATTAATTAATTAAAAGTTCAAAATAAAAGTACTAACAGACCAAGCAAACTTTTTTATGACCAATACGTTTTGTTTCGCTCTACCATTTTTTAAGGAATAGATTTAAAATTCTTCGATTACGGGTTATTATTCATGTAAGAATGTTTATTGAAAAAAATTCTTTATATCTAAAAAAACGATATCTTCTTTATATCTAATTATTTATATTTTTTTCCAAAGTTTTCATGTATAGAACTGAATGATATAAACCAATTCATTTCACGGAACAATACTTCGTACAAACCATTTTCTCCACACACACACACAAAATCATCAGGCAAGGTATGTGTATATACGCATACGAATTTGTTCTTAATAATTTTAGATTTATTTTTTTCTCTTTAATAAAAAAATGCGGTTGGCCAGAAAGCAATATTTTTATTAGTCTTTCAACTGCTACGTTATTTTTTCTAAAAAAAGTCAACTTTTAGATGAACACAAAATTCAAATTGTATTCTTATGAATTGGAGCATCGATTGTATGCATATTTTACTAGGATATGGCGAATTGCACACATATTATGTCATTTGTATACGTTTTGGAATAATAAATTTGACAGGTTGTCCATTTATATGCGTTGCAATTTTTTTCAAGGAAAAATGAGACTTACAGAATATAAATAAATTGCAGAACACGACAAAATATTTTTTTTGAAGGCAGTTAATTCGCATCCTTATTTGTGTGACAGTTCGTTTGATTCAACAAATTCCAATCGGATGGTACAAATAGAGAAATTTAAACTCGATAATCCAACAGATAAAACAAACTATAATTATTCACTATTACTATTTTATTTTTAAATTCTTTTTACTCGTTTCGTCAGAGAAGACCATTAAATGCGCCAGTAAGAAAAGTAGATCAAATAATCTGGAGTCCGATTAAAAGAGGGAGAGGGAGGTCAAGGCGGACACTTGGCGAACTAATAGAGCAAGATCTATTGGTGAATAATATACCGAAAGATTTGGTTACTAATAGAGCGGAATGACGTCGTATGATCTATGTAGCCGACCCCACCTAGTGAAATAAGGCTTTGTTGTTGTTGTTGTCGTCGTCTTTTTACTCGTTTCCAGTCGCGTCATATGTTACTTTTTATTTATCTGATTGACGTGTTTTATTACACCCAGAAAAGTCAAATATCTTATCGTCGCAGATCATTCAATCCAATTGAAGAGCGGATTTAACTTTCTTTTTACATAATTATTATTCAACCCAATTTAATGTGAAATCCACAACAAATCTAATTTTGTGTTGGAGACGCCACGATCCAAACACCGAGAAACGTGACATAAAAATTGAGTGGTTCCATGACATGTGCCGACAAATTCCACCCAATCAAAGCAACGTGATGCCGTCGCACTCATCGTTTAAAATTCTCAACCGATATTTCGTATAATTGTGATCTAAACTAAAATAAAACAAGGCGTGAAATATTCTCGTTAGTTTATCCATTTCCACTTGAGAAAAAGCGAGCAGAAAGAGCGCTGAATGGACTCCTTTTTCTGACAGTGTAAAGCGAGTCCTTCCATTAGATCCACCCGAAATCTTCGCCAAGATCTCGACTTTAACAGGTTGGTCTGCGCTATTCTCGCTTCGACATTTTTGTTCGGCGTTTCTTCTTCGGTTGTTCGCTTCGGTGCCCGTTTTCCTGATAGTATCTAACAAAATGATACCGTTTTGAGAATTTGCTCGTTTTCGTGCCCAAAATGTGAGATCTTGGTGTCGCCTGCGAGGAGTTGGAGTTGGTTTGTCTCGTCGGTGATCGGAAAATAGAGGTTTTTCTTTTGCGACCCCGATCGTAATTTTCTAGCGTGGAAGTTCAATTCAGATGGTTTTTTCCCGGGAAAGGACAATTGGCACGGTGTCGGCAGTTAGTTTTCTGTAGAAGTTTTCTGTTTTCTGAGAGTAAGAAGGAATTCCTTTTCACCTTTTTAGTTCAGATTGATACCAATGAACCCTGGAGCAGATTGCAAAGTCTGGACGTTGGAAGCAGCGCAGGCCTTACACTTGAGTCACGCGCTGAATTACTATGCAGATGTTGAGATTTGTTCCTGTCATTAGAAATCGAAGCTTGCAGAGTAGGGATTCTGAGGATGTAGCACTTTCACAACAGTTAAAAAATTTTAGGAGCTGCTGCTAACACAGCAATTGCAATCACATGAGCAAATTGCCTGACGTCCATGACATTGGCAGTAGTAAGATCACGCCAGTCCAATTTACCTCATTTGCTTACTTGTCGTCTGACATTCTGACTTGCTTCACATGGGTATGCCATAGGTGCTAGCTTGAGATAACGAAAATGAATTTAGCAACATTAGCATTTTAACGTCTAATTAATTCACAGATGGCGTGAACAGATTCGTATGCATAATCTTGATACAGTCACAGAATCCTTGATTTAATGGATGGCAGAAAAATTATATTTGATTTTTTTTTAAGTCTTGGTTTCTTTCCCTTGTGATACCATTGTAAGCTTAGGAATGTTGTCAATATTTTCTGTCCTTTATTAAATATTTTGAACAGTTCTCAATTAAGTTATGTGCATTCTTTTATGCTTTTAGATTATGATATTTGGATTTAGAAATTGACATGAGGGTTATGCAAGCAGCTATGTCAACGCAATCTAAGATGTCGGATGCACTATCACGAAGTGACTACTCGGCCAACAATAGTTTGAGAATCGAATCATTCTCAGAAGAGAAGGACATGGGACTTGTGCCAGAGACTGGTTGCCTCTCCATAATTGTGCTTGGTGCTTCAGGTGACCTTGCCAAAAAGAAGACATTTCCAGCGCTCTTCAACCTCTTCCGGGAGGTTTGTTTCATTGATTAACCATTCAAATTCATTAGGATGTCAATTGTGCTTAGCAGGTCAAATGTAAAATATGTTCATGACATTTTTAGCAGAAACGTGTACTTGTTGTCATCACTTTGTGTTACTGTAGAGAACCAATTCATACTTGATGATCGAAATTATTTTCAAGATCATTTGTTATTGGCCATTTGAGATAATGTAATAATATTTCTTTATGTTATTTGGACATCGCATGGGGCATTTAGGCATGCCTTATTAAAGTAATTTTGTTCCCATATCCAACAGCATTAGGTTAATATTTGTCCACATATGTATTAAGGATGTCCCCACCTAGTGGGATAAGGCTTTGTTGTTGTTGTTGTTGTATATGTATTAAGGATGTCCCCTATCAAAATCCTGCATCAGTATCAACGACGTACACACCATAGCATATGGAGGAACTTTGAGCTTTCCTCCCCTCATGATTTAGTATGTTTCTAAGGTCTTTAATTGTTGATGACTTTTCTTTTGCTACGATACCATATTCCACCTAAATTAATACATTTGTCACTTACCAACAAGAGTTGGTTCAGGTGGTAAGCATTTTTCTTTCGCTTATGCAAGGTCCTTATCATCTGCTTCTGGGAGAAATTGAAGAATTTCTTAGTAATCCTACCAGATCAATTCGTTTCCTAGTCACCACACAGAGATTTTTGAAGGAGGGGAGATTACGTAATAAATCAACAAAATCCAAAGTCATTTTTGCATTCCCCTTCCAGTTTACCTACCACTGTACTAGAGTGAATATGATCTCCACCAGACATATGCTATGCTTTAGCTAGGAGCAAGAACTTCTTGGAACAGTTGGAATATTTTGTTTCCGGAGAGAAGAACTAATTTCAAACTTGTTGTTTATCTAGGAACTTCGAATCCTATGGATGAGGTATATGGTTTCTATGGAACCCATTGAATTTCATTCTTAAAAGGAACTATCAAGTTCAACTCCTTGTATATAAGAAAAATTTCCGTTGTGATCTTCACTCAACATAGTTAGGCGTGCGATTTGCAACAATCCAAATTAGTCTAGGCAATTCTCTTGGATATTAGGATCCTAGCGCAACTCTCCTAAATACTAGGGTGGCCACCAAAGAAATTAATACATTTGTTAGCTTATACAATAATATGGCACACAAGAAGTAGCTGTGGGCCTATGGTTTTCAGTAAACATTGTTGAATTACTTCATCATCTTTTTCTTAGTTTCTCCTTCAACCTTCCTTGAACTATGATTTATTTCCTAACAAACCTTAAATTATTAAAATGCTCACCTCCTCAACTATTCAACTTTTCCACTTTAGCTCAATACCAACTTTTTTTGTTAACTTTAACACTTCTATTTATGAAATTACATTTTTAACCTTTATTATGATTTAAATTTAAAATGAAAAATAAACTTTTAATGGTAACCAATGTTATCTTTTTAGTTATTTTGGTTTTTTCAACCTCAAATATACAACAACAACAACAACAACAACAACAAAGCCTTATCCCACTAAGTGGCAACCTCAAATATATTTTAGTTTATTTAATTATGTTCCCTAAATAGTAATAAAGGTAGACTTGTAGTTATATAAATAGAAGAAAGAAAAACTTAGCAGAAAAGCGATGGAGGGGTAAAACAGAAAAGTTGGAATAGTTCATGAGAGGTAAGTGAGTTAGTTTAGTGAGGAACATGAAAACAGCTTATAGTTGAAAGGAAAATGGAAATAACATTTTTTTAGTGGTCCTGCTTCCTTAACATTTGATTTGTAAAAACTACACATGCTAGTTTTGATCAATTTCATGTATTCAACTGTTCAGCTCTTCAGCAAATGGAAATCAAGCCAAAGTAGTACTTGCACTGACTCTGAGCACTGAGAAATAAATCACTCTTAGCTTGCAAAAGATCATTGAGAAAACTACTTAATTTGATTGAATCACATTGTCACCAGATGAAAGTAATTAGAGGAAGCCATATAAAGTAATGCATTAACAATTTAAAATGCTCATATGATGTAAAAAATTTATGACATGTAATTGTCCACAACATTGAGCTCTAGATATCAGTTCGATGAATTATATAAATGAAATTGATTCTAAACGATGCACACATACTTTTCTTGAATACTATATGGATGTACTTTTATTGTGTTCGTTGTCATAGTTGTCTGAGCATTTGAATTTTTTCTTTTATCTTTTACATCGTTATATATTTAAGACATCACCATCACCAGGGTTTCCTTCAAGCCAATGAAGTCCACATATTTGGTTATGCTCGGACTAAGATTTCAGACGATGACTTGAGGGATCGCATAAGCAGGTGATATCGTATTATTCAATGAGCTTTCTTGCTGAAAAAGACACTTTCTTTTTGTTGTCTTTCTTGAATTACGTTTCTGCAGTGACTTACATTTCAATAATATTTACTCTACAGATACCTCGTCCAAGGAAAAACTGTTTCAACTGAGTTTTCGGAGGATCTGTCAAGGTTTCTGGCATTGGTAAATCAGAGTTGTCTGAACTCTCATGTTTGCATCATATTTTACTATTGTATGGTAACATAGACAACTTTTACTCAACAGATAAAGTATGTTAGTGGAGGATATGACAGTGAGGATGGATTTCAGTTACTGAATAAGGAAATATCTGAGCATGAAACCGCAAAAAATAGTCAACCAGGAAAATGCCGCAGACTCTTTTACCTTGCACTTCCACCTTCTGTTTACCCTTCTGTCTGCAGAATGATACAAGGTTACTGCACAAACAAATGTAAGCTTCTTACACACATAACTCAGTATGAAGGCTTCAACTGTCGCCAAGTTATGAATTTTCATATTCCCATTTACTTGATTATTTATCTTTTGAAATACCATAATGTGTTTCTACTTTCTCGCAAATGATTTGAATACTTGCACTGACTTTATATTCGAAATATCACATACTGGCACCTAACTGAATGTCTGAATGGAAATTTGAAAATTTTAGTATTTAATTAGTATAATTCAAATTACTAAGGTTGTACCATTTAGTGTATTTAAGATATTAAGTAAGATGTTCCTAGTTATATGACTATAAATAATATCCAAGATTTCTTCTGGCTATGACCCATGGGAAGTGTGTGTGTGACATTAAGAATGAGAAGTGGACATGCACTGGGTTTAGGAAAGTTTTCAGACATCTGGAAACACAACCAATGATATTTACAAATGTAAACAACAACAACAACAAAGCCTTATCCCACTAGGTGGGGTCGGCTACATGGATCATACGACGCCATTCCGTTCTATTAGTAACTTGTGTGAAATATTCCTTATGGCATGATGGTTCTCTCTGGACAGTGTTAACAAATCCTTATCAATTGGTTATTTTGTTGTATACTTAAATGTTGATACTTCTTCAATGCAACATTCAATGAAACTGTCCAAGGAATTCTGCTGCTTCTGTTTGAAGCTGTGTAAAATATAGCACCTCTATCAATTTGTAATCCAGAAATGTATTTTTAATTCTGTCATGATTATGTTCAATATATTTCCCAACAAGAAATGAAGAGTTAACATGGAGGAAAAATATTCCTTTACAATGGTTACATCTCATTTGTGAATATCATATTGGTCAAATGTCCATTCAAATAATGTGCCTACTTTCATTTTAAGATCATGTTCATTACAACAACAACAACAACAACAAAAGCCTTATCCCACTATGTGGGGTCGGCTACATGGATCATACGACGTCATTCCGCTCTATTAGTAACCAAACCTTTCGGTATATTATTCACCAATAGATCTTGCTCTATTAGTTCACCAAGTGTCCGCCTTGGCCTCCCTCTCCCTCTTTTAATCGGACTCCAGATTATTTGATCTACTCTTCTTACTGGCGCATCTAATGGTCTTCTCTGAACATGACCAAACCATCTCAAACGATTCTCTACCATTTTCTCACTAATAGGAGCCACTCCGACTCGTTCACGTATATGGTCATTCATAATCTTATCTAATCTTGTATGACCACACATCCATCTCAACATCCTCATTTCGGCCACCCCCACTTTACGTTCATGTTGTCCCTTCATAGCCCAACATTCACTACCATATAACATTGCTGGCCTTATAGCAGTACGATAGAATTTTCCTTTAACTTTATTGGGTACTTTTCTATCACAAAGAACTCCAGTGGCTTTCCTCCACTTACACCAACCAGCTTGAATTCTATGATTAACATCGTCATCAATCTCACCATCTTGTCTTATAATTGATCCTAAATATTTAAACTTTGTCACTTAAGGAATTATATCATCCCCTAGCCTAATTTTCAAATCGTCTCTAAGTTGTTTATTTGTGAAATTACTATGCATATATTCTGTTTTATTCCTACTTAAACGAAAGCCCTTTGACTCCAACGTATTTCTCCATATTTCCAATTTTGTATTAATCTCTTCTCTTGAATCCGCTAAAAGTACTATATCATCCGCAAATAGCATGCAATTAGGTACCTCCTATGTGATACTCTCGGTTATAGCATCGATAACCAAGTTAAATAGATACGGGCTTAAAGCTAATCCTTGATGTAGGCCAATTCCTATAGAAAATTCATTTGTCTCACCTCCGGGTGTCCTAATCCTAGTCAATGCCCCATCGTACATATCTTGTATTACCTTAATGTAGGCAACACTCACCCTCTTCTTTTGCAAGGCTTTCCAAAGTACATCCCTTGGTACCCGATCATACGCCTTCTTTAAGTCAATGAAAGCCATATGTAAGTCTCTTCTCCTACTTCGATACTTCTCCATCATCCCCCTTAGTAAATAAATCGCCTCTGTAGTGGATCTTCCTAGCATGAACCCAAATTGTGTTTCAGAAATACTAGTCTCCATTCTCAATCTATGCTCAATCACTTTTTCCCATAATTTCATTGTGTGACTCATAAGTTTAATCCCTCTATAATTTGCACAATTCTGAATATCCCCTTTATTTTTGTAAATAGGAACTAATGTACTTAATCTCCAATCATCATGCATCTTTTTCGATCGTAAAATCTCATTAAATAGTTTACACCACAACACACATTTTTTTCCTAAACATTTCCAAACTTCAATCGGTATACCATTCGGTCCAACGGCTTTACCATTCTCCATTTTCTTAAGAGCTTCGCTAATCTCCGAGACTCTAATTCTACGATAAAATGACCTATTAAGCTCACATTCGCTAACTGTCAAGTCCTCCAAATCACAACGGGAACCTTCACATCCATCATTAAATAGCTTATAGAAATATTCTTCCCATCTGTTCTTAATATCTCCTTCAGTAACTAAAACCTTGTCAACTTCATTTTTTATGCATCTTACTTGGTCCAAATCGATCGACTCATTCTCTTTATTCCTTGCAATCTTATAAATTCTTTGTTCACCAGCATTTGTCCCTAACTCCTTATAAAACCCATCATATGCTTTAGCACGAGCATCACTAACTGCCTTCTTAGCCTCCCTTTTCGCCAAACGATACTTTTCCCAATTGTCAGAACTATTGTCCAAGTGTATCGCCTTGAAACAATTCTTCTTATTACGCACATTTTCTTGGACCTCCTCATTCCACCACCAAGTCTCCTTATCTTGTGGTCCAAAACCTTTTGATTCTCCTAAAATGGCTTTAGCAACCATTTCAACCTTTTTTGCCACATTCTCCCACATGATACTAGTATCTCCTTCTAACTCCCACACACTTTCCTCTAATAACTTACTTCTAAAAGTCTCTCGCTTCTCCCCCTTTAACTGCCACCACTTGATCTTTCGATCAAAAACTGTTCGAGATTTTAATTTTATACATTTTATTTGCATATCAAGAACTAACAATCTATGTTGTGTAGTCACCCCATGCCCAGGAATTACTTTGCAATTAGTACAACGTCTTTTATCAGTATTTCTTGTCAAGAAAAAATCGATTTGAGACCTATGAGTTCCACCTTTGTATGTGATTAAATGTTCCTCTCTCTTCCTAAAACAAGTGTTGATAATCTTAAGGTCGTATGCTAAAGAAAAATCAATAATAGTTTGTCCTTCCTCATTCAACTCCCCAAAACCAAAACCACCATGAACCCTTACATGTGGTCCTGCCTCTTTACCAACATGTCCATTAAGATCTCCCACAATATAAACTTTCTCGGTTGTTGGTATACTTTCAATCAAACCCTCCATATCTGCCCAAAACTTCTCCTTGAGATGTGATTCTGCTCCTACTTGGGGTGCATATGCACTAATAATGTTCATAGTCTCCTTTCCAACAATTACTTTCACGGATATGATTCGATCCTCAATCCTTTTAACTTCCACAACATTCTTCCTCCATTCTGCATCCGCGATAATACCAACACCATTCCTTCCATTTACCTTACCTGTGTATCAAAGTTTGGAACCATTTAACCTAATCTCTTTACTTCCCTCTCATACTCATCTAGTTTCTTGCAAGCATAAGGTACTAATCTTACGCTGGTCCATTACTTGTGCCACCTCGAGGCGCTTCCCATTCAACGTCCCAATGTTCCAAGAACCTAATCTGACCTTAGTCTCATGAACTAGCTTCTTTAACCGCCTCCGTCCATTAGAGTGCGGTAACCCTTGCTCATTTAACACTGCATTCAAGCGAGGATGCAGCGGCTCTTGCTCTCTTATCACTGTACCCGAGCTGTACAGCGCGTTACTTACGGGTAACGACCTAGCATTAACACAATATATTCGTTGATCCATGTTCATAAAATTCGACAGGATTTTATGCTGGCTGTCGGGGCCTAACACAACCCTCCTCCTTTATCCGGGCTTAGGACCGGCTATAAAATATAGGCGGAGTTTTTAAGATCATGTTCATTATACGTAGAAAATATTTCAGCAATCACGCCTGTAAGGGGCCAGTGTATGTGTATAGCCACTACATGTAGAGAGGCCAATGTATGTGTACAGACACTATGTAGAACATGCATCTTGGGCCATTGGAAGGCTATAGACATGACATAGTACATACACTACCAATATATACGCCCAAAAGAGTTTGGTTATACATAAGTGGCTACCCAAGCATTATGGCTTTAATACTTTGGCCATTTTGTGAGGGAAGCATAATTTGGGTTGTGTCATACTGTCACCTTTCATTTGAAATCTGATTAGATTAAAGACAAGTGGACTCTCCAAGTCTAAATTATTTGCATGTAAAGTTGTTAGTAAATGTCTTGAGTCTCGTGGCTATAGAGATAGTATAGAGTTAAGTAATTAACTATATGCTAATCCTGTTAAATCTTCAGGTTCCAAAGTTTTATTTACATGTATGTATTTCTTGATGTTAATATGTCAAGATTTCCATCTAGTCCTTTTTTTCCTCAGAAACTGATAAGTTTTGAAGCAATGCCATCAGTTTTGCTTGTGCTAATAAATATCATATTTTCAGCTGATCTTAGTGGGTGGACACGAGTTGTAGTAGAGAAACCATTCGGCAAAGATTTACAATCTGCAGAAGAGTTGAGTGCGCAGCTTGGAGAGCTGTTTAATGAACAACAGCTTTACCGAATAGATCACTACTTGGGAAAAGAGTTGGTTCAGAACCTGGTAGTTTTCTGTAACTGGCCAATTAAGTTACTTTTGTAAATCATAAACTCATGATTCCTTTATCTGATATGCAGCTGGTGTTGCGGTTTGCAAACCGTGTCTTTCTGCCTCTTTGGAATCGTGATAACATAGATAACATACAGGTAATTTCCTTCTCAAACCTAGTCAATTGGAAACTCATGTTTTGTTGACAAAATCTCCAGGACATAATTATCTTGTGTGATGATACACTCATGATTTTTTTTAGTTGTAGCATTACATAGGTTACTCTGATTTGTAGGTTAAGCACGGAAGTGAATTCCCAATAGTCGTTTCTCTAACCAAGTTGCAATGGAAAATTTTAATAGACTACTGAATTTTTCATAGCATTGACTTAACTGTCCATTCTTCTTTTCTGAGAGCAACTGTCCATTCTTCTTAAGTTGAAGCAATGAATGCTACCTTATCTAGGATAAAGAGTCTGTTTACCTCTATGAATAACATCAATAAAAAGACTTGTCTTTTCTTTCTTGAATATTTTCTTCTTTGAAGTGAACTGCTAAAACATAAATCTTATAGTGAGAATGCAGATGTATTTGGAACTTGTAATGTTTTCACCTCTAAGATTGACTTCTGTTGTACAGATTGTTTTCAGGGAAGATTTTGGAACTGAAGGTCGAGGAGGATATTTTGATGAATATGGGTATGTTCCTTTTAGGCATTTCTAAAACAAAAACCAAAAGTGCGATTGAACGATTAGCAATTTAGCATGACGAAAAGGTGGGTTATGCATTGTGAATCCAATATGGTTTATGACTCTAAATTGTGTAATCTTTTTTCCCTGCAAACCTTCTACATGATGTTTGTTCATGGAATTAATTCGTTGGACTTCCTATTTTTCTGTGTGAATCCGTCTCCATTTTCCGGCGAGCTCAAAATTTCAGAAACCATTGCAAATTATTGTATAGCCCCAAATTATGTTTACAAATATTTATTATAGTCTAACGTGATGATTGCTTGTTGTTTTAAGGTTTTGCTTTTTTCCAAGTTAAATGATCAATTTTGATTGTTTTGCAGAATAATTCGAGATATTATTCAAAACCACTTACTTCAGGTAATTGAAACTAGAAATTTTTATTATCTGCTATGGACCCAACTTCAAGTTGAATACTACTGATTGCTGTCTTTTAAATCCTCTATCATATGCTGGTGAATGGACATGAAGGATTGTCAGATGCATTGTGTATTAAAATTATGGACAAGAGAGCATGTCTTGCATGCCTAGACAGTTCTTGTGCTAGCACATGTTCATGAATTCGTCATTTTTTAAGGAGGTCATTTTATTTTACTGTTCTGTGCTCAGAGTACAAATATGCAGGGTGAAGAAGAAGACGTTAGAGAATGTTTAACCGCCAATTGTTTCTTAGAGAACGCTCTCAAAAAAAGTTCTTAGAGAATGTTTATACTATTTGTAACCATCCATTTTATTAAAGACTGTTATACTACAAAAATGTACAAACAAAATTCAGTTCCTCGTCCACTCCCACCCTGTTCTCAACCATTATTACAATGATTTCAACGTATAACCTTTCACGCCTAAAAATACATCCATTATGTTGGACCCAAATAGCCCATAAAAAAGTGAAAGGCCACACACTACGTCTTCTTGTGATGTACACCTGGATTCCATAACTGCCAATCTGTTGAATAAGGGTGATGACTTAAAGGGACCATTTGAAAGTAAGTGGTCCTCTTGTATAATTATCAGATATTCCGACAATGAAGGAGCTAACAAATTTGAAGTGTTAACCTAACAGTGAACAAACTAGTAAGAAGGCTTTCATGAACCAATATTTATGGTGAATCATGTTATCTGTCCTCATTGTCTAATCGAGCTGACTTTCTGATTATTAGAATTTAATAATCTTGTTCGCATTATCAGGTTTCTGAATCTGTTTTATTTCATATGGAAATCTGTAAGCATGACCACATGAGGCTAGTGCCAATAGTCAATATCTCAGTGGACTGTGAAAATTTGATGAATTGTATAACTTTGATAAGTAATTGTTAACATTAAAGCAATGACACGCATCCATGGGGATATGCTGGTTCAGGCATCCATCAGAATAATACAGTTTTTCCCTTATTACTTTGTCTTCTGATTGTTAGCATTGCCTAACGTGGAAAATTACTAACGCCTGTAGTAAATGAGAATAATGTGGACCAATGACTGTAGTCAAAATATACTAGTGTTTCTAGAAAATATCTGATCAGACTAGTTTCCATCATCAGCATCATTATCTCAGTCTCAGTCTCAGTCTCAAGCTACTGTTTCAGTTATATTTATCATTATTTTGGTTCCTCACTATCATATATCATCAGTTTTGCTTTATTTTCATTCAGATGGGTAAAAGTTTGTATGGCTAGTTTAGCTTTAAACAATATTTCTGCAGGTTCTTTGTTTAGTTGCCATGGAGAAACCTGTTTCCCTCAAGCCTGAGCACATAAGGGATGAAAAAGTGAAGGTGATAACTCATCATATGCAGTGAGCATTTGGTTTTGCAAACTCAATCCATAAACAGATGAATTGTTTCCTTTCCTTTTCAAGAAATTACTACACCATTTACTTTTTTTATCATTTTGAATTTTGGACTCATCTACACTCTCATGAAGGAAACAAAATTAAATTGGTGCTTTGTAGTTACATCGTATTTCATGTCACAGGTCCTTCAATCAGTCCAACCAATAAAGTATGAGGAGGTAGTGCTTGGACAATATGAAGGGTACAAAGATGACCCAACAGTTTCAGACAGCTCGAACACTCCTACTTTTGCTACTGTTATCTTGCGGATACACAATGAAAGATGGGAAGGCATGTCATACATTTGAGTAGATTTATCATTTACATATATACTAAATGCAGTATAGTTTATGGTTGAGATGCAGGTGGATTTAACAAGTATGTTGTATCTTGGATTATTACATTATATTTTTGCTCATATCTCTAATAGTTCTTATCAGAAACAAACTTTCCTTGTAGGTGTCCCTTTTATACTCAAGGCCGGAAAAGCTCTAAATTCAAGAAAAGCAGAAATCCGTGTTCAATTTAAAGATGTGCCTGGTGATATCTTTAAATGTATGACTTTTGGAATATTATTACCTGGGCAACTCTTTTAGGTTTTTATGTTAGTTGTAAAGACCGTTGGTTCATAGTGACCTATATTTTATATATAACAGAATAGAATGTTATGCATATGGCTCTAAAAAAATATGTTTTCTATTTTTATGGTATCGCAAAGGCAAGAAGCAAGGAAGAAATGAGCTTGTCATACGCCTACAACCATCAGAAGCCATGTATATGAAATTAACTGTAAGTGCTTGTTTTCCTTAGAACCTTAAGTATATTATTTGCAACATGAGATTATTGTATTCGTTCGAGCTTAATCATATTTTCATATATCCATTTTTAATATGTAAGATGTATCTTATTATGTCAGGTATTTGTGTTAGACGTTGTAATGCATCTAACCTGTTAAATATGTAACTGCTTCTCTCAAATACTATGATGATCCCTATAGCTTTATATACTTTGTTAGTAAATCACATGGGTGATAATGCTGTGAGAACTTTTGTTGGAGAAAAGGCCTTGGTGGTTTTGATAATAGGTTATCACACGTCTATCATTAGGTAGCTCATGACATGTTCATTAAAAATGCATCATCCAATTTTAAATTGAAATAACCACATTTACGAATTAGTCTTGTTGTGTTCTTGTATCGCATGGTTAATTATCGTCATGTTGGTGTTAATAGTTCTTGGCATGGTTGATATTTGCATCATGCTCTAGTTAAAACTTATATTTATTATTAAGATTATAAATATAATGATGTTGTTCTTCGTATTTACTTCAGCTTTTAAAAGAATTTATTAGCACATCTAGTTTCATAGGGTATCAAAACCAGAGATTCTGAGTTCAGCTTGTATTAGAAAAATATTTTCTCCCTTAATTGACCACCTAGTGTGCTGGGTTTGATAAAAAAATGACAGCAGTCCACAGGAATGATAAGATTATAAATATAATGATGTTACTCTTCTTATTAGTTTAAAATTTTAAAAAAATTATTAGCACATCTAAATTCACATTTATCTTTGCCAACTCATAACCTGCCAACTTGAATACCTCCCCCTTCTTGATTATGCTTACAGATGAGGACTTTTAATTGTTATGTTTGCTTGTACAGGTGAAAAAGCCTGGATTGGAGATGTCAACTATACAAAGTGAGCTAGATTTGTCTTATGGGCTTCGGTATCAAGATGTCAAGATTCCAGAGGCATATGAGCGCCTAATCTTGGACACGTATGCTTGATGCCCTCGTTTGACATTGTATCTTGATGTTGTTTTTTCTCCTCTTCCTCAGTATGCATAACATGTCACATGATAATATAGATCACTCGTATTTTGACTTTCTCATGTTGGGGGTATCTGAGCCTTTATTCTCCTTTTTCAAAATTGAAATGCATACGCATTTTCATCTTTTGATGCAGAGAACAGTCAACTAACATATCAGATATCATTTTCTGCAGGATCCGTGGAGACCAACAACATTTTGTACGCAGAGATGAACTGAAGGTTTGCGTTGATATTGTGAAGCCTCATTACTGCTAAATGGCCATCTCCAAGTGCCAAAATTTCCATTCTTTTTATTTGGACTTGACTGAATATGTGCAATTGATGTTTTCAGGCTGCATGGGAGATTTTCACTCCTATGCTACACAGTATCGACGCAGGGGAGATGAAGCTTTTCCCCTACAAGCCAGGCAGCCGTGGCCCGGTGGAGGCAGATGAACTGCTTGCTCACTCGGGCTATATGCAGACCCATGGTTATGTATGGGTACCTCCTACTATATGATACTACAAAATACATGTTTAAGGTGCTTTGTTGTGTAACTTGTTGCAGTCTTATGCATACAGACATGCTATATTGTCAGTCTGTTTCTGGAGATGGAAAAAAATGCAGCGTATGCGCTCGGTGAATAAATTGTTACTTCATGTGGATTCATCCTTTATGTTCAAATAAGGGAGCACTGTTGTGATTTTGAAGGATCTTTTTCCTTTGGTTATCAGAAGAAAAGTTTGATCAATGAAAAATAATATTTTTCAATTTGTTCTTTTATTATCATAATAAAAGTATATGTTTACTACGAGCTGGACTTAGCACCAGCTTTTTCACTAGTGCAGTGTAGAGCAATTTGCAATGTGCTCAAAGGAAAATGTTAGATGAATTTATGAGATTGATAGCAAGCACTAAATCCACCACAAGGCTAAAAGCATCATGGAAATTAAGTTCCATGTCCTTTTAACTCAACAACAACAACAACAACAAAGTCTTATCCCACTAGGTGGGGTCGGCTACATGGATCATACGACGCCATTCCGCTCTATTAGTAACCAAACCTTTCGGTATATTATTCATCAATAGATCTTGCTCTATTAGTTCGCCAAGTGTCCGCCTTGGCCTCCCTCTCCCTCTTTTAATCGGACTCCAGATTATTTGATCTACTCTTCTTACTGGCGCATCTAATGGTCTTCTCTGATAATATATTAAATGTCATTCAACTTTAATATTTTTTTATTTAACTTTGTAATTAGATTGTTTTTCATTTTTTAATTTGTTTCACGAAGTGCTTTTTTTATTTGTGATCAGCCGTTTTCTTGATTGAGGTGTCAGACGTGTCCACGTCCACGCGACTTACTTTTGTTTTTAATCACGCCACATCAATAAGTTGCTTCCACAAGAACACAATCAAGAAATAGTTGATCACATGTGATAGTTGATAAAATAAATTAAAAGATGAAAATTATAAAATGAAGTTGAAACATAATGCTCAAAAAGTTATTAAAGTTGGAGAGTATTTACTTAAATTTATCCTTTTAACTCATGTAAGAAACTTATTAGCAGCAAAAGTTTCTCCTTTTATGGGTGTCATATGTAAAGTGAAAACATACTCTAAAATGTTTGACAGTATACAACTCGAGCGATTTAGATCTTCATGAAACAAAACTAAAGTTAAACCTAATTTTTAATACTGCGTGGCTAGGGTTTGCTTCAAATCCTGAATGATACCCTAATCCTGCCATATTTAAACTAAAACTCGGATAACGAACCAGATGAACATACGGATGGTAAGGAATACGAAATCGAAAACCACAATTGGAGCAGAAAATGTAATTGCATTACAAGGTCGCAATTAAAAAGCCGAAGAAAGTTAAAGTTGACAAATAACGAGGACCACAAAACTCCACAACGCGAGTTGAGTCTACTCCTTTTGTAACAAATATAATGTTTAGGTAAAAAACATGGGCATGAGAAGTTATAAAAGATTAAGCCTCCGTTTTACATCAGTGCACCCAAAAGACTTCTAGGTTGCATTCGTTTTTGTTTGCTCAAGGAGTGAGCAGTTTCTCGATAATCTTCCGTAGGGCCGGTGCACTTGAGGTGCATTTCTGGTCTGTAAAACACGACCGCCCTTCCTCTGCTGCCCGGCAAAGTTGTGGATCTAGTGGGACCTTACCAAGAAATGGAACGCCCATCTCCATGCACATCTTTGCAGCTCCGCCACTGCTGCTATCGAATACTTCACTGCAGGAAACCAAAGATAGCAATTCTGGAGCTTTCGTTCTAATACAATTCAGGGCCCATTCTGTGACATCACTCTCTTCTCCAAATTCATTGGCCTTGATGAACTTGAAATCAGATATCGACTGTCTCAAACCACTCATGTTTTCAACGACTCCTAGAACTTTGATGCCAACCTTTTTACAAAAACTAATCTCCTTACGAACATCAATCAAAGATACCTGCTGTGGAGTTGTTACAATGATGGCACCATCAATGCCTGTAGCTTGCAGGAATTGCACTATTGAAATGTGTTCATCTGAAGTCCCAGGTGGAGCATCTACAACAAGATAATCAAGCTCTCCCCAATCCACATCCTTCAGAAATTGTTTGATAAGCCCATTCTTTCTAGGACCCCTCCATATGACAGCCTCATCAGGATTTGGGAGCATGAAACCTATAGACATGACACCAAGGTTCGATTCGACGTAGACAGGCGACCAACCAAGATTGCTTTGGTGAATATCCTGTCCTTCAAGTCCCAACATCTTGGGGATGCTGGGTCCACATATATCTATATCGAGCAGGCCAACTTGGTAGTCCATGTCAGCCAATGCAAAGGATAGCTGGGCTGAGAATGTACTTTTACCAACCCCACCCTTCCCAGAAAGAACCAGTATCTTATGTTTAATTGTCGCAGTCCGTTCAGCAATAGCCACCAAATCTGCAAATTAAAAGGAAAAGAAAAATGCACATAGGCATGAAATGATCTCTGTTAACATTCATGTGACATTCAAAATGGCATAAGTTTCACTAAACATGGGTCCTGACAATCTCTTTCTATACTTTTTCACACCCAGAATGACACTTTACACATTAATTGTGGTGTTGCAATTACATTCTAAAGATATAGCTTGAAGATAGTTTCATCGAGGGATGAGACAAACCATACATGGATGAAGAGACTTAACCACACACGATATGCAAAGGGAATACCTAAGTTTCCATGATTATGGTGACAATGTAACATTCACAATATAAGGTGATCCTGATATGATGAAATGATTGAAAATCACAGTTATTGAAATATCCTGCTGGGCAAACTTACAAGACTTTTTTTTTTCTTAAACAATAGATTGGAACATTTTCCATGCATATAATCTTTTTGAGAGCAAAAATCCATGCATACAAGTGGTGGTGATTTTAATGTGTACAAATAGCATCAATGCTCACTGTTTCAATGGGCGATGTCAATTTCTTTTTGACAGGGCATTGTCAATGAAAAAAATGCATGGTACACTGAAAGTATAATCTAGAATGAGAAAGTAAGAGTTATTTCAATCTTTTTATTTCGAGAAAGGGGAGAGTTGCTTCAAAACACTCTCAGACGAGGCGGCAACAACAACAAAGCCTTATCCCACTAGGTGGGGTCGGCTACATGGATCATACGACGCCATTCATATTCGTTGATTCATGTTCATGCGATTCGACAGGGTTTTACGCTGGCTGTCAGGGCCTAACACAACCCTCCTTTATCCGGGCTTGGGACCGGCTATAAAACATAGGCGGAGTTTCTCAGACGAGGCAAAAGGAGAAATTATATTTTTACTTCATTTCTTTCCAGACACCTTTATTTCCTGCCAAATTAGAGAAGACTCTTTTTTGCTCTCACTTTTTTTTAGAAGTCTCTCGCTTCGAATTAATCTACTATTCACTTCTTTCTCTCTCTCTTTTTTTTTTGGAGGAGATATTCACTTCTTTCTTGGCATGGATATGTGACGACCGAAAAGGACCAAAACATTCCTAATGGACAAATCAATTGACTGTAATTTGCTAATATCTAGCTAACAAAAACAAAAATAAACTCCCACTTAAAAGAGGAAAAAAACCAAGATAAGCTTCTTGCACACATTATATAAGCTACTAACCACAATCTAGTCTAGAATGCATGAATTACTTGGATGTCAAAAATCTAATGATGATCTGTTACCTATCAAAAAAGTTTTATTTGTTACCTATCAATTACAATACACCAGTGGAACCACATAGACCCAGTTATTTGCCAAATTGTTTATCGAAATCTAGTCGAGAATGCATGAATGACTCAGATGAACAGAATCTGAAAATGATCCATCAACCATTTTAAAAAAATCTTCTTGTTACTTATAGGTATTCTGGTTTCAATTTCAATTATAATCCATCAGCTGAACCAATAGATCCACTTCTTTTCCAAATTGTTTATAAAGCATACAAAAAACAAAAATGCCAAAAGGAGCAACATTGCTATCTATATGAGTTGAATGGTTAAATTTCCAATATAAAATGCTCGAGAACTGGACCAAAATTAAAGCATGAAGTCAAACCAAATTTCAATGAAAAAAAAAAAGCCAAACTGATATAAAATGGTGCAAAAATGAACTTTAGGGTGGAAAAAGATACCAGGATCAGGGCCCTTGGGTGCAGTAGCACAAATCTGCTGATTGGGACACCCAGCGCAGGCATCTGACTTCCCCGCTGACTCCGATTGTGGCCCAGGGCAATCTGCAGAGAAGACCATTACAAAATGACAATGAACTAAAGGGTTCCAAACAATCAAAAATGGAAACTAGAATCATATACTTCTCTAACTTCAAACTATCATCTCCACATCACATGAAAGAACACCAAGCTACACAAGAGAGAGGAAGAAAGCAGGCTTACGCTCGTTGGCATCCTCGGGGATTTCTCCACGATATCCATTATCAGCCATCTTCTCCTCCTTCACTGGGACAGACAGGTTCTTTCCTTTTCTTTCTTACAGTTCCAACGGCTTATTGATTCAAGAACTGCATCAGCAAGGAATAAAAAAAAACCCAATATTGAACACCAGTAGTGGTTGTGCAAAAATTTCAAAAATATCATGAGTTAGAAACTGAGGACAGTTTACAAGATGAGCATTTGATATTCTTCAAACTATTTAGAGTTTTTCCTTCCCCGTATCAACAAAAGATATGAGATCATTGCACTATAGACACAAACGTTTTTTAAAATCTATAGACGCATAAATCAGAAGGAAAAGTTCTTTCTTTTAACCTCAAACATATGACAAACATAACATGCCAAACATCTGTACTGGCCACTTTGTAAGAGAGACTGAGTTAAACTCAAAGGTTTTCCGCGTATCTTGTATTTTCTGCCACTTAAGGAGTGTAGTTCAATAAGTTCAACCCCTGCTGGAATCTATCACTGTTCACAACCAATGGTGTTTCAGCCTGTTGGTTGAAAAAATAAGACCTTTTTAACTTACCTCGACTAGGTGTATGAACTCATGAGCCATGTAAGAAAAAGATACAAGTTTGGTGTTACACAGTGTCAAATGATATGTGTCAATAAAATATCCCACCATAGATAACCTATCTGATATCTGAAAATGGATTTCGCGTTTTCCAAAGGGTACACCAACACACCTAATAAATTTTAAACCGCTGAAATATGACCAGGATTACCAAGATAATTTTATATAGCAGAGGATCAAATACTAGGATTCTTGTCTAGATTATCCAAAAGCCTATTTATTTTCTTTCTTAGAAAGCTAAACACAAACGACACACACTATCGAAGAAAAATTAGATTTTGGATGAAAATGTCGTGGTCTTTCATCCATAAAACGCACCGTCAAGAAATCGAGATTGGGGGCGGGGGTGAGGGAAGGGTGGGGGGCAAATCTAAGAGCCAAAACATTAACTAGGATTTCTGCGGAGATGAGAAGTCTTTAATACTATCTTCATACTATAACAATAAGGAGCAACAGAAATTTAACAAACCTTGAGACCCGGGGAAAGAGACCTTGCTTGATATCCGAACAGTGTAAGCGTCGGAGTCGACCAAGGCAAAATCGAATGGGAGGAGGTATTGAAGGAAGGGGCGGAGGCGGTGGCTTGGGAAGGAGGGGAACAGTGGGAGGAGGGTTCAGGGGTGAAATAGGAGGCTTGAAAAGAGGACATTTTTTTTTTCCTTTTTGGTAAACTCCAGAACTTTATACGGCTTACCGACCTTTTATTTTACTCAAAAAAAAAAACTAGAGAATATCGCCATAATTTATCTTAAATAAATAAATAATAAGATCAGTCGAAAATAAATAATGTGAATTGCATAAAGATAATATTAAATTAATATAAACATATATTATTTCTTAATCCCTAAATTAATAAGAGAAGTCTCGAACCTCATAAGAGAAGTCTTTTAATATTTTTATCCGGCTCAAATGACAGTGCCATGTATATTTTTAAATTAAAGTTTAAGTGATTCAAATAACAATTTTATAAAATTTGGTGACTTTAAAATGAAATAAAATACGTCCAACTTGACATAAATATTATATTCTTAAATGGATGTCATGCCGTTGATAATAAAAAAAATGAGAAAGAAATTAAACCATCTTTCTTCCTTTCATAAATTTTGCGTCGAGAGAAGTTTGACTTTGCTTATATAGTTATATTATTTTGTAAGCAAGTTGAAACCAAGTTTTCAGGCTTCGTTGGTCTGCCCAATTATTTCCCACAGCTGCCGTGTTTCAAGAGTTGTGCCTTACATTGTTTGGCAACCGAAATGGTTCCACCTGACTTTAGCCAGTTCTGTTCAGCCATGTTTGATGAAATCTAAGGCGAAACTCGATTCTATATTCTTTTCAATTCCATTTTTTTTTCTTTTCTTATTTTCTCTCGCACAGACATATACTTATAAAATAATTTATTTATTAAATATATATTATTTATTATAATATATTAATATAATATTATTTCTTACTTGTTATTTCATTGAAACATTTTAATATTTTACTACATATAATTTATTTAAAGCCCAATTATTATATTTAAATAATATATTTTTTAACAAAACTTTTTAAAAATAAAATTTTAATTTTTACTTTTGTTTTTATTTATTAACAATATTTTACTTTATATTCATAATATCAAATTTTATTTTAAAATCCATCAAAAATTAACTCATCATATCTATTTTTTATCACATCAACTACATTTTCCTTATTATCCAATTTCACTCCATCCAAACACACTCCGAACTAAAAAACTTGGTGAAACTCCGGTTCAAATTACCAAATGACGCCTATCCGTCAATGGCCTTCATTCTTGTCTCTTCTTTCTTCATTGTAGCTTGTCAATGGAATTCATTTACGTCTAATAACAACCACTTGTTGTAACGCTATGAGATTTTTTTTTCTTTTGTCTGCTCAGAATTCTATCTCGGTGATACCACTCAATTCTATACCTTGACTTTGACCAGTCAACGAACTGACTTACATAAGCAGAAGACTAATTATAATATTTTATTACAATATACGAAAATTATTATACCATATCTAATAACCTGTGGGTTAGGGCCCACGTCTATACAATAATAAACTCTATATTCATGTGCATATCACCCATCAGAGGAGCCGTCAACTGTCTCACCATCCTCATCACCATCGCCTGTATGGATCCACATACAGGGGCAAAGCCCAATGAGATAACTCAGTACGTAGGGTCACCCATAACATTAGTATAAATTCTATTAATAAACAATTATCTATAAACAATTTATCATTGATTAGGACAACTATATATCTATTAACAATAATCAATTGATCAATCAAAATAAATATCTATACCATTAATTATTGATTATCAGTATCCATTCAATTCAATTCAGTTATCTTAAATTAATAATCAATTGGTCATAACTCAGTGAAGGTCATAATCAACAATTATCAATTATAAATTCTATGAACAATTTATCGATTCAATTATTCATCATCTACTATGGAGTGATTCAATTATCAATCAATCGCTAGGGCGAAATCAATTATCTATCCACCACTAGGGCGCAAATTCGATTATCTCAATTCTATTCAATAATAATTGTCAGCTCAATATCAATTACCTTTAATCAATCATCCATTGGTCATAGATCAGTTAAGATCACAATTTGACAATTAATAATTCAATTAACAATTGATCAATTTTCAATTGGCCAAAAGTCAATGAAGGCCACAATAACAATTATCAATTCAATTCTATTAATAATTTATCAATTCGTTTATCAAGCACAAAGCCTGCAATTTATTATCCATCAGTCATAAGGGCATAATTCAATTATCCAATAGTCACAAGGGCGAAATCGATAATCTATCAACCACTAGGGTGAAATCAATTGTCCATTAGTCACTAGGGTGCAATTCAATCTTTGAAGTTATGATCAACCATTTCAGACGCAATACAAGAGCTTCCTATTATTAAGAGACATCATGACACTTTAATCAATAAGTTTGGGTATGATGGGGGACGAATGATCACACCAAAATAGTTAGCCCGGAGATCCTATCAACCCGAAGGCGCAGTTAGTCCGAAGGCCCTATCAGCCCGAAGGCGCAATATTAGCTTGAAGGCGCAATATTAGTCCGAAAGCCCAATCAGTCCGAATGCGCAATATTAGCCCAAAGACCTAATCAGCCCGAAGACGTAGTTAGCCCGAAGGCCCTATCAGCTCGAAGGCGCAATATTAGCTCGAAGGCCCTATCAGTCCGAAGGCGATATTAGTCCGAAGGCCCAATCAACCCGAAGGAGCAGTTAGCCCGAAGGCCCAATTAGTCCCAGTAGCAATTCAATAAATATGGGCCCAATAAATTTCAACTTTTATCTCAATTACCTATGATGTCTATCTTTAACATTTATGTTAGGTTAAACATGATCCAATCAGAAAATCACTATATCAATATATTAATCGTATGATCATATATGATGATTGTCAATCGGATACGATAATAATTTGATAAGGATCAATCAATAATAAGGTCAATGGATCAATACCATAATCAATATCATGATTAGGTGTAATGACAATGAGAATCAATATGATGGCAATCTAATCAGATATTCTCGTACTAAAATAAATGATGTTAATCAAATGATCGACAATGACTAACAATCTTAACTATCAAGTAGACTATAAAATCAATTCATAAAAATATGGTTTCTATTACAGAATTCGATCCGCATTGATCGTTACCCTGGTTGTGTTAAATGGAATCCGAGCTGGATTCTGTCGTCGTCAGGAATTGTGTATCCAACATAATTTTCGATAATCCTATCTATGTCATTCTTTATTCAATCGATGCAAACAATATATAATATATTTATAATGGAGAAGAGTCATGGGGTTCATGTCGTGAAAAACCGACGTCATGGGGATCCCCCTATGTACCTTAAGTTGGTTGAAAAACCAAATATGTGTTTTGTTGTCTGTGGCACAAACATCGCGACTTTGGCTGATAATTCCTCTTTATTGACTTTCAGAAACCTTCGTCTATCACTTGGATCTTGTTCTCCTCTGTCGAGGCTTCAAAACGATATATCGCACGCACTCTTAGGTGCCTCGGTTTATGAGAAAACGAAGGAGAAATGGGAACTCGTGCTGAAATTTTGTGGAGGCAAGTCTCACTTTCTAACCATCATTTAGGCTCTGTTTATAGCTCTTAATTAAGGTTTTTAACTTATATTGGGTCTTGAGCTATTTCTCCATCAATCATTCTCATCCATCATTAATTACCATTTTCTAAATATTCAGATTTAATTAAATCCGAATTTCACTAATTATTTCATAACTATACTTATAAAAATTCATCTCTACTCAAATTTCTTTTTATCTCATCCATAACTTCTCTCAACCAAACTTTATCAATAACTTATGTTAGTCAAACTATACCTTTATTTTATCTTTTTATTTCTTCATTTTCTCTAGTTTTCGAAATTATTTAATTTCATAATAATTTATCATCTAATTTTTGAATTAAAATAATGATAAATATTATTTTAATGGCTGAAATATTTTGAGACCACAAAACTCTCAATCCTATCCTATTTGAGATTCCTATATTCATTAAATCTTCTTTTGGATTTCAAATCAAATTAAAAAATCTAATCTCAATCTAATTACAATTCCTACTTCCATTAGGATTTAACTTTTTTTCTTTTCCTTTTTTCTTTCTAATCATACTTTTAATCCTACTCTAATTCTAATTCTAATTCTTTCTCCAAGTACGAGTACTTTTTCCTTTTATTCATATTTCATTTCCAATTATATTCATATTCCTTCTCAAATTCCCCTTTTGATCATCTTGAATTCATCAAGGATTCTAATTAACTTATTAAATTACTATATTGCCCTTGATGAAATATTGGGGTGTTACACCTATTAACCAAAATGCAAGTATGGTCGAAATTATGGAAAATTTATATATCTTCGGCCATTTATATGTATACTCTTGAATATGTTATATTATATATAACATTAGCACATATTAATTAATTCATTTTTTTCTCGAACAACTAATTAAATGATTTTTTCTTATCATATTCCAATGCTTAGTGCTTCACTGAAAAAAATGATTGTGCATATATCTTAGAAAATTAACATGATTGTCCCGACAATGAACCAAAAAAGTATTTATTTCTTTTTTCATCGGACCAATTAATAATAAAATGTTATAATCTAATATAATGTATCGAATTACCAAAATACTTATAAAATATTAACGTGTATTGAAAAAAATTAATCACAAGAACAGAAAAGATTATAATAAGATAAAGGATTTAATGTGTAACGTATGCCTTCCATGCATAACATTGTCTTATGCACCATCGTACGCACGTTTTTGGTGTGTCCGATCTAATAGGACGATGCCCAAATTTAACCAATTACATGCCCCAAACACATCCTCAATTGAATTTCTCAGCGGTCGCCTTTGCCTCATGAAGAACTCTAGCACCACCGTCCGGATCATGCCGCCATCGGCGTCCACCTTCCCCATTAGCGCTTCTGATTGGGGCTCCTCCTTTTCGGCGCCCGTGATCGCCGATTTCTCCCCCTCACCCCAGTGCTTGCGATTGCCTGGTTCTCCCCCTCATCCCGGTGCTTGCTATTTCTGAGGAGATCGCCCTAGTGTCGGCCTCCGTCGCAGCTGCGCCGGTGTACACGCCTCCCCCATATAGAGAGCTCTGAACCCCTCATATAGCGGGTAAGTCTCGGTTGTGCGCTTTTATCAATCAGCAAAGTTTGGTTCTTGATTGCCGTCAACCTGCTCGACGAAATGCTGACGAATTTTGGTTGGTGTCACGTTCAATCAGGTATCACTTTGATGGGACCGCGAGGTTGTTCTTCGGAGGTTGGTACTTCAAAGTTTCTATTTCAGAGTGTTGTCAGAGCTTCTGCTTCATGTAATCGATGGAGAATCTAACATTTCCAAATGGCATGGGACGTTGGACACGATGTCCACACGATGACCATCGGAACCTAGATCCCCTGGGTGAGGATGAAGGAGCCTGTTGTAAATCATCGTTTGGTTCACGCGCGCACGAATGACATTCGTCCAATTAGATCGGACGCACAAAAAATGAGCGTATGATGGTGATATGCATGGAAGACATATGATACACATTAATTCATAAGATAAATCATAATTTATTATTTTTAAAAATTAATCACAATAACATAAAAAATTCTAGTTTGGGAAAGAAAAAACTCATCGAATGGTTAACCGGTTATAAAATGAAGAGGAGAGAGAATGCCTCTTTCCCTCTCTTTGTTCTCACAACGATCATAAACATATGTCGTCAACGCCATCATCGTCTCCTTCCCTCTATCTGTCCAGTGTTCACATGGTAGCTGCGGTCGTATCACTCTACCCTTGTCTCCTTTTCCCTTTCTCTTGATCTCACGCAAACAAAAGAGGTGAACAAGTTGCTGCCGCCCTCCATCGACCATAGGGCTGCCATGGCCCTCCATCGACCATAGGGCTGCCATGGCCCTCCATCGACCAGTGTGCTTGAACGAGCAACACTATCGTAGATCCCACGCACCGGAGTACCATTGTGCAAGCTCACTCTCGAACAACAACAAGATCGATGTCCAATGATCACCGGAGCGTGGAAAAGAGTAGATAAGTAACCTTTCGACAGTCATTATAGTTTTCACAGTTCACCGCTCACCAACGAGATCGTCAATGGTTGTTGCTTGTTTGGATCAGCCACAAGGTCGGGGGTCCCAATCACACACAGGATTGAACCGACCAGTTTTTAAAATCGTGATTCAATTTGTTTTTTCGAACTGAATTTGACCATTCCAATCTAATCTAAATGTCCATCCGATTTTGGCCTCCAAAACAAATTGCATTGACGGTTGACGGTCCGACCTTGATAACATTGGGTTTATTGAGAATGTCTACCGTGCGTGTCCAAGCGGCCGGACATGGCACTTCCCGCATGAAGTTTTGGGCTCGAACTCAGGTCAGATCATGTTGGACTGCCTAATGAGACACTAATTATGATGCAGCGCAAGGCCGACTCGCATTGGCCCGGTGTAGCAAGACTTTTTTATTTGTTTTTTATATTTAAATATTTAATCATATATTAGGTTGAATTTTTTGGAATAATCAAAACCTAACCAAATCGAAAAAATAATAACTTCATACTCCGATTAACAATTAGGTTAGTTTTTTGTAATAATTAAAACCATCCATTTAAATTAGGACTCATAAACAAAAAAACTAGAGGGTAATAAAATATATTTTAAAAATATTATAATTTAATTATTACCTCAATTTTAAAATAATATTTCATAGTTTTACATCTTCTTTTACCCATATTTATTAGATTAGGTATATTGTTGACTTATTATGATGTAGTTCAACTTGAATATTATCATGTTATTAATTTATTTTAATAAAGTTTGCATAAAATTGACTAGAACATTTTAGATTGTAATGCTATAATATGTTAGTTTAGTTTATTTACATAAAAATTGAATTTAGAGTTAAATATTAATTTTTAAACATAAAATGCAAGGTATTTAATACTTGTTACTTTTTTAAATTTTTTATTATTTTAAGTAGGTCTCGACTCGAAAAATTGAGACTTTTAAGGTAGTCTTTTATGCTTTAAAAAATCACTTGAAATATAAAGATCGATTGTTTTCTAACATAAAAAAACATATGACCGAACCAATTTCACCTCTACATATTACAATCAAATAAAATAGAGACTTCTCTAAATATTATATATAAAAACTACGTCTATATTATGAAAGGTGAAAAAATGTCAAATGTGGCATTTCTAAGTTGTCACATAGAAAATGAAATAAATAACATAAAAAAATTTATCAAAAAATAAAAGAAATGGTATTTACTTAATTTTAAGATGTGACATTATTAAAAAAATAAAGTAGATATCAATTAATATCTATATTATACCAAAAGATTGTAGTATGAAAAAGAAGTCACATCATATATAAATTAGAATCAATAAAATAAAAATATTTAAGTAATATATATTACAAAATAATAAATGTAAGGGGTCAAAAGATAACTAGAAAATAGAACAGAATGTAATAAGTTTTAAAAAAATAATTTCAAATAAATTTATTTTGTTATGATACAATTACTTATACAAGTTTTTAAGGAGATAGATTAAGAATTTTATATTTTTCAATTTTTAATAGTAATTAAATATATCAAAATAATTTTTTTATTTTATAATTAAAAGATAATTTAACTTTGTATTCTTAGCCATCAGGTCATTATACTAGGGATTTAATGGACCTAGGTAGTAGGCTGCTCCCTTTATTTGGAGCTGTCGAATTACAAATCAACGATAGATGATGATTTGCGTGGTTCAACATCTTTTTGGCCCGGTTTACATTCGGTTCACGCGCGTGTTCGACCGACCTATCCGTCGAAAGCCCTTGTGAGGTCGTTGCCGAATAAGATTGAGGTGAGGTGAGCTCAGGCGGCAGCGACACGAGGCATTTTAGCAGCGACGATGGCAAGGCGAGACAAGGCAAGGTGGTGACTTCCGGTGTCGTGGCGAGGGGAGATTGGGCGGCGTCGGAAACACGAGGTCCTTTGGCGTGGTGGAGAGGCAAGCTCAAGTTGCGGTGAGGCGAGCTCAAGCAAGGGCGACACAAAGTGGTTCAACAGCGGCGGTGGCGAGGCGAGGTAGTGACTTCCGGCATTGTGGCGAGACGAGATCGGGTGGCGGCGGCAACGCGAGGTGCTTTAGTGGCATGGTGGAGAGGCAACGACGCAAGATGGTTCAGCAGCGGGAGTGGCGAGGCGAGGCTAGGGGGTGACTTCGGCGTGGTGGCGAGGCGAGATCGGGCAGCGATGGCAACATGCACGAGGTGCTTCAGCAGAGCGGCGATGACATGAGTTCGAGCGGTGGCGATGCGATCGAGGCACTTAACCAGCGCGATGGTGGCGAGATGAGGTAGAGCATTGGTGAGGTGTGCCGGCAACGATGGCGAGGTGAGCTCGAGCGGTGACGACAACGAGGTACTTGATGGGCGGACGGCCGATAAAAGGAGAAGACGAAAAGACATAGGGTCAAAACCGTCCAGGAATTGAATCACACATATGTATAGTGAACTGCGCATTTCTTAATCACTGATCCATGATCTGACGGCTCAGCTCCAAATAGAGGGAGCATCCTGACAGGCCCATTAAATTCTTATATTAGTATTTTTATATTTTCAATCAGTTGGACAAAAAAGGTTAAAAAATAATTACTATTGTCATTTAAAAATTATTATTATCATTTTATTTTATTAAATATGGATAAAATTAGCTAACACCAATAAAAAGAGTGGCATTAATATTTTTGGCGTGACAGTGAAACCATTCAAAATATTTTCTGATGGACGCCTCCGATTCTAAAATTTCACATCGGAAATTTTAAAATATTATAATATTATATATATATATTGTTAAATGTTGTATAAAAATAAAAAAGTATGACGGGTGGAACCATTGGGAATTTACGACGAATCGTTGGAAATTGCAAAGGACGGCGAGTCGAAAATAAATAAATAAATAATATAGGAGGACATGTAGACCCGACGGCTCGCTCTTTTCTCCCTTCCTCTATCGCTGTCCCACTCTCTTTCGCGTTCCCCCCTCTCGATCTCCCCTCTCCGTCTCCAGCGACTCCGCCTTCTACAACCTTTGGCTCCGGCGATCCCCGGCAGGTCCGGCTTCGCCAACCTCCTACACCGGCATTCTCATTCGACGTCCTCCGGCTCCGGCAGAACCTCCCTACTAACGAGGTGTGTCTCTCCGACTCCGACTTCCTCTTTCCATTTATCGGCGGCGCCACCCCATTTTCTTAGAGGCGGCGCGGTCGCTGCCCCTGCAGGAGGCGGATCCGCCCCCTGTTATATCATCGGATCGTCCATAGATGGCCTTGGGAAATTATATCTGCCAAGTGTTTGTTACAATAAGCCACGCCAAATTTTAATCTTTAACTTACACGAGTATCATGAGTCACAAGTCGCATTGAGATAAGTTGAAAAGGCCGCCTTTATCGGCCAGAGGGATGAAACATCGTGATAAATTGCAGCAAGGTTTGACGGGGCCTGTTTTCAAATGGTATTTGTTCTTGTTATCTTCGGATCTTATTAATGACTTATTGAACTGTAACATAAACATTTTTGTTGACATATTAATATGGTTGTGCATATCAACGGTCATCCTGTTTTCCTTCATAATGAAAAGAAAAAAGTCTTATTGAACTATGACTTTGGGTTGCAGAAAACATGCATGTCACTGTAAAATACCTGAAATGGCTGGTGCATTTGTTTGGTGTGCTCTTTTTTCTTCCCCATTCCATTCCTTCAATTGTAGGATATCCACCGTGTGCTTGAGATAAAGTTGTCAACTTTCCTTCTAATTTGAGCATATTTAAGTGCAATGATCTCATATTTTTTGAACAACAACAACAACAAAGCCTTATCCCACTAGGTGGGGTCGGCTACATGGATCGTACGACGTCGTCATTCCGTTCTATTTTTTGAACACCAAAGAAAAAAATGCTATAGTTTGAAACCTTTAGGAGATCCTGTGCTCATCTTGAAAATCTGTTTTCAGTTTCTGTTTAGCAGCTATATTAACAAAATGAATTATGTGGTTGAAGAATGCACCTCATTTTAGAATATTTTCAGGGATTTAGATGTTAATATATTACATCTTATTTATGTTTTGGATAAAGTGCCGGTAAATGGACTTCTTTTTTAGCTTGATGAGCTCATAGGTGAATAGAAAAAACAAATATGCATGACACATGAGGAAAGCTGAATGCAGAAATATGTAAGTGCGTGTCGAAAGTTTCAAAAATATCACATGAATTAAGTTAAGGCTTAATCTTGACTTTGAATATATGCATGTACATTGCCTACGTTTGTGCGTATGCATACTATAGTTTTTGGTCACTAATCTTCGAAAGTGTAACCTTTGCTTAAATTTTGAAGCATATTTACACTGATATAATTCTCTTATCAACCTATTGGTGTCTTATTAAATAGCTAGCCTATGTTGAGCTTGCATCTTTTCCATTCATGTATCTAAGCTCGTGCACTTCATTTAATATTGCCGGTAGAAAAGAGTAATCAGCATGCCGATTTAGAATTCATGTTTGGCTTTTGCATGTCTATTTGGTTATACTATCTTGATTTTAAGGGATCTGGGTTGGTTTGATCCCCATCCTCAATTCTAGCACTAAATAAGAAAAAGCTGAGAAATATGCATGCTATCTAATTGTTGAGTTTGTGCTAATACCACATATATTTTCTAGAGTATTTGGTCAAATGCACTTGTCCATGTCATAATAATCTGAAGTTATTACCAGCTTATAGTAGTATTCAGTTTAGTGGGGTTATGTTATTGAATTCACTATCATATCTGAAATGCTGATGGTACCAGAAAATTGAGAATATATTAGTTTTACTTAATATTGATACACATCTAAAAAAGATACCATTGCCATTTTGAACCGAGCCATGTGATTTAATAGAAAAACTTCTCAGCTTTGAAATTCTAAATAACAGTCTGCCTTCCTGATTGAAATGGTCTTGTATTTGAGTGAGATATATAATTAAGATCATTACACTTCCTACTTATGAACATAAAGATAACAGATAACATTGAAGTACACCAAATTGTCTTATATATGATGTCATCGTCGCTGAAAACTTTATCTTCTTACATGAATTTTAGTCTTGTACGATGTTTTCTAGGTACCCTGTCAACACTCTGTTTGTTTGATGTTTTTTATAAGGGTTCCTACTCTCCTAAATTTTAAGTTGTGGTGTCTTCTGAATGCAGTGACAAGAGGATACATATAAGACAATGAAGGGTGCAAGTTTATTCACAAGCATCCACAAGCAGGCAGCTAGAATAGTGAACATTAGAGGATTTGCTGTAGGTGCTGCCAAGGGTAAGAAGGGCCCTAAAGGTGGAGCTGGTGATGCTCCGAAAGCTTCTGCGTTAACTCAAGAGCAGAAAGCTTCAACAGTGTTTGGGGCCAATATTCTTAAGGAGGGAACAGATCCGAAAATATTGGCAGACTCTGAGTACCCTGATTGGTTATGGCATATGCTGGATAAGCGTCCTCCATTGAGTGAGCTTCGAAGGAAGGATGCAGAATCTCTTGCTTTTGGAGACCTCAAGCGTTTCGTTAAACTGGATAATCGTTCACGCATTAAAGAAAATAATGCTGCCAGAGCTAAGCATTGATTTTACAGGCTCAAAAGTCTTCCATTTCCATAATCTTTTAGGACGATACATTGTATTTCCAATATTTGAGATTCAGAACTTTTGGAAACATTTAGGCATCCTTTTACGTAAGAAGTTGCTTTCTGCTTCAGTTGCCCTATATTTTGGGGCAATTCTAAACTAGGAGTTATAGCGACCCAGAGAATATTTGACGATAAACGAAGGCCTGCTGTGGCCAAGAACTTGCCAGTGCTTGCAGTTTCTTGGTTTCTTTTTTATTGTGGCAATTAGCATATGCTTTTGCTCATTTCTTTTGCAGTTTTTTTTCCTCAGCCTATTTCGTACAGTTGCGTTTTATTCTTCAGATTGATCTAATTTGTGGGCTTTGAGATTAGTAAATGAAAAATCTTTAGGCAGCTTTTGATGTTTTTTAGACAGTTTTGATGCTAATGTAAATTTGATTCTCAAGTGCACGCCCTACGTTGTCTCATGTACATCACGTCATCGGGACGTAGATACGGATCTGGTCGAGCACCAGCCACCAAATCTCTATCCGAGGATAGCCGAATCTAGGACGACTAGCACTGGATCCTAGACAGAGCATCGAATATGATTATTAACAAAATCACAATGAAATAAAATTACTAAGTTAATTTATATTTCTATATTACTAAAAGAGAAGGTAGAACTAGAAGATGTCACATTTTGCTCTCTCATGAATCAAGTATACAATAAAAATATTGTATTTTATTTGATATATGATAGATAATAATAATAATAATAATAATAATAATAATAATAATAATAATAATAATAATAATAATAATAATAATAATAATAATAATAATAAATTATACTTGTCTTTTATTAGTATAAAATAAATCATGTTCGCAGTCTAAAATGCTATTAAATAATTATATCATTAATTAAAATCTCTATAAAAGATAATATCTAATAATTTCATTTTCTTAATATTATTATTTCAAATTTTTATTTTGTAGAAATACAGAAACTTAGTTTATTACTTTTCAATAAAAAAGAAATAAATTTTATTTATTTTTTAAAAGTACTTATTTTATTTTATTTTCCTCACGGCAGACTAGTTTTGTTCTCGAGGACAAGAGTTCCAATAGTGATATTTTCCAAATTTGATCTTAAATAATGACTTTGGCTAATGCAGACAGCGGATGAAACTTGCTAAAAGTTCATCTCATATGAGAAAATGCACATTAAAAAAAATTCAATCATATGCCATTTCCTTTGAGGTGCAAGCCACACATCAATCTTCCACTTTGCTCAATTTACTGAATTTGCTCCCTTTGTCTAATGTATTTTATGATTGCAAATTCTTTCTATTTGTTTAGATCTTTTTTTGTTATCGTAATCTATAACTTTTATGTTTATAATATCTTTTTTTTTTCATTTTTTACTATCAACATAATTTTTTTTCAACTGGCACATAATTATCCGGAAACGGTCGAAATATTCAAACCCGGTGACACAGCGGCCTCACTTCGTCATCATTCCGACTTTACAATTAACTATGAATAAGAAGACACAATGGGGGCTGGAAAAATATTAGCTGTTCTTGTTGTGACTGCAATTCTAATTGCTGTCTTTAGTTCTCTGGAATGAGGAGCTTATACAACGTCCAACAATCTTTATCATCAATTTATAGGCTTTTATCTTATCTAATTTTCATCTTAAACCTCCACTTTCTCCTTCCTACACAAAATAAATGCAAAATTGAGTGCATAAAGAGGAGGCAAGATGGAATAAGATACCACTAATAGTTAAAATGAAGCACAGCTTGATGGATTATACATTTCAAAAAATAAAGAGCAAATGTCATGTTCTTTACATAACATAGAAGGTAAGAAACATTGCAATTAAATGCATGCATGAATTTCAGCAATTAAGTTCTTTTCAACATGCAATATAATGAAGATTAAAAAAAACACTTGCTCTTTATTATGATTCAACTTGCCGGGCAGAAAAAAAAGTGTGTTCTGAAATAATTTCAGGATTCCAGTAAGACAAGCTTAGTAATGTGTAGCATAGATAAATTGCAGAAACTTGTAAAGGGGAAAAATGCATTGCAGAAATAACTTCACCACAAAATATTACTTCTTCTCTGATCTGTCAGAACAGTCATGCACAGGAAAATAATTCTCAGTGCAAATAATCAAATACTAGATTTTGTATTCATTCAATGTTTCTCCATAATTTGAGCTGCTATGATGTTTATAATTGACGAGCAAATGTCTCGTTTTATATCTTATTTTCAACTGAAAAACATAAAATAGGAAATGCATTATTCAGAACTTGTAAGCCACCTTCGATTAAACAAAATACAGACTCCTCATCTTCAAGAATGATTGAGATTGACTGCTTCAAACTGCAAAAGGAAATTCCTAGCCGTTTGAGCTCTAAGTAAACGAGGTGAAAGATTCATCATCTCACTCTTCTCTTGATGAGAATCCAAGTCATTACTGGGCACGTCCTGAAAGAAAATAACAATTTTTTGTCAATTCTACTGACAGCTATCAAAAGTTTTCACTAATTTCCGAAGATGATATGGTCTAGTAGATTTTCGTTGCTGAGATAACCAAAAATCATAAAATAAATATTAATCGTCGATTCCCCTTTGCATTAAGGAGACAAATAAGAAATGACTGGAATAAGATAGATGAAATACAAAGTAATATAAAATTTATAAAATAAAAGTTTGACAATGTATGCTAGTATTGTGTCATATTAATGAATTTCTGAAAAAAAATTATCACAGTCATGTGAAGATTAAATTTGTTGGTCCAAAAGTTGTGATATAATTGAAAAGTGCAACAAAGTTGGAACTTTCCAGTAATTTACCCCAGTGAAACTGATCTCATATTGTTGGACAGAAATCTTGATTCGCAAATTGACGTATATATATAAATATATCACCATAGTTAATGATGTCAAATTATCATACATACCCATAGGAACATTCTCAGGACTAGGAGCCCTATTGTCTGAATCACTTCCAGAAGAACTCCCAGAGTCCGAATCTGTAAAAATAAAAATGCCAAATGTCACATTAATTATCAGGAGCTCAACCCTAGTATTAGAAGAGAAGCATATGCACCAATCAATGAAGCAATAGTTTCAGTAAAGTTCATTAAAAATGAACTCAATCCCAATTCACTAAATGATGGAATTTTTTTAGGGGAGAAATGCTTCATGTATATAAAAACACTCGGAAAGGCAGATATATAAAAAAGTTCGGAAAGGCATACATGCAGGATAAAAAGAAAGTCATGAGTGGAGGAAAAAAATTACAAAACATCGCCCAGCTCTCCAGATAAAAAGTGAAAATAATGCATAACATTCTTGATATAGCATCTCTCTTTGAAGACGATGTCATGTCGAGTTCATACTTGCCAAAATAGTGCCAGTGGTAAATGACAGAATATTAACATGTAAGCCAGTCTAGATATATAAAACCTTATGAATTATCTCTCTAAATCTTTTGCATCATATATAAAAAAGAAGAAAATTATTTCAAGGACTGTTTTCGAAAAATCATGTCTGGTTGTACAATTTATATCTGCATAATGGTATTAACTTATTAAGAATTTGCTAATTTATGGAGACATTAAATTCAAGATTTTCATGAATTGCTCAGAGATAAATAGAGAAACTAAATTGTCAAGAGATCAATGTAACTTAAGCATCTTATATGATATATATCATACACAGCTATTGATGAAATGATAAAATTCTAACTTCCAAATCAGTGTCAGAAACTAAGGAAGCACAAAAGTGCTGAACTGAGTGTAATTAAGGAATAGACAAAAGGTAGATGTAGGTTCCCTAAAATGTATCTGGAGCTTACTTTTGATCGTCTTAGAAAATGCATCAACAATATACCACATGGCACTGTTGCCTATTATAGCAAATAACATGAAAAAACTCGGCCTTTATTGCCTTTCCCCACTTCACACCGAATGGATAAGTATCAATTAAGAAGTTATGATACCTCGTTCGCACTATAAGTTAAGAAATTACGATCCCCTCTACTAATTGAAGAATGATATTTGCCAACACTATAAAAGGGCATTGTTAATCTGACTGACAAGCGATCAAGAAATTACCGATCATCTTCGGTTTGACATGGACTAGGTTAATTTTAACTTGGAATTGATATTTTTTCCACTTGCTATTCTTACCATTTCCATTGTCCACTTGCATGTTATAAACGACTTTTTAATAACTTTCTTTAAATGCCATATGAGAGTTTGCATTAAGTCCAAGATAGATATTGGTTTTCAACGCAATGATCTAGCTCCAGTGTAGTTGTAGTTTCATCTTATGGCAACTAAGACCTCCCTGAAAATCAACACTTTTGTAATCAGGCATATTTATAGACAATCCAATCGGACTGCGAACTATCTAGCAAAATTGGGCCGTTCAGCTGAAGTGGATATTTTTTGGACGGAGCCGCCTCACGACATCTATAACCTTTTGTACGCCGACACTTTTGGCCAGTTAATCAATACATAATCAAGTATTTCCTTAAAAAAAAAAGACCACCCTGAAAGAGTTCTATAATATAAGGAACTAGATGAGACCGGGTTTGATTTCAAGTTCCTCCTTTGAAATATTGGTTAAGTGAGTCAAGTAACAGTCATGGGGCACTAGAGTATCAACATATATGGATGAAATGAATCCAAGTCAAAACTAATACAAAAACCAAGGAAAACTAAATCTACTGTGTTTGTCTAAAGTAGGGTAAGATATGCACATTTTCTCCTGAAACAACATTTTAGCAGAATGAACTATGAACCAAATAATGCACACAAGTGGTAAAAGAAACTTCTCTGAAGATAACACAAACATAACATATACATACCATCAGAAGAGTTTAAATCACTATTAGAACTGCTTGAACTGTTAGAATTACTGCTGCTCTTGGGTTCAGCTGCATCATCCTTAATCTGCAAAGGAGGATAGCCCAACATGGGAGGGGTGCCGCCGCCAATATCTACATCCTCATCGAGGAGCTCATCACCTGCATGAACTAGAACTAAAAGCATTAAAATCTTCCAGGTCTTCTCAGCTACGTCCTTGAACTAATTTAAGTAATCAAAGTTATCCATCCACAAAAGAGTAGCCACATGAATCAACATCTTCACCTTTGTAGCCTTGTTTTTTCCCGAAAGAATTGGTGATTCCAGAATTATTCAAAACCTGCGGAAGGACAACAGAGGCGCTGAATCCAGGAAGTAAGAATTAAACAGGGGATAAATTCATCAAAGGGTTTTATGCTACCAAGAGTGAACATAGGACGAAAAATCCTTGAAAAGGGCAAGAAATGTTTATCCCTAATTTTAAATTCAAATGATAAGCATGGAAAATCCTGCATTTAAACTTGCTTGAAAATAACATTTTAGCGGGAATTTTACAGCGGAAGTTTGAGCGACTTGTTCGAAAGTTTGATGGTGGAGTTAAGAACTCGGACGAATTTTTGAGGCAGAATGTAATCGCAACCAAAAGAGTACTACCTCCGACTGGCGCAGCTGATGGTTACCTCGCTCTCTCTCCGCCTTCTCCTTCAGATGGACGTCCAAGAGCCTTCTCACCTCGATCAGCGTGTCGTCGCCGATCGCGGCGATATCGATCTCCACCTCACGGCCGTCGCCGCCTTGGTCGTACGGCGAGAGCAGATCGACGATGCCCTTCGGCATGTCTTCCAGACATGACTGGAGGTCACTGGACAACGTCTGCTTCTCCTCGTTGGTTATGCGCTTCGTCGCCGCCGCCGCCAACTCCGCCACTTTCCTTTCGATCACCCCCCACTCTCTCTCGAACAGCTTGCTCAGGGTCATCGCCATCTTGTGCACGGGCGTGGAGGCCGTGTTGTACGTGAGGGCGTTGGCGAACGTGAGCCGCACGTCGGCCGCAAAGGCCTCCAGTGTCGAGTACCCGCCGGACTCCAGCCTCCGGCCGATGGTGCCGAGGTCCATCGGGTGACGAACTACGTCGTGGTAGTCCGGGATGTCGAGCCGGACGGCGTCCACAGGCTCGCGGAAGACCCATCCGTGCTTGTGCGAGACGAGGTGCCGCAGCAGCGACGCGCACCGCTGCACCGGCGTGACCGCTGCCTCCGCCGCGTCAATGCGCCTCTGCATTGCCCGGACGCATTCGAGCTCGGCGCGCAGCGTCTCGGCCAGCGACTTGCGCTCGGCCGCCGTCATGCCCGAGGAGGAGAAGGCGCGCACGGGGATATTGACCAAGGGTTTGAACTTTTTGGTGGGTCCTGCGGCTCTTGTCCTCTTCTTGTAGGGGAGACCGCTTGGTGCCATTGGAGAGAGAGAGAGAGAGAGAGAGAGAGAGAGAGAGAGAGAGAGAGAGAGAGAGAGAGAGAGAGAGAGAGAGAGAGAGAGAGAGAGAGAGAGAGAGAGAGAGAGAGAGAGAGAGAGAGAGCACTAGACGATAAAATTTATACGGCCGCCCGAGATAAGATATCGTCGGGGCATCCCTACTTATAGGGGGCACGTCGGAGTAGGTGCCTTGCGCGATTCGGACAAAATATCTTAATCTTAATATACTTCGGATTGACCTCTCCTTGACCAAATTTGACAAGTGAAAGGAAATTATTTAATCATATTATTATTCCTGGAGAAAAAAAGAAGAGGTGGATTTGCAGTTGAAGGGAGACAGATCTGCAACATCGGAGATCGGCAAGAGAGATTTAGGGCGAGAGAGGGAGGCATCGAAGGGAAAAGGTGAAAGATGGGAGGGGGAGAGAGAGAGGTGAAATGAAAAAATGAGCGGGCCGTTTGAAGTGGGAAACAAAAATCTCGTGAGATGATTGTTGGCCATGCGATGAGATCTGGACGGGCGCCTCAATATCCATTATCGGATCGCGATTGGACGGATGAGATTGTGCTTCACATGGTGCTGAGCGGCAGCTGCTTCACACAATCATTTCCTATATATATATATATACATATATATATATATATAAAGTCATTCTATTTGTTGTCTCACTACAAAAAAAAAATGGTGAACAACAATGACATAGTGTCTCATATGTAGGTGACGTTAGCGTCTAAGTGGAGTCACAATCATGTGACGCTACATGCCTCCTAATAGCGTCACATTATCGTCGACTTAGCGTTTACAAGACATCAATGGTAAAAGCGGCGCCAAGGAGATGATATTTCGATAGTATTATTGCGCGCGAGACAAGCTAAATACGCGGCAGAATATAGCTCTGAGCTAGCGTCTAATGACGTCGATGTGAAACAAGCATCACAAAAGCGACGATGCGATATAGACGCTACAAACGGAGTCGATATGGACACCGGAGCTTTGTGCTGTCATGACGCTAGTTGGCGTCTCAATAGAGGCGACGCTAGGTAGACACTACATGAATAAAATATTCCTAACTAAATATATATATATATATATATTACTTACATATGTATTCGTATGCTTACCTGCACAACACATACAACACTTAATTGGCGCTATTTTGGCACTACTTCGCTGATGTGTTTGAAGAAATAAATTAATTGGCCCTACACATGTACACATATGTGTTAATTAATTAGAAATAGATTAACCATATGTTATCTATATATATTTGTATAACTACATATTATGTATTTTGACGCTAATTCGTATAACCCCATATATATTACTATATATATTATATATACTATACTTGAATAAAGAAATGTCATATTATATGTGTACCTTCAACATAGATTCCTACATCATATGTGTTACTTATATATGTATTCCTAAATATACATTTGTTACCTACATTATATATGTTACTTTTGCGTACAATATATATCATATCTTAATTATAGATATATTATTTTTATATTCTTATTCATGAATTATAATGATTGAATTAAGTGACATGATTTATTATTTATTATGAACTAGCGCCACTATGGAGACTCAATAGCGCCTAAGTAGCGCCACAATAGCACCATGAGAATTATCGACGCTACCGTGGCACTACTTGCGTTGCTATAGTGTCATAGATCTCCGATGCTAAGAGGATTGAGACGCTATGATGGTCGCTAATATACTATAGCGACTCATTAGCGTCTCTATAGCCGACTTTTTATTATTCTCACTTCATCGCTATAGTTTTAGCCGATTTTTTTATTATTCTCACTTAATCGGGCACATATAGACATATGCATACTCATATATACTTACACTTATAATATGTATACATATACACATTATTTTCACTTAATTTCGCATCTAACATTATTCTCACATAATCGAGCACATATAGACCTTTTCATTTTTTATCTTTAATATTGATTTATTATATATTTATATTTTTTATTATTTTTTAATTATGTTGATGAAAGAGAAACGACTGATGTGGTAGTCACGTAATCTAGACAATCGAAAAATCTGCTATCACAGGTCAAGTGGACGAATCGTGTAATAAAATTATAATTTGGACACATTCTAGTTAAAAATTAAAGTTGAGAGAACGTTTAGATATCAACTCAAAATTAAGGAGCATCCGTGTAATTTACCTCAATAGTGATATATAGTTTAAATCTAAGCAATACCTCTATTATATTTTATAGTATCTATGGCGTAGGATGTCTGATTTCTGATTTCTTATTGATGTTGAGTATATGATTGCACTCTGTGACTTGTACATTAATTTAACTATATATATACAATGTGTGTGTAATTTGATAAAATAAAAGTGTAGTGTGAGTTATGCCATTTCTTTGTAAATTTAAACTATATAACTGTAATCTGATAATACGATAAATAAAGTTTAATGATAAGCAATATACTTTTTAGATTTTATTATCTCAAAAATGTGTTTCAGCATCTTTTTATCCAAAACATTATTATGGGGTGTTTCTCTAGAGGTAATTTTTGTAGATTATCAGGTAATGTTGTATTAAATTATTTGAGCTCATCACATTACAATGTTCATTTGTGACAGGTAATAAATAATCTGCATTGCCCAGGCAATCCACATTGCTTATGAAGTGGCAATACAGATTGCCTATGAGAGGATAGACAATCCACATTACCACTTAAGTTGTAATTTTTTAAATTTTACTTTCCGCATTTGTCCTTTATAATTTTAATTAAATAAATTCTAAAACACATTGAATAAATTATAATAATAATTAAATAAAATTATAAAATTAATCAAATAAATATTATAATTATTATGATTATATATCATATTTTATAAATATATTAATTATTTTATAAATTTTAATTTTATGGGTGAAAATATATATATTTGTGATTTAAGTTTATGAAGTAAAAAATAATTTATATATCTAGACATAATTCTTTTGATTAGGGATATATTAGTAAAAATAATATTTTAACTCATGAATCTGTATTTTTTTATAAATAACTAATATGGATTGCGAGATAGATTACTTATACATACTAAACAAGGTAATGTACATTGCTGGCAATTTAACAAGTGAAAATCTTTCTGAGAGACAATCTACGTTGCTAGGTAATGTTGAATGATAATGCACACCCTTAGAGTTTGAATTTTTTTTATTATAATTAATTAAAATTTGTAGTAAGAATTAACAGAAACTATGATGGTCCAGCAAATAATAAATTTGGAACTGTTCCTATGCGAGTGTTTTTTTTTTTTGTAATTTTCTGCGTGAGAGTAAAAGTAAGTTATTATTTAAGAGTGGAAATAAACCTAAAATTAATTATTAATAAATAATAATTCCAAGGGCACATAAGTATAATTTTAAAAAAATGATCTTAATTCTAAAACGCGACTTCATTTTCTTGTTAAATTTTCTATAATTATATATTGTTATATATAAAATAAATCGATGTTACCATAAAATTATTAGTCATACATAATATATACTTAACTGGTTGCGATCTTTTCTGCATAACCTGATCACTGCCATTACGAAAGGTTAGAAATATTTCAATAAGATAAATCATCAATAGTTTTACTGGTTTCCATATAATTTGTTCCATCAATCGGATTCCTGCTCCTATTCGGAGTTGGAAGATACAGATTTAAAGCTCGACCAGAAATCCTACTCCTAATACAGATTCCTACGTCTATAAATTATATGTACGCATGCATTCCTCCCTTCTCCCAGTTTCTGCCTTTTGGGACGTCATTTCCTGCTCTGATCCTTTCGCTCTCTGAGACTGCGATAAGTTTAGAGCGAGCATGGGGAAGAGGAAGTCGTCGAGGATGACGAAGCTTTTGGCGAAGAAGGTGCAGCCGAAGCTGGAGGTCGTCTTCGACTGCCCCTCTGCGACCACAAGACCGTCGAGTGCACGCTCGACATGAAACTGCGCCTCGGGGAGGCCAAGTGCTGGACCTGCCAAGAGAGCTACGCCACCAGGATCGGCAACCTGACGGAGCCGATCGACGTCTACTCGGAGTGGTTCGACGAGTGCGAGAACACCAACAAATTACGAGACGATGAGTCTTCGTCGTTCCAGCGCCGACCGCTCTGCAACAAGAAGCTCCGGATCCACTGATCAGGCAGCTTGGCAGATCATAGACGATGTTCTCTGTTTTGTTAAATTTTTTGGCAGACTTCTTCTGCATCTTTGCAGTAGAAGGTTATAAGCCGTGTGATGTTGTCCATGTACGAAGCTGCCAAGCAATCATAGTACATGCTTGGCCAGGATTATCCAAAGATCACAAGAGTATTGATAAATATATATGTCATCAGTTTCACTTTCATTTGTTGGCTTCCAGCAATTATGATTATAATATAATTCATCTAATTCGTAAAGAGCAAATTTTGTTTAAACGAAACGTGAAACGAAGAAGTTTATGCATTGATCACCTTCCGTGCGTAGTCTCAATATAGTCAAGATAATCAAGATCATGATTGACGAAAAAGAACGTCCGACTTCGACCCTCTTCAGGTTAATTTTTTTTTTTTTTACCTTACTCATAAATTATTTGAAATACCTACGTATCTCACTAAATTCTTCAATCTTCCCCGAGTTTACCAAATCACCTTTTTTTATTAGCATTTTGTTTGTTCTATTTGTATAATTATAGTTTTAATTTGTATTATGATTCGAGAGAACAAATTAAAGAAAAAAATGAAATTCAATGGTAAGCCACATAATTTAGATATTCTGTTTATTGTCTGAAATATATTTCTAATATTTCTGCATATATTGTTAAAGCCATAATTCATTCAGATAAAATGTAATAGAAGTTAGCAGATTGTTGATGGGAAAATTCGAGAACAGAAGGAGAATATTGCAAAGAGATTGCAGAAAAATAAAAGAGGCACACGAATTACCCAGGCTCATCCTTGATATTAGGGTTATGTCCCGTAAAGAGGTCCTACTATATCATTTAGGTTTATAGCCGCCACACAGATTACATCTGAAAATAAGTTATAAATAAGCCTCTCCTAAACGGGTTCAAAATCCGAACAAAATAGAGAAAAACATAATCCGAACCACACGAGCGGGACCGCCGTCGGGAGGCGGTACCCCTCGAACCCCTCCCCCCTTCTTTTGTTCGCACGCCAGCAGCACATGCAATTGGATAATACTCAGATTCCTTTAAGCTCACGTGGACGAATCCTGTGTGAGAAACAAGGGGCCCTGAAATATTCACCAACTCCAACAATTGTATGGTAAACTAATATAAATAATTATTGTGAGGATACATGGATAGAATTAGTGAAACTATCTTAAACACGAATTGATTTTTAAAATAAAACTTTCAACCACAGGGGTTAAGGGTGGAGTAGTAAACAATACCTCCTCGTTAAGCAAAGTCTCAAGTTCAAATGTTTGTGGATATAAAAAATTTTATTAAGAGCTTCATTTGTCATTGTTAGATATGAGACATAAGACAACCGTCGAATTAGCCGAGCTCGATGGTGAATAAACCTCTAGGTCGTGGACAGTGCACATAATTATTAGTCGTCACTGCTTTCAAGGTGGCAATTCAAAAAAAAAACTTTCAACCGCTAAATAAAATATACAATTATAATTTTAATTTACTTCATAATTATCATTATTAATTTAAAAAAATTATTCTTTAATTATAATTAGCTATTATAAACTAAGAGTCTTGCATGTGTATTCCGATAAGACACTACAAGAAAATCGTGATTTTCCGACGGATAATTTCCGACGGTTCTAAATCCGTCACAATTTGCGACGGATTTTTCGACGGTTCCGTTTCCGACGGATTTTTTGACGGTTATGACCGTCGGAAATAATTTATATTATTATTTAATTTTTCAACGATTAGGAACGTCGATATTTTCGACGGATATCCATCCGTCGTAATTTCCGACGACTTTTCCAACGGTTATGACCGTCGGAAATAAAATAATTTAAATTATATATTTTTTATATTATTATTAAATTTTTTTGACAAATTTTCTGACGGTCATGATCGTCAGAAATAAAAAAATTAATTATATAATTTATTATATTATTATTTAATTTTTTGACGATTAGGAACGTCGATATTTCCGACGGATAACCATCCGTCGCAAAATTCGTCGTAATTTCCGAAGGTCGTAACCGTCGGTAAATGTATAATAATATCATATAAAGAGTATTTTATTAATATAACTAGCGACGGTCCAAACCGTCGCAATTATCGACGGTTTTGACCGTCGATAACGATTACCGACGGTTTTGACCGTCGGTAACGATTACCGACGGTTCGAACCGTCGGTAAAATAAAAAATAAATATTATATATAACTAAATATATTTTCGACGATCACAACCGTCGGTAATTATAAAAATATTTAATATTTACATTTTCGACGGCCGAAACCGTCGGTAATTAAAATTTCGTTATCCCGTTTTTTTTTCTTTTCCCGCTTTCTTTCCACTTTTTCCCTTTATATATATTCCTCCTCCCTCTTCTCTCTCTCCCTCCTCCCTCCACTCCTCTCTCTCTCCCTCCTCTCCTCTCTCTCTCCCGGCCGCGAGCACCCTCTCCCGCGCGTCGACGCCGGCGACCCTCTCCCGCACCGGCGACCCTCTCCCGCACCGGCGACCCTCTCCCGCGCCGGCGTATCTCTCTCTCCCGCTTGCACCGGCGTCTCTCTCTCTCTCTCCTGTCGGCCGGCCGTGGTCGTTCGGATCCGGCCTCCAGGCGGTCGGATCGGCCTCCAGCGGTCGGATCCGGCCTCCAGCTGCCGGATCCGAACGCCAGGCGGCCGGACCCGGCCGCTAATTTTTTTATATTTAAAAAATTATTTGCGACGATTGCGACCATCTAAAGATCGACGGTTGCGACGCCCGTCCAAAGTTTCGACAATTGCGACCGTCGAAAAGTTGGCCAGAACCGTCGATATTTTCGACGAATTTTTTCAACCGTCGCAAATCCGTTTGCGACGAGCGTTTTTTCGACGGATCGATTCCGACTGAAAAACCGACGGTAATTGAGTTACCGACGGTTTTCGGGCTGATTACCGACGGTCCGGACCGTCGGTAATCCGCGTTTTTCTAGTAGTGAGAGCAAATTCGGGATGAAATTTTTTATCACACTAATTGTTATAAAACTAATAAATGTTTATTGTGCTTAAATGAAAATATGATTAACTTAAACAGAACTATGGAAATTCAATTAAATAATCAGTAGAAATAGTGACAATTGATATATCAAGTAGAATAGGAAAACAACATTAAATGAAAATATAAAAACTATTTTGAGTTCCATAATCAAGGGTGTAAAAATATACTTGAAAATATAATGAGCGTAATTAAAGTTAATTAAAAATATCCTAAAAAAATGTTGAGGCAAATAAATAAATACTATATGTCAATATTATAATTTGGCTAAATTCAAATTTTTGGAACAAAAATACGTGAATAGAAATAAATGGGCCGTAGATGATCCTAAGTGGCAAGAAAATATTAAACTTTCCGATGTATCACATTAGTTAGGTGATTAAAATAATATTTTTTATAATTTTTAATTAATTCTAATATTGCCTCCACCTACAATGATTACGGGGCAAGACGACCCAATCCACTTGCCGATTATTTTTTGAAAAACCCAACACAAAATATATTCCTAAAAACCCAACTTATTTTGCTTGGGGTTTGAATTCATTCTCCATTCAGATTCATAAACAATTCTTAAACTATGTTACTATCACAACAATAATTCCTAAACTATCACGACTTTTTTACTTTAATTCTCTCATATACTTTTATTACATATTTTATTAGTTTTGTTTTTTTCGTTTATAAAAAAACTAAATTACTCATCCCTTCATATTAAAACACTTAATTTTTAAGATCGGATTGAATTGGAGGACTGATGCAAGGAATTTTTTTCTTTTATTATATATTATTTTATATAAGAAAAGGAAAAAAAATAGAAAATAGGAAAAAAAATCTCACATCGAATAATTATCTGGAATCAATCCTTAGTTCAGCTTAGTTTCATTGACAAACGTGACCCTTAAAAATTAAAAAAAAATTGAGGAAACAAAAATTTTCAAATCCCGTCTGGACCATTTGTTCTCTCCATCGGCAATTGAAAGAACATGAATGTTATTATTAGGAATATAGCAGAAAACAAGTTTTTTTTTCAAACAATTACAGAGAATAAAATTATTCTCACATTCAGGGACCTTAACTCTTAGAGACAATTTTTTATTTATCCAATTTATTTTAAATGTTAACTATGATTTGGAAGAAAAACAAAAGGAAAAAAACTAAAAATTAATTGTTATGTGTTATCATTGTTCAAACTTCAAACATTGGTGAAGTGGCAACAATTTGAATAAAACGGAGTTAGAGTAAGTGCGGTCAAATGAAAAGGTTGGAATAATTTGTCAAGGGCGAAAATAGGTTATAATTTAATATGTGAAACTAAAATAATAAAAAAAATTAATTATTAATAAATTAATAAATAATATTATAAGGACATATAGATATATTAATCGAAAATATCTTATATGCGATTTTATTTTCATGTTTAAATCATTAAATGGAGAAATAGATAAGATATTTAATCATAATACGTAATTCACTGAGACATTATTTTTTGCATAACTAAATTATTATCATTGTTAATTACATTAGTTAGATTTAATTGGTTATTAGCGGAAGATGACTTTGAAAGAAATATCAAATATGTGTGATACTAATTATCGTCAATCTTTGTACCAGCTTCCATCTTTCAACCGGAATCAGAGTAACGGCGTTCCTGCTCTTATTCGGAGTCGGAGCTCCACAGCATTATAAGGTCGCTTCCCTTCTTCTTTCTTGATCAGTAATACAGAGAGAGATCCTCCCAGTTCACGAGATAGAACGCTCCCCTGCATTGCGTTTTCTTGTCGCTTGCTCTGTTCTGCTCAGTTGTCACAGATGGGGAAGAGGAAGTCGTCGAGGATGACGAAGCTCTTGGCCAAGAAGGTGCAGCCGAAGCTCGAGGTCGTCTTTGACTGTCCTTTCTGCGACCACAAGACCGTCGAGTGCACGCTGGACATGAAACTGCTCCTCGGGGAGGCCAAGTGCTGGACCTGCCAAGAGAGCTATGCCACCAGGATCGGCAACCTGACGGAGCCGATCGACGTCTACTCGAAGTGGTTCGACGAGTGCGAGAACGCCAACAAATTACGAGACGATGAGTCTTCGCTCCAGAGCGGGCAGCCCTGCGAATCCACTGATCAGTCAGCTTGGCAGATGGATAATGTTTTCTATTTTGTTAAATTTTTTGGCAGACCGTCTGCATTTTTTGCAATAGAAGTTTAAGTCCTGTGATGTTTTCTGTAAGAAGTTGCCAATGCTTGGCCTGGATTTTGTCTGAAAATGGAGAAGTATGGGTGGCTTGTTCGCTTCCGGCAATTATGTTTGTAACGCCCCCAAATCAACTCCGCCACGTGACGAAGACCAACCTAGAGGCGCTACTGTATGTTATAACTTGATCATAATATTGATCATATCTCAGTCAAAGACTGAGACACGTCATCGAAAAGATAATAAAATAAAAGAAGATAACATAATTATGCGGAAGTCTAAAAGTGACTGTATCATTGCTAAAAAAATAAAATAGGTTCTACATCATGAATCTAAAATGCGAAAGGTAAATGAAAACTAAATAACACTCTAAAAGCCCTATGGTTCATGTGTCGTCTTATCGTCAGAACTTCATCACCACACGCTTACTCCATCACGTCACTGACCTGGTCATGTGGAAATCAGACACGGGGGAGGAGGTCCTCCCGTAAGCTTTACAACCTAGTAGGGAACTACATGATATACAGTGCATGACATGAATATAATAATCAGCGATAAATAATCATGCTTAACTTGAACGTGAAAGATAACATATCAGTATCACGAATCATAATGAGAATAAGATTAGTAGATATCATGAATCATGAGGATCAATAATATATATTAAACTTGGAATCATGGCATATTTGACTTGACTTGAATTTGCTTCTTGATCTTGGTTATTAATTAGCAATCAAGGTGACTTTAGTGCCTTTAATTCTTGGGGTATGCTCAGCAAACGGTACGGTCTTGCGCGGGTCAATGGGTGATCAAACCATGATCAAGGGAGCGACCCTTATCTTGATGCACTTGGCTTGGACTGGCAACCCATCATTAATCTTTCATCTGAACTTATTAATCGTTTTTAATAACTTGTAGCTCTTTGTTCTTGATTCAACCGATACGATAGGATCAACGTGAAATAAATCAATAACAGAGTAAATCATGTAAATCAGTGAGGGATCTCTGTGGGGTCAGAAAATAGGATCAATCATATATATATATAATATCTGAATAAAAGAAAATTAATTAATAAATATAATAAAAGGTTTTCTAGAGAATCAGGGTCGACCGGTCTGTTAAGATCGGTTGACCGGTAGGTCAAGTCGAGTTTAATTAGTTCGGTCAATCCGTTCGGTTGAACGGTCGACCAATGGGCAAGGATCGATCGACCGGTGATAGGGATCGGTCGACCGGTTGACATGTGCAGAAATACGGCGATAGGCAGGTTATCGGTCGACCGGTTGCCACAATACCTGCGGACCGGTCGGCGTCCAGAAAGTTACGAAACTTTTGAATTTCATCGTTTTTCCAATGCAATCTCATCCTAACCTAGTTCATATCTCCTAGCAAATCAATCACACAACAACAGAACAATAAGAAGTGAATTATGCATGCAATTCAATCAATCAATCAAAGAATACAAGGAATCAATCAATTAAAATAATAACTTGAATCCTAGCTTTGATATTTTCTTTTCATAACGATTAGGGCATGAATTTGAGATAATTCAGATATCATACAAGGTGATTTCGATTCACCCACCTCTATTAGCGATCAATTCATGCGTTGGTTAGTCGGAAAATCGCCGAATAGGAACACCTCTGTTTCTTACATTTTCTCATGTGTTCCGTCCTGTTCTTCTTCCCCTTCGCTGCCTGCAATCCAGTCGGTGCAGAGAGCAACGTGAGGGAGAAGCAAACAGATTAGATTAGGAGAAGAGAGACTCTACCTAAGCTGCACCAAGAACGACGAGCGGCGTCCCTGCCTCTGCTCACACACGAAGAAGAACAAGAGGGAGGCACAAACAGAGAGAGGGTCGTGGGGTTTTGAAGAAGAATTAAGTTTCCTTGATTTAGTTTAATAATTTCCTTCTTCTAATATAGCCATAATGTGATTAATGAGATAAGATTCTATCCCTCTAGTCCAACTCAGTTTGGGATTTGAGTTTTCCTTTCCTCTCGTGGCTGTCACGTTTTATCTTCTTTTTTTTCTGATGGTTGTCGGTTGTTACAATGTTTGTCTCACAAAATTCTTCAATATTAGGATTATTTTTTCTATTTGTCCAATTATATTTTTAGTTTGTATTATGATACGAGGGAACACAAGAAAAATAAGATTTAATGGTATAATTATGATATCTCAAATATATTTCTGATATTTCTCCAGGTATTGTTGAAGTCATAATTGTTTTAAATAAAAGGTAATAGAAGTGACCGGATTGTGCGGTAAAACGAAAAGAGTATGCAGAACACTCCAGAAGTTAGGACATTTATTTTTTATCATTTAATTAATTTAATTATCATAATAATTAAAGTAATTATACACTTCTTAAATAAAATAATATATATTCATTTGAGTAATTTAATAACAAAAATATATCATCTAAGATTAAATAAATTATAACGGTTGAATTAGTCATATTTCTTAACACGACTTGATCGTGATCATCGAACTATTCTATTATCTTAATTTTAATTATTTTAATTATTTAGTATATACTTTAAATTAATATATTATTATTTTATTAATTTAATAAATAAGATTAGTGCTCTACGCATACATTTTCCTAAAAAATGTTATATAATTTAGCTGGTGTCATGACTCAATAACCCAAAAGTATTGAGACAAATAATTATTGTGAATGCACATAAATATAATTAGTGAAATTATATTCAACACAATTGGATTTTCATGATAAAACTTTCAACCATCAAATAAAAATATGAATATTAAACATTTTTTTACTAAAAATTATTATTCATATGTCTTAATCAATTGTGATATTTTTTATTTACATCATTATCATTATCAACTATATTAATTACAATTAATCACCAACTGTAAACTTGGAATCTTGCGTTTGTATTCCTATAAGAGCGAATTGAGAAATAGTAGCATGAATTATCATAATCATATAACACTAATTATATGTAACTCATGACTTGATAAAAACGAAGTCATCATAATCCATTTGAGATTAAAACAGAAATGATATCGTTAGGGTCAATATTTGACGCTCATACAGATGTTCATTTTTTTATTGAGAAAGGTCATTTCATCATTAGTCATTCTTGCTTATCAATAAGCATTGTTCTTCGATCATCTTTAATCTTCTTTGTCATCCTTACCGCATATATTTTGTGTAGATAAAAATTTGAAAGTTTGATCAATATTGAAGAGAACTATGGAAGTCAAATAAAATAAAACAACTTTTTTTATGAATGCTAATAATGCAAAGATAATAATGATAAAACTTTAATAATGTTTTGGATTCTACCTCATCTAAAAATTCATATGGACCTCAAGACATTTCGAAGTAAAAAACGCCGTTGCACTACGAGAGTCTCGCTGCCCGTTGTGATTTGGAAGAAAAAAAATTAATTATGCAATGAATATTTTTATTTATTTTAAATTTTTGTTACCTCAATTATATCCGTTATATTTCTTCAAATGTTGGTAATTAAAGTCGCAACGATATGAATAAAATGAGTTAGGGTATCGTTGAGAAGGTTGGAATAATTTATGAGTGACTAATTCTATTTTGCAAGGGCGAAAATAGGTTACTATAACAGGTGAAACAAAAAAATACAAAATAGAATTAATTAAAAAAACCTAATAAGTAACAATTTAAGGACATATAAATATATTTTTTAAATTATCTTAGACGCGATTTTTATTTTCATGTTAAAATGTTCAAATCATTAAATGGAGATAAAGATAAGAAATTAAATCATAATACGTAATTTATTAATATATTTTTTGCATAGCTTTATTATTATTATCATTGTTAGTTACAGTAGTTAGAAATTAGGGGAAAAGGATCGTGCGGGGAAAAAGGTTCCCCACATATATGGGCCGCCCTCAGATCTTAATCCGAGGGTCAAAAAATGTGCTCGGTTCACTATTGATAAATGTAAAACAAATCGGCTCGGCTTGTCCGGTGACCTGCCTGAACCGGCCAAAATAAACGCGTCTGTTTTTAGATCTTCCCCCGGAAACGAAAATCATGAACCCCAAAAAACGCCGCCCTGCGTGGACAAAGCGGAACCCTCGCATCGGCGTGCACAGAGCGGAACCCTTTCACCTCATCACCACTGTGCTGGAGTCTGATCTTCCGCGCCGCTGGGTTTCAACGCAGTGGATCTCTGATCCCCTGGTTGCCATGTGACTTCCTAGCACTGGAGTCCTCATCGTCGCCCTGGAGTTAGATCTTCCACACCGCTGGTCGTCGGGCAGCAGATCTTCCTTGCCGCTTCTGCCGCGCTTCAGTGGATCCCGGTCACCAGCACCGCACCTCTTCAGATCGGAGCTTCTCGGTCGCCAACACCACACCGCTTCATCGGAGCTTCCTGGTTGCCAGCACCGCACCATCAGCTCAACTATAGTCATGTTTTATTTCCGAGCATCAGATTGACTTAAGCGAGAGTCAACTCTGATTTTTATAATGAACAACTTATGTTATCCTGAAAAGAAGCAATATTTGATAATAAATGAGCAGTTATTACCCTTTTCGGCTGCTATTGTAACGTCCCGAGACCCACGTGACTTCACGTGCTCAGAGTCATCCCAAAGATACTACTTAATTTTTTATAAAATATTTTTGCGGAATATAAACAATAAATGCGAAAGACTTTTTCAATTATAACAGCTAATAATCCATTATATTCAAAATAATTAAAATATTAATAAGTTCACAATTCTAATAAATACGGAAATAATAAAAATTAGACAACTCAATTTAGAACATGTGCAACATCTGTCTATCACTGAGCATAGCCACCTGCAGGATCATCATATATCAAAGTACTCTCACATGCACGGATCCAAGTACAAGAAAATATCCATGAGTATAAATATACTCAGTACGTAGGGTCTACTAAACAATCAATATGCTCAATCGAAAATAAGATATAATCAATGATGAGTCGATTGAGCAATCAATATAATAATCAATTTACAATATAACGATTTATCAACATGAACAACTATATCAAATTACGGTCAAAAGACCAAACAATAGAGATAGCAATTAATAATTGCCTAATCAATTGGATCGATGATTCAATATAACAATAGGACAATAAAGTCATAAATCAATAGGAAGGATCAGAAAAAGATCGGATGATCGATCAATATTGATTTAGCAATTAAATGTCTTATCACTATGACACTATTCAATTTAATAATTTTTAATTCAATATCAATGGTCATTGGTCAATAATAATTCCATTCGATTCAATAGGCGGAGGCAATGCCAGTCAACGCCAGTATCCAAATGACCATGATCTATTCAATTCAATTCGATTTCAATCCAATTCAATTCGATTCGATTTTAATTTAATTCAATTCAATTTATAATGTTCGGAGTTATCCAATTCGATGGGAGCGCTCAGTCAATTAAGGAAATTTCATGTCTCTTTCATATAGGTCAGTGGGGGATCAGTGCCACGGCAAGCCACCCAACAATATAGAGCTAACAATTATTCGTGAATGGCGGGGGACCATGACCAAACACAGGACAGCCATAGTTTCTTTAAAGGATGATGGCGCCTCAAACATTTATGTCCACTATCTACCACATTCAATTCAATTCAATAACAATATGGCCCGGGGGCTTGGAGACAATCAGAGAATATGAAGATCCAGCAGCTTTCAGCTTTTATCTTGTTTACCTAAGACGTCTATCTTTTAGCAATTTAATTTAGATGAAACATGACCCAATCGGAAAGACTACTGGATCAGTATCATAATTAATGATAAGATTGGATATGATAACAAAATATGGTCAGATATGATGATAATATGATTTGATAAAATAATATTATTATCAGGTATGATAATAATATAATAAAGTATGATAACAATTTAATCAGGAACAATCAATAATAATACAATCGATATATCATATTCAAATAATAATAAGAACAAAAAAATTATTATAAAATTGATAATGAAATAAAATCGACTAATAAAATAACTTTCGATTATTTTTCTTTTTTTATTTTTTTTGTGGTTGACCTATAAAATTCCACAAATATTTTCCTCCTCGGGAAAATCATAATCAAAGTAAAACTACATTTCCTAACTAATTCCTTTTCTTTTTATCCCCTCTCACGTTTCTCTCTCCACGTCACCCAGCACGCACGTCTTTTTTTCTTTGCTGTAATCCCTTCCACTCTCTCTCCGTTACTTGAGCAAAAGCTTGCTTCTCTCTCTAACTAATCCAATTCCTCTTATTTACTTTCCTCTCTCCTATTCACGTAGTGCCTTCACGCCCTTTTTTTTTTCTACCTTCTCTCTCCAATTCCCTTACACCCTCACGTATTACTTTTTCGTTTGTCCCCTTCTTTTTCTTCTTTTTTTTCCTTACATCACGGCCGGTTTCTCTCCTTTCAATTTATCTCTCTATTTTTTTCTTCTTTTCACCTGTGTCACGATCTCTCTCTCAACTCATCTTTTCTTTCATAAATTATATTTTCTTTTCTCCATGGCCGCCAAACGCCCAATCCGTTTTCCCCGTGTATTACTTTTCTTTTTTTGTTATCACTGTATTTTTTCTCCTTCGGCGCTGAAATGTTGTTGGCCGAACCTTTTTTTCTTTGAGCAATCCATTTTTTTTACTTCTGCACGGTATCGGCCGTTAACTAATTTATATATTTTAAAACTATAATGTAACAGTAGGAATTCCAATAAAAAAATAATCAAAGAACCTACGGAATCCTCCTACATACCTCGTTTCATATTTAGTCGTTTGACATCGAATCACGCATTGCCGTCACCTCGACGTCATGTCTCTACCGCCGAACATCGAGAACCAAAGAGAATGAAATTTCTTTGACGGCTGACCCTCAAGATTTATTTATAGGGACTTATTTTTCAATCCTATTTATAACTTCCAATCCCAATCAAATTTTATCTTTTAATTAATATCTTTTAACAATTCTAATTTATTTTAATAATTAAATAATTCCGAATTTAATTAAATAATTTCATAATACATCTTATCCATAATTAAACTCCTTTTCTATTTTTCTTTATTTTCGGAATTATTAATTATAATAATATTAATGGCCATATTTTTTCAAAATAAAATGATAAAATATTCATTTATTATATCCTAAAAATCAGGTCGTTACAGTTATTGCCTTGCATTCCCCCATCTTTGCCTTTTTCTGCTGTTATATAAACGAGCAAGCATCCCCGTATGCCCATTTTATTGATTTCCTCAGCTTTCATGTGGCTGTTTCTTCTTCAACATTCTTCCATAATCACTCATATCCTTCTTCAAGTTTTGGGTCCTCATGGAGATATTTACAACTTGTGTTAATGCTGAAGGAGGCATTGTTTGTGAATTGTTGAGTGTTCTGTATTATGAAATCTTTTTCATTCATTTATATCATAACATGCTCATAGTTGAATGATTGTTCATTTTGGAAATTAGTAAGATTTTGGGCAATGGTCGAAATGCAGTTTTTTGCAGTTGATTAATGGCTGAATGATTATTTGCAGGATTTTGTCACCCTTTTCATTGGAGGTGATTGAGGACAAGTATAGTTGGATCTTATATTTATATATGTGTTGATAGGTCAACTTAGCAGCTATCACTTATTTATTTTTCTGTAAATAGATGTCATCACGATAATTTTCTCCAAATTAAAAGAAATGTCAACACATTGTTGATGAAAAGCAATGGAAACATTACTGATACACTTCTTGCTTATAATACCTGTAAGAAAAGTATTTAATGTCAAGAAAATAGAACACGTTAATCAGCTATAAAGCATCTAATAACTGTATCAATTGAGAATAATTGGCCTTATAAGAATCAGATGGTGGAGATCTTTCCATCAGTTGAGGAAATAAATAGCAAATATGCACAGGAGACATAGTTGAGTTCAGAAAATATGAGGAAGATAAGAACCACAGAATTGATTTAACATTAAGATGTTGTCATCTTTGATTTCACCAAAAGTCTAATTAGACAGACACAACATCTGTTCAATTACCATAAGCATCCAGAAGACTGAGCATATGCATCTGGGCCTTCCTAATACCATCTTTAACAAAAATGTCTTATAAAGTTTACTTAGTACATATTAACAAAAACAATAACAAAAGAGGAAGTGCTCAAAAGTTGTCCAAGTGTCCAACAACCTGTAAAAAAATATTTCATATCAGCTGTATATTCGTACACCAACCAGCAAAATATGCAGAGGTGTTATCTTTTGCTCCACTGTTCCGAACTTGGTTAACGAGAAGTTAGAGCATTTGTCTTCTGAGTAAAAAGGACATACGCCATATCAAATCTGCATCAGGGCAACGACAGACATGCTTACTATTCACGATCACAGTAATCACGAACTAATAATTACTGCATCAGGGCCGCCTCGTTAGTGGAAGGCAGCTTGCCTCATCACCAGCAGAGGACGATGATGGTGTTCATAGGGAACACGATGGAACACAAGTCATCGTCACGTCCCTCGCCAGATCTCATGGCTGAAGCTGCGACTCCAGAAGTCTTATGAGAGCGCAAATGGCAAGACTCTGCTGGAAGCAAAATCCAAGCACCGAGCGCCGCCGCGTCATCGACGTCCACACCCGACAACCCACAAGAAGGTGGAACCTCTCGCTTGGGGGCAAACGGATTGAAATTTTTCGTCAGATTAGAGGGAGGTTTTTCGCCTCGTCCTGAGGAGGAAAGGTGGAAGCCATAAGATGGACGAAGATCGTGAGCTGGCCGGCGACGTAATGTCGACGAGAGGGATGCCGAAGTGACGTCCTGCGAAGGAGGGTTTGTTCTCGCAGGGTGCGGGCGGGAAGGTGGGAAAATATTTCTCCTCACTTTGTTTTTGGGCCGGCTCACGAACCGCTCAAACACCTGTTCATAGCCCCTAAACCGTGCCTTCTTTCTTGGTCGAATCGTGCACATTTTCTGGCCATCAGATTAGGATCTGAGGGTGACCCATATATGTGGGGAAATTTTTTCCCCACACGTTCATTTTCCCCAATCAGAATTAATTGCTTATTACTTATTAGCGAAAGATTAATTTGAAAATATGTATGATACTAATTATCGTGAACCTTTTTACCGACTTCCATCTTTGCACCGGAATCGGAGTAACGGCGTTCCGGCTCTTATTCGGAATCGAGCTCCACAGCATTATAAGGTGAGCGAAAGATTAATTTGAAAGGAATATGTATGATACTAATTATCGTGAACATTTTTACCGACTTCCATCTTTGCACCGGAATCGGAGTAACGGCATTCCGGCTCTTATTCGGAATCGAGCTCCACAGCATTATAAGGTCGCTTACCTTTTCTCTTCTTTCCTGGTGTATACAGCAATACAGAGAGAGACCGAGAGATCCTCCCAGTTCATGAGATAGAACACTTCCCTACACTGCCTTTTATCGTCGCCTGCTCTGTTCTGCTCAATTGTGTTGACTCTTGGTAGTTAATTCTGTTAGTTTTATCAGAATATATCGGTTTAGTTGTAACGATGTCATGTACTGGTTATATCGTGTTACTCACATATCAGTGATAACTTGTAAATACTGATAACTTGTAAGTATATAGTGTACATATCAGATACAGATTTTGTTTTCATATAAATACAAAATGGGATCAAAGTCTCGGCGGCAGAGCTGTGACATTTTTCCTTCCCACCAAATTCTTCCTCCTGTTTGAATTCTTGACATGGTATCATAGCAAGTTACAGATCCTGGAGCTTTTGAGATCGTTCGCTAATCGGTTGCTGTGGGTTCTTATCTGTATTGTAAATCTCAGGATGAAACTGCAATCAGGTTCTTCGATCTCATCTTGTTACATCACGATTGATCTCCGGATCTTTTTTTCAATCAAATTTCTTGCCCTTGTTATTGATCGATTGTTCTTCTGAGATCCTGTTGTGGTTCTTTCCTCTTCTGAATTCATAAATGGCCGATTCTCTGAATTCTGCAATTTCTTCACAAATCTTGTCTCTAGATCCTGCACACCCTTTGTATTTGCATCCCTCATATCTACTTGGTCTTGTTTTAGTTCCTGTACGTTTGAATGATTCAGAAAACTATTTGATGTGGAGTCGTTCCCTTCTAAATACTTTTTTGGCCAAGAACAAGTTGGGATTTATAGATGGTACATGCAGAATGGAACAGTTTGATCAGACATTGTATTTCCAGTGGAAGAGATGTAATGCACTGGTTCTTTCTTGGATCATTTCTACAGTTTCTAAGGGGCTTCTTGGGAGTATTGCATATGTGTCTGAAGCTTGCATCGTGTGGAAAGATTTGAAGGAGAGGTTTGAACCAATTGGGGCTTCTCGTATGTATCAATTACATAAAGAAATCACTATGTTCACACAGAATTCTCAAAGTATTACTGAGTATCGTACTAAATTGAAAATCTACTGGGAGGATTTATATAGTGTAATTCCCATGCTAGGTATTCCAGATCCTAAGAATGTGTTGTATATTCGGCAGTTAAAAGTGTTTCAGTTTCTGATGGGGTTAAATGATTCATATGATGTTGTTCGTTCACAAATCATCCTAATGAGAACATTTCCTCCTGAAAACTTAGTATATGCTATGCTGTTAGAAGAAGAACAACAGAGGAAGAACAGTTCTTATTCTTTTAATCAAGCCTTGAATGTTACATCCTCAACTTCCATGTCCACAATTTCAGAAGTAAATTCAGTTCGACAGAACACAGCTAACTCAAATCAGAACAATAAGAAAAACAAAAAAGTGATCAGTGATCATTGCCATAAGGCTGGACATATCAAAGCACATTGTTATAGGCTTATTGGCTTTCCACCTGGATTCAAATTCTCCAAAAATTATAGGCAAGCTAACACAGTTCAGTCGACAGAAAATGTTTTTTCTGATAACTCTCCTTCCACGAATACAGAAGGGTTCAAGGCTTCTACTACTGCTGGTGGATCAAATCAGTCAACCCAGTCTATAACTGCATATCAGTATCAACAAATTCTTAGGATTCTCAATAAGGATGTTATCTCGGATTGTACAGCTAATATGGCAGGTAATCAATTTTTCACTTTCAGGCCATCTAACACAAAATGGATAATTGATTCAGATGCCTCTGATCACATGGTGTCTGACATGTCCTGTTTGCATGATGTTCGACAACTATCATCTGCAAAAACTGTAAAATTGCCTAATGGAAATCTTGCTCATATTTCCCATATTGGCAAATGTCATATCAGTGAACAGCACAGCATTACAGATGTTTTATATATACCAGATTTCAAATATAACTTGCTTTCAGTGTCCAAGTTCACTCAAGAAATTTGCTTTACAGTGACTTTCGATCCTGATTTCTGTATATTTCAGGACCTCTTCACTGGGCTGGTCAAGGGGATTGGTAAGAAGGACAATGGCTTGTACTTCTTAGTTCATCCAGAACTAGTTCAAGAGATTTCTTAGTTTCCAGGCAGGGTGGTTGTTGTTGAGGCTACTGATGGTGTTGACAGCAAACTCAGATTATGGCATTGTCGTTTGGGACATATCCCTTATCCTAGGATGAAATTTTTTGATTTCCTGAATGTTGAAAACTTTGATGTCAAATGCCATTGTAAAGACTGTCATATGTCAAGGTAGACACGGCTTCCTTTTCCAAACAGTGATACTGTAACTAAGTTTCCTTTTGAATTGGTGCACATGGATACTTGGGGACCATATCAGCATTCAACCTATAATGGCTTTCGTTTTTTTCTAACCATTGTAGATGACTTTACTCGTATGACATGGATATACCTTCTCAAGTTTAAGTGTGATGTTGTTCAATATATCAAACAATTTGTCCACTTAATTGAGAATCAGTTTGCTAACAGAATTAAAGTTATCAGAACTGATAACGGGTCAGAGTTCATCAATCGTGATTGCAATTCCCTTTTAGCTGCCAAAAGCATTATACATCAGACCTCTTGTGTCTATACTCCTCAACAGAATGGTGTTGTGGAGAGGAAACATCGACACCTTCTTGAAGTTCTTCGTGCCTTAAAATTTCAGGCCAACTTGACACCAGAATTCTGGGGAGATTGTATTCTCACTGCCACTTATATTATTAATCATACCCCTCTTTCTGTTTTGTCTGACATCAGTCCTTATCAAGCTCTCTTTGGTGTAGCTCCCAACCTTTCTCATCTTCGGGTATTTGGATGCTTGTGTTATTGCACCAATTTACTCAATCGAGACAAGTTCTCTGCACATGCTATTCCTTCTTTATTTCTTGGTTATTCTGATGTTCAGAAAGGTTACAAGCTCATGCACTTGGATACAAAAAAAAATTTTGTCAGTCGAGATGTGAGTTTTCATGAGGATATTTTTCCTTTGCTGCATCCTCAGTCCTCCACAGTTAAACCGAGTGTTTCACCTCCTGTTATATATGATTCTGATTTCTCGACTCCTTTGGATCCTCAGATTTCTTCTCCTGTTATTTCACCAACAGATTCTTCCCCTTCTCATCTTGATGCTCCAACACATACACAGTCAGATAATATTGCTTCTTCTGAGCCTGCTGATGTAGTTGCTCATGAGCCTGCTATTGTTGTTTCTCGTCCTCGACGACATGTTAAAACCTCCAATTGGCTACATGATTATGTTTTGAATTATGTTCATACTTCTGCTGGTTCTTATCCTATTTTAGATGGTATCTCTCTGGATAATATTTCACCTCAATATTTTGCCTTTGTCACTTGCCTAAATGTAGTTCATGAGCCTGCAACTTTTGTTCAAGCTGCCACAGACCCAATTGGATTGAGGCTATGAAACTTGAAATGGATGCTCTTCAAGCTAATAACACCTGGGATCTTGTTGATCTGCCCCCTGGCAAAAAAGCCATTGGCTGCAAATGGGTTTATAAAGTCAAATTGAATTCCAATGGTGAGGTTATCAGGTATAAGGCTCATTTGGTTGTCAAAGGATTTACTCAATTAGAAGGCATTGATTACAAAGAGACTTTCTCTCCTGTTGCCAAGATGGTTACTATGAGGTGTCTTCTTGCGCTTGCTGCTCGACAGTCCTGGCCTTTATTTCATCTTGATGTCAATAATGTCTTCCTCAATGGGGATCTTTTTGAGGAAGTTTACATGACTTCCTCCTGGTTTTTGTAGTCCGGGGAGTCCTCTTCTCGTAAGGTTTGTAGACTACAAAAATTCCTTTATGGTCTCAAGCAAGCCTGAAGGCAATGGAATATAAAACTCACACAGACTCTCATTTCTGCTGGATTTCAGCAAAGTCATTCAGATTACTCTATGTTTATGAAAAAATCAGGTCCCTACTTAGTAGTTCTCCTTGTATATGTGGATGATATCCTTGTGACTGGCAATAATTCTACACTGATTCAGGAAGCTAAAGATGTTTTATCTTCTCATTTTGGTATCAAAGATCTTGGAGAACTTAAATTTTTCTTAGGATTGGAAATCATGCGTTCAGATAAGGGCATTATACTCAATCAAAGAAAGTATGCTATTAATCTCATTGCTGATTCTGGAGTTTCATGTGCCAAAGTTTCAGAAGCTCCTCTATATCTTAATCTGAAACTCACAACAGCATAGTACGATGCTATTTTCCCACCGGCTATTCCTGATCCATTAATATCAGACCCAGGGACTTATCAGAGGCTACTTGGTCGACTGATTTATTTGACGATTACTAGACCCGATATTTCTTTTGGGGTTCAACATTTGAGTCAATTCATGCACTCTCCTAAACAATCTCATATGGAAGTTGCTTCTCGAGTGGTGAAATATTTAAAGAAGAATCCAGGCACAGGTCTCTTCTTTCCAGTTGAAGGTAAAACTTCTTTGTCTGGTTTTTGTGATGCTGACTGGGCCGCTTGCATCCTTACTAGAAGGTCTGTCACTGGTTTCTGGGTTAAGTTTGGTGGTGCTCTGGTGTCTTGGGAGTCGAAGAAGCAAGAGATAGTATCCAAATCATCTGTTGAGTCTGAATATCGCATCATGTCGAGCCTTTCTGCTGAAATTATATGGCTTGATTGTCTCTGTTTAGAATTGGGTGCTCAAATTCCTAGACCAATTCAGATTCAATGTGATAACAATGCAGCCATTCACATTGCGTCTAATCCTATTTTTCACGAGCGAACTAAACACATCCATGTTGATTGTTACTTTGTTCGTGAACTTGTTTTAGCTGGATTGATCAAAGCCAACTATATCAACACTACAGGGCGGATATCTTCACTAAGGCTTTAAGTGCAAAGCAATAGTTATTTGTTCACCAAACTAGGCATGTCGAATGTATACCAAGCCTAGTTTGTGGGGGAGTGTTGAGTCTTGGTAGTTAATTCTGTTAGTTTTATCAGAATATATCGGTTTAGTTGTAACGATGTCTTGTACTGGTTATATCGTGTTACTCACATATTAGTGATAACTTGTAAATACTGATAACTTGTAAGTATACAGTGTACATATCAGATACAATTTTTGTTTTCATATAAATACAAAATGGGATCAAAGTCTCGGCGGCAGAGCTGTGACATTTTTCCTTCCCACCAAATTCTTCCTCCTGTTTGAATTCTTGACAAATTGCCCTCAAATGGGGAAGAGGAATCGTCGAGGATGACGAAGCTCTTGGCGAAGAAGGTGCAATCGAAGCTAGAGGTCATCTTCGACTGCCCCTTCTGCGACCACAAGACCGTCGAATGCGTACTGGACACGAAACTGCGCCTCGGCGAGGCCAACTGCTGGACCTGCCAAGAGAGCTATGCCATCAGGATCGGCAACCTGACGGAGCCCATCGACGTCTACTTGGAGTGGTTCGACGAGTGCGAGAACGCCAACAAATTACGAGATGATGCGTCTTCGTTCCAGAGCGGGCAGCCCTGCGGCAAGAAGCTGTGAATCCACTGATCAGCTTGGCAAATGGATGATGTTTACTGTTGTGTTAATTTTTTTTGGCGGACTTCTTCTGCATTTTTTTATGCAGTAGAAGTTTTCAAGCCGTGTGATGTTTTCTTTCTAAGAAGCTGCACTGCAAAGCAATCGTATGACATTCTTGGCCTGGATTAATCCAAAGATAGAAGAGTATTGATAAATATGTCGTTCATTTTATTCACCACCTTTCTTGCTTTTGGTTCAATATAGTCAAGATCTTGGTTACTGATCATATATAATGTACGAAAAAGAACTCCGACTTGGAGCCTTTCTGTTAGAAATTATTGGAAATACTAAGTTCTTCAATCTTCCCCGCTTTAACCAAAACTTCCTTTCTATTAGCATTATTTTTTTATTTAACCGGTTATATTTTTTATTTGTATTATGATTCTGATATTTCTTCATATATTTTTTTGCCTCAAAATTTAATCTTCCCTACCTTGCCGCCGTTGTCTTGCCGTCTTCACCAGCGGCCCTCAACCTCTTTCACCACGGGCATCGACCTCGCTCACCTCCCTCGACCTCACTTGCCTCGTCATTGTCGCTCTCCTCGTCGCGCTCGACCCCTGCCACTGTCGCTGTCATGCATCCTCACTATCGCAGTCTCGCAAGACCTCTTCGCCCTCATCGATGTTGTTCGCTGCTGGCGATATCTTTGAATCGTGCCTCACCATGGCTGAACCGGCTGGTTTTCATCCTACCATCAATCGCGCATTCGACGTGTGCGCGTGTAGATAGGAGCGTTCACTCTAATCCAATGAGGTGGATGCCCGTTAAATCAATATATGAAACCTTGCTAGAAGTTAATAGTTGAAAGTGAAAATTTAGGGTGTAATTTTTAAGTGTACTTAAGACTAAGTATAAAAATAAAGTTCAAATTGCATGAAAATAAGATAATTATGGACATCACTCAAGGATTAGTGGGGTCCATGAGACGCTCGACCAATAGATTGTACATAGGATGTCCTTGACATGTGTTTGAATTGGGAAGAATCGTTGTGATCGAAAACTATGATCAGTCCTTTTTTCTTATGTTATTAAGGGTTAATTCATTAAATCTCCCCTGATATGTAGCAAAATTCCGTGTTTGATCTCAATATATGAGCTTACCGTAGAACGTCCTCTAAATTATATCATGATTTTCACTTTAGTTCATCCTTCTAATATGTTAACTTTCCCATTTTGAAATTTTTTTCTGGTTATGAAAAAACTAAATTGCTCTTCTCCTCTATTTTAATGTTTAAAAAATATAATATATAATAATAATTTAAAATTTAGAACTATAAAAAAAGAGGGGACCACTGCCCCCTCCTCGTCTCCCTCTTATGACCTCGTCGGATGCCGATGGAAGAGGAGGGGGTGGCGCCCCCTCCCCCTCTCCCTCTGACGTCTCGTTAGGCGTCCATGGAAGAGGAGGAACCCTCCAGCGGCCTTGTCGGCATCGTCGGAAGAGGAGGAGCCCTCCAGCGTTCTCATCGACATTGGCGAAAGAGGAGGGACTCTCCAGCGGCCTCGCGGTGTCGACTGAAGAGGAGAGCATAGATGATGTGGATGGAGGTTCAAGGAGGTTCAGTAAGTTCATATAATAGGATTAGACACAAGAAATTGTTATAGTTCAGAGGCGGTTTATTGAATTAATTCTTTAATTAAATACCATAGATTTTATTTAAAAATATCACACTTCGAGCAGATAAACTTATAAATAATAATGGATTTACTAAAATCATTATTCTATTAATCACCTAATTTGTAACACCTCAAAGTTTGATCAAGGGCAATTTGGTCTTTTGGACAAACCCTTGTGAATCTCCATTGTTTACCTCTTTTCTCCACCTAAATTTCTTGGTGGTTAGGGCTTGAAGAGGAGGAATCTAAGGAGCAAGGAACATTTGATGTTGAATTTAATGGAGCTCGTACCTACTTATAAGTAGAAGCCTCTACTTAGCATCTCAGTTATCCGCTTAGATTTGACGGCTAGGATAGTGATGGCTATTCAATGGAGATTAAAAGAAAAAATCGGATGATTTTTTATTAGTACATTTTCAGTCGGCCCTCTTGAGCTCCCCCTCCCCTCCTTCCTCTTATGATCTGCTTTTTTATTTGGCGTTGTCGGCTGCCTTCTCGTCGTCTTTCCTTTCTCCCTATTTTACGTTCTCCTTCAATATACTTTCCAATCCGGTCATCGTCTTCCCTTTCTCCTCTTTCATGTCCTCTCCATTGCCTAGTTCGGTGCGTCCGCGAAGAAATGGTTTGCAGCGTCCACAAAGAATGTCGATTCATGGAGAACTCGCGTTCATCAACCAAGTCCTTTGCCCCAGCCAAACCTCGTTGTCTCAGCTCGCGCTGTCGAATCTTGTCGTCACCGACTCAGCTTGCCACGCGATCACCCTGCCGGATCTCACCATTGTGATCCCAGCTCACCTTGCCCTGCCCAATTTTGCCATCGTGATTGCCTTGTCGAATCTCGCTGTCGTGATCGCCCTATTAGATCTCTCCATCGCGGAGCCGACTCGCCTCACTTGCCGGATTTTGTCATCTTCGACCCGACTCAGACGCCGTCGATCGTGTGCAAAAAAGTTGAGAGAGACAGGTCACCCTTCGAGCCGAACACCGATGAGTAAGAGGGCCGATTAAGTCATCCAGTTTTTCAACATGTGAACTAACCGATTTGACCGATCTTTTCTTTCAACCGCCTCCTACGTATTTGAACAGGTAGGAGCTCTATTAAATCCTTATTTAACATCTTTAAAAAATACTTAATATTTATTTAAACTACATAAAAGTTAATGCATAACTTTAAATATAACAAATAGGAGTGTGGAAGAATATCAAGTTACATAGAAATTATTGTATTAAAAGTAAAAATGGGATGACTTATAATTAGATGGAATGCACCCTTTGTTACAAAAGGATTGATAAAAGGATCAGGCCCTGTTTGGATGCCCCTTTTTCCAATGGAATCAGATGATTTCCTAGGTTTGCAATCTTCGGATGGAATTTTTTCAAAATGTTTGTTTGGATGCAAAATGGATAGGCTATCATCCAATGGAAAATGATAGACTCCCGAGAAAAATAAAAATGAGCTCGGATCTCATTTTTCTTTCCGGAGCATCATTTTCATTGCTCGTGCACGCCTGTGCCGTACTTTTTTCCTCTGTGTTTTTCTATATTATTCTAATCTTATGAAGGCTTCCTCTTTCTTTTTTTTTTTCTCTCAACATCTCCTTCATCCTCACTGTCTTCTCTTTTCTTTCTGCAATCGTCTACTCCCTGCTCTTCTTGTAATTGTCTCCTCTGCTTTTCTCTTTGTCATCATTTTGCAGCATTTCCTTTTTTTTTTTCTCCTCTCCTCTTCTCCATTCTTTTTTCCTCCCTCTCTATCTCCCAGCCGAAACCCTTGTTTCCTAGTAAAAATGGATATTCTTTTTATTTTCAATTTTATGTTGCGATACCTAAACGTATAAAAATGAAAAGCTTCCACTGAAAAATAAACAAAGGAAGTCACTTTTTGAAAAATGTCTTCCACAGGAAGATTTTAAAACTTTGAATTTTTTTTCTTTTTTTGCCAAACAGGGCCTCAATCTTGAGAACTCCCTCTTTCGTTGACCGCTTAACATAAGCCAATCTTGACACAAAATTATTTATGTTAGGAGAATTCAAATGTCCACCTAAACGCTCCTTCAACCCTTAACATCAGTTTTCTTTATACAAATTATGTTGAAGTGGATGTACAAATTAAGAATCGATTGACTAAATGATTGCCATAGCAACATAAAATTTTCACTTTAAGTACGTTAGCAAGACAAAAAAAAATTTGAAAAAAGACCTTTGATTGCGATGGGCATAAATAGATGCTTAGTAAGTTAGACATGAAAAGGACCTTTGATAAATATATATATATATATATATATATATATATATATATATATATATATATATATATCGAGCAGACATGCTACATGTACTTCAAATTACAATTTTTTTCACCTCACTTCGCAATAAGATTTCAAATAGGATACTAAGACGCATATTTATAATGGTCTCCTCTACTAGCTCGATGCAAAGGGGCTGCTTTTGTAAACTTTTGGATGCCTATTTGCCTACTTTCTTGTATTCGGTGTCATATTAATACTTTTTTGTACGTGCCTATAAATTTGAAGGAAAAAAATCCTACCAAGCATTACTGTGTATTTATGTAATGATTCTTTTTCACATATTAGACATTTCTTACTAACCTCTAAACTTAAACATGAGTAGACTGTATAACATTTCAAATATTTTCACTTAAACCCTAAATGATTAGTGATTGCCATTGATTTTTCTAATTATTGGTAAGTGCGTAGATATTTTTATTTACTAATATAACATTTTACTCTTAAGTAATTAGAAAAGAAAAAGTATCCTTGATTTTTCTATATTTTTTATTTTTATATTTGTTAACATTTTCTATGTTTTTTATATTAAGAGTAAAATATATAATTGAAAAATAAGAAATATAAACTGCAGGAAAAAAATACAATGTTAAGCAATTTGGAGTTAAATGAGAAAAAATCATGATCAATACCAAAACTATTCTTTTTTTAAGGAAATATGTCTATCTATAGATGGAAAAAAATGTTTCCAGTAATGGTGTTTAATTTTTCAATCAATACTAAAACTTAGATGACATGTTGGGTCCGGAGAATACAATATAGTTTATAGTTTAAAAAGAAAATGAAAAAATATAATAAATAATACAAGGGTTTGTTTTCATAAATCTTTGATGAACTATTGTGATTTTTCACATTTACTATCAAACTATAGATTTGTTTTATTCCTAAACTATAAAAAAATCATTTTAGTTCTTTCATCTATTTCTATTACGTTTTTCATTATTTTTAAATTTTTCATTTATGAAAAGACTAATTACCCCTCCTTCAATAACACATCAAATAATAAATATAAAAAATTCGGAGAGAATAATTTAGTCTTTTCATAAATTATATTTTTTTACCACTTTAATTACCATTTTTTTATTTTTTATTTGTAAAAGTAATAATAGAATTAGGTGGAAGAATTAAAGCGAAAAAATTATGATAATTTAAGAATAAAAAAATAAATCCATAATTTAAAGTTTAGATAGAAAAATACGATAATTTTAAAAAAATTTATGAAAATAACTCATAAAACAAAGACGGTTGACCTAATACTTCTTTTATTTAGAGAACCTTGTTATGGTACATAAAAAATGCAAAAAATAGAAGAAATTTTATTTAAGAAAAAAGATAAAATGATTGAGTGTGAAATCTAACATGGAATATTCGTATGAAGAAGGCAAAGATCACATCCAATCCACGTTTCTGTTGGATCCATATTTTTTTCACATCAAGTGCCAATTGGACACTTGGCGTTTTTTTTTTTTTTGTATGGTCAATTAATTATTTCATTCATCTCTAAAAGCATCGACGTAATTAGATATGTGAAGATTATACAAACACTCAACGGAGTTCGGCGAACTCTCCAAATCTCGTCGCCGGCGACGGATGGAGGGGCTGCGAGGTACTTCCTCCTTCTTGGCATCCTCGTCCACGTCGCCGTCGTCCTCTTCGTCGTCTCCGGCGAGGCAGACCGGCGCCTACTCGTCGGTGTTCCACAACTATCCGCTGATCTCCGCCATCGTCGCCTTCGTCGTTGCCCAGTCCATCAAGTTCTTCACCACCTGGTTAGGATATTGCCAGCCTTCATGGTTCTCGTCTTTTGCCCCCCTCGGTCTCGATGTTTGTTTCCCTCGTTATTTGGGTTGCCCGTGGATCCTTCGAATTGGACGATGAGATCATTTAGCTTGTGCCTAGTCACTAGTGGTGTTCACGAGCAATTTTATCACTGTCTCGTTTTTTTTTATTCTTCTCTTTTTTTGGAAAGGGGTTGACACTGAATGATTTGGAGACCAACGTGTTCCCTAGTTGAAAAAAAAATTTGGATTTGGGTATTTTGGATGTTTGAGTTGGCTGGAAAATTTCCAAGTTTTTTTTCTTTTTACTGTTCTAGCGAGTCCACTTAGACATCTTATTATTCGTGACTATTTCCTTGCTTCTTCACTTATTGGGGATTATGAATTGATGTTTAAGATGATCAGGAAGTTTCGGAGCTTGTGGGTTGTTGTTTTTGTTGTACCTGGTTGTCATATTGGAGCTATGAATGCTCATCAAAATCTAGGCTTCACATATAGGGAATTTGATAAGAGTTTTATTTTCAGTTCAAATTGATGATTATAACTGTTCTCCAAAGCAGCTTATTCGGTTCCTTTCAGATGCTGCATGGAGATTCCTTGATCTTTTTGACTGCGCAATCTCTTTACCTTTTGATTCTACTTCTTTTTTTAATCTTTCTTCTGAGAGTTCTTTTGCCCTATTGATCAGGTACAAAGAAAAACGATGGGATGCTAAGCAGCTCATTGGATCAGGAGGGATGCCATCATCCCATTCAGCAACAGTTACGGCACTAGCGGTAGCTATTGGGATCCAAGAAGGACTCAACAGTTCCCTCTTTGCTACAGCTACTATTTTAGCATCAGTGGTAAGGCCCCTTTTTGTATGGTCTGCTAATAATTTATTAGCTTGTTTCTTATGTAATGGAGTCGTTTTATGGTGAATATCCATATTCCATGTATGAAACTCCAAATTTGTTTGCAGGGCTAACGAAATTTAACAATATATTTCATGGGAATGATCTAAGTCATTTGGAGAGACCTTGCAGTGTTTGATGAACATGGTTATCTCAATCCTTTGACTTTAGGTGCCAACAATTTTTGCTTAAATTTCTCGTTAGATCGCGTTTGAGCTCCTTTCAAATTCACTTAGACTATTAGGGGCTTTGGGATCTAGTTTTAGTTCTATCTTGACAAGGTAGAAACAAGAAAATTGAAATTGACGACATCAACGAAAATCAAATAGGATAAACATGTGGGAAGGGGTCTCTGAATTCCAAGCCTAGATTTCTTAGTTGTGAAGGCTTAGATAAGAAAACCACATTTTTTTGTAGAATGGATAAGGCTGTCATGATGATTTTTTTGCGGTGTAATGGCATAATTCACCAGAATAAACATAGTTAAATGTTTAGTTGGAGTTGGAGTCATAAATATCACAATCAGTTCAAACTGTTGATTCGACCTAGATGGTTTAGTTGAAAGATATCTCATCCTGTGGAACATATAGCATCATCTTTTCTTTAGGGCTCATTTCCAGTTATGCCCTAACCCAAATCCAGGCTTCAGTTGAAAGTCTTGATACTGTGACTTAAATTTCTTCTGAGTCTTGCACTTCAATTTCTATTATATCTCAACTATCTTGTTCTCTCACTAATTGAAAGATATGATGATCATAAATCCTAGGTATCATGCTTTACACTGAAACTTGTAACTAAAGAACATAAGTGGAGTGATCAACTGATTGACTTAAATTGTTATTGATATAATATTATCTCTAAGTTACAAATTAGTAAGTTCAGTTAACTTGAGACTACAGCTACATCTTGAAATCATATGTCAAGAATTTTTGTGCAGAATGAGTCTAGAATTTCTACAAAATCATCTAACTTATCTGGTTTTTACTTAATATCAATTGCTATTTAGGAACCTATCAAAAGGCTCTCATTGTTTCCATTCATGGAAATTAACATCAATTCATTATCATTATCCTAGCCCTGCAATCTAGTTGGATTGATTATGTGGATCTTTTTTTTTTCTATCTCACATCTTCATTTGATGAAACTACCAATATGTTCAATGAAATAATGGTCACTGTTACTTGCCATAAAAATCAATTTCAACTTTTACTAATATCTTGGGAGCTAAACTGGTCCACAGGTAATGTATGATGCCTTTGGTGTGCGACTCCAGGCTGGAAAACAGGCTGAGGTATGCGAAGTCATTATGGTCTTCATAGGTTTCACTTGCGTCCTTCTATCCCTATCGACATTAATTTTGTAGACGAATTGTTCCTGCAACTATTGATTTATATAATGTAAAATTAAGATATCAAATGAGCAAACTCATGCAAGTCAGTAAGGCCACTGACAGAACTTTTGCATAACAAAAATTTAAAAGCTATTGTTGATTATAGTTAAAAGATTATGTGGTGTGGAAGTTTTCTTAAAAAATCAAGTTCATTTATCCCAATATCAAAGATACAACTTCTTAAATTTGAACCCTAGACTCTTCCATTTTCTATGAGTGAACCATACATCAAAAGAGATCTTCATGCAGCCACTTGGTCCATGATGCTTTAGAATATTCCTGCTGCTGCAAATTGCATCAGTTATTGATATTTTCTATTGGTCTGTAAAATTGAGCTTTACTGGAGATCTTTTCGTCATGGGCGTAAATAATGGTTCCATGACCATGTACATTGTCCACGGATAGGCTATAGCAGGAGATTCCTGGGATAACAAAGCAGGAAAGGGCAAAAAAATTGAACTTTTATCCATATACAATATACATGCATAATACATGTTAAGCAAGGGAGATGATCCATAAGCAATTCGTGATTTTCTTCTATATATATAGGATATCTGCATACGTACATGCATACTTTGCAATACATTAATAACCATCTCTTCTTTTTACAATACAGGTATTAAATCAAATCGTATATGAACTTCCAGCAGAGCATCCTTTGTCAGACACTAGGCCCTTGCGCGAACTTCTTGGTCACACTCCTCTTCAGGTTTGATAGAGTGCTCTCACTATCTTAAATATGGCCGTTCTTAATTAAAAGCCATTTATTTTGCATCACAATTCATTTTTTAATCATTTACAGAAAATAGAAAATGAATATACAGTATATAAAATAGTATATGATGTTTCCTTAGCCACAACAATGCAATGCTCACAATTGAATTCTCAGATTATTTCCTTTGGAACCCTTCCTTGAATGGTTTGATTTTGTCTGTTTTTTTCTCCTCTCGGTTGTGGTATTCTATATAAACTTGTTAATTTCATTAATTAGTTTTGAAGTACTTGGATTCAAGATTGTCAAAGTCTCTTACAATTTTAATACCCTTAACCAATTTTGATCTGATTTTGATAATTTATACGTAAAATTTTTGTTAGGTCGCATGATTATCTAATATTATATGATCCCATTTTATTCACATAATCATTAAAATAATATAAAAATATTGCATTCATGATAATAATAATTACTTTAGATGAAATTTAATATATTTTTTTCATTCTCATTATGTTTTTAATATATTTTGACTTATAAATTAATTGAACTATGAGTTATTGAATTGTAATTTTTAATAGTTGAGTGTGAAAGATTTGTCCAAAAAATATCTTTATCCTTTAAAATATATTTTTCATTAATAAGTAAGATCTTACATTCTTTGATCCTATCTTTCGACCTGCTTATAATCTTATGGAAGATCTTGATTTTGACAACTTTGCGTGGATTTGAATGTTAATATTGAGGGGGAATGAAATGATTATATTTCTAGCTTGTGTTTGTATTGCTCTAATTAACTTGCTCTGAGGTGTTAGTTTGGTTAGTTATTTATGCCATCAAGACTGTACAACTCCAAAAATTGAAGAATTTCAATGCCATGTCATAGACATATACAATGTATAGGTCTGGCTTATATAGTTTGTTCTCGGGCAATATTTGATAGTTTGTTGTGTTGTTGTTGTATCTCATACCATCCTGCTGAATTCTCAGGTAACAGCTGGAGGTTTTCTGGGTTTCTTTATAGCTGTGATTGCTCATTTGATAAAAGGAATTGCTGGTGGAACATGACTATCATCATGTTATGGAGCCATAGACTAAAGTTGGCATGCTAATCGGACTTGTAAGGCATTCATTATGAAGCTTAATTGATATTCTTTTTAATGACCAATATGATCTTCCTTTGTAGAACTTAGTTGATGAATATTGACAACTATTCAAAAAATGTGAATGTTAAGTTATATAGCGGTGTGACAGAGTTTCTTTATTGACCACGAATAACAACAACAACAACAAAGCCTTATCCCACTAGGTGGGGTCGGCTACATGGATCATACGACGTCATTTCGCTCTATTAGTAACCAAACCTTTCGGTATATTATTCACCAATAGATCTTGCTCTATTAGTTCGCCAAGTGTCCGTCTTGGCCTCCCTCTCCCTCTTTTAATCGGACTCCAGATTATTTGATCTACTCTTTTTACTGGCGCATCTAATGGTCTTCTCTGAACATGACCAAACCATCTCAAACGATTCTCTACCATTTTCTCATTAATAGGAGTCACTCCGACTCGTTCACGTATATGGTCATTCCTAATCTTATCTAATCTTGTATGACCACACATACATCTCAACATCCTCATTTCGGCTACCCCCACTTTACGTTCATGTTGTCCCTTCATAGCCCAACATTCACTACCATATAACACTGCTGGTCATTTCGAATATTGACCACGAATGTATTTAATTTTTTACTGATGGCAATTCTTTTACGTTATTCAATCTATCTCATGTAGACATGTAAATTGATTTTTTGTTATGAGGCTAACTTCAGTTTCCCTTTTTCTATTTTGTTTCTTCTCCCGAACTGCATACTGAAGACTCCATATAGATTATCAGGATGCTGCAGGCTACATGGATTGACTCAATTTCAAAACCTTTTCTAATTCTAATGGGCTGTTAACTTGGTAATATTATCTTTCTGAAGATAGTTTCTCGTGATATTGAAAAATGACTCAGATGGAATTATTTCGACCTTTTGGAAACATGCCTTGAAGGATCATGACCACCCATGAGCACATTCTGCAAGCTTTTTAAAACTTGTAGGCCCAATTCATTTCTGAAAATATAATTACTTATCCTCATTTTTATCTCCAACATACGGGTAACAGTTTTGTTTGTAACATTGCTACCTGTACTGATGCTTTTAGTGTTAAATTGTGATTTGAGTATAAACTGGGAGATAAATGTGTAACATTTGTATCTGAATTGATGCTATCTCAGTGTGCACGCATGCACTTTGCATTGCTACGAAACATGCTAGAATGAGTCTCCTTTGGAGCATTCTCTTTCTCTTTGAAAAAAGTCAACTTAGCATATCCTGAAAAGTGAAAACTTCCTTTTGAGAAAAAAGAATATCCTAAAAAGTCCAAAAAATTAACATCAGATGTCTTAAGAATATAAAATCATATTGATATCTTAAATTTTTAAGAAGATTGGCCAACACATTAAAGTTAACATTATATCAGAGGTCAAGAGTTCAAATTTTATTAAGTTTTTATTAAAAAAATATTTTTCTTCAATTATTCATGTGTTAAAAATATAAAATTATTGATATTACTTTTTTCAACGACTTCAACTTTGAAGAAGAACTCCGCCTATATTTTATAGCCGGTCCCAAGCCCGAATAAAGGAGGAGGGTTGTTCAGCATAAAATCCTGTCGAATCTTATGAATATAAATCAACGAATGAGCGGAATGGCGTCGTATGATCCATGTAGCCGTCCCCACCTAGTGGGATAAGGCTTTGTTGTTGTTGTTGTTGTTCAACTTTGAAGAAGATTTAACAAGAAATATATGCCATGGAATGGGGTTTGATTTACGCAGCTTCGCCCTGACAACAACTTACAAGCTCCTTCAAGCTTCATGTGTTTGCCCTGTAGAAGAAATGAACAGAATTGCCACCAACCATACTAACAAGATAGCCGGTTGGTCGCCACTATTCATCAGAAAGCAGCAGCAAAAATGCGAGGTTCAGAGTCTCAGCTGGTGCACAAATATCTGTCTGGTCACAACCATTAAGGTTCCGGACTGAGATAGTCAATTTGAAGTCCTAAGGTCTCCGTTTACCCTCATAAAGCATCTGGTGAGGTAACCCTGCTGCTGTTGAAGCATTTCTACCACTTGCAGGGAGGATATTTCAGTGGCGGTATTTGGTTTCAATAGCTTCTCTCCTTGTCACCTACCTACCATGGCTCCATCTTCATTCCCATTGAAAATGAGAGGAAAAGAAAACAGAAGCTCTATCTAAATCGAAGACAAATGTACTGTTCTCTTGAACCTTGCGTTTGTCTAGTTTACATTCCCTTGACTCTTCATTTGTGATCATGACAAGCAAGCATGTTAGGATTGGCTAAGCATTGTATTTTGCATTATCGCATTTGTTGATTTAGTTGGTGCGGATGTTTATTGATTTGAATGCTGATTTTGTGACAACAGATTGTGGCACTAAATCCATGCTCAAAGTGTTTGTTTGGGGGCGTAGCTAGTACCGATATGCAACGCTCCAGACAATGGAACCCTGTCTTGACTGTGGACCAACTGACAAATTCTATCTCTGATTGATCAACATTTCATCAATCATCTCTTGGATGATGAAGTTGGCATGCTTGATGAACAGTACTACATTCCAAATGAACAGCATCTGGCCTACCCACTAATTTCATTTGGGCCAACTCTTTGAAAATTGGTCTGCCTGAGAGCACAACATACCATCGCAAACCCAGCTGGACATGACATTGACCCTGTGCTGTCGGCTAGCTTAATTCTTCATCAGTAACCATCTGCATGCCTTATATTCTGCAGCATATGATGCCAACTGGCCCAAAATTTAAGTGCTTGGAAGTTAGTAGGTAAAGCTTCTTGTCCCTGATGACAGTATATTTTACTCTTACCAGAAGCGTCTTAAAAACAAGGTTCCAAATTACTCATTTACAAGTTGAGGTAAAAAAAAACCATGAGATGAGTACATGTGGTATAGTCAATTCAAATCTGTGTGCATGAATTTTCTTGGATCGGTGGGGTTATGTGTAGTACTAAGTAGCTGTAAAAAAATTGTTTGCAATCTACCCACAATGTCATTTGTCCAATTGGTCCATCCTTTGGAAAAATGGTCTGCTTGGAACTTGACCACACATGTAAGTTCTTCAATTTTGCCTCCTAACACAACATGCGGAACTACTAGTTCAAAATATTGTGTTGGTGAGCCAATATCACATTTTTGGTACACAATTTTATTTTCTTTTTTCCATTGTTGGTTCACATCAGGGCATTCATTATTGGATGGCAAAGCCTTTCTTTTCATGATAATCATACAGTTTTGAGAAGGCCAAGGTGTCCCTAGAATCTGGATCTCTTGAGTCAGTACAGTGTATTGATGATCAACTAATTATTACAACTTCCTGCTGTGAAAAGTTGTATCAATTCTTTCTCAAAGAAGAATTGTAGATCTGCATCTGCACCATCACAAAAATAATCCTACTGAACACTTATTCGATTTCCAATGTGGATTAATGACACAACAAAGTGATTTTTTGCCTATTAGACTTCACATATGTAACTTCTCAATATGAGACTGAAATAACACAATAATTTTACACTCTTAGATAGAGCATGGCATGCAGGATTATGTTTCTGGTGGGACATGAAATTTCATATGTAGTTGCATTTTGCATCATCTTAGAATAGGCCAAGGTTATGTCGAAGAACTGGATAACTTTTATTTTTTGTGTTTTCTGTATTCAGGATGCATAGCAAATCGCGTCTAAGAGAACTAAATTATCCTCTTACCTTTCTGGTATTTTTCCTTGGGTTCAGGATCAAAGCACTAAATTTGTCAAGATGAGATGCCATCACTGATTGAACCAAGTAATTAACATGTCTTTTTAAATCTTTTTTTTTATCATTTTTACAAAGGTGGCATCACAGTATTTGACTCGGCGTTCATGAGATGAGCACAGGAGTAGGTCGATACATGTTGACAGTAACATGTTCTCGAGCCAAATATTATAATACCAGATCTGTCAAGGCCAAAATGCTTCAGTAAATGCTGGTCATCTCCCCATATCCTGCCTTCGTTACTATCACCAGACTCATCACATGGCGGCACCTGCCAATAGTGGCAGATGCATTTCCATTATGTTCACATGTCACTGTTTCTGAAACAGCTACTATGAGAAAAAAACATTGAGCTTCTCAGTGGCGGCAGCAGCCCTGTTTGCAGTCAATACTGGCCATGTTCATGAGAGACTTCTGCAACGTGCCATGTTTTTGCCTTTCCTCTCGAGTCAGCTACAAGACATGCTTTCCAGTTTTCCAGCCACTCAGCTTTGGCCAAGTTCAGATAGGCCTTCTTGAGTGATCTGTCATCTACTACCAGATGTGCGCAGGAATCTAGTTATGAGCAGAAGACCACAGTGTGCCAACTGAAACAGCTCAGCATAAAAATCGAATTTAATTTCGTTGTTCGGAAACAAACTTCCAAATTGTACAGGAACAAGCACCAGCGGAAGAAAATGTGATGAAATCGCAATATATCTGATAAGTGTGGTAGGCTACAGTTATCAGAACATAATGACAGTGAGCTTAAACACCAAGAAATGACGAAATGCAGCATAGAAACTTCTGCCATATTTTCCACAAGAGCCTGTGCAGCAAGCACAATGGACCCCTCTACTTCAGACGAAGTAAAAAAAAAGTGAAGATAAAAAAATATCCAGGTTTATCTGAAATGGAAATGCGTGTCTGATGAACTTTTGTAAATCTGCACTACATACTACACGAATCCAACCAGAGGATGTGGTTTAGTTCAAATCTGAATTCCACATCGATCTAATGTGGATTAAGTATCATACAAATTGACATATTTCCGCTGTCCAGCAAAGAACATAACATTTCTGCGAATTGAGCAAGAAGGATCTCAAACTTATAATAGCCCCCAAACTCTTTCGAGGTCCATAATACTAGTACTGTCCCATCTCTGTTCCTATAATTTTATTGGAGGAAGACATAGGATTCCCCAAGAGTCGCATTGAACAGACTTCACTCGACAGTTGTTTTGGACCCTATAAAATGCATAGTGGGGGACCCCGGTGAGAGAGAGGGGGAGAGAGAGAGAGAGAAAGCGCTACAACTCTTTTTTTCCCTTTATATCTCTTTTGGAGCTCAATTCCCGGAGATCCTCCGCATGAGTGTTGCATGCTTTGCATCTGCATCCAAAGGGGGAGAATCAGGAGGACCAAGCTACTGGCTGCCAATTTCCTGGGTGAAAAAGTGTTCCTACTTTTCATCTTCGTCTGCATTCTTCGAATCCATTACCTTTTACAGTTAGTCCTCGACATACAACAGGCATCCATGCATGACGAACGCCACCTTTCGCTGTAGCCGCTGTCCCTCTAGCTAGCTTCCACCAGATCTTGGTAGACGCTATCTTTCTCTCTCTCCTCATTTCCACAACTATCACCTCCAGGCCCCCGCTCGGTATCTCTCATTGGTATGCCCACTGGCTGTTGACCCACCGGTTGAAGCCTGTGTTCTAAATTTTTGAACCTCAACAGGTTCTGGAGCTGCATTTGATCTCAGCTTCTGAAGCCCTCGTGATGTGTATAAGGTAAACGAGGTGAGGTCAGAGCTGCCCTTCGGGATTTGAGCTACGATTGACCTGCAAACACTGATGAGATCTTCCTACTGTTACATGTCAGGAGTCAGGAGTCAAGAACTCCGGGCTCTATTTTTGGCATTGGAAAAGAAACAGTAACTTGAAGCCTGAAGTCCGGAAGTGTTGCATCTGAATCTCTGATTGCAACTTCGGATCTGTGATAGTCAGCATGCTCGTTTGTAATTTGTAAGTTCTCAGCTGTGATCAAAAGTTTACTTCTTGCCCCGGGATCCAAAGTTTTCTTTTTAGTACTTCTGTCGTACTACAACCCTTTGAGGAGTCGTTCGATCTCGATGGAAGACAAGGTCTGCTACAGCTATGGATCAGCAGTTCAGGAGAGGGACAACAATAACTCGTACGGCTTTGAGTTCCAGAAAGGGAGATTGGCCAACAAGGCGCGCAACCAGCGCAAGGTCCTGCAGGGATCCCGCAGCAAGCCGACGCCGTCGAAGTGGGACGACGCACAGAAGTGGCTGGTGGGATTATCAGGAAGCAGGGATCAGACGCAGTCTACCACCAAGCCGCGGAATTCAAATGCCGATGATAGGAGGCTGCTGCATTCTTTGTCTCAGAGAGGCAGGGACTCCTGCAGCAGTGTTGATGGGGGATTGGAAGAGCATGACGTGGTTCTTGCAGCCGCCAGTAGCCAGGACGAAGTGGAAACGAAGAAGATAGACTGCAACGAGACATTGTGGAGGACCAGTAAGCCGCCTGAGGATACTACAATGATGATCAGATCAGTGTGTCTCAGAGACATGGGCACAGAGATGACACCCATTGCAAGCAAAGAGCCATCCAGGACTGCCACTCCACTGAGATCCACAACACCAGTGCTGAGGAGCCCGATCTCTTCGCGGACCTCGAGCCCCGGGAGATCCCGGCAGGTGACCCAGCAGCATGACATTGGTCACCAAACCGGCATCAGGAACACGGAGAGGAGACATGAGATAGCTGTGCACAGTCACGCCAGTGGTCATGGATGGGCCACCGCAGGAGAAGGCGGCGGCGCAGATGACAGCAAAGCAGCTGAGGGTAATGGTCCAGTGCAGAGTAGAAATCCAGATTCTCTGGAGGCGCGAGCCATGGCGTGGGATGAGGCAGAGCGCGCAAAGTACATGGCGAGGTTTTTTTTTTTTAACACATGCTTCTGTTGTTTCCTTGCATTGCAATGTTTCAGATATATCTTCTGCAGAATTCTGAACTGTCCATTACTTGGAAAACTTGGTTGCTGCCTTGCTGGTATCTACATGTCATTTGCTTCCATGGGACTTCTATTGTATTTTTCCGATAGAGCCTTGTGTTTTACTTGGTGCACATAAACAATATTGAGAGATGAGTTGCCATCCATAAAGAACTGAACGAATTTTTAGGTCTGGAAAATGAAAGAGATGTGTGACTTGTGGTGGCACCAATTCTTTGATCAAAATGCAGACGCTATTCCTGTAAGATTGCGTATCATAAGTTGCAATCATTCTGGTTATAATTACAGAAACTATAACCATAGTGTTGGCTTATTAATTCATAGATAGGAGAATGGGGGTACAACTATTGAAGATATCCTTCCTTTTGCCTCAAGTTGACACATTGAATTTTAAGTGAACTGATGTTTTAGGACACTCGAGCAAATAGAATTTCACTTTGCCAACTTCTGCAAATTCCTTTTGTGAATTTCAGATACAAGCGCGAAGAGGTGAAGATACAGGCATGGGAGAATCATGAGAAGAGAAGAGCTGAGATGGAGATGAAGAGGATGGAGGTAAGGACTTTTGTATATCTATCTTCGCTTAGTGGGCTTATACATTCTTCTTCTACCCTTGTAGTTACTGTACTCAAAGTTGGAGATGTTTCGGATAACTTTTGTTGGCTACTTGAGTTCCGTATCAGCAAATGTCCTGATGAACTGAACCATAATTCTACCTTTCTATTTTAAAGGATGGGTTGTCAAAAATTATAGCGATCTTAATAATTAGTCAAAGAAATGCTGGTTTAAAACTTTTCCATCTCTGGAATATGTCATGCTAATATATGCATGCACTAGAACCAAATGAAGCAAGTCCTCACAGAAAACCTCCGAAAATTTCAGTTTCAGAGGGAACTAGTGCATTGTCATAAGCAACAAATGAACCTTCTCCATGTAAACCTGTATAGTATATGATTATTCGTTTGAAACATCTCTTGCATGACACCTAAATTCACACAAATGATGTTGAATTTCGTTTACTTCTGGCCGACTAGAATATTATATCAAGCGTGATAATTACTCGTCTTCGCAGGTTAAGGTGGAAAGACTGAAAGCTCGAGCGCAGGAGAAACTTTCAAACAAGTTGGCAGCCGCAAGAAGAATAACAGAAGAGAAGCGTGCCAGTGCAGAGGCCAAACTGAACGAGCGTGCCGCAAAGACTTCAGAGAAAGCAGATTACATTAGAAGGACAGGGCACTTGCCGTCTTCCTTTTTCTCCTTAAAATTGCCTTCTCTGTGTGGTTAAGCCAATTTGTTTGGGATCTCATGTGTAGTTCCCTCGTTATTAACAAATGATGATTGTTTTCTTATACATAAATACCAATTCCTTCTCTCCCTCCCTCCTCTCTCTCTCCCCCCTCCCTCCCACCCATCTGTAAATGTAAATTCAGACATGATGTACTGTTCGCCAATGACAAGAAAAGTTTAACACGATGTACTGTCTGCCAGTTCCATGAATGAAACTATTTAAATTTTCCATTGAAACAAAGACTCCTCTCATGACCTCAAGAACTTCTGTTTTGAAGTTCTATTTTATTATCTTCTTTTATGTATTACAAGTATGTTCTCGTGCCAATGGTGCAAACTTAAAATTTATATCAGACAAATATATAGATAGATAGATGATAGACAGATAGATATTCATAATTTTGTATTTTCATTTTAAATAAATATCTCCAATTTTAAATTTTAAAAATATTCAAAATTTTACAAATACATATCATACTTATGTTTAACTTCAACTATCTGAATCCTTAATCAGGCAGGACCATTTGGTTGAAGACAACACGTAGCACCTTCTTTATTCAAAATTTTCAATTAGCATATAAGTTTAAATTTTGATTAGTTATAACACATGTGACTTTTGCTTTGCAAATATATAAGAATAGATAAAATGATCTAAGTGTTTTAGTTACTAAATGGCTTTCCAATTAGAAATTTAGAATATAAATTAAGATATTAATTTGTTATGAGCGATTATATCTTTTTCCTTTTGAATATATAAGATAATAAAATTTTACTATAATTTTTTAATTAACTGAAAAGTATTACACGCATTATTAAAAAAATAACTACAAGACAACTTCACAATCAACATACAAATTAACATGTAATATCAATTATGCCAAATGAAATCTGCTTTTTGCCAACATAAAACGACAAATAAAATCTCATTATACGTTATTTTATTAGCTAAAAAACATTGCAAATAGTAATAGTTTTTTTAATTACTAAATAACTTTCTAATTAACATGCAACAACAACAACAAAACTTTATCCCACTAGGTGGAGTCGGTTACATGAATCATACGACGCTTCGTTGATCCATGTTCATGAAATTCGACAGAATTTTACGCTAACTGTCGAGACCTAACACAACCCTCCTCATTTATCCGGACTTGGAACCGACTATAAAACATAGGCTGAATTTTTCTAATTAACATGCAAATTAAAATTTTAATTAGTTATGATAAATGGCAGCTTCTCTTTGTCGTGTTAAAATTCTCCTTCTGGACTAATTTGCTTTTAATGTAATATATTAGATACATTGGAAAGGGAGGGGGAAGGGCCGGGGACGAAATGTAGCTGCTCTTGCATTGATTTAAACCAAGAAAGGTTCAAGCATAAATTGATCTGACTCGTCTAAAAAGTCAGAACTACAAAAACTATGATATTACATCTGTTCCGCTGTTCGTCATGTACGAGAATAAAACTAAAGACTTTGCGGCCTTGCATTCAACTCTTTTGCCCCTGTTCTGTAGAGCTCGTGCAACTCAGTTACACCACATGTGCAACTCAGTTACACCACATACCGATAGGTGACGTAACGACCCGCGGTCTCGCTAGGTCGGATTATCTTCACCACTTGTCCACGCTTGAGACCGTAGTATCTGGCTATTGGATCTGTAATTTGAATTCGAGGAAGCTGGAAAAGCACAATCGAAGAGAAAACAAGTGTGAGGGAAATGATATTGAGCTGATTTCTTATACCATCTGGAAATGAGTTCATTTCTTAGCATCAATATATCCAGATAGTGAAAATCAAGTCAGCTTACCTGTGTTTCTTTGAGCGTATAACGCTCCAACAGTGTCTTCTTTTCTTCAGCTGTCAGCACTTGATGCTCTGGGACAAGTACATGATCTTTTATATTGACAAGAAGCTCGGCCTCCTGCATTTCCATTGATCATACTATAAACAATAATGTCCTCTATTCTATATAATCAAAGCTGTCAAAGAATTAGAATCTAGCTAGCCTATGCTCATTATCTGAATGCTACAGAGGGAATACACGAATATGTATTTGGCGCCCTCACAGGACACAAATGACATGCATTATATATATATGATCCATATCTCTATCCAATATTACGTTGGACCTTTGACTCATTTCTGATATCATCATATTACCATACTATGGTTTCATTTATGACAAAGAATGACCAACATTAATATGTCAACAACAGATCTTTGGCATCGATCTTTAGCAAAAATTTAGAAGGAAGCAACCGAGGTTTAGATATGATAAGCTGACATTTGAATTAGAAACCAATCCCAACTTAGTGAATCATCAACAAGAGAAATTGGTATATTGCTTCGAATGCAGGATTAAGATTGGTAAATAGGTCCTCTCAAAAAAAAAAGAGATTGGTAAATAGGACTTCTGAATCAGCAGGCACCCACATTAACTAACTAACAAAATGAAAAACTGTCAACAGAGATGGGAACAACTTTTTCAAAGTAGTTTGGAACATAAACTTATTTTTAGCTTGGTTTTAGTAAAAGCTTGAATGTAGAACTAAAAGAGTTGGCATAAATACTGGGCAAGAGACCGAAAATCACCTGAAAAACCTCCAAAATATATTTTTGAGCGACTTCTTGCAAGGATGACCGAGCAAATGGTGTAAGGTTTTGCTGAACAACCAATATTCCTCTTGTTACATTCTCTGATTTCATTCGTTCAACATATTGTTTTATTTGCTTTACACCAACCTTCGGGTCATTTGGAAAGAACACATATATCTGTTCTCATGCAAAAAGGGAAAGTAAGAGGTTAGAAAAAAGAAAAAGAATGATGAATGCCATACAGAGGTTCAATGTGCAGACCTGTAAATAAATTTACCAAATCTGAGTATTTTTTATTGAAAATTCAATCGAATGCCAAATTTTAAATAACAATTGAATTAAAAGACTGTATTGAAATATTCAAATAACATGGCAGTGAGATATACAGAAAGGCAGTCGGCTTAGCAGAGCTTTCCTGACCATTTCAAATTATTTCTGGAAGGTTCTCAAGAGAAATGATGAACACAATATCACAAAGAACACATGAAAGGAGAAAAGGTGGAACAAAGTAGTCATGCAAAGGCACTGCTAAACTAAAAAGGATCTGTTTCCTTCCACAATCTCATTTGATGAGTTTGGGTGCGAAAGTCAAGATTTTTGCTTGGCTCATGTAGCATGGTGAGCTTCTCACCCGGAGGTACAAAGCGAGATGGGCGCCCCACGGTGACACATCCTAATGTGTTGTATGGCGAGGCAGAGGACATTACTCATTTATTCTTTGAGTGCTCGATATACCACCGTGACATATGGCAGCAGACGAGCATTGTGAGCCTATTCTCAGCCAACTCGAAGACTGTGTAGCAGTCACTCTGAGGTTTGGTCCGATAGAGACAAAGGCGGAGAGCGTCATTGGCGACCTTTTTGGTCAGTGCCTGCCATTGGCTCCAGCACAACCGAGTCATTTTTTTATGAGAGAGATGTCAGGTGAAGCATATTGTATACCACATCTTTTCCTCATTCGTAAGTGAGGTTTTGGTTAGCTGAAATACTTTCCTTCTTTTTTGCTACACTCTCTCTTCGAGAGCGACTTTCATTTCACAGTTATATGTATATATATAGATGGATGTTAACCACAACCCTGATAGTCATCCTTTTTCTCCTAAGAAAAAGGCACTGCTAAAAGGTGTAATGGAGTAGGTCATCTTTCACAGAGTAGTCAAGCAAAGGCATTGTTAACAAGTGGCATGTTGCCTCTAGAAACAATGCAAGTATCTGTTTAACAAGATACAAAGGAAATTCTACAAAGAAGCAAAGCTCTGAAATATCAGCAATCTTTACAGCCGACTAATAAGAAATTCAAGACAAAAAAAGGGTCATAGAATTTTGTTTATCACCAACAAGAGAAAGTATCTGTTGCTTCTCATTGGTCTGTTTAACAAGTACAAAGGAAATTCTACAAAGAAGCAAAGCTCTGAAATATCAGCAATCTTTACAGCCGACTAATAAGAAATTCAAGACAAAAAAAGGGTCATAGAATTTTGTTTATCACCAACAAGAGAAAGATTGAGAAGATAATGTTGCTTCTCATTGGTCTCGCACAAGTCACATCATCTTGGTTACTTAGGTATTTATCTCAATCTGCGAACATCCCAGAATTTAACAAAAAGTGTATTCATTATTGCAGGTTTTCAGTGGCCTGTGATCTACAATCTACATGACTATTCTACCTCTCAAAAAGAATACCATGAGTGGAAAAATGAACCAAAATGTGCAATATCAATGATTACAAGAACATCGCAACTAAATGGAAAAAAATCTTTCTGCTAATTTGGACTGGATGTTTCCAAAATATTTGGAAACGTCAAAACAACCTCTATCATCGAGTTATTCTTAACTTTTAAATGTGATTGTATTAAAAGATAATCTTGCAAAGCTTCTTGATGGGGCTTCCAGCAACCATAAAGCTTTACAGATGGTCATGTGACAATGTGCAAATTGACCTGAGAACACTAGTTAATCCAATCTTTAGAAAGATTCAAGTTTTAACATATTATTATGTTATAATTAAACATATACAACAACAACAACAACAAAGCCTTATCCCACTAGGTGGGGTCGGCTACATGGATCATACGACGCCATTCCGCTCTTATATTCGTTGATCCATGTTCATAAGATTCGACAGAATTTTATGCTGGCTGTCGGGGCCTAACACAACCCTCCTCCTTTATCCGGGCTTAGGACCGGCTATAAAATATAGGCGGAGTTTTATAATTAAACATATAACTACCCTAAAAAAAACTCAACATTTATCTACCCATGTTGAAGATCTATAATTGAACCTCCAAAGAAATACCTATACTATAAGTTTAGTAGTCATAAGCATGTCACAGCCCATGAAAAAACTCACGCAAAGAATGCAATTGTCCTAAGGTTTTCTTCCCAAGTGCTCTATCCAAATTTAGCTGAAAATTAATGTTGAATCAAAATCAGGGTTGCAAAATTGGAACCAGGCAGAAAGGTACTCATGCCCAATGAATCAAGTCGCTCACTATCAGCTGAATTGGACGAATAACTGAGAATAAGCAGTAGCATGGAATCACTAGTAAATTAACTATTAAAAGTAAATGAAAGAGAAGCAAGAATGACCTGTCAACAAATATGTGAAAGAACTAATAGCAGCTTGGATGATGATTACACTATGGTCCTTCTCAAAAACAGTTACAATCAGCCATTTGTTTAATTACTTTAAATGTCATTTGACTCAAACTAATTGTTTTAGAGAGATAGAATAATTTAAACTCTGTATGTAATCTAAATTATGTAAACTGGATGAGTCAAGTGGAGAATCATTATCAGAATAAATGAATCATAGTAAGAACTTAAATGATTCCTTAAAATCCAGCGACTTCGTCACCTCCTACTCAAACCTTGATTATCATCATGCAGCGAGTTCTTAAAATACTAACTGCTCACATTTATGTACTGTTTTTTTTTCGAGAGAGAGAGAGAAGGAAAAGGATGACCACCAACATTGTGGCAGCCATCCAGGTATATATCCTTTATATACTTGTATTATATATAAGAAATGCCAGCCAATCATGTTTTAGAACCATGAAAGATTACAAACGAATGCATGTATCATGGTTGGGCAAAAGTTGGGCAAAGATGGTGCTTAGTTGGGCAAAGCCCATCAAAATGCATGGTCATTTCTAATCTAGGACAAGATGCAGATGAGATAGGTTAGTGACTACCATGAATGTGCCCCTTGTCTCATAATGTCAACTCCATGACCAACATACAAGAGAATCATGTCAACATTGAATACATTCTCCCCTTATATCATACATAAAATAAAATAAAATGTGCAACTATAATCTATATATGACCATGTTAATTCTGCAAAAAGATAGCATTGTAACTGTAAAACTACATATCAAATTAGTATCAGTGAAATATGTGCAGAGCAATTTAATGGTTCATATTTTCCCAAAGTGTTTGTACCTGGTCACTGGGATCATTTCTCTTGGCCTTATTGATCACCAGGTCATCCCGCTTCACACTCTCACCAAATTTCTCTACAAATTGGCGTTTAGTGATGTTGATTTCCACTTCAGGAACCACAAGGTAGCCGCGATCTCTCAGCATTTGCATCACTGTTCTCCTAATTCGAAACAGCCTATTCACATCATCATCAACCGATGCCATCTCCTCCTATTTTCATTTGTAATGCAAACATAAGAATCGATAAAAAAAGGAAATTCGTTAACTAAAGATTTTAATCAATCTGTAATATTCCAACAACTTCAACCCAGAATGTTATCCTCATTAGAATTACTAAATACTTTTGAAAATTATATAACAACTTTCTAAAGCAGTATTAACATCAACTTCGGATAAGACTAAGGCTGCTTCGTTGTGGCCATTAGTGCCTTCAGATCATGCTCCATAGAGTCCAATAACTCAATGACCATGAATATAATATCAAGGCTGTTGCCAACAACAACCTCCTTTAACATCAACAATTGATGTATATTAATCTCCCGCAGATAGGTCAATGGAAAACCCTTCCTCTCCTTCTCCATCTTAACCTCCTTCAGTGCCACAATCTCACCAGTTTTCTTATCTTTGTCATTCGTGCCTTCATTAAATCTTAATCAATCTCTCAAACTCGTCAACACTGCTACATCCTTGTAGCATGTTTATGCACCTCTGAGGTGGTTGTGCTGGTTCTGGTGTTCTATCCTTAATATCATCAGGGACAAATGATAATATCCAGCCCCAACATCCTCTTCCCCATCAATTTCCATATTGCTCAATGGGGAGCGGCGATAGCCATTCCACGAGTCTCTTTTCTCGGCATCCCTGGACCGCTCCCCAGCTCTTTCATTCAGACCCCGCTCCTCCCGGTGGTCACGGACCCGGACGCGGTCTCCATCCCGATACAGATCTAGGGAAGCTAAATCCTTTTTCCTGGAAACCTCCATCGGAGTCCCGAACCCTGCGCTCGTGCTCTCTGTAGCCACCGTGCCGATCCACCAGCCATTACAGCCTCTCAAAAAAGGGAGGCGACGACGAGGGACGAAACCTTTGAAGCCGAAACCCAAACTGAAGGATCCAGCAATCGAAAACCCGGGGACAGACAAGGAATCACAAAGAACATGCGATAAAACTACAATAAATGCACCGAAAGCTTGCTGTTGAATGCACATCCCTTAGCTCATACTTCATGTAACAACAAGAGGAGTGGATAAGAAAAGGCAAAACTCTACAAAAACATCGCCAAAACTTCAATTTTTCCATGCAAAAAATCGCTCGAGACGATGAATCTGAGACTCGCCTGTTAGGGTTCCGAATCGGATCAAATGGATTTTGGGTCTCGAGACCGCAGCGGGAGCGCCGGATGCTTCGTCGGAGTCGGAGGTGCTGATGAAAAGGGAGCGAAGGAGCGTAAGACTTGGAGAGAACTGTGTTAGCCTGGTAGGGTTTAAATCCGCTAAACCTCTCGAATCCATCGGTGTGCCGATTCATACTCAGATTGAAGTCCAACTACGATTCAGCAAAGGCCTGCGGCCCAATTTAAAATCCCACTTCATAATACCCTTTGGCTGCGTTTCGAGGAAATTTGAGAGAATTAGTTGTGATAGAAAAATTTAAGTTAGTGTTTGAATGAAAAAGTGTAATAATGAGAATTTAAAAATTTGATGTGATGAATAAATTTTAGTAAATATTTGAATAAAAAATGAGAATTAAGAATATAATTTATTATTTTATGATGTATAAAATTATAGTAAATAATATTATGTTATTAATATTATAATTTACGTAAATTGATATATTATTAATATTTTTTTATTTTGATTAAATATTTTAAATATTATTAATATTATAATTTACGTATATTTTAAGATCCAAATATAATATAATTTTTAAAAAATAATTGAATAGTTTAATTAATAAAATATTTATTAATTATTAGAACTAATTATTTTATAATTTTTAATTAATAATATTTAATAAATTATTTTATAACATCCCTAATAATGTATTAATATATTCTAAATTATATATACATACATTATAAACCAATTAAAAAATAGATGAAATTTAAAAAAAAACTAAACATTGCGGCTTAAAGCTAAAAAAAACAAATGTTCGGCAAAAACTTTTGCGGAACATTTGGCGAAATGTTCCGGCCGAATGTCACGTGACGGGGACTTTTCACGTTACTCTCGCGAAAAGTTCCTAACCAAACGCAGCATTTGCATTCTTTTAAAATTGTAATTTGTAAGAGGTCACGGATAATTCAAATACATTATTGATTAATCTATCTATATTATATTAAAAAGATAGTACTTTGCATGAGAACATTTGGCATTACAATACATTGACAAGTGTCCTTAAATATCTAATTATAAATAAAAATCATTGATCAGTTATGTTGTAATAGCATTTTAATTTAATTTATATATTCTTTAATTATTAACAAGGAGTGTCAGTTACTAGATTGGTTAATTATAATGGTTGAACATTAATTAATTATTAAAGATAATTTGTGGAAACAATGAATCACTTATCCATAATGTTTGAACAATGAACATGATAGTATTTAATTATCAAATTAAATATTTAACTTCAAAGATGTAAAAATGATATTAGTGATGTGAAATAATTAGGAAAATAGTGAAATAAGAAAAAATAATGATAGTATGAGATATTGGTTGCACATTTCCACAACAATTATCTTTTAAATTTTCTAAGATCACAAAAATATAATAACAACAATATTAAAACTAAATAATGATAGTTTTTTATTTCCAGAACTTTGTAGGATATGTTTTTACTAATAAACTAGTGCGATGGCCGGCGCGATACGCGGATGATGTAAAAAAAATTTCATTTTTGTCATAATTTTATATTTTTGTTTAACTAAATAATATTTATAAGTACATAAAATAATTATGCATTTCTTATACACACACACATATATATATATATATATATATATGAATTATAAATTAATTATCTCTTTTCATGATCATTTATGACTATTTTGTTCAAAATTAACACATTAAATAAAGCCTTGTAGGTACAATAAAAAGAATTAAATATAAAATAAGAAGAAGACATTAAGTCACTTTATATCTAAATCATAAGTAATATATTATAAAATGATAATATGTTTTCTCCCATATCTATTTTTAGTCAAACTCTCTCTCTCTCTCTTAGAGTATTTATCTTCTTGAGGATCCATTATTATTATTCAACTAATTCAAATAGCAGATAAAATGCATTATTAATGTTTATTAACTTAATTTTAGTATGCACATTTATGTGTTTAAGAAAATATACAGTAACAATGACATATTCAAATTTGGAACAAATAAATCTATAGGACTTTAAATGAAACACAAAAGAATAAAATTAAATTTCATATATATGCCTTGTACAATGCACCTTAGATATAGAAAAGTAATTGATCAAAATATTTTTTATTTTGTTATGAAAAAATTATAGACTATGTTTAGATCTTTTTAGATTTTGAAATAATAATATTAAAAATAATAATGAATATTTATTTTATAATAATATAAATGAATTATAATTTAAACTTATACATAATACAAATAGTTTTGTATCATTTTGATATTAGTCTATTAATATTTCTCCGATCATCTAAACAATTGAATCAATTTTATTTTAAAAAACTTATACTAGACTTATGTTTATATTATTCTTTGGATCTAAATAAATCATAATTTTCCTTATCTGAATGAATTATTATATATAATATTGCAATATTAGTTTTTTTACATTGCTTAATCCGCAAAAGTGAATTTAGGAATTTCATTAAAAAGTAATGATTAGTTGATTGATTAATTTATTGTATTCTCCTATACACCCTTCTTTTATATATTTATCTCATTAATATATATTTAATTTTTAAAAGAGTATTTTACTACTATAAAGTATGTCACTTATATTATGAATAATAGATTTTCAGGTTTCAAATTTATATATCTAATTAATTTTTTTTACATCTCTGAAATAATTTTATATTGTTTTAGTTTCATTGTCTTCTTTCATGTTTAAATTAAATTAAATAACTTTATGAAGACATAGATATTATATTTTATGTTACCTAATTAAGATATGATGTAAAGTAATGTTTTATGTGATACTTCTTAATACTTACTTTTTTGTTAAAATCTATACTATATTAAAAGGAGAGTACCTTTCATGAGAAGATGGCATTTGGTACATTTATGAAGTGCCACATGTCCTCTAATAATGATTATTTTAACACTTAATATTATACTCATTAAGCAATTAATCTAATAACTAGACTTGATAATGTTGCTTTTAACATAGTGTACATTTATTTTATAAGAGTAATAGTTTTATATAATATGATATTATATAATAACTTGGTAATAAAAAATTATCACTACCTTTTTTATAGTAAAATCAGCATAGTACTTGACCCTCTATTATTTTTGCTTTCATATTATTTAAATATATGAATACTTTATTTTGTTTTCTTTGAACTCATTATATCACGATACTTTTGCACAATTCAAAATATTTATATTATAAATTTAGTTATCCTCTAAAAAAATGGTGGCGTGCGGTTGGTTGGAGGGGATACACTTGAATAGAAATTTTAAGACCATTAATATCATTATATAATAAGATGGACATCATTAACCAATTTGAATTTATATTTTATATTTTTGTATTCATTCTATTCAATTTTGCATTCCTAAGATATTTATTAACATTATATATGCAAAACATATTTAATTTTAGCTATTTTTTCTTATTTTTACTCATTGGAATTGGAATTCATTTCTTTTTTTTTCCAACCATTGATATATAATTATAATAAGTAATATGTTGTATGGTATGAACGTAGGTTGTGCACCAAGGATATGCATGGATTGGCCCAAAGGCATATATGGTGAGGTAACTATACAATTGCTTTTAAAATTTATATCATCACATCTTTTTATACATTAATGATATTCCAAAAACCAAACGATGATTAAAAGTTAATCAAATATTTTATTTTATTTCTTAAATGCAGTAGGGTATTCGAGAACGTGGCGAATATGTCATCATGGTCTATAACCCATTAACCGTCCAACATATAACTTTGGAGCATAATAACAATACCTGCATAGCAATTGAGTGAAATACTTAATCAAATAAACAATTATGTAACTGACAAAAAATATTCATTAGAAGAAGAAAATATGTGAGCAACTTTGTTGTTATGTGAAACAAATATATATTTAACTAAGTGATTTTGTTTTTTTATTTTCTGTTGCTTTATTTTGGCACATTATTAGTTATTATTTAAAATATGTATACACTACACTAGCTTTGTTGCTTTCCATACATTTATAATATTTATTCTTCTTTTCCTTGGTCAATTTTTCACTCAGCACGTAAACATATAAAAGTAATTAATAATTAACTTCATTTTATTTCAGTGTATCAATAATAAAAAATGTTATAGTTGCAATAACTGACTTTCTAACGTATCAATAGTTCACAATAAAAAGAGGCTATCTGTTAGCACATCAATATATAATAGCATAATATATTTTATAAATACAAGTAATAGCACACTAAAACAATAAAAAAAACTATCCATTACTAAATCAATCAGTTCCTTAGCAACTACCTCCACACATATTGATTTTTTTTTCTGCAAACTAGCTATAAATACATTCATTGGATAAATGTTATCTATAGATTTTAAACATTTTATTTATTAACATATAAGTAACTAATTGCCTTAAACTTTTTCTTTTAAAATTTTGAGAACATGCCATTTCGCATGAGACAATAGAGAATAGATATTTTATATTTTTTATTTCAGTTTTAATGATTATTATTATCCTTAAATAAAATTAAACTTATAAAATACAAATGGAATTTATTATAATTTTTTTTTGAGATATCATGCACTAATGTATTGTTGTAAAATTAAAACTATGATATAATCTTCATTAATATCATATAAAATTATATTATATTACATAATTGATAATATATTATGAACATTTCTCAAAATTAATCATTTAATAATTTTTTAGTTACTAATGAACTATCTAATCAATTTATAAATAAATGACTTAATTAGTTATAAATATGGTTAGAGGACACATGGCACGCAATCCATCGGCCAAATGTCACTCTCTCATTTCATACTACTCTCCTTTTAATATAGTATAGATTATTATATTATATAAATCTGAAATTAAAAAATATTAGTGATGACATCACAAAAAAGTTAGATAAATGATTATTATATTAATGATGGCATCACAAAAAAGTCTAAATATATGAATATTATATCATAATAATTAAAATATTAACTAATTAACATAGTAATGTCATCTTGACTTCATGTATAATGCCACCTAATCTATCTATTAGCAACTTCTTTTGATTTTTATTAGCGACCGTGTCCATCTTATCAACCATTTTCACTTATTGGAATTAAAAATATCCATGTAACGTACAATGAAAAATAAATGGGAAAAATATATATATCTATTTGCCAATTGATATATATATATAGCGGTTAACATATAAGAGCAGTTATCAAATATGTAGCAATTATTTTCATTGTATGTATCAAGTGTCGTCCTATGAATATCTACATCGAGAAAACACATTTCAATTGTAATGCTTTCTATACGTTTGTAATTATTGCATTTTACTACTTGGCTCACGGTTAACTCTTAAACAAGTTTTTTTTTCTGAATGAAATTATTGCATTGCTTTATTTTTACCTTGCTAACAAATATCAGGTGAAGAGTTACTTGGGATCAAATGACGTATTCAAATGTTATCCTAATTTAAGTGGTAATATATTCTTTACTTACTTTTATTTAATATTTATTTTTTATTTAATATTTTCCATGATAAATGCATTGTTAAATACTTTAGGCAATATGTTTCTCTCGTTGAATAACAATGTGAATAAGATTTTTTTGTCCTTTCCCTTCCTATTTTTTTTCAGTTTTGTGAAACACATTATTACTTCAATGATTAATGTTACTAGTGATGTCAATAAATCTAAGATACAATGAAATGTTTATTAATTAAGATATGTGTATGAGACATATGTCACATTGTTATGATGACATAAGTTCTTGGGAATTTAGAACTAATTAAAATATTACATTATCTATTATAAATTTTTTAGAGCTTATGGTGAGTTAGAAATTTAATCAGTTAACTACTAATCACTCTATTTCTTAGTTATGACTAATTAAAATCTGTTATCATCTATTATATTTTTAATTCCAAGTTAATGTGTAATGTGAATGGTGCACGGTTAATTAGTAACCACTTCCTTTCTTATTTACTTCACTTCGTAAATAGCAGGAAGAAGTCAAGCCCATTCGTATCATATCTTCTCTATTTTTTCATGCATTTTTATGTTTTTTAAGAGAGTTAGTTATATTGTAGGGTTAGTTTTATTATTTTAAAAAAATACATAACACAATTTGAATTTAAACTATATTATTTCGATGGAGAACTATGTTATATTATTATTTCAATTTAAATTTATTTGATTATGTTGTTGGTTATATTATTGTACATTGGGTTGTGCCTTCCCATATTCTTTCTCCAATTATGTTATGGTTGGATAAGAGGATGCAATTTAAATTAGTTAATAAATAAACATTAAAAAATAATATTAGATTTGTAGACTTTGTATTATTGTAAAATTAATCTTCATTATAGATTTGATTGAAAATGAAAATTTAAGATTCTATAAAGTCCATTTGGTCTAAAATATATTTGATGCAAATAGCATTATTTTTTAAAAAATAAAATATTCATATTTTGTTTTACATTATTTAAAATAACATTAATATTATTTAAATAACTAATAAGTGATATCAGTAGTTATAAATGCATTGTTAAATATTTTAGGCAATACGTTTCTCTCGTTGAATAACGATGTGAATAAGATTTTTTTGTCCTTTCCCTTCCTATTTTTTTCAGTTTTGTGAAACATATTATTACTTCAACGATGAATGTTATTAGTGATGTCAATAAATCTAAGATACAATGAAATGTTTATTAATTAAGATATGTGTGTGAGACATATGTCACATTGTTATGATGGCATAAGTCCTTGGGAATTTATAACTAATTAAAATATTACATGATCTATTCTATTTTTTTTAGAGCTTATGGTGAGTTAGAAATTTAATCAGTTAACTACTAACCACTCTATTTCTTAGTATGACTAATTAAAATCTTTTATCTATTATATTTTTAATTCAAAGTTAATGTGTAATGTGAATGGTGCACGGTTAATTATTAACAGCTTCTTTTCTTATTTATTTCACTTCATAAATAGCAGGAAGAAGTCAAGACCCTTCGTACCATATCTTCTCTATTTTTTCATGCATTTTTATGTTTTTAAGAGAGTTAGTTATATTGTAGGGTTAGTTTTATTTTTTTTTTAATTACATAACACAATTTGAATTTAAACTATATTATTTAGATGGAGAACTATGTTATATTATTATTTCAATTTAAATTTATTTGATTATGCTGTTAGTTATATTATTGTACATTGGGTTGTGCCTTCCCATATTCTTTCTCCAATTATGTTATGGTTGGATAAGATGATGCAATTTAAATTAGTTAATAAATAAACATTAAAACATAATATTAGATTTGTAGACTTTGTATTATTATAAAATTAATCTTCATTATAGATTTGATTGAAAATGAAAATTTAAGATTCTATAAAGTCTATTTCGTCTAAAATGTATTTGATGCAAATAGCATTATTTTTTAAAAAATAAAATATTCCTATTTTGTTTTACATTATTTAAAATAACATTAATATTATTTAAATAACTAATAAGTGATATCAATAGTTATAGAATTATATAATTTTATTAATAAAAATAGCAATCACAATAAATTATATAATATATATTTCACTCAAGAAGATGTTACCATATGTTTTAAATTAATTAATTAGAATTAATTTGGATGATTAAATTAATTAAAATATTAATATATCGTAGCTCTTTAGTGGATGGTTAGTAACTCCATAAATTATCTAATGGTGATTGTTTTTGGGGTGCTTCTATTGCCACTCCTAAAATCACTATTGACACTTCAAATATTTGTTTTGGACAAATTTACCCTTCAGAATTTCATTTTTCCATTTGCTATTTTTATGTTATTTCTCTGATGTCAGCTTCTCATCATATTTTCCCTTTTTTCCTTCGTACACGATGTCACTTAAATTATTTTAATACTTTTATCTTCTTTTTTCCTTTTCTTCATTGTTAACGTTTAACCAATTGTGATTAATTTTTTAGGATAAATGAAGCATGACAGAGATTTTATTATTGTAACTTATAGTGCGGAGACATTTTGTCAATTTTTAACTCAATTTGCACTTTTTTCGGTGGGATGATTTGTAGATAAAGGAGAAGTAAGAAAAAGGATAAAGTTGTCAAAAATAAATATTTGGAGTGGTAATAGTAATTTTAGAAATGGCAATAGAGGCACCTTATTTTTTTATTGATCGCTTATTTTTAAATATATTATCACCTTAAATATCACTTTAGAGACACTCACCCTATCCACTTTCAATTTTCTCTACCGAGACACCCACACCCACCCACATCTCTCTCTCACACACACGCATAATGACAATTAATATTATTGTAGGCACAATGGTAGACTTTAGCATGTTAGAACAATTGTATAAAAAAATTTTATCATGTTTATCATTTGAATTTGCTTCTGTTTGAAATGACTGTCGTTATTATATGCATACATGCATTTTCACTGATGCATATATATATGACACACTAATTTTTTTATATGGGTACATAAGGCACTACCTAATATGCATTTAAGGAAAAATAGTTTATGCCATAATAATAATAATATGTATAAATGAGTTTTGAAAAGTAATATATATATATTAAGTAGCATGCAATCAACTTTTTTACAACCAATATTATTATTCGCATATTATTTTGTATAGAAAGAGGTTAAGTTTTAACCTGTTGGTTGCATATTATTTTATATATATTACAAATATTTAAATATTTTTTAAACTTAGTTAATTAAAATTAAATTATAAAATTAGAATGAAATAAGATCTTTTAATACTATATTTATTTCATCATTCTCTTATACTTATTTCATCATTCTCATACCACCAAGTGTCATTACATTTAATTTTAATAAATAAAATAAGTATCACACAAAATAATAATTTATATAATTTATTAATGATATAAAAATAAAATTTATGTCATAATAAATTATTTAATTTAATTTAATCATTAAAAAAATAAATGAAACTATATATTTATTATTCATATAAGTATATAAAAGAATAGTGAATAAGATAATACAATCAATTAATCATTCAACTAATAATTAGATTTTCATGAAATTTCTAATAATGTAGCAAGAAAGGTAACAACAAAATTTGCTACCTAAACTATTATACGAATAAATCTTTGTTATTTATGACATAAAACCTCACATCTAACAAATCGTATTGTTAAATTTAAAATAGGAATATATAAAAACTATAGAAAAAATAGAAAGATGAAAAATAATGAATAACATTTACTTAACTTTTTAAAAATAACCATTATTTTTACTTTTCTAAATTCAAGCCTTCTTTTTTATTTTGAATCTTATCTACCTATTAACATATTAGGAAATTTTGAATGAATTTGTCAATCAATGGTATGACACCATGCTCGATTAATGAATGTAAACAAATAATATCGAAATCTTATATAGAATACTTAAATAAAAAATTATATTTATTATACATAAGTTTAAAATTATAAGTTTTTTAAATTCTCACTAAATAAGCATTCTTTATACTTTTATTTTCAGAATATTATTATTACTAATTCTAAAAGATAAAAGTGCATTCCATTTTTATTCATATAAAAGTAAATAAAAAATATTTTGATCAATTTGCTTTTCTATATCTAACGTGCATCGCACAAGGCACATACTTGAAATTTAGTTTCTATTAAAAGATCCTAGGAGCACATTACATATTGATTTGTTCAAATTTTGAACATGTCATTGTTTTAATTATTTTATTAATCTAATAAACGTGCATGTTCAAATTAAGCTAATAAACATTATTCATATATTTGATTTATGTTGAAGTTTGTTATGTCTTTATGTTAAAATTGTTCCCATATTGTTTACATTACCTATGTGAATTAGCTTAATAATAATAATGAACTCTTAAAGATAAATATTCAAAGAAGGTGTTTGATTGGAAAAAAATGGTACGAGGAGATGAAGATTATAATTTTATAAAATGTATTTGTTATTTTGTAGCTATAAAGTAACTTCTTTATCATTTTGTATTTTATTATTTATTGTATATTGAAAACTTTATTCCATGTGATACCTTTGAATTAAATGATCACAAATGACTAAAATTAAGAAATATCTAAATTTAATAATTTTTTAAGATGAGGTACATTATTTTTTATACCATCCGCACATCGTGCGAGCTCTATACTAGTTTATTTAAAATTCTCATGATTTATCACATTACCTTAATTAATTATTATTGATTATAAATAATTTTAATTATTTTTGATACTTTTATTGTGATAGTCTTGATTATTATTTAATTGGCAATTCAAATAGAGATATATTTTCGTATTACCAATTGGTTGAAATAAATTTTAATAAAAAAACTTTATTCATTTTTTAATTTTTTTGAACTTTTTATTAAAAAATATATATTATTCAACTTTATTTTTTTATTATTCGTGATATTTTTAAAATATTTTTTTGTTATTTGTAATATTTCGTGACCAAAATCTAAATTTTTTTTAGAAGTATCATAATTTGCTTACTAACTATTTTAATTAATATTTTTATTATCAATACTAAATATGAGAAGTTGATGGAAAATGTAATAGTAAATCCAATTATTATTTTTATTATTCAGTATAGAAAATGTGATAGAAAATAAGCAGATGTGATAGTGTGTGTTCAATATGTATTTTCTTGTTTCCATTAATGAAGAAATTTTTATTAGTTTTGGATGCTCTTTTTTATTCTTGTAACACTCCAATCTTTTTTAATTAAAAATTAATTTTTGAAATTAAAATAAATCCAAATTTTATGATTTGATAAAGACAGATAAAGTTTGAAAAGAAATAAAAATAGAGAAGAAGAAAAGATAATATAAGAAAAGTTTTGAATTATAATAAAAATGTTATTAGATGAGAGATAGAAAAAATAATAATTTCTAATTAGATCATGGTTGAAATTATAATAAGATTAGGGATTCAAAATTGAATTTGAGTCTAATTAGAAGTTTAGGATATAAGGGACTCCTAATGAGAGTTAAAATAAAAGTTATATGTCCAAAAATATATAGAAGATAAAATAATATTATTTTATTATTTCCTTTTGAAAATTAAAAGATAAAAATAATAATTATTTATTTGATTTTAAATTCAGGAATAATTATATTTAGGAGAGATAAAATAAAAAAATAGTTAGAAGAAGATTAGGGATAAAGTTTGTTGAAGGGTGCACTTCTAGTGAGGTTCAAATTAGAAATTTCAAAGATAAAAAAATTAGAAAATAAATATTATTAAATTATTATTTTAATTAAAAAAGTAGGACATAATTGTATTAATTATTTATTTATCCAAATATTCATGAATAATTAACAAAATTATGGATAAGAAGTATGATAATTAGAAGTTCTAATTAGATTATAACTTAGGGACTTGTCCCTATAAGTATGACCCAAAGGCTCCATTCAATGCATTTTTCTCTCATTCTCTACTTAAGTTTTTCATCGATCTTTAAGCTATATTTTCTTCTTTCTCAGTGCACATGTGAGAGTTCCGACCGACCATTTAATTTTGGATCTACCCTTTGTCTAAGGATGCTGACCTCGTGTTAATCCTCGCCAAAAATCGCGCCCCAAGATTCCAATTTTAGGTAGTCTATATAAGATTTTTATATTCACTTTTGGATATGATTTCTTAATGATATAAATAAGATGATAGATAAATTAGGATTAGTTTATATTCTCCTATAATGCATTAATACTTCTATATAGATTTTGTGCCAAATGAAATGGTGTACCATAAGTTATAGCATGTTAAACACCGTCGAAGTTTCGATTGTTGGAACTTGGCCACCGTAATGATGAACCTGACTTGAATCAAAACTCAACGTGGCTTCACTTTCATTGCGACCCAAATTCGGAGGAAATCCGGCCCAAATTTATGGAAACCTAGCGGGGGCTCTCCATGATTGAATTCGGGCATCAAATCCTTTTCTCGACAACTCGACCCACGTTGGATTCATACTCGGGCCGAGTAAGCGCACATCACTATATAGGATGATGAGATCAACAAACTCGACCAAAGCCACCTCGGATATGCCCCCGGGTTCTGCTAGGAAAAAAAGAGAAGAATGCAAAACTGAGAGCTCGACCCGAGTCTTGGTGAACGTCGACCGAGTCCAGCCGCAACCCAACCCAAGTTTTAGGGTACCTGGTCCGAATTTTTAGAACATATAGTCTTTGCGTGTTTTTTAATTATTGTGATGTGGAACGACTATTCTACCTTTGTATTAATAATGATTAATAGAGAACAATAAGAATGTTAAATTAGATCAACAAATAAAAGAAGTAAAACGGGACTTGACTATCACTTAAACGAATTGTACGGAAAAAGTAAAGGTGAGTATTAATAGTCTCCCCACTATGTACCACTCTAATCGTAATCATGAGCTCGGTATTGTCCTACTTTTGGTCATAGTTTGATCCACCTTAATCATACATGAAGCCCCATGAATGCTCATAATAAAATAAGTTGAGCTCGCATTAGAACAACACATATAGATGTCCTAGGAATTGTTTGAAAAGTAAAAAATGTAGATAAAGAATGGATAAAAAAAGAATAGAATTAAATCAAACCAAATTGAAAAGAGAAAAGAATCAAAAGGAATAGAAAGGACTGTACTGAATCGATAGAGTTATTTTATCACACTGAAAGCTTGTCTATTTGCGTTAAGTCTTCTTATCCAACTATAATATCTTATGTATTTGTTTTATACTCATAGATGAACTAATAAGTACGGATGGAGACACGGACAACAATAATATTCGTGGTGATATAGAATGCACGTGGGCATTGAGTCATTAAAATTGGTAAAGTGATTTAAAAGTTAGTTACCCTTTGGATGACTATTAGAAAAGAATAATTAGAAAGTAAAAGTAGCTTTCACACTTTTTTAAATCGCTTCCGCATTATATGCAAAAAAAATAAGCATAAAAAAGAAAAGATTGTAGATAACGCGGTTCAAAATAAACTCAATTGTCATAGGAGGATTAAATTTCATAGCGTTATATCATCTATATTTTGAAAAATCTCCAGGTAGTCAATTTTAATATTTTTCTTGGGAAATAAATAATAAAAAATGATCCTTCTATTTACATAAACTTGAAAGAAGAGCACAAAAAAATCAAGCCAAAATCCACACACAACCTAAATATATGCCAATGTAGACACGTTTTCATTGTAAACTAACTTTTATTTTTCTGTAAATATATAGTTTTTTTTAACATTTTCACTTTAAAAAATGTATTCAAGATCTTTTTTCACTGAATAATTGCTATATATCAAAATGCAGAGAAGAAACTCTGAAAATAAAATAAAATGCATATAAAATTCTGTTACGTAACATTCATTAAAATTTCCTCGCATAAATAAATTTATTAATGAAATAAATAAGAGTAATTCAACAGTCGGATTTTTTTGACGGATAGGAAAAACATATTTCCAGCATTGCCTTTCCAGCTCGGAAACCAGTGAATAACTCAAACCGTCCCAAGGACGACCCCTTCCCACCTCCTTCCAGATCTCAAACCCTTGCTGATCCGCCGACCGCCGGATCGACACCGGCAACCGCGATCCTTCGTTCTCGTCCTTTCCTGTCTCGAGAGCGATCATGGCGCCGGCGTTGGCCTCCCCGAAGGCCTCGGCGGCCACCCTTCCCCTCATTCTCGACATTGAGGACTTCAAGGTGCCTTCCTCCCCCCACTCCCCACACACCGGTTCTTTACTGGATTTCTCTTGGTTTCTCTTCGGATCCGAATTCCAATCGATTTCCATGGGTTGCCGTAGGGAGATTTCTCGTTCGACGCATTGTTCGGGAACTTGGTGAACGAACTGCTGCCCGTCTTCAAAGTGGATGATTCCGGCGCGGCGGACGGCAGCGGGCAGGATTCGGTGCCGAGCGTGACCATGCCGGGGACGGCCGGGTCGGCGGTGCCGATGTTTCCGGCCGTCGATGAGCTGCTCGCGCTGTTCAAGGATTCGTGCAAGGAGCTCGTCGATCTGCGCCAACAGGTTTCCGATGGCAATTTTGCATTTGTTATTTAAGAATTCTGGCGGTTCTTGGGTTATGTTTCCAAGGTCCTGACATGTATTTTCTCTTCTATTTGGGTTGAAAGGTCGATTCCAGGCTTCAGAATTTGAAGAAGGAAGTTGCAGTCCAGGATGCCAAGCATCGGAAGACCCTCGCTGAGGTTAGCGTGATCATTCCCTTGTCTGTATCTGGTTATGAGATTGAAACTCTTAGAAGGGAATCCTTCCTGCTAATGCTTCGCTATTGTTAAAATTTATCAACTCCTTTCTACCTTTTGTGAAATTGTCTGATTTTTCATAAACCTTTGATTATAATTAATGGTGAGATGTTAATTACGCAAATTCTTAATTTGACCTCCTAAAAATAATCATAATTTGAGGAGGCAAGTATTTTGAAACAAACTCCAATTTTGGATGATCAAACTGTCATCTTTCTTTATTTTTTCTAATTATGTGATGGCTCATCATGGTTGTCGTTATTTGAGCGTCGCCTTTATTTTGGGAAAACAGGAAGAATAATTGAAGTTCATCCTATATATATTAGAAGTCAAATTAGCTTGCAATCACACTCTCTTGTCAAATACACTAAGCATGTGATTGCATGGATACACTCTAATACGCCTTTTTTTTGAGAAGGAAAAGGATGACCATCAGAGTTGTGGTTGTCATCTATCTATATATATATATGCTATAAAAAAAGTGTACAAATGTAATAACACTGAAAGATCATAAGAAAAATCTCCAGGCTAACCAAAACCCCACTCCCTGATTCCAGAGCAACTAGAAAGAGATTCTTTAACCACAAAAAATTCAGTTCAGATGTAGGATACCTATCCAGAAGTTTTCGAAGATATAGTATGCATCGTACATGGACGATAGTTGGAGTCGGCGGCTCTCCTAGGGTTCCCTCGTCTGGATCTAGGGAAGAGGATCCCTTACGAATAGCTTGATGCACTATCTCCCTTCAACCCTTTGACGGTAAGAAAGGAGATGTGGTGTACAACACGCACCAGCTGACAGCTCTCCCCACAAAAAATGATCCAGTTGCACTATAGCCAATATGCCTATATGTTAGTGTATATATATACAAGCAAAATACAAATACATTGACTTCCACTTATAATTTAGGCTATGTTGTTCCACTGAAAATATAATTATGGTAGAAAGCGACCATGAATATGGATCATGGGTCATTGAGGCACAGAATGTATCTTGAGCAAGCACCAGTGACCTTGGGTAAATGATAACCTATCTCACCATGGTTGGGTGGCCACCCTGCCCTCATTCACATTACTGCAATGATGAGTCATATTTTCCATTGAATACCGTAACCCTTTTCTTCATCGTGCCTTGGGTTTCAGGGGGGAAGGAAATGTAAAGGCACAATTAATATTACCTGATGCCTTATCTGGTGCTATCAGAGGGAATCCTTGCAATAGAGGTGGCACGACCAGAAGAAAAACTGACAGTTCACAACAAGTTAGCAAAAGTCCCCAACAATTATATTATCACCACCAGTATTCTTATCTGACGCGACCTTGTGTGGGTGCATGGACAAACTTGTATTTTATTCTCGTGTTTATCATCCTCATACACCAATCTTTTGTGAGAAAGTAGTACCCTGATCTAGGATTAAATGAAATCCTTCCGTATTCCAATGTTTTGTACTATGATATCTTAGAAATCCTCTTTATACTCAAAAGAAGATGATAGTTCAGTTTCCATTTATCCTCCATTCGTTAAGCTTGTAGAAGATAAGCATTTAACTCTACTTGCATCATGAGTAAATGTCAATATTATAATAGAATTGATTTTGACGAATTATTGTCAAATAGCACAGGGTTGATTATGTAACCGCATAATCTTTTACATCTTTTTCATTGTTTTACAGTTGGAAAAAGGTGTTGATGGACTTTTTGGGAGTTTTTCAAGGTTGGATTCTCGAATTTCTAGTGTGGGGCAGACAGCAGCTAAAATTGGGGATCATTTGCAGGTAGGATATTTGACTAATAACCATTATTCCGGATCATCAGCTATACATTTCATTTTTGCTTTCTGTATTTGCTTCAAAAAGATTAAACAATCAAAAGATGGCCTCAAACTCCAAGTCCTGACTACTTGAGCAACTGCCAAATAGATTCATTTTTTGTTAATAGTTATCGAGTTAATCTTGTCCGTATTTGCAGAGTGCAGATTCTCAGAGGGAAACTGCAAGTCAGACTATAGAACTCATTAAGGTACATTATGCCTAAATTCTGTATTTACATTTATGCTTATATTCTCTGCCTCTGATTTTTCAGTTGTGCTGTATCTTTTATTAGTACTTAATGGAGTTCAACAGCAGTCCTGGTGACCTCATGGAGTTGTCACCTTTATTTTCTGATGACAGTCGTGTCGCTGAGGCTGCTTCGGTTGCACAGAAGTTGCGTAAGTGTCCATTCTTTCCTTATTGAACTGTAATGTAGTTTTTTTTATTTTGCTTGTATTATTCATTGCTTCGGTATGACTGAGCCTCTTTTACTTTGATCATCCCCCTTAAATCTTTCTGCATCAGGCATATATCCCAGTTATCTCTCTGCATCAAGCATAGATCCCTGTTACTTTCTGCATCAGGCATATATCCCAGTTATCATTTGTCCACCTTTACTATTAGGAAATCTGTTCTCTGTTAATGCCGCCATTTGGCATTGGTAACGTGTAGTTTACTCTTTTGGGGGGCTTACAAGGTATAAGATAGTTCATAACAATCTGTATTTTCGTATTTGGTTCTGATTTGAGTTTTCCAGCTCAGATTGATGTTCTCCTCTCATTTCCATGATGTTCTTTTTTCTTTTTACAGGGTCATTTGCTGAAGAAGATGTTGGAAGACATGGGATTAATGTGCCATCTGGCACTGCAAATGCAAGCAGAGGACTGGAAGTTGCTGTTGCAAATCTTCAAGATTATTGTAATGGTATGTGTTCAGCTAAAAGCTTTTGTGAGCATATAAAAACTGTTCTGCTCTCTTGAATTTGCTTCAGAGTTGGAGAATAGACTGTTGGCACGATTCGATGCAGCTTCCCAGAGACGAGAGTTGTCTACTATGGCTGAGTGCGCTAAAATATTATCACAGGTCAGTAGTATTAGTCTATGACTAAGTGGCATTTCATGACCCAAGAAATAAAATGGCTCAGTCAAGCACCTGCCCATGAGGGGGCATGGGGGAAGGTGCATCTGCTCGTCACAAGCAGAAGAGGAGCTTCAAGCAGGTGCCACGAGCAGAGGGAACTCCTCGTCCATTGGTGACTTGTCTCATGTGAATTCTAAAAACACCATCAAATGCAACATGCTGTGCCGGGTGGCTCAGAGTTGTCTGTTAGTTTGGCATGAAGCAACATGTAGCATAAATGTTGCAGGACAATTAGGGTTGTAGGCCATCTGCTTATAAACTTTAGTCTGAGGCCATATTTCCGTCTACTTAATTATTTTTGAGGCCATATTTCGTTCTATTATATTATTTTTACTTGTCTAGAATTTTTTTTAATTTTTTTGCCTTTTATTTGGTTTCCTAGTTATTTGGTATAGGGTGTCTCTCTAAAAAAAATTGGTATAGGGTGTTTAGAACCCCTACAAAATACTCTTGTATGGTTCCATTGGAAGACATACTTTGATTAAGAAATTTCTTTGATCAATTATCTCTCTTAAGCGGGTACCTTAATTTAGGATTAGGTTTAGTCACATAAATAAATCTCTTCCTCAAAACCCTGAAACCTTTTGAGACCGGTTGCAAGCCTGAAAGGTATGAAGCCTTGGAAAAAATTCAGCAAACTCATCCTTGTAACATCCCATTACTGTATTGTTAAATAGTTTAAACTTCAATCAAAACGTTTTTGGTTTCCAGGAAAACTTCTTACAGCTCTCCTTTTTCCTGCAGTTTAACAGGGGGACTAGTGCCATGCAACATTATGTAGCATCACGGCCAATGTTTATTGATGTTGAAGTTATGAATACTGATATCAAGTTAGTATTGGGAGATCAGGGTTTACAAACTGAGTCTAACAACATTGGACGGAGCCTTTCGACATTGTATAAGGAAATTACAGGTTCTTATTTACTTGTACTTTATGGTAATCTTCAAAATATCCTTATTATATTGATGATTGTATAGAATTGGAAATAACCTACAGAAACTGTGAGAAAAGAGGCAGCGACAATAACGGCAGTATTTCCATCACCAAATGATGTCATGTCGATTCTTGTACAGGTATGCTTGAGCAGGATTCTTATTGCTAGCCCAAGAGTTGTAAACTTGTAATTCACAGTTCATGATTAAACTGATGCAACTTTTAATTTTAACTCAGAGGGTCTTAGAGCAGAGGGTGTCAGCCATTCTTGACAAGTTACTACTGAAGCCTTCACTTGTGAACTTACCTCCCCTTGAACAAGGCGGTCTCCTCCTAGTATGGCATTGTGATTTATCTTGTGTTCCTTTTAATGGAAAAGTCTCAAGCTATTAGCCATTAACTTTTGCTGCATCTTTCATGCTTCTGCAGTATCTTAGAATACTAGCAGTTGCATATGAAAAGACACAAGATCTAGCTAAAGAATTACAATCTGTTGGGTGCGGGGATTTGGATGTAGAAGGTAACCACTTTCATATTGGATCAATTTTTTTGTTTTTTTCATCTTGATATCTAAGGCCATGTTACCATCACTTCCCCAATATTACCAAGTAGGACTGTGTAGGATGTTCTGTTATATTTTACTCTGGCGTTACTAGAGCTTATAACTTTTGTTCATAGAAAATTTTTGATCTTTAATCTAAAAAACTTGAACTCTGTAACACAGCATTTTCTAATTCAGAATAGGCTGCTTTGATTTTACAATTTGTCTGCAAGAATATGAAATACCAACATTAATTTGATTACAGATATGAGGTTAAATTGCCAATTGATGACAGAAGATTCATTGTGAAGTTAGAGCAACATATTTTATTTATGTTTATTTTTCCTGAGCCTCATGGACACTTGTCAGCTAATGCCATGAATACCTGCTTACATGTGTTGTTCCGTTTCATTTTTTAGCATTTTTTTAGTTTTCCTTTGTTGCAAAAGCTACTTTTTATTCTCTAAAAAAATGCTACGTTTATTGTCCTGTTACAGACCTTTCTTCATCTTTTCCACTGCAGGTCTTACTGAGTCCCTGTTTTCTGCCCACAAAGATGAGTATCCAGAATATGAACAAGCTTCCCTCAAGCAGCGTTTTAGGGCAAAGGTTTACTTCAATCAACTTTTGGACATTTTTTCTTTATTACCGTAAGGCTATCAATATCATATGCTATTCTTTACTTCAGTCTAACATAATGCTGCATCCACAGATGGAAGAGTTGCGAGCTGAAGCCCATCAACAATCTGAATCAACTGGGATCATCTCACGCTCTAAAGCATCTACAAATACGTCCCCATCTCAACAGATATCTGTGACTGTAGTAACAGAGTTTGTTCATTGGAACGAAGAGGCAATAACCAGATGTACTTTGTTTTCTTCTCAGGTTAGCATTACTTTCTGCATTAAGATCCGTTCCAATTCCCCTAAAAAAAAGATCTGTTCCAATTTTTTTTGATATTCCTTGGTGAAAGTTCATGGTACTTCCAGTCAGTGTCCAGTGGGGGGTGGCACAGATTAGACACGAAGAAGAGAGATGAATGATTTTTTTGAAGAGGGGATATCAGTGATGAGGGTGCATTAGGTAGTGCTGCTTTACTTCAGCCACCTCTGTGATGCTTATAATAGTGAAGGAGAGGAGAACAATTAATGATAAGTGAATCTTTAGGGGCTATTGTAGTACAAAGTGCAAACTCTGCTTTGATGGCCTGTCCATTTTATCTATGAGTTGTGTTACTTTTTCAACCCCCAGAAGAGGTAGTATTTATAAAATTTGTTACTTGTTGTTCTATGCTTTTGAACATGGATCTTATGAACATGGATCTTATGAACATGGATCTTGTGGCACAGGTCGAATCTTATGAACATGGATCAACGAATTGGCGTCGTATGATCCATGTAGCCGACCCCACCTAGTGGGATAAGGCTTTGTTGTTGTTGTTGTTGTTGTTCTATGCTTTTGTAATAAGATTTCAGCTGGCTCTTTTGAAGGAAAAGGATCAAGATTCTAACCACTCTATAAGCTTATGATATTTGGATTATACTTATAATATGTTTCGTTATAGAAAAATAATTTAATTCTACCGGTCTATAAACATCATATCCACAAACTATCAGCATAATTATACCACCAAAACTGGCCAGTAGTATACTGTGTAATTTGTTTACTGTTCTTGTAGCCTGCTTACTGTTGAAGAACGTGCCATGTGTGCCATGTTCTAAAGAATATCTTTTATCTCCGTTTCAAAAATTTTTTCTTTTTCCTTTTCAAAATATCTTTTATCTCAATTTGTTCTGAGGTTGTATGGAGCTGACTGTTAAAGATCTTGAAGCGGTATAATGGGTGAAGCAGGGAGGTATCATATGATTATGAAGAAAAAAAATATAAAGCTGTTGTTCACAAAGAACGAGTCGGAGTGGCTCCTATTAGTGAGAAAATGGTAGAGAATCGTTTGAGATGGTTTAGTCATGTTCAGAGAAGACCATTAGATGCGCCAGTAAGAAGAGTAGATCAAATAATTTGGAGTCCGATTAAAAGAGGGTGAGGGAGGCCAAGGCGGACACTTGGCGAACTAATAGAGCAAGATCTATTGGTGAATAATATACCGAAAGAATAATATACCGAAAGGTTTGGTTACTAATAGAGCGGAATGACGTCGTATGATCCATGTAGCCGATCCCACCTAGTGGGATAAGGCTTTGTTGTTGTTGTTGTTGTTCACAAAATGTTTTCCATGAAACAAACTTGTCGTAAAATAGGCATATACAAATTTTGGCTCAATATTAAGGACAATATGTGTCAATCACTCACCATCCAGATGTTCAGCCAAGCATTTGACTGGATAAAACTAATTCCATAGTTTGTTGCATCATTGGTTACATTCTGTACCATGCTGTTATTGCATGGGGAGGCATTGACAATGTTGTTTATCATCCCTACACTGAATAGAACTAATTGCAGGATATGTTATGTCAATTGAACTTATATTTTTGTATTACCTTATATTTAAAATGACTTTTACAGCCTGCCACTCTTGCAAGCTATGTTGGATCAGTGTTTATGTGCTTACTTGATCAAGTAAGTATATTACTGGCCAACTTTGCTTTTAGTTTTCTTATTTTTAAAATCAGTGTCTTTACTAATCTTCTATTGTTATTTGTAGATAAGTCAATATCTAACTGAAGGACTTGTGAGCGCCAGGGAGAGTTTGAATGAGGCTGCAGCATTGAGAGATAGATTTGTCATTGGAACAAGTGTCAGTAGAAGGGTGGCTGCAGCAGCTGCTTCCGCTGTATGATTTTTTAGGGATTTCTGTATGATTATTTTACATTATCATTGCTCCAAATAATTAAACTTTCTTTTCGATGGGTGTTTATTGCATTAAGACAAATGGATTGTCATAATCATAATAGTATGTTCAATGCAAATGCTTCAGGCAGAAGCAGCTGCTGCTGCAGGGGAAAGTAGCTTCAGATCCTTCATGGTTGCTGTGCAACGTTGTGCCAGTAGTGTGGCAATTCTTCAACAGGTAAAGTATTAAACCTGGTTAACTACTTTTAGCATGTTTCTTGCAGTAATACCATAACAAGGTTTTCTCAATAAATGTGCCATAAAAGGGCTACTTTCCTGCAGTACTTCACAAATACTATCTCCCGGCTCTTACCTCCTGATGGTGCTCTTCCGCTTGCTCTTGAAGAGATGAGTACCGCAGTCTCCAGTGTTGAGGGTGCTGCCAAAAAGGGTCTCCAACAATGCATTGAAACTGTGATGGCTGAGGTCAGTATTTTGCAGCTTCTTATTCAATTAATACTTGTTCAATGTAAAATGTGCAAATTTTGCTTCTTTTCTATTTAATTCACGGCTAAGTTCGATTTTTCCTCATTTGCATCAATTAGTATCTTCTATTTCGGCTCATCTATTAAATGTAAATTGTGCATTAAGTTAAGTCTATTTTTCCTCGAATGATATGATCTTCTGTAGACAGCTTAACATGTTTAGATGTGGTGGGGGTTTACCCTAATATGTTGTTTGCGTTGCTTCATTTCATGTCCAACTCTTCTAGGAAGCTTTCTTAATTCTATTTCATTTGTGAATGCATCATCAATCTTACAGTAAGCCTTTTTGTAGGTTGACAGGTTATTATCTTCAGAGCAGAAGGCTACAGATTATCGATCTCCTGATGATGGAAATGCTCCTGATCATCGCCCAACAACGGCATGCACAAGGTAAATGTTACTTGAACATTGTGAGCTTTCCTTTTAGCCCGGTCCAGTTATGAATGATATTTCCTTTGTTTTTTCTTATTGGTTATTTTCAGAGTTGTAGCTTATCTGTCGCGTGTGCTTGAAGTTGCTTTTAGCGCTTTGGAAGGTCTCAACAAACAATCATTTTTGACTGAATTAGTAAGTTTTCACTCTTCATCCCAAATTTTGACATAATTTTTCCTCTGGTTAGTGTTTTTCAAATTATAAATTATTAGTTTCTTGTATGGTTTCGATCTAAGCTATAGTGCTGCCAGAAAATGGGGTGTGTCATCCTTGCATCTGGCACATTTGACATGATGTCCATGGTAACATTTGGAATTTGTAATAGTACAAGGTAAATTTTACATGTTCCATCAAATGGGAAATATAAATAAAAACCACCAGTGCCTACTGCATCCGCAAGCTCTTGAAGGGGCCTTGCCAAAGATCAGGCCCTCCATGACATTAGGAACATTGATCTGTCTAACAGAGAAGAAAAGTGTGATAGAAAGATGAAAGTTAGAGCAACTCACCTAGGAACTATAACACTAGGTTACTGCTAGTGGGATTTCCATCATTGGAGATGGATTAGTGACCTAGTTCTTTGCATCTTTCTTCCTTTTTTTTCTCTTTTTACTTCTGTGATTCTGATCATTTTGCTTTTCTTGAGAAGGATAAAAACCTTTTTCTTGAAAAGACAAAGATCCTTCTGGTTCATTGCAGTTGAAAAGCTGAAAATTTGGCAACATCTTCTGGAAGTGCATTATTATTCCAAACTTTTGGAATATTTGGTTAATGATTGTGCCTTTCTAATATTTCAAGTTTCAACTGAAACTAAAGTTGCCATAATTTAATCAGTTTGAGCCAAAAGGAGCTCAACTATTAATACATGCATTGTTTTTGGCAGCTTGGATTTTGAAAGTATTCAATTTCGTTATTTTTTTATTATAAGCAAACTTTTTTTTAGAGGAATAAGCAAACTATTTAATGCTAAACATTTATGTTCGTTAAAACTCAGAAGTGTGGTCCTAGTTGTAATGTAAGTGAGCACAGTTTGTTTGAAAGTCTGTCTCCCTCTTGGTACTAGACATGTGACATATTTGATTTGCGCTCCCTTAGAAAGATGAAGCTATTACTTAATCATATCTGTTTGATCCTGGATTGTTTTGTTGCTACATCTTAAATGCCACAATACACTAAAGTTGAGTTTTTTAATTATGTGAAACGGAAAAATGGTATTCTAGGGCCATCATAAATATGACATGCCACACCAAAGATAAGCTCTTAATTGCATGGGATATATATCAATGTCCTTTCAATCTAATATCTTATATGGTGCAACATGTCTTCTCAATCTATATGTCACTTGTGGTTTTTTCCTTAAATGCCATGAAAAAATTGTTTTATACATGCCCTTCACATGAAACCATTCTGTCTCATGTTAGTTTTATGGTAATTATGTTTTCTTCCACTAGCATCCTCTATTTTTGTTGCCAATATTAATATTATTCTTGTTTAGTTTGATATGTGGGGCATTGCCTACATAGGCACATTACTACATGCCCAGTATTTTTGCAATAGTTTTTGACAATATGACTTCCTGAGTTCAGGGAAATCTCTTGCACAAGGGCTTACTTAACCATTGGCAAAAATATACTTTCAGTCCAAGGTAACAACATTTCTACTATCAATTCCTTTGGTTTAATAGAACCCCTGTTTGAGATCCATTTGTTTTTGTTCAACCTCAGAAGCAAGGGTTAAAGTATTTACTCATATTCAACAATTTGAATGTTTGCATCGTAAATTGTACATATGGTAACAAAAACTGTCCCCCCCAAAAAAATTCTAACCAAAATTGTTAATTCTGGTTGAGAAACAGATTTACTGCAATCAGGCAAAATTTTCAGGTTAAAATGTGGATACTAGAAATTTCTAATAGTTGTTATTGTCATTTTTTATGTTGTGGCATTTCCGATTAGTATAGTTAGATTGATTACCTTTATTCAGGATTTCTTGTTAAATAATTATCCAATTTCTGTGTATACTTTCTTTTTCACCTGCACAAGATCTAGGCTTATATAAAACCTGATTAATGAGGTTAGGTTGGAGAGTTCTTGTTGGATAAATTTTTCTGGCAACACTTGTGAGCATAAGAGCATCTGTAGGCATATTTTTTTACCATTTCTCATCTCTCTGCTGATGATCAACAAGGTCTTGTTAAGGCTAAAGGTGGTTAGATTATATATTTAGGGGCATGTGAAAGTCCTATTCATTAATAAACTTAGCAATTTGAAGTTCCATTTCACTTTCAGAATTTTTTTCTGGTAAGGATTTTATTTTCAGTAGTATTCAATTTTTAATTCTCAACTAGGTGATTTCTTTGGATGGAGTAACCAACCAACTTGTCTTTCATAACACACCTCTTCTCCAGTAGTTTAATCATCTAATAGCTACTGCAACATTTTATCCATGTTTGGATAATAAAATCTGAAAAGATCACTTCTATGCAGAGCAATCATTATAAAACCTTTTGAATTGTTACTTTGTTATTGCATCATTGTTTTATTTATTTTGCATTATTTTATACTTGATTACAGTGGTGGACTGCGGCTAAAGCGTGATATTACAGAGTATGGAGAGTTTGTCCGCAGCTTCAGTGCTCCATCAGTTGATGAGAAATTCGAGACGTTGGGAATGTAAGCTTTATTCTTTTCTACTTCGTTGTTTGCTACATTGGTTGAGAAGTAACAAGTACAGTATTTTTTTCGTGTTCTTTTTTCAGCATGGCAAACGTCTTCATTGTGGCTCCTGAAAGCCTTGCTTCATTGTTCGAAAGTTTTACTTCAAGCATCAGAAAAGATGCATTAAGGTATTCTCTTACCAAGTCAGTACATCCCCAAGAAGTAGGTGGTTGTGTTTCTGATGGTTTTAAGAGTTGTCCGTAATATTTTCAGGTTCATTCAACTCAGAGATGACTATAAGTCGGCCAAAATTGCGTCAAGACTCAGCAACATTATGTCGGAGTCCTAGCTACAAGGTGAGACAACCGTCAGTTATGGGGTATCATGTAACAAATGCGGCACAATTGAATTGCATGCTTGCCGCTTTCGAGCTTTGCGTCAAAGTATATTATTTGCCTGGTTTCATTTTTCGCTCTGGGCTCGTCCGGATGGTGGGGGTCATTCGTTGTAGCTCATGTTGTATGTATATCTGTGTTCCTTTTGCTTAGAAGATGTCGTGTATTTGTTACATAAATTAGCACTTACAATCAGCATAGAGAACTTGAGACGAATCCTTCAACAAGCACATTTTCTAAGATGTGAAAAAAATCTGAAGACCACATCTTTACACCTAGGGCATTAGATTGCATTTCGTGTAATCCCGAACCAAGGGTTTACATTGGATGGAGGTCAGCGCTCGATCAAAATCCAAATGTTATTGTGTTGGGTTTGAAATACAACATTCGTTCATATTTGACGTGAGCTTCTTCAAAGGAAAAATAAAGTAGAAAGATAGTCGTCTAACACAAACTATTCGCGTCGGAATCAATAGCCTTCAATCCCTGCATCAATTAGAAGTTGGGTTGGATGGCTTCGGGACCGACCTGGCTATAGAAGAACACTGGGTCTTAGGAATTATTTCGATCGCTTCTTTGGAAGTCACGCAGTCACGTCAAAATCCCGTTATCGTTTGGACAAAGGCATTGGTGTTAGCTGCATGCTGAAGGTCTGTTTTCCGTTTGGACGAGGTTGAGGGTGAAAGAAGAAAAAAGGATGGAAAAATAAAATAATTTCTCAGTGTAATTAAATTCAAGTTTGAAGAGAATCCAAGAAAAAATTTCTTTCCTCCTTTTTCTCTCGAACATTTCATTTTTTTTTTCAATCTTAGGGCAAGCTGAGGACACATTTTCATATTTAATCCTCTAAATTAAATATATAAACATACATATATAAAATAAAATTATTATTTAACATTTATTTTTTTCCCTTTTAGTTATATCAATCAAATAAAATAATTTTTCATTTCCATTCCTCGGTTTCTCTTGATGAATTTTGAATCAAATAGATCATATAATCTTAATTTCAATCCTAGATAGTAAAAGGTCAGGTTTTATAAATATAATTTTATTCTTATACTAAATCAGCTTTGTCTACTAAAAAATTTAAAAAATAATAAAGTTGAAAAACAGTCTATGTAAAAAGAAAGAGAATGGGGTAAATTTACTATAAATGTGACAGATAATAATTGGCTTTTTCTGAAGGAATGAAAAAAGCTGGACAAGAAAAAAAAACTTGAGAAAGTTAAGTTAAGAACGCCCATATAAAAGAGTAATTTTAGCATCATGCCCATATAAAACATTGTCTCAATCATGCCCATATAAATGTGCCAAAATAATTACTTTCAAATCAAAATATTAGTAAATTTACAGGCCATACATGGGTTTGTCTGTTCCAAAAAAAGAACCACATGTCTACTTTACCAAACCCAGGACAAAAGAAAAAGAAATGTGAAGAACAAGAAGAAATGCCCAAACTAGATACAAAAGAAAAAAAAAAGAATGTTTGTGAGGAAACAATATTTTGATTCTTTTTTTTGTATGCAATGAGGACACTAATTGATTAATAAGATAAATTAAATTCTTCCCCCGAAGGTCACTAGAGAGAAATCTACATTCAAACAAAGTTAGAAAAATGTGACCAATGTAGTATATTTACTTCTTTATATTTTTTTCGCTATACATAGGAGATGAATAGTTTACTCAACAATTAGGTGGATGGGGCTACTTCTCAGTAGGATCAGAGACATAACCTAATCTTAGATAGGGTAGCATCTCCAATATAGCTTCTTTCTCTCTTCCAACATAAATCTGAAAAAAGAAGCTCAGATATCATCCTATCATAAATGTTGGATTATAAAACATCATACATGAAAATTTTGGACACACAATTTTCCATTTCACTTACAAGCATTCTGTTCACCTAGTATTGAGGATCTTCCAAAATCTACATATGCATGTATTGTCAAAGACATCTATTTTTCGTATATCGCTCCACACCGGGAAGAGGTATGTAACAAAAATAATGGAAGCGCAGGCTCCTATGCCCGGAGCATTTTGGGGTATAGGTCTAACCATCTCAACTCTTTGTTTTTGACATGTTATAGTTCTTATAGTCTCTCAACGATAAGAATGGAAGATTTCACGAACCAACGGTACATTATTAATCCAAAACAGCTAAAGTTCCCTCACGAGAAAGCATTAAAGTTAAAGGTCTATTTCTCTATTCATAAGAAACATGAATAACTATATAACGAGATTCCCATGGATCATATATTTTCATATACAAAAACTCTAGAAGCATGATCAAGCTGTGGGTTTAGAAATAAGAGACAAAAATCAAACTGAAAACAAGAACATAAACGAAAGATAATACCATATTAATTGTAATTGGTTCCTCAACCTTATATGATTGATCGACTACCAACTGAACGTAATCATCATTAGCAGTTAGCATTGCTTTGCAATTGATCTTGTAAGTCAACAGCGGAGGTCTTAGAGGAACTATTGCAAACCTTATGGCTAAACTGACTTTCTGGTGAAAACCAATGGAAACAAAACCATCACTCTCTTGATAAGCATGATGAATAGTAAAGCAACATTCATATGAGTGAAAATTTACTAGGCCATATTATGATAAGGTATTAAGCAAATCAAAGATCTCTCTATTTAGACTATTTACAGATCAGGTTTATCACTAAAAATATAATTGACCAATTGGTTGTCATCATAGATATACTTTGAACCATCCCTTGGGTTATCACTAATCATCATATATATACATGCGCGCGCGCCCACACACACTATATATATATATATATATATAAAATTCCTATTTAATAAACCCATAATTCATTATTGAGAAAGAATGACCAAAATACTAGAATTATAATATGATTTCTTCTCATTTCAAATGCATATTGTAGGGAGTATAGATAGGAGAAAATGATGTCAGTTATAGGTTACTTATAAATAAAATAGGACGAATAAAGTAGCAAAATATTGTTGGGCTTTTGGAGGAGTCCAGCCCATTAAAAAAAAAGGTTCAAAACTAATATTTATAATTAAAATTAAGTGCTTGAATAGAAATATAAAAATATTTAATTTGAGTAAGACTATGAGTTTTAAAACTAAAAATTAATATAACATATGATATGCGAAAAAAATTAAATATGGAAGATAAAATTAATCCTACAAAATTAGTTAAATAATATAAATTAATATATAACGTATAATATTAGTTAGGTAAATTGGCGGTGGCAAGGCATCCACCGCATGCATGGAATTTATTACTAAGTAGGAGTTAAAACTCTATTAATATTTAAATATTCTAATTTATTTAGAAGAAAGATTGTTTGATTAAAATAATTATTAGAATAGAAAAATTAATTTAATTAAAAGTTCTTTTAACTAAAAATAATCTAAAATAAATAAGTTGATTTGAGTCAAATTAAGATTAATCTTTTCTTTTTATCAATTTGAGTATGATTAATTTTAGTGCGATGGTAAATAATGTGATGGTAAATAATAATTAATCTTTCTAAAAAATAGTGTGATGGTAAAAATAATTAATTTTAATAAAGATAATTTGTTATTTTACAAATTTAAAAAAACAATTTAAAATAAGGATCTCAATTGGAGTAAAATTAATATTAATATTTGTTTTTTTATCAATTTGAGTATGGTTAAAATAAATAGTATTTTTATAGTAGTCTTTTGTGTAAGATAACAAAAATAAAACAAGATTAAGTTTATTAGCATAATTTGATTAGAAGGAATTTTTAGTACTATTAAAATAAATAATATTTTGTTTTTAAATTTTTTTAGTATGATTAATGACCGGGCCCATGTCGGGCCCGATTCCATGGCCTAGTGCCGAACTGTGCCTAGCATCCTACTGGGACCGAGTTTGACCTAGCTGTTGTGCTCGGACCGAGCTTTTGTCAGGCGGGGTTGGCTCGATAGAATTTTGTGAAGGCCGCACGTCGGGTCGGGCGGCTCACATGAAATTTCATCTTTACCTATTTATCACATTTAAGTGATAATAAATTAGTTTTGATCATTATTAAAAAATATAATATTACAATTATATATTGCATATTTTTTATATTATCGGTCATTCGTGCATCACATGGGATTTAGCACTAGTTAAATCTAATTAATTAGGTTGATGTTCTCTCTCTTAGCATTGCCGCCATCGAGCTGTTGAGAAAAAGAGGCTTCTTTCTCTCCTTGCATCGGCTGATAGAATTGCGAGGAAGTAAAGAAACGCAGAGTTGATTGGAAAAAGAAAAAAAGGAAATTTTTATTTAGTCAGTGGATAGAGAGAAGAAGAGATAGAGAAGGGGAAAATGACAAAAAAAAAGACAGATGATTTTCTTTTGAAGATCAAAGAATCAAGAAGAGAACCAATTTGGGAGGATCCTTGAGATTTTTCTTCATAGTATAATCACAAAAAATTATAGTAATCATGTGATATTATGTATACTATTATTTTAGTATTTTTTAGAAGAATAATTTATCCTAGAAAATTATTGTTGGGATTCGCGCAAAAACTTAAAAGCATTGTACTATATTTTTGGATTAGTAATATTGCTTTGTGATTGCCTCGTGATTTTTTCCTTTCTCATTGGAGGATTTTCTATGTAAATTTGATGTCTCTTTTACTTATTATTATCTTTCCATCGTGCTTGAATTATATTATTTAATTCACACATAAGAAGATGGATTAAATTCCCAACAAATGATATAGAGTAAGGTTAATTGGTTTTTTTGTGTGAAATGGAGAAAAACACGGGATGATCAAATTGATGTCAAATAGTTATTCAGTGTGGAAAACCAAAATTGAGGATTTTCTTTACTGCACGAACTTGTTTGACCATGTTGAATTAGGAGATAATAAAGCAACAAGGAAAACTGATGGAAGTTGAAGTAAGATGTACAAAAAAGTTGTTAGAATGATTAGACAATTTCATTGATGTCAGTGTTTTTTATCATATTGCTCATGAGACAAATGTACAAATCTTGTGGAAGAATCTACAAGACTTATATGAAGGCTGCGCTTGGGTTGACAGAACTTGGCCAGAACTTGATCAAGTTCTGCCAAATGCCACATATGATCAGAACTTGAAAGTTCTATTCACGTGATGGCAAGTTGCAGTTACCAACGAGAACTTACCCTTTTTTTGTTTATTATTTAATTTTTTATTATATTATAATTAGTAAAATATTAACTAATACTATTTAATCTTAATATTATTCATTCAATTATTTTTATATTATATTAAATACTAATCAATTATAATATTTTATTTATTAATATATTATCATTCAACTTATAAAATAATTTTTTTAACTTAATATAATTTTTGTAAATAATATTAATAACATATAAAGATAATAAATTATAATGTTATTTTTTCATAAATTATAATATTAATATATAAATGTGTTTGGAAATTATAACATTAATATAAATATTTTCATATTTTTTTATTTTAATTAAATAAAGACATAATATTCCAATTTGCTATAATTATATCTCATAAAATAATAAATTATATTCATAATTCTTACTTTTTATCCAAACATCTACTAAAACTTATCTATCAAATCAACTTTTCAAATTCTCATCATTACATTTTTCATCCAAACACCCAACATAAACTTTTCTATCAAATCGATTAGTTTTCAGAAACTTCAGGGAACTAATAGTTTCACATCCAAACACAACCGAAAGGAATACTATTCAGAACAAAGCTTTTATAATCAGAAAATTGGTGAACTTGTAGTTTAAAGATGAAAAATCTATTGCTAAACACTTGAGTGAATTTCAGAAAATAGTAAATCAATTGAGAGTAATGAAAATAATTCTTGATAATGAGATGCAATGATTAATACTCCTAAGTTCCATATTACATTTATCAGAAATCTTGATGATAACACTTTAGTAATTCTGCTCCTAATGGTATTATATCATTCTCCATATCAAAGATTGATTGTTCAGTAAAGAAATAAAGAGGAAGAGCATAAGAAGATCATAAGAACATATGCTACACATGTTCTTGTCACTGAGAACAAAGATAAAGATAGAAGTTGAGGATTAAAAGGCCATGGTAATAATATGTTACGATCAAGAGAAAATTTTACATGTTATCATTGTGACAAGGAATGAAGCAATAGAACGAAAAGAATCAGAAAGATGTAGATGATCATATAGTGGCATCAAATGAGGATCTTATATTTCTTGAAATGAAGAATATAATATCACAGTCTTGTTGATTGGATCATGGATTTTGGGGTTTCACATCATGCAACTCCATTAAAGAAATGCTTCATTGTGTACAAGACTAGAGATTTTGGCACAATGAAGATGGACAATAAGACAGTCTAAAGAGATGCGTGCATTCAAACATATGTTGATTGTGAGTTGGTTCTAAAGGATTTCAGACACATACCAGAAAAGCTACTATAGTCACATGTGGGACAGAAAGTAAAAATTGATCGAAAGATCATAGTTGTTGCTAAATGAAAGTTATCAGAAGTCTTCTACAAAACTCAAGTGAATTTGATTGGAGTGTCAGTTAATGTAATAAAGGAAGAAGCCTCACCAGATTTATTGCACAAAAGATTAGCACATATGAGTGAGAAAGAAATTCAGGTTGGCAAGGAATCCTGACATCACTTGCTACCAAATGTAAGTTTTTTAATATTTATGATGACTATCTATTTGAAAAATAGTGCAGGGTGTCATTTGTATCCAGATCCAAGAAGAAGACAAATAAATTGGTTTGGTGCATTCTAATGTATATGGTCTCATTGAGGTAAATTCTTTGGGTGGTAATAGATATTTTGTTACTTTTGTTTATGATACTTCACAAAAATTGTGGATTTATTTTATGAAGGCAAAAGATCAAGTGTTTCATATTTTTCAAAAGTTTATGGCAAAGAAAGAGTCAAACAATCATCTGAAATGTCTTCACACAAATAATGGTGATGAATATATGTCTCAGTAATTCAAAGATTATTGCACAGAGCATTAATATCAGATATAAAAAGACAGTACCTAAAACTTCACAACACAATTATGTTGCTAAAAGAATGAACAGAACCATTATGAATAGAGTTAGGTGTTTGTTGAGGACAACTAATATGCCGAAGATCTTTTGGAGTGCAGTTGCGAATATTGTGTGCTACCTGATTAACAAATCTTCGTATGTTCCTTTGGAGAAAGTGTGGACCGGTAAGAATATGTCTTACCCTTACTTGAAGTTTTTTTGTTGCAGAGCTTCTGCACTTGTGACAAAGGAATATAGACAAAAATTTAATGAAAGAGCTCAAGAGTGCATATTTCTAGATTATGGAGACTCAGATTTTGAATACCACATTAAGCGATCTAGAGAAGAACAAAATCATCATAAGAAAATATGTGATATTCATTAATTGAAAGCTTTGATAGATTTAAGGAAATCAAAGAAGTAGAACAAAAATAATGTACAAAATAAAACTTGAAAATAATGAGTCAGATATGGAATACAAATGATGCTAGATAGTTTTGTACAGGGGAGCAAGAATCTACTCTATCTCGCAGACCTACAAGTGAGCTTGCATTCGATATACAAGTTTTGAGTACTGAAGAGGGGGAGCGAAAGACAAATCCAAGAAGAAAGTCAGAATGATGTGTCAGATTGGTCGAGGTGAAAAACAAATGATGATTCTTGATGAAGGATCTCCTTCTCATGGGCCCTATTGGAAGATGGTTAGGCTTTTGAAGGAGTCAAGCCCATTAGAAAGAAGAGGTTTAAAACTAATTAAACCGAATTAATTAGGTCGATGTTCTTTCTCTTAACATTGCAGCCACGAATTGTTGAGAAAAAGAGGCTTCTCTCTCCTTGCATTGATAGAGAGGATTGTGGGGAAGAAAAGAAACACAAAGTTGATTGGAAAAAGAAAAAAAAAAGGAGATTTTCCTTTAGTCAACAATGAGGACATGGACAAAGAAAAAAAGACAGAGGCAGTTTGAAAGAATTTGAGGTTTTTGTTGATTCTACAATCACAAAAAATTATAGTAATTATGTGATATTATTCATACTATTTTTTAGTATTTTTCAGAGAAGAATGATTTATCCTAGAAAATTATTATTCGGGTTCGGACAAAAACTCGAAAAATATTGTACTCTATTCTTAGATAGTGATATTGCTCTATGATTGCTCCGTGATTTTTTCTTTCTCATTGGATGGTTTTTTCACGTAAATTTGATGTCTTTTTTGCCTATTATTTTTTTCTTATACATCGTGCTTGGCTTATAATATTTAATTCACGCATAAAAAAGGAATTTAAATTCCCAAAAAATGTATCAATAGAAAAGGATCTAAGACTCTTTTACTAGCCCTATTTTTAAAACCTTAACCACCAACAAAAATAATGGAACTAAGACCTTCCTACGGAGGAGAAGATGAGTGCATTAGACGAAATTTATTTGAATGTTGACGGGCGACTACTTTTATCATTTCCTTTTCAATTGTTGAAGTTTTTCAATTTCACTATTGTTTAACTAGATGTGTAAAGATTAACACAACTATTTTCTAGGAGGCCATGACATATATTTTATTTAGAAGAAGATCTTCTTTTTTGAAGTAAATCCAGCAACATATTATCATAACATGATAGCTCATTCAAAAATTTTAATTTACAACAATTGCACTTGAGAAAATACTATTTTACAAATTGGATTATGATTAAAACAACAAAGAGTTAAAATGATCCCATAGAATGAATAATAGAAAGAAAACAAAAGTTGTATTAGAAATAATATTATGTTGGATAACTACAATTAAAATTGAAACAAGACTCAAACCCACAGTGGCTTGCTTTGCTTAAATGGATGCAAGCGAATGCATACACTTGCTGCTGCATCTATTGCTAATGCATTAATAGACTCAAATTTTGATGCAAAGAAAGATAGTTGATGAGCTATTGGTCTATGGAGAAATGTATATGTGTATTAAAATATGGGGATGTAAGATTTTTTTGGAAGCCTATGGAACATGTATTCATCATTATTGGATCATTACTACTATGATAGAACAATAACTTTCAGAATAAAAATGAAAAGCAACATAAGATGAAATTAAAAAAATTATCTATATGGAGTGGATAAATCTCCAAGAATATAACGTTTAACAACAAAAAATATACATCCTTAACCAGACACTAAACACATATTAATAAAAATAAAGAAATAAAATAAATTAGTAATTATTCTAGATAAAGAGGAGTAGTTAGTAGGCAAAAGTGGGGAGTTACTGGTCAAAATGTTGTAGCGAGCATCTACTATGTGGGAAGGTGATTTGATGTTAGTGGTGGGATGCTGCCGTTGATAACGGGACTCTATCACAAATCCATAACGAACAAGCAAGATCTTAAAGAGTGATACATTCATGAACCAAACTATTCCAAATTCATCATATTCTCTCCTTATTCCGTCACCCCTTTCAAGAACTTCATCATATTTAGCAGAAAATCATACAAACTTCTTAGTATCCTTTCATATTTTGAAAAATTTGAAGAGCAGAATAAAATTTTTAAGAAATAATTTCTTGACGATCTCTTCCTATTGGAGATCAAGCTCCCCGATGAATGGATGCCAAGAATATTGCTTTCCCTACCTTTTCTCATAAATGAGATATAATGTCAAGCATGTCAATTTAGACTTGTTTGTAATTAGTAGCTCAGCTGCATGAGAGGAGAGATTAAGCTTTGATTGGGTGGATGAAAGAAAAGAATAAAACATAATGTCCTACACATCTTATACGTCGTGAACACATTATCAAAATTCAATGAGGAACAAAAGAAAGGAAAAACGAATTCCTTTCACTCTCTTGTTATTATTCTTCCTCGAGGGAATTTAGTTAGTAGAATTCATCATTATTTTTTCACTTTAAACATGCCTAGTTTTGGAACAATGCATAATATGATAGATGATTACATTCACAAATGGCGTACAAGCTCAATATAAAACTTGAAACGACAGTCGAAAGAAAAATTGGAGCAACATTCGAAACAACGACTGAAGAAAATTCATGTCTTTGATCCAAAAAGAGATAGAGGTTATAGAATATGATTATTTTTTTCTAGAGCAAAATAACATGGATAGTATTATCGTATATCTTATTATTAAAATAATCTACCAAAAGTTAATCTATTATAATATGCTAAAGTTATTTTGACATTTCATGTTAGAGAAAAACTCGATAAAACTATTGAGTGACTAAGGAGACCTACACGAAGTTTGAAGACCTAAATGAGATTTAAAAACAAGATACTAATCATTTTTATAAAAAAATTGTTTATCACTGAAGTGTCATCATCACATAAAATATAGTTATTTTCCATCGATTGAACCGTCAAGTAGGAGAAAGTTCACTTAAAAAAAAGACTAAACAATTAGTTCAATTTGTGACAAGTAGTGGCGATACTGTAATGTCCCTTCTATTTTTACATTTTTGTTTGAAATAGTTAGTAATTTTAATAGTATATATTTTGAGTGATCTAGTAGATAAGAGAGAGAGAGTACAAAGACAAACTTTGGATATTGCAAGGAAATAATTATTAAGCTAGCCTTTGATAACAATAAAATTAAGGTCGACTTCCAATTGATTTTCTCAAATATTCATGGAAATTAAATTAAACCTGACTAAGAGTTTATCTTTTATTAGCATCGAAAAGATATCTTTTTGTTTCATTCGGTTTCTGCTTTCATCTAAGATTTTGTTTGGCAACACTAAAATTAGCCTTTCAAGTAGCGTTTAATGGTTCAAATGTTTTTTTTTTTTGTTTTGTTTGATAAAAATAAGTAGTGTTTAACATTTCGTATGAAAATTTTGAAAAGATATTTCTACTAACGTTTAACGATTAGAGATTAACTTTCCAATTTTATCCTTATTCAAATATATTATTTCTTTCTAAGATATCTTATTATTTTATCATTTTTATGTTATAATAATTTAACTATATTCCTTTTTATATTCATTTTTAATTAGTTACAAATTAACAATGAATAAAAAATAATTTCACAATTAATATTTTTATATCATGAGTTGTACTATATAAAATTTATTGTCAATATAAATTTTTATATATTTTAACAAAAAATTAGTTGTAAAATTTTATTTAATTGAAATGTAAATAATTTACATATTATATTATAATAAAATTTGTATAGTGTTTGATGGAATAATTTATCATATGTCTAATTATGTCATTTTATATTCATCACCTAATTCTATCACTTTGTTTATCAAACACTTATTTGCTACAACCTCTAACCACTAATCATTATCTGCTACCGGCTATCCACTAGTTGAACCACTATACTCTATTAAATCGTTATCTGCTTATCAAACTATTAATAAATGCCAAAGAGAGCCCCAACCGAGTTTATTCCTTCTTTTAGTCATATTGGTACGCAAATTTTTTGAATTTTTTTGAATTTTTAAGTCATAAGGATTGACATAATTGTCAAACATTAAAAATAATCAAAATATGTAATATAATAATTCATCTTAAAGGTTAACATATATTTTAGTACTATAATAATAATAATAATAATAATAATAATAATAGATTTAACATAGGTATTAATGTTTTTCGTGTGAAACCCATGTCGAACGATTTTATATATACGTTTCTATTTTATATTTTTATTTATTAATAGTTTAAATGATAACAAAACATAATTCAAATTATCAACGAAAGTTATATTCATCATTTAAAAAAAATTAAACTTATGCACATTATTATTCTTCATAATAAATATTATTATTTCTTATTATTTTTTTACATTATAAAATTATTTTTTGCTATTATTCATGATCATCTAAATTATTCACGAAGAAAGATATAAAAAAATAAAAAATATGTAAAATCACTTGATACGAGATTCGCACGACTTAAATTTATAATAATATTTAATAACGTCTTAAAGTTATGTAACTATGTAAGCGTGGACAATGTATTCTATTTTTTTCATAATAAACGAAGAAATGTCAATGATACTTTCCAAATGATTATGTAATTATTGGGGAATTTTCGAAAACAATATTAATGTTTAGACAAAAAAAAGCAAAAATTAAAATTACTTTGTCACAAGTCACAACAATCAACATTTACTTATTTTTATTCCCGATTAGTGTAAAAAGGGAAATAAAAACCGATCACGCGCAGCTCACGCGCCCCAATTCGGGATGCCTCTCAGAGTCGGCGGTGGCAGCTTTAAAGGCAAATCCCTAATTATAGTCGGACTCCTCTTTTCGCCAAGCGCGGCTTTTCTCCTCGCGCGTCCATCGTTTCGCGATAGGAGCAGAGAGAGAATTGGATATAAGAAGCCACGAAGCGAGGGAGATCAGATCGCCGGCGACTCTCCGAAGAGGTGTGAGTCTCTCGATTTACCCCTTTCCCTATCGAGATTTCGATCGAGGATCCAAGTTTTGTTCCCCAATTCGGCCTTCTAGGGTTCGATTTAGTTCGATTAAAGGCTCCCCCTATTCGAGGCTTTTCTTTTTCTGTACTTTGTGATTCCTTGTCTTTTCCCGGATTTTCGATTGCTGGATACATCAGTTTGGGTTCCGGCTTCAAGGTTTCGCCCGTCGTCGTCGCCCCCCTTTTTTTGAGCGGCTGTAATGGCGGCGGGTCGGCACGGTGGATACAGAGAGCACGAGCGCAGGGTTCGGGAGTCCGATGCGGAGGTTTCCAGGAAGAAGGATTTAGCTTCCCTGGATCGTTATCGGGATGGAGACCGTGTCCGTGTCCGTGACCACCGGGAGGAGCGGGGTCTGAAGGAAAGAGCTGGGGAGCGGTCGAGGGATGCCGAGAAAAGAGATTCATTGAATGGCTATCGCCGCTCCCCATTGAGCAATATGAGTGGAGGAGGGAGCGGAGATGAGCAGGGCAGGAGGTCCGTGCGTGAGAGACAGGTGGTTGATCGAGAGCCTGGAGAACTGTCTAGTGGGAGCGGATCTGAGGACACCGGGGCTCCTGCGGCCTGGAAGACGGGTGAAGGTAGGAGACGGGAGAAGGAGAACGGGACTATGGCACCGTCACCAAGTAAAAAGAGGAAGTTTTCACCAATTGTCTGGGACAGAGATGATGCCAAGAAACCTACTGATGCTACAACATTGAGAAGTAGAATAGATTCACCAGAATCTGTTGCTCTTCCACCGCCTCCCCCTCTGCCGCCCCATGATACCGATGTTCCATGCGAAACAATTGAGATGGTCCGTGAGCCCATGGAGCAGGCATCACCGCTAGATGTTAAGGTCTCCATAGATTCGCCTTACGATGAGTTGAACAATAAGCACGAACTCCAGCAGATGGACGAGGATGAAGAAGATTATCCAACTGCAAGGAACATATCTTCTTCCCGTTGGGCAGATGGAAACATTGCGATTGATGACGAAGCTGATGCATATGGTGAGGAGCCAATGTCAATAATCACTAGGAAAAAAGGTAGTGCATCAGGCAGTACCTCAGAACGGGCATTGCGTAAGGTATCTAGCCCAGAACTTGGAGAGGTCATTACAAGAGAGGGCTCTGAGGGAACCACATCAAAGTCATCCGATTCTGGAAGAGAGCAAAACGATGACCAATCTGCTGAGGTCAATGGAAACACTTATATGGAAATTGATGGGGACGAGGATGCTGGGGCTGGATATGATCATTTGTCGGATACTGACTCAGACCCTGATGAGGATAGAACACCAGAACCAGCACAACCACCTCAGAGGTGCATAAACATGCTACAAGGATGTAGAAGTGTTGACGAGTTTGAGAGGCTGAATAAGATTAATGAGGGCACATATGGCGTTGTTTACAGGGCGAAGGATAAGAAAACTGGTGAGATTGTGGCACTAAAGAAGGTTAAGATGGAAAAGGAGAGGGAGGGTTTTCCATTGACTTCTCTGCGGGAAATTAATATATTGTTATCTTTTCACCACTCATCAATTGTTGATGTTAAGGAGGTTGTTGTTGGCAGTAGCCTTGATAGTATATTCATGGTCATGGAGTATATGGAGCATGATCTGAAGGCACTAATGGAGACAATGAAACAGCCTTTTAGCCAGAGCGAAGTTAAATGTCTAATGCTTCAGTTGCTGGAGGGAGTCAAGTATCTTCATGATAACTGGGTGCTCCATAGGTATTTTGTGCACTAATTTTTGTCAATATATATCTTTTGAATATTCTGTAAGTATTTTCATTTCCTTAATATGTTCCTTTGTAGGGATCTGAAGACATCGAATATCCTTATGAACAATCGCGGTGAGTTAAAAATATGTGACTTCGGGTTGTCACGTCAGTATGGGAGTCCTTTGAGACCATATACTCAGTTGGTGGTTACTTTGTGGTACAGGTAGGTTTCTTTTGTTTGCATCCATTATTTTGGATTTGCTGTCAATTTTGGAGTTTCACTGCTCTGTTTTCCTTCTTAGGATTTCTGATAACCTTGTTTTGTATTGCAGAGCACCGGAACTTCTTTTAGGTGCAAAGGAATATTCAACTGCTATTGACATGTGGTCTCTGGGCTGCATAATGGCTGAATTGTTGGCAAAAGAGCCACTGTTCAATGGAAAAAATGAGATTGATCAACTTGACAAGGTAATTGTTCTTTCCCAAAATGTTCTCATTCATCATCTGAGGTTTGCATTTATATAGTATATTATATATAATTGTTTTTCTGTCTTTGGTCTGTGCAGATATTTAGAACACTAGGTACACCAAATGATAAGATATGGCCAGGAATTTCCAAACTGCCTGGATACAAAGCCAAGTTTGTCAATCATCCGTAAGTACTCTCTCTTGTTGTTCGTCTTTTTCCACTTAATGAACATATTATGAATCATGCCCCACCTGTTTTTTCTTTAATACAGGTATAATAGGTTGCGAGAGAAGTTCCCTCCCACATCATTTTCTGGGCGCCCAACATTATCTGAAGCTGGATTTGACTTGTTGAACAAGCTTCTGACTTATGATCCTGAAAAGGTACAGTGGAAGAAGATAATAGGCATTTGTTTCTTCTCTTAATTTGATTGTTTTTTCTCTCAAGTCCCCTTTATCATAATACTAATTTGTTTTCCTTCGAAACAGAGGATGACAGCAGAAGCTGCTCTGAGGCATCCTTGGTTTCGGGAAGTTCCTTTGCCTAAGTCAAAAGATTTCATGCCAACATTTCCCGCTCAGAATACTCAAGATCGGTAAATACACTAACCTTATCAAATTCTCATATTCACTTATTGTTATGTGTTTTGTTCTTATTATATAACGCTTATTTGTTTTCATCTGTGTAGGCGACTCCGAAGAGTTATGAAAAGTCCAGATCCTTTGGAGGAGCTTCGCATAAAAGAACTGCAACAAGGGAAATTAGGGTCCACCAGCATATTTGGTTAATCGAAGATCCTACCGACAGGTGGTGTTCACAGACTTGCAGCTGACTTCTCTGTACTTTGACATTGAGTGCGTCATTGAGGTGAGAGACATGCATTCAACATGAAGTTGTGGAACTTGAGATAGTTTCAGGCGTCATTGATCTGTTCTTCAGCAGGCACCCTTGATGATTCGGGTGGAGATAACATAGTACTCTTCCTATCCTCTGCAACACAAATTCTCTTGCAGGATTTTCTTAGTCACTGATGATAAAAAAAAGGTGCATCCTTTGGTGCAGCCTACATCGTAAGTTAAAGCTTATCAGCTTTATTGCAGTGCCAACCATTTCACATGACTACTTGGAAAGATGTATGTAATGTTTTTTGTGTTTAATTGTAAGAAGTTCAAATCATGGTATTTTTAAACGATATACTTGTAAAACTATCTTCAAGATCAGTGCATTGGCTTTTTAATTTTCACATTGTGTTTGCAAGAAAATGAAGGATGTGAAGCGGCGGAGGCTTCCTTCTTTTTGATCCTGAAGAATTTGATGGTTGTTTCCATGATGAAGGTAATTTACTATTGATGTTTGATGATAGGAAATGATGCATCAATCAATAATGAAAACGTTTCAACAATCTATAGTTATTTAAATAGTATTTGCTGTATGATTATCCTTTGAAATGCATATTTATGGTGAAAGGATGGAGTTTTTCTACAACTACTGTTCTTGGATTTGTGGGCTACAAATTCTTTCCTTAAATTCTATCTTTTTTTAGCTTTAGAGTATAGTGCAAACCGTACACTGAGGGGAATAAGGTTGTCACTATCAACTTAATCCCACCTTTATTCTTGGGCTTGTATTGTGTAAGCCTTCTCGTATACGATAAACATTTTTGTTTGTAATGTTTATCTTTGTTTGATGCCTTCTTGGGCCTGCATTGCGTAAGCCTTCTCATGTACAATGAACATTTTTGTTTGTAATGCTTACCTTTGTTTGATGGCTTCTTGGGCCTGTATTGATGGCTTCAATAAACATCATTGTTTGTAATGCTTGTCTTCTTGTCCTTTGTTGTTTGGTCCTTTATTCATCCTTTCTTCTGATGATTCTTGTCGATCTTGAACAAAAAAAAAGTGGAAGTTTAACTTGCAACCTTCTTATCTTGACTCTCAACTTTGATCAGAGCCAACAGCCTTTTAGACTTATAGATCGCTCTTGATGTTGTTGAAATGGTACTGCAGTATCGGAGGTTTCAGTTCCAAGCGGAGTTCAAGTCCGTTTTATCATTCTTGAAGATAGAAGGTTCGGTAGAGGTTTGTTTATTATATACCTCACATTACTCGTTAAACATGCTTAATAATTTCTTTTTTTATCCGTGTGTAAGCATGAGCTACTAGTTCATATAGGTTTTGTTGAGAAAAAAGCTAGGTAAGTATATATAGGGTCTGACCTCTTCCCATACCGTAAGTTCTCTATTACTAGTCACGCTATATATTGTTAATAATGTCGGCGATATTGGAACTTGGCATAAATTGTCTCGTTTACTTTTAGATGATGCTTTTCTTTGCTAATCCCCTTTGTTGAAAATGTTGGAGAGAATATTACTCAGTTTGGAAAATATCGTACTTTGTGTTATCCTTCATCATTTAGATGTCATGGTTAGAGTTGTCTATATGATTATAATATTACATGTGTATAAAGCCTTGTGCCAGTGCATGGTTCCTGTTGTAGCGAAAAGAGATTAACAGTGCACCGTTTCTCCTGGAATTCAGGATCTTGAACGACCAAGCACACATATCTTCTTTTACAATTTTTTATCCAGCCTTGTTCGCATTTCCCAACATCCATTCGCTGGTTGTGCTCATGGTTCATGTAACTTTGTTTTTTGGGTGTGTGTGGGTGTGGACTATGTGGAGGGTTAAATGGCTCTTTCATGCGATGCAAGTATGGTTCTTCCATGCAATGTAAGTTTGTTCTTCCATGCAATGCAATGATATTAATCATCTTCTACTTGTTGCTAATGAATAAATCGGGCGCATGGAGGGGACGACTCAAATGTAATATATGATTCTTGGCGTGATAGGAAAAATTGTGTCGAAGCTAGCAATATATTAAGCGTGGGATTTGAGAACATTGAAATGATTTCGTGTGGCACGTGATAATATAGGATTTGAGATCCTTGAAATGATTTAGGGTGTCCTTAATGTCACTCCTTTAATTCTCAAACTCATCATTCCAAACTAACCATTTTATTTTACTTATTATTCTCTCCGATACTTATTATGATTTCGTCTTTAATTATTCTCTCCGAGTCCCCTCAACTAACTCCCACCTTTTCTTGTTTAACTATCACATTCTTTCTTTATTTGGTTAATGATATAGGTTATATTATTGGGCAAACATATTAATTTAATTAATATGAAAAAAGTCACAATAAGATTAGACAAAAATTAGAAATATATTTATTTCTTAAGATTATTAAGTTTCTGAATAGTGTCGGTTGTTTTTTTTATTTTTGTTAATAAACTAATAATAGATGTTTCAAAGTAATTTGTTCAATCAATTACCTGTTGAACAACAATATTTTAAGACATTGCGACGAACAGGTTTGGATATAACACACTAATTAAAGACGTTTGAATTAACTTGATTGTTAGGATCGGATCGGATAACGATCTAGATAGGTGTTCGTTTTATGTCGAACCGATTGGACTGATCGGTCGGATCGGATGGTAATAAAATATTATATTTAATATGATATATTAAATTAAGCTATTATATTTTGAATATATATTTATGTCAAAATGTAATTATACAAGAAAATACAATCATAAATTTTAAATTTAAGATTTGATGTTACAATTATTGCACCCTTAATAAATGAAAATCCTATTGAATCTCATTATTATATATAATTTTTTTGTTCTTTAATTTTTTTATAAATATTTATTTTACAAAATATTATGAAAAGATTATATATTCTATAAATAAGTATATAGTATAATTAGTGATCTATTAAATTTGAACTTATTAAATATTAAATTAAAGAAAATTTAAATTTATGTATATATATTTTTATATATATAATACTATAATACCATATTAAGTATGCTATAGTTTTATTGTATATTATGCATATATCAAAGAAGGTTTCACCATTCATCTCTAACTAATTTATCTAATATAACAAATAATATATATAATAGAATAAATATATAATTAACTTCTATTATAATATACATTTATGATATTAAAATTTTGAATGAAATAATAATAGTAAATTCTAGACTAAATGGAGGAATAAAGAGCAATATGTACAAGCATAATTTCACATTGCTAATACTAGCAACACAAGAGTGGGTGGACAACTATAATTAAAGGAGGACATTATAATTTCACATCCATTTTTGAATATTTTCTAAATTTATAATAATAAGCTTTATAAAATTATTTCTTAATAAAAGAAATAATAAAAAAATATGTTGGCCTAAAACCGTGGTTCAACTCGGTTTTTTCCAGTTTTGACCATTTTTTACTGGTTCTTGATCGGTTCAACTAGGGGTTCGATTTTAGGCCTTATATCGGATTGTCTTGGTGGCCGATCGATAGTTGGATTGGTTCGACCGGCTGGTCTGGTCCGGTTCTAATAACACTGGTTTAACTTTGTTGAAAATTTATATATTAATTAAATTAATATATTTGTTCAATAATTTAAATTATATTATTAGCCAAAAAAACTAATTAATGAGTGTAAGATTATTTAATAAATACGATTGAGTGAAAATCGAGGAGGTTAAAAAAAGAGAATAATAAATAAAATAAAATAAAATAAAGGATAAAATGGTGACTTTAGAGTGACATTAAGAATTTGCGAATCATTAAGGATTTGAGAATTGTCATTTAATGTGGTTCATGATATCGTGTTGACAGCTATAAATCTTATACGACGCATGAAGAAAGATGCTAAAAAAATGCATGCTTAAGAATATATTTTGTATGTACGTTTTGCATAACTTTAAAATCATATATATTTTTTGGGTTTTTTCTCTTCAACGTTTCTGTACGTTTTTCATAACTTTAAAACCAGCTATATATATTTTGGGTTTTTTTTCTTCAACGTTTCTTGAACTAGGACCAATTCCACATTTAATTTTCATCCAAATTCTAAATTAACTATTATTATTCTGAAATATTATTTTAAGCCTTACATTTACATATGAATATAAATGAAATGTGGTTCAAAACGCACTAAAAAAAATAATGGTGCGCTATTTTTATTCGTATAATGAAATTAGGGCAAAAATGTTATGTCATACTATTACAAATAATTAATGAAATTTGAAAAAGTGCAAATTTGAAGTTGAGAAATTATAATTTGTAAATTTATAATTTAAATTTAATTGTAAGAAAAATATACATATTTTTTGCGATTATGTTCAAAAAGTGATGTCGACCGATCAACTCCTACGATTTAAAAATTATGTGCACTAATCATTGAAATTTTATTTCATTGTCAAATTTTATTAATCTAATGTCGCTACTGATAACACGTCCTAACTATTAGAAATGAGACTCGTGAAAATTTTTGCCGGTTGGTAAAAAGAAAACGTCATTTAAGGTAATAACTCTTATGTATTTAAACATACATGTTATATGACTTGATATGAAGTATATTTTTGTATGACACTTTTGCTTCGATAATAATTATTGAGATTATTATTGGCATGACAACTTTAAATGCGTACGTTAATAAAGCGATATTGTCAGATGTAACAACCAATTTTATCTTCATTATTACTGTTAATACAACGGGCGAAATATTAAATTCAGCCTCACTTTATATAATAAGGCGCAGCGACGCTTCCCCCAGCAATTCCTCGAACAACATAACAAGTGGAAAAATGGCGCAAGTTGCTGCTACAAAATCATCACGGCCAGCCTCACCGTCATCTTCGTTGCCGATAGGCCCGATACTGACGGCAGTAGCGGATCAGCGGTCCGGCTTTGATGCCGTTACGCGAACGTTCCGAAGCCTTCGCCCGGCCGTCACGCTTCCGCCGCCGGAACGTTCCCCACTCTCAGTCACCTCCTTCGCCTTCTCGCTCCTCGGTCGCTCACAGACCAGCGACCGCCTCGCGGTCGTTGACGCCGCGACCGGCGCTTTTATCACCTTCCAGGAGCTCAGCTGTCGAGTCCGCTACCTAGCGGCCGCCTTCCATGGGACCTACGGCGTATCCAAGGGCGACGTGGTGTTCATCGTCGCCCCGGCCCGAGTCGAGATCCCCGTGATCTACCTCGCATTGCTCTCCATCGGCGCCATAGTCACACCGGCGAATCCCGTCGCTACGGCGGCTGAGCTCGCACGTCTCGTGGAGCTGACTCGGCCCTCTGTCGCCTTGGCGACGTCCGCCGCCGCCGGCAAGCTCCCGGGGACCGTTAAAGTTATTTCACTCGACTCCCACGAGTTCCGCGCTTTCTTCGACGGCCGACTCGCCTCCACAGGGGTCGCCGTCGAGGTGTGGCAGTCGGACCCGGCGGCGATACAGTTCTCATCAGGGACGACGGGGCGGGTGAAGGCGGCTGCGTTGTCGCATCGGAGCTTCATATCGATGCTCGCGGGCTCTTACGCTCTGCTTAAGCCGCCGCAGGAGAGGCGGTCTGAGGTGACGCTGCTTGCGGCGCCGATGTTCCACTCGCTGGGATTCTACTACGCGTTGAAGGCAGTGGCGCTCGGCGAAACGACGGTGCTGCTGGGAGTCGCTATCTGCGGTCGGGGCGGCGCGGACGAGATGCTAAAGTCGGCGGCGATGCACCGGGCAACGCAGATGACGGCGTCGCCGCCGGTTGTTTCGGCCATGGCGAGGTCGGGGATGGCAGGGCGGCTCGACCTGGTTGCGCTGAGGCGAGTGGTGTGCGGCGGGGCGCCGCTCCACGAGTCCGAGGCGAGGCGGTTCATGGCAAAGTTCCCGGGCGTCGAGCTCGCTCAGGTAAGCTTTAATACATTTTAATACGTATATCGTCCAGATTAACCAGTGCGATCGGTCAGAACTGATCACTAGATTTATGCGTTCCATAGTATAAGTCCTGCAACATTGGCATGCAGGGATACGGGTCGACGGAGAGCGGTGGCATATCGGAGATGGTGAACGTGGAGGAGTGCCGCCGGGTGACGTCAGTGGGACGCCTGGCACCAAACGTCGAAGCCAAGATCGTGGACTCAGCGGGCCACGCTCTGCTGCCGGCCGGCCAACCGGGTGAGCTTTGGGTCCGCGGTCCCGCCGTCATGGCAGGTAATATTTTTTCTTTTTTAAGAATTTTGTTTTTGCATTTCTTAGCTGCTGTATATTTTATGCGTTTTTTTTCTTTTTTTATTCTTATTCCGAAGAATCAGATTGTTTCTTTAGATTTTTATTTTTATTCAAGAAAAATATTCTAAGTGCCCGAATATAATTTAAGATAATTTTTAATAAATTAAAATTCACCCGCTAAAATTAAGTTTCCACTTGAAAAAATTGTAGCTATTTTTTATTCATAATTTTTTATTTATATAATTAATGCATATGTTATTAATTCTTTTATTATAGATATAATATTTTTTTGTATAAAATTTTATACTTTTCTGTCACATTATTAAACTCTAATTTAATAACTTTAAAATTTCAGTAATATATTTTATATTTAAAATAAAATTAAATATTACTTAAGTACGTGTCGAGTCAAATTTGCCCTTCTTAATACATTAAATTCGACTCGATTAAATTTAATCAAATCGGATTAAATTTATTCACCCGCGGGTAACTCTACTCGAGAACACCCTTAATTTATATTTAATGGGCATTTGGTATGTTAAGGAGTTAATATGTAATTGCTCATCAGGCTACGTTACAGATGACGAGGCAAATGCTTCTTCCTTCGACCCTAATGGGTGGCTGAGGACAGGCGACCTTTGCTACTTTGATCAGGATGGGTATCTTTATGTGGTGGACAGGTTGAAGGAGATGATCAAATACAAAGCGTATCAGGTCTTAGTCGTCATTAGGATGTGTCCTTATTTAATTAATCACTTCTTTTTTATCTACATGTTTTAGGAGGTCCTTATTCTTTTTTTTTTCTTTAATGTATGTGCGTATTAGTTGAGTAATTGATGCTTGCAGGTTGCACCGGCAGAATTGGAGAGTTTGCTTCATCTCCTACCAGGAGTTGCCGATTGTGCTGTCATCCCGTATGTCTTTTTTTTTTTTTTGCGACGAGTTCAGAATATAAATATGAAATATTGTTATTTTTCAAACTTATAGTTTTTGAGAAAAAAATCAGATTAAAATTTTAAGTAATTATTATTGGATCATAGCAAATCGATAATTCTAAATTCAACCCCGACAAAAATAGTAGTATCCACGTGGTGAACTATGAGCATCCACGATATGCAACTATTAATCTCATGATATGTATAGTTCAAAAATGGTTGGCACAATTGGTTAGTGGAATTGTGTCCTAGGACGCTGGGTGCTAGAAACTTCAAGTTTGATTCTCAGAGTCACTACTTTTGGTTAGGGTATTTCTTGTCACTTGAATTTGAATACTAAATTAGTCGGGTGCTAGTAACCCCGCACTGATGGTAGACCATGATCGAAAAAAAATATCACTTATATCAGTAATAGTAGTAGTAGTTGATGATAACAACTTATATGCAAAACAATAACAGGTATCCACACGAAGAAGTTGGCCAGATTCCGATGGCATATATCGTGAGGCAACCGGGGAATGACCTCACCGAAGGCCAAGTGATGGATTTTGTTGTAAGACAGGTCCCACATCCACTTAATTCTCTCTCCTCAAATTTCCCGAATTATTGTTAATGTAATAATAATACAAAAAAGATTGGTCATCTTTAATTGAGTTGTTTAACGTTTTTTTTTTTGCTTTTATATTTTTGCAGGTTTCTCCGTATAAAAAGATAAGAAAAGTTGCGTTTGTTGATTCAATTCCGAGATCCGCAGCCGGCAAAATCCTGAGGCGGGAGCTTGGAAATTATACGGGCCTCCGGTCCACCTCCGCGTCGAGATTATAGATGCGGTTTGCTTGCGATTGTGTGTACTTGTCCAAATTCCAGACCAAGTGTCACTAGTGGCATTCTTATTACATCACGGAGCAGGTGTAATATTTTTGCTGCACAGTATGCATTATATATATATATATATAGCATTAATGGTCGTGCAGCGTCTAGACGTGCCCAACGTCTAGACAAGCTTTTGAATGCTTTGCGAAAACTTGCTTATGTCATTTTTCGAATGTCACAGTTTTTGAGACGCTCGGTCCCGAGCATCCGCTTCTTCGGTGAAGGCGTTCGTAAATAAATGGACACCTCGACGGGACGCTCGATCTCTTTGGGACATTTTGGGACGCTCTTGTGGGTTGTCACCCCACACTCGAGACACGGTGCTAGATTTAAGAAAGCTTGAAATCTTTGTTGAAAAAATAAAAATGATTACAAGGCTTTGGAGGAGGACTAGCGGGTCTCCCCTAATATATCGTAGGCCCGGGAGGTCTATATGCGACGTGTGATGTGGAGAACAAGCTAGGGGGTGCACTTTTGAAGGGTGCAGAAATTACAAAACTATCACTATCACACTTGAAAATAAAATTAAATACAAAAGTGAGTTGAAAAGAAAAAAATTACATGAAGTAAGATAACTCGACGTGCCCCGGGGAAAGCCCCCGGGACATTCTCCCCCACTCAAGTCAGCGACGTCCCTAGAGCTGCAACTTGAAATTCTTCAATCTTCTGTTTGAACTGCCACATGTCTTCGGCTGTCTCCCAACTTGTGTCGGCGTCCGGACTTTCGCTCCATTAAAAAAGATACCCCTTCTTCCGATTCTTTGTGCGAACGACGAGTACTTCTTCAACTTGATCAGTAAACTGCTGACGGATGACCGGCGGGGTGCGGTCTGAAACCCCACGCCCGGGATCATCAGTGTCTTCTAGGAAAGGTTTGAGCAGGCTGACATGGAAGATAGGGTGTTGCTGCATCTGAGGCGGGAGCTCCAACTTATAGGTCACTTTGCCTACCTTCTTCAGGATCTTGAAGAGGCCCTTGTGCAGATTCTTTTCACTTAGTCGAATATGTTGGACCACCTTCACAAGGATCAAGTCTCCGACTTCAAAGTTGACGTCCCGTCGGGGGGTGTCTGTCCAGTTCTTCATGCGCTTCGATGCCTTGTGCAAACATGCTCTCGTCATGTCGTTCTGCTCATGTCATTCCCTCGCCATGCGGTGAGCGACGGGGACTTTGCCATCATAGGATGTGGCGACGGCCTGGGGCGTCAGAGGTTGCTGCCCCGTCACTATCTCGAAGGGACTCTGATTGGTCGACTCGCTCCGCTGCAAGTTGTAGGAAAATTGTGCGATGTCGAGTAGCTTCGCCCAGTCCTTCTGATTGGCACTCACATAGTGTCGCAAGTAGATCTCCAAGATACAATTCACCCTCTCAGTTTGACCGTCGATTTGGGGATGAAGTGATGTCGAGAAATGCAGGCTGGAATCCATCATCTTGAACAGTTCCTTCCAAAAGTTGCCAACGAATCGATCATCCCGATCGCTGACGTTGCTTTGTGGTAGACACCAATACTTCACTACGTGCTTCATGAATAACTCCGCAGCTTCAGTAGCAGGACAATTTGCGGAGCCGATGGCGAAGATGTCATACTTGGAGAACTGATCGACGACCACCATGATGGTACTCGCCCCTTCAGACTTGGGCAGGCTCGTGATGAAGTCCATGGAGACATCTTTCCATGAATGCTCTGGGATAGGTAGGGGTTCCAGAAGTCCGCCGGGCGCCTGATTGAGGGTCTTGTCTTACTGGCAAACAAGGCATGTCTTCACGAAAGTTTTAATATCGTCCTTCATCATTGGTCAGAAGTAGTTGTCTTCGATGAGTGCCAAAGTGCGACGGATGCCTGGATGTCCCGCCCACTTGGAGTCATGGCACTCTTGCATGATAGTGCGCCGCAAATTATCAAAGAGAGGAACGTAGATGCGACGTTCCTTGATGAAGATCAGCCCATCTTCCACCCAAAAGCGGCGTGTCTTACCCTCATTCGCTTGTTCGAACAAGTTCTTCGCCGTGGAATCCTTCTTGATCCTCTCGATGAGGTCGGTCTGAGAGGAGCTCATGGCCGTCAATTCCGCGCGTCGGCTGAGGGCGTCGGCAATGACATTCGTCTTGCCGGACTTGTACTCCAGGACATAGTCGAATTCTACAATAAAATCTTGCCATCTTGCTTGCTTCGGTGAGAGCTTCTTCTGTGTCTCGAAGTAACTTGTCGCGACATTGTCCGTCTTAATGTGAATCGCGACCCGAGAAGGTAGTGCCGCCATGTTCTGAAACAGTGAATCACTGCGGTCATCTCCTTCTCCTGAACGGCGTAGCGCCGCTCCGTGTCATTGAGTTTGCGACTCTCGAACGCCACGTGATGCCCCTCCTGCATAAGAACTCCTCCAATGGCATAGTCAGAAGCATCTGTCTGTACCTCGTAGGGCTTGGTGTGGTCTGATAGGATGAGCACCGGTTCCTCCGTCATGACCTTCTTGAGCGTGTCGAACGTTTCCTGGCATGTCGGCGTCCACTCCCACTTCACATTCTTCCGGAGGAGATTCGTCAAAGGGGTCGTCACATGTGAATACCCCTTGACGAACCGCCTATAGTAGTTCGTCAGGCCAAGGAACGAACGCATGTCGGGAACCCGCCTGGGCGGCTCCCACTCCACGATGGCCCGAATCTTCGTGCCATCCATCTTCAGCTTTCCACTTTCGACGACATGTCCCAAGAAGTGCACTTCCGGTTGAGCGAATGCACACTTCTCCCGCTTGACGTAGAGCTCGTTTTGCCGCAACACCTCGAACACTTGTCGAATGTTCGATATGCTCTTCCAAGGTGCGACTGTAGATCATGATATCGTCGAGGTACACAACCACGAACTTATCAAGGAATGGTTGCAATACCTTGTTCATGAGAGTAAAGAAGGTCGCCGGGACGTTGGTGAGGCCGAAAGGCATCACGAGAAACTCGTATGAGCCGTATCTTGTGACGCACGCCATTTTCTGCACATCATCCTCCGCGATCCGGACTTGCCAATAGCCCGAACGAAAATCCAATTTGGTAAACCATCTTGCACCGCCAAGTTGGTCGAACAAGTCCGCCACCAAGGGGATGGAGTACTTGTTCTTTACCGTAAGCTTGTTGAGCGTCTGGTAGTCAATGCACATCTGGAGGGAACCGTCATGCTTCTTCTGGAAGAGAACCGGGGCGCCATATGGAGACTTTGAAAGCCAACATATCCTGCATCCAATAGTTCGGTAAGTTGCTTACGGAGTTCTGCGAGTTCCGGAGGGGCGAGTCGATAGGGGACTCCATGTGTGACTTTTGATCCTGGGACCAAGTCGATGACATGGTCCACTTCACGCTTCGAAGGCAACCGCTTTGGGAGTTTCGGGGGCATGACGTCCGCAAAGTCCTCAAGGTTTCAAGGACTTTGGGAGGTGTTGGAGTGGAGGGCCCTGGATCTTTTAAGATGGCGGTCGTCACGAAGGTGTGCTCCTGTTTGCGCAACCCCTTCGTCACTTGCATAGCGGAGAGGGTCTTCTACTTGACATCTCCACTTGACCTCACAGGGACGTTGTAAGGTCCCTTGGGGTCGAAGATGACCATCAAGTTGGTGAGCGGGATAACACATGCAGCGATGTGTCGTAGGAAAGAGTTACCCGCCACCACTTCGTAGTCATCCATCAGTGCCACCGTCACGTCGAAGCTTCCCGACCACTTGCCGATGCGAACCTTCACTTCAGGAGAAATTCCTGTGGTCGAGATAGACTTCGCATTCACCGTATTGAACGTGGCGTTGGTCTTCTGTAGTGACAGCTTCAGCTTCTTGACGGCCACTTTCGACACGAACAACTCCGATGCTCCTGTGTCAACGAGGGCGTTGAAAACTTGCCCGTTCAACTCGATGTCCGCATAAAGTCGAGCGGCCGATGAAGGACCCTTCGAGGCGTTGATGGCGCTGAGGACGTGCATCGAACTGAGACACGCCTCCTCCTTCTCCTTCTCGTCGGGGCAATACATGGCATTGACCGTCGCCTTTTGCGGACAATCGCTCGTCCAATGTGGACCCTTGCAAATGTAGCATGGCTTTGGCGGCTTTCCGTTCCTCTTGAATCTATCATTGTTGGGCCTCCTGTCTTGGTGTCTCTTTTCCTTTGTCCTGATAGTGCGGCTTGCCTCCTTGCGACTTTGGCTTCTCTTCCCCACCATAGCCCTTGCCCGAGGGCTTTGGTGGTGGAGTGCTCGTTTTGGCATACTCCACGAGCGACTCAGCAGCAGCGACTAGCGAGCGAAGGTTGGAGCAATCCCGTAGCTCCAACTCCGTCCTAGCCCATGGTTTCAAACCCTTTACGAAGACCGCCAACAACGTGTCTTCGTCCACCTGGGAGTTCCGTAGGCGGAGCTCGGTGAACTCTTTCACGTACTCCTTCAACGTGCCCTTTTAGCAAATGTTGAACAACGCAATCTTGACCTCCAGTCCTGACTTGACAGGGCAGAAGTAGTTGGTAAGCTACCTCTTGAAGTCGTCCCACTTCTCAATGTGATCCACAATGCCACGCTCCACGTCGTCGCAATGGCAATGCCACCATAAACTCACCGCATCTTGCAAGTAGAAGGATGCAGTCTTCACCATCCTCGCTTCGGACGTGATGTCTAAGGCCTCCATATACCTTCGGACGTTCCACAGGAAGTCACTGATCTCCTTTGCCGATCGCTCGCCTTTGTAGGGCCGCGACTTCGGCACATCAATCCTTGCCTCATGCGGGGCGGGCGTCTCGGGACGCCGCGCATCTCCATAGCGTCGCTTGAGTTCTTCCCGCATGGTCTTGAACTATTGCTCCATCTCGAACCACATGTTTGAGAGACCATTGTTCAAGGTCTCCCGCATGTCCATGATCGTCGCCTCCATGGACTCCAGACGCGTATACAACGATGCCATCTCGTTCCGCACCATTGCGATATCCACGGTGTTCTCCAACTTCCGCTCGTGCGTTGCAAGTTGGTCTTGCATCTCGCCCACGTCCAGTTACAATTGGCTGAGGCGTTGCTCGAAGGTGGACAAGGCGTCATTCGAGCGGGCGCGCCCTCGCTCGGGGCGGCCCTTCTTCGGTGCGATGGGTTCATTCGTCATTTCCGAATTCGACTTCATTTCTCCTTGATCGTCGAACACCAACTTGAGCGATCTTAGAAACGCTGCTCTGATACCAACTTGTCACGGTGTCATTTTTTGCTTGATGACTCGTGCGGCGCCTAGACGTGCCTAACGTCTAGGCAAACTCTTTTGAATGCTTTGCGGAAGCTTGCTTATGCCACAGTTTTTGGGACGCTCGGTCCTGAGCGGCCGCTTCTTCGGTGAAGGCGTTCGTAAATGAACGGGCACCTCGGCGGGACGCTCGATCTCTTTGGGACGCTTTGTGACGCTCTTGTGGGTTGCCACCACACGCTCGAGGCATGTTGCTAGATTTAGGGAAGTTTGAAATCTTTGTTGAATAAATATGAATGATTACAAGGCTTCGAGGGAGGACTAGCGGGTCTCCCCTAATATACCGTAGGCCCGGGAGGCCTATATGCGACGTGTGATGTGGAGAACAAGCTAGGGGGGTGCACTTTTGAATGGTGCAGAAATTACAAAACTGTCACTATCACACTTGAAAATAAAACTAAGTACAAAAGTGGGTTGAAAAGGGAAACTACATGAAGTAAGATAACTCGACGTGCCCCGGGGAAAGCCCCCGGGTCACGCGCGGCGTGCGCCAAAAAAGGGCTTGTAAACTTCCTATATATATATATATGAGAAAATATTTCCTAACTATTGTTTAGATTGAAAAATTAATATAAAAATAGTTTTTAGAATAATGTTTGACTTCTTTAAATAGGAAAAAAATTGGTTAGATCCGCCAGTGGCGGTTTCATTTAAGGAGCAGGTGTAATATTTTTGCTCCAAAATATACATTAATATGGATTTAATGGGGTCCTTCCCATGTGAGGAGGGAAGACCACCCCTCCCCCATCCGCGCTCGTCAAATGAAGATCTAACGGGCATTTTTTCGCGGTTCAAGGGGTAGAGAGGCGGTTCAGGGGGTCGCTCGCGATGGAAAAATCGAAGATCACAACCGCCATCTGCTGCGATATGTGGGCGGTGTTGCAGGGCGATCGTCGATCTCGCGATGGGAGACGACGATGATGGTGTGGCGATCTCATTGGGCGATCGTCCCGTCTCGTGGCGACAACCTCGGTACGGTCTCACGATCGGCGGGGACGACGAGGGCATTCCGGTCTCGCACGGCGCACGGGAAAGAAAACTATGGCAGAAAACACGTCGTGGCGACGTCGACCTTACAAGGCCCTAGTGTCGCCACGCCCCCCGCATTCCGCCTTGTTCGATGCGAGATCGCAGTCGCCGAGCTCGCCGCCCACAAATCGCCACACCCTAGTGTTGCCCATGCCCTAACTCTTCCTTATTCGACGTCGCACATGCCCTAACATCACCGTCCATAGATCGCCGCGAGTCTTTCTTCTCAAGGCCGCCGCCGTGATTCTTCCTTCTCAAGGTCGTCGCCGCTACCCTCTGAACTGGCCTGAACCAACCTCTATATCCTTTGAACCGCGAAAAAAGCACTCTTCGATGAAGATCCTACGGGGGCGGATAGGGGTCCTCCCCTCGACCCCATTAAATCCTATTAATATACATTTGGTGTAGAATAAGTGTAGAGCATTGATTTTACTTATTAGATTAATAAAATAAATATGTATTAAATAGTAAATATGATTAAGATAAAATCATCAGATCAGGATCAAGATATTTCAACAAATCGCCTTCTTCGACGCAAGATCGCAGCCACCGAGCTCGCTGCCCACAAATCGCCGCGCCCTAACATCGCCGTCCACATATCACCGCGAGTCTTCCTTCTCAAGGCCGCCGCTGCGATTCTTCCTTCTCAAGGTCATCACCACTGTGCCGCGAGGTCATCGCCGCCTTTGAACCAGCCTGAACCGACCTCTATATCCTTTGAACCATGAAAAAAACGTCCGTCGAATCAAGCCCCTTCTTGAGTTTAAAATCCTTAACCACGTAGAATACTTATTTCTCATCCTTTTAATTAATTTTATAATTATAATTTATTATTAGATTAATGATATACTTCTGTGATGAAATAATATATATTTTAAGATAATTTGATAATGACCCCCATTAAATCCTATTGGTGTAGAATAAATGTAGAGCATTGATTTTACTTATTAGATTAATAATATATATATATATATATATTAATTTTAAAAATGTATTAAATAGTAAATATAATTAAGATAAAAACGATACTTTTTTATTTAGTCTTAAATGATAGTTTTTTATTATCAAATCATCTTAATATACATATATATATATATATACAATTTAATCATAGAAATATATCATTAATCTAATAATAAATTATGATTATAAAATTAATTAAAAGGACGAGAAATAAGTAAACTTCCTAAAAGGACGAGAAATAAGAAAGGGCTTGTAAACTTTCCTAAAAAAATTGGTTAGATCCGCCAGCGGCGGGTAGCCTTAACCATGGTGTGTAACATCGCCGTCCACATATCACCGCGAGTCTTCCTTCTCAAGGCAGCCGCCGCGATTCTTCCTTCTCAAGGTCATCACCACTGTGCCGCGAGGTCATCGCCGCCTTTGAACCATCCTGAACCGACCTCTATATCCTTTGAACCGTGAAAACCTTTGAACCGCGAAAAAAAGCGTCCGTCGAATCAAGCCCCTTCTTGAGTTTAAAATCCTTAACCACGTAGAATACTTATTTCTCATCCTTTTAATTAATTTTATAATTATAATTTATTATTAGAACTTCTGTGATGAAATAATATATATATTTTAAGATAATTTGATAATGACCCCCATTAAATCCTATTGGTGTAGAATAAATATAGAGCATTGATTTTACTTATTAGATTAATAATATATATATATATTAATTTTAAAAATGTATTAAATAGTAAATATGATTAAGATAAAAATGATACTTTTTTATTTAGTCTTAAATGATAGTTTTTTATTATCAAATCATCTTAATATACATACATATATATATATATACACAATTTAATCATAGAAATATATCATTAATCTAATAATAAATTATGATTATAAAATTAATTAAAAGGACGAGAAATAAGTAAACTTCCTAAAAGGACGAGAAATAAGAAAGGGCTTGTAAACTTTCCTAAAAAAAATTGGTTAGATCCGCCAGCGGCGGGTAGCCTTAACCATGGTGTGTAACATCGTCGTCCACATATCACCGCGAGTCTTCCTTCTCAAGGCAGCCGCCGCGATTCTTCCTTCTCAAGGTCATCACCACGGTGCCGCGAGGTCATCGCCGCCTTTGAACCAGCCTGAACCGACCTCTATATCCTTTGAACCGCGAAAACCTTTGAACCGCGAAAAAAAGCGTCCTTCGAATCAAGCCCCTTCTTGAGTTTAAAATCCTTAACCACGTAGAATACTTATTTCTCATCCTTTTAATTAATTTTATAATTATAATTTATTATTAGAACTTCTGTGATGAAATAATATATATATTTTAAGATAATTTGATAATGACCCCCATTAAATCCTATTGGTGTAGAATAAATGTAGAGCATTGATTTTACTTATTAGATTAATAATATATATATTAATTTTAAAAATGTATTAAATAGTAAATATGATTAAGATAAAAATGATACTTTTTTATTTAATCTTAAATGATAGTTTTTTATTATCAAATCATCTTAATATACATATATATATAATTTAATCATAGAAATATATCATTAATCTAATAATAAATTATGATTATAAAATTAATTAAAAGGACGAGAAATAAGTAAACTTCCTTAAAGGACGAGAAATAAGAAAGGGCTTGTAAACTTTCCTAAAAAAAATTGGTTAGATCCGCCAGCGGCGGGTAGCCTTAACCATGATGTGTAACAGGAAAGCCCGAAGGCTGTTCCCGTCCCTGTCAGGGGAGATGCCAACCGTCTCTCCTTTTCTACGAACACAATTTTATATCTGCTCTTTGAGTCTATATAATACAATGGCAACTTAGAAATGCAACATGTGGGACTAAATTATCCAACATCCACTGCAGGTACACGTTAACCCGGTGGAACATACAACCGCCAGTTCGGATCCCTGACTCGGACAATTTCTTAAAAATAGGCGGACGGGAGTGAAACGAGAAGGGTTTTTGGTTCTGCCTCGGAGTGGGGAGTTTACTGGGGGTTGCAAGGCGGAGCGAACGACGATATGTCGAGCGGCGGTGGCAGCAGAGTGGATCTCGAGGATGTGCCGTCGCTGGATCTGATGACGGAGCTCCTCCGCCGCATGAAATGTTCCTCCAAGCCCGATAAGCGCCTCATTCTCATCGGTATATGATCAAGACCTTTTTTCAGCGTCATTACTCGTGTGTAGAATTTCTTCGCTTGTCGACCACTACCTAATTTTGGTATCTGTACGTGCAGTGGTTATTTTTTTTTGGAGGTTTCATTGTATTGATTTCCTGAGATTTGGAGGGTTTAGACTAAATTCACTCCAATTTTTCAGCTTTTCCCAAAAAGTTATTATTTTTGGAACGGCAAACATGTCATTTTTACTATCTCACAGTAAAGACGAGTTGATAACTATATGTTCAGTGGAGAACATTTCTTTTGTGTGTGTTTTGTTATCAAGTCTTCTGTTTTTTTTTTCTGCTCGCTCTCAATGCAGTTGCCAGAACCTTTTTTTACGTTAAAATTTTACCTTTTCTTCACGTGTAAATGGTCGATCTTTTCAGTCTACAGTGATCTTGTGTCGATGAGAATATCTACTGTGGTTCTTTTTGCGGCATGAGTGTTTTCCGGTCATTAAACTTTTTTTTTTTTTACTTTTGACGTCAATTTATGAGATTAGTTCTTTTACTTGAACATATATATGTTTTACTAAGTGTTTAGTGTCTTGCATAAGATTTATTAGGACCGGTAACACCATGGTTGACTTAGTAGCATTTTGTTTAGGTTCATCTATTTCTGGGATGCATTAAGTTCATTTCCATTACCAAAATTTTCTTAACTGAAAGATTTTTCTGTATTTAGGGCCTCATGCACATGATAATTTATATTAACAAAAAAGATGGGCCAGATGGAAATATAATTGCTGTAATGATTATGAAAACGAGAAAAGTGTAAGATGATCTACATATGGGTGTTGATGTGGCGCCTTGATTAATTTGAATTAGAAAGGAGAATTGCTGGTGTCTTTTTGGACTCAGAAAAAGAAAAGTATTGAAAGATCTAGGTCAGAAAAACAATGTCTAAATTTATAGGTGATGAGGGTTTCAGATAATCTTGTGTATGTTATTTACGTAAAGGATGATAGATAAAGATAAATCTATGTCCTTTCTTAAAAATGGATAAATCTATGTTGTTAGTTAATTGTATGGAGTTGGTGTCCGCTCAGAAATCTTAAGAATGCTGGGTAGTATGACTGATAGGTCCTCACCAAAATGAAAAAAAAAAGAATAACAGATGAGTTGAGGGCGGAGTTTTCTGGTCTGCTTGTTTCTATTTTATCTGTTTTATTTTTTAGGACAATTTGTCCATCAGTAGGGTAAAATGAATATTGAGCATAAAGTCAAGAATGAATCATAATCCAGAGAAGTATGTGTACTTTAATGACCATGTCATCAATATGAGATATAACACAAATAAAGTTGTTTCTATTTATTCTTCTCGCCATTTATGCATTAATTTTTGTGTCTATATTCTGTAAAAATTCTCACCACATGTGATGTTTGTTCCTTTTTCTTGAATGTTTGTCCCTTCTATCATCATTTTGTGTGTAATGAAGGTTATCTAAGTTCTTTTCCTTTTTTTTTTTGCTGATTGTTTATTTGGTTTGGTTACTAATAGAGCGGAATGTCGTCGTATGATCCATGTAGCCGACCTCACCTAGTGGGACAAGGCTTTGTTGTTGTTGCTGATTGTTTATTTGGTCCAAAACAACACTTCTTGGTGATAATAGATATAATATCAAATAATCTGACAAAGTTCTAGCTTGTTTTCTGATGCAACCATCATTCATTGTTGGATATGGCAGGTCCGCCGGGATCTGGAAAGGGAACACAATCACCTCTAATTAAGGATGAGTATTGCTTGTGTCATTTGGCTACTGGAGATATGCTGAGAGCTGCTGTTGCTGCCAAGACTCCTCTTGGAGTTAAAGCCAAGGAGGCAATGGATAAGGTAGCTGCAATCTGTCTAAATATCAATGGTGCTAAAGAACTAGAGTAAGTTTATCAATTTAAGTTTGTTTGCTTGTTGATTTGTGCCTTTATAGGGAGAGCTCGTTTCTGATGACTTGGTTGTCGGAATAATTGATGAGGCCATGAAGAAACCATCATGTCAAAAGGGATTTATTCTTGATGGGTTTCCAAGGACAAGAGCAAGATCTATTGGTGAATAATATACCGAAAGGTTTGGTTACTAATAGAGCGGAATGGCGTCGTATGATCCATGTAGCCGACCCCACCTAGTGGGATAAGGCTTTGTTGTTGTTGTTGTTGTTTCCAAGGACAGTTGTTCAAGCACAAAAGGTAATTCTTTTCCTTTTAGTCCTATATGACCCATAATAACTAGTGATCATCTTTGTACTAACCATTCCCCTGCTGGCGAAGATTGTGGGGTGTGGGGAGTTCGATAGCCATTTGCGTACCCACTTGCACCTGTTTCTTCTGCACAGAGGCTATTTCCAGGCCTCAAATATTATCCCCCTTGGCCATTAAAGGAGCAACTTAACCACTCAACAAGCTCACCTTCCTAACCAACCAACCATAGTACATTTCACTTTTACATTCTTGCTCTGTGTCAAATATTATCAACAAACATCCTTTTCATATTCAATGTGCTATGCAGCTGGATGAGATGCTGGCAAAACAGGGTACCAAGGTTGACAAGGTGCTGAATTTTGCAATCGATGATGCAATACTGGAAGAAAGAATTACTGGTCGCTGGATTCATCCATCTAGTGGCAGAACTTACCACACAAAATTTGCTCCACCTAAGGTTCCTGGAGTGGATGATGTATGTTGGTGTAACTTGGTGTTTCTACGTTACACTTACATTCCTCTATGATGCTTACATCTTTTTTGGCTTTTACCTGTATAGGTGACAGGGGAGCCTTTGATCCAGAGGAAAGATGACACAGCTGAGGTTCTGAAGTCAAGACTTGAGGCTTTTCACAGACAAACTGAACCGGTACCTTTTTCCTCTGCTCACCATTTTTTAATGGTTGCCTTAATCAGTCAGCTGTCTCTTTCGATGAGTAGAGGATTTGAGGCCTGAGTAGTTTAATGATGCACATGTAGTACAAATTTTTTAGTAGATGGAATTTATATCTGATAAAATGATAAAAAAATAAAATCAATCGATACATGAAAGGTGCTTTGGTAGTGAAACAACTATCCTTTGCCCTTTATTTTCCTGTCGTTTTTCTTTCTTCTCACTTCCTTTTACATCAAATGAACCAGTATAATTGCCAAGCCTCTAATAATCACCACGCTGAACCCTCAACCCACTATGTTCTCGATATATTAGATCCTGTTGAGAAGTGAGAATGTGAGATGATTTTCTAAATACATTGCATGAGTTGAGCTTTGTGAAGTACTTTTCATTTGCATATATACTAACATACATGTGAACAAAATTTAGAAGACATTTTGTTTTGAAGTTTTGAATGGGGGTTTGATTTTGGCATCCCAAGTTCTCAACTCCATTGAACAATTCTGCAGTTGAGACTAAATACTAGACTGTCTTTTCATGCACTGTTGGCAGCTCATTAAATTGTTATTGTCTTTTGATACATGATCATGTTGATGTCCTTAGGTCACAGTTGTATGATTATGGATTATTTTTCCTGCTGCAGGTTATTGAATACTACAGCAAGAAGGGCACGGTTGCAGCCCTTCATGCCGAGAAACCTCCAAAGGAGGTTACTGCCGAGGTCCAGAAGGCTCTTTCCTGAGTGAGACGTGGAATCAATTTTTCGCCGTGCTGAAACCTTTATACCGAACAGTAGACATTTGGATACCGTGCATCGTACTTGGGCTGATGAGGTACCAAGTTGCATCTTTTGCTTCAGCTTTCTGTGTTGAATCATTACCGCTGATTTTAGTCTAGAATAATTCTCACAAGACAATTTTCTTTTTGGAACCATATTTTTGGAGAGGATTCCCATGTTTTGGAACTCGGTTAATTTTCTGTGCCTCTGCTGTCTTCTGATTTGGAGATCCATCCTGAAAGCTCTGGTTGATTATTTTTGTTGGTCAGAGGTCGTGGTGGCTTATAGCTGGTTGTCTACGCAACTTCAAAAGTATATAACATTTTTCAAACCGTGCGAATATTTTGAATTAACATTGACTTTTTAGATTGATGGCCTGCTCAGATGAGATGTGTATTCCCATGCCATTCCATTATTATTATTATATTTCGTGCTGAATGACATATACAAGTGTTATATAGGTAGATAGGGACGCAGAGCTCAAGCTCGCACACCGTCGCCGGAGAAGATGACGAGCAGTGCTTATGTATGATATATGAATGAACCATCCCATCCAACTACATATATCATGCATATGGGATTTAACTACATATTTAGGTGGGCAGTACGTTGTTTGATGGTAAAGGCCAACTTCTTTCTTCATATGTATCTGGCTCTTCATATACCCCAAGGGTTGTTGCATCTGTTGGTGTTGACCATCTCATCTCTTCCCTCATCCTATTTCTAAGCAGAAACCCCCACAAACAAAAAAGGAAAAAGAAAAAAAATAGTATTTGACCATAGGGAAAAAAAGTTTCTAAATTTTCAACTTGTCCTATGCTATATATATTATTTTAGGTCATCCCAATTTAGAAAGCTTTAAGCACTCAACTAAACACCACATAAAATAGTATTTAGACAGCTGTACTTTTTTCTTTCCCGGAGTCAGGAATTTATTATGAAATCTTAATTAGAAAATTGAGACGAGATAGTTTTCTAAAAAAGAAAGATAATAAGGTGGGAGACCTCATCCGCTAGTAAATGATTATTTTAAAAAATATATGGTGCAAAAAAACTCAAAGAATGCAAATTATTTTTATTTGATCTTTCGAGAGAGAGCTTTTCATTCATCTCTTTCCAAATAGAATTTTATTTCTATTTGTCACAAACAACTTTTTTTCTCTTTCCTAGCGAACCATATACATGTTAAAGACTCTTTTGAAACCATTGGCTGGAATATTCACAAACCATATTTAAAGTGACCTTGTATGGTTCAATTCATTTTTTTTTTCTTAAGATTCCATTTTGTAACCATCCATTTAAATGGAACCTCATCATCATTATGTTAAAAGGAGGGTGGGGAATGTTTAGTACCCAGAGCGAACTTTATGTATAGGGCTAAATTATAGCTAGGTAATAATAATAATAATAATAATAATAATAATAATAATAATAATAATAATAATAATAATAATAATAATAATAATAATAATAATAATAATAATAATAATAATAATAATAATAATAATAATAATAATAATAATAATAATAATAATAATAATAATAATAATAATAATAATAATAATAATAATAATAATAATAATAATAATAATAATAATAATAATAATATTTTATTAGCACAAATAACTTGAGGAGGCACAATATATTTCTTTTATCTGATTAGTTATTTTGCACAAAATTAAAAAAAAATTAAATGATATTTATGCATTTATACTTCACATGATGCAGTGCTTGCAACAAAATTGTAAAATCGTTCATTTACACTGAACTAGTCAGCTGAAAATCATTTTTTTAAAAAATGTAGTCCATGACAGAAATGTGAATATTTAAGACGCTGGCAAGGAATTAATTGTAATAACAATGTATTTTTTTTGTTGAACAAATCATAAAATAACCCTATCTAATTGAGCACAGTTGACACACTGAGCATTTTTTGAGTCTTCTAACTGTGACTCCTATATAATTTTCTTTATGTATAAATAAAAAACTCACCATTTCCACTATTATTCATGTTTTTGAAAAGAAAAACATGCGACTCCCATGTAATTTTCTTACTGAAAATTCTAATTTTACCATTTCCACTATTTTTTGTACTTTATAAAAAAAAATTAGTAGTTTTCTCTCTCTTGTTATAATTAAGAAACGTCGTGGCGGCGAGTCTGCTCTACTACCTACTCTTCTTCTTCGCCTCGTTTTGATCTCCCAGCCTTCGTCGACTTCTTCACCCCCCGCCAAATCAACAGAGAGATCAAGAGAAAGGTATTGATTCAGATCTCCCGTTTGTGAAATTTCTTGTTCGAATTTCAAATCGCCAAGCGAATAAATCCATATCTTTTGGGATTTCGTGTCCATTTATCCGTCTCTCCTCCCTGTAAAATTTATCATTTCGTCTCATAGAAACAGATCGGATCGAGGTCCAAGAGTGCAGTCGAGTTCGTGCTGTTTTTAGTTTTCGTTTGTGTTTTTACGTGTTCGATTGTGATTTAAGTTTTCTGCCGGCAGGAGGAAGATGCTGGGAGTCGCTGGGCGTAGGATCGGGTGCGGAATCCTCCCCTCGACGGTACGCATGAAAAAGAAAATTTTATTAAGTTTCAGTTTCGCTTGTTGTTGAATTCTTTTGTTCGTAGAGTTTATTGGTGATCTTTGGAGTTGCAGATTGCTGGTCAGGTATTACGTCGGATTCTGCCTGCAGCTTCGTCGTCGTCGAAGAACTATTCATCCGCTGCAAAAGAGGTGCTAAATTGTTTTCATAATTTTTTTGGCCACGACAAAATGGATTGTTACTTGTCTATTTTCACTCGAAATAATATTGGCGGAGGTCTGGACCCTGGAAAGCTCATCAAATTATCAGAATGCAACGAAGTTAGAATTTGTGCATATTTCCTAAAATGATTTAGGCTGTTGGCTACACAGAAAGATTTTTCAAGGCTGTCCGGACAGCGTCACTCTGTTGATGATTTAGCGTCATATCTCACATTAAAGATTAACTTGAAAATGAGAAATACTTTTCTTCGAGCTTACAGTACTAAATTCAAGTATATGCTGTTGTGTGAATTTGGCCATAACCTTCCTCAAGAAAACAAATTGTTCATAACCTTTCCCCAGAGCTAAGAAAATGTATAGGTTGTCACTCATTGGTTCTTATGTCGGTTACATTTATGTTGCCAAAAGCTATGGCTATTTGATTGAATCATCTCTTTGAGCATAGGAAAACCATGAGGAATATAGTTTCATGGATTTGTTTATTTCAGATGACTGTGCGTGAAGCACTGAACTCAGCTCTAGATGAAGAAATGTCTGCAGATCCGACAGTTTTCTTGATGGGTGAAGAAGTAAGCTAATTGGAAGTGGAACTATGTTTTTAATTTCAGCCCATTAGTTTCTTGTGCAGATGTTCTTAAACTATTATACTTTTTCAGGTCGGCGAGTATCAAGGCGCATATAAGGTTAGAACTCAGAAATCGTATTCATAGTAGAAGCCATGTCCTTTTTCTGTGTTTGTCTTCATAATCCATTCTACTTTTCGTTCATTTGAATCACATCATTGTTCTTCTACTATTTTAGATATCTAAAGGTCTTCTTGAGAAGTATGGTCCTGAGAGAGTTCTGGATACTCCAATCACAGAGGTTTGTTATGCACTCAGTAACTAAAGTGTTGTTTACTATGAAATTGAGCAGTTACTTCATTATTATACATACTGAGTTTCTCCTCTTCATTTTCTCATGCATTGTGCCTGTTCTTTTGTAGGCTGGGTTTGCAGGAATTGGAGTTGGAGCAGCTTATTATGGACTTCGTCCTGTTGTCGAATTTATGACATTTAACTTCTCTATGCAGGCAGGTTTAAGTTACTTTTTCTCCTTCTGTCTTTCAGCGACTATTGAGCACTTCTTTTTTATCCCAGAAGGAGAAATAAGATAGGTAAATTGAATATTACACTACGTAATAAGAATATATATTGGGGAATGTGTTGACTTGCAAGGTCTGGAAAATATTCTAGATTAGTTTATGCACAAGAGTTGTCTAGAAAAACTTCAACTATGATTGGAGCAAATTCCAATTTCGTCCTTTACTTTTTTAATATATTAATATTAACAATGATAATCTAAAAGCTGTCTCTAAAAAAATTGTCATTTATCAAATTACAATATCCATCATGTATTTGAACCAACTTGAAGCTTCAACGCTAGAGTTTATCTTGAGTTATGTATTGCTTAAAGAGCTTCAATTCAGAAGCCTGTTTCCTTTTGAATTTGCTGGGAAGTGAAAATTACTTCATGCCAACTAGACCCCTCAAATTATTTGGTGCAAACTAATACTTGACTGCAAACTATGGTGTGCTTGCAAGTGATCTGGTATTTGATTGCAGATATTCTGTGTCTTGATGGTATGTTTGTGCTTTATCTTGGTGCAAACTCGAGCCTATGGCAGTAGTATCTCCAAAAGAAGGAAAAGGAACATGTGCATGTGCTTTTCTTCATTTTGGTTCCAGCTCTAGTTTCTTGGTCATCTCGTTATTTTCTATTTTTATCTCTCTCCTTATAAGGCTATAAGGCCAGCAGTGTTATATGGTAGTGAATGTTGGGCTATGAAGGGACAACATGAACGTAAAGTGGGGGTAGTCGAAATGAGGATGTTGAGATGGATGTGTGATCATACAAGATTAGATAAGATTAGGAATGACCATATACGTGAATGAGTCGGAGTGACTCCTATTAGTGAGAAAATGGTAGAGAATCGTTTGAGATGATTTGATCATCTTCAGAGAAGACCATTAGATGCGCTAGTAAAAAGAGTAAATCAAATAATCTGGAGTCCGATTAAAAGAGGGAGAGGGAGGCCAAGGCGGACACTTGGCGAACTAATAGAGCAAGATCTATTGGTGAATAATATACCGAAAGGTTTGGTTACTAATAGAGCGGAATGGCGTCGTATGATCCATGTAGCCGACCCCACCTAGTGGGATAAGGCTTTGTTGTTGTTGTTGTTGTTGTTGTATCTCTCTCCTTTACTCTTAAAACCATATTTTCTCTTGTAACACTTGTCTACTCTCTTTAAAACCTCCTCTACTTTCCTCCATTTCCCCTCTCCCCATCTTGCTGCTTTCTGCTTTCCCCTCCTTTCCTCCTTCCTACCGTGCCCATCTCCTTTATGCCTTCTATATGCTTCTCCTGACCGTTGCATTATGATTTCACATGGACATTTTGTATTATGAGCAGAGTTTTTTTCTTTTTCAAGAGTGATTTAGCAGAATTGTTTAAACTTGTGTCCCCTGTTATTATCATTTTGTCATATTCTACTTTACTGGCTTTCCCTGTTCCATTGACCACTCTGGTTCTTTTCCGTTAATCGCGTCTTCTTCACATATGGACAGCTGATGATTCTTTCCAGAGTTTATATGTTAATTCTTTCCTATTATCCTTTTAAGATATTTAGAACCCTATCTCCTATCCAAATCCTTTTTTGATGGATAGATGAGGTACCCATCAAGTCACAAGATGGGTGTTTAGAAGTGGAGGAAAAGAACCTGTCCATGCAGATCATTTTTCTTTTGCATTCAATGTGCTAGACATTAAGATTTCCTTGCTCCACAAAACAAAATCCCAGAATACATTTTTGGGGTTGTTACTCTGAATAAACTTGTCAGCTTACATAAACCTTCATGTCTCGAGCATGCAGTGGAAATGATACTTGTGATCTGTTTTACTTTTTTTCAACTTTTAGATTGAATAAGGGTTATGTTAATGATATCCTCGAAATGTTTTCTTTTAATGATAACTTGATGGTATTCTTCTTACTAAATTTGCCCTTGTCTTACTTGATTTCTTTTGTGTGATACACCTGTAGTTTACTTTTTTCGAAAGAGAAAATGATGGCCACCGAGTTGCGCTAGGCATCCCTCTTCAAATGTTAAAAATAGAGATTGTACAAGGTTGTAGAGGTAAAGAAAACCCAAAAGGAGAGTGCCACACAAGAAACTATACTAGCCATATCCCCACTCTTGGGATAGAAAGCATCCATGCTGCATGATGTTCTCAACATAACTTCTCTCAGCCCCCCCAAAAAGTGGGAAATATGTTGTAGCCATATAGTTCACGCTACTGCCAAAAGGCATGCTAGAGGCAGTCTCCAATCCTAGTTGCCACAAAGTGATCTCAACAAACTCCATGGCACATCTGCCGTTTTTTTTTTGTTTTTGAGGAAAAAGGATGGGCACCAAGGTTTGTGGCGCATCTGCTGTTGAGAGGTCTATGCCTGCCACAATGATCTGTCTCCACATTGTGTAGTTTATTTGACATGTGCACCTTGTAAAACATGCCATGTGGAATGCTAGTGCAATATTTGTCGCCTTCTTCGGTCTTCTTACGCTCCAAACTTCTATGAAGTTAATTGATAGAATTCTGTCTTCGTTTAATTATTTTTCAGGCCATTGATCATATTATCAATTCAGCTGCCAAGTCGAACTACATGTCTGCTGGTCAGATATCAGTTCCCATAGTATTCAGAGGACCGAATGGTGCTGCTGCTGGAGTTGGTGCTCAACATTCTCAGGTACATACATCAGAGGGACGAAATTTTCATTTAATGTAATTGAATAGTTCACTGATTTGAAAGTTCTCATCTCTTAGCTTCGCGAATGAGGACTTTGGATGATTGGTATCTTTGAGCGTAGCGTTAATGATTTTTTTTCTAGACAAGTAAGTGGAGAACTACTGAGTGAAGCAAACCCATTCCTTTTAAAAATTGGGAGAGATACAAGGTTTAGGGAAAGCCTTGTTAGTTTTATATGTGGAGATCATTTCAAAATGGTGGCAGTAATGAGGATAGAATGGGCATATTAAGATAGCGTCCACTTGACCTTAAGTTGAGAAGGAAGGAAATTGCCATGTTGAGATAGTTATCCATGTAAAGAAATAAGGAAGTATAGTTTTGTGGGCATAACAATGGGGCCTGATGTTGAGTTTGAGGGAGTGGATGAACTTCAAATCTCCAATGTTGTCTAAAATCCCGAATTCTCATCTTTCATAGTACCAATCACTGGTTCTCATAGTTATTTATGCCTGTGCATATATTAGTAGTTCAATCTTTCATGAACTGTTATTTGGATAGTTACAATTAATAACCTTTTTCGGGATAATTGCATGTAATAACCTTTTGCAATGGAGAATTATTTTATATTTAAGAATGTGCAAAAGTATGACATAACTACCCAAGCTTAGTAGTTATCATTTCCTTCTTAAAAAAAAGAGTGATCAAGTGTTTATATGGAGATGTTTGCAGTGTTATGCAGCATGGTATGCACACTGCCCTGGTCTGAAAGTGCTAGCTCCATATTCTGCTGAAGATGCTCGCGGCTTACTAAAAGCAGCCATCAGGGATCCAGATCCTGTTGTTTTTCTTGAAAATGAGATTTTGTATGTTAGCCCGAACTAACGTTGTACATTTTTTACCTTAACTAGCACTGTAAGTAACAAAACATTTTTTCAGGTATGGGGAGTCATTTCCTATTTCAGCTGAAGTTCTTGATTCCAGTTTTTCTCTCCCGATAGGGAAGGCCAAGGTATGTCTTTTAAATGATTGTTCAAGCAGAGGTTCTTGGCCCAGGTTCGTTATCATGTATCTTTTAAACAGACTTCTTATTGTGCTTCATTGACAGGTAGAGAGAGAAGGGAAACATGTGACGATTACTGCTTTCTCAAAAATGGTTGGATATGCTCTTCAGGTGCGTAAATAGTGGAGTAATCATATTGTAGATGTATCTCCTAGTTTGTATTTAAGGCTTCAAGTTTCACATCTGTTCAGTTCAAAATTGTTCACTAGCACAAGTTTGTCAACATGTTCGTGAAGTACTTCCATATTTGTAAATGCACTAGATTTCTTAATATTATGTTTGTTATACCACACATTTTAGATATGTAAGCTAGTGAATTATTGTTTGCTTGCAAAAGATGCATTTTTGCATCAATTTATGCTAGTTTGAGAATGTCATAGCATCCTAGCAAAACATTGCGAGTTAGTGGATGGATACTCGTTTCTATTTTTTACTTTATATAATGAATTTAACCTTGGTTTGACATAGTTCCCATGGGATACAGTTGGATAGTTGCAAAAGTTGTCAATCGTCCTTTGCCTTCACAACAAACATTTATGTTTCTTAAAAAAACACATTTATGCAAGTTTAAGGATGACTATCATGGAGAAAACAAGATAAATGTTGATATGAACAAAAGATACATAAAACTAAAGAAGTAGACAATTATTAGAAGATTAATATCCCCTTGATATATTAGGATAACAATAAAGTCCAGAAACTGTAACAGCATATTTTTTAAGAACACCAACGATTTAAAATTGGCTTGGGCACAGCATTTTACCAGAGCCCATTTTCAGGTTGATGAGGTCCTCGTAGGTTCATTGAGGAGAACAGGAAAGGAAGGAAACATTCATCTTGTTTGGAGTTAATTAGCATTGAGGGAAATGAAAATTAAACATCAACCTCGTTTGGACATTACCTTATAGTTTCTTCTAATTTATCGTAGGACTCCAACTTGGTCATGATCTGCACAATAATTAAGAACCTCAGGAACATTAAGGTTGCAAAAAAAAAAAAAAGAAAGTTCATAGTTGTCAAAGAAGGTGAATATATATTGGATATTTCATGATGCTCTCACGTTTCTTGTATATAAATGATGTTTATACATTTTGGCTGCTAATTTTTGTGTATCTTGTGAAACTTGGTTGAAGAATTGCTTTTGCTAACTATTTATTCAAATATGTATACTGTGTTCAGGCTGCCGAGATCCTCTCAAAGGAAGGAATCAGTGCTGAGGTAAATAATTCATTTGGATATAAGAAAGGTTTTTGTCTTTTATCTTTTTTAAAATGGACTTTTCATATTGATTCCTCCCATTTCCAAGCTACCATAATTTGGCTTCTTGACGTGCTACTTCACAGGTCATTAATCTCCGTTCAATTAGGCCGCTGGACAGAGCTACTATTAATGCTTCAGTCAGAAAAACTAACAGGCTGGTTACGGTTGAGGAAGGCTTTCCTCAACATGGCGTAGGAGCTGAAATATGGTTCTCCTTCTCTCTCTTTCTCCCCACCCCACCCCCCAATGTCCATCTTTTTTGTTAGAGTAGACACCTCTAAAATCTGTGTGATAATCAATACATTAATGTGTATAATTTATGGTTCGAAATTCTGATTGTTTCTTTTCTTTTTGGAATAGCATGTCAGTTGTGGAGGAGAGCTTTGATTATCTTGATGCACCAGTCGAGAGGATTGCGGGGGCTGATGTTCCCATGCCATATGCTGCCAATCTTGAGAGACTGGCTGTTCCTCAGGTCATTTTCTTCCCGTACTTTCGCTCCCATTGTTTAGAAAAAAACTTGAAGAAACCTGCAGAAAGGCTGTTAACTAGTCAGAATGATTGCTCTACCAACCTGACCATTCTCCTTATCTTTTGACAGGTAGACGACATTGTCCGTGCGGCAAAACGGGCGTGTTCTCGATCAATCCAAATAGCCGCCGTGGCTTAGGGTATATTTGAGATTCGTCTTTTACGCTCCTTTCCAGTCAACACAAGATAAGGCCGCAAGAGATGGTCTCGTGCATTTTGAGTTATTCTGTATATCTGGAATTTGCAACTTCATGATATTCTTCCCAGCATTTTGATGACTGGTTTTCTAGTGAGATCTTTCCTTCGACTCCCGGGCTCCATCTTTCATAAGGTGTAAAAATATAAATTGTTCACCCTGTTGGGAGCCATGTAATAATGTTAGCCAAGGGGGAACAATCGGACAATGCTTTGCATTTTCTGGCCTCAAAACTTGTGATGAGAGACCCACAGCATGTCGGAATTTTGATGTGCTACTGATATCGAATGCAACTGATTCTTGAGCTCATTGTGAGAGTGCTCTATTAATGTTGTTTTCTGGTTTGGAGATTTTGATCTGTATCGAGCACAGATTTCTGGTGAATTTTGTCTTCCTGATTTCTTGCGAACTATTATTATTATAGAAAAATTCTATTTTTCGATACTTTTTTAAGATTTCGGGTGTTCTTTACTTTATTTTTATTTACATATATTATTGCATAACGTAATTTTATGTTTAATGTATGCCATATTGTGTGCACCTTTTCCGGAAGTTTCTGACTTGATGCACAACTGCACATCAATCAAATGTGGCACGTGTCCGGTGAGTGACTCATGTCGACCTCAAAGAAAGCGGCAGTTTTTTTCTCATTAAATAATCAGGGTGAGAAAAAAACGAACCCCGGCCTCTCTTTATGTCGGTTTACATCGTTTTAAAAATTGAAATATTCCCGAAGTCATCTGAGATAACAGACAGTTGCTATACTTTCTTATCCGAAGCAGCACATTACTTTTTTATTGTGTGTGTGTTCGTTTTCTGTGCTCTTCATACGTTCTTTCTGTCAAAATTTTTGATATTCTTAAATGAAATATATAATAGTAATATGTGAATAATCAATTTGGTAATCCGTTCAAATCTCAGTTAAAAACACAGCACAAAAAGAGCGAGTAGGTGAACAAAACAAAAGCAAAACGGAAAACAAAAACGAAATAGGAAACTATTAATTAATGAACTACAGCTAGTTTCTTCCCACTTTTGGGCACTGTAATTTCCATTTTGAGTACTTGACATAATCACCAGCAACAGGAATTCGAACATGAATGAATTCTTTACATATATCGACGTTCTTTTTTCCGGAATTACAGTTTTTATATCAAGATGGTATAAAAATCAAGAAAATGCTTTGTTTCCGGATGTATTGACGAATTAAATCATGCAGAAGTTAAAATAAGAAATATCATTTAAAAGGTATCACGCTTAATAACATGCCAAAAGCAAAATAAAATGAGATCAACATTTATTTTTATTGCCCCCAAAACAAAAAGAGGAATGAAATAAAACTAAAGCAACAATTCTGGAGGAAGAAAAATAAAACAAAGTTTGAAACCCGGGTCTAAGCCCAAGTAGGAATTCGAACAGGTTAAAGAACCGTGGTTGGCAAATGGCATTCCTGTGAATAAGTTGCCTTGTTGGTTGTGCACTCTACTCTGTGTTTTCTTTCTCGCTTCTTACCATGTAATGTCTGTATGCCTTCCATCAGAAGCCTTCGACTTTCAAGTCTGAAATCATCATCTCCCTCCCTCCCTTTCTCTCTCTCTCTCTCTCTCTCTCTCTCTCTTTCTGCGTGTGTGCGTGTCCGTGTGGTCTGTGAAGCAGAGCGAGGCGAACTGAAGACGCTTTGCGAGCACTGTTTCAGGCGCAGTGGAGGCCGCAAGCAGTGGCGGAGAGAGAATGCTCTACTCTCAGTTCCTGCTCTCGAGAAAAGGCCCCTTGTCCACCATTTGGGCTGCTGCCTTCTGCTTCAGGAAACTCAAGAGGGAGGAGATAGCGCGCACTGATATCTCCTCCTCAATAGGTACTTTGTGTGCACTGCCGGTTTTCTGTTCTGCTGCTTACCACATTGCACTTGCCGTTTCGTTTGTTTGTTTGCTTGTTTGTTTTTTTGTCTCTGTGGCACGTGTGTTTCATTGTTGTTGTTCTGTATGTTGATGTATGTGTACATGTTGTCTGTGTGTATGTGTCCTTCATGTCGTCTTTGCTTTTTAGAAGTAGAGAAAGCTGCGTTCACCTTTTTCCCTCTGTATTATAACTGTCGTAGGGGGTGGTAAAAATGATAATTTGGTTGGGGGATTTTGTCATAGTGCAGATGGGGGGTTTGATGTGGCCATTGATATGAGTTGACATTATCGCTCTCTGTCAAGGAGGCTGCTTTAATGATATTGGGAAGTATGGTGAACATGTGCGCAGGGTTATGGGCTATTTATGTTTTTCTGTTCCTTTCATTCCAATTTACTTTTGGTACTGTTCAGTGGTTGTGTTGTTAGCATCGCAAGCCATTTTGGAGTAGATCAAGAATTCTGTATCAAACTCTTGCCCATGATCCAATGACTATCTGATCACATTTTACATTGGATACCTAAAACCATTCATTTGATGCTGGAGCTTGTCGCAAGCAACTGCCGTGTTTGTAAAAATTGGTTCCATATCTTGAATTGGACTTCATATGGGGAAGGCATAGGGAGTTGATGCCTGGGGGCTAAACTGCTTGGACCTCCTGCTGACCCAATTTGGGTGGGTTGGGCATATGACCTTGTCCTCGAGTTTAAGTGCCACTCTTCTGCATGATGTCAGCGTCCTTTCAGTTGTATGCATGGTTATCTTTTAACGAAAAGCTAATCATCTATTGTAAAGATGCCAAAGCCAAGAGGTGGTTCCTTCCGCAAATGTTCCAAGTGTTCTGAATGTGAAAATTTGATGAATTATTGTTTTACCTGTACAGATGTGTATGCTTTTCATTACTTTGATGCATGTCCAGACATTGTTTCTTTAAGTCCTTGACCATGTTTGATTTTTTTTTCCCGCTTGGAAATGATACTTCGTATGTACGTAACATTTCTTCTTCAGCTGCAGACATTCATGTACTGCTAATCTATTCTAGACACCTTTTATCTTATCATTCTCCTATGTCGATGGACACCTGTATCTTGTCATTCTTCTGTAGTGGACGCCTGTATATTTAATTTGTGGCTTTAGTTTTCTACTCAACTGCAGAATATAACATCTGATCTATTATCTTGATTATTAAAGTATTATGTGATCAGATCCAAGTGTGAACTGTCCTTGAAGATAGATTCTTTGTTTTTGTGACAAGTAGCACATTGATTTCACATATCATTATTTATCTCTTACTATGTGTAACAAGTGGTAAGGTTTTCGTTTATAAAATATGTAGTCCAAACCTAGAAGATTTCTTCTGACTCCTTGTTGTTTTCTATCTGATTTCACTTGTTGACAGAGATCTACTAAGTTAATCTACTCTAGAACCTAAGTCCACCGCATATTGTTTTTCCACTTTACAAACTAGACTAGAAAAAAATCCATTCTTCAAAGCTTTGAAGTCTCACACAAGCATCCCAGGGTGCATATAGAGTTCCAAACTCCCTGTATTCCAAATAATTACGAAGTGTAATAATGGAAAATCTATAATAAGGAAAACCAAAGTAATGTGCTATACTAAAGACCCACAAGTAAAGACCACTTGCTAGGGTAGAAGATCCACAATATTAATCGTGTTCTACATCACTAGTACATATTAAATTTTGCATTTATTTTATTCCCACATTCCTTGTAAACTTTTTTTCATCAGGTATCAATCTATAGTCTGTAATCCTGTCATCCTATTGGGGATTTAGCGATGGGGTACGTACTCTAATTATATCACTTTGAATGTCAAGATGAAATTATTTATGAGATTAAGGACACTTAAATCATTTAATTGCTTAATACAGTAGTGGAATAATTTTTATGCCGTAAGAGAATTTGATATGGTTATGATGTCTATGGTTTCCCATAGCTCTTTCTTATCTGTTAGCAATTTCGTCCTATGAGTTTTACCATTTTTTTAGGGATATGAGTTCTGCCATTATGTGCAATAAATTGTATGCCAGAGTCTCTGAAGTACTGTTGATTCACTTCAGTTATGTTTTTTTTCTCTCTTTTCCAATCTTTTGCAGATAAGATCATACCTGATACTGAGATATCATATAGAGTGCTAGCTCAACTTCTTTTGGGTATTGTGAGAATATTCTCCAAAAAAGTTGACTATCTTTATAGTGACTGTAATGAGGCCTTAAGCTCCATTAGAAAATCCTTTAGTCCTGGGAAGTGCAGCTTGCGAAGAAAAACTATCATGAAACCACAACGGAGCACCAAGGAAACAAAAGGACACAAGCAAAACCATAATGTTGTTCACAAGAAGGAAGCAATATCTATGGAACTAGAGGACCCTATGTGGGCACCATGTGATCATATACCGCTAAGCATTCCTGAAAGATTTGAACTTGACTCCTTTGTTCTTGATATCCCTGATGACGAGTAAGTTCTTGAAAAAGTCCAATTCTTATTGTACTATCTTCTTAAGTCATTGTTTCTCTGATTAACGGTTTCATCTTTTGTTCAGAGATTCTGTCAGACCTCACACAGAGTCCTCTCCTCTAGGTACGATCCCCACACTAGTTGATTAATTTTGTCAATTTAGCTTGATAAGGTTTTAGTGCAGTACCTATATATTGGTTTCAGTGGGTTGTATGAGAGCACATACTTAGTTGACCGGGGTCTGTTCTGTGGGCTTGTACAACTGGGCTACAAGAGGGGTACATCCATCGTGTCTGGATTTCTATCTGAAGTATCCATATTGGATAATGGTATCTGCGTAAAGTTTTTTTTTTTTTTTTGAGAAGGGTATCTGTGTAAAGTTACAATAACATCTCAAACCAAAAACAGAACGTTTGAATGTTTTTGCAGAAATAGCTGGCTCATTATTAGGAACATGAGCATACACAGCACTTATGCATGACTTAAACTTTTTAATGGGGTCATAATAATGTTCTATATTTTATATACTTAGTAGTATCTTTTATTGAACGTATCCGTTTCTAGCCCTTGTCTGACATGTTTGTTTTAAGACAGACATCTTATTGGATGACAGCAACCGGGTGCAATTTATGAATGAGGTATCTATATCAATGTTTTTGTCTTTTATCTTTTATGGAGGCTCTTATTTCTAGTGTACATACTATAATAAATGGAAATTAATGTTGCTATGATTCATGGTGTTCTAATCCAGCTAAAATTTTCATTGGTTATAGTCCATTGAGGGTGGAAGATTTTGTAATGAAGACCTCCCTTCTGCATGCTTTACCCCAGTAACTGAGTATGTACATTAAAAAAGCATATTGTGTTTGTGGGTCATATACATCCTTTTTCCTGAAAAACTGACCATGTGACTATTTGACAGTGTTCTTCCATATGAACTTCTGGACATTGCATTTGAGATTACTCGAAACCACAATTTAAGCAGCACTGACAAAGGAGAAGAAAGTATTCAAGGAGACAAAGGATGTCTTGACAAAGGTGTGGAAAAGGAACCAGGATATGTGAGCATGGTTGATGGAGAATCTAGAGATCTGCTGGAACCTGTAAAGCTGAGGGCAGCAAGGTTTAATCTTGAGAAACATCTTACGGGGGACTTGGTGTCAGATATACCGGACCATGATCAGCTGGACATGGTAGATGGACAAAATGAAGTGGTGAAGCTAACTCAAATAATAAATGAATCTCCCTGTAGAGATGATATAGGTCAATCTTTTGTATACAGAGTCACAGACATGTCTATTTTTTTAATATTTCAGCGTATCTTTCTGGGAATGTTCTTTTCAGTTTTGCACTTGTGGTAGCAGAATGCCTTCTACATTGTGACTTTCACACTTCAGTTTTGACACCTCACAACTTTCTCATATTTTTCTGTCCAGGAATTTCTTCACCTAAACTAATAGTCAGGACTCCGGCAAGGAAAGAACCACATCATCGCCTATCAAAGAAAAGAAGATTATTTGATGAGGCAATCGTGTTGTCAAATAAGTAAGGAAACACACTTGTGTGCTTGTTGGGTGCTTCTATTTCTTGCTTTGTCAAATTAGATATCACATGAGTAATATATTTGACCCACCTCCCCTCAATATATATATATGTATTCACTATTCACTCCACTCTAATTTCTCCGTTACAACTTATGGTGAAGAATTTTATGTTGTGAAAGCAATCACTCAATATGTTCTGTCACAAGAATTACCTGTACAAAACTGTTTTACTAAAATTTACCAACAATTTCCATGCTTTTCTTGCTGCTATGTCAATTGCAAGAATTCTATTGAATCAAAGAGAGGTTAATGAACAAGTACAAGTGACAATAATTATGACTTCTCCCATCTTTTCCAATTAATTCTTTGAAGATTATACACCGATCAAGTCACTCTGTCTCTCGGAAAAGTTGAAGTCATATATGTTTATCTTAACTCCCTTCTTTTGAGAAACTTATCACTTTTAACTTTCTCAGGATTTTAAGGACGGGAATTCATGATGCTAGTGGTTTGGTGTCCAAAAGGAGGAAAGCACCTCATACACATTTAGATGCTTGGAGGGCTAGAAGAATCTGCAGTCTTCGTGAAGACTTTTTGGAGCCCTTGATTCCTTGTGAGTTTATAATTATTTTATAATTGATAGATATCTTGCAAAAAGGAGAAAATCCAGTTGCATTGACCAGATATCATATTGGCTAAGCAAGGTATACTCAGATCATGCCTCCAGTATAATTGCAGGCATATTTGACAACCGGCACAGTGTTCCTAATATTTATCTTGTGCACCAATCAGATCAGTTATCTCTGTTGTGCTTATAGTGTGTTTTCTCTTACAGGCATGTCTTCAAAGGTCAAATCATTCTTGCAATCAAAATTTTGGAGAGATACAGTGGAGGCATCTGCAGTTGAATTACCCGTTCCATTTACTGAAGTGCCTGTTGAAGTTGGACAGTCATGCAATAAAGAAACTTATGAGGAACCAATACCAGGGATTGTTGAAGATCCAATTCCAGAATTTCATTATGAAGACTCTAGGACTCATATATTGCATGAAAAGGATGCTGGAAACTCCTTATCTGTTGAGCATTCCGAAACTGAATCTGATTCCAACAACCAGGCAGGGTTTACTGTAAGATTGTCTGCTATTATATCTTTTTTTCTTTGTAAGAGACTTATTTCTACTTTTCTATGTAGGATTTTGGAACCTTTGATGGGGTTAGGCAAGGTAGTCTCTGATGTAGTAACTAATTAGTTCAAAAACTATGCACTGACAATTGCATGTTTGGAGTCATACACTGAATTCTCTGATAATTTCATATGCTGTTGCAGGTGATGGTTGGTCATCAAGAACCAGGTAAAATAGAGAAACTCTTTCTTCGTTTCTTTCCTTCCTCGAGAGTTCTGCCTCTTATTCTTCAATATATGTGTCCTGCATATTCTAATTTATCACATGATCTAGGAATATCGCGAAGTTTCTTCTTAGCAAATTTACAGATCCTCAGAATCCAAAAGGGAGTTTGAGTCTGGACAGAGTTCTGCAGGGAAAAACAAGAGCAAAATGTGCTAGATTGTTTTATGAAACTTTGGTATTGCTTCTCAAACTCATGGCATTCTGTTGTCGTTGTCCAAACTGCATTTCAGTTTATAAATCTTATATTACCATATCATTGAAGAAATGATACGTAATGGCACTAGAAGTACGGACCGATAGGAATTGGGCCTCCCAAACCTTTACCTTTTGTACAATTACTTTTCGTCGATGAGATTTCTGAGATATGTTTTAGATGAGTTTATTTCTTTAGATTGCAGGAGCTCCTAATAGCTAATGCAGATTCTCTTTTATATATATATAGATATATATAAAATATCAAATGGATTATAGTCTCCCAACACCCCTTGCATATCCTGAAGCCATTCATCTCCCCATAGTCATTTGATGGCCAAGGTGCACCTTAGAAATGTAAAACTGTGTTTCCTTGGTGAGGTACATAATAGGTCCAGTTGCAAGTTGGGCATGTTTAACTATGTACTTTGGTATGTACCAAGAGGGATCCATCATGTGACATCTAGAATTGGTTCCCAGCACGATAAAAATCATATTCAAGAGAAATGGTCACTTTAAGAATCAATTTATATTGCTAACTTTAGGAATGTAGATGCTATAAAACATGTAGTTCCTATATTTATGTGCAAATGTGCTGAAGCGGTCTTTGGAAACACTGAGACCTCACAGAGTTCTCCACTCAATGCAGATGCTGAAATGTGCGGAATGCATAGATGTTGAGCAGGACTCCCCGTATTCTGACATCGTCCTCTCGGCCACTTCGAAGCTGAAATCAACATTTGAAAGCGGATAGTATAGACGTGGAACTTACGGAGGAATATGCAGAAGATGTCACAGAATTCCCTGGCTTTGTGCCGATTTTGTTGTACAAAAGTTAGCAAGCCTTAACAAATATTAGATCCTTGTAGACATGTTTTAGCTGTCATAGAAGAGTTGCATCTTTCTTTGCCCGAGGATGGTGAAGGAAATCTGTGAAACTTGGTTATTTCGTGGACTAACCTAATGTTCGTTTGGCATTTTCGTCCAAATATTAACGTTCTGATAGTTCAAATACTAACCCTATTTATTTCCTCCAAACAGTGTAGTATTCTTTCCTCTTATTGTTTCCAAAAGGCAAAAGCCACCAGAGGGTGAACTTTGAAGTTTGAAGGGCATAAAATAGGTAAAAGGACTAAAGATGCGGTCTTTTCCTCGTGTCCCAAAATCACCGAGTGTAGAATATTAATACTTTTTAAAATCTTTTTCCTTCAAAAAAGAAAAAGAATATAATACTTTTTTGAGGTTTGATTTTGTAATGTTTCTATCAATCCTCAACTTACCATAGGGACCATTTGAAGGTGACGAAGTATTGTCTTAAAAAATATTTCTCACTTAATTTTGGCCTTTTTAAAAAGATTCGAAATGCGAGTCACCTCTTGTTATCTCTTTAACCTGACAAAAAGCTTTTTCTGCAAAGCTCTTGTATTGTTTTTGCACAATAGCTTTAGTAACATATTAACAAGATAGCACTGAAAAAAAAACAAGATAGTACCGTGAACAGGCACATCCAAAATAGTACTGTACAACGAGTCAGCACACGGCTAACCTATGAACTAAAAGGGAAGGTCGACTTCGAGATGGAAGTCGAACTACACTGTCAATATACCAAATCTCTCTCTCTCAGTCTCAACTTCGAGATGGAAGTCCTGCTACACTTGTCAATACACCAAGTCTCTCTCTCTCCACAGCAAATATATTATATCAATGATATGTATATATCCCACCAGTTGGAATGGATTTAAGCCTGGAACAAGGGACGAGGCTCCACATCTACAGTCCCCTTGACTACAGCTGCCCTGGCCACGAGTCTGATTCCTCTAACCCAAAGCTCTGCCTTTTCATTGCCACCTTCGCAAACGAAGTGCACCTCCCTCCCCTTCTCCGTCACCACCCTGAACAGCCCCGGCTCCTGAGAGCCGCCGCCCTTGGCCTTGCGGTTCCGCTGGAACGCCGAACTCCCGCCCAACTCGGCCTCCCTGCACACCACGTTCCTCCGGCTCGACTTGCCCCACCGCAGCACCCCCGTGGAGGGCAACATCCGCAGCGCCTTCCCGTGCGGCGCGCCCTTCCCGCACTTGGTGTGCTTCTCCACGCGCCCGCCTTGCAGGACCAGGAGCCTTCCCAGTTCGTCCATGATCACGCCCTCGGCCTCGCCTCCGAGCTTCGTGTTCGCCCGCGCGAGCGAGAGCGCCGTCTCGCCCCGGGGGGTCCGAGCGTCGCACTTGGCGCCGCAGGAGATCAGCAGCTCGCACACCGCACCGTGGCCTTCCTTCGCCGCCAGCATCAGGGGTGTATAGCCATCCCCGTCGGGGACGTTCGCGTCGTAGCCCATGCTCGTCAAGAGGCGCACCGCGGCGAAGTCACCGCGCCTGGCGGCATAATGCAGCGCGTAGAAGCCTCCCGCGCTGCCATTCTCGAGCGTGAACTCGAGCATCACTTGTTCGAAGAGGTCGCGGCTCTCGTTTGACCGTGAGAGGTCGAGCGCCGTCTCGCCACGCGCGTTCCGGAGCTTCACATTTGCACCGGCGAAGACCAAGAGACGGAAGGCCTCCACACGGCCTTCCCTGGCTGCCACCATCACCGGGGAGTTCCCATCCGCGTCCTGGCCGTCGATGTCGACGTCCGGTTGCGCCAACAACATTTCCAGCGCCCCCACGTCGCCGGCGGTGGCCGCGAACGACATGGAGCAGAAGACGGAGGAGTCGCTGGATCGAGGGAGCGTCCCCGAACGCATCACATCAAGAACCGCGTACTGGAAGCAGGCGTTCCATTGAGTAGAAGCTGCTATCGACGCGGCGGAGTCTCCAGCTGAGTTCACTAGGCCGATGTCTGCGCCGGCCGACACAAGAACCCTGATGCAATCCTCGCGCTTGTGGCACGCGCACAGCATCAGCGCGGTCTCTCCAGATTCCGTCCTGGCATCGAGGTCGCAGCCTTTGTCGATCAGAATTTGCAGGACGGATGGCAAGCCGAGGCGAGAAGCCATGTGGATTGGACGGAACTCGTTCTTCCTGCCGGTCTTGACGGGTAGCTCGCAGTCGGCGCCGGAGGCCAAGAGGGTGTTGACGGCTTTAGGATTGGCGCAGAGGATGGCGTGGTGGAGGAGGCTACGTCCAAGGTGCAGAGCGTTGGGAGGGTGGTTCTGGAGGAGCAACCGCAGAATGGTGCCAGTGGACTCGAAGTATTCCACCGCGCACCAGGCCACGCCGTAAGGCTCCGCGAGGCCGGCGCCGACGCGGAACTCCTCACCTGTGGCAGCATCCCATGACCACGCGCCGAGTCTAACCTTAATGTCCTTTCGTACCCCGATCTGCACATGCCATGAATTGTTATCAACATGTGCAAATTGCTTAAATTGATGAATTGCATGTAAACCAGCGCGCTATGACTTGATGAGCGAAGAACATTGAAGTACCTGTAATAGCCGCCGGACCACAGCGACCTGCCGGCTTACAATGGCGGCCACCAGAGCGGTGCAGTCAGCATTGATGTGCAGCGACGGTTTCAGTGAGCGCAGGAGCATCCGGTCTGTTGTATTCGCATCGACACCACACTGCATCAGACAAGACGAGCTTAATATAATTAGTGAGCTTCCAATGTGATGCACAATAACAAGCCAGACATTAACGATCAGGTATAATGTGAAACCCTCAAAGTGTATACATCAAGATATTAGTTTGTGTACCTTAAACTTCACAAACTCAAACATTAAATTCGCTTTATTTTCCAAATTCGGATGTATCATCTAAATGCGTCAGGAAAGTTTCAGCGGAACAACAAAGATTTTATATGAACATTAAAGAGACAGTGAAAAGCCTCACGCACGCATGACAGAATACAGCACGAAATTATTTAGGCACGGTTAAGTCGCATAAACGTATGAAGATAAAGGGTGATGTCTCACAAACGCGATGATGTTAGACTCTTAAACAGTTGAACAGATCAGAGCATGCGACTTATTTGGACACAGTGAAGACTCGTGAACAGAGCACGGCACCGTCTTATTCTGACACTGTGATTGTGAATTGCTTACACAAATGTGAGACCATCAATTATTCCCTAGGTCTAAAATTCTGAGATTTAAAGTAATCAACAGCTAGTTTGATATTGACGGCAACAAGAAATTTACCTTCACCAGTGTGTCAACCACTTCAACAAATCCACGAGCAGCAGCGGTGACGAGCGCGTGGACCGCCACCTTGGGCCGAATGAGGTCATAGCCCATGATGAGCCCCGCAAGCCGGGCCCGCCCGTGCAGGCTGGCCTCCACCACTGCCTCCTCGCACGCCGGTTGGGAAGCCCCGGCCTTCAGCAACACCTCGACGGCCTCCGCATGCCCCTCCCTCACTGCCGCCGTCAGCGCATAGCCCCGGAACAGCTTCTGGTTCACGTCTGCCCCCTTCTCCTACATTGATACGCCACTCCAGTTAGTCATCCCAACATGTCGATGTAACTAGTTAAAAATTTAGGAAACTTTAGGGGCAATGTTTGAACAGTGTAAAAGTAAAATAGGTCATCCTTTGGGGTTAGTTGATCAAGTTTGTTGTCAATTGTCATGCATGCGTCCGTATCCTATCCATTACTTGTTGCAGTGAAGAGCAGGGAACAAAGTGGGATGGTCCCAAAGATACGAATCCATCAACCAAGATATAAATCCTATTCGGGTCATTAATTACGACGCTCCTCTCAATCGCAAGAGTGGCCTCAAAAGATTTAATTGTATTTCCAGGTTGGAACCCTATTTCTTTGGTCTTCCTTCCTTTCGTCATAATTACAACAGTCCATAATCAATTATTAAAATCAACAGGAGAAAAGAAGAGAACGAAACAGAGGAAATAATGAAACAAAATTGACGAGTTCAGGCTCTTATCTCAAAGTGTAAGGTTCACACCTTAAAAAGAACCAGCCAAAAATTATCTACAAGCCAACTGATTAAATTGGAAGAGTTCAGGTAAACAGGAGGGCACAGGTGAAGCCGAGGTTGATGCGGGGCGGCCGACACCAAAAACCGGCATTACCCCCAGGTTCCAAAAAAGAACAGCTGGCCATCTGAGGATAAGGGCAGGGGGATGGCAGGTGTACGGTTATCGTACTGTTCAGAATCCTTGGTCCTAATGGCTACGGACTGGGAACCTAAGTAAAATTACATGGGAGCACACTGGATCACGCCAGTCTTCCACCTCCACTGTGGCTTGGTCTTTATGGTCCTTATCGATGGAAAGGGCATCACACAGAGAACCTCCCATGTGACAAAGAACTAACAGACAGAACCGATACCAAGCCACCATTTGGGTTTTTCATTTATTTCATTGGTTCCTAGTGTTTAAAGACTGTTGATGCACAGAGTAGGGGGAACTTGAGATATGGGCAAAAATAGACTTTGAGGACAAAATATTAGAAACTACAGCTGTGAGGGGTGGGGATTCATGGTGATGCAGCTAGCTCTGGAAGTACAACAAGGACTGGTTGTTGGTGACATTTATGATGGATGACATCTACAGGGTCCGATCACCCCTACCAAATGCATCGGAGATCTAGTGGCATGGTGGTGAGTGGTAAGACGTCATTCTCGTGAAGAACTGCCTATCTGATTTCAAGATGGAGGTGGGGGATGAGATGGAGCGCTTGAGGGGAGGAATACGGAGCCGTAGGTGGCGGCAGTACGGAAACATCATCCTTTTAGTCCTTGATGGCCTGAAGTGAACAGCAGCAACAAAGTTGTGAGGCTCAAAAGTACCGCATTATGGCGAAGTGAAGGGCTGTGTGAGGTGTTTGTAGTTTGTGACCTAAGTAGCTGGAGCATTGAATAGGGGCGTGAGATGGTTCACGTGACTGCGTGAGGCGCTTTAGACGTGCAGCTATTATGCATCCGTGCAATTAAAACTTCATATAAGACTCATCCAAGATATACTAACAAAAAACTGACGATGATGAGCAAGTGTCGTAAAAGCAAAGTAAGATAATGATAACGATAATAATAACTAATAAGTTCTGCAAAGCAATCTCCTCAACACTACTAAATTTAATGATGACTAAATACCATCCACCAAGCTCCATTCCGACATCATTTTTTTATCTTTCCTCTACAAGATCATCAAAATAACTTGCAAAGAAGTCAACATACCGATCCTGCCATTTTCTCAAGGATCGACCGACACTCCTTATAGTGCAAAACTCCTGGCCACTGAAGGCTTGGGGGTGACAAACAGTCAACTCAGAAGCAGTGGGTTGATCTTTCCTAATGACAATGACAATGGAAGGGTGTTGCATGGAGCATTAACAGTGACCATTGATCTTTCCTAATGACAAAGACAATGGAAGGGTGTTGCATGGAGCATTAACAGTGACCAGACCCTACAAAAAATTGACTGACGAAGCATATCATTGTTGCATCTTTCAAACTTTTAACAACCTCTGCTCATCCACAATTGTTCATTAAACGTGTTATCAACCGACATAAATGACCGGGGGCGGCATCCTAAAAGAGGTCTTATTATTGTATCCTGGAGTCCATTCTGAAACCTTTTTCACAACAGTGACAGAGAACAGGCCCTACAAATATTTGACAGGCGAAGCATATTGTTGCTTTATCTTTCATCCTTTTCACAACCTCTGCTCACAATAATCGTTCATTAAACTTGTCATCAACCGACATCAGTGATAAAAGGGTTGAATCTTCGTAACCCTAATTGGATTCAAGTCACTAATGATCTCGTGCCGAACTAGAAGTGTACTTTTGGGAGGAAAATGGTACACCTTCAAGAATCAAATTTAAATTCAGCCCAAGACTTTGCCTAAATTTGCTACATAAACTTCCAAGTCCTTGAGCATTGCCCTGCCGGACATGTCAGGAATCAAAGCAAAGCACAGGAAGCAGAAGACCGTATGACAGATACGTGATCGGACGGTCCTGATCTTGCAAGTGGGTAGGCCCAGGAATCTTCCTATGGGCAACGACGAAATCAGGCCCACAACTATTGAAGCCTTACAGCCCAGGACACGTGGCGAGATACGATGAGTTCAATCGGGTGAACGTGGTTCTGGGATTTCCGTAACGGAAGTTGAACAGATCACGCGGCATGTGTTGGCCCAAAGTGATCGCGACTTAAATTTCTCTTATTTCTTTATAAATTTAGCGAGAAATATAATAATAACTATGTAGCCAAATAGTTGGAAGAGAACACAAAAGTAAGTCTGAAGTCATAGACTCACAAAATTTTAATACGAATTATTCAGCAAAAAGGAAAAAAAACGTAATGGAAATAGATAAACAAGAGCATTTGACACGTGATTTAATTTACCATTTTTATCATTGTTAGGCTTCTCACTATATTTTGTTAATTTTTCTTAAAGTTAAAGTTCTCTGGTTCTTAGAAATTTTACCAATACGTAGACAAACCTCATAAGAAAGAGTTGTTTTTTTTTTCGGAGTTAAACAGGAAACAAAACTATAGCGGTAAAATTTCCGTAGCAGCAAGGTAAAAAAGAGCCGGCGAGAAAAGTTTAGAGACGGTTACCAGAAGGAAGCGGAGGAGAGGGAGGTGGCCGGCGTGGGCGGCGAGGAAGAGCGGCGAAGCGTGCGTCCGGAGCTCCTCTCGTTCCTCCGTCACCTCATCTGCTTCCTCCTCCCTCAGCGCCACCTCAGTCCGCCGCCCGGAGAGCCACACCGCCCCGGCGTAGTTCACGTCCGCCGAGGAGTCCGCAAGCCCCTCAGCCACCCCCGCCACGTCCCCCCGCTCCGCCGCATCCACCACCCTCCGCGACGCCGCATCCGCCTCTTCCTCGTCCACCGGCCACACCTGCTGGTGGTGGTGCCTCCCCCCGGCCTTCGCGATCCCTGCGCCCGCTCCCTTTCCCATCACAGGCCCGAACACCGTCATCTCTCTCCGGCGAGGTACGCGTCTCTATCTCTCTCTCACTCTCTCTGAATGTATATATTGGGTGTGCGTGCTTGGTTTGGATGGCGAGCTACAAATGTTTGTAGTTTTGCTTGAATGGTTCGGTTGCCATGGTTTTTGTGGGGAGATCGGCGAAAGTTGAAAGGTGAGAGCGCGAGAGAGGTGAGTGGGGGTGAATATATAGAGGTGAAGTTACCGCGGGTTTTACTGTTCTGAGTGGGATGGAGAGGTAAAAATAGATAGAAAACATGAAATAACTAAATAAAAGTAATTATATTTATTCTGTTATTTATTGGTACTGGATGTGGCTGCATGATAGGGACCACCTCTGGGGGGCGTGGCACTGATCGGGGATATTATTGCTATCATTATATATTGTTCAGAATTATGTTGTGAAAGTTTAATATAATGTGAATGAATTTATTCATATATAGAAAAAAAACTGTGTTTCGTAACAAAAATTTTATATGTATTTTAAATGTAAAATAGACCTATTTCATGTCACACTTCTCAATTAATATTTATTAGTTGTTTTTTTGTTAGTATTCTATCCTACTGTGATACCACATGTTAATGTCTTGATGCCAAGACGGGCTAAGTCAGCTTCGAGCTGGATCGATTGCGGCTCCAACATGGCTAAAATAGTGAGATGTTCTTCAATGTCTTCATCCTTATTTTTTAGAAATAAAAAAAGATTGTTCATCCTTTTTTCGATAAAAAAATTATTTCTTGCAAATTTATCTCTAATATTTATGAGTTCGTTAGAGTGAATGTTTCATATTAAACCGATGAAAGATTCAACCACAATTCAATGTGTGGTTGGATCGGATCAGATTCATGTTGAAAACCTAATGCTTTTATTTTTTTTCTACTTTTTATTTAACCTTAAGCCAATATTTGAGTTAAAATTTTAAAATATCAAAATAAAATATTTTAAGCATGAAAATAAATATTAAATATACAAAGGTAAGAAAATTTTAAAAAAAGAAAAGTGGTAGTTGGAGTCCACCAAATCCAAACTGATAATTTGCCCTCCCCTCGAAAACATTCTAATTGACTTGAACAAATTTGATTGTGGGTTGGATTTATTTGAATATGAGTTAATTTAATTTTAGATATCAGTGTAAACGTAATTGTTTTATCTCAAAGTGAAATTTTTAAAATTTATTTCTTTTAGTTCTCGTTTTTTTATTGGTCTGGGTAACATCCTAATAATTTAAATAAGGTTTGTAAAAGAATATTAGAAAATCTAGCTTCAAGTCAACATTTAATAATTTAATTAAAATATCCTAATATATGTATATATACATACATATAATCGCATACATAGATACATAAAATTATACATACATGTATATAATAAATTTTATGATGGTGACTCTCTTTCAAAAGGACACTGCGTTTCCATCTTTTTATTCATCTGGATCATATTAAATAGTTTTAAATGAAAATAGATAAAACATTAAAAAAATATTCTAATAATTAAAAGATGAGAAGCATAGTGTCCCTCCTTTAATAGAAGGGCATTTTCATTTTATTCATATATAATATAATGTTCTAATATAGGATTTAAGAAAAGTTACATGGAGATGCATTAAGGACATAATAACCGAGTGGTCAACATCGTTATGTAAAAGCGGAAACGGAACATGAAAGTTGAAGCTGGCTAGTAAAATAATCTTGAACAATATTCAAAGATATTTCTTTGTCTTCATGGGTTATCAATTCAGCCTCCAATTTCATTCAAAAAAAAAAGAAGAAGAAGAAGAAGAAGAAGAAGAAGAAACAAATAGGACAACGAAAGTTACATTAGTTGGCAGTTTTAGAAAGTACACAAAGTAGAATGGAAGATCTAACTTTCCTTTGTCAAAAGGGAAAAAGAGGATCACTCACTCCTTGTCCCATGTGTTTTGTGAACCACAAACTTGAATTCGTGCAATTAAGGATCTTGCTTCTTACACATCATTTGAATCTAAATCTTTATTTCTTTTCTCGGTGGATCTGAAACCTTGGTTTCTGATTGATTGGAAAAAATATAGATCTAAAATTTGTAGTGGATGCGACTTTGATTGGGGGGTTTTCGATCAGAAAATGGGTCCTAGGTTCTATAATTAATAAAAAAAATCCAGTAGAACACATATGGGGGCAAGGACAGTGCTCACGAATTAAGACCCAAGTTGCTTCGACTTATGAACAATTTCGAGATAGGTAAAAAAATAGAACGAATTGAATTAAATCTGACTGGATGGATTAAGACAATATTATTTTAATTTCTATATTATAATTGATTGTCATTAAATTTGAGCAACTGAACCTACACATACGATTCCAGAAGGATAAAATGTACTTGCTGGGCACTTTATTATCAGCATTCATGCTGAGCACATCTGGGGCTTCCATAGAGGAATCCAAGCACGCAGATAATGCATGTAGCAATCAAATTTTTATAGTTATAAATGGTTTAAAACAGACTGAAGAGTAATATGATCGTACAAGGACAATAAGAAGATCCAATCCATGTCATAAATATGGAAAACAAGAAACTGGAACGGTTAGAAAATTCAAGGCAATTGCAATGCTACAGCAGAGAAGCAGTAACAGTATTTGCACAGGAGCAACGTTTGCTCTTCTTTTTGCTCCTGTTTATCTTTTAGTTTTTCACCTGAGGGAAACACCAAAATTGGTGTCAACCAGTCACCAATTCCTGCTGCACACAGGGCCAAACCACCAAAGAGAGCAAAAGGAGGAGGTGCAATGAAAGCAGAGTTTTCCTTTGTGTCACATCCAACTGACCCAACACTCCCTACATAGTCCTAGTCCTCGTGAGAGATGGCTCTACAATTACATTTGACCTCGCGCTACCTCGGTTCAATCACTTCCAATGGTTGTTCCATCCTTCCCCAACATCATAAGAGAAGATCAGATTTTTCAACAGTGACATGTTGCTATTGCTCTGCCACATCTCTCTCTTTTCTTCCTTTGACATGTTAATATGGCTTTGTGTGCATCATTTGTATTGGTCTCGCTAGGTAGGAGACTAGGATGAGGTTAACGACTGTTTCTCAGCTAACTTAAGAGTCTTTTTTTGGAGTTGTTTCCATTGGATTCTGCCGCGTACCTGGGGGATTATATTATGATTAACATCAACATGTATTGATTTTTTTTATATCATTCAGATCTTGAGGTTTTGCAAGTGAAATTACCCCACCCAATCTGACCCAAAAGAAAAAGGAAAGAAAGAAAATAAGTGAAACTACCCGGCGTCTTGTCTATTCATTAACCTTGGACGAGGATGATTGAGGTGTTGGAGCCGACTAGCTTTCTACACTGTCCCATTTTTATGCAAACAGGATGCATAAGAAGTAAGGGCGTAACCAAATAACATGAAGATGTGGACGTAGATAGGTTTTCCATTCTTTCAATTATTTCTTATAATAATAATAACAACAATAATAATAATAATAATAATAATAATAATAATAATAATAATAATAATAACTTATGTCCTCAGGAAGTGAATTGTTGTTTTTGATGATGATGATGATGATGATGATGATGATGATGATGATGATGATGATGATGATGATGATGATGATGATGATGATGATGATGATGATGATGATGATGATGATGATAATAATAATAATAATAATAATAATAATAATAATAATAATTATAATAATAATAACAATAACTTATGTCCTCAGGAAGTGAATTGTTGTTTTTGTTGCAGGAGAAATAAATGCATAACAGTAGTTCTTCGCAAGATATTTACAAATTCCCTAATTAAAAAGAGCACCATTTTAACGCAAGTTACGTGTAATTTCTAATGGAAAAATTACAGAGGACCTTTCTATGATATTTTCTTCATTACAAATAATCCTACAAGTTTATTCACTTAGGAAGAACATAAGTTTAATAATCATAATCATAATTCTTATGTGTGAATTGATCTAATTTAATTCACAACATGATCTACTACTAGTTTCTTTAGTAGAGAAGTTGTGAAATGGGACATTCCCCATGTAGAGGTTAAAAATTCAAGTCTCATATGAAAAAAACAATTAAGTCCAATTTTCTTTGTACTAGCCTTTCCTTCTAATCCAATAATTTAACTTCTTTCGCTTCTCATTAATTTTGAGAATCTATATAGAAAAGCATAAAAATAATTATGAAAAAGTATGTGTTATTTTCTTACAAAGATCTACAGTCCTACATGAGAGATATTTCGGACGATCTACAAAAATCAAACTTGAAATTTTTTTTAACTCAAAGTTTGCGATAACAAATAGAAAGCACAAGGCTCCACGTACTCAAGTTTCAGCTCTCAAGCTCAAGCCGAACTGAGTCGAGCCGAGTCCGAGTTACAACCCCAGAAAGGCCCGGAATCCAAACCACGTGATCCGCTACAACCCCGGCTACAATAACTCCCCCCCACATCTCTTGGCACGACCGGAGATGCTGCCACGTGGGCAACGCACCCCAATGATGGCTGTGCGGTCTTGGTCTTCGTCACTTGCAGAGAACTATCATACAAAATACAGAAATAAATAATTGATTGGCAACACACAACAATAAAAGAAAAAGAAAAAAAAAGGGGAGAGAGAGAGAGAAAGAGAAAGAAAGAAACAAACAAAGAAATTGGATACAAAGAAAGCTGCAGACGTGAAGTAATATAATGAAAAATATTTGTGTACACAGAGTCACAGACTTCGATCTGTTCGGTGTGTCGATATTGGGGATCTCCCTGGCCAGCAGCCATTATCACTACCAGTTGCACATCACCTTTTCTTTTCTCCAGATCTACTGCTTAATTAATTATGTTTTGCTCTTCTTTAGGCTTTTCCTTCTCCAATAAATAGTTTTCCAAATTGTCTTTTCGATTCCTTTTTATTTTAGGTGTGTGGTGGGTAGATGATTGTTAGAACTCAGAAGGATAAGTGTATATGTAAAAATAAATGAAAGATAGCCATATTTAAAAGAACAAAAACATTGTTATTTTAAATAAATTTTTTATTTCAAATTGCAAGTTAGGATATCGATTTGATTCACGCCATTGTGAATGACTCCTATTTAAGATTACTTTCACATTTTAATATTCTGGAATCTGGATTAGATTAAAGCCATCGACTATCAACTTAATGGTATAAAATGTAAGTTTTCTTTCTAGCAGTTTAAAGACTCATTCAATTTAATAAATTATATTAAATGTAAATAAATAAGAACATTGTCACAATCGAATTAAACTCGTAATTTGATCTATTTCTCTAATAACTGACCCTTAGATAACTCAGAACGATCTCATAATATTTTTTTTTAATTTTCGCCAGGTAAAAATTTAAATTTATGAATAATTGTTTAATAAAAATTTGTTGACGTGCATGCGTAAAAATTTACCCTTGAATACTAACCATGGGTAAAAAGGAAAACTGATAGAATATTCCTAGTGTATTATAAACTTGTTGACACATGTCAGATGTAATCGCCAACTTGATTGCCGTAATACGTGCATGATTTTACATGCATGCATGCAGACACATCACATTACCGTCGTTTGTGGGAAAAAAGGTTGAAATTCTTGGCGTAATGATCCAAAATGTGAGCAGAACATCTTTCTCTGTTAATAACATGTTAATTTGTCACTTGATACGACATGAGCACATGGGGGACAAGAACGAAATTTTGTAAGAGAGGTCCTCCATACGCCCATAGGGATATATTATTCCACATTTTTTGGTATTATTAGCTCCAAAATGATACCATTCCCTTGTTTGCTTGGATATAATAATTTGCATATGCTTATTACAACCATATATATATAATATACAAGCATATATATGCTACATTTGCCTGTAATATATATAAATAACATAATATATCACGGCTTCATGGTCAAAGCTGGTCAATATTATCCATAGGTTTTATGTTTAATCATATATGTTGCACGTAGGTTCCATATATTTTATTCTCGACACTTCAGCTTTATTTTTTTTTTCTTCTAGTTAGACGCATCAAGATTCGAGCTATATGCAATATTCCATTTTGCATGAAGCACCTATAATATTTATGATTATTCCCTATAGATATCACCTTCGAAGTTTCTTCCTCATGTACTAACTACTAAAGTACTAACCAAACGCTGCCGACCCGGTAGCTTAGTACTTTATTAGCTCGGCCTAATTAAGATCCTCTAGTTAATTGCGAGACCAGATCCAAGGTGAAGTACTCTTGGATTGTTTAATTAATCAGTTTAGTTGACCACTCCAAAATTAAACCCTACTGTTCTTGATTGAGGATATATTATATTTTGGGCATAAGTAACACGGATGTGGCATAGATATTTGTGTTGTACATATATTGATGGCCTAGTTTTTTATATTGATCACTCAATTAACAGCCCACTTGTTGTGTAGATGTAATCTCTTGAGCTATAGTTTTGTTCTCATTCTTAATTATGGTCCACCATTGAGTCAAAGTGACCATAATATTAGTTAGTTAAGCTTAATTTTTTTAGCAATGACCGGGACAATCTAGATATCAAAGGCTAGCTATAGGGTGCAAGTTTCACAACTAATCATGCACGTTAGTTGACGGGTCCTGCATGAGTTGAAATTATTAGTTAGTTAATAGTTAATTTCATTGTAGCGTATAGAGAGGCAAATATTAATTCTCAATGAGTTGTCAACTAATTAACTATGGGCAAACCTTTATCTAAATATTGATCACAAAGTGAAACTCAAGTGATAGCAAGTTAGCAACATATATCGACTTTAAGAATGTTCTTAATTATTCGAACTGGATTATTACAAAGCTAACAGTATAATCTAACTATGCATAAATGATGCACTCCTCAGATGTCAAAATATTGTATAACTAATTAGTCAAGTGTATCATATATAGCAGCATGAGTTGCTATAATTTATATTTGTCGTCGCTTCTCTAGGACGGAATATGGTCCTCCTTATTGTTTGACATGTATGTTTAGACTCTTGGTGAGGTTGTAATATTTAATTAGAAGGTTAATTCAACTGTTAATCAACTTGTTGAAATCCGAAAAAAAAGAGAGATATTACAGTTTGTCTATAACTTGCTTTGTAATAAATATTTGCTTGCATAGTAAGTCATTCGAACATATACATGTCACAATATAAACTTCAGTATCACGCAGTATTTATCCTTTAACTCTTCCCTCTCAAACTAAATTAGCAAAGACAGTTAGAAAATATGAGTCTTCTAATCATTGTAATTAATCATTTTTCTGAGAATCTATAGGTAGGGAATTTCCTACAAATGAAAAAGGAACTAGGGTTTCAGCCATGCAAGGATGCATGTGCCAACTTGCTTGGGGGTTGAGAATAAAACAGTCCCCGTACGTGTAGTGCATGTAGTGTTGATTTAATAACTCAGTCGAACAGGACATTTAGCAAGATTCTGCCCCGTCTAATTTGTCAACTACTTAATTAATCTTAGGCAAGTGTTCTTTCTCTCTCCCATTCCGTATTCTAGAACATTGCTCCTCATTAATTTGGATCATGATGACTCAGCAAGTCTGATCACGATGAAGGTTTTTTTTACATGCACAAAAAAAATTAAACAAAAATCTTATTTTAAGTTTCGATAAAATAATTGAACACGAGTTCTTATTTAAATTAAGTTGCTATGGTAGAAGTAACAACCCGAACGGCGTAATTAATTACCTCTCCACTAACTAATTAATTAACTACAATTAAAGAAACATGGTGCTCAGAGTTCTTTCTGGACCAATTAATATATACCATGATCAGGGGAGGTAGGGGCTTAACTAATCAATATTAATCTAAAGACCCTGCATGTAATAGGCATAAATCTCAAGGTCTTTAACAGGTACTTCCTTCTCCCTGTCCAAAGCAAAAGAAAAGGACCCTAGCCCTTTGCCATCATTAATTAGGGTTCCCCCCTAGTCCTCCTCTCTATCATGTTCCTTTCTGCATGCAAACTCTTAAACAAATCATATGACTCGGTGCAAACTTGACCACATCGCAAGCAAGAGAAAACGGGGTCAGATGGCATTCATTCATCAAGGAAAATCTTATCAGCACAGGGAGCATCAGGTACACATGTCCAATATATATCTTGATCTGAAGCAGGCATAGGGTTCGTGAGGATCGAGTACACATGTCCATGATTTTGCTTCTGTTTAACTTAGCTTTCTTCTTTCGTTGTACGTACCATGATAAAAAAAAATCACTCTCCACTGGTAAACAAAAATCTCCAGTTTGATTCTTATCGCCATTGTTTTGTTTATTTGTTTTCCTTTTTTAATAAAAAACAAGTTGAGTAAGTTTAAATTTTCTGGGTTTTATCTTGACTTGATTATTAAATAAGTCCAATAAGTTCTTAGATATGCTTTCTAATCATAATCATATACTTTGGTAAAAATAAAACTAAAACAGAACAAAGGTCCCGATGTTTGACTTTAAAAAGAAACGGTAGGCGTATAAACACATTAGACTCATTTTTTTATGAAACAAAAGTCCAGTAGTAGAAGTTACGATCTAAGAATTTTAGATAATCTTTTTTCTTTCATACAAAGTCCACCACTAGATCTTTAATCAGTGATGAATAATGCATGCGTAAGGCTTTGCATCTTCATTGAATCTGTGAAAAATATTATATATATATGCTAATTCCAGAACTAGCTTTCAACACTACTTTGGTTTATATATATGATTAACAAGTAACTTGTGGATGGGCACCGCACACCTAAAGGTCTTGGTTTGAGCCCACACAACTTTCATGCTTGCTTGCGTCCCAAAGTTCCCAACCCTAAGCAAATATCAAGTGACTGTCTTGTTATGCCATATTTTGATATCATTTGCACTCATATCTACATATCCTTCCTTAAGATTTGATGATGAATGGTCCTTTTGTCTTCTTCTCACATTATGATGCACATCTTGGATATATAATCTATGATAAGATAATTAAAGAGACAATAAATATAATAATGATGAACAACTTATCCTTTTTATGTTTTCGGTTTAGATCCACCGGATTAGATCGAATTTTAATATCGGACTGATATGATGTTGCATGTTGAAGCTTCATTAACAACTCATTAATATTTTCATTAACTCTACATCTTTTGCTAAAGCCATGGAGTTTCATGTTGAAGCTTAGGCTTGAAGAGTAAGAAAGCACGAATCATCAGGGAAAATTGAGCGAGCAAATTAAAGTAATAAGATTCCTAAGTTGGATGCATAAACACACACTCACGTTTTCTTTATATTTATGTCAACATGGAAATTAACTTAAGTTACATTACACAATCTAACAAGGTTTGATATTTGCCAAGATTTATTAGTCCTCCAACGTGAGCATTTTAGTTTTGCAACATGTCCGCGGAAGTCGAAATCTTTGTTGTCTTCGCCTAATTAATTACTTGTGGACGTAGCTCTGTCCATAAAAACATGTGTTTGGAGGACACGTATTCATATATTTGTAGACCGACTAGAAAAAAATATCAATAAATTTGGAACTAAAGATCAAATCCAAGGAGTGTGTGTACCATACTTGGCTTTTTTTTAAGGTTGAGACTCACCGGTGTCCAAGGTTATTAACACTTGATTAATTCGATGTTCGGACGAAAAATGATAAGAGGATAAACCTTGGCCAATGTGACAACTTTGGAGATCTAACTTGAGGCTATTGATATCCAGTGATCTCATGACACAATTCCACTATTCAGTTGTGCCAACCACTCTTAATTTTTTTTTGTAAGTATCAATTAAGTATATTATTAAATTAAATTCTTATATACATAGAACTATTAATAATAATGTGTTAATTACATAATCAAAATTTAAAAGAAGATGTTTGGCCATGTGTGGAAAAGCTTGATTATAAATATAGATAGAAAGAAGAAAGTAGAGATAGGATATAAACCACAAGGTCCAGCTGGGTGATTTAGGAGGCCTTAGTGGATCCACATTAAATGGCCCTTTGTCTCAATATAAAAGTGTATGGCCATCCAAGCGGACCTATAAAATAACATCATCATCATCATTATTATTATTACCGCCACCACCATACATGAACACAAAATTTGTATTTTTCATTGCTTCTCGAATCTGGATGCTACAAAATAAACACAATGAAGCAAATTCCATGAACGGAAGCAAATTACTTCAAACGAGCAATGATAATGGGCAATGCATGCGCCAACTCAATTGAAGGATGATTTAATCGATGGAGTCATCAAACGAGCAATGATGATGGTTGAATAAATTTAGATCAACGATATTCAAATTATTATATTATATTGTTCTCTTATAGTAATCTATTATTTTTCATCGAATGAGGAAAGAAGATGTTATAAAATTCTTCTAAATAATGTTGGTCTTCTTTCTCAATTTTTCTAATATTTTTATTTTTATTTTTTGGTCTTCATCTTATAATATATTGTTGTACATAGATGACACATTGTTATTGGTGTCTTAACGGGAACATCGTTTGAGAAGTTATGAATGCGATCATTTTGAAGAGAATTTTTTTCGGAAGATAGTGTTCATGAGATAATGGATTGAATTGATATTTCGTAACATTCCATATTCACAAACTCACAATGGTGTCTCAGTTAGCTAATTTTATAATTTGATCTTTTAAAAAAAAATAACCAATCAACACATTAACTTACATCAACGAAAAAATCAATTACAATAATTTTATATTAACGAAAAGTCGTTTATACAATATTTAATGATCTATGAGTTATGAAAAAACAATCATACAATATGACATTCCTAATAATGTCCATATTTATGTGCATATCAATTGTCTCTTTATCATCATCTTGCTTGGATTAAATACAAAAAAAAAATCAATGAGCATTATGGTCACTAGGGGTGTTCACGGGTCGGGTTTGACCCGACCCGACCCGTCCGATTTTGATCGGGTCGGGTCGGGTCACTCCATTTTTTAAGGGCAGATTCGATCCAAACCGACCCGGTTCGGGTCGGGTGGTCGGGTTACCCGACCACTATTTTTTCTTTTTTTTTTAATTTTTTTCTTACTTTTATCTATTATTTAATATAAAAATATTATATAATATTTATTTAAAAAGCATAAAATAACTTATTCAATATTTAAACATTATTTTACATATTTAAAATATTTTATTTTAATATGTTTATACTTTTTATACATAATATAAGCTTAAAAGTAACAAAAATTAAAAAAATAAATAAAAAAAAACCCGGGTCTTCGGGTCGGGTCGGGTTGACTCGGGTCGGAATTTTCTGACCCGTACCCGACCCGACCCATGGTCGGGTCGAGGTCGGGTCGGGTCCGACCCGACCACGGATCCGACCCGACCCAAACTGGTTTGGGTCGGGTCGGATCGTCGGGTTCGCGGGTCGACCCGACCCGCTGAACACCCCTAAGGGTCACCCATATGAACCATATATCAGTATTAAGAGTCAATATTCATATTATCAATAATTATTTATAAATAATTTACAATTGATCATGATAATTATCAATTAATAATAAATAATTGGTCAACTCATCAAATGAGTATCAATTAATATCAATAATTTCAATTATAATTATCTTAATCAATCTGATCATAAGTCAATGAAGACCTCAATTAATATTATCAATTTATCCATTGTTAAATGTCGTAGTTTATTATCCATCAAGCACAAGGATAAAATCAATTATCCACTAGTCGTTAGCATGTGATTCAATTATTAATCAATTATAATTTAATATTTGAAGTTATCTATCAATGCTCTATGTAGCAATTTGAGAGCTCTCGTTTATTAAGAAAAATATTATGCCACTTTCATGTAGATCGGTGGGGGATTAATTGACAAATAAATTTAATAACAATTTAATAAATTCTTGTATTGTAGGGTACGCATGACCACACACACAACAACTATAATTTTTGTTAGAGGTTAGTGTATCCATATCCTAATTACAATATCTACCCATTCAATTTGAAAATTATCCATTAGTCTCGATCTTAGGGCAATTAGTAAACATGGTGACCAGACAATTTTCATCATTCATCTTGTTTACTTGTGATGTTTATATTTATTTCTTTCAATTTTGATGAAACTATTAGCCAATCATTCATAATAAGCTTTCTATCAATTATCATATCTCAATTATCAATTACAAATAATCATAACAATTTTAATGATGTGAGAGATTATTATGATAGAAAAATGATCAATTATAATAATATGATCAAGAATAATCAATATAATTCTAATCATAATTAATATTAGGATCAATATATAAATATTATGATAAGAAATAATTCATTATAATAAATAGTATAATTAACTATACATAAATACTTAATAATTTTTAACCATCAGAATTTGGCCATGTTGTGAGGAACCCGAGTTGTGTTCTCGTATGTCATTATTCAACTTCGCTCGCATGAAACCTGACCAAGTATGATGTGTATCTATGCTAGATCAGCTTGGTTCACTTCTGTTCAAACATGCTCAATGGAACTTGAGCTGGATTTGAATCTATAATATGTGTCACACTCAAATTGTTGGAACCCTAGTCGCACTCCATAGAACCCGGATTGAGTTCATCGAACTCGGTACAAACTATTTTGAATTTTGCCCAAATTCAACGAACCCCAACTCAGGCACTACAAAACTAGGGCTACGTTTTGCGCAAAGTCTCGCTACCATTTTTCGATCCTATTTTGATAATATATTCTATGAAATTCGATATACAATTATATGAAATCATTCTCATTATATAGAACACGAGTTCAAGGGTCTATACCGATAAAAATCAATGAATTAGGGATCCTTTTATGTACCTTAAATTGGTTGAAAAATCAATTGCAAACTTTATGTTTGATTTTTGTGCGAAGGACAAGTTGCTCCATTGGTTACTCCTCTCGGAGCATCCAATTGGGCCACTGGTTGTTCGCTGATGTGTCTCAATTCGTATGCAAACAAGGAGAGAATAAGAGATTTTTGTGCAAAAACTATCAATGTGTGAGAGAACTTAACAATGTTTGAGTCATATTTGTACCTTTTTGATTGAAATTTGATTCTAATTGAATTGACTCATTAATTTTGAGTTAATATCTATCTTTTTTATTTAATCATCCTCTAATAATAGTATCTCATTAATTAATTATGAACTTAATCTTTAATTCTTATCTTAATCACAATCTCACTCAAATTCTATCTTTGTCTCTTATCTTTAATCATTAGCTTATCTCAATTAAACTATACTTTTGTTTCTTCATTTTCTTCAATTTTCAAATAAATTAATATAATAATATTTTCAACTAATTTTCATATAATAATATTTTATTCACCAAAATATTTTTAAGACTTAAAATTACTTTATTTATCTTTTCTTTATTTTCTTTACCCATATGTCTAATCTTTCTCAAATTTAAATTTTAATCTTTATCAAATCAATATTACTTTCTACAATCTAGTCTCAATTACTTTTCCTGCTAGGATTTATATTTCCTTATCTTCATAATTTTTCATATTTTAATTCCATTAAAATTATAATCAAATTATTAAATTATCCTTTGTCAAATTTGGGGGCATCACATATTCATATTATTTATTATCTTGATTGAAATATTTTCACGAACTCGAACAACAATGAAAAAATGCTGATACAAAATATTTCTAATAAATTACACTCATGGTCTCCCAACTTTAAGTGTTGTAACTACTCGGTCCCCAATCTTCAATTTATAACTAAATTATTCTCAAACTTTGATTTTCTTGCACACTTCATCCACTTGATGGTAATAGTCGATTTTTCGATTATATTACGGACGTGGCACAATAAAAATAATAAAATATTATAAAAAAATTTAAAAATTAAAAATAGGAGTCGACTTCGTCGGTACGCATCCTGAGGGCCATCACCACCCGAGCACGCAAGGGGCACCGACTTTGTCAAAGTAGATAGCATTCAACTAGTAATATGAAAAGAAATATCTCATGCTTGCCATCTAAAGTACTAGTGAGTTGAAATTACGATAATTTGTTGCAGCCAAATACTATAGTATAGATTATCTCATACCAAATGATATTAATCCAAGAGTTTTCTTTTGGTTTGTCACTTGCATAGCCTTGCATGTGAAATAAAGGATCGTCTCCAACTATAAGTCAATATGTCAATTGTCTCTCAACTTTAATTTATAATTAGATTATCTTCGAACTTTATTTTTCTTTCATGTGTATATTTATTTTATTAATATAATATGAGTGCTCTATACTCATTCTATGTCAAATGCTCTGCATATATATTTTCCTCTTGACAAAAATATTTTTTAAGTAAAATATTTAAGTTTTTAAATATTTCATTAGTAAATGATGTCATCCAATTTTGTCTTCTTTATTTCTTTGCATCTTCTACAACTAACTCATCATCTTGCCTCATGTTTTTTTTATTCATATTCACTTGTTCCTTTTGTTTTGTTTATTTATAAGAATATGTTATCAAAATTTAAAATAAATTTTAGAAATATTTGATAATTTTTCTTTAATTATTTAAATTAGTAGCGAACATTATAATATAATATTACTAATATTTTATTTTAGTATTGAATTAAATTATCGGTTAACTAAAAGGATAATACCTCAAACTCCTTACTTTGTTTAATGCCGATCAATATCATTTTCTCCCTGCAGATTAAGTTGAAGCACAATAAGATCTTGGACATCAGCAATGAAGGGTCACTATTATTTGCAAGCCCACTGGAAAGATAAAACTAGAAAGAATATATCCGTGACTCAGATTCCAAATCTATTGCTCCAATAAAATGTGCATACGATGAGAGAGAGAGAGAGAGAGAGAGTCCCTTCTCTTCAATTATTGTCCCTCAAGATAAGGACTTGCCTTTCCACAGCCTCACCTCATCACAATCATCCAAACCAGAACCGACCATATACTAAAGTTCAGATTTCTAAAGGTGTTGGGAGTGAGAAAAAGTTTTGTAGGCTTTGTACTGTTGCACACTTGGATGCCCTTAGGACATAAACCACACAGCAAAATAATGCAGCCACAATCTAATTAGTAAAAGAGTCAGCTCTCCGAGATGAAGAGCTAATAACCTGAATTGATTCCGAACGATATTATTTGAAAAGAAGTAGTTCTAATTGATCACATACTAGTAATTCTGATGGCGCTTGCCTGAAATCACTTTAGAGAAATAAAAAGAAATACTTGAAATATTTTAAAAAATGTTTATTATAATTTATATGAATTGAGTTCTAGATATCAGCATTAAAAGAAAAATACATGGTACATGTGTGTTTTTGAGGGACACAATCATAATTCATATCGCCTATCTTTCAAAGTGGACTGACAGGGTATCCCAATTTGTCAAAGCATGAAAGACAGAACATTGCCCCTCTCCTACCTTATCCTATGACTGCTCCTATCCTTTGAGCTCTTCATCTTTGCTATGGTCTTAGCAGGAAGAAAGAAAATGTTTCATTTTGGTTGAATTTTTTTGTAATTTGACAGATTTTATACTCATCGTTCTCTTCTTTTGATTTCTTTCATCATCATCATCACATTTTTTTCTAGGATAATCAGAATTCTACGAATGAGATTTTCAATATTTTTTTTACATATCCAATGAGTTTATCTTGACACTTATTTAAGCCAAGACAGACTTTTATCATTTGATCTTAATTCCCATTAATATTATTACACTCCAACATAATTCTTAACTCAGCCAAAATGCATATTAAATAATGAGTGTATCATAATTCACAAAGTTTCTGTTTTTCTTTTGTGTGTTGATAAAACAGTAATAACATTTTAATCTGGAAAAGTTTATGCGCATTCAAGATATTTCTGCTAATAGGCGAGACGCCTGTTCATGTTTGATCTTAAATTTACACCCCCCTAAATTTTCTTCCTTCAGATTCAAAACTTATTTCATTTTAGTTATTACTTTCACAGAAACAGTAAATCAGATGTCATATTCAGCAAAACAGATAAACAAAGGAATTCGTCTGATTTGATATGTTTTCCATTGAGCTCATCATCAGCACCTGCTATATGTTTGGACTTTGGATGCCCATGAAACTAAGATCTCTAATGGATGGAGTGATCTTTTGTTGTGTGTGAAGTAGTAGGCGCACATATATAATCTTTTTTTGGGTGAAAAAATTTAATTCAGATGTTGGACTTTTCCAATCATGATCACAGACCTCAATGATGTCCTTCTCAATAGACCACTTGCATGCCCATGATGTGGCCAAAGGACAGTAGCTACAAAAATAATAATTAGTCAGTTGACACTATTAATGCCAGTAGCACCAGTTGACGATGAGTGTACTTCTGAAGGCCAATTTGGACATCATCTCAAGTGGAACCTCCAATCATAAGTCATTGAAAGAGTGCATTTTTATCATCCATTTCATACCAATCCAACGCTTACGCGATGTTTGGTTGCAAAATAATTAATCCAGGAGAAGAATTACGTAACCGGTGAGGTTGAATGGATTACGATAATTTTTGTATAATCAAGCAAAAATGAAGAATAGTGTAACCTCTAAAACATCGGTCCGATAAGATTAAATATTCATCGTGAATCGTGCGATGTTTGTCTCCTCTTAATCCTAATCCACCTCGCGTTTGACGATCTTATTCCATCTGTTAACCCGTAACCTAGCCTCTAATAATTAGCCAATTGGATCTTCAAGAAATTTTCATGTGTCAATCCTATCATCATAGCCTCTCTAAAAGTTTTATGATTCTTAATTCTCAGTCCTATGAACTTTTTTTTTCGGTAAGTAGTCCTATGAACTTTATATCTTGACTTTGTTAGAGGCAAACCAGGACTGAGTATCATGGCTTCTAATTTCATGGCCATGAACTGAGTATTCTTTTACGGTGGATGAGGAAGTTTTCTCACCTGTCATGGTTAAGTTACAAGTTTCACTGACAGAACATGCCAAAAAGTTAGAGAGATCACAGAATTGGAACCTTTGAATGGCTATGGAAACATGTTATTCTTTTGCACACACGACTGTACAATAAAATTACCCAGTGATTATGATCAAATGAACTGTTACAGATGGTAAAGCTGAGATGGCACTGGCGGGTGCCTGTACCATCATGTGGTATTCATCTTGTGCCATGATCCTGAAGAAGTGACCTCAAAAGAGTTCATAGAATATGCTCTACACTTCTGTTCACTCTTGTGCATTGCCTCAAATGCATATTTTTATAATACAGTTTACAATTATGAATATAATTCAAACAATTTACAATTTTATATGTAATATTCGAGTATTTTTTCCATAAACATTTTACTATTTTACCACAGTTTCAGGTGAAAACATTCCCACGGCTTCATGACTGAGATAATGAGATCTTAGACACCACCAAACCTGCCTCGGAGATTTAAACCTTTGTTGAAGACCAAATCCGATTTTTTTTCCTTGTTCTACTCCCAATGCAGCCAATCTAAGAGCATTAGTTAAATAACGGCTAAATGTTTCCATTTGTCACTATTTCCTCTCTCTTTCTCTTCTGCAGTAAAATCTCAGTGAAGGCAAGAGAACAGAATAACAGCAAGCAAAATCCTTATACCACTCCAAATCCACACTACTTGTGCTAACACCAGCTGCCAAATACCATCCCAGGATTCCATTTCAACTCCCACCCTCCTGCACTGTTCTAATTTCTAAACCGGTCTGCGCAAAGATCGTGACAAATGTGTGCCTGTGCGCGTTTGGTTTCTGACACCAGTCTCAGGCCATTGGTCTTCCGCTGCTTCTGAGGTCTGCAACCGCCATTAATGACAGCAGAAAGACGGATGCCGGTCGGCCATGGAAATCCTCGCTACCTACCATGTGCCTCTCGTTAAATGCAACGCACCGCTTCTTCTCCGCAGGACTGACCCCATAAAGGCCCCATTTTGATCTGAAAGCTTGGTCATTTTCGTCTCCGTCGTGCGCTGCCTGCCCTCCTTCGGGCGTCTCCAAGGGAAAGGTCACAGCTTTGTGCCGAGTTCGTGCTGCTCGACTTCTGTGGCTGCTTTAAATGGTGGTTTTCCTAAGAACTGAAATAAAATTGAGATTTTGCTGTAAAAACCCTCTCTTCGGAGCGTCTTTGTTGGTGTCTCCTTGAAGCTTTGATCTATCTAGCTGGGGGTTAGGTCTGCATTGGTTACATGTATCATTGTTTTCTATTATTGAAACTGCATGACTGCTTTTTGCTGTGGAATCGAAGCCATTGGAGTGATCCAGGACTGGATACCAGAAGCCTTGGTGCCTTTGTAGTGGTAGTTTCTCAATAGGGTTTAATTCATATGCTATTAGAGCAGTCTCTTTCGTTTTTTATGGTCTTTTGCAGTATAAACAGAACTAGAACGAAAAGTTTTGCCAGTTGCGTAACCGATTTCAGATTTTCTGGGACAAAATAACCTCATCTAGAAATGATTTGCTGGTCTCGTGTTGGGTTTCCACCAAATTTGCCTTTCTGCTGATGAAATAGTTGCAATTTTCCTTGAGTTGTTTTGTAGTCTTAACTCACGGCAGTTCAGACAACAATCCCATTTTGTCTCCAGAGTGCATTTTGTTTCGTTTGCTGACATATGCTTGCCGAATAAAAGTTGTGAAGAAACCAGAATACTTATTCCAGTTGTGTCCAGCGATGGCACGAGTTCTTACAGTAGTGACTGTCATGTTTTCTTGTTTGGTCTTGATTCCTTCAACCGAGCAGATACAGTCTACCCATACACAGTTGCTGCTGCAGTTGAGGCGGCAGTTGGAGTACCCAAAACAGCTTGATGCGTGGAACTACACTGATGACTTGTGCTATGCGGCTTCTTCGCCTAGTGTCAGTGTCCTGTGTGAAGGAAGCTCTGTGACACAGCTCAAGATTGTGGGTGATAAGCTTGCAAAGCCTGGAAGTTTCAATGGTTACTCCATCCCTGGCATGACCCTTTCACAGGCTTTTTCTCTCGATTCCTTCATCACTACTCTTACGAGATTGACCAGCTTGAAAGCAGTTATCTTGGTTTCATTGGGGATATGGGGTCCCCTGCCAGACAAGATCCATAGGCTGTATTCGCTTCAAGTGCTCGATTTAAGCTCCAACTTTCTGTATGGTTCTATTCCTCAGAAGTTATCTGTTATGACAGGACTTCAAACGTTTTCACTGGCTGGGAACTACTTCAATGACACTGTTCCGGATTGGTTTGCTTCATTGTCGAACCTCACTGTTCTGAGCTTGCAGAGAAATCAGCTGAGGGGGCCAATGCCAAATTCTATCGGTAGAGTTAGTACACTCACTGAGCTTTCTTTGTCAAGCAACAGAATTTCAGGGAAAATACCCAATCTAAGTAGTTTGAACCACCTGGAAATGTTGGACTTGAGGAATAATCAATTAGATTCTGAATTACCAGCCATGCCTAATGGTCTTGTCACCATATTGCTTAGCAATAACTCATTGACTGGAGAGATTCCAGACCAACTAGGGGAGTTGCTTCGACTGCAACACGTTGATCTCTCATTCAACTTGCTCGAGGGAAATCTGCCTGCTAAATTATTTTCTTTGCCTAACATCAGTTACTTAAACCTAGCATCAAATATGCTCAGTGGATCCCTTCCTAACACTATAAGCTGCAGCAGCCAACTTGGATTTGTTGATATTTCAACAAATAGGTTTGTTGGCGGATTGCCTTCTTGCTTGGGATCCAACTTAAATAAGAGAGTTGTGAAATTCGGTGGTAATTGCTTGTCTCTAGATCCCCAAAATCAGCATGATGCCAAATACTGCAGTGTAGCACACATGGATGAGAAAACTTCTAAGAGCAAGGGCACTGGATTGATGGTTGCAGTCATTGCAGGAATTTCTGTGATTGTACTGTTTCTCCTGATAGCTTCCTTGATTCTCTGCAGAAGAAACTGGCGGAAAGCTATATCAGAACAGCGTTTGTTGCCAAAACCATTGCCAGAAAATTTGGCTACAGGGTTCTCATCTGATCTTCTGGCTAATGCAAGTAAGTTATCTCATCTTTAGGAGATGATTGATATTCATTTAGGTTAGATTTTCCTTCTTTAGAAATATTTCAATTGAGGTATAATGACAATTCTCACAATTTTGACCACCAGTACTACATTTTTTTTCAGAAAAGTCATTTAATTGGGTGTCTAAAGGAAGTCCTAAGTAAATGAATTAACATGTTACAAATATGCAATTTATCTGAACATGACATGAACACTAGTTGAGAGGTCACACAGCCATTAAGGAGAAAATAATTGTCAGTGCTTCCAAGACAAGAGAAAGAGCAATAATAATATTCTAACATGTACAACATAGAAATCTTCACCAGTTTTTAATGACAAAATATGTGATGTACAATTCGACCAGTTTTTTTTCTCTTTTTACAATTTTAGCCTACTGTTCTCTTTGGCAATGTTGCTGAAAACATGTGCTCACATGTAACATTGAACGATTTACGTGTTAACGCAGGAGATTCGTGCTCGATCGTACACATGATCGATTTTGGCTAGCACGTGGTATAATAGCATGCTGGCCCGTATGATTCGTGGATGTGCTCACCTCCACTGACCTTACCTTCTCTTATTTGATAGGAGTACAGAATTTACATGGAGGAATTAAAATGTAGGATCTCTTCTAGACTTTGATCATGTGATAGGAATACAAAATTTTTTTGAAACTAAAAAGGACGATTACGTGTTAGGCCCCGACAGCCAGCGTAAAACCCTGTCGAATCTCATGAACATGGATCAACGAATGCGTCGTATGATCCATGTAGCCGACCCCACCTAGTGGGATAAGGCTTTGTTATTGTTGTTGTTGTTGTACAACATAGAAATCTTCACCAGAGACCAACAAGACCAACATCTGGGTTTTTTTTTTCTCGAAATTGAGTTTTGCAAAAGGTGAATCAATATTGTTACTTTTGATTATGCAACTTCTTTTTTTTTTTTTTGAGAAGGGAAAGGATGACCACCAGAGCTTACGGTTGTCATCCACGTATATATATATCAGTAAAAGATATCAGCATGTACAGGTAAAGTGCTCTCCAGAAGAGAGTGACACAATATGGAAAAGGCTACCCAAAACCCCACTCCCGAAGAAGAAATGAAGAGTGGTGTACAATGTTATCCACCTGACATCTCTCTCCCCCCAAAAATGGTTTGGTTGCGCTGGAGCCAAATGGCCCATGCACCGGCCAAAAATGCTGCCAAAAAGAATCTCCATCGCTGCCTCTGCCTCCCATGAATCCGAAGAGACTGCCAAAATGCATCCGCCGATGCTGGGAAGCCATTCAAAAAGACCATCTGTGACCACACCTGTCGAGATATAGAGCATCCAAAAAATAGGTGGCCAACATTCTCCTCTGCCTCTCCACAGAAAAAGCAAGATGTGTCAGATAAGGGGGCCCATCTCTCCCTATATGCTCTCGTGCGCAGGAGCCAAGCAAAAATCCTGACCCTTAGTGGTACTCTGGAGCGCCATATGAGTAAGCAGTCAGCTCTGAGCGCATCAGATACCAAGGGTTCCGAAAGAAAGCGATGGTAGAGACTACGTGCCGAAAAGGAGGCTGAATCCCATATCCACCCATCCGTCCTCGAGGAGTCCGGCCGTAAGGTTGCAATCCTCTGATGCAGTGATAATAACTCATGAATCCTCTGGTCAGATAACGAAGAGCTGAAAACTAGAGTCCACGACCCCGTGCCTGGACCACCAACCTCAGACCAAGACTCCGCAACGGTGGCCTCGGGATGTGTCGCCAGAGCCCATAACCGAGGAAAAGAGACTGCAAGAGGGCTCCAGGATGCCGCTCATGACGCCAGAATGAGAAATCCTCCCCCGATCCGAGCACGGGGGTCATGAACGGGCGCACCACAGGGAAAAGGGCTGCAACACCACGCCAAAAGGATGAGGCCCCCTGCGGTAGAATGGGCCTAGACTCCCAGGACAAGTCCCGACCATAACACGCGAGAAAAACCTCCTGCCAGAGACTGCGGTCAGGTCCCATGATCCGTCCCACCCACTGGGCAAGTAAAGCCCGGTTGGTGAGGCATAAGTCCCGAACGCCTAGACCGCCCTGAGATGTGGGCCTGCAAATATCTTGCCAAGTCACTAAATGAACTCGACGCTTCTGACTGGTCCCCTGCCAAAAAAATCTGCTCCTTAATGTATCAATCCGTCTCACAATCAGCGCAGACATCCTGAAAACTGACATGAAATATATAGGTAGAGCAGAAAGAACCGAACGAAGCAAAATGAGATGCCCGCCACGTGATAATAGCCTCGAACTCCACCCTTGAAGACGATGCTCCAACCGGTCAATGATCGGGGTCCAACCCCGAGAAGTGGTGTGACGGTCGGAGAGGGGGAGGCCAAGATATGTAATCGGAAAAGTATCGACGGCAGTATGAAGCTCCTTTGCACAGCCGTCCGCCTCCTCCGTGCTCATGCCGAAAGGTATAAATGAAGACTTAACATGATTGATTTGAAGACTAGAAGCCTCCCCAAAGAGCTCCACCAAAATGGCAACCCGTCTGGCCTCCAGCTCTGAACCCTCCACAAAAAATATAGTATCATCCGCATACTGAAGCATAGGAACCAAACTGCCGGCGAAGCCCCTAAGCAAGCTGGCCTGACAAGCGACCTGGACACATCTAGCAAGGCCATCAACAGCAATCACAAAAAGCATAGGGGCGAGAGGACAACCCTGGCGAACTCCCCTATGAGGTTGGACCCAGCCACCTGCCAGAGCCCCGTTGAGTAGGATCGAGAATGAAGACGTGGTAATGCAGCGCTTCATCCAAACGATCCAGGTCTCCGAAAATCCCCTGAGTTGTAAAGAATGCCATAGAAAATCCCATGAGAGAGTATCATAAGCCTTAGCAAAATCTACCTTCCATAAGAAGGCCCGCTGGTCGGTCCTCCTCCACCGGGCGACGATCTCCGAAGCCATAGTGAAGCTGTCGGTGATAGAACGACCGCGAATGAAGGCCGACTGCTCTGGATGAATGATGTCCGGAAGGACCTCCCGCAACCGATTAGCCAAGACCCGGGCCACCAGAAGGTATATGGCATTGGATATGGATATCGGTCTGAAGTCCTCGACTCGCTCTGCTGGAGTACGCTTGGGCAGCATGAAAAGTAAGAACCGATTGAGGCGCTCAAAGCCCCGATTCCCCCTGGTGAACTCCTGAATCACCGTCATCGCGTCCTGACGCACCACCAACCAAAACTCCCTGTAAAAGAAGATAGGAAATCCGTCCGGACCCGGTGCAGCATCGCCATTGAGGTCCCGAAGTGCCTGGGTGACCTCGGCCTCAGAAATGTCCTATCATAAGAGAGAAGAATGAGCATCAGAAATCTGGGGATAGCCCCGGGGGACCACCTCTGCAGAACATTAGAAGAAAGTTAGATAATGGTTACTACTAAACCTAGTTATTTACTTTGGCAAGTTAAATACTTCAGCTTAACCCATAAAATAAAGACAAATTATCATCTTAGGTTCTCTAATATTTTTTCAAATATTTCTTTCTTAGTCCAAAAATTACCTTAAACTTCATAATAAATTTCACAAAAAAAGATACAAATCTGTCATAATTGATAATATGTTTTGCTGTGACATGAATGCTTACATCCCCATACTAACAATTGAGAGAAAATGGGAGCTATAGGAGATTTGAAACTTTTCCACTTAGGCGGAAAGAGTATTAAACATCCCAAAGCAATGAAAGTGGCAGGTCTGGTCTGTTTCTTGGATCACATAGCATTACTTTCTGAAATAGTTTTTTTTCTATTTTCTAATGGAATTTCTTATTATTAAGGATGACCTGACTATCGTTCAGCACCAAAAAAAAATTGAAATTGCATCCATTCAATTCAATGCTTTCTGCTTTTCAGGATATATTTCACAAGCTATGAAGCTAGGAGCACAAGTGTTACCTACATATAGGGTTTTCTCTTTAGAAGAGTTAAGAGAAGCAACAAAAAATTTCGAGCGGTCAACATTTATAGGCGAGGGTTCCACAGGAAAGGTGCTCCATTTGTACCTGAAATTACTCTTATCAGCATTGTTTCTTGAAGAATCATGCATGCAAATCTCTATGGAACATACAGACAGTTGGAAGTATGTATAGCAATGTATATGGAATTTAAATCTGAATATAATAAGTTTACAAATACTGATCAGACTAAAAATTTGATAAATCATATGTTAGTAATTAATTGCAGGATCAGGTGGTTGGTATTTTGTATCGAGTTGCTGACTTCCTACATGCACTCTTTTTTACAATGTAGATGATATTTAATGTGTTTGTATAAATAATTTACCTATGGCTTGTGATAGAAACTAAAATGGCAGCCTATTGCACTCTACATTAAAGTTTGTTCTCCTTGTCCCTTTTCCAACTTCTCAACATACATCCTCGAAAACGATGAAACCTCCACTTATATATGAAGATTTGGGTCATTCTGAAAAATATGATGCATCTGATCAAAATAATACAAAGACATGAGCATGAGCATATTTAAATTTTATTTTGACTGGGAATGTCCATTTGTCTTTACTTCCATTTTCCCCAGAAAGTTGTTTTTGCATGGAAGTGAGAGTCCCATCATAAATGCCAACATTATATTGTCTCTGTTGATATAGTTCACATATTTTGTAATTTCTTCTGTTGCAGCTTTACAAAGGGAGATTAGAAAATGGAACTTTTATAGTTATAAGGTGCTTGGCATTATACAAGAGACATTCAATTAGAAACCTAAGGCTTCGGTTGGATTTACTCTCTAAACTTCGCCATGCCCATTTGGTTTGCCTTTTGGGCCACTGCATTGATAATGTTCCAAATGATTCTGGTGTAGATAGAGTCTTCCTTGTTTATGAATATGTTGCAAATGGAGACCTCCGTGCTCATCTTTCAGGTAAGCTTAACATATAAAAAGTGTTTCTTAGCTTCCAGTAAATCAGTGCCATTCTTTTCTAACTTGCCTCAAATTTGGCAGAATCCAGTCTTGAGAGAAGTCTTAAGTGGCCAGATAGATTAACAGTTTTAATAGGTATAGCAAAGGCAATTCACTTTTTACATACTGGAATCATTCCTGGTTTCTTCAACAATCGGCTCAAAACAAACAATATTCTGCTTGATGAACACTTGATAGCAAAAGTGAGTGACTATGGTTTATCAGTCATTACAGAAGAAATATACAAATGTGAGGTGCGGAATTGCTAACTAGACGACCACTTATCTATGTATTCCTATGATTCTTTTATGTTAACAGATAAAACGTGCTTTCCTCTCAATGTGGGAATTTCATTAAATTAATCTATTATGCAGGTAACGACAGAGGAACAGAAACCTGTTCAAAGTGAATCCCCTGAACTGTGAGTCTGCTATTTATTCATCCTTTCTATATCTTAACCGATTCACTGTGAGTCTTCTATTTATTCATCCTTTCTAGATCTTAACCGTGAGTCTGTTAGTGTTTTCTTAGATTTGGTGATCCTTCAATTTATTGCAAGACAAACAAGAATTTCATGTTGCGGTTTTAATTTTCAGAGCCCAGAATGATAGTATCATACAAATTAATTCGGGGTGATATTGGTTGGCCTCATGAAGATCATAAAAGATTTGGTTATATTGAGGAGTAAAGATTTTTTGTTTAACTATGCAAACCTCTAAACAGGAATATTTCAAAGCCTAATGAAACTTTAGAAAATAGCGATGCAGAATTGCTTGTGAAGATTGGTTATAAGGTTACTTAAAAAAGGAAAAATATTTGTAACATAAGGAAAGTAAATTAGCAACCTGAATTGAATTTAACACAAAGATTTGGTTTTTGTTGTTAAACGAGGGAGGGCGTGCCAAGTGCCTATAAGATATGCTGCTTCCCCTAGAGAGGACAATAAATACCTTGAGACTTGAGTTATATTATTTAGAAAATACAAATTGGAAGTTATAAATGGCACGGTATTCTATCCTATAATTGTTTTTGAAAAAGGAACTATATTTTTTTTTACCAGAATTCATTCCGTAGTCAATATCCATATTGAGTTGATTGTCATAATGAAGTTCTCTGTACCATAGATGGAAACATTGATAGCCATTTGATTGCTGTAATGTAATTCTCATCCTCAGCATTGAGAAATTTGAATTTTCCTTTATAGGGAGTTGACAAACTTGGAGGATGATGTTTATTCATTTGGCTTGATCCTACTTGAAGTACTCATTGGGCCAACACTATTTAAACGAGGTGCAGAAAACTGTAGAAATGAGCTGGTATGTTTAACTTTTCACAACGATTCTTCTTGCTCTGTGATAAATCAACTACTCTTCTCAGCAGCAGCCTGCAAAGTTATGTTCTTTCTCCGTGCATAAGAAATTGTGAACTGAGAGATGTTCTTTTTTTTAGTATCTTCCTCTGTGCATAAGAAATTACATAATTGTGAACTGAGAGACGTTCTTTTTTTTGAGTATTTTACCACTTATAAGAAGCTACTATACCCAAACCATTCTTTCTTCTGAAATATTGAAATGAAAATGATTCTTGAGGAGTAGATTTCACAACTTATACTGTAATCCTTTTTTGTCCTCCTCCAGGCCAAGTCATGCGGCAGCCAAGCGGATCAAAGGCGCATTCTTGATCCAATCATTGTCACGTCTTCCTCGCAAGAATCTCTATCCATTGTCATCTCAATAACAAACAAGTGCTTATCCCACGAGTCATTGCGTCCTTCTATCGAAGATGTGCTGTGGAACCTGCAGTACGCCGCCCAGGTGCAGTCAACGGTTGATGGAGATCAGAAATCAGATGTTGCTTCACAAGCATGACCTCACCTACTTTTACCTTCAAGCTCATCCATATTCCCCATGGGGCTGCTGATAATCAGTCTGAAAGCTAGACTACACATATCTCAGAAAACCTGGAGATATTGTTCTTGAGTTATTTTACTACATCGAAATGCCAAAAAGAGGCATCTCCCTGTTTGTGTATTCCATTTTTTTTTGTCCATTTTAGCTGATCTAGTTTTAGTCCAATTTTCAATGCTCCTGCTTGTATTATTATTATTATTATTTTTTGCGTCCATTTCATGTGGTTAAAGCAAAGTTATATGGTTACATTGGATATTGTCTAGTTTGGATTGCTGCTCCTTTTTTCCTTATCAACCTTTGAAACCTCTATCATTTCCTGTTTCATGCTGCCATTTGATTACAGACATACTCATCCCAGCTATAGTACTCCACCAGTTACTGGGAACTCCAAATTTGACATGGTCTCACTTGAAAAATATGAATATTTGATATCAAGGTGGATTACAGTAAAACTGAACAATTATGATCAAGGTGGAAATAATCTATTTTATATGAAAACGTGCACCTACCGTTATCTAAATCAGAGAAATCCAATGACTAGCATGCAGCTATACTATGCATCTATGAGCCGTGACATTAGAAAATTCAGATTCGATCTAAGCTGAATTTTCTATGTCGACTTCAATGTTTAGTGTTTTTTCCCCTTTAAAGTTACTATGCGTTTGGGACCCAATCCAATTGATTGGACCAATGAATGAATCGGATCTGAATCGAGACCCAAAAAAATCTAACCACTAATTACATATCACCACCGTCCATTGGCCATCATTCCTCTCATGGACCATCGTTGTCGGACCCACCGTCCGATCTATGAGCGAGCGGACCGACGGCCGAGATCTCTCCTTGGAACCCTCCGGCGGCAAAACTTGGTGCTCGTCACGTGGCCCATGCGCGAGAATCTAACAAATCATCTTAATATTATTAAACGCCCGTCCATCAGTACCGTCCGATGGGTATCTGACGGATGAGAATCTTACTCTTTGTCCTCTTTCCCTCCCGCCACCAATTGCTTTTCCTTTTTCTCTTTTTTTTTCCGAGTAAAAATTCTCTCTCTCTCTCTCTGTTCCTTGGATTTGATGAACGATAAATAACACAATTAATCTCGATTTCGTCGGTTCTCGGAGTACTAAGATTTCTTTATTTAATGGTTACTTTTCCTTCTAAAAATTTGGTGTTGACGCACCATTACTGTTTATTGTGGCTATTACCACATAGAAAAGACCCTTCTTTTGGCTTTACTCTTTTGGGGTGGACACTGGTTACTGGATTGTGGCCGCTCTCTGCCACTTCGCTTCGCTGGAGCCTGGATGGGAAGGCAAATGTGGGCGAGAGCCATCAGGCGCGATTGAGCTCCAGAAGTCTGCGATAGAGGTGTTCTCGATGGGATTTGATCTGTTCTTTTTTGAAAATGACTGTTTTTTTTAAAAAAATTTTGCATAGCATGATTGGAGTTTTCCCTCATCGTGGTTGGGTTTATTTATACAAGATCAGGTTTTTGTGCTTTGGGCAAATGAGGCCTTCACTCGCTTGATTTAGCTTGGAAATTTGGCCGCATTTTGGAACATTTCCGAGATTATGGTGAGATTATGCGGTTCTCGGTGCGATGACCTGGTGTTGCTGCATAATGCAATCAATTTTTAGCTGAGAAAGTTAATCAGTGCTAAGTATATGTAGACCAATTCAGCTGGGCAATTTTTTTCCCTTTCCTGTTTACATTATCTTCTTTTCTTCTGATATATTTTATACAGATATCATGCTCAATATTCAAGAGTTAGTGACTGGTTTGCTCTGCACATCTCATAGACTTTTCTACTTGTGGTGGGTTTTTAATTAGTTTTATTCATTATCTTGGTTAATCTATTTAATGTTTGAATGAGCCTGCGTTCAACTCCTCTTCCCACTGCAATGCTGCATTATTCATTGATATATCTTTTTTGCTTATAACTTTTTAAGTTTTCCCATTGTCTATTTTTTATCAGATTACAATTGATACTTTGCATGCACTCTGTTGAAGCTAAATTAAAAGTTTCCAGCTTGATCTTTTGACTCATAACCCATTGTGAACCTCCTGTGAACTCTGAATACAGAAAGGAGGCATTTGATTGGAAATTGTCATTCATATTGTGAAGACACCACCACCCGGCAGTTGAACACATCATCTTGCAGCTATGGTGTTAGGTCTGAGAACCAAGAACAAGAGAGGCACTTCTTTTCACGTGAATTATGATATCTTCATTCAAGAAATCAAGCCATGGCCACCCTCCCAGTCTCTTAAAACCCTGCGTTCTGTGGTTCTGCAATGGGAGAATGGGGAGCACAATTCCGGGACTACGAATACGGTGGCTCCATACATTGGATCAAGCGTTGCAGAAGGGAAGATTGAATTCAAAGAAAGCTTCAAGCTTGACACTACCTTATTGAAGGAGGGCCCAAGTAGAAGCATTGACAGAGGTCCATTTCAGAAGAATGTGCTCGAGTTCAACTTGTATGAGCCTAGGAGAGATAGATCTAAAGGGCAGCATCTGGGGAATGCAGTGATAGACTTGGCAGAGTTTGGTGTCATCAAGGAAGCAGTAATCGTCAATGTTCCTGTGCACAGCAAGAGGAGCTTCAGGAATACTGCAGAGCCAATGCTCTATGTTAAGATCCAACCTTTTAGAGAAGACAATGCTAGTTCTTCATCTAAAGAGGCCCTACGGAAGCAGGTTGCAGTTAATAATGATGGAAAGGAATCGGTATCAGCTTTGATGAATGAAGAGTATGCTGAGGAAGCTGAGATTGTCTCTATCCCGGATGATGATATCTCTTCACATTCGTCACTTGCTAACTCGTCTTCTACTACAGAGGGAAATGCTGATTTTTCAGCATACAGCAGCCCCGATGTACAAGATCGATACAAGGTATATAGTTACAGGCGTGATATAGGTGTTATACATATAATATCAGATTTTTTGTCAGCTTTACGGATGGTATGGTGAGTCTGAAATGTTACTTTCTTGTTGACAGGGTGAATCCAGGATTCTGGCTGAGAACAAAGTTGTGGGTGATGGTGAAACAACTCTACATCTGGACTGTGTCTCTGCAGAAGAAGATTTGAATTCACTGACAAGAGAAGTTAATTTCAGTTGTGCCTCCACAGGAAACAGCGGCCCAGTATCCCCGGCAGATTTGAATACAACAAATGACAGTTTAGGTAATCGGTTCAATTCTTTGTCCAGCTCCCCTACACAAAGCTCCATGGTCGTAGCGGAGAATTTTGACATCCTTGACGAAGTATCTTCATTATCTTTGGCTCATAGAGGAGAAATAACGCATACAAGCACTAAGGACCTGTTGGATAAAATGATAGATAGGGATACCCAAGAGACTAGCAACGAAGACCTTACACAAAAGAAGACAACTGATAAGAGAGATCAACAAGAAAAAGATCAAAAAGAAGAAGACACGGCTAGTGATTGTGCATATCACAAGATTGCAGAATCTGGCATAGAATTTAGTCCAATGGGAGCTGTACCAGTCATAAAAGCTGAGATGGTTGAATATAGTTCAACTGATGATCAATACATTTCTGACATGCATCAAACTCTTTGTGCTGCTTCAGTTGTAAATGCAGATGTCATTCCCATCCTTGAGAAGAAAGACTGCAGCAAAAATAATCAGGTGAGAGTATCTAGTCAGGAATTTCCACGTGAGAAAGTTTCTGGAACATGTACAAGCGAGAGATGGAAGAACATAAAGTTCTCTGTCAGATCACCCTCACATTTGAAAGGAAACGTTACTGGTGAAAGCGGTCATGAATACAAGGAAGATGTGAAAGAAATTGACATCCAAGGAAGCATATATGATAATGGGACAAACTCTGGCACAGATGAGGGAGTGAATGATGATAAAAGTACAGATTTGAGTTCTATCTCTGGCATGGTAAAACGAACTTCCAGGGTCAAGAGAAGTAGCTTTTCTAATAATAAGGTCCAAGAGTTGCAGCTTAGGGTAAATTTACTAGAAGGAGAGCTCAGAGAAGTTGCTGCCATTGAGATAGGACTTTACTCCATACCCGCAGACCATGGAAGCTCATCACACAAGGTCCACACCCCAGCTCGACGACTTTCGAGGCTATGTCGTCATGCTTCAAGACAATGGTCAGTGGAAAGAAGAGCAAGTGCTGCTAGAAGTGTCATTTCAGGACTCGCTTTGGCTGCAAAAGCATGTGGAAATGATGTTCCAAGGCATGTACTAAATCCTTCGATAACAACGCTAACTATTTCTAGTAAATCAAGAAAAAAACCAGTACATTGGTGAAGTGATCCACACAATAAGGAAACAAAGCATGAAGATTTTGCCTCCCCTAGCAACAACAGTGTTTTCTCTTGCTATTAGACAGATATTCTGCAAGTCATTCATAATATTTATTACATTCGCTGGTAATTTCTTATCATATGATTTCTTTTGGTTAACAGATTGACATTCTGGCTATCAAACACAATCATCCTAAAGGCAATCATAACAGAAACCATTAGACAGCCAGGGACTGTAAAGAGTAATGGATTATATTCTGTAAATAATAGTTCCGGAGGGGTTCCCAAGAGCAGGTCTTCTCCGCTGAAGTGGGAATCTGTTTCTCATGAAAATGAAAAGATTCCTTTTGCTGAGGATTTTGATGACTGGGATGATCCAGAAACATTTGTACAAGCACTGCATAAGATTGAAACTTGGATGTTTCATAGAATTGTCGAGTCAGTGTGGTGGCAGGTCTGCTCTTTCTTGCTGTGAGAATGTTCTTACCTGGGATTCTTAAGGCATGAATTTCCACGATAGTAATGTCTTTCCTCCTAGAGATCTTACAACTTTTTTTCATTGCAGGCTTTCACGCCAAGAATGCACTATATCAAAGAAGAATGTGATGGAAATAGGAAAGCACACAAAAAAAGTTACCAAAGTGTAACAAGCATGAATGAGCAACAACCGGCAAACTCATCCATCGAAATCTGGAAAAAAGCATTTCAGGATGCCTCTGAAAGGCTTTGTCCTGTTAGGGCTGGAGGACACGAGTGTGGATGCCTACCTATGCTGGCCAGACTGGTAAATGAAATTTCTGGTTATTGAAACATGCTGAAACCAGACTATAAGGCTTTTAGATAAGTGTCATAGGTGGTGGAAAAAAACTTCTCAGATGTGTATATTACAACCTTTACAAAAAACTTTAGGGAGGCTTCTCTCTGCTGAAACTTGGTCCTTAACTTAATATTACTGTTGCAGCTATTCTGCTCAGTTCTAGCTTTCTGCATCATTTGATTGATCCTATATATGTTGTCTATATATTTAACCTCATTAACATCAGTCGAATGAGGAAGGACAAACTATTATTGATTTTTTTTTAGCATACGACCTTAAGATTATCAACACTTGTTTTAGGAAGAGAGAGGAACATTTAATCACATACAAAAGTGGAACTCATAGGTCTCAAATCAATTTTTTCTTGACAAGAAATACTGTTAAAAGACGCTGTACTAATTGCAAAGTAATTCCTGGGCATGAGGTGACTACACAACATAGATTGTTAGTTCTTGATATGCAAATGAAATGTATAAAACCAAAATCTCGAACAGTTTTTGATCGAAAGATCAAGTGGTGGCAGTTAAAGGGGGAGAAGCAAGAGACTTTTAGAAGTAAGTTATTAGAGGAAAGTGTGTGGGAGTTAGAAGGAGATGCTAGTATCATGTGGGAGAATGTGGCAAAAAAGGTTGAAATGGTTGCTAAAGCCATTTTAGGAGAATCAAAAGGTTTTGGACTACGAGATAAGGAGACTTGGTGGTGGAATGAGGAGGTCCAAGAAAAGGTGCGCAATAAGAAGAATTGTTTCAAGGCGATACACTTGGACAATAGTTCTAACAATTGGGAAAAGTATCGTTTGACGAAAAGGGAGGCTAAGAAGGCAGTTAGTGATGCTCGTGCTAAAGCATATGAGGGGTTTTATAAGGAGTTGGGGACAAAGGCTGGTGAACAAAGAATTTACAAGATTGCAAGGAATAAAGAGGAGTCGAGAGATTTGGATCAAGCAAGATGCATAAAAAATGAAGTTGGCAAGGTTTTAATTACTGAGGGAGACATTAAGAACAGATGGGAAGAGTATTTCTATAAGTTATTTAATGATGGATGTGAAGGTTCCCGTTGTGATTTGGAGGACTTGACAGTTAGCGAATGTGAGCTTAATATGTCATTTTATCGTAGAATTAGAGTCTCGGAGGTTAGCGAAGCTCTTAAGAAAATGGAGAAGGGTAAAGTCGTTGGACCGGATGGTATACCGATTGAAGTTTGGAAATGTTTAGGAGAAAAAGGTGTGTTGTGGTTATGTAAACTATTTAATGAGATTTTACGGTCGAAAAAGATGTCTGATGATTGGAAATTAAGTACATTAGTTTCTATTTACAAAAATAAATGGGATATTTAGAATTGTGCAAATTATAGAGGGATTAAACTTATGAGTCACACAATGAAATTATGGGAAAAAGTGATTGAGCATAGATTGAGAATGAAGACTAATATTTCTGAGAGACAATTTGGGTTCATGCTAGGAAGATCCATTACAGAGGCGATTTATTTACTAAGGGGGGTGATGGAGAAGTATCGAAGTAGGAGAAGAGACTTACATATGGTTTTCATTGACTTAGAGAAGGCGTATGATCGGGTACCAAGGGATGTACTTTGGAAAGTCTTGCAAAAGAAGAGGGTGAGTGTTGCCTACATTAAGGTAATACAATATATGTACGATGGGGCATTGACTAGGGTTAGGACACCCGGAGGTGAGACAAATGAATTTTCTATAGGAATTGGCCTACATCAAAAATCAGCTTTAAGCCCGTATCTATTTAACTTAGTTATCGATGCTATAATCGAGAGTATCACAGAGGAGGTACCTAAGTGCATGCTATTTGCGGATGATATAATACTTTTAGCGGATTTAAGAGAAGAGATTAATACAAAATTAGAAATATGGAGAAATACGTTGGAGTCAAAGGATTTTCGTTTAAGTAGGAATAAAACAGAATATATGCATAGCAATTTCACAAATAAACAATTTAGAGACGATTTGGAAGTTAGACTAGGGGAGGATATAATTCCTCAAGTGACAAAGTTTAAATATTTAGGATCAATTGTAAGACAAGATGATGAGATTGATGACGATGTTAATCATAGAATTCAATCTGGTTGGTGTAAGTGGAGGAAAGCCACTGGAGTTCTTTGTGATAAAAAAGTACCCAATAAAGTTAAAGGAAAATTCTATCGTACTGCTATAAGACCGACAGTGTTATATGGTAGTGAATGTTGGGCTATGAAGGGACAACATGAACGTAAAGTGGGGATAGCCGAAATGAGGATGTTGAGATGGATGTGTGGTCATACAAGATTAGATAAGATTAGGAATGACCATATACGTGAACGAGTCGGAGTGGTTCCTATTAGTGAGAAAATGGTAGAGAATCGTTTGAGATGGTTTGGTCATGTTCAGAGAAGACCATTAGGTGCGCCAGTAAGAAGAGTAGATCAAATAATCTGGAGTCCGATTAAAAGAGGGAGAGGGAGGCCAAGGCGGACACTTGGCGAACTAATAGAACAAGATCTATTGGTGAATAATATACCGAAAGGTTTGGTTACTAATAGAGCGGAATGGCGTCGTATGATTCATGTAGCCGACCCCACCTAGTGGGATAAGGCTTTGTTGTTGTTGTTGTATTACTATATCTCTATTTGCAGTTTATATGTACAGATTTCAGCCATTGACCACCACAATGCCATCTTGAGCCATTTTTCTTCAAGGGCACAGTAGAAAATAAAAATTCTTGGAATGACATCTTCTTTGTCTATTTGCTGAGAGTTTAGATGTTTGTTTCTTTTGTTTAGGTCATGGAGCAATGTGTCTCAAGACTTGATGTGGCCATGTTTAATGCTATCATGCGTGATTCAAATGATGGAATTACAACACACCCAGTATCAGACCCAATAAGTGACTTGAATGTTCTTCCTATTACTTTTGGGGAGTTAAGCTTTGGAGCTGGTGCTCGGTTGAAAAATGCTGTAAGTAGAATGATTTTCGAAGAACAGGCGCTGGCATCATGATGTTGTTTTAGATATCTTGCTCTCTGGTTAGCCACATCGAAAATACGAGATGTCAATCATTGATTTTTTTTCTATCCTCTGCCAGATTGGAAACTGGTCTCGATTGTTAAGCAACTTGTTTGGCATGGATGTTGATGATTGTGATGAGAATGAACAAGATGATAATGTGAACCCTGTTTCAAGGATAAAGCCCTTCCATTTCTTGAATGCCCTGAGCGATCTTCTAATGCTTCCAAAAGACATGCTTCTGGATAGTGCTATCAGGAAAGAGGTACGTTTCTAAATTTTATAGACTAGCTTCATAAGCTTAAAAGTGAGGATATCCATCCACCAACATAGTTGTCATTGTACTTGTAATGACAAGTAATAAATTTCTAATTGATATCCTTATATGTTTTTTGAAGATTTGCCCGGCATTCAGCTCATCAATGATTCTGCAAATACTGGAGAGGTTCGTACCAGATGAATTCTGTCCTGATCCAATACCAAGTGCTCTGTTTGAAGCACTGGATTCTGAGGTTAGTGCTGAATATGTTGATCCATTCTTTTATTATACCTCGCTCATAAATTTCTTTGCAGATTAAACTGTGGTTAGCTGAAACTTCAGCTTTTATTAGTTATAATATATAGGCATTATCTGTTTTTCACTGCACAAATGTAAAAATATGTATTGGTTGTAATCTCTGAACGTTATTTTAGATCAACATTTCCTAAATAATAGTCTAGTGTGACATTGTGTCTTACTCTTGTCCTGGGGGAAGCTTACATCTTTCTGGTTCTGCTTAGAGGGTTTCATTACATCGTGAAATGGCAGTGTTTATGCATATCTGAAACTCTCCATAAGGAGGCTTATTCTTCATATTTTCGCAACACCCTTTCCCTACCCGCAGATGATTGCATCCTTTATCTATCTCTTTCCAGGAACTTCTCAACAACAATCATGAAGAAATCAGAAACATTCCATGTAGTGCATCTTCAATAATCTATTACTCCCCCTCTGTGGCTTCAATCCACAGCATCATTGGAGAAATTCGAAGTACATCACATTTACGGAGGTGTGGATCATCTCTGGTCCGCAAGTGTCACACAAGTGACGACGAGCTTGACGAACTTGATTCACCTTTATCTGCTATCATGACCAGTGTGTCCTCCACAGTGAAGGATGAGTCCAGGAGCCGTGGCAGTCCTATCAGATACCAGTTGCTTCGCGAGGTATGGAGGGATGATGAGTGGTCCTGAGAGTTATCTCTGGTCTCATTATTTGAATATTGTGTCATGCATACTCATGTAGCAAATGGCTAGTGTTGTAAAGTTTGCTACGTTTGTGTTATAGAGGAACTATTCCAATAACAGGGTTCAACATCTGAACCTGGACTGCAGTCTTTGGATATATCAAGAACAATACGTTAGTGTACAGTTTTCAAGCTGTAGAGATTCGCTTTTTTGCATTAAATAGCAGGTAAATGTTGGCGATGTCATCTTTAAATAAAATGAAAGTTAAACAAATTTTCAATTTTGTCCTGCACTTTTTTTTTTATGTGAAAGTTACAGTTTGGTTTGTGGGGACTTTTTCAGCTGTGTTTTTTTAATCAAGAAACTACGATATAACATGAGAAACCACATTCTTGAAACAAAAGTTTGTCGGCATTTTGAGAAGCATGATAGTGAAAAGTATATAGAACAGAATTGCTTTATATGTTGAGCGTTCACATCTGCGAGGATCCAACGCCTAACAATATGTTCAACATACATGTAAACCACTGTTCTCTTGATTGTTTATATACCTACTCTAGCTAAGGATTCTGGTTGTGGAATGAACTGGGGATCACAATTCTAACAGATGGTTTTGATTCTGGAGAATCAACTACAAGAATACAAGTGAAACCCAAGGACTCCAGAATTGGAAAATTATACTGAAACATGAAACTTCATTCAACTGCTAACCTTAAGAAATAACGTGCTATGGTTTTGCATGATATTATCAGGCGTATGGAACCATGCAAGACCTGGCTGAGTACACCATTCTGAACCTGAAGTTGGCACTATAGGACCCAGAAAGATACGCCACAAGTCCAGTATTATGGTTACAAGCATTGCAGCACCCAGTGCATCGACAGCTACTCTTTGCAGGACCCATGGTTCACTATCTTTCTCATCTATCCTGGAAATAGTCGGAAGAATGTTGTGAGAATGGTAGCATAATATTTTTTTTAAAATGAAGTATAGGGTTAACTTTTATAAGCAAGTGTGCAAGTAAAAGACTATTGATAGTAACAGCAAGTTTGGTTCTTTCCCTAAAAAAATAGTTTGATTGCTGCAGAGCAATTCCCCAACGAAAAGATCTTGAATGGGCATTGGTCCTCGGACTCTTGTTCAGCTCATGTCAGGCCTATTTCACTATGAGCCAACATGACAAGCCTATTTCACACGCACACCACTGATTGGATGGAATATTAACAACAAGCCATTGGGATGACCCTCTTATTTGCTCTGATTCTTGTCAATTGCCATCCCTCCTCACCGTAGCACCTCTTTTCACAAAGAGAGGTCAAAAGGTCTATTAGAAGGAAAGAAAATTTGAAAATTAAAAAGTCATACGGGAGAATCAAACTTGAAATCTGTTGGTTTATAAATTAAAGTCCGTGTCACTGCACCATGACCTTATTTCCACAACATTTGCTTATTAGTTTATGGGGCCTCTCTTCCACCTTTTGTTTTTTCGAGTCTTCCACCTTGTTTTATTTAATATCTGATAAACAGTCGGTAAACCTAAAGATTATCTATTATCAAAATACTCATTGTTCTCAATTTTCCCAGTGGAAAAAGAAGACTCTAATTCTTCATCTATCCAAATATGAACCGACATAGCTCGATTTTAAACCAAAAGAAGATGGCAAGTGTGAGACAAATGCTGAACACATATACCCATCGATGAAATGGCATGAAAATAGTTGTCTATATTGATAAAAATGGATTTATTACCGTTACTAACATCAAGGTAAATATAACAATACTTTGATTTTAGCGATGAATTGAAAAGAATGATCAGTAGGTTATAGTAACATCAGTTCCATCACAGTATAATGAAGTTACCATAAGGCACCATCTTACCTTAAGAACATGGGAAAACTCACAATGAAATATATAGCGTAGAACAGTGATCCTACTTTGTACATTGATTCCCGATCAACAAAGTCATAATAAGGAAACTGCATGAGTTCAAAATTAAAACAAGTCATATGAAGTTATGATTATTTGAACCAAAAAAGGGTAGAAATTAATCAAGCAATTTGAAAGCAATAGCTCTTCAGCTGTTAAGCAAAAATACCTCTAACTCATGAAACTAGTGATTCCAATAAAGAACAAGTGCACAACTACGTCAATGCAGAGTGACGCAATTTTTGAAAAGGAAAAAGTTTGGCCCGCCATTTTCTCAAGACAGATGGTCTGTAGATACAGTACTATTTTATTAATAAAACCCTCATATTCTGAGCCCACCTTTTTCAAGTTTCTCCTTTGTTCAATTTGAGCATGACAAAGAAAATGAAAAAAACTGATTCTAAAATGTTTAACAAGACTTGAAAATGTAGATCCCGAGAATGATTAGATTCTACAAATTCGTATTACACTCGATGTTTCTGCACTTGTAAAGCTCTAAAACCTAAATCAAATTACTCAAAAGGTTTACTTCATTTAACTTGATGGAAAAACAGAAGGATCACCAAAATCAAGCAACAAAGCTCTCAAGTGCAGTTACATATAGTTAACATGGGAAGCTCTGAAGTATATTAGCATATAAAGGCATGAACCAAATGTAACAGACTGATCACAATTAAGGAGACAATAACAAGAGAAGACTTACATTTGAAATGGCTAAGGTTTCCAAGTAAGCAATGGAATAAGAAAGTGTTAAAATCCATGTAGCTTCAGTGGCAACTCGAATTGATGGTGGTAAATTGGCAACAGAGTTACGTAGTCTGCGAAGAGTTATGTTGGATGTGACATGGTAAAACAAGAAACATGCATGAGTGAGAAGGAATGTCGTATGTGGAACCTGTAATATTAAGTGCACACACTTAGTTGAAACATTAATATTTAATAAAAACAAAAAGATAAGGGAATATATTCATGATGCATATGACTTGTATAAACACAAACATGGTAGTTTACAAAAGAAACCAAACATGGTTGGAAAATCTAGAAGGCCTCGAGAAAGCAGTGTGGAAAATAACAAGATCAACTTAATTAGTTCAAATGTTCAATCACACGTTCTCTTTCTGCTGGAGGGAGATTTTCTACACCTACAAAAATTGATATTGTACATCAGGTTGAAATAATTGATAACAATGTCAGTGTTGTTTAAACCCAAGTTACGGTGAAATAGTACTCAAGAAGAGCTGATAAGCTGACTTTGTATCACTTGTATGAATCATCGATGAAAGAAGTTGATAGAAAAGGATATGGTTGAACTATTTCATCAATGACAGACCATTATTTTGTTATAAGATAATAGATGACAATGCAACAACATGTTGCAAAATGTACTAGTCAAACACCTTTTGTAATGGGAATAAATGGTATGGCATGGTTTCAAGGCAAAAATGATGGTAAAGTTTCATCTTCATTAGTTTGTTTTTCAAAGAGGGGAAAGGACAACTAGCATGTTCAATGGTTATCAACATTTATAGTCACCGGGCACATATAAGAGCAGGTGCCAAACCATTTTCAGCCTGAATAATGCTTTTCGCCATTGTTTTAACCAGAATAATAACATGAACTGTAAAGACTAACAAAAACCGTACAAATGTAGTTCTTTGCATTGCTTTAACTAGAACAATATAAATGCAGTTCCTTACATTGTTCATTTTCCATGAAGGAAATGTATATGATGCTCCAAGTACTGTGAAGAAATAATGAGTCCAGAAGTAATTCCCAACATAACTGAAGATAATAATCCACAGATTTGCCTGCAACAGAAGAGTTGAAATAAACAAACTTGCTTTATTACCATTAGCTAAGCAAGCATTTCTATTCCTTCACGAGCTCAACTTCCTCAACTGTAAGATAAACTGAGGTGGCAAGTAATGATAACAAATAATGACAAACATCAAGAACTTGTCAAAAAATAATTACAACAAAGTACTGTGTCAACATTCTTATCAAACTCATTGATACATGGTGATACGACTGTAGCCCAATTCGCAGGAACTTCATCCTGTTGGATGCATTGTCAGTTGGCCCCTTATTCCAAATCTTTTCAATGAAACATTGGAATGCCCTTTTTGACATCTGAGTTTAAAGGTATGTCATTATAAGTGAACGCATGTAATTGAAGAGAAACACAAACTAAAGTAAAAAAAAAATGTCGAGCACTAGGAGCATAATCAATTTTGGGTGAAAACGTGCCAATTCATGTCCTTTGTTGTGTTTGGGAAACTTGTGTGCTATTGAAGATAGAGGCTAGTTATTTTTCCATAAAAATAGGAAACAATAGACTAAAGAAACAAGAATAGTGAGATTACTTGAGTGAAATCAAAATGCAGGAGAAAGCTTTCTAGTTTACTTCCAATAAAAGGTCACCACATCATTCAAAGGGATTGTAGAAATTCACCTTTACCCAGTAGCGATCAGTCAATGGTTTACCACCATCTGCCTACATGGAAGATATTTAAATGACTTCAATATCATAGGCAACTTCTTAAATGTCTATATCAAACACTAGAAATGACAAGCTAAAATGCCAATATAACTGAGAAACTACACTGTACACTTAGTAGGGTCGCGATTGGAAAATATTTTCATATTATGCATATTTCTTCTATCGTTTCAAGCTATCCTTTAAGAGGGCAAGGATTACTGCATGCTTTGGATAATAATCCATTTTGTATCCGCTAACAAAAATCATGCGATGTAAAAGTGTATTGAAACAAAGAAGGTGAGTGTACAATATATTCTCCAAATTAACACACTAAGTATTAATGTTGAGCAGATATAGTGTCGAAACAGAAATATGCAGATGGCTAATTGACATGGCCAATATTAGACAACTAAATACCTTCCATAAACCTTTAATATTTCCTGGAGTTTTTTTGAGAGGAATAAACGTTTAATTTCTCAGAGTTGATAAGTTAACCTTTCGATTCAAAATTACACAGGATTAGCATGCTAGAAATCAAGTAAAACAAGCAATTTGAGTGAGAAAATGAAGTCCATACTAAGCAGCTCAAGAACAAAAGAGCCCGATGTGCACCTTTCCCACCAAAAGAAGTGGAACAAAGAAAGCAGGAAGTGCAGAAACCAAGCCGAGAATCAGATACTCCAATTCCGTGAATCTCTGTAACATTGTGTATCAGATGTCTGGCATGCATCTATTTTATGAACACTTGAACAGTATAATAAAATCTATTTAAGCAATGGATGCTAATAAGCTATCCCATGAAACATTTTTTATCTTACACACCACGGTAGCCCAAAGGAAAAGTTGCGCCATTTATCCAGAATCTGAACATTCGATTTAATGCGACTGTTCTTGCGCGTTTAGTAATACTGCAAACTAACTCTTTTATCATTTTCCTTTTGTTAGCAATCATAGCAGAAATTGGACGTCCAGCATGTAGTGACATGGGGTGTACAACAAAACGTGCAATCTTTGTAATTACTCTGATTAAGCGTTTTAACGACGATACGAGAACCACACCAAAAAGATGATCCTTTGAACGCAAAAATGGAGTGTTTTATGAAAAACATTTCTTTTCAAACAATTAAATGCAGAAGAAATCCAGAGAAAGCAAAGATACGATGATGCAGACCTCGTAAAGTTTGTAGGGGACGATGATGCCAAGACAGAGAGTTAACCAGAAGGGCGTGTAAAGCAAGAAGAACCATTCCCCCCAGCGTTTGCTCGGATTTAGAGCCAGCCAGGGGTTGCACCTCTCTTTCACCGAAACGGTGGACATCGCGGCTGCCCGTACGGGCCTGACTCGGCCGCCGGTGCCACCGGCATTGAAACCTGGATCGAGGGCGATGGACACCATTGAACAAAAAAGGTTAACAAAAATGCAAGACCTTATGCGATCCGCGAATAGTGTATTGACAAAAAAGAGTGGTTTGGTTTCGGTTGAAGTAGGGGACAGAGAGACTGCGTGGCGCGGAGGCCCCCCTCGCATTCCGTCCGCTGCGTCGCTCCTCAACTGGCCTTCCAGCATTGTTGGAGAGAGAGAGAGAGTGATGAATGCACGCAAGTGCTTGTGAGTGGAAGAAAGAAAAAAAAGAAAAAATTCAGAGGAAAAAATATGCTGGCTATGGGGTTCGAACCCATGTGCACTTGAGTGCAGAAGATCTTAAGTCTTCCCCCTTATTGTGTATTTTATGGTAGTGTGAAGCTAGATTTTTTATGTAAAGTATTAAATTTCAGGAGTTCATATTATTCTAACATTTGTTGCACTCCTTTGAACCTTGTAATTTAAATTAATATGCCAAGTTAGTTCATAAACCTTTGAAGTTATGTAAACAACAGAACTCATTTATAGTTTAGTAGTGCCTAAATGTTATAGTCAATAATGAGCTTCAAGTTCCATTGTCTTTTTTCCACGTGTCCTCGTTATTTCTTTTATCTTTTATAGTTATTTAAATGTATTATGTCTCTTTATTATTATTTTACATATATTATATCATAAAAAAGGGAAAAAAAGGTTCAGAAATATGAAGTTTATGTAATCCTAACTTTCTAGGTGGAGATTATATGAATGTAATATTTATGGGACATAATGTAAAAGAATATTTCCAATAGTAAGGACTAGATGTGAACTTTCAAGCTGAACAGCCCAGACAAGAGCCCATCAGTTGACAAAGCTGGTATTGGGCTTAGCGGGCCGTTGTTTTCTTCTCTCCCAAGTCACTCTAATGATCTAATCGTCTTGCTCGCTGATCGCTTCGGTTCCATAAAAATTCCCCTCGTTGCAAGCGAAATTTTATCAAACACTTTGCTGTGCACACCAAATTGGCGATGAAGCTCGACACGTCCCGCCTGGAATCCTTCCCCTCGTCGCTCCCCGGCGGAGGCTTCGGAGGCGAAGAAGCAGGACTCTTTGCCCCACCCTCATTCCAGCTCCCATCGTGCTCTGACGTGAGTCTCTCGTCGCTGTTTTTATTGGTAGCCCTAGATTTGAATGAAAAGGTTGATACTTTGTAATTTTTACATTGTGTCTTCTTTCGGTGCCATAACATTTGTGGGTGTCATTGTGTTCTTTATGTGTTTTATTCTTGTGGAGAAGCGATCACGCGCTAGAAAGATTTTTTTCTGGTTTAATTTCCCATGCGTGGTCTATATTGATCTAATCTTAGGCAGTCGTCATTATTGTCTTATTTTGTCGTCTTAGTTTGTTGAGTTTGCGAGGGAAGCAGTCGGTGATCAATGCATTAAAATCCTTGATTTAAATTGGAAGTTTGAAGTCTCTTCCGTACTTTCGATCCTTTTGGTTGTGCATGCGATCTAATCGTAGGGTGTATGTGCTGTTAAATTTTTTTGCTGTTTTAGTTTGATGGCTTTGTCAAGGAAGCGATCCAGATGGTAAAGCCGGCAAAGGGCACCACCACGCTCGCCTTTATATTCAAGGAGGGAGTTATGGTTGCTGCCGACTCCCGTGCCAGCATGGGTGGATACATATGTAAGCTTTCGTACTCTCTTTTCCTATTTTTTATGTTAAATTTCTTATTAAAAATATCATTTTTTTTTCTTTTACTAAAATGGTCTGCTTTTAATTTGTGCATCACTTTTCAGTTTGTCCATGCTTATTCTTATCTGTCTGATATCAGTTTCTTTTCATGTACATAAAGCTTCAGAAAAGTGCTCTCTAACTTAAAATTTATTATTTGAAAAAAAAAAGAACACCACAAATTGTGTGCTCTCTAACTTAAAATAGACGATCATATGAAATCAAACAGAAAAGTGATTCATCTCATTGATGGATGATTTACATTTGATTCCACATGAAAAATACAATGCCTATAAAAGAGTCCATTCATTTTTCATTTCAAAAATTTTATTTAGTCCTTTAAAGAAAAAGGAGTCCTGTAATTTTGATTATCGAGGAGATACTTAAGTCGATATAGCAGCCAAATTTGCTCTCAAAAATGATATAGCAGTCAAACTATTCCCATACTTCTCGAGGTAGATAAAATCTTAGCTCTAACAGGGAAGATATAAAGGTGATGGCTCCAAGGACGAGCGTTCTTGCCCTTGCTCCAAGAGCACTCTCATTCCAATTGGAACTTTACGAGATTACATAGCTCTTTCGCATATATACTGAGTGTTCCGGATGATTGGTCAAGACTTACTGACAATTACAATTTTTTTTAATGACTCCAAACCTCCAATAGGATAAACACGATGCTAAAATATAGTGTGTTGGTATTCTGTGCCAACAACTAAATTTTTTTTTCAAATCCTTATTTTCTAAAGCAGTGAGTATTACTTGGTCTGAACCACAAACCAGTTGGGCAAAGCGGATCGGCAATACTGACCATAGGTTTAATCTATTATGTCATTGGTTTGGATTTTTCTCCTATTCCATTCACACTTATACTGATGGTGTACATACCAAGCCTGATTGATTCTTAGGGCTTGTTTGTATTAGAGGTGCTTAACGGATCGGACGGGCTACTAATAGATTATGTCAATCGGGCGTTGACCGGATATCGGACGGACCCAGCTGACCCGTTATCTTATCGGACGGACATCGGGCTGCCCACTAAGTGTCTAGCCTTGTCCGCCCCATTAAAGTCTATCGGACCTTAACGGTCGGACCGACAATTAGATGAGTCGGGCTAGTCCATTAATGTTTTTAATTTTTTTTACAATGTCACGAAAATCATTTGTCCTATAATACGTAGTAAAAGGACATCATAATATATTATTCCTCAATTTATTATCATATGTTTACTCATTATGTTATCAAATATAAATAAGAGAGACAAAATATTTACGTAGTTCGACTTATAGCCTACGCCCACGACTGAAGGAGCTCGAAAATCCATTGTGCTAAAAATAAAATATTACATATTTAGTATCATATTAAGTAAAATAAAATTTACAACAATAAAATATTACTACCAAGAGGTAACTATGCATTATGCAACGCTTGTAAAAGATTCGTCTTCTTTATCTTCATTATTTTCATCATATATAAATTGATCTTGCATTCTTACCTTTGCATCAAGCATAAATAACATTATAGAAGATTAAAAATTATATCATTATATAAAACATATGATCATATCATTATAAAAGAATAAAAATTAGTATCATGCATTTTGCATAATCAATTAACATTAGCTAAAAGAGGGAGAGTAGATCAAATAATCTGGAGTCCGATTAAAAGAGGGAGAGGGAGGCCAAGGCGGACACTTGGCGAACTAATAGAGCAAGATCTATTGGTGAATAATATACCGAAATGTTTGGTTACTAATAGAGCGGAATGGCGTCGTATGATCCATGTGGCCGACCCCACCTAGTGGGATAAGGCTTTGTTGTTGTTGTTGTTGTGATTAACATTAGCTAAATAACATAATGGCATCACATGAATTAATATAAAATAAATTTGTACAAATAATATTTATATTATCTTAATAAGTTTAATCTATTAACGGTTAACAGACGGCTTATAAATTATTGGACGGATATTGGACGAATATCAGACTATCAGTATCGGGCAAACGGATGAATAACCTTGTCAAGCCTGATATAGGCCCAAGCCCATTAAGAAATCGGACAGCCCCGGGCCTGAACTTGGACGGACTAACAGATATATTATCGGGTTGGGCGGTAGACGGACCGAGCTGCCCGATCCAATAAACACCTTTAGTTTTTATTGAGAGTTTTGGAGGGGTGGGATGGAATGAAATTATTTACACCATGTTTGGATAACCTTTTTGTAGGGGTGGGGTGGTGGTCTTCTAAGTCCTTCAAACATCACATTTTTTATTCCACCAAATTAGTGGAATGAGAATAAATTAATAATTTTAGACCAAATTAACCCTCCCCCTTCTCTATCCGGTGAATCCGACCCACGTTATGACCTGACCTGACCCTTGGTTGGGTATGATTGGAAAGTTTCCAACCCGACTTGATCCGATCTGATGACTCGAGTTTTATTTTTTATTTTAAATTATTAATTTAAGTTTTTTATATCATTTAAAAGTTTAAAATATACAAAAAATATTTTAATACAGAAAAATAAATATTTGAAATACTATTTTTGTAATTTAAAAATAAATATATGTATTTTTTTGTTTTGAAAACGTAAAATAAAAAGAAAAAAGAAAATTGGTGGTCTCAACCACCCGATCTGATTGAGCCGGGTTGGGTCGTGTCTGACCGGTTTGTGTCACATGTTGGGTCCAAGCCGACCCTTGGACACACCTATATATAATGAAGGGTAAAAACAATTTTTATATAAATAAAATTTTCATTTTCAAACCCACCATTGATAAGATACCACTTTGTATTAGTTAGTGGCTGGTTAATTAAGTAGTGGGTAGTTAGAAGTTGTATGAGTTAGTGGCTGGTTAAGACAGTAGTGGGTAGTTAGTTATATTTGTATTTGCATGTTATAAATACAGTCATGGGTTTTAGATTTAGGAAAGTCTTGGAAATGTGTTTACCAATTAGGTAATTGGAGTTTAGTCCACTCCACACGGACTTATGGAGATCGAATTGGCAAGTTATTATTAGTAGTTGTGTTTAAGATTCTTGCACTTTTACTACTAATAATAGTTATCTTATTTTTATTTTCAGTCATATAAGTAGGTTAACTATTATTAGTAGTAAAAGTGCAAGAATCTTAAACACAACTACTACTAATAACTTGTCAATTCGAGATGACAAATCTCGATAAGTCCGTATGGAGTGGACTAAACTCCAATTACCTAATTGGCAAACACATTTCCAAAAGGCTTTCCTAAATCTAAAACCATGCATGTATTTATAACATGCAAATACAAATATAACCAAATACCCTCTCAAATAAATAAATAACTACCCACTACTGTCTTAACCAGCCACTAACTCATACAACTTCTAACTACCCACTACTTAATTAACCAGCCACTAACTAATACAAAGTGGTATCTTATCAACCATCTTCCACAATTTATTATCCAAACATAGAATTTCTGATGACACCATACCACCCCATCTCTCACCACACAACTCCACCCCATCCTTCCATTATTTAATTGTCAAACAAGCCCTTAGAGTTTTCTCCCTATTTTAGTTCTGATATATCTTTATGGCGACTTGTAACAGTGCACTCAATCAGAAGCTGCCTGTAAGACTTTCTTGGCCTTTATTTTTATGGTAGAGACAAGTTACTAGGAGACTGTTTACTTGCTAGTCGATTGATCCAATCACCTTCACTAAGGGCAAGTACGTAAATTTGCAAGTCATTGGCTTTCTGGATCCAAATGTGATGCGTAAGAATGATGCCCATACTGTGGGGTTGTTATCATATTCCTTCCCTTTGTGTAGCAAAGACATAATGCTCAAAGGGGGGAAGATGAATAATACTGGAAGTGTTATGGTGATTTTTTTATTGGCGCATTGCCCAACCATTATTGATTTCCATATTAATATATTGGATCATGTGACCTTGAGCCAATTGAGCTAGTGTTGTTTTGTAGGTTGAGTTGTTGAATATCACCTCTCCCTGGTGGGAACCGCAAGAAGTGATAGTATGAATCATATGAATAAACCTAGTATTCACCGTCCATGTAGGGCTAAAAGACTTATACAAAAGGGAAGTAGCTTTTCTTTTCTCTTCACCCATACAACATTGTATATAACTGACCATGGGCTGTGGTGCATTAAGTCAATCACACCAATAATGCATATCCTAACAACCAAACTCCCTTCAATCCCTATCTTGCATATGCCAGCATTACAACTATCATCCTTGAAGCAGCATGACTGCATATCTCATAAATCCAATCTCATTGTTCCTTTGTGTACCAAATGAAGGTAATGGTCCTTAAAAAAATACATGTAATGGTATCATGATGTTGTTGAATCAGAAGTGCATGAGCACCACCTCATCACAATCTTCATTTCTGGCGGGCAGCTCTTTCTCTAGGTGTTAACTGCCTCATTCTCCATTTCCCCTCATCTTTCTTGTGTTAACAGATAGAGAAATGTGTTTACTGTTTGCTGAACAGTTTGATGTGTTCTGTCTTAATCTGGTTGCACTGATCTGTGGCCACGAAGAAGAGCTTATGCAAAGTTTTAGATTTATTGGACAGATACGACAATTAGCCACCAATACGAAGTTTCTTTTTTATGGTCCACTAAGGTAATATAGTCATTTTTCAATTTTATGTAAATTTAGTGAACTTTAATTTTGTTCATATGGCTTACTAGGACTTCTTACTGTTAAAGCCAGCCATGTGGCATGACTTTCTCAAGTAACATATGTTTCTGTTGTATATCACGTCTCAAGTTGACTACCTATATATATAATATTAACTATCCATCGTAACATTTTGAATGTTTACCAGTATCTTTATGAATAGGTGATCAATTCATTATACAGCTGTTTTGATTTTCACACACATTCGGCTATTTGAAAATAATGTGTCCCTAATTACTACTCTAAGTTCTTGTGCTTCTCTCCTTTCCAACCAGCTTCCCAGAGTGTGAAGAAAATCATTGAAATTAATCCATATATGCTTGGCACAATGGCTGGTGGAGCTGCTGATTGCCAATTTTGGCACAGAAATCTGGGCTTGAAGGTTAATTGTGCATATGTTATAGTATCACTTCTTCTCTTCGTTTTGTAACTTTGATGTCAGACCTAGTTTTAGGAAGTCTTCATTGGTTGGAAACTTGTTCTTGTATAGTGCCGAATCCATGAACTTGCAAACAAGAGAAGAATCTCGGTGACTGGTGCTTCGAAACTTTTGGCAAATATCCTGTACTCATATCGTGGAATGGGCCTGTCAATTGGAACCATGATTGCTGGATGGGATGAGACGGTACATTAGATTTACTACTGTTGTAGGTTGTGTAGATACTTTTTTCCCTTTTCGCTGAAATGCATCTGTCCACTATGTATCATTTTAGGGCCCCGGTTTGTATTATGTTGATAGTGAAGGAGGAAGGCTCAAGGGAACACGTTTCTCTGTTGGATCTGGAAGTCCATATGCTTATGGTGTTCTTGATAATGGGTAATGCATGTTTATGCTAATCTGCCACATTATGGTTTTTCAATAATTTGATTCCTTCTTCTCAAAAAAATAATTTGATTCCTCCCTTGGGAGTTGGGGGACTGATTTTCTAGGGACGTAATTATTTGTACTTTGTCTTTCCTTTATTAGGCCTATCTTGTATCTCAAAACTAGTTGATTTATTCGTCTGTTATGTCAGATACCGATACGACATGTCAATTGAAGAAGCTGCAGAACTCGCACGCCGAGCTATTTATCATGCAACGTTTCGTGATGGAGCTAGTGGTGGTGTTGCAAGTGGTATGACTATATTGTCTCTGGATCAATATATTAGTATCTATTTTCCTGTGGTCAAATATTATGTTGATAATATGGATTATTATGTGGTGATTTCTTCTTTTGGTACCTTGCTGATATTGTCAATAAATCAATTTTGTGTTTAACTGTATCATTTTTTCTGCGATGTTGTGATTCAAGGGCATAAATTTATTCTATGCCTTTGGCTTTAACACATGCCCTTTATCACTTCAAAATTTAAATAGTTTCGAAAATGCAGAACATGACTATGCAAAATGCTAAGCAGTTGATGCATTGTTCATCTTGTGCTGCGCCGAGTGCTCTAAAGAGTACTTTGTACTAGAATTTTTTTTAGAGAGATGTCCACGTGGCCTGTCTATTGGTGTCAATTCTTTTTCTATAACTCATGGTAGAATTTTCATGATATGAAGATGTTAAAACGAGTTTATTTTCTCCAGTTTATTATGTTGGACCAACTGGATGGAAGAAGCTTTCTGGTGATGACGTTGGCCAATTGCACTACAAGTATTATCCTGTGGTCGCAGCCCCTGTTGAGCAGGAAATGGCTGATGCTCCAGCAGCTTGATTTCCATCTATTGTGATTTCTCAGGGAGGAAGAGTATCCAGTGCATCAATGATAGTGATTTGTACCTTAAAAGAAAAAAAAAACAAGCAAAAGAGTTGTGATTTTTTTTTAAACTCGGTAGACATCCTTTTGTTCAGTCCAAGAAAAAAAAAAGGTTGAGAATTGTTCCTAGATGAGGTAGTATTTATTTAAGTTTCCTTATTCAATGCAGTTGAATGCCCTGTGAGAGAGGGCATCTTGAATATGGAGGTTGGTTGTGCACTTAACTCCTTACATTTATTCAAGTACATGCTACGAATTATTTCCTCTTTTATCTGTCCATTAATGGTTGCCACCATTTCCATTGCCTGCAAATAAGGTCTGTCTGTTGAATTCATATCTCACACTAAAAGGACATCGCTAACGACAGAAATGACCTTCATTTGCTTCACTGGTCATTTGCTTCACTGGACAAAAAATAAGGGGCGCATACCTTTCAAGTCATGTGGTGCCAGTAAAAGAAAATATACCATTCGTTGATAAAATTTTCTACAACCCAGATGCATATATGATGAATAGTTATGAACATGGAACAATATATTCAAATTTCCAACTTCGCACAAACCCCACTTAAGAGATAAGACAGAAAACTTAATGATAACAAACACTGAGCATTCAGAAATATTCTTCAGCACGTAACTGAGATGTGGCTTCGAACAGAATCAAAGGAAACCTTATGATTACGTGCACATTGAACTGAGTGGCAAATGAGTGCTAGTTTTATGTCAGCAATCATAGTTAGTTCCAGTGAGACTAATATTACTTAAACAGCTCACTTATCATAATTAAACTAAATAAAATAGCAAGCAGCCATAAGCACCATGATTTCATCTCCAAAAGACCAGGTAATAAAAAAAGCAGGTAAAAAGAAATAAATTTGCTTGGACTAGCATGCATGCATAAGATAACATCTAAATCAATAAATGTTAGAGTTAGTTTAGAACATATGCAAATGTAAATGAATTTGCTCGCTCGCATATGACAAAAATAGTCATTTGTTCGGTTGTTCCCCTCTTCCAGATTAATTCTGAAGATGAATGTATAAATGAGCATGAAAAAACTACACCCCCACCAGATCAGGCTCTCTTAAATTGCCTTCAACTCATCATTTCCCCACTGCTCCATCTCCCCACTCTCGCTGTCCATACAATCATACATACACCTTCACCCCCATTTGCTTTCCTTCTACTCTCTCTTTCGTTGCATGCAAGTGTATGACAAGATAATACGAATATCCCTAGTCTTCTTTCTCTCTCCTCTCTAAGTGGACCCTCCTAATCATATCGCTCTCTCTCTCACTCACTCGAAGTGTCCAACTAACGACACCAACAGCCACCATCACTGGTTCACTGCGCATTTCCCTCCACCTTCAAACTATATGGATGTGTAACATTTAATCACCATCTCTCTCTCTCAGCTCGCCGCACATTTGGACATATTTTCTATGATATCCCGTCCATCAATTCAAGTCGAAGAACCTGTATCTGACATACATACAAATATTTCATTCTTACATCGCCCCACATCTCAAATAGTAAGAGCATCATGCAATAAACACCACTCACTCTCTCTCTCTCTCTCTCTCTCTCTCTCTCTCTCTCTCTCTCATGTGGTAACGCTTGTAGCAGCGCAGGCACATTTGTCTGCTTCATCAGTGCAATAATTCGAAGCACAAATAAATGTTATCGTCAGCAACATCATCGCACGAACGCTAATAGCGACCATGAGTAGGCTCTACTACTCTCCTCCTCCCTCCTGCCACCCCATCAATTTACTTCAACTGCTGCTACGATTCTCTGCCGCACTTCTATTCGCGGCGTCTGTCTCCCATGCGCTCTCGCCGGACGGCCTCTCGCTGCTGGCCCTCAAGGCCGCCGTCTCCGAGGACCCCTCGTCGTCCCTCGCTGAGTGGAACGAGGACGACGACGACCCGTGCATGTGGCCCGGCATCTCCTGCGCCAACGTCACGGGTTACGCGTTCCCCCGGGTCGTCGGAATCGCTATGCCTGGTAAGAACCTCTCCGGCTACATCCCCTCGGAGCTGGGCGGTCTTCTCTTCCTCCGCCGACTGAACCTCCACGGCAACCGCCTCTCCGGTGCGGTGCCGCTGGCCCTCTTCAACGCCTCCTCCCTCCACTCCATCTTCCTCTACGACAACCGCCTCTCCGGACCGTTTCCGGCAGCCGCTTGCGACCTGCCAAGGTTGCAGAACCTCGACCTCTCACGGAATTCCCTCTCCGGCGTCCTCCCATTGGAGCTACGAGGATGTCGGCAGCTCCAGCGGCTTGTCCTCTCCCAAAACCGCTTCTCTGGCCAGATTCCGTCCGGGATATGGTCGGAGATGGGGAGTCTTGTCCAGCTCGATCTTTCGTCAAACGAGTTCAACGGGTCCATTCCGCCGGACCTCGGCAAGCTCCGCTCTCTGGCTGGCACCCTGAACCTGTCGCGTAATGGATTCTCCGGAAACATACCCAGCGAGCTTGGAAGCCTGCCGCCGACGGTGAGCATCGATCTCCGATATAACAACCTATCTGGCGAGATCCCTACGACCGGATCCCTGGCGAACCAAGGACCCACGTCGTTCCTCGACAACCCAGGGTTGTGCGGCTCCCCGTTGCAGATCCTCTGCGAAGAGCGAGATGCGGGAGCCTCTCCGACGAGGAGTCCGGCGGGTTCCCAGGGCGGGGTGGGGAGACAGCCTGCGGCTGGGGCGTCTCTACCGGAAGCAGGGAGGGGAAGGCTGAGGACGGGGCTGGTGGTGCTCGTCTCATTGGCGGACGCGGCGGGGGTGGCAGTGGTGGGTCTGGTGCTCGTTTACGCTTACTGGAAGATGAAGGATCAGGAGGAGTGCTGCGCGAAGCTGCGCGATCGTCGACAGCCCCGGTGGTGCCGATGCGGTGGTGGAGGGGATTCGTGCGAGTATACGACGTCGACGTCGGAGGACGACGAGGAGAGGAGCAGTGTCCCCGGCGGTGGAGGAGGTGGCGAAGGAGAGTTGGTGGCGATGGACAAGGGCTTCGTGGTGCAGCTGGAGGAGCTGCTGAGGGCGTCGGCGTACGTGCTGGGAAAGGGGGGCAGCGGGATAGTGTACAAGGTGGTGGTAGGGAATGAGATGGCGGTGGCGGTGAGGAGGGTCGGGGACGGCGTGGCCTGCGGCGGCGCGCACCAGAGGTGTTTGAAGGAATTCGCCGGCGAGGCGAGGGCGATGGGGCGCGTGCGCCACCCCAACGTGGTGCGCGTGCGGGCGTACTACTGGGCGCACGACGAGCGGCTGCTCATCTCCGATTTCGTACCCAACGGCAACCTTGTCACCGCTCTACGAGGTAAAAAAACTGTAACTAATTCCGTCACTTGTGAGTACTTTAAATTATTTTCTTGGCATATAAGGTTTAAGTATACGACATAAAAAAATTAAACTAAAATTATAAATACTTTTAATTTAACATGATCATCAAATCAAACTTTGATTGAACGAAAGTTATTTTCAAGTTTTACTTGGCATATTTAGTTATTTACAACCTCGTTGATAATTGTTATGCTCTCTGATTGTTTATTTTTATGCGCCAAACAAGAATTTTTTTTATAAATCATGATATTTAAAAATAATAACTTTTGACTCAGAATAATAGTGATAAAATTATGTAGCAAATGTAAACCCATTTTCCTGTCCTCAAATTGCAACTTTGACCTCCCCTTGATTCTTGTTCTAACTTTTAGATTTTGTTTGGCTCCCAGAACTTGGTTCAGAATTTGCCTACAACAACAACAACAACAAAGCCTTATCCCACTAGGTGGGGTCGGCTACATGGATCATACGACGTCAATTCGTTGATCCATGTTCATAAGATTCGACATGATTTTATGTTGGCTGTCGGGGCCTAACACAACCCTCCTCCTTTTCAGAATTTGCCTAACTTCTGAAAATTTTTGTCAAATGGTCAATGTTTACATGACAAATGTTCTCTATTTTGAAGAACGAAAAGTTCTCGCCGGAAGCAAGAACTTAACGGCTGTGTTTGGCACGGGAACATTGAGAGAACTTTTGTTCTCGAGAACTAATTGATGTGATAAAAAAGTTTGGGTTAGTGTTTGGATGAAAAAGTGTAACGATGAGAATTTAAAAAGTTGATGTGATTGATAAGTTTTAGTGGGTGTTTGGATAAAAAGTAAGAATTAATAATATAATTTATTATTTTATGAGGTATAAAATTATAGTAAATAAGAATATATTATTAATATTATAATGTACGTAAATTGTTATATTATTAATATTATTTTTATTTATTCATATTAAATATTTTAAATATTATTAATATTACAATTTACGTATATTTTAAGATCCAAATATAATATATTTTTTAAAAAATAATTGAATAGTTTAATTAATAAAATATTTATTAATTATTAGAACTATTTATTTTATAGTTTTTAACTAATAACATTTAATAAATTATTTTATAAAATCCCTAATAATGTATTAATATGTTATAAATTATATATACATACATTACAAAATAATTTAAAAAATAGATGAAATAAAAAAAAAGTCAAAGATTGCGGCGTTGAAAAAAAAACAAATGTTCGGCAAGAACTTTCCGCGAGAACATTTGGTGAAATATTCCCGCGGATGGTCACGTGTTTTTGTTCCCATCACGTATTGTGTTTGGGAATATTTCACGATGTTCTCGCGAAATGTTCCCATCCAAACACAGCCAACGCGAACTTTTATAATTTTTTTGTTGTTTTTTGGCATCTTTTTTTTGCTTTTTTTTGTTTTAGATTCTTTATTATATTTTAATTACCAAAATATTACTAATTAATAATTAATGCTAATATTATTAAGTAAACTATTTTTATATTAACTTAAATAATAAAAAAATTGTAATATTTTATTTATTAATATATTATCATTTTGCTTATAAAATAAATTTTTAACTTAATATAATATTTTTTGTAAATTATAATATTAATAATATATGAAAATAATAAATAATATTATTATTTTTTTATAAATTATAATATAAATATAAATGTTTTTTGTAAATCTTATAATATAAATATAAATGTTTTTTGTAAATTATAAATTACAATATATATATAAATATTTTCATAAATTATTATTTTAACTAAATAAAAATATAATATTTTAATTTACTATATTTTTAAATTTCATAAAATAATATGTTATATTCTTAGTTATTATTTTTCATCCAAACACCTATTAAAACTTATCTATCAAATTAACTTTTCAAATTTCCATCATTATATTTTTAATCCAAACATCAAATCTAAACTTTTCTATCAAATTGATTTAGTTCTTAAGAACTAACGAGGAGTTCTCATGTCAAACAAAGTCCTAAGCGGTGAAGTATTTTGTATCATTATAATAGAAATCGTAGGGTTATGTGAAAAGAAAATAACAGGGTAAATTCAAATTAAGTCACCAAGATGTGGGGGAAAATTGAGTAATGATATAATAATTCACAAGCAAAAGTCTACATATCAAATGCAACAAAGTTTTACCCTGTCCGAGAATCTTGAGGAACAGAATAGTAAGCAAAATTATCTTGGCAGTTTGACGCGGCACGGCCATGTGCACCACCGGCTGCCTCGTCCCTTGCATGCAGGACCATGTTGTCGTGTCATGGTCGTCTTGTAAGTTTATAAGCAACGTAGTAAGTCTTTGAGTCAATAATTCCGGGTCGCATTAATTATGACACTGCTGATAAATATGATATTATGAGTTGTAAGGTCGATAAAATCACTTGTTCACATACATAATTGTGCCAAGCAGAAGATACATAATTGTGCCAAGCAGAAGATACATAATTGTGCCAAGCAGAAGGTGTTGCGGGTTCCTGCATGCCTGGCGATACGATGAGTAATGTCATGAATGGGATCCAAATTCCAAAGTGTAGTACCCAGCGACCCGTCCCAAACGCCAAGCGTGCCCCCTCATTGTGACACTACTTTTTGTTAGTTTGCGTCTCCGGTACCATGTCATGTTTTACGGGGGGACGTATTTTGGACATTTCTGCCAACAAAATTCTGCACCAAAATTGGCACGCACCCAACCATGCGGCCAGCGACTCCTGCCCGCCACCCACACACCGCCAAAAAAAGTCAAGTAGATGTTAGGGCTCACGTACAGTTCAATGTGTCCTTGAACAACGACTTAAGTAACGAATAAAAAAATGTATGAACGTATAAAAAAGGAAATATCGACAGTAAACGAGGTTGTTATCAAGGAAAATTGCACCACAAAATAAGAGTCGTCCCAATAAAACTCAAACATAAAGGTCCATTATCATTCTTATTTTTATTTTTTATTTTATTTTTACAATTTTGAATACAAAGTACAATAATTTAAGGCACATTAAAAAATAAAATATTAAAAAAATACCATACCCATGGCTTAGACCTAAAGGAAATGCCAAATTTAATTTATTAGTTTATTGGGTTCAATTATGAATTTTAGCTGAGTTAATAATTTATTTTTTAAAAAAATTATACTAAACTGATGCTATGGTTTAAATGTACGTTTGTATAATAAACAAATATTAATTAATATATTGATCTTTTGAGTTAATAGAATAAGTCATTTTATAAATAGGTCAAGACTACGTAAATAAATAATCTTACTTATGCTATTGAAATAAGTTAGCTTTTGCTTAATTTGAGTAATTTTTTTAACCAAATTCAACTTGAAATCTTAATATTAAATTTATAATCGAAATATACTTTTTTTATAAATATGTAGAAATTTTTATGTCAATTGAGTAAATTTGTTGGTAATTTCATTTAGTAATTTTATAATTCTATATGAAAGTAATATAGATCTTAGATAATTCTAATTATTTAGATTTTGGAAACTAAATTTAATTTAAATGTATTTTTAAATTGCTTTGTTACGCCCCTGGATCATGGTGACGTAGGTAAATGGAATTTTTATTGCTAGCAAGTGAAGGCATGCATGCGTGGCCCTGAGCACGTCGGCATGCATGCAACTAAATCCACCCGTTCGTCTAGCTGGTTGAAGCCAAATGGCTTGTCATCCTTGCTAAAATCTTATTCCTCTTCCTTTCAGGGCGGCCCGGGCAGCCGAGCCTCCACTGGTCACTCCGGCTACGCATCGCCAAGGGCGCCGCGCGCGGCCTCGCCCACCTCCACGACTGCAGGTTCGTACACGGCGCCGTCAAGCCCTCCAACGTCCTCCTCGACGCCGACTACAACCCCCTCCTCTCCGACTTCAACCTCCACCGCCTCCTCTCCATCACCTCCCCCGCCGCCGCCGCCTCCTCCTCATCGTCGTCCCACTACGCCGCCGGCTTCACGGGCTCCCTCGGCCTCCCTTCCGCCAAGCCCGCTCTCAGTGCCAACCCCTACCGCTCCCCGGAGCTCCGCGCTGCCGTCGCCGCCGCCCGGCCGACGCAGAAGTCCGACGTGTACTCCCTCGGGCTCGTGCTGCTGGAGATGCTGACGGGAAAGGCGCCGGAGACGTCGGCGCCCTCGCCGTCTTCTTCTTTGTCGACGTCATCCGCTGCGCCGGCGCCGGAGCTAGTACCGGAGCTGGTGAGGTGGGTGAGGAAGGCGTTCGAGGAGGCGCGCCCGCTGTCGGATCTCGTGGACCCGGCGCTCATCCACGCCCGGAAGGAGGTGGTGGCGGTGTTCCACGTCGCGCTCTCGTGCACCGTGACGGATCCAGAGACGAGGCCAAGGATGAAGATCGTGTCGGAGAATCTTGACAAGATTGGGCCATGAAGACGCAGGCTAAAAATATTCCATCACATTACTCTTTGAAATGTTCATTTGTAACATTATCCGTACGTTAAATTTAAAATTATGTTGTCAATCAGTCATTAATGAACTTTACTAATAGGTTGAGATACTTATTAGTCCTTGTGCTCATGCGCTTGCCAAGTCTTAGTACCCTGATGTCATGTTAATTTCATTTTCATACATATATTCATTCAATAATGGCCACATATTATGCTTCACGTACTATTTTAATACAATGATTCATTTTAATTTTACGACTTAGCATGCATTTCGAAATTTAGTGAGTCAATCAATAACATAATAATCATATCAATAACAATAATAAACATGACATGGAATAGCACAATATCAACTAACAATCAATAAAAATTTCCAAACAACAACTTTCGATCGACGGATCGCAAGATTGAATGAGATAGTGGTGAGCGGCCGCTGTTTCATCCATTGAATCGGTTGACTGCTTTCAGTCGACCAATTTTACACTGTCAGTCAGTCCGCTGCCTCAACCGATTTAAACAATGGGTACAAAGACACAAATTAAACATGAGAAAACAAAAAAAAAATAGAAACGATCGGTGCTGATTAAAGTTATATTAATATATGACACAAGAGTTTTTTTTTCTCCTCCGTTTTAATTTCCACATGCAATTGAATTGTTGATTGATATTTGTTGAAATGGAGTTTGTACGGAACTCACCAGCTAGGAGGAGTGCGTGCGTCTCGTATAGGATTTTAGTGCATATAATTTATACTTCATCATAGAGTTTCCGGTACCTAGTGTTCTGTTCTGTTTCACGAAATAATTTTAATGAGTTCCCAAAGGATGGATTCTGAATCACTATTTCAAACATTGTATGAACCATCAGATCCTGAACTTGTGATCTTTGGGCTTCTAAGTCTGAACTTTTCAGTTTATTTTTTCAGAAAAAAGGGGGAAAAGAAACAGAGGATATCTACAAGTGACAGCTCGTAGGAACTGGAAAATTTTGAGGCCACATCTAACTGATGCAACAAACAAATATTGGGATGCTACTGATGGAGTGGTGTTTCTTGAGTTTGTAGAACACAACATTAGTATGATGTTTAATTCCATAATTTTAAGCAAATTGACACATGAAAGAATTAACTTGGTAAAAGGAAAAAAAGGACGAAAAAGCATTCTGCACCATGAATGAATAATTCAGGAATTCATAACACTTCACTTAAGATTCTCAAAATGAAAACAGAAGCACAAAATGAAAAGCAGACAAGTGCTCGTCATTATTGTTCCGGTACTCTCAAATAATTATGATCAGAAATAACAAAGAAGACCTGGATGACTATCTGACTTGTCAGTACCCTCTTCCTGTCAAAGCATGGAATACGTCCTTATATACATGCATTAAACATGGCTTCTATTCCATCAGTTCCGTTCTTTCCTGTTCGGGCATGTGCAGTTATCCCGTTCTTGGCTCAAAATCTACAAAGTCCATTACAGAACATTATATGCAGTAGATGAACTACGGACAGGGATGCTTGATTCATCCTCTCTGAAAGATTGAGCTATGATGATGCAAAATTTTCGAAGTGTAAAGAACATACACTTCCCACTGACAAAAGAGAACATACTCTAAAATGAATGCAAATGAAATGTTATGAAAAAAAAAAGAAGATTTGAAAGTATTTGCTAAGTTCTACATGTGAAAATCTAATCTGCTATCAATTTTCTTAAAACTTAAACTGTTAGAAATAACACCTCTAATTTTATAATCTTAATATTAGATATGCCCTTTTATATAAAAGAGATCATCTTTAGGATGTTATCATTTGAATAAGACTTGCAATTAATTAAAAACCGCAATATTTATGGATCCTAAGTAATAAACCTTTTGTATAAAAGAGATTTTCTAGAAAGCCAAGAATAATGTGATCAGATTTTTCAATTTTGCAAACAGGGAAAAGGTACAAATGAATTCTAAATTGCTCGACAAACTTTGGAGGAACTTCTCTTTGCATGTCAGGGAGAACAATGCATATTTCTATTTCTTAAATTGGTGTTGATCAGGTGAAGGAACACTTCATGTGAGGATATAAATGCCACAAACAAAACATGTAAACTAGTGCAGATGATTTATGTTGCTGCTCCTGCAAACAGAACTTGCATTTTATTACTGACCAGTGAGAATGTAAGATAGAAACTAATACTCGGTAAAGAACTGGCTTCATTGACTATGCTTTTTGGAATTAAAGTGTTGTAATATATAATGTATACGAACTTTTAAACTAGTTACTCTTTTCTCACGAAATGACATCTTAACACATACCTGAAGCTGACTCTGTAATCCTTTAATGTGCTGAAGTGCCAAATCCAGCATGTCTGCTGTATTCGTTTGCTGAAACATATTGACAGAGAAATGATCAATTATTCCTTATAAAAGTAGGGTGTACCAATCTGATCAACTCCCTCAGGCAGCAAAACTTTTTGTTAAGTAATTGCCTTTCAATTGTATTCCTATATCTTATCAAGTTGCACAGAATGTTTGATGTTGATGACATCAAATTGGGCATAAATGGCTACAGCAATACCAGACACCAGACACCTTGAAAGGTCATATATGATGACAAAGGACAGGTAAGGAACACCAAGATATTCAATAAAAAGTAACAAACCATTTTAAATACTAAAATTTCATTCATATGATACAGGCAAATCGCACTTTCATAGTCAAATACCTTGTCCATATTTGGTACAAGCTCCTGCAGCCTCCGCAGCTTCTCACTAATTTTAGTTCTCCTTTCCTAGAAATTTAAAATGTTAAGTATAATTCAGATTGGAATATTATTCATGCTGCACAAAATCACCAACAGGCATGCAAAGCATAGTCGAATATGTTATCTCTACTGCGAATGGAACTTGGTTACATAAAGGAATATTGAAGCATAGATCAAATAGCATTTTCTTGATTCATAGAGCATGCTATACTAACCCTTTCGGCAATGCTCCTGGGGTGCGTAGCACATCCACGCTTTGCCCGTACTTTAAATTGGACTTGGTCATGCTGCATTTGCAAGTACTTCTCTACCGTACTCATATCTAATGATGATTTTGCAAATCCATACTGAAAATTGATTGCAACAGTGCAAAGATTTAAGATAAATAACTGTCATTCTCATCTCCAATTCTAAGGAATTAAATGAAATGATTTCTATTTATCATAATAGCACACGCATGGAAAGGAATCCACTTCACCACAGAAATTAAGCTTGGTGGGAATAGATGGATAATCAGATATGATGTGCGTATTAATGTACTGACCAGAAGAAAAAAATACTACTTAAGGATCACAATACTAAGATGCATATTAGTCCTATTTTGGTTTTAAAACTTCTATGTATTCAAAAGAAGATGAAACTGAACAAGATTCTTCCTGAACAAAGGTATTCCAATTCCAATAAGGACAAGGAATTTTGAATAATAATCTCAAATTCTCAATTTTGTTCTTGTTAAGAGTTAACTGACTACATGCCTAAGATTTTTGATAATCTGATCTTTCCCACCTAAACTTTTATCATGGCATAAAAGCAAAAAGTCCTGGCTCTAACATTAGGTTTCAACTGAAACAATTTTCTCCGTTTAAATTAAAAGTTTTCTCTGTAAAATTGGATCTAAATTTCTAACGGGGACAGAAATTTTTATCAAAATTCATATCTCCTCCTGGTCATGCTTTTACCATATGCTAGTATCATTAGACCAAGATTTAACCTACCTCTGGCTCAAGATTGCTTATTGTTATGATGTCCCCATTGGCATCTTTTGCGCGTTTGCTTGAAGATGAAGAGAACATGATTGAATTGTTTTCATCCCAAGAACCAATGGAGAAGTTGCCTGAAACATAGGGCCGACCCACATTTCCGGAATTCCCGTCAGAGTGATTTCTGTGACCTACACTCTCACCAATGTCTGGAATGCTGAACCCTGATATCTGAGAAAGGTTGCTGCGATTGGGGAAGCTCAGTTGGGACTTCAGCCTTCCATTTGCCATTGAATTGGTAGCATCTGTTCCTGCTTGGGGGTAACTTCCACTGTCCCTCATACCTGAAAAACCTGAAACTAGGAGAAGACTGATGAGTTTTAGGACATTATTAGTCATGTATCAAGAAATAGGATGGCTACATCTGTTACTTGGATGAAATCTGTGATCTTGTTCATGTGGCCAAGTTGGTATATTGTATTAGCAGAAAATTCGTTTTTAAAGAGTAACTAAGCTTCAATATACCTCTACTTTGTGGGCAACAAATGTAACTTTCCTCATAACAATTCACAGGGGGAAGAAAGGAAATGCATTTGCCAACCACTACATGCAGAATATTGAATAAAATAACCTGTTCATGATGAACTGAAATATCAGCTTTGTAATCGGCAATAGCCTTTAAAGTATTCTCCTTGCTTGACATCTATCTTAAGCATATACTATCTTTCCTTCTTATGCAGGGAATAAATCAGCATACATATGCTCTACATACAAGGATGATACCTCATCATACTGAGTTTATATAGTGATTTCAAAAATAAAAGGGGAGACAAAACATCAACAATCGTTTAGATTTCAAAGACCCCGTCCATAAGTTCCACCCATATTGATATCTCCTTATAAGTAGATTTGATATCTCCTTATCAACCATATTACAATATTACCAAATGCTGAGATTTTTTCAAACTAACTTATAAGTTTGAACATTAAATTTTTGACAAGTTTTAAAGTATCTTTTGTTTTTCAACCTGGAGGATGCCACACGTGTGAATGGTTGAAGAGAAAAGTGACCGAAAAAATTCTAAAAGAATAAAAGTTGAATGTCCTGAACATTAAATTCCAAAGCTGGGCGGCAAAATATTAATTCCACAAAATTTAGATAACTTGAAAATTTTATGAAAAGTTTGGATGATTCAACAACTCATGACACTTTAAATCATCTATTTCATGTTTAAGCATTATACAGACCCAAATCGGTAATCTATGATTTGAGATTGAATTACATCTCTGTTATTCTTATCTTATGAATTTTGTTGTAAATGATTAATTCAAAGGGTTATTTTCATAAAACACCCCTAAACTATTACGATTTTTCACATCTAACTACAAAGTACAAACTTATTTTTTTTTATTCCTAAACTATCGCGATTTTTCCAATTTGATCCTTCCGTCGATTTCTGCCAACTTTTTTATTATTTTCAATTTTTTCAATTTATGAAAAGTCAAAAATACCCCTCGGATTCGCAGAGGTCGAAACAAAAACATAAAGTCAAAGGGAGGGTATTTTCGACTTTTCATAAATGAAAAAATTCAAAGATAATGAAAAAGTTGATAGAAGTTGACGAAAGGATCAAATTGAAAAAATCGTGATAGTTTAGGGATCAAAAAAATAAGTTTGTAGTTTGGGGTTGGATGTGAAAAATCGTGATAGTTTAGTGTTGGTTTATGAAAATAACCCTAATTCAAATTATCCATTCAAATGAACATGTGATCTCCCTCAAAATATTATTTGGGCGAACTCAGGTCTCTAACCTACTGTTTGTTTGCTTCAAAAGGAAGGTAAAAATGAAGGAAAAGGATAAGAAGAAAGTGAAAAAAATGAAAAATTATCATTATTTAATTTACATAATTAAAAGGAAGGGGAAGAAATAGATGTTAAATGATGATTTTATTTAGACAAATTTTATTTTTATTTATTTAATTTATAAAGTTGAAGATGAAAATATGTGTTCGCCTTCTTCCTACTTCGATTAGGGATTGAAAAAAAAATAAATATTAAAGAAGGATGAAGAAAAACAAAAAGAAAACACTTTTTTGTTCTAATAGAAGAATTAATTTTTAGACCTTCTCTAAACTATCAAGATTTTTTGTATCTAATATCTTATGATATCTCTAAATTTTACCGTATTTTTTACTTTAGTCCTTTCATCTATTATTTTTTTATTTTTTCCATTTATGAAAAGACTAAAGTGCTCTTCCCTAATAATTGATGTATATATATGCTATCTTTTAATGTTTTAAAAAATAAAATAATATGATATTAACAGATAATAAAAAAATAATTCTCTTTATTGTCATCGGACTTTTTATGTTATTTTTTATTTTTTTTAAAACACTAAAATATAGCACGCAAATTTCAATTATTATATGAGGAGGAACAAATGAACAAAAAAATAATAAAAAAGTTAATAGAATGTCATGGATAAGCTAAAATGAAAAATGTGGCAAAGTTTAGAAAATTCGTAATATAAGTTCATACGTGAAAAAATTGTGATAATTTAGAAGAGATTTAAAAAAAATTCTAAATAGAAAGAATCCATTCTCCTCATTTTTCTTTTCATCATTTTTTTCTCCTTTTACCCACAGCACAAACCTAATAGAGAGTACCCGGCCCAACTCCTCTCAATGCTCAAGACATTAAACATTGCTATCACACATTTGTACCAAGTCTTAACATGATTGTACAACTAATAAATAAACCCCACAAACCACCAAGTACCAACCTACATGAAAGGACCAGGTCAAAATCAGAGAGAGAGAGGAGAGAGGAGAGAGGAGAGAGAGAGGGGTGACGCCAGCAAACACATCCACACAGCAGCGTCAATCAGCGAAGTACATTGAACCCCCGGAGGAAACTGAAAGAAAGAACTCCATCATGTGTTGCCATCGTCATCCCACACATAACCATCCAAAATCTTCTCCAGGATGACAAGGCGACACACCCATCGGTTATCCCACCCCAATAACAAAACCCCCATCAATTAATTAATTAATGATGAATAAGATTTGCGCAAGAGTCAAATGAAATGGATGGATGGATGGATGAGCTCCAAATCCAGCCCTCGTGCAAATGACACAACTGGGCCCCACGATGCCCGCCAATGGTATCCAAGAGAGGCGTAGACCGGGATCCAGTTCATATTGGGCCCCCGTTGGCCTGACCCACCACATAGAAAAGGACGTTCTTGTCGTTTTGCCTTTTTTTTTTCTTTTTTTTGTGTGGGGCAAAAAATAGAGAGAATATAAATATGCATAAAATAATAGTAAAAATCTTAAACCGCCGTCGGCCGTAGTTTTGTTACCCTAAACCCGGCGGTTTGCGGGGAAACGATTTCTGTCGAGAAGCGCACGGGGGAAACGACGCCGAGCGACGCGCATTCCCCTGTTTAATTTTGTGTGTTTCTTTTTTTTTTTCCCAGCTATTCGAATTATTACTATTATTATTCTATTTGTTATGCATGTGATGTAAGAAGTGGAAAATTAAGCTTATCTTTTGCTAAATGCGTCATGAAATGAAAATTATAGGATCGCGAGAAAAAATACACGTCCAATGTTTCCTTTATGAATAAATTAGTCAAGAGGAAGTATGAACTCACCATGTCATGCATCTTAATTTCTACATGCAGTAAAAATTATTCAGTGAGTCAGCAAGCACTTAACTTGCATCCAGAGGGTGGCAGAATGACCAATATGACTATTGTTCTTAGGAGCATCATTTTCCTAATTAAGTAATAATAGTAAAAAAAACAAAAATAATAATTTCGAAGGCTGCTTTTATAGTACATACTAATTCACTAGAACCTTATTTTCGCATTTAGTTTTTGTTTTTTTTTATCATATGCACAGAAATAGATGTTTTTTTTTTTGAATCAGCAATGTCTATGTGAAACGGGATTGGGGAAACGTGAGCAAAGTGAAACGGGGGATAGAAGGCGGCGGCTCACCGTTGTCAACCATTAGACGGGAGAGGAAACCGGCCGGCGAACTGCTGTGCCTCATCAGTGAACCGCCGTCGCCGCCGCCGTTTCTCGACGTTCCCATCGTCAGCTCACTGGCCGCGAACTCGCTCATCCCGTACGGCAGCCGCTGAGGCCCCGACGGCGGAGAGGACGACGAGGATGCCCCAACGGCGGGGCCCGCAGAGACCTTGCAGCTGGACTCCGACGTCATGCACGGCGACTGGGTCGTCAGGAATCTCCCCATGAACGCCACCTCGGTGGCTGCTCCTCCTCCCCCTCCCCGTCTTCCTCCTCCGCCGCCGGCTCCCCCTCCGACGATCGAGTCATCCAGGAACGACCCCGGGGCGGAATCGTACCTGGTCAGGCCAAGCGGCGACCCTGTTCCAGCCGATGATGCGGTCACGGCCGGCGGGCGCTGCGCCGGTGAGGGGAACATGGAGGCCGCCGCCATCGGCTTCCCCCTTCCGCCTCCATTGTTTGGACTCTGATTCATACTCCTATCTCTCTCCTCTCCTCTCTCCCTTCTCTTCCTCCTCCTCCTCCGCACAATAAAAATCCAATCTTTTCTTCTCTTCCTCGCTAAAATAAGAATCCTTCTCTTTTACTCCTACAATAAGATTCCCACTTTTTTCCAAAATCAAATCTTTGAGCTTCTACTTTTCTTCTTGTTCTCTTGTGTCAACTAAAGTTCCACCTCCTCCCTTATCCTCCTCCTTTCTGCAACAGAAAAATCCTTTTTTTTTCTTTCTCTTCTTCTTCCTCCAACAAAAATCTCACCTTTACAGTTATTCTTCCTCTTCTTCAACTAAAACACAGAAGGATGGTACGAGATGGAATCGAGAGAGGGAGAGAGAAGAAACGAGGAACTAATTCTACTAGTAGAAGTGGCAGCAATAGTACTAGCAGAGAAATAGTGATTGGCACGTTGCTCCTACTTATGGAAGGTTTTAGAGAGAGAGAGGGAGAGAGAGAGAGAAAGAATTTAGAATAGATTTGGTTGCCTTTTGTGGCAGAATAAATGTCTCCCAAAGATTCACCACCTCCTCTCTCTTCTCCATTGGTTGAGTGGGTTGTGGGACTCAAAACTCATTGGTGAGGAAAGATAGGGTGTTGGGTTCTTGTCCCATTTTTTTTCCCCTTCCAAATGTAACTTGTTCATTAGTTATTTATTTGTTAGTTCATTAATGACTCATAATAATCAATTGCTCACATGGTCTTAGATCGGAACTATTCTAATCTACTTAGGGGGAAATTAAGGGTCGTTTTGATAATAATGAAGGAAGCTTGGATGAGATTTATTAAACAAATTAGTCTCCTTTTTTTGTAGTTGTGAGTGTGATTGCTTTTGCTAAAGGAAGAAGAGGAGGGGGATGTGGTGATGGTGGTAGTTGAAGGGTGTGATTACTACTAATTTATTAGCGTAGATTCGCCATGCTTGGGGGATTAGCGGCATGGGGGCATCAAATTATGTTATTTAATGTGGCAATTGGTGGTTTTTTTGAATTAAAATCAACAAAGTGTGGTGTGAGAGAGATTGGCAAAGAACGAGGTTTTATGGATTTTAGCCATTTTTGGGTTGTGTGTTGGATAACCATTTTATTATTCTCCTAGTGGTGATTTTTATATCTTTGGATGCTTTAGTTCATGTATGCGTCCTCGTTCACTAAAGTCATTGCTATTATAATTTTATAAGAAATCAGCCTCGTTTCATCCCATTTGGAGTTCTTTTTTTAAAAGAACAAAGAAAAAGATGAAGCACCCATCGATTTCCATGATTATTGACATTAATTCAAGAAAAAATAAAGTACCCAAGTTGAGTTTTTTTAAACAAGTATTAGCAGTTCTTACTGACTTGATATTAATCCAATTCGATATTCTTCCTTAATGATGGATGCATAAGCATAAAATGAGGTGATTTTTTTTTCCTTTACTTGGACAAGATTTTTCAATAAGTCATTGATCAACATGTAGTACATTGACAACACAACTATAAAGCTTATAATCCATGATTTGATCGAATTGAGCCAAATATTTATTAGAATAATATTATTTAGAGATTTTTTTAAAAAAATAGTATAATTAAAAGTATAAAAATATAAAATAATTACATAATCATGTTTAATTATTATTTTAACGCAATTAAATATTAATTAAAAGTTTTGGAACATATATTTATCACAATAAATTTAATAAGATATATTCGCATTTAAAATATTTTGTTTAGAATTTCGTGAATATTGTTTCTTTGCATATTTATTTTATTTCCTTTTTGTTATTAATTTCCTAAATTTTTATACTTTCTATTGTTTCACCTTTATTTTTTCCACACAAATTTCAAATCTAATTTTCTTATAATTAATATCCTTTTTTAAATTCACACTCCATCATTTACTCTATTTTCTAATTTTTTTATACTTTCTATTATGCCTTCCTTGTTTTTTTAAACTTTCCCACATATAATTTATTCTTTTACTAATTTGAAAAAAATCGATTTGATTGATTTTCCGATCAACTTAATTTTACTCGAGTCGAACTGATTCATTCCGATTTTTTTAAAAAAAAATCGAATGTTTGTATCACATGGAACGGTTCAAGACACTGCTTATAATAGCTACATTATACTTTATTTCTATTCAAAGTAGTGTTTTACGCGGCAACATTCATGTGTAAAAAAATACGGATATATAATTAAAGTTAATATGTTTTATTATATTTTAATGACTCACTTATTTGCTAAACAATTAGCTTACATATGTCCACATTTTTTCTTTCTCCCTCTTTAAGAAAAATAATAATGAATTATAATTGCCGCCACATCCTCGCGGTCTTCTCCAGTTACGCACGCAACAAATTAATTGTTTGAGAAATTAGTCGCTTAGAAAATACATATATATATATATTTATATCAAAATTTAATTATAATAATTTTTTTGGGCTGATGTTTTATTTTATGTCTGCATGCACGGACGGAAGGAAGTAAGAAAATATTATTTATATTGGCGATCGACTTCGACCGAACTCTCAACTCGTCCATTTTAATATTTCTAATTAATCAATTGGGTTCCTCAAGCAACAAGCTGTCAACAATATTCTGTGATGGTTTATAAATTCTTTTTTTTAAATGTTTTTAATAATGTTAATTTAAAATAATCTTATATTATCATACTAGTTAAATTAAATAAATAAAAAATAAGGGTTAACTATATATATATATATATGGGAAAAATGAGCGTGTGAAGCGCGGATGAAGCGGTTTTAGAGATATTTTTCTTTATTTTTTATATTTTTTTTACTAATAGCTTAAATGATCATTCATGATAATAAAAAATAGTTTTATAAGATTATAAATTATATAAAATATTTATATCCATTATGACGAATAATAACATGCAGAAGTTCGTCAAAATTTAAAAATGATGAAAAAAATTATTGTTAATAATTTGAATCATATATTTGTTATTCCCGATGTTTTATAGCCGGTCCAAGCCCGAATAAAGGAGGAGGGTTGTGTTAGGCCCCGACAGTCAGCGTAAAACTTTGTCGAATCTCATGAACATGGATCAACGAATTGACGTCGTATGATCCATGTAGCCGACCACACCTAGTGGGTTAAGGCTTTGTTGTTGTTGTTGTATATTTTTTATCCCCGATGATCTTATAAATTATCAATGAAAAAAATAAATATACTACGTCTAAAGTCGCTTCACATGCTCATTAAATTATATATATATATATATATATATATATATATATATATATATATATATATATATATATATCACGTGTGCTTTAATTTTCAAAGATGTTAAGTTCGTGTCCAATGACGCGTGACTCGCCAATTGGACTACAGCAACCGACGGACCTAATCGTGACCTTCTAACAATTAACAAAATTGTCACCGAATAAGACGATACGAATTATTATCACTTCTATTTTGTTTCGTAAATTTTATTCCATTTTTATTTCGGTATAATAAATGGGCGAACCATTAATATTTGTTGAATCAAAGTTATGATATAGACGATTAAATCTCAATCATTATAACTAAAATAATTTTATTCTAATAACTTAAATGAAGTGATTGCAGGGAACTTAAACGTTAAATTTTAAATCAACGATTATGATTTATTAGTAAATCATCAATAAATAAACTTATTTATAAAGGAAAATATTGTACATATAGCTATTCTTTATAAAGGAAAATGTAATGTCTAATTATAACTAGTTATTGCTACTAATGTAATGTCTAATTATAACTAGTTATTGCTACTTGATATTAATTGATAAATTAGTTATTGATTGATTAATAATTGAAAAATGTTAAATTAGCTATTCTTTACGTGTACTCTATTGATGATTATCATTTTCTTCAAACAACTAATTAACTTATAGATCATTCGTACTAAGTATTTTTTATTAAGTTTTTTTTTGGTACTTAGAACAAGCAGATACCATAGAAAATGATGTGGTGAGTGGTGGCTTCATGATAAAAAAAATTACACATGACATGATAATTATTAATTAATTTTAGAGACAAATGTTTTTGTTTTATTTGGATTGTAAATGCATGAATAATTTGTTTTGAATATTAAAATATATTTGTACTATATTTTTTAGTACATAGGAAGATCCTAATGCAAGGAAATTAAATATTAGAAATAAAGAAGTATATATACTTGACTAGTGGGATTCGAATTTGTGATCACTTGATCTTCTAGTGATGATGTGTGTAACTACGCTACACGGTTGCTCCCTATTTGTACTATATATTGTTCACATATTGTCTTACATTGTTATCCGTCAAAAGGTAAACAAAAATTTGATTTATATAATTTGATAAAGATTCTGAGATGACCTTTTGAGCAAGTTTTGAAAACATACGTTATGTTTATTACATATTAAAAATTATAAAAAAATATGATATACTTTTATGACTTTGGCTCCACCTCTTTGGTTTATTAGAAGTTTTTTTTATGCAAGTGAACTCAATGGTTCACTCTGGAATTGAATAAACCGAAAGGAAATGAAATAAAATTTACTAAAAAACTGACAACAATTCTGTATATGCATTGTAATTTTGATAAAAAATTGCAATTTTCCTATATATATATATATATACAGAGATGTGCACTTATCATTTGAAAGTATAAAAAATATTCGACAATAGTATATGTTGTTATAATGTTACTTTAGAGTTAACTTTTTTAAAATATAACAATATTTTTTGAATAAATATTATGAATATTTTTTCAGCAAAATAAATATGCAATATATACACTACAGAGTGTGCTCATGCCTCAGCAACCTCAAAAATAGGGGCATGGAACTAACCGATAATCTTCGTACCTTGAAGTGTAAATTCTAAGAATTAAATCACTCCCATTATTTCGAAATTGATTATAAAATTTGCTTATTTCACATTTAATCTGCTAGCTAAGTTAATCGATCAGATTTCTTATTTCAATACGAACAAATATTTTTTTGGATAGTCAATCTTCGATGTCCAAAAAATAGCGTCCAAAAAACGACATCCAAGGTTTAACTCGTGTGATGTTAAAGAGCACATCATTTAAAAACTCAAATTAATTCAGTTAGATTATCTCACTTTATGTACTTGATAGTGACATTACTCATCATCGAATTTAATTAATTCGTCACGTGAGACTATACGAATTCAAACTTAAGATCTTATTTAAATAAAGAGAAGAAATTAAATCATCTCACATCTCGCACACGATAATATCATGACAAGTGAGATTATGAGAATTCAAACTTAAAATTTTGCTTAAATGAAAAGTACTCACTTACCGGTTCACCCTATTCCTCTCACTCGGATCGGTAGATTTAAGAACAAATATTTAATTACTAGGAATATATGGAAAAGAGTCGCAACGAACGTGCGCACGAGACCCGTACGTGATGTTATATACTGGACTAATCCGAAAGCCCAAACCCATGTCCATAAATGAATGGGCCTCGAACATCAAGATCCATATAACATTAATTAATCAAGATACAAAGAACTATTTGGTTAAAACTCAAATTGATAGGATTTTTTTTCTTTGGGTTAGGACTATTTTTTTCCTATTTAGTTAAAATTTTGGGTTAGAATTTGGTTCTAGATTACAAAAAAGGGTAAGAATACAAAATTCAAGCTATTATAAATAATATTTTAATGGAGGAGCTCCCAACTTAAGTTGGGAGCACTTACCTACGCCTTCAATCGCACGATAAAAGCGTGAGGGTTGACGAAGTGTGATTGGTTTAGTTTCTTTTTCTCACGCTAGATGGAGGGGCGGTTCAACTCGTTTCACCGGTCGAGCGCAAGTCGACCCTTTCACATCGTCCTAACAAGTTTTAATTGTTGTTCTTCTACCAGCGTTGAATGCCCTAACAACCTCGGTGCTCGCCATCTTCGTCTTCTACTCATGATCTGGTGCTAATCTTTGCCATCTTGTGCTCACAAAATGTCATCATTGTCACCGATTTTCTTTGCAAAATGTCGCCATTGCTATTGTTCGCAAGTCGCTCGCGAATCATCGTCGGTGAACAACTCGGAGTTGAAGATGCCATGTTGTGTGTAGATTGTGATGCTCACAAGTTTTGTGCAGATCGAAGGTTGCAGATCGTGGATAGATCATGTTGCTCGTGAAAGACGTCGATTCAACACAGTCGTCGTCGGTTCTACTGCTCGAAGATGCCATCATGATTCACTTCCCGTGAAGACGCTAGTGCTGCCCACGAAGATGCCGGTGCTGCTCACGAAGATGTCATCATCGCCACTTCTGCTCACAAAGACGAGTATTTTTTACTCGTCACTGATTTTGCTCACAAGTTGTTCATGGTCATCGGTGCTCACGAGTTGTTTGTGGCCGTGGATGCTCGCAAAGACATCGAGATCGATTGAAAAAAGCAACGTCGACTTCTCACAAAGATGCACCGGCCGATTGAAGAGAGGATTCAACTGGCCATGAAGAGCGTTGAGTCAGCAAAAAAATGATCAAGAAAAATAGCCTCGCTGAATTGCTCACGCACATCCACCATTGCACATCAGTCTGACTGATGAAAAACTTGATAGCTGATGAAAAACTTGATAGCACAGTGTTCTCAACTTAAGTTGGAAGCACCCCACTAAATCCTATAATGATAAGCAGTTTAAGATTTTCATTTTAAGTTATTCATTTGTAGTTTAATTCATATGAATATGAGGGGAAAAGTTTGAAGATATTAATGGAGGCGTTTATTGTATTATCTTTTCACATTACTTATCAATATACATTATCTAGCATAAAAAAGATTGTCATTTATTAAATTATAATAATGTACATTACCTTATTTGCTATGTGCAAGTAATCTTTTCAATAATTCAAATGATATTATCTACTTATAATAAAGATTATTAGGTAATACATAGGTTTTACTAAAATACTTTCTCACTGATGTCAAGTTAAAGTTTATTTAGTTCGATAAAAAAATTTGAACAAAAAAATTAATAAATTAAATAAATATGATAATAATAATAACTTAATGAATAATTTTAAATGAAAATGTTGGTATTAAATATATATAATATTCCAAATAATGATTAATAAATTTTGTGTGAATAACAATTATAAATTAATATTGAAAATAAATTAATTGATATTAATTATGATTATAATAATGGTAATACTTTTTATTATTATATTTTTTATTCATAATTTTATATTTTATTCATCTAAGACTGAAAATGACAAAAATGAAAAGAAGATAAAATAAGTTTGTCACTTGCATAATAATTTGGATAGACACTTTTCTTCTTACTCAATGTGGATTGTCACTCCATAAATAATTCATTGCCTATAAATCATATTAAAATAAATAAGGCAATATGTTTAATTTTAAATTATTAATAATTTTAAAAAAGTACTCGTGAAAAAGGGTCTCCGGACTTGGGATAGTGAGTTTTTAATTATTTAAATCAAATAAAAACTCGTTGCTGCCAAAGAATACTTGAATCTTGCTGCCATTGATTTTTCTCTCTTATTTTATACCTGTCATAAATTGATATTAGGGTTAAATATGTTAGTACCAATTGCTACAATTTTTTTTAAAAAAAAAACTTTAACACAAATGTGCAATGTGGATTGTATCATAGTAGAAATTATTCTATTTGGATATGATGTTTTGTTTTATAACATAATGAGTATTTTCACTAGTGTAATACAATAATTCTTGCTACATTTTCCTTATCACATTTTAAAAAATAATTTTTTTACATGAAATAGTGAGGACAAATCAGTCTCACGGTGGGGGATGCAAAGTCTTCCCATAGTTATTTATACTTGTTCAGGAGATTAAACACAAGAAATATCGCCAACATTTTGTTTTTGAGCGATAGTCGTTTTTTCAATGAACAGATAAAATTAACGTAAAAATGTTATATTAGTCAAGAAACGATCCATAGTTAAAATAGTAAATTATGTTGCGTTTGTTTAAAAGTTTTTTTTTCTGAATTATTATTTTGTATACGACTTTGAAAAAAAAATTGTGTTTGTCTAGGGAAAACATGCTCTGTAAAATACGCACGGGCACAAGTAATTTATATACATATACCTGTTATTGATATAACAAAATAAAGGAAAATAAATTATTCTCCTAGAAATGGAATCCTTAAATTAGGGGATGCTTGGTAGATGATTAAATTGGTGAATAATTAATATTATAAGAATAATGCCAAATACGATTTAGAATAAGATTAAGATAATATTTTTTAAATCACCTAAAAAACCTACAAAATTACACATGGAGTATCAATTCTGGTTATGGCAATGATAAAACTATTCCACCTTTTATTTAAATTTTCAACAGTATTTTATATTTCATTCCAAACGCAATATTACTAAAAGAATAAGTTACATATTGAAATAAATAAGAATATACATTTTTACCTCATTATTTCTAAAACATCTATTCTAAAATCAAACACCCCAATGAATATTATTTGGATATTTTTTCTTTTAATTATATGTTTTTGAAGAAGTGATTAGTTCTCTTTCTACATATCACATAGATATGTGAAGTAATTGATATACATACTACAATAACTCTGAAAGGCGTAAAATAGTTCCGGTCGGTCCAGATTTCGATAAAAAATTTATTCATTATTTTTTGAGTTATTTTTTTAAATAAAAAATTATTCTAAAATCATTTTTAACCTTTTAGTGAGTTGGTTTTTTCATATCTTTACTTTTATATAATTATAATTTTTAAAATAATATATTAAATTAAAATTAACATTAAAATATTTAATTTTGTACTAAATATAAAATATATTACTAATATTTTAAATTCACTAAATTAAAGTTCAATAATGTGATAAAAAAAGTATGAGATTTTATTACAAAAGTATTATATCGCAAATAAAAATGGATAACTTATGAATTAATTATATAAACGGCTATAATTTTTTTAGTGGAGCCTTAATTTTAATCGGTGATTTTTTATAAAACTTTAAAATTATATTCTGATTTTAATTTTTAATTATTTTCGATTCAATTTTTATGGCGGATTAAATTTTTCATATTGGTGGAGTTTTTCTTAAGTAGTATTATGTTCATTAAAAGGTAAACTGTTACTGTACATGTTATATATGACAAAACAAATCATATATAAATTGCAGCTGTAAATATTATACTGAATTGATGGTAATTAATGGGTGCTAAATTATTTAACATCGTGTGAAGATGAAAACCTGAAAACCGAGTTAATATTTCGCAAATATGGTGACGCGAAATAAATAAACTTAAAAATGGTTATCTCATGCATCACTGTCACATTAATTATCCATCAAACAAATAAAAATGCAAAACCAAAAAGCAAAACGTTCATGTTCATTGCAATGTTGCAAATTTTATTTTTCTTGTATGTTAACATGTCCTATACATTTTGATGTTTTATCACTTTGTTCTTGCTTTTTATTTGCAAATAAACGGAATATATTTAAAATTTTAATAAACTCCACCTTTCACATTTCCTAACAGCAAAAGAAACTATAAAACGAAACTTTAATAAAAAAAAGTCATAAAAAATTGGACCTATATTTGGTATTTTAATATTTTTCACATGAGTTACAATTATTATTAGTATAATAATAATGTTGATTGATTTCTATATATTTTCTTTTTCTCTTGTTTTCCTTCTCTCCGCACCTCCAAAGCTCCCACCTTTACTTTCTCTTCTTCTTCTTCTCCTCCTCTCTCATCCTCTCTGTTTTTGAAAACACCTTCTTTGTTATAAATCTGCTAAAAGATCGATCTTTTGCTCAAATTTCCCTTCTGTTCTTCGACGACATGGCGAAAGATCCGATCTTTTAAGCTCGATTTTTCGTATTCTCCAAAATTGTTGTCGTTATCTGATAAAGCTCCCATTTTTTAGCACCAAACAGCTCGATTTTTTCTTGTTTTGTGGTTTCTCTTTGCCCTGTTCGCTTAAAAGTTCCTCCTTTTTTGTTGTTTCTTTCATCCGATCTGATTTCCTCTGAAACTGTAATATAAGGCCAAGGCTCTCATACTTTTTTGGTGATTTTTCCCACTGCAAAAGTTCTGGTTTTTTCCATCCTTTAGTGACGATTCTCGGTTTCGATCTCCAAAGAACTTTCGAATTTCGGATTTTTCTGTCCTTAGTTCTCCATTAGAGACTCACAAAATGGCTCGAGAAAGCTGCAATCTCGACAAGGACGAAGCCGAGATCATGAAGCCGTCGTCTCCTTCTGCTGCTTCCCCATCTGGGCCACAAGTTGCGTCATCGTCATCGTTACCGTCGGCATCCCCTTCTCTCTACCTGAAACCCTGCGAGGAATCGTCAGTTCAGAGCCCTGAGCGGCCGGCCAAAGAGGTGACCATGATACCGTCATCACGAAAGCGGAAGCTGGAGGTGGACGTGGAATCATCGGCACCCGTTAGAAGCAGCAACAGGTGCTTCACCTGCGGGAAGAAGGTGGGTCTGATAGGATTCCGGTGTCGGTGTGGGGACCTGTTCTGCGGCCGCCATCGCTACTCGGATCTCCACGACTGCTCTTTTGACTACAAAGCTTTTGGCAGGGAGGAGATTGCCAAGGCCAACCCTGTGATCAGAGCTGCCAAGATAATTAAGATTTAAGGTATTAACTTTTAGGGTTCTTGCTGTCAACTCTTCGTATCCTTAATCCAGCACTTTGTTAATCTGGAATTTGATACAATTTCGGTACGCAAGTTAATTTGATACACCCTACAATTATATGGCGGCTCAAATTGTGTTCTTGTGTCACTGGCAGAACATTATTACATACAGGTATTGATTAGGCATTTAACTAGCATTACCATCTGTATGCTAGAGTTTAATTCATATATAGATTTTTGTCATTTTATTTCTTTTCGTGTCATTTCAATTGTGATCTGGATGTATTTAGAATTGTGTATCACTCCAATAGTTTAATTCATAGCATGATAATTCAGTTTCATATCTATGTTTTCAATTTAAAGATACTTGCGCATTTGTAGCTGTTTTGGCCCTGCAGTAAAATATCAACTAATCAAAGAATGTGCTAATGTATTTACCTAATGTGCTAAGAGAAAAAAAAACCTTCAACCTCTATGCATTATATAGAAAGTGAAATCTTTCTGGACTACCGCCGAATTTGATAACTGGTAGACTGAAGGAACTTCACAAACTTAGACGATATCGTGATGCATGAGGTGGTTGCAATCTTCTTGGTGTTTTTTTCTAGTGCATTTATGTATAATAATTGCCGCACTGAAGCAATAATTTAGCATGCTCTGGCTGATATGTCTACTGGTTTTGTTTTAATACTTTCTAACAGGGACATTCCCATTAGGATGCCAGGTCTGAGTATTGCTAGGAAAGTTAATGATGTTTGATTGCCAAAGTTGTAGAAATGGACCAAGTAGCTTGAGAAATGCTCCATGCAACTAATTAACTTGTCTAAGGTGTAGTCAAAAGCAAAATGGGATCTATCTGTCTCTGCATCGAGTCTCGCCAAGTCGCCATTGCATGTTCTGCACCTTTGAAGATGCCCATGATTTTTCTTGTGCATTAGCAATTTACTCTTCAATATTGGGTGGCTGGTTCTTCCTTCCCTTTAATGAGGGTAGTAGTTTACTCAACTTAAATGGTCATTGTGATGCAGGTAGAGTGACCCTAAAGTATGTCGAAGGGCAGACTGGAAGTGACTACTCAGTTGACTCATCCTCTCAGATGGCAGAAACAAAAGGCTCTATGTCATTGGCCCCCAACAGATTGTTGTATTGTTGTTGCTTCTTTTGGACCAGTCCAATCTGGAGACGCCTTAGTTTGAAAACATCTCATTGGCAGTGTGTGGGGGGTGGGGTGGGGAGCTATATATGAGGATTGTATCCATTCATCATCTCTAATCCAAATTCTGTTTTGTTTTTCATTTTTTCCTTTGCTGCAATCTACATAGCATGTATTTGATGGTGGTTTCAATCCAAATGTTTCATCAATACACGCTGGAAATTTATAGCTACTGTATGTTACTTGAAATGCCAATTGATTCATGTCTATTGCTCCTTAACAGTAAACTTAACATCTCAGCTTTGCTTGAACAAAGGTCAAGTGATTATTCATTATTTAATGATTGTTTTGGTGTCAGCGATGGTATGCAAGAATTTTATTTGATTTAGTTGATTGGTTCTCGACTAATTAACGATTAAATTAAGGAGTGGAGACCTCTGGCCACAAGCCCATTGATGGCATTGATTACTGGAACTTGGATACATATGTATGCTATGAAGAGGTGGCAACAATTTTATATCTCACGTGCTCTCAGCTTGATCATTTTCTATATGTATATGCAAATTCGTGGTTCCTGGCATACATGGAACACATTTAACTAATTCATGGTCAGTGACCTTTGGCAATGCTTTCAAAAAGGGACTTGGAAGAGGAGATGGTGCCTACGACTCCAAGGATGAGGCCTATTGCTATGAGCAAGCCATTGAGAACAGCGGTGGGCTTGGAGATCTGAGACCAGCATATCTTGAGGTAGAACGCGCAGGGAAAGATGAGGCAGACGCCAATGCTGACGAGGGATCCGGTCAGGCTGAGCACGTACTGGAAGTAGGGGACGGCGAGGGCCAGGATCAGGATGAGGATGAGCAGGACGGAGCCCACGCCGCCTCTGATCAGCATGCGCGTGGCGGGGCTCATGGAGGACGGCAGGCTGTGCTCCAGCTGGATGGCGAAGGGCGCGAACTCCAGCGCGTACTTGGTCATCGGCGTCAGCACCGTCGCCCACAGAGCGATCTTGGTGGCCACCCGATGAGGCGGCATGCTCAGCGTCACCTGCGAGCTGACGCCCGGCCCGAACAGCTTCGCGCCCATGAACGCCAGCGCCGCGTAGAGGGCGGTCACGATCGTGAAGCTCGTGACGGACACCTGAACATTGTATCACGGGTTCTGTCAGGAATCAGCATAAATTTTAGCTATCTACGTAGTGAGATGAGACGGGGCATGCCTTGGTGAACTGGGAAGGGTCCTTCATGGCCGTGTATATGTTAGGGAACACAATGTGGCCCGCGTAGCTGAAGATGTATAGGCCGGAGATCCCGGGGACGTTGCGAACCTGCAGTGCCGGGATACTGTGGTCGGCGGGTAGGCCGCCGAACGCCGCGGTCCACGCCACGCTGGTGAATATTAGGAGGGACATGAGGATGCCCCCGAAGGAGAGGAAGGATATGGAGGAGAGGTCTCTGAGCCAGAGGCTGGGGAGCGAAACCAGCACGGCAGCGACCGTCAGCAGCTGAGGCTTGGAGAGACGCAGCCACGAGAGCCCGACGTGGGCGCCGTCGAACACCAGGGGCAGATTGTCGCTCAGGGAAATGGTGTAGGACACGAGGGCGAAGAAGATCTCCAGGTATATGAAGGCGGACGCGATGGCCCTCCCCTTGGCGCCGAACGCTTGCTCTCCGATGTCCTGGTACGTCTTGGAGTTGGAGTCCTCCTCGAGGCACTTACCGATTACATGGGAGGTGTACGCGCACACGACGCCGAGCCCGACGAGTATGAACACTGTGCTCCACCCTCCGTTCTCCAGAGCATACGGCGTCGACAGCTGACCGAGACCTAAGCGATCGATTCAGAGCATATATATTACGATTTCTTACGTATGCACGATTGATTTCGAGCCCGTATAAGGTATGCACAGTGCAGATAAATATGTACCTATGAGCATTCCAATCATGTTGATGACAGCATGGGCAAAGGAGCTGTTCGGCTTCGCGTGGCGCCCGCTCTTGAAGCTGCTCAACCCGTCGTCGTTTGCTTCGACGTCGCACTTGCAGACCTTGTGCTCCTCCGCGGCGCAGGCCACGCAGCCTGCGGACGACTTGATGGCCAGGAGCCTGTTGGCGCCATGGACGGACTCACTGGCCACTTGGTTGGACTGAGCTGACCGCTGATCGCCGAACACCAAGCAAGGCAACCATCTGCTCTTCGGACTCGAATCGATCTGCGCATTCGACATTTTGGTTTCTCCGAACCGCGTTGCCTCTATAGGAATCCTTGATCGGAGATAGATGGCAGTGGTGCTTGCTTGATGGATGAGGGTTTGCTGGGTGCACTTATATAAGGGTTTCAGATCATGCACGTACGTGGGGGGGACTGGAATCAGACGTATGCATGGATCCCGCCCACTAGCTACGAGCTGCATGCGGCCGGGGAGATACGTTGAGGAAACTTGCACTGGTGATATGTGTTGATTGGCAAATTGGCATCTTGCGAGGCGACTTGGAGAACGCGATGGCAACATGCGGTCCAATTTGTTAGCATCTCATTGCAGGGAATCAAAAGGGCATGGACCTGAAACGCATCGATTCTCCCATGTCATGCATGGATTCCATTGCTTGCTTTAGGTACGTGGTTAATTGGCCCTTTGGAATAAATAATCAAGTGTGCACCCCAAAATAAAGTCTTTGATGAGAGAGATAGGTATATAGAGTTTAGAATATTACATTAATCCTTCTCTGAATCTAAGGGCGACAGATTCATCACTCTTTCACCAAATCAAAAGTTCATTTTAATTTCTTCCCATTACAATGTTGGCCCAAGAGTGTAGTACAATAATACAAATAAAGAAAAATTTAAAATAAAAACTTTGGCTAATGAAAGTCAAGTTGGAAACCTCTTATTTTTATTCAATGGGTATTATGAATAAAAGAACATAATATATATCGCACGCACATGTCGCGGGATCATTTTCGGACACTAGACCACGTGCGGCGACTTAGGCGGATAGACACCTAGCCAAGCCTGTTTTGAGTTTGCAGCGGAAGTTTTATAGTCGAGACGACTTTGCCGAGAGTCGATCTTATAGACATTCAATCACGGACATGACTAGAGTGTTGGACTACTCGTCACGAGACCGTAGCATTAGCGCGTTGCGGCACTAATGTTGGCGCTTGGGCGCTTAAAGTCCGAAGGGGCGACGAAGGGACCACGGGACGCCACGAAGGGACACCGATGTGGGTTGTCACCCCACGCTCAAGGCCATGACACTAGAATTAAAGGAAAGCTTGCTTGTATTAAATATGATGAAACATAACATACAATTGGGCCTCGGAAGGCACTAGTGAACTCCTCCCAGTGTACCGTAGGTATAGGAGTCTTGTTACATATTGAAGATGCAAAAGACGTACCCTACGGGAACGTCATCTACTTGGCCATTCATAAAGACGGCCTTACAAGATAAATGCCCTAAGGGCGGATAACTTGGTACTCCGCAATATTACGCAGTGCGGGGCGGCTGCATGTGTTCCATGTTTTCGGCGCTGAGCGGCCGAGGGCTATAAGTTGAGCGGCACTGGTGCCGCGAGGCTTCACGCTTCGTGTCACGGGAAACGCCCCGTGACATTCTCCCCCACCAAAGTCGGCGACGCCCCCGACGCCGTTGTCCGGGCTTCCTCGGGGCCTTCGTCTTGAGTCTTGACTTCGCTTGTCTCGTTCAATTCTGCCTTCTTTGCCTTGACTTCAACTTCACCAGCATCACGCAACGCCAGGAATGCCCGCTCCTTGGGGTCTCGCTGAGGACTCCTCCCTCAGGCCTGCTTCGCTCGCTGATCCTTCGTCCAATCCGGGGTCATCACTTGTGCAGCGCCAGTGGAGTCCGCCATGTGCGGTCTGACTTCATCAAGCAACTATCCGTCCATCAAGTCTCTGTTGGCTTCACTTCTCTTCGACTTGCGCAGCGTCAACTTGTGTGGTTTGGCTTCTTTGGGGGTGAAACAACTCTTGTATGCCTTCAGGAATAGCGCGGAGAAGAGTTGTCTCAGGGTCGTGTAGAACACGATGAAGAGTCTCGCCATTCGACCTGCATGACTTGACTCGATGCCTTCATGTTGCGGATGGCCGCAGCATAAGGTCTTCCTTCCGTCGAATGCACAGTACGGGACCATCTCACCCTCGATGATCATTCTTGAATTTCGACGGCTTGAAACAGCACAAGCCCTCCGATGTCGATGCTTGTAGCTTGTCTGCTTCGAGTGCCTGGGGTCGCTATGATGAGCGACAAGAGTCTTCCCATGGATACTCTGGGATGCTTCAGGTCTCTTTATGGGCTTGACTCCATGTCTCTATGTTGCACATGATTGCAACGTAGAGTCTTCCATACCTCTGCCGAACTAAAAGCGCAGGACCACCTCCTCCTTGGTGACCACATGATGTTTCGGCAGTCTTGAGGCGGGACAAGGTTCTTTGATATGACAATCCATGCCTTGTCCATCCAAGTCGCCATAGTGGGCGACGAGAGTCTCCCCAAATTTCCTTGTGGTTCCACTCGCTGTCCCCAAGTTGCAGATGGCTGCAATGTTGAGTCCTTCGTCCGCCGAGCCTTGAGAACATCTCCACCTTCCCCTTGGTGGACAATAGATATCTCGACGGTTTGAGGTGGAGCAAGGTTCTTTGGTATAACATTCCGCACCTTGTCTACTCCCAGTCGCTATAGTGAGCGACGATGAGGGTCTCCCCACATGTGCCTATGGTTTGACTCTCTTCTCCTGCTTCGATGGGCGATCTTTATCTTCGGCATGAGTAGCTTCCTCCTTGCGACTTGAGCTTCTCTCCCCCACCATTGCCCTTGCCCAAGGGCTTTGGTGGTATGGCACTTGTCCTGATTGACTTGACAGCATCAACTAGTGAGCGGAGGTTGGACGATCCGGTCGTTCCAACTCCTTCCTAGTCCAAAGCTTCTAACCCCTCTGCTTGAAGAGCACCAACACTGGGTCTTCATCCTCCTAGGAACACTGTAGGCGGAGCTCGGTGATTCCTTTCACTTCCTCCTTCAACATGTCCATCTGGCCGATGCTGAACAATGTGATCTTGACCTCCAGTCCCAACTTGTCAGGGCCTGCATAATTGATGAACTGCCACTTCTTCTGTCCCATGTCTGGGATGTATGTTTGCCACATTCTACATTGTCGCGATGGCAATGCCATCCTGAGTTTGCCACATCTTGCAGGGTTCTTGGGATATGCCTTCTTCCGATCCTGGGACCTCCTTTGAAGCTTTGACAATCCCTTTGGGGTATGGACGAGGCGAGATCGTCGTGCTCGTTCACGAAGAGGATGCACCTTAGATGCTCGTCCGTCCGCACCTTGGACAAAGTAAAGTCATTGTGCTTGTCATCCTAGATCATACACCTTTGACATACTCGTCCACTGAGCGGCTTGACCCTTGCGAAAGAGTAGCCGTTCCGGGCCTTCACTAATCCGGGCGGATGCTTGTGAAGACGCTCCGCTTAGATAAGCGGACTGCGGTTGGTGAACTCGTGGCATGAGCTCCCAACATTACCTCCATCTCCATTCGAAGGGACGACATCGCCAATGTGTCCTTCGAAACTTTCGCATTGCGATCTTTGGAGGCCGCTTCGATTACTCGAGGCGATGTCCGAAAGGAAAGGGCACTCCTTCCTTCGGTTGGCGGCAGAACTCTTGACAGCAGCATGCCAAGGTTCGCCGATGCTCGACGCTCAGACCATTTGCCAAATTGGTCGCTGAGATGAGGCGTCGATTTGCGTTGGCATGTATCAGGTTCGTCCCACTCCTCGATGGATGACATCGCGCCGCTTGCGGGGCGACACTTGACGAGGCAGGCAAGGCTGACAGCTCGTCCACGAGTGTTTGCAAGTAATCAACGCTTTGCTCCATTCCTGAAAGTAATCGTGGCGTGGCAGGCGATCTGCGGCACGACAAGATGCTTGTGATTGATGCTCCTTGGCCGAATGGATGATATTCTTTGGCCGCAAGGGGACTATGAACCTTGATATTTGTCTTTAAGCCAACTTCTCCCGTGAAGCGGTTGTGCACTTCACGTTGCATGACTGGGCATGCGATGCGACGTCACGAAATACCGAGCAGCGCCAGGTCGTCATGATAGTGCATGACCGACAGTCCCTGAATGTGACACGGGTCCTCCGAGTTACACGACGCTCGTGTAAGCGATCTCCTGATTTGAGCAGCGCAAGACCATCATGCAGAGCATATGGCCACTCTTTGACGCAGCGCGACACTTCAGGATTCCCGACTGTATACCTGGGGTGGTTGATCTGCTCGAGTGAGCGACGCATGACCGTCCCGGTTAGGCGGGGCGATCAATCCGCCATCATAATGCATGACGGACGTTCCTTGACACGACACGGGTGTATGAGGAACATGCTGCGGGGCACGATTGGGCGTGCGGCGAGGAGGCTTGCCATGCATTCCTCGTTGGCGTCCACGATCAAAGACCATGGTACCAGTGCGCCTGAGCGTGATGGAGTATTTGAGCGGAAGCACATCTCCTATGCCAGGGCACGTTGCGACGACACAAGCGAGCCATCGTCGCTGGGTAATCCGAGCAGGAAGAACTGCTCTGATACCACTTGTCACGGGGTCATTCTCGGACACTAGACCACGTGCGGCGACTTAGGCGGATAGACACCTAGCCAAGCCTGTTTTGAGTTTGCAGCGGAAGTTTTATAGTCGAGACGACTTTGCCGAGAGTCGCTCTTATAGGCATTCAATCACGGACATGACTAGAGTGTTGGACTACTCGTCACGAGACCGTGACATTAGCGCGTTGCGGCACTAATGTTGGCGCTTGGGCGCTTAAAGTCCGAAGGGGCGACGAAGGGACCACGGGACGCCACGAAGGGACACCGATGTGGGTTGCCACCCCACGCTCAAGGCCATGACACTAGAATTAAAGGAAAGCTTGCTTGTATTAAATATGATGAAACATAACATACAATTGGGCCTCGGAAGGCACTAGTGAACTCCTCCCAGTGTACCGTAGGTATAGGAGTCTTGTTACATATTGAAGATGCAAAAGACGTACCCTACGGGAACGTCATCTACTTGGCCATTAATAAAGACGGCCTTACAAGATAAATGCCCTAAGGGCGGATAACTTGGTACTCCGCAATATTACGCAGTGCGGGGCGGCTGCATGTGTTCCATGTTTTCGGCGCTGAGCGGCTGAGGGCTATAAGTTGAGCGGCACTGGTGCCGCGAGGCTTCACGCTTCGTGTCACGGAAAACGCCCCGTGACACACACACGCGCACACACGAAGAAGAGTGAGCTTCTAAATCAAGGATCTCTTCCCTACATAATTAATCAGTTTTATTCTCTTGCAATAAAAAAATCAAAGAGTGCCCTGCACACAACCAATCAATTCTAGTTGAGTGCCCGGGGATCTTAGTGATTGTCATGCAAATTGAGTAGAGTTCAAATTCCACAAGAAATCTATAGCGAATTTACCTTAGATTAAGTTCTTTCAATTACTGACATGCTATATTGACCTCAGTTTGTATATATCCAAAAATTCCTCTCGTATGAGATACGTGTGCCAACTTCAACTTGGATCCATATTAGTTGGCATTAGCGCTTTATCAACTTACTTTGTTTTTATTTATTAATATGTTTTATTTTTGCCTGCGTATAATTATTTTTACTTAGAATCTAATGGTTATACGTATAAAGCAATACTCTCGAGTACTAAAGCGAGTAAGGAAAACGAACTATAACCTACTAAAAGAAAATCATATCGAAATTATTACTATTGAGAAAAATAATGTTCTCCTTCCAAATATTAGAATTAATCAAGGTTTAGTAATCTTGTGTATATATAAACTAAATACTAAGAGACTTGGAATATATGTTTGACATGCTTTCAGGTGCGATGCATGCATAATTCATCAGCTTGCTGTGTACTTATCACTGGATACCGACCGAATCCAGATGATATGAATGTTATGTAAGTTGTGGCCATAACTTGTGGTTCCATGGTGTGCTAGGTAACCACATTAAGGATCCAGAAATAAGTGTTCTCTATTCCAATTCCAAGTGGCCACCTTCAAGGTGAGAGAGAGAATCCAATGCATGGATATGATTTCTCTCTCCTCTCCACATTATTGGGACGCGAAGAGGGACCATCCAAAGGCTTAAACAAAAGATTACATGGGAATCATATGTATGCAAGTAGTAATTGGCATCAAACAACTCAATAAGACCGGATACCTGCATGGCAAAACGAGATGCACATACGACTTATGACATATTGAACTGTGGTTTTTAGTAAGATTCATCTTTTTCAAAAAAAAAAAAAAAAAGAAAAGAAAAAGTGTTTTAATACTCTTTGTGACATATTATTCATTGTACTATATATAAGCATACATTTAAAAAACCTTCCTCATAATCCAAAAATATCATTACTTAAATTTTATGCATTACAATAAAAGTTATTTAGCATTATGCATAATTCATCATTAATGTTCTCATCTAAAAATATGTAGATGATGGATATAGAACTTGAGGATATAAGCACAGATTAAGACACACCTCTCACTAGAATCGTATGCCAGATCGTGGATGTAGTGTCGAATTAATTGTCGAGAAAGCATTCCAACAGAATCTAAACTTACATATGTTCATCCTAATTTATGACAGAGACGTGCAATAAGATTCATATGTAATGGGGTTTCATTTCATATGACAGCCGGAACAACTATCTGTGATACACTTTTCTCTCAAATAGGAGGTTTAAAGATATGATGTAAAAAAGTTAAAAGATGTGAAATTTGAATTTGTAACCCCTCAATTTTCGAATGATGATATGTACCGCGTTAAAGAATATATTTAAAAAGAAATTTTGAAAAATGTAGATAATTTTTTATAGTCATTTCCTCTAACACCTCCGGCTCAATTAATATATTATTCTCTTTAGGTCTATTGGTCCGTACGAATTTAAAATGCGTCTTTATAGATGAAAAAGATAGATCACCTCCTTATTTTGCCTTAGTCCTTAAACCTCGTGTTATTACATTTCCACCCTGTTGCCCTTTCTTCAGCGCTATTGAGACGCAGTGATTGATACTTTTAGCTGTCTCCTATTAATTCGAAGTCGGCGATTTCAAAAATTAATCTCAGAATTACTAACACTCATAGTATAATTTGTATTAAAGATATAGGTTTGAATTATATATTAATTATCGATCCCATGAAAAACAAAATACTCATATTTGCGAGCTCATTAAACCAACGATTCGTATTGAATTATCTTCGTAAGTAGGAGTGAACATAAGGCGAATCGTTCATTAGCATTTCCTGGCTCGGTCTTATTTGGTTTTTACTCGGCTCAATCTTTTAATTTAAGTTGATTTAACTTATTTAAGTAGATTTGTCCTATTCGTTTATAAGTTCAGTCTATACAATAATATATATATATATATATATATATATATATATATATTACTAATATAATTTAAAATATATACTCAAATATTTTTATTATATTTTATTTTTAAAAATATTTTTTATTAGTGAATAAAGGTTTAATAGACTATTATGTCAGGTCAGACTTGTCAAACCCAATTTAGTTAAACTTTTAAACAAATCTGACTTATTTAAGCATTGTTCGAGCATGGCTCAACTCCGTGTCCATCCATATTCGTAAGAGATTTACTATTACAAGAAGGCAGTAGCACAAGAAATTTGTAGGAGTAAATTTTGTCCATAATTCTACCCCGTATTTTGAAAACATGATGCTTTAGTACTTATAAATAAGCATGCATAACTGCCATTTGAAGTATCAAATGAAGCAACATCAGCATGTATGCTAAGAGTGTTTACCGGGTCGGGCCTCTGTCCCAACTCAACTCAAATTGATTTGGGTCGGGTCACTCGACGCGAACTCGACCTGACGGGTATGAATTGGATTTTTCCAATTCGAGTCGACCCAAGCCGACACGATGAAACTATTTTTTTTATTTCCTTCCTTTTTTATTTAAACTTAAGCTCATATTTAATTTATTTTTTAAAAATTGAAAATAAAATATTTTAAGTGCAAAAATAATATTAAATAGTTAGTAAACTTATTTTACGCTCTAAAATAAATATCAAATAATGTTTTTATATTAAATAAATATAATATATTGCGTATTAAATAATAGAGAAGCATGATCATAAGTTTCACCATGCAAAGTGTGAAGAGTAAGATTTGAAAATTTGATAATCAAATTTTGATCAACTAAGAGTCTATCTAATCTAAATAGAATTCTATAAGTATGCGGTTATTACACAATGTGTATTTATTCCCACTCAAGAGAATATCAAAGAGGAATTAATGGTATATTAGTTTATCAAAGCTTCTAGCAAATGTAGTGAGTTAAAAGTGACACTGCCTTTCTTATCTTTTGGATTTAGAATATTGTTCATGTCCTCTGTAGATTGCCTAAGGTAAGTCATCCATATTAAGTTTCATGAGATCATGCTGGAGGAAATTTATAATCATGAGTAAGGTACTAGCATAGATACACAATAGTAGAAAAGAGTAATAAGGCACATAAAAAAACGGACTTGGGGAGTACTGGAGAGCAATGTTATCCATATACCACAATGAGACCATGTGAGGATGATTCCCTTATATGCGTGCCTTCGCTATGAACTCTTTTCCAATCTGTACCAAGTATCATATCAAAATGTTAGCTTTATCATTATCATGATGATTCGATGAGTTTCAATTAGTACCGGGATGCCCGGATGGTGATTTCTAATTAAGTCTCTAAGGCGGTCTCACGACTTGCTTCTTGAGGTACCTCAAAAATTTCATTGTATGATCTTCACGTGAGAGGGTGTAGCGAAGATGAGGGTGCACACTCATCAATCTACACAAAGAGAGATTGCTCATTAAAAATGACCTAAGGTGTGGATTTTTTACATGTCGCATTTGATGCTTTTTCTACTTTAGGGTGGATGGTGGATGGTGGAGGTGAGAAGTGCTTCCCCTCTTCCTCGTTCATTTCCTCTCTTCCTCTCTTTCTCACTAGGGTGTAAGGGATGAGATCCTCATGAATATGCTCTGCCTGCTCTTCAGCCTGGGAAGAGAGGTCTCATCCAGATCCGACGAGAGGTGCTTCTCTAAAACCTTAAGGAACATTTGCATTGTGTGGATCTAAACCATCATCTTCCTCCTCTGTTCGACGGGATTAACTAGGATTATGTTTCCTTGTGGAAAAGAAGATTCATCCGATATATGGGTGTGTACAGGTGTCCTGACATCTCCACGTGATGAGGAGAGGAATATCATGCCAGGTGAATGAGTGGTGTGAGTTTCACGTGGAGACTTACGCTGACTAACATCTCCAATCACAGTAGGAGGAAGAGTGGTGTGAGTCTCATGTGAAGACACCTGCAATGTGGAGTGACCATTTGCACACTTTGGCTCTCCGCACTCGTCCAATCTAGGGTGTGCTCCAAATCAAGGGATGCTAGATATGTGAAAGGGTCGTTGGTGCTGCCCAATCCGAATGCTTGAACCATGCCATGAGCCATAAATGAACCAAACGATGGAAATGAGCTCCAAGAGTGTCAAACCTCAACCGGTGAGGGGGAAATGATCACATTCCATTGTTATAAAGAAGGGGATTCGAGAAAGAAGTGGAGCCCTCCTTGACATCCAACATCCTCTCTGCGTAGACTGTAAGGACGTGTCCCACTCACCCGCATTTGAAACAGAATTGTGGTATATTGTATAAAACTCATTGAAAGTTACGGGAACCATCTGATGATCTAATCCATAATCCTTGCTTGATCAAAGTGATTAAGTCCATTTTCACACATACACGAATCAAACAGTTGTGTTCCCCTTGAATGCTGATGTCATCGACATTTAGTGGAGTGCTGAACATTGTACAATTCTAAGGATGAATTTTTGTTAGAGAATTCATAGGATATACCCAAGAGTTTAATCCATACCAACGATGAAGTGAGTTATTCTTAGGAAGGGCTTAGGTAAGGTAACATGTGAGATGTTTTCCTTGATGAGCCAATGTTCTCAGTGAGTACACGTTGTTGCTTGTCCAGATCTATGAAATGAAACAAGAGAAGCGAGTTAGCAAGTTTAGTAATGTTTAGTGGAGCTTTGAGGGACCAGATTGTTGGAAGCTCCTCGCGCAGGAAGTCGAGTGAGGAAGATGAACTAATGAAGCAGTCCACCAGAGATGAGCAAGGGCAACAGATCTCTCTTCGATGTTTTTTTAGAGATGATAATTTTCTCATCTATAGAATCTTGCAAGTGTTTTAGAAGTGCTTTGGTAAGGGAGGGGAAACTGTTTATTGTAAGGCCAGAGTCAAATGGATTTGATCTATTTTTGAACGCTTTGAGATAGTTAATTATTAAAGATTTTGACAAGATGTCGCGAAGAGAGGGGTCCCCGAGGTCTGATTCAAGAGTGGACATTTTGTTCCTAGTTTTGAATGCACATGTACACAATGTTAGTGTGATTGTAGCATACTGAGTGTTGTTTCTAGGGGAGGTGTCGATATATGAAAGTGGGAATGCATGGCATGAGTAGTTGTGAGATGTTAGTGTGTGTCTCCACTTTATGCTAATAAAATATTATTTATTAGTTGATTTAGTTTAACTAAAATCTATCAATCAACACAATAAGAACACCGCACCGTCGTAGCAGGAAGCTCGCACATTAAGAAGACCTCCGCAATTTCGAAAAATGGAGAGTAATGTGTCCAACAAACTTCGGGTGACCATAGCCAGCGACACATTCGATGGCGGAACCCATGACCTAGGCGACTCCACTCCTTACAGAATCCACAAAAAGACCTAGAAGCCAGGGTGAGCCTCTCTCTCAAGGTAACAGCTGGTTAAATAAATCATCCTTCGTTAATATCATCCAACAAGGCATCAACACCTTCCATGAGGAGAACCATCCTTCATCACAAAATGGCAGAACGTTGCAGGAGATCCACAACAAGATAGATAAGAGCAACTCTAAGTGCCTCCGGATCATAGTCGTGCAACCATGGAAAGATGTTTTGATAGTAAAGGTCCTTGGGTACTCAGTTAGAGCTCCTTACATGCATACACGTCTTCAAAAGATAATGGGGGCAGGCAAGGACATCTCTCTGTCATAGATCTACCTAATGGATTTTTGTAGTCAAGTTCGTAGCGCTGGAGGACCGTTCATGGGCTCTCACCGGCAGCCCCTGGGCTATCTTTGGCCATTTCTTCTCTGTTCATGAGTGGACCAAAAATTTCCAGCCACGTGAGGCAAAAATCAATCCATCTGCCATTTGGATTCGAATCAAGGATTTAACTCTTGAGCTCTTTAACAGAACCATCATGAGACATGTTGGCTTTGGAATCGGTAAACTCCTCTGTGTAGATAGGTTCACAGAGGAAAATAGAAGGGGCCATTTTGCACATATTTGTGTGGACATCGACCTTGAGGAGCCGATTGTACCCATCGTGGAGATTAGAGGAAGGGAATACTTAGTGGAGTACAAATGTATCGAAATTTTGTGTTTCCACTGTGGAAGAATTGGTCATATAAGGCTTTGCTGTCCAACATTTTCTAAAGATGCCAATCTAGCCATCGGAGAAGACGATGTTCAAAATGGCACAGACGTCAATGCTTCCTCACCAGACCCAAAGACAACAACAAATGAAAAGGATGTACATGGGCCTTGAACAATAGTACCATCAAGGAGACGTAAAGTAAAGCATCAGCTTGCCAGAAGAGAAGCTATAGCAGCTCGTTCTGACACATTAAATGCTGGTGAAAGCTCGAGGCATCACAAGATCAAGAATGAAAGGCCTGACCTTAGAAAAATCCCATTAACACTTCTTCTATGGCAAAAAGTGCTTCTGCACTAGTTCCCTCGCTCAACCGTCCTCCTTGGGTGGCACAAGACAAACTAGAGGCTACCAACACCCGCATAATAAAAGAAGGATAAGGTATGGAAGACTCTTCCAATCACCATAGTTATCATCTGACATCAACTTCAGGACCAGACAAAGCAATTGTCCCAACTAAATAACACCTAAGCTCTCAAGCATCTCACGTACCCACCAATAGAAGTGCACACACGCCTCAAACAATGGCACGTTTGGACACCTAAAGAGCCCACACATTCCAGTTTCCATCTATCAAAAGGTTCAAAACTCACCAATGACCCAAATGGTCCATACAGACACCCCATTTGAAGATGTCTGGAGCGGAATGGCTTTTTTGGAAGCAAGAGTGCATCTAGGTTCAAATTAACCACATGCACTCTCAAGCCATGCATTGTCAAGTCACTTGTGAATCCAAACAATGGCTCCTCACTGCCATATGTGGAAGTCCACGAGCTGCCAATCATCAGGTCCTATGAGAACACCTTATCAATCTCTCGAGAAATTATCAGTTAGTACCATGGTTATTAGTTGGAGATTTCAATGAAGTCACAAAAGAAGCTGAGAAAATAGGAGATGCACTCATCAACTTCTCTTCGGTAGCTCGGTTCAGGGAAACGATTGATCGTTGCGAGTTATTGGACAAGGGAGCTACTGGTCCTCGCTTCACCTGGTATGGGGCCACGCGTAATGGAGAGCAGCTAATGGAAAGACTCGATAGAGCCCTTTTCAATGTGACTTGGCACACCACATTATCGGACGCAGAGGTTAAAGTGCTCATGAGATTGAAATCAGATCGCCACCCAATACTTATCAGCACAAAAGCAATAAGTAATACAAATATCAAATGACCATTCAGGTACCTCGTAGCATGGCACTCCCACTGTCACTTCCAGAATATGCTACAACAAGCATGATCATCCAACAAGTCCCTCACTACCAATCTCCAAGTGTTTAAAGAGGCAGTCCAAAAATGGAATCGAAATGTATTCAGGAACATTTTCAAAAAGAAGAACATTCTACTAGTGAGGTTGCAATGGGATTCAAAATGCTCTTCAAATTAAAGCAAATCCCTTCCTCATTCAACTACAAACAACACTACAAAATGAGTTGGAATTATTGTGGTATCAAAAGTCAGTTCCAATGGATAAAGTAGGATGATCGAAACACAAGGTATTTCCACACCAAAGTTGTCATAAACAAAAGGCACACACGCATCAATGCATTACGAGGGCATGACAATGATGGATTCAAGATGATAATCAACTACAACTGTATGTTACTAATCATTTCAAATCCATATTCACCGAAGAGTCTATAAGTGATGTAAATCAACTTTCAGCACTGGCTAGCTCCGTCACACCTAAAGAAATTCGAAGAGTTGTCTTTGCTATGGCACCATACAAGGCTCCAGGTCCCGATGGCTATCAACCTATCTTCTATCAGCACAATTGGCGCACTGTGGGGTGTGTAACAACCTCCTTCATTCAAGGAATCTTCTCTCAACATAAGAGTGTTAGTTCCATCAACAACATATTCATTGTGCTCATACCAAAAATTGAAATTCCAGAAAGGGTAACAGAGTTCGAACCTATTAGCCTTTGTAACACCACCTATAAAATTGTGTCCAAGGTTATTTCTAATCGTCTATAGTACCGGATCTAATTGGACCACATCAAACAAGTTTTATAAAGGGACGAATCATCCACGATAATATCATTATTGCTCAAGAGTTATTGCACACTATGCATCGTACAAAAGGCAAAAAATGCTTCTTCTCTATCAAAGTGGATCTAGAGAAAGCATTTGACAAGTTATGATGGAGTTATATTGCTGACACATTACAAGCTGTTGGCCTTTCGTACCATCTAAAGAGAGTGATTATGGAGTGCATTACCTCAACGACTATGAGTGCCTTATGGATCGGCCAACCAACTGAGGAATTCATTCCATCCAGAGGCATTCGACAAAGGTGCCCCCATTCTCTATATGTCTTTGTTCTTTGCATGGAGAGACTTGCCTATATGGTTAACGAAGCAGTTGCAATCGGCTCTTGGGCCCCTATGCATGTAGGTAGGGAAGGGCCTCCTATCTTCCACCTTTTCTTCGCAGATGATATCTTCCTCTTTGCAGAAGCTACACAGGAGCATATGCTAGTTATAGCCAATATCCTTGCTCAATTCTCAGCCATGACTGGTCAAAAGTTAATACTCATAAAACATCCTTATTCTTCTCCAAAATAGTTAATGATTCAATTAAAAGAGTCATCCTTGATGCTAGTGGCTTTCATGAAACCACATCCCTCGGCAAATATTTAGGAGTTCCAATTATTCATGGTCGTGTAAGAAAGCAACATTTTCAACAAATTATAAGCAATATAAGATCCAAAGTATGAGGTTGGGCAGCATCAATGCTCTCTTTTTATGCATTTTTATGAGGTCACCTTAATTCAGTCCACACAACTCAAGTCATCCCGACTCACTTAATGCACACAATGAAAGTACTCAAAGGAGTCATCCAGGAAGAAGAACATATTTTTTGTGCATTTTTATGAGGTCACACTACTAACACCAGGAAAACACAACTAATCGCTTGGAAAAAAATCACTCAACCAAAGGAGCGAGGAGGACTCAGCCTATGATCACTATCCAAGATTGAGATAGGAGATTACGAATGTTCAGCACTATATCTTGTAATTGAGGGTTGAGTGGGCCATCATTAATGAGCAAGTTGATTGCCAATAGGGAATCTGTTTCAATGTCTAATCTATCATATTTCTACTTCCTTGCAAGGTCGAGTCCAAACAAAAGGCATGCAATTCAATATTGATGGCTGAAACTGCCATGACTAGTGCTGTGTAGCCATGATCCAATTTTCGTGATTATCTCAAAATATGCCACCTATGCGAGTTTTTGTTCTACCTTCCCTTAGTGTTGAATAACTTCCGTCTGTATTACATTTGATCCAACTTGGCATCGGAGCTTCCTAAGTTGTGTCATCTCTCTGAGTTGGGGAGCTTTTGAGCTTCTGAGTTTTCTTTGCCATAAAAAAATTGGTTGTAGTTTGTAGTATGTCGTGCACTGGGTTTATGGCATCCTAAAATTTTGTTTGAAGATATGATTGTTCCTTCAATGCCAGATTTTTCCAACAAGCAGCCCCAAAGACCAAGGGCTAGGAGACCTCATCCTCTATGTGATTGCATTCTCTAAGATTGAAAGATGGCCATTCTGCAAGTGTCGAGTGGAGGAAACGCTCAAGGAGGTTGATTGGCACAAGCTGTCTCCATGTTGGAATTACCAGGTGACAATCCCTAAATGTGTGCATAAGTGATTCATTGCTGCGTTGGCTTGCTCTGCATATGTCAGAATCTGCCTTATGTCTTCTAAAGCATTGTTCATTGGTGAGTAGCTTTCCATGCGCAAGAAGCCACAAGAAACTCCTTATCCTTTGAGGGCCTTTCCATCTCCATACCACAGACCAAAGTGGATGAGGTCGGTACCAAGGTGATTCCGCTAACATCTGATATGTAGAGCGTGTGTTGTACACACCATTAGCTTCTAAAGACCAAAATAATTCATCAACTGTGGAATCTTGTCCAAGGGGTAAAGTTTGTTGTAGATTATTAAGTTTTACTAGGGGCAAATATAATGCTAGAGAGTCCCTTCATATGGTCGTCTAGAGGTCTTCAGATAAGGTCCATCAGTGCTCCTCCCTCCAGCAGTCATGCCGAAAGTTAGCTTTTTCTCTATTGTGTAGTTGCCATTTAGCTCCTTGGCCAACGAGGGACCAAGCATGTTGAATGCCCTTCCATAGCCACGAGTCTCCAAATTTAGTGTGGAGTTTGATACGAGGACCAACCCTGTTTAAATACTTGGCTCTAAGAACTTGAGCCCGTAATGTTTGTGGTTTAGTGTGGAAATCCCATGCCAGTTTTCCTAATAGTGTCATGTTAAAAGATTCCATGCTCCTCCCCCCCCCCCCCCCCCCTTTTGTTGCTCGCCGACGAGCAACAGGGGGGGGGGGGCTCGCCCTCCCTCCCCTTCTCCCCCAACCAAAAAAAAAGAAAAAGAAAAAAGAGGGGGAGGGGCCTCCTGACGGAGGCACGCGCAGGCCCCCTCCCCCTGTCGCTGATGTGGCTTTTTTTTGTTTTTTTATTTTTTTTAGATATTGTCACGTCACTGCATGTTAACGTGAAGAGGAGAGAGTCAGTGCCATGTCAGCTTCGTGACCTGTTAATCGCCGATTGTAGGTAAGGAGGGCGTCGGGTGAAATGAGTTAAAAGATGAAGAGCATTCGTGTTATAAAGTAAAATTAGAGGGCATCGCTGAGCAAACGTCAAAGTTGGAGGGCATTCGATGTAATTTACCCTCCGGCATACAATGCGTCAAGCCAATGTAGCGCGGATTGGTTAGCAAAACTGCCTTACGACGTGGGACCATCACCAAGGGGGCTTACCTACCTTCCGGTGGCCATGGGAAGATTGTTGTTCGGGGATATTATTAGGATTCATGTACCCAACTTTTTCTTAAGTTTCAACTCTATCTCCCTATTAGAAGGCTTTTGCCTTCCTTTAATCATCGAAAAAAAAATGAGAATAAGTTGGCCCATGGTATGATTCTGTCACATTGAAATTAAATCAAATTATGTTAAGAATATGTCAATTCAGGATGAAGCAAAAGAAGTTATGAGAAAATTTTGTGGGAGAAAGTTGATACAAAAAATAGTAATTTTTTACCACTATACAATATAAGATTGTGAAACTTGTTATACATTTATTTGGGTGATTGTAAGGTGCACACTAAGTCATTACAGAGAAATTCAACTATAACAATTATAATAATTGAAATGCCTGTATTATTTGAAAGGACAAAATTTATGAATTATTATTAGCAAAAATGAAATCACATCACCAACAAAGGCATAATATCTAAAGAAATAAAAATATAAAGGTGAGAAAATCATCACATGCTGCCTACATCAGTGAAGAATAAGTTCCTTCAAAAGATTAAAAATAAAAAGAAACATACAAAGGCTCGAGGCAGCTTAGCTACATTCTTCATGAAAAAAGGTTGATGCAAAGTTGCAAGGGTTTGAAAAATGCATTGTTCTCTAAACGCAAGGGAACATGTCCTAAAAAATAAAGTTATATGTAATGAGATGGGTAAATTAGATTCCCATAGGTATAATTAGCGAAATAAGGATGCATCAATTTTAAATATAACAATCTCACCATTGTTATTGAAGATTGAGCTCAAAATTATTTCTCATAGAGATGAAAAGCATTTCGTCTAATCAAGAAGATTTAGACACAAGAAGGCTTTAATCATTACGAAAAAGTCTTCAAATTTTGACAAAGTCGTAAATTAGCAATAATGAAGAAAATAAAAAAGTATGACAATAAATTCGACCAAGCCATATGAGGAAGAGGTCCACAACGAAGAAGAGCTTATCAAGAGCCAAGCAAAGAAGACCAATAGAAAAAATCATCGACAAGATGTTCATTGTTATAACTATGATGAAAAAGACCATGAAGAAGAAAAATCCACCACCAAAAATAGGTGCATAGAGGAATGATATCTCGAAGCATCATTTGTAGTAGAAGAGATCATCCTTATTTATAAATCTAGAACTTGAGTAAGCGATGGAACTTATGATAAGAATAATTGAGTAACTATAGGATATTCAATATGCATTTTTTAAAATTATTTTCTCATCAATTATCGTTTAATTATCATAGTACATTAGAAGTTCATGCTACATAAAATGTTCTAAAGATGTTTAATGTATTTTTGTCCTTGCGTCTAAGTTTTAATGACATATAAAATTATATTTTGATGATACAAACATTAAAAGATTAAAGTTAAAATGCTAAAAAAGTTTAAAGAAAAATGAATAACTTTATGCACTACACTTGGATTACATAATTAAGTATGATCTTTGGATTACTCGTAATAGTTGTAGAGAATTCTGTTAGCTTTCCATAAAATAAAAAATCATCTCATTTGGATAACTGTGCAAGAAGTTATGCTTAAAATAGTGCAGGGCGGTCGACCTGCCGGCTGGAAGACCGGTCCAGAACACAGGTCGATCGGTCAATGCAGAAAATGTCCAATTTCAACAAGCAGAATGTCGAGACTGTACCGGTCGAGGTACCAATCGACAGTGCAAAATTAGCCAACGATCATATTTTTCATAAAAGAAAGTGTCCCGATCGATCAGTCCATATGTGCGGTCGACCGACCTCCGAGTCAAATGAACAATAACGGTCAAATTTGAAGAAGAAAATTGTAGAATAATTTTTGGATGACTTTCTCACTTTCCGAAGCCTATAAAAGGAGTGACAAAGTCAGAAGCAAAAGCATCCATCCAAGTCTTGAAGAAAATGTTCAAGTTATCAAGTTATCAAAAGAAGACATTCTACTTGAAATTTTCATTTTTAGTTTTATCTTCTTTCTCTCTTCTTCTCTTGTGAGCTTAGTTTTATAAAAGAGAGACACATTTTATTTAGAAAAATACTGAGAGAGCTCTTGTGTAAAAGATGTTCAAAATCTTACCTCTTGAACGAGAGAAAAAATTAGCTTCATAGGAGAAGAGGTTGCCTTGCCTCTCGAAGCGGAGAAAAGGTGGTTGATGTAAAGGACATTCTTCCTTGCCCCATTTGGAAGTAAGGAAGAGTTCTAGTGAAATCTTCGACGGTCTCGAGGTCAAAAAGTCAGAGCGGGGATGTATATGTGTAGCCGAACCTCGTCAACAACTACTTGTGCACCTTTGTGTTTGATTTTCTCTCTCTTCCCCTCAGATATTGGGTTTGATGTGATTTGAATTGCATTAATTTAAAAGATTTTTAAGAATCGATTTTAAACTTTCATGATGATTTTTATGAAATCGATATTTTCGGATTGAATACCAATTCACCCCCTCTTAGTGTCATTTGGGATCCTACAATTGGTATCAGAGCATGTTGCTCTTATTTTAAGATCAAATCATTTTAAGATTTAATCATTTTAATATTTAATCATTTTGTTTTAAGATTTAACAATATTTAAGAGTCATGGCATCAAGTGAAATTGGTTTTGTCGAAGGGCAATCAATTAGTCATCTTCCCCTTTTAAATTCATCAAATTTTGCATATTGAAAAATTATAATTCAACCATATATTTGTTCTATTGATATTGACATGTGGGACATAGTTGAAAAATATTATTATCTTCATGAAAAATTACCTACAGATTATAAAGAAAGAGAAAAGATTTTTTTAAAACTTGATTGGAAAGCCAAAAATATATTTTATAGTGTGCTTTGTATTCAATAGGGTTTAATTGAATTTCAAGTTGTGAAACTACAATCGAGATTTGGAAAAAGCTCATCACTATTTATGAAGGAACCGACAAAATTAAAAAATTTAGATTGAATATTTTAAACCATCAATGTGATTTTTTTCAAAATGTGTGATAATGAATCTATAAATGATATGTTTGCTCGGTTTAATTATATTTTGAATGGCTTAACCTCTTTGGGCGAGCCAAGAACTAACTCCGAGAAAGTGAAAAAGATTCTCAGGTCTCTCTCCTACAAATGACATACGAAGAGGATCGTGATTAAAGAAAAAAAATTGAACAAATTATATTTTGATGATCTTATTGGTTCACTTCTAACTTATGAGATCTCAATCCAAGAAGATCAAGAAGAAAAAGCCCCAAAGAAGAAAGCATTGGCATTAAAGGCAAATGCAAATGAAGAAGACTCAAGTGAAAAAAAAGTGGACGAAAAGAGACTCACCCGCTACACAAGAAAATTTAATAAGTATCTCAAGTTGGTGAAAAAAAAGAGAAAAGAATGAGAATCCTACTCGAAGATCATACAAAAATCACAAAAAAGAGACATCTCGAAAAGGTAAAAAGAAAAGTACGAAGAGTCAAGTGAAACAAGTGACTCGTCAAGCTCTTCCAATAATGACTCATCGAGTTCTTCCGAAAAAAATCTTTCTTTAGATGTAAATAAAGAACTTTCCTCCCATATAAAAAGATATTATTCACTTAAAGATGAAAATGAGAAATTATGATATGAGATTGAAAATTTAAAAGAAGAAAAGAATACATGTTTTATGGAGAATGAAACCTAAAAAATAAAATTGAAACTCTGGAAATTACACATGCATGTGAAATTGTAAAACTAGCATGTTCTTTAGAAAAAAAGCAAAAAAGGAAAATGATCTTTTCAAAAATTCAAAAAATAATGATAAAACTAGTTCTTATGTAAAGAAAAATAATTCTAGAAAATACTTTGGACATGAAATTTTTTATTGGAAGTCTAATCATTCATATGATAGAAAATCACATATTACATATTTTGCATGCTAATTTTATGGTCATTATGCTTATCAATGCAGAGTAAGAAAATGTTTAAAACATGTGATGATATGGATTTCAAAAGGAACTTTGACTAAAAAAAATTGGACCAAAAAAAAAATTGGATACCAAAATTTAAATGATTGTTTTTCAGGTATGCCTCACGTATAAAGCAAATGAGGAATTGGAAATGTGAAGGCACAAAAGTTATGATAAAAGTATCATCTATTTTTTATTTCACTCAAAAATTCAAAATTACTATTTTGAAAAGAGAGAACATATAAAATTGGTAACAATAATAGGGGGAGCATACTAAACTTTATTTTGACATATATATCATTGTTGTATCAATGTTTTATGCCATATTTTGATTATTAATATTTTTTTTTGCCTTCATCAATTTGTTTTCATTTCACCATTATAAAATAGTCATAAATTTAAAGGGAGTTATTTCCTCATATACAAATTAATATTTTTTATGAAATAAAATGAGAGAAATATAGGAGAAATATCATCTGAATATCACTTTACATGAAAGTTAAGTGTTAGGGGGAGTAAAATTGATTTTACAACTTTTTTCGCAACTTATGCATTTTTTATATTTCTCGGTTTGTCTTCATAAAAAAGGGAGATATTGTTGGATCTAAATTTTAATGACATATAAAATTATATTTTGATTTTACAAACTTCGAAAGATTAAAGTTAAAATATTGAAAAAGTTTAAAGAAAAAAGAATAACTTTATGCACTACACTTTGATTAAATAATTAATATGATTTTGGATTAATCATAAATATCAAAATTGTAGAGAATTCTGTTAGCTTTTCATAGAATAAAAAATCATCTAATTTGGATAACTGTGCAAAAGGTTATGCGTAAAATAGTGTAGGGCGATCGACCTACCGACTGAAAGACCGGTCGACCAATTCACACAGGTGTTCAGAACACAGGTCAACCGGTCAATACAGAAAATGTCTAATTTCAACAAGCAGAATGTCGAGACTGTACCAATCGAGATACCTGTCGATTGGTTTAGTACACAAGTCCACCGATCCATATGTGCGGTCGATCGATCTCCGAGTCAAATAAATAGTAACTATCAAATTTGAAGGAGAAAATTATGGAATAAATTTTTTATGACTTTCTCACTTGCTAAAGCCTATAAAAGGAGTGTCAATGACAGAAGTAAAGACATCCATCTAGGTCTTGAAGAAAAATTTCAAGTTGTCAAAAGAATACATTCTCCTTCAAATTTTCATTTTTAGTTTTCTCTTCTTTCTCTCTTCTTCTCTTGTGAGCTTAACTTCGTAAAAGAGAGAAACATTTTATTTAAAAAAATACTGAGAGAGCTTCTTCGTAAAAGATGTTCAAAATTTTACCTCTTGAGCGAGAGAAAAGATTAGCTTACTAAGAGGAGAGATTGTCTTGCCTCTTGAAGCGGAGAAAAGGTGATTGATGTAAAGGACGTTCTTCCTTATCCCATTTGGATTAAGGAAGAGTTCTAATAGAATCTTCGATAGTCTCGACGTCGAAAAGTCGAAGCAGGAACGTAGTTCAAGGTGTGGCCGAACCTCATCAACAACTACTCGTGCACCTTTGTGTTTGATTTTCTCTCCCTCTCCCTCTCATATTGAGTTTGATGGGATATGAATTGCATTAATTTAAAAGGTTTTTAAGAATCGATTTTAAACTTTCGCGACGATTTTTGTAAAATCGACATTTTCGAATTGAACACCAATTCACTCCTCCTCTTGGTGCCATTTGGGATCCTACATTTGTAATGCCCCGAGACCCACATGATTTTGACATGCTCAGAGTCGTCCCAGAGATGCTACATAATTTTATATAAAAAAATTTGCGCAAATATAAATTATAAAATACGAAATTAATAATAACAACATCTAAAAATCCATAATGTCTAAGGAACTGGAACGTCAATAACTCCACAATACTAAAAGTATGAAAAAGTAATAACTAATATATGAATTTAGTAGGATACAATCATACACCATGTAGAACATTCCTATCACTGAGCCCGATCACCTGCGTCACTATCCTCTATCATCATCTCACCTACATGAATTCAGATGTAGGAAAAATCCATGAGTATAAAAATACTAACTACGTAGGGTCTAACCATAACAGTAATCAATGATCATCTGCACTTAATAAATTAATAACAATATGATACAATAATCAATAGAGAACTGGGTGAAATAATAGGATAAGAGCTCAATAAATCAATATAGTCATAAATTAATGTAGAGGATCAGGAAGGAAGTCAAAAGATCAATTAATATCAATGAATAATTAATGATAATCAATTATGCCTGATCACTATGACACTATCTAATTTAACGGTTTCAATCAATATCAATATGAATTGTCGCCAATAACAATTTTTATACTATTCAATAGGCGAAGGCAATGCCAATCAACGCCAATATCCGAATGATCATGATTCAATTCAATTCAATTTGATTTTCATTAAATTCAATTTCAATATTTAGAGTTATCCAATACAATAGGGAGCACTTGACCAATTAGGAAAAACTTCATATCTCTCTCATGTAGGCAAGTGGGGGATCAAGGCATGACAAGTCGTCCTCCAATAATAGCGCTAAATAATAAATCGTGATGGCGGAGGATCATGACCATCACAAGACAGGCACATTTTTAATAAATGATGACGTCTCAAACCTCTAGGTACACTATCTGTCTCATACAATATACTAATAATATGATCTAGGGGCTTAGAGACAATCAGAGAACATGAATACCCAACAGTTTTCACCTTTTATCTTATTTACCCTATAGACCTATCTTTAACAATTCAATTTGGATTAAATAAGGACCCAATCAAGAACCACTATATCAACATTACAGTGAATCACATGATATGATGGGATAATAATAGCAATAATCTCAAAATCAAATCTAAAAGATATGATGAGGTCAGTTCTGTTAACGATATGATCATGTATGATAAACAACAATGAACTATAAACACTATTCAATTTTTTCATAACGTTTTCTCAAACATTTACCTTTGGAACTTAGCTCGTGTCGGGTAGAATCAGGGCCGTGTTCGGAATAGTTAAAAACCTCTCGACAGAGTTAAAACTCGAGCCAAGTCAGGTGTGAACTCGGGTCGAGTTGACTGATTCACGTCTGTGACAAATTCCTTGATCAAACACGGTCCATGTTTTTTGAACACGGACCGTGTCGTCGAAAAACTCGAGCCGCGTCGTCGCTGACCCGGTCCGCATTCAATTCCTGATGTGCATCAACGCGGTTCGGGTTCAATAAAACCCTGGCCGTGTTTACCAAACCTTGGATTGTTGGCTTCAACTCGGGCCGTGTTGGCTAGAACCCGAGTCGGTTTCCATCGCCGACGGGAAAATATGTTCCAACACGATTTTTTGGCCATCATAATTATATCATACGATCATATAAACTAAACGATGCACAATTTATATCAATAGATTCTCATGTAAAGAAGAAGAGAATAGTATTTCATGTCGCGAAAATCGACAACATAGGGATTCACTCTACGTACTTAAAATTGGCTGAAAAATCAGCTATAATTTTTTTTTGAAAAATTGCACGAGCGTCGAACTTTGGCTGATGATTACTCTCTGTCCATATCCCGAGCTCGCGACCACCACTTGAAAGATCTTCTCCTATACGTCGACTTCAAAACCAGCCGCCACGTACTCTTTGAGATGCCTCGATTTGCATGAAAACCTAAGGCAAAGTGAAATTTATAGTGCAAAAATTTTGTTTTCCAGAAAAGGAGTTTCGAGGCACCTCTTAATGCCTATTTATATAGAGATAGTCATTCCAACTTCTATTAGGATTTGGACTTTTTCAGAATCAATATTGACCTTCCATCGTTAATCACCTCATATTTTTTGATTTAATTAAATTCAAATTTACTTAATAATTTCATGATTATCTCAATAACAATTTCACATCTTCTTAAATTCCATCTTATCCTTCCCAACTTCTCTTCTAATTTCCATCAATTTCATAATTAAATAATTTCAAAAAATTAAACAATAAATTTTCATATTTCAAAAATAAATAAAATATTCATTTATTAATTTAACAAAAATCGAGGTCGTTATAATTTTTAAATCTTATTCCTCACAAAATAGTGACCTTACTTAAATTTTCAATATCGCTTTGAAAATTATTTGATAATTTTCTATTGGGTTTAGGAGTGTTCACCGGGTCGGGTCGACCCGTGAAACGATGACCCGACCCGAACCGGTTTGGGTCGGATCGGGTCGGTGGTCGACCCGAACTCGACCCGATTCGAACTCGACCCGATCATGGGTCGGGTCGGGTACAGGTTGGATTTTTCCAACTCAAGTTGACCCGACCCGACCCGATCAACCCGAGTTTTTTTATTTTTTTTCCTTTTTTAATTCAAACTTAAACTTATATTTGATTTAAAAATTATAAAAAACTGAAATAAAATATTTTAAGTACCAAAATAATATTAAATAGTTAGAAAAGTTATTTTATGCTTTTAAAATAATATTAAATAATATTTTTATATTAAATAAAAATAAAAAAATAGTAAGAAAAAATAAAAAAAAGAAAAATTTGGTGGTCAGGTAACCCAACCACCCAACTCGACCCGTGAACATCCCTAATTGGATTTACATGATGAGGATTGGTGGTTTTATTGGCACATTGGCTCTATTGAGTTTTCCCCCATCACAAATGATACAAAGGATGAAGTGGCAATTATGCATTTAGAATCATATAATATTGTAAACGAATGATTTATACCAAGTGTCCTTAACTCTTGAGTAATTTGATTGAAAAGAATACGCGCACCTCATCTATGATCTTTCACAACAAAATTTCCTCTCATTTTTTCTTGTTTCACTATATAATTTTCGAGAAGAAGACTATCATCTTGATTTTTGTTAATATACACATAATTAGTTCAATTTATTTGCCATGAAATCCAATTAGATAATCGTCTAAAAGAAGACATGATGGCATGACAATTGATTTAGTTATTTAATAACATCTCTTATTTGTAAAAAAAAGGAAATAGTACCAAATTTAAAATTGATATCCACTAATTAAGGCTACCAATAATATAACTTATCAGGATATAAGGAATTTGTAAATTCAAATGGTTCAGATATGTGGACTCATTCATCAATTAATTTATAGTTCTTAATAAATATTTTTTTAAAATAAATTTATAACAAATTTAAGATTACGATACATATAACTTTCGGATTTATTTTTAGTTAATGGATACCGCCAATTATGTTCATTCAGACATTTTTGTGCCTCAAATGTTTTTCCCAATTTTATTTTCCAAAGGTAATTTAAAAAAAATAAAAAGCAGGAAATATGTGATCTGTGTGCGTTTGCTCGGCTGCTCCATAAACCCGGTGGCGAAGTGGATAACACGAGCATTAAGCTTTCGTTCCTCCACGTGTCTACCGCCACTCGCGAGTGTACGTTTCCATTCTTACGCACCCTTCACGTCCACTAAACGGAGAAGGTCCCCACACCGCTAATCCTACCTGTGTTCCCGCAGCATTGGCCCTGTCCATACCGCCGAGTTCAGCGTAAGAAATCGCGTACACGAAACTCGTACGTTTTAGATCTTTTTTTCTTTTTCGATAATCTATTTTTTTTCGATAATCTATTTTTTTTCGATAATCTATTTTTTTTCGATAATCATTTTAGATCTCCTTCGATACACAAAAAGGAGTCTCCCGTTCTCGTTGTAAAGCTCCCACCACCACCGCCACATCGCCGGGTCTCCACCGATGGCGACCGCTGCCGCCGGCGTCCACGACTGAACGAGAGGGGATGGCTCAACGCCGGCTCGCTGTCATCCTCTCCCACCTTCCGAGAGGTGACCCCGAAGAGTCCGAAATCACCGCCGCTCCTTGCTCCTCCGCTGCCGGAGGCGGCGGGTGCGGCGGTGGTGACGGGTATGGAGGGGAGAGGGACTGCGTCTTCTGTAGGATCATCCGCGGCGAGTCCCCGGCGTTTAAGGTATTGTTCAAGGTTTAGGCCTTTTTTCTTTCTTGAGGAAAAAGTTTAGGCCTTTATAATCGGTTCGAGGTACTGGATGCGAAGTTTGGTTGAAAAGAAATGCTCATTTATAAGTCTTTGCAGTACAACATTCTTGTTTTTTCTCATGCAATTTTGGCCCTTTGAATAAAAAAAAACTTGGGAGAATTGTGTCAATCCCTTTTTTTTTTTTTGCTAGTATTCGTGTAGCAACGCATGAAACCCCTGCCTATATGGCGATGATCAAAGTTGTGAGTTTTATCATTGGATTAAGGTAGTGCATGAAAACCTTACTTGCGAAGATTGATCAAAGTTCCCCTTTCAAGTCTCCTCACTGATGGCCTTAAAAAAATAAGCCACTTTTGTCAGAAATAAAAATAAGAAATGTATTAAGCAGTTTTTTTTTCTTTTATCATGCTCTCAATATCAACATTTAAGATATTCCAAAAGAATGCAATGCTATTTAACTCTAAGTTGAGCTATACAATAAGATACTTGATATCCCACATGTGGAACAAAATGTGCTCAACTGCTCCCACAAACTTGGCAACTTCTTTTTTTTTTTTTTGTTTTTGCTTCACACACCCATTAATCTCTCTTTTTGTTTACATTTAACTTTAGTCTTTACAATTGGAGAGTAAAGAAGAAAAGTTGAAGGTTTGCTACATAAAAAAATATTCGTGCTGTTCTCAAAATCCAATTATTTGCTTGGAGGAACTCGGTATTGGTACAACTCATCATACTAGACTGTGCAACTGGATGCTTGTGTGATAATTTCTCATGTACTTAGCTCGATATTGATATTCTTTATTATTTCATTTGCAGCTTTATGAAGATGACATATGTCTGTGTATTTTGGATTCAAACCCAGTGACCTTTGGGTAAGGTATCTGTATTATTATGTGATTGCAATTTCTTAAGTTCATGTAATTTAATGTCATCTTTGAATTGCATGCGGCATTTTTATGGCAACATTATCTGAATTTTATCCAATAGTAGGAAAATTTGTGAAGTTCTTTAGCAATTATTGATAACTTTGGGACTTATGACCTCTTAGTCCACCGAAAATAATCTTCATTATCTTTTATATAAAGAACGGTGTTTTGTATTCCTTTGTTTATTTTTGTTTAAAGTCTTTGCCGGCTATTTGTTCATTTTCTTGAGGAGATAGTAAAACCATTTCTAATCATGTTGCCTTTTTTTTAGGGTAATCATGTTGCCTTTTGTCTGGACATTTAGATGTAGGTGCACTTTATTGTCCACAATCTCAAATGAAACCGATATGTTATTGTTTTTGCATGCTTTATTGCTGATCAGATGTTTATTTTTCCAACATGTTACGCCTTTATAATTGCATCTTATTTAGATGTCAATCTATAATGACTTTTTCATCACCTGCATCAATCAAGTTAGATACATGTGGGAAAGATTTATGCTATTATTTTTCAAGACTTGGTGTAATGACCCAAAAATAGCTTCCATCCATGACCGAACTAGTATTTGACATGTGGCACAAGAGTGCCCATGTCACCGTGACCTTTAACCTATAATAAGAACTTTTCTTTAATTAGACTATGGAAGCACTCAATTCTTTTTTAAAACATAATGATACATGAGTTTAACCTTAAGACCTAACCATGTACAAACTTCAGATTTTGTCATGAACATGTCCACTGTCTATCACCTCATTTCGATGCTTGTAGTGATTCAAATACAGGGAAATCTATCCTATGAACTTTCGTCCATTGTATAGCACATATATATCGAATAACGATATCTTTTTACATTTAACAATAGCATATAGCAGTTAAAATAGGTAAATAAAATGGTACATACGCACATCATAATCATGCAATTATATGAATGATGTCTATACAACAATCGTCCCACAAAAAATGTTCCCTCTTAAGTATGATCGAATGTGTGAAAATGGTGACCAATTGCGTGATCCCACTTAGGGATCCCATAGAGCTACTTTTGGTAGCTTCTTAGTTGGAGGTAGTTTTAAACTTTTCAAACTAAGACAATAACAATTCTGCACTTATGCAATTTCAAATCAACAATATAGTTATGCAATCTTATGCAATTGTGCTACTTTTGATAGCCTCTTAGTCGAAGGTAGCTTTAAACCTCTCTAAGTAACAATCATCACGTTACTATAGAAGAACATGTTACATAAATAAAATGATTTAGTTAACAATAATGACAAATACCATGCAACTCTATATTAAAGAAGCTGAATCCCATTAGTACCTTTGTTGATTATTGGCGTTTGTCATCTTCTTCTTTGGCAGTCTTGCAACGATGTACAACAGCATCACCTAACTCCTTTACTTTACTCTCCTTTGTCTTTTTCTTTCTCCTCATTTTACCTTCTTTCCCTACTGTGGATTCTTCTCCTTCTTTCTTCCTTTCTCTTTCCCTTCTATATCTTTTTCTCATTCTTTCCCTCTATCCTTACTCTCTTTCTTTCCTACTGCTCAACAAAGGAAGCAAAAACATTTTTCTCCTTTCGCCCTTCATTCCCAATGATGAGAAGAAAGGTGTGCTTCCGTTTTATAGATGTGTGCCATACCTACTTGCTGCCCAAGTGAATTTCGGATGTTTCAGCCGTCATTTACAGCCGTTGAAATTGTGGCTGTTCGCACTGTCATTCCCTGCCCAAGCCGTCATTAATTGGCGGCTATTAGCTGTCGGAGGAGTGACGTCCTTTAGTGTCCAACAAATCGACACTGAATCTAGTCGAGATGAAGCTGATGATATTTTCAACATCTTTCAAATTATAAGTGACTGCAATGAATCGCACATGTGAAGATGTGCCCGCCGCATTCCTCTGGTTTGTGTGTTGTTCGTGAGTGCATGGTGAGAGGAGATGAAGAAAGATGAGGTGACATCTCTAATAGGTTGTGGGTCCCACCTCTTTCTTTTTTTTTATGCTTCTTTTACGGTACACTTGGATTTATGTTGATACTTCATAAGTTTTCTTTTCAATCTCTTTTGCATAGTGCATATTTTAATATTAAGATTTCACTTTACAGTTTCAACATTGCTTCATCCTTGTTTCTTTTCTAGGCACTCTCTTGTTGTTCCAAAATCACATTTCCCTTCCTTTGATGCAACTCCTCCTGGGGTGAGTTTTCTGTGTTCTTGCTAAATATTTTTCTCGTGAAGGCCTTGTCAAATACTTAAAAAGAAAAAAGAAAAAGAAAATTCCTTAAATTATAAAGAAAAACTAACTAGTAATAAGCTGTATGATTTAAATTTCGGACATAAGCTGTTTATTCCTCGAATTTTGGTATAGTCTTTGTCTTTCCGTTTTTTGAATGATTATTTTATCAAAGGATATTTGTATGTTTATGATCTTATCTATCGGCTGATTGTAGATTAACATTGACTTGCTGATTGTAAATCAACGGTGACTTGATTCCTCTCTTTTTACATGACCCTGACAATCATCTTCTTCCACCATAACAGTTTCATAGGGTTAATTGTTTTTCTTCCACCACAACAATTAATATTGAGTAAAGTTATTTTAACAGAGGAAAATTATTTTGAATATGTAAGGGTCACTTCTACTAAGGCGATGTTTTTTTTGAAGATAGCGATTCCAGAGATAAAAGTAACTATTCTGCTTAAAATATAATTTTTTATGTATGAGCCAAGAATAAATAATTCCAGCTAAAAGCCAGAAGAATTTATCTCTAAAAAATTACTATTGATAGGTATACATTTTTTAAAAGTGGCCACAGTACCCCTCATCATTACTGTAGAATAACTCTAGCATTTGGCAGAATAAAGCAGAATAGTATCTATTCTGGTCTTAGTTCTCGAAACAAACAGGGCCTTAAAAGAAAAAAAGTATCATTACTCATTAGTCTCACTTTTGAAAGGATGAGCCATTAATCAATTTTATTAGACTATGTTACTGATATAGTAAAAATAATACCTTATATGGGTCGAATAAAAAAAATACCTATATGGGTGACTTTTTAAGTTTGTGTTTCATCGAAGTGGATAGCATATGCTTACTGAAATTCAAGCATGGAATGTGTTAATCTTGCTTAATAAGGGGTTATATCAAGCGGATAGTAAGCTGAATACAATTGTATAGGTTCACTTTGCACAAACCATTGTTTGTGCTTCCAGATTTTTGTGTTTTGTATAAACCTACTTGACAAAGTGAGGGTTTTCTTCATTTAGTTCATTTCATCCTCCCAAAGAAAATATTTATTTTGGTTTAAAGATCTAAAAAGTCCAAAGTGTTTAGGTATTTCTACTTTCTTTTTATGACATCCCTTGTGTTTGCTGTGTATTTTTAATGTAAAATGTACTGATGAATTCTGAATTGGAAAGCCTTTTGACCTTTATTGTTTATTGACATTAAGATTGAGCAAGGAGTTCCTTTCTGTGAGTGGTTTTGTGAAGAAAAACATATCAAGAACGTCATTAATGATTATAAATTTTTTTTCTAAGAAAAGATAATACACAAGGATGGACATATCTTGCCTCAAGGGGGTAAATTACACCAACCGTCCCTCAACTTTGGGTGTTGTTCAATTTGTAACTAGATTGTCCTCCAACTTTGATTTTCTTGCACGCTTCATCCACTTGATCGGTAATAGTCAGTTTCCCGGTTAGATTGTTGACGTGGCACAATAAAAAATAAAAAAATTATAAAAATAATAAAAAAATAAAAATACTACCGCCGGCGCCGGCGAGCTCGTGAGGGGGGATCGGTGCTCCGCTCTTCTTCCTCGCCATGCGCGAGGAAGAAAAAGGGTGCCGGCGTCCCCCATGCGAGCTCGCCAGCGCCAGTCCCTACCACCACCACCACCACACACACACATATTTTATTACTATTTTATAATTTTTTATTGTGCCACATCAACAATATAACCGGGAAATTGGTTACGCGTGCAGGAAGAATAAAGTTCGGGACAATCTAGTTACAAATTGAAGTTGAGGGATCGTTGAGATATTGACCTAAAGTTGGGGGACGATCCATATAATTTAGCATGGATCTTTTTGGCTGCCTGTAGTTGATAAGACCAATATGATCCATTTACTTAGTTATTTGGAACCAAGTGTGTTTACAAGTTCCATCTTCCTAAAGAATGAAGAAGAAATGCATGAATGTCAGCTCAACTTTATCATGTTAGATTCTTACATGTTTTGGGATACCAGAAATTTGACATTTTTTCTTTTACCATCCCAATATTTCATGGATCTTAGAGTATTAATGCCTTCACTTGAGCAATTGACACTTTCATATCCACTAGATATTAAAGGATAGTTCTTAATACCTACATAGCGCTGAGGAAGAAAAATCCTTTGTCTTTGATTTGATTACTGGTTTTCTTGATTTCACATATATACACACACAATATACTAGTGCTTCATTAATGTACCTTTTTTTTTCTTTACACTTCAACATCTCTAGGCAGAAAGAAACATGCAATTTCATGATTTTGTTGCATTTCTTGCCTTGTGTTTCTAATATAGGTTGTGGCAGCCATGTTCTCTAAAGTGCCATTTCTTAGCAACTGCATTATGAAAGCAGCTCAATGTGGTAAGCAGCTCAATGTGCCATTTCCACCTATATTTTTAGCCGGTCCCAAGTCCGGATAAAGGAGGAGGGTTGTGTTAGGCCCCGACAGCTAGTATAAAATCCTGTCGAATCTTATGAACATGGATTAGAAAAATATTGCATGATACTATTATGTGTAGCTCAAATGGCATATGACTTCATAAAGAGTTTTAGCAAAGTTCCCACTGATGGTATACTTAGTGTAATTCAATTCATTTTTTTTCGATCATATCTACATATTGTATTTTTTTCGGGTTGCTAAAACTACGACGGGGTCGAAATGCATTTTGTAATTGACTATATAAATTGAACTATACATGAGGGGTTAGTAGGAGGCGATCCCGCTTCGCAGGAGCGCAATCAATTGATTCAAATCAAATCCCTCCATGATGCATTTTTTTACAATTTTGACGAGGCTTAAGATCTCTGTCATCAAATACATAAGCTGAAAATTTCATAAAGTAAAGCAGGATTTTTTTTGTGAAAAAAAGAAGAATGACCAGGAAGGAGGTGGTCATCCAAGATTCGTCATTTAATAAAAGATTGTTCTAGCACAAAAGCCAGAGCACGAATTGTAATACAATAAAAATCCACAAGCGAATCTCCTAAAAAAAGTACACAAGAGAAGCACACGCCAAAGTACAAGATGAGCCAAATGGAGCCCTCTAATTGGTCACATTGTGATCCTTTGCTAGAGTCTGGAAGTGACAAATAATATTCTCCATATACCAGTGCTCTCGGAAGACCGAACTGTTCTGTTGAACTGATTGACCACAGGTCAAGCAAAGGTCTCGCCCAGTGGGAAGCTGATCTATATGTCCAAGATTGTGATCTGTTCCCACATCAGAAGGAGCTCCAGAATCTCGTGCTGCTATCAGTTTTGATCCATTGAATATTTATCCTGTCCCACACAGCATGGGCCACCTCACGATCATCCAAATAAATCCTCAGAGTCCTCAAACCATACTTCCATTGTTGCATAAGCCACATTAATGCAACACACAGGTTATGATATGTTGGAACAGAACACAGTAATCCATAGACTATTACATTGTCTTGAATGTTAGAGTTTCATGGTTGATCAATCATCCAAGAGGGCCCTTAAGTTTTCAAATTGTTTCTTCACAAATGGCCTCAAAGAAAAAAGAAACAAAAACAAATGGCATTGATAAGGTTTCTTTTGTAAGCAAGTGACATTGTTTAGGATATTTTGTTACCTTGACTTTTCTTGAAAGTTGGAACATTCATGTTGTTTATGGATGAGACTCTTGGATCTAACAATGCTGAGTCATCTATATCTTGATCTGTCTCAAATCTTATATGAGTTACGTTTGAAATCTTCAGATCCATTTGAATGAGGTCAAATTTGGTATCGCTTTAAGTCCATTCTTGGTGATTTATGCATGGTGATCCCCATAAAAATAAATTATTGCTCTTTGGAAATAAATCATTATAATTGGGGATTCTAATTGTGCCTGCTTTTCTTTGTTTCAGCATTTTTTTTTCAATCTGATGTCCTGATCTCTAATTTTGTGGTGATACATATATCTCTCTGCATTACTGTTGTCAGCCAACCACTCGGAAAATGTAGCTAGCTTCTGAAGGCAATGTAGTAACAAGGGGGAGAAAGTTAGATGCAAAAATTGAAAATGAAATGACTGAATTTGTTGAATATGCCTTATGTTTGCTTTTCCAGTTTTCCTATGGTTGGACATCCTAGTATGATTATCCTTTTCAAAATGTGCAGATTCATTCAATTTGTTGGTTAACAATGGAGCATCCGCAGGGCAAGTGATATTTCATGTGAGTATTACTCACTGAACAGAATATTGAACTTTCCTTTTCAATACATATGTTTCCAATCTCAATATCTTTATCATAGGTGTGTATTACCTCATGTAATTTATATTTACTACAGACACATCTCCATATAATTCCGCGGAAAAATGGGGATAAGCTGTGGTCCTCACAGGTGAGACACTAAAGAAATTGATTTCTTAAGATCTTTTAGTCAGCATGTCTTATGCAACCAAAAACTCAATATGCAGAGTTCTAGAAGGCATCCTATTGAACCAAGCAAGAAAACAACAGACCTGGTGAATGCTGTCCGGGAGATAGTTTCTTCTCGTTTCGATGGTGATCGAGATGATTCATCCATTCTTGAGAAGCATGTTCAGGGTTAGTAGGTAAAATCAATTTGTACCTTATATGTATACAGCAATGTGTATATACATTTGGGTTCTTCCCCATTAACTGTTCTCAGCTTCATTCTACTTACGGTTTGTGAGACGGCAAACTAGTTGTGGAAAGAGTGTCGAGTTGGTAAAAGTTCAAGGTATATTTCGAATTCTCAACACTCCCTCTCCATTGGGGCCATAACATGTGGTATGGAGTGTCTATAACGAGAGGTATTTATACCAAAAGTTGTCTGAGACCATTGGGACCATTGGCCTTTTGCTGTGTTCATGGATGAAAATAGTCAAATACTCGAAGGACTTGGAAACTTTTTATTTCTTACGAAAGAGAAGATGGCAAGTTGCCACATGATATGACATATGGGAATAAGAAGACATACATGACTCTCTCTCTCTCTCTCTCTCTCTCTCTCTCTCTCTCTCTCTCTCTCTCTCTCTCTCTCTCTCTCTCTCTCTCTCTCTCTCCCCCTCCCCCTCCCTCCCTCCCTCCCCCAACACCCCACATTGATCTTAAGATAACTCGCGCTGCCTCCTACATGTGGTTCGGTCTGTTGCGTGAATAGTCATCAAAATCTGTATTCATTTAGTTGGTAGGCTCCTGGGAACGAACATTGATCATATATACCAAGCAACGCATATTTAATGAATCTTGTCTGATTAACACTTGCTTAGCAGCTAGTAACCATATTTTAACAAGTAGCAATTCGAAGAAAATAAAATAAAATATCAAGATGATTCCCCACGAATGGCGGAACTTTTTCTTCCATGCCAAACAATTTATAATCTTAGTCTGAAGCAAGTGATTAAAGTTCCAATCCTATAAAGGAAACTGTAGATGTTGTAATCCTAAGAATTATTTTGTTTTAACCTTCATTTACCCGAATGATTGGCTCAAACGATAAGCAATTAATATAATATCCCAGTTGTGTAGAAAATGTTTATTGAGCTCATTTGTCGTAGGGATATGTGACTCGGATTGGATGGATGATCCAGCTTAATCCAGTGGTGACAAGGGAACAAATAATAATAATATGCCACTTGAAACCCTTGTCATTGTTCCAAGCATAAGGACCAGTTCTTTTTCCATCCTTTCAACAGGGAAGAAGAGGGAGGGGAGAGAGAGAGAGAGGAGAGAAGAACAAATCAAAGAAAAATTGCAGGGTCACATGAGGGGGGAAGGTGTCGTGGTCGGCCTGGTCAAAGCTGACGAGGAGACAATTGAAGCGTTCTTCTAAGCAAAGCATGCAAAGCATTTAATTAAAATTGATCAGTCACTTAACAAGGACGACGCCTTTGGTGATACCGAGACTGGCTATTATATTATGATCTGTTTTAATTAAGTTTTGTTGCAGGACTGCTGTGTACATAATATATGTATTGTATTCCTTTTTAACATTCATGCATGACAACACTTTTGAGCACCTGAGGATCCCTTCCAGCTCTCTTTTTCTTTTAAAAATCATTTTTATATCTAAAATTTTTTTCGCATGGGATGTTTATTTTAAACTGAATTATGTTCTGACAATAAAATATTACTAAATAAGAAAATCCAAAAAAAAATTATAATAGTTTAATCTACTCTTAGGGACTGTTTGGTTAGGGATTTTTTTTACAAAGAATAACAAATTTTATTTTAAAGAATATCATATTCTAATTATATTTTTATTCTCCCTCTTATTTGGTTGAAAAAAAAATTAATATTTTTATAATAAAAATATTTTACTATAAATAGTTTACATTTATTATTATTATTATTATTAATGAAAAATAAAAAAGGAAAAAAATGAAAAACAAGGAGAATATCTTTATTCTATAGTTTTAAAAGAATAAATATATTCTTTTTTTGTACAAAAATTGGTGGTTTTACAAAATTTGAAAGCCAAATTTGATGACATTATTTCTATTCTACATCGAGTTTGACTATATTATTAGAAATATTCAAATATTTTATTCTTTATTCACAAACCAACACCTCAGGTTCTTGCTTCGTATAGTAGTCCTATTATCATTTTTTTACAAAGAAATCATTATCATTACATAAATATTTTATCAATATCTAATAAAATGAAAGTGACATTACACTTGAACTGATATTAGTGTGTTTCCTAACGTTTTGTCTTTTTACCCACAACAGCAAAATCTGTTTTCAGATGTGATGGGTGGTGGTAATAACATGTCCGGAATTTTTATATTTACTCTACCGACGATTGGCCTTTTGGGTACTTGATTTGTCAATGTTAAGTTCTTCCTCCCTATTTCTTTGCATTTACTTTATCTTTGCATTAACTCCGCCTATGTTTTATAGTCAGTCCCAAGCCCGAATAAAGGAGGAGAGTTGTGTTAGGTCCCGACAGTCGGCGTAAAACCCTGTCGAATCTCATGAACATGGATCAATGAATATACGAAATGGCGTCGTATGATTCATGTAGCCGACCCCACCTAGTGAGATAAGACTTTGTTGTTGTTGTTACTTTATCTTTCTAAATATGTAAAAGAAAGTACTCTTTTGTTATTTTCTTCCTTCCCATTTCATATTTTAGCTTTCTTAAAAGCATTTTTTTCCTTTTGCTTGGGTACATATATGATTTTGCATTACTACGAAATATTTGTGATTTTATTTCGTTACATGCACTACAAGAAAAATCCACCTTTTTCGACGGGCATTTTTCGACGAGTGAAATTCCTTCTAAAGTATCGAAGGAATTTTCGACGGATGAAATTATTCGTGGTAATTATGGACGGAGAGTTTATCGACGGTCACGTGCGTCTAAACTTACGACGGTTTACTAACCGTCGAAATTTTCGATGGTTACAACCATCGAAAGTTTAGACGGATGGACAATCGTCAAAACTTCAAATGGTCGTAACCGTCAAAATAAGGTAGATCAGCGCGATTACTTTTTCATGGCTTATCGACAGCTCATATCATCCAATTTTTTTACGGTTCTGTATCCATCGCTACTTTCGACGGTTACAACCGTCGGTAATATTATTATAATATTAAAATATTTACATTGTAGCCGACGTTCAATGTATACATTATTATAATAATTTGATGTTCAAACTACTTAAAAATTTATATATTCCTCAAACACGATAGATTCATCCGTATAAATGAATTCACTTATAATTATATATAGAGTCATCCATTCATATAGCATATATAAGTCAATTGTTATATGTCATATATATAAATTTTTCGTAGACCTCCTCTGAAGTATACTATTTTTTTCACTTAGGTCCATCCATCAACATATATTAACTTCTCTGTTATTTTTTTTAATTATAAAATGACCAAAATATCCTTGAACCTAATAATACATAATAGTAAATAAAAATAAAAATGCTAACCAACGTACGGAAGCTCCAAGGATATTTTGGTCATTTCATAATTAAAAAAAAAAATAAAAAAATGAGAAACTTAACAAATGTTGACGAATGGATCTAAGTGGAAAAAGCAATATTGCAGGAGAAATTTGTAAAAAATTTAAAAGTCGTTGATAGACGCGAAAAAATTCACAATTCAAGGGTGGTCAGCCGAAAAAACTCTTAAAATTTAGGTAATCCAGATATAAAAAAAAATCCACGCACACTTTTATTTGCATTTTATTTTATTCTTTCCCATCCAAACACTAACATAGAATAGAAACACGATTTATTCATGTTACATTAAATTTTAAACTAAACATAAATAATTGATGATGACTTTTCAAAATCAGCTTGAGGATAGCAAACTCAATGGAACATTTTTTTAATCTTTTGACTAACAAATTCCAGTATAAGCAGTGAAGCACTGCCTTGAATATTGTAGTACCTTTGTCCGAAAATTAGGAAAGAACAAAAAAAAATGGGAACATACTTTCTTTCGTTTATTCTGAAACTATTTCAGTGACAAACTCTTTTGGCTGTAAATATTTTTCTCTTATTCAATTAATTAACACAAAATTATACTACCTTAATTACATTTCTATATTCATCTTTTTTTCTTTCATTTTTTTTGTTTATCAATCTATTATCGATATTCTATTCCTCAAAATACTCCTCTTATATGACAAAAATTTAGTTCAGAATAGAACATCTGTAATAGAAATTTACCTCGGCCCTTAAATTTAATGTGTGTGCGTGAGCGTGCATGTGAGAAATTCAAAATTATTAATTTCAACTATATAATTATCATCTAACAAGTCGAATTTATTAGAGGTATTTTCATCTCATATAAATTATTTATATATTTCGTTGCATATAATTAAAGTATATATATATATATATATATATATATATATATATATATATATATATATATATATACACAAAATATTGTACTTAACTGTTATCGATAGTAGGTCGAATATGAACAAAATAATTTCATGTTTTAGTACGCGCGTGCAGCATTTATTTGGTGGTGTGTTCAAAACTTAGTTGTCAATCAATATGCTTAAATATTTCTAGGCCCTCAAGGAGTTAAAGCTGATGAGCTATATTGTAATATAACGATTTTTTTAAATCCTTCAGGGGCATAATTGATTAAATCAATTAACAAGTAGCATCCCTACAAAGAGTTTTCTTTTTATTATTCAGAGGCCAACATACGTCGTACATATATATATATATATATATATATATATATATATATATATATATATTCATGCACGCAGCAAAGGATATATGTTCATTAATATCTATGTATAATAGCTAGGTCTCAGCAGGCATTGTAAGCTAAATAGAAGGAAATTATACTATATATATATGTTCATATGAATATAATTAACCTCGTGAGACTAAGAAGCTATAGGAGATCTATATATGCTGGGATCGATAGTCTGCACAGCACAGCAGCATTTATTTTGCTGCTGGCCAGCATGTATGTCTCGTTGATTCAATCTATCTTATGAAAACTATACACAGTACATATATATTATGCCTAATTTCAGCATTCTGATATCAGGCACTTAATACGTGTACTGTTACTACATAGGCTACATATTCGTGTAATGGATACTGGCAAATTAATGAGTAAGGCTACTGGTTGTCTAAGACAATTGTAAATTAGATATTTATGTTTCTTACATTTGTGCATATGACTTTGTGGAATAACATTCTGCATTGAGACAAGTATGCCCTCAAGTGTATGTGAGAAAGAGAGAGAGAGAGAGGACTTCATCTACATATTCTCTGATTCTCATTTTGTGTATACTTATTCCTAGGAGTGATACCAAAAACTACTCGTAATTTTGTGTATTATAATAAAAGTGATGAATATCAATAATTAAACAACCAATTTTTTATAATTAAAATTATTAAAAAATAATATTTGTTCGGATGTGCCTTTAAAATATTCATTTTCTCTTATACATATATGTTGTGCGAAGATGAATAATTCTAAGAGAATATATTAAAAATTTTATACATATGTATGTATGGATGGATATATGTCACACACACATATAGTTGTAGGTTCATTTTTGAGTTTACATCTGCACACTATATTGTATGCATAATCACAGTGCGTGCAAGAAGAAAAAGAGATCCTGTTGGATTAGTATAATATATTGGGTGCGTACATAGAGGATTTACACTTATAGTGAAATTTCTAAATTCATCAAATTAGTAGAGTTTACGTGAAAAAATGGATCTAGACTGGGAAAAAAAAGCTTCATATTTGGTTGTCCTTACGATCACATTATTTCTCAGTATTTGGCACACATATATCTGCCTGTCAATAATTCAAATATATCAAAAAAGCTATTTGATCTCCTTATTCCATGGAGTTAGCATGTGCAAGATAACTTAGAATTATTCTTACGCGCGAGAGAGAGAGAGAGTAGGCTGGTGCCCCTGATCAATTAAACACATAAAAGAAGGGCCTCTAAGGATTAATGATTTGCGTGCTTCCATGCACACGTGCGGGGGATGCCCTTAGTCCCACTCCAACAAGGAGTCACCACAGGCAGATTTGTGTTTGCTCAGAAGGATCAACATAGGCTCATGGGGATACCTCTACCTTCCCCCTCCCTCCTTCCCCTCACAGTAGTCATGGGATCTTTGATACAGGCTTCCATTTGTTTTCCCAAATACTCCACAGTCCACTCTCTTCCCTTAATTATATATAGTTCATGTATATAGATTGATATTTAGGTGGCCTTGGGAAGTCTTCCAGGTCAAAAGGGTTTCATTCCAAAAGTCCCTATGGTTTGCATTCTATCGTTTTTTAATCATGGCAGCAAGCCCTTTTGGATGTTAATAGAATAAATTAATTAATCCTTCTGAGCATTCCTAGGGTTTAGCGGAGGATTCGATTTGGAAAATGGGAGGGGTCTATGTGAGACAAATACTAGACATGCATGCTTTAATCTAATCCTCATCATTAGTACTACTAACCTCTCTCTACTCATTCTCTCTACAACAGCCACCGACTTATTATAAAAGTGAAATTTTGCTATACGATTGAACTATCGTATAGTACGTTATACGCTCATGGTACACACACACACACACATATATATATATATATATATATATATATATATATATATATATGGTGCATAACTGATAGATATATACATATGCGATCATGCCATTAGATTAAAATTATTTTAGGATTTAAAACCCAAGTAAAATATTTCCTTATCAATGATTAAATTTCAGCCATTATAACTAAAATGATTTTAGTGTGATGACTCATATGGAGTGATCACATATGTATACATCTATGTGTGTATAGACTCAAATATATATATATATATATATATATATATATATATATATATATATATGCGTGTGAGTGTGAGAAAATCTACTTTATGAAACTTGGAGTGGAGCTAACAAGAGATCTGAGATATCTAGCATTTGGTCAGCGTAGCTATATATCTATTTACCTATACGCAGTTGATGACAATACATATAAACAGCCAGGTTAATGGATTCATGGTGTAGCCATAATTATAACTTAGCCAAATTATGGTGCATGTATCCCAAAATCACGCATCATTGGAACCAATGGAAGAGTAAAACGCCTGCCTAGAAATATTGCTAAGCTCGAGGGCGTAGCAAAATTTAATGGGTTGAAGCCAACAACAAGCGGAAATGCAAAAAGACCCTAATTAAGATATCAAAATCAACAAAATATGATGATGTGTAGTAAACACTACTCTTCCATTCGGAATTTAAGTGATAGCCAGTTGATTGATTCCATCGATGGTGAACTTATTTAATGCAAATTAGTACGTCGTGAGTGCACACTCTTCGACTCATTCACTAAGAGAGTCGAATTAGATTTCATCACTGAAAGTAATGCCTCTTTAATTTTTGGTTTAAGCTTTCTTCTAATGAAAAAAAATTAGTGCATGCAACTATATATTAAACTTTATTAATAAAATGTTCCAATTAACTATTACTGCATATTGTGATACAATATGGATATAATCACAAAACAACATATCGATAAAAACACAGGCCTCAAATTCGTCAATTTGCAACAAAGTCACGAGTCCAATTTTCATAAAATAGTATTTAATATCTTTGAGTGTTACGACATGTGTAACTATTCAAGTTAAACCATATATATATGTTCATCCGACAATTATGATGACGATCAATTTAGTATTTTAATGAAATTGTGCTATCTTTCTAATTTTAATCTGGGACTCCAATTATTTTACTGAAAATAGGTTGCTATGATAACTAAATTCTAGTGAAGTGGTTGATATTCATGTTTTATAGATGAATAGTTTTCATAATATAAAAGCAATGATTAATGAGTATAAAAAAGAATTTCCATTTGAAAAAAAAGTATTTAAGTTATAGTCAACATAAAATTATTTCCTGATATTATTAAAAGTGGAAAGTGGATAAGTTCACTTAATTCTAACCTCTGAAGTTTCTTACTTTTTTTCCTAAAAATAAAATACTCTTAAATGACGCATGTTCAAATTTCACAAAACCAATAGACCAATACTTTGCAACGTAAGTGAATTTATTCAAGTTAAAAGATCAATCCTTGAACAACCTGAGATATATGTATATATAATATATAATTTGTTAATCAAAATCCATGCAATTCCCTTTTTCCTTCCCTTTTTCTTTTGACCCTCAAACTTTGTGCATGGAAATTATATCTTCACGTATTCGTTCCGAGGAGGCACGGGCACTCCGCTGATTTCTCCGAGGCTTACCATTTCCTAGGGTTCTTTGAACTTTGAACACTCCTCCTCCTCCTCTATATTTATTACTATTACTATTACTGCCATTACCACCCTCACCATATCTCACTTTAGTCCTTTAATCCTCCTTGATTCCCGAACCCCTGAAGACCAACTCGTCGTCACTTTAATATTGTGTTAATTAATATATATGTATAGTGATCCATTAACTGTATTTATTAATATTATTCTCGATCATTGATTGGGCACTATAACTCGATAGAAAGATGTAGGCATATTTATTTGTAAGTCAAAATTAAGGAAGCTTATATATTAATCTACATGGCTCAATTAATTGAAGGATAAGCTATGAGTGTGAATATATTTATAGCAAGCCCCATGAAGCAATATATAAAATGCCGTAATTTTGGCTTGCAATTTACTCTCCGTGGACGAGACGTCGTTCGAGCGATCGGCAACTTAACACACATTAATTTATTGATGCTATAAATATAATACGGATAATATATACGGTCAGTTACTCACTCAGGCAAAAAAATTGTTTTTCCAACTTTATCATATATATTATATATTTTCTCTCTCTAGACCTTTATGAAGGCCGACCAACGGGCACGTGTCTGTGGCCGCCCACCCGGCCTCTCTTCTCCACCAATGGTTGCTCTCCTCTCATGAAACATCGTGCCCTTTACTACCTTACTAGCTCTCCCCTCTCTCTCTCTCTATCGCAAGAAAAGAAAAACATGTATGCATGGACGAGTAACGGGACAGAAGAATGATACAATTGTCTTATTCACAAGGCAGTGCATGGCTTTGTGTGGTACGTGAGGCGTTTCATCTAAATAGAACCCTTAATTGTTGAACGAAGCGATGAATTAAGTGGGGGAGTGAATCCTCGGCAGCAAAACTAAATAAGGTTGGCGTGGTGAGATTTGCATGCATGAAAGAATTCGAAAACAATATATAGAAATCAAAGGGCTAAGAGGACGAAATAAAAAATAAAAAAACGTTTATATATTTTACGTGCATGTAGACGGCACATCAACATATACGGTTTTAATGTTACATGCATGGGTCAGGTGCATGCACCTACGTGAAGCCTAATCACATGTGAATCCCACATGCAACGCATAATCCATCCGTGTATGCATCGTATATGAGGGGGTTTATATATAAAGATCACCATAATTGACAAAATATTGCTGATACAGACATGTACTCGTCATGTAAAAAAACTGAAAATAAGGGAGTAATGGTCTAGGGCTTTGGAGGAGGGAGAAGAGAGAATGAACGCAAAGCCAGCAAAGTACCATGGCATGTGGCCACAGGGCGTGCGTGCAGGGCGCCCCCTTGCAAAACTCTCGGGCGTGCAAGACGTGGAGCATAGAGATGAGCACTGTGGTCCTCAAACCCTAGACTCTGATCTCTGTGTCAATTACATATTAATTACTTGTTTGTTACTATTTACCTCTCTCTCTCTCTTGTGGCCTTTCATTTGGTGTTATGATTATGATTGGATTACCGAGAGGCATTTATTTTATTGTTTTTTGTTTCACACAGTGCAGCACACAGGCTTTGCGTAATAACTAATTATTAATTGGGGGATAGAAGGGAGGCAGAAGGGTTAAATTAGATACACGGAAGAGGTCATTGCATCATGTGTTTTACCATCTTTGATTCCTTTCTTGACGGTCAAACTTTCAACATGGTAAGTGCATCCATCGAGATGAAAAAAAATTACTCTTTATCTTGTTCATGAGATGAAAATAAACAAAACCACTAGTTTTTTAGTATTGGCCGTACCGAGATTAAAGATGAGAGAGAATGATGCATGTTTAATATATATATCAAGTATAATATTCGATGCATGTGTGTGTGTGTGTGTGTGTGTGAGAGAGAGAGAGAGAGAGAGAGAGAGAGAGAGAGAGAGAGAGAGAGATTTAGGAGGTGGGATGAAATTCCTATATGATCCACTTCCAATTCATATTCATGCAATTCAATTTGGTTTGATCAGAGGTGAGAGGCCAGAAGACAAGGGTTCGTGTCCTCGTATAGGGTGCAGGTGGCGAACCCTCTCTTCACCATGCATCCCCCACTCAAACATTTCATTTATTATCTATTTAATTTGATTTTTCGGCGTCCTTCGACTTATATATATGCACTTCATATATGCATATTTGTATATAGGAATTGGGACTCGAGTGGATTATTGTATTTTGTCTCACCTTGTCAGATACAAAACCTTGAACAGGTGTGTGCATGTATATGTACACCTTGTAGAGTGCAGACACCCTATTCAATCCAATTTTAACTCATCTCAGAGTTCATGACAAGTTTGCACTTTGCCAATGGAAAGTAATACATGCATGCATCAAACCTGTAAAAAAATATTTACAGCTTAATTACCTTTTGCTTTTCTTCTAACTTTTTTTTTCCTTTTTGTTCACATTGGGTAAAAAAAAAGCTAGAAAATTGAATTTAGATAAGGCCAGATATAAAAGTACATATATACTACTACAAATTTACTAGCCTACTATGCATATATGCATGCCACAATTTTTTATCACATAGCTAATCAAAGTATTTTTAGCAAGATTGTCATCCATTAGGCTAACAATATATCAGCACTTCATTCATACCTGTGTGTGTGTGAGAGAGAGAGAATTATTTGCTGATACATATAAGACCGTGTTTGCTTGTTTTGAAATGCTACTAAATATGTTCTCACTGACCCTCTCTTCTTCTTCTTCTTCTTCTTCTTCTTCTTCTTCTCTCCCCTTGCAAGCCCCAATGCACTGCCTTCCTCTGCAACCTCCCATGACAGTGCGATAACCCATCCATCTCGTCCCCCCTCTTTCTTCTCTCTTCATATCAGTCACCTCTACGGCTCTACTGCACCTTACACTTTTTTTTTGCATATTAGCTCTTCGTATCACTCTCATGGCTTCCATGAATAACTGGTTGGGCTTCTCCCTCTCCCCCCATGAGGATCTCCCCGCTGCACAGCCTCACCCTTCCACCAGCCTCATCACCGGCGAAGAGGTCTCTGCCGACTGCTACGGCTCTTTCGGCATCCTGGAAGCCCTCCACCGACCAAATCATCATCCCCAGGGTCAGTTTTCATGCCTTGATCACTTTGCCTATATTGGTTTTGGCATCTTGTATGTCAACGCAGATAGAGTAACACTAGTTGAGCTCCTAATTTTTGGTCTTCCAACTGTGTGCATGTTGTATTCGTCAATTTCTTACCTTTCTTTTGTTCGATCATGTATTGTATGCGTCTGCAAATCGCCTACCAGCCAAGAAGGGGTTTGCCTTTTCCTTCCATTAATCGTGTACTGTGTGCAGATTGGAGCACGAAGAGTGGTTTGGATCAGTACAAAGGAAGCACTTCTGAGCTTTCCATGTTGGTAGGCTCAAGCAGCGGCGGCGACAGGAGCGCCATGGACGAGGACCAACCGAAGCTGGAGGACTTCCTCGGCGGGCACTCCTTCGCGGGGCACGACCAGAAGCTGTCATCCATGTCCGGGTCGTACGACGGTTCCGGTGGGTACCTGTACTCGAACGGCGCCGGCAATGGTGGGGGCAACAGCGCCAGCTCTATCGGGCTGTCCATGATCAAGTCTTGGCTGCGCAACCAGCCGGCCCAACACCAGCAGCCACAACAGCCGTCGCAGCCGCAGGGGGATGATGGTCATGGGTTCTGTGGTGATGTGGGCGGGGGTGCAATGGTCGTGGCGAGTTCGCAAAGCCTGTCGCTTTCTATGAGCACAGGGAGTTTGGCAGCTGCGGCGGCGAGCGGCGGGGGAGCGGAGAGTTCGTCGTCGGCGGAGAACAAGCAGAATGCTAATAGTACTGGTGGCGGTGGCAGTAGTGGGAGTGGACTGGACGCACAGAGCGGCGCCATTGAGGTGGCACCGAGGAAGTCGATAGATACGTTCGGGCAAAGAACGTCGATTTACCGCGGCGTCACCAGGTAATTTCGCCCATTGGAATCCCTTTGCTGTCTGTTATTGCTGCAAAATGCAGTTTCTTCCACTCGTGTGAGCCAAATATCACAAAACAAAAAGATATATCACAAAAGGAAGCCATTTGCATAGAGATTGATTAAAGTCATTGGGGTTGTTATTCTTCTGTAAACTTTTGATGTTGCACAATGCATGACATCAAAATTTCAGCATGTCCTTACAAATGCACTACCTCTTCTCGAAAGAGGGTGCATGATGGACAACACTAATTTGAAATATGTATTCATGTTAATGATGCAATGACTTAAGGAAGAACTCTATTTATTAATATTCACCACTGTCTCATCAGGCATAGATGGACGGGAAGGTATGAAGCTCACCTGTGGGACAACAGCTGCAGAAGAGAAGGGCAAACTCGCAAGGGTAGACAAGGTGTGTGTTCGACAGCTTCTTTAATTTGTGCTAACTTGTTCTTTTTAATTTGTGCTAACTTGTTCTTTTCAATTGCATATTTCTCTTTGGTACAACTGATCGGTCTTTCTTCAAATGCATGCAGTCTATTTGGGTAAGCAATCGTTCAACACTACTTCCGTAAATTCCTAATATGTTTATTGATTCCGTAGTAGATAAAATTTGCATTCCGTGCTTACAACTATTTCTGAACATGTTTTTCCTGTCTTTTCCTTGATGTTCTTAACAGGTGGATATGATAAAGAAGAAAAGGCAGCAAGAGCTTACGATTTGGCTGCACTCAAGTACTGGGGAACTACTACAACTACAAATTTTCCAGTGCGTTTCCCCCCTTTTTCTCTTGCAATCACTGAATTGTTCCTGTTCCATTTGGATTCACCTCTGATCATTTTTTAGTGTAATTGACAGATAAGTAACTATGAGAAAGAGTTGGAGGAAATGAAGCATATGACAAGGCAGGAATATGTTGCCTCTCTAAGAAGGTTGGTCTCTTGATTAGAGCACTGTAACATGGTTTATCTTCTGTGCTAAGATATTTATGATCATTGAGCTGGCACTATAAACGATCTGAATGTACAATAATGTTGAATTCAGGAAGAGCAGTGGATTTTCTCGTGGTGCATCTATTTATCGTGGAGTGACAAGGTATGCATGCATATGAGCGTTCTTGCTTAAATCTGTGATCATGTCGTTGGATATAAAATTTCTGTATGGTTTCTAGTGGTTACCAATCTATGATCTTACTTGACAGGCATCACCAGCATGGAAGATGGCAGGCAAGGATCGGAAGAGTCGCAGGCAATAAAGATCTGTACTTGGGAACCTTCAGTAAGAAATCTCCAGTGCCCATAAACAAACAAGACTTACGGTGTGTGCATGATGATTTCTTATTACTTGCTCCGTGTCGTAATATATTTATAGGTACCCAAGAAGAAGCTGCAGAGGCCTACGACATTGCTGCTATAAAGTTCCGAGGCTTGAATGCTGTCACCAACTTCGACATGAGTCGATACGACGTCAAGAGCATACTCGAGAGCAGCACACTGCCAGTAGGCGGGGCCGCTAAGCGCCTGAAAGACGTCTCCGACAGCGATGCGAGCATGGAAGGGCGGAGAGCCGACGAGGACAGCATGAACCCGCAGCTGACCGACGCCATCAGCGGCTATGGCGCCTCCCACCATGGTTGGCCTGCGTACGGTTTCCAACAAGCTCAACCTCTGACCATTCACTACCCGTACGGGCAGCCGAGGGGATGGTGCAAGCAAGAACAAGATGCAGTGGTCGTGGCTGCACAGAGCTTGCAGGACCTTCAGCAGCTCCAACTGGGGAGCAACACTCATAACTTCTTCCAGCCGCAGGGGATCCACAACCTGATGAGCTTGGACTCGTCGTCTCTGGAGCACAGCACTGGGTCCAACTCTGTCATCTACAATGGCGGCGTAGGGGGGAGTGGTGTAGGTTATCAAGTAGGAAATGGCGGCGGCTACATGATACCCATGAGCACCATGGTCGTAGATCAAGGACAAAACGGTCAGGCTAGCAGCAGCTATGGGGACAATGATCAAGGCAAGCAGATGGTATATGATGGTATGATTGGCAGTGGAGATCCTTATGGTGGAAGCAGGAACATGTATTACCTTTCACAGCAGACATCTGGTAACGGTGGTGGCATGAAGGATAGCGAGTACGAGCAAGGTGGAGGGTGCAACAACTGGATGCCTGCTCCAGTGCATCAGGCCATTGCACCTAGGGGCAACAATGTTGGTGTTGGCCCTGGCGCTCCTCTTTTCACAGTATGGAATGATGCATAGTTCAGAGTAGGAGGTTGGTGTAGTGGAGGACAAAAGGAAGGAACAGAACAGATAGATGAAGAAAGGAAAACAAGTTCTACAACACTTGTTAATTAGCTTCTGATATTTGGAGATTTTTTTTCTTATGATGGGCTTCTTTTTATTTCTTCTATGCTTAATGCATCTCTTCTTCCAACACTAACATGCGGACTAATCTTCTGAAGTTTTGGTCATAGCAAGTTACATTGGTGGCATGCGTTATCACCAATTCTCATTCGCTATGAATTTTGGGGTGTGCTTCAGATGGATGAATCGTTGTAAATTCAGAACTTGAATTGATGCATGAATGAAACATCTCTTCCAACATATATCTTAACGATGCATGATTTCTATTGATGCTATAATTTCTCCAACACAATACTGGCAAATTGTCTCACGTATATGAATATTCTTTGTGGTTGTTGCGGTTCTAATTGGTGTATCTTTCAAGTTTTATCTTCGATCTCAAGGGAACGTCATTAATTTTCTTGCAGCTAGTTGATTATTGATTTTTGTGCGTCTCTTCCTTCATCCTCACTTATCTTTTTGTTTGGCTACGAATGAGATCGATTCATGTGCGTGTGTTCCAGTCCAAGTCAAATTTCATCGTTCAAGTCGATATCTTCCTCTGATCTATGTTCCACTTGAACTAGTGCAGCTCCATCAGTGCCTGGCTCGATTGTTAAGTGCTAGAAATATACTTTAATCCGGTGTCGAGGCATGCAGATGTAGACAACTGGCCGTAAGGCGTAAAGAGTGATCAGGTTACACAACTTCTTAAAGATTGCTTCAAGTACAGTACATGCCAAGCCACACAGATACGAGCAATTACTATGAGCCAGAAAAATGTCTGGTAGTAGACTGCACTTCCCATGCAGTGGCCATGTTCTCTTCATCATCTTTATTTATACTATTATATTAGGCTCAGATTTTGACCTTTCTTTCACTGCTCACAAGGCCCACAAGTTAATGAATATGAATATCTATAACATATATATATATATACACACGTAAATTCTCCTCCGGAAGAAAAAGTAGTGAACAAAGTGATAGAGGACAAGATAAACAAATAATAAAGAACAGATGGACACAGCTGCAGGCGGAGGGAGAGGGGGAGAGAGAGAGAGGAGAGGAAGGAAAGAGAGAGGTGAGTAGGTGGTGGTGCATTTTGGGGAGCCCCAAGGTGCCATGCTCTCCTCTCAGATCTCTGACTCCTAATGTTGAATGCAGAGATGCCACATCAGGTCTCTCACCAACCACCATGCAAGTAAGGGGAAAAGGAAACTGTAACTCTCACCAGTCACCACCAACGAAGCTGATTCTTCCAACATGGAGGCAGCATCGATCTGTGAAACCGTGTTAGCACTTGAATCAATACTAATGAGTCATCATCTGCTAATGCACCGAGAGTTTTTGGTGGGATGTGTTAAGCAATTAGGTTCAAAGTTCAAAACCCTAGTGCAACATTAACTTCTCAGCTGGTAATTGTTTACGACTCCCACGCTTAATTATTCTGCATGCCATGCCATGACCACCTTGGGAGTTGGATAAGGAAGAGCATAAATGAATTGAATGGAAGGGTTGTCCTTGAGAGATGCGAGCAACAGGACGAAGAATTCCTCGACCTGGCAGAAGACTGCCGGCCCGTCCCTGACACTAAACAGACAAATCTTATATATGCATATTATTGACACCATATGCACCTCCATAATCCGTCTCACATATATGCACATAAGAAGAAGAGAAGATCTTTTTCTTTTTACTGCGTTTTCTTTTTCTTTTGCTTTGGATGCATAGAATCTATAGATATGTATGCAAGTAGGTAGGGGAGAGAGACGCATGCACCGCAAAGGGCTACCAATCCTGGGACTGACTGCTGTCTGTCTGACTGACTGCATGAAATGCTCCTGACAAGAACACTGTTGGCAGCATGCAGCAGCCATAAGGGAAGGTTGGCCACTGCGCATTTTTTTCCACCGTCATCAGATTAATCTTTTGCTTTTGCTCTGCCCCACTATAATTTGCCTGCATGCACGCTGCATATGTGCAGTAAAAAAAGGCTATATCATGAAACTGAACCTATATATAAACTTACACATACAACCATGCAGCATGTTCAGATGATTGGAACTTAGAAAAATGCAAGTATAACATATTTGTCTGTCAGTAGAGAAGCCCATGGCACTCCAAATTGTTGGAGCAAAGTCGTTAATCCTTATATAATTATATTTTAATGATATAAATCTTAAAAGATTAAGAATTATATTTAAAATATCAAAAAAATTTAAATAAAAATGAGTGACTTTATGCACTAAATTTTTAATTAATATTTGTCTATGTTTGCATGAGTTTTATATTAAGATGTGAATATAAAAGTTATAGATAACTTTCTTGTCTTTCTAGAAAATTAAGAATCACCTCATTGGGACAATCACATAAAATATTATGTTTAAATAAAGCTTGAAAAGTTCAAATTGCATTTGATATTTTTATGTACTAAACTTGTACTTAATATTTGAGTATTTCATCATGAGATTTGGATAAAGAGATTAATATAAAAGTTATATATCATCCTCTTATATTTTCATAGAATTAAGAATCACCTCATTTGGACAACCGTATCAAAAGTTATGCCAAAAATAGTGAAGATCGACAAGTTTTATTCGAAGTTGATGTGCTGAACTTTCATTAAATATTTGATTACTTTATCAACTGATTTTGGATAAGAGGTGACATGAATATTGTAAATAAGAGTGTTAGCTTTTCATAGATACAAATATCATCTCATTTGGATACTGGTATGAAAAATTATGTATAAAAGAGTAAATATATAAAATGTTTCATTTGAAATGGACAACCTTGTGTACTAAAATTTGAATTAATATTGGACTATGATCTCATTAGATTTTGGATGAATGATGAACATAAAATTGTAGAGAATTCTATTATATTTCCATAAGGTCTATAAAGTTTAAATTGAGATTGACAACTTTATGCATTGAACTTTGATTGAATATTTGACTATGATCTCATTGAATTTTGAATGAATGATGAATACAAAAGTTGTAGAGCATTTTGTTATCTTTTCATAGAATTAAATATCATCTCATTTGGATAACTGTGCAAAAAGTTATATATATAAAAAAGTGCAGATCTATCAGGCTATCAATGACAAAACGGTCGATCGATACATTAACGATCGACCGTTATGGGTAAAAAAGGATGAACGATTTAAAACGGATGACCGAAGGTGCTTTCGGAACGACTGCTAATCACAGAGACCAAAGATATTTTTAAAACGGACGATCGAAATATGAACGGTCGACCGTTATGGGAGCAAAGACAACAACAACGGCTAAAATCCTTCTACGGACTACCATCAACGGATAACTGCACAGAAAAGACAAGCGCAACGGCTAGTTACTATTCATAATGGTCGACCATTATCTAAAACGATCGATCGTTATAGAGCTGACAGCACAATCTTTTTGAATTATTTTACAACGGCCAAATTTTCAAGAGAAGCCTATAAAAGGGATCCAAAAGATTGAAGGAATATCATCTAAGCAAGGCAAATCATTCTAAAAGCTTCCTTCAAGTTCAAAGCTTTTTTTTAGCCTAATCTTGCAAATCATCCCTTCCCTCTTCTAGTTTTTAAGTGTAAACATTCTTTGCAAAAAGAGAGAATTTGATGGAATTCTTGTGTTTTTGTCTAGAGAGTTTGAGAGCTCCTTGTAAGAAGAGGTGTGCCTTACCTATTGAGCAAAGAAGAAGGCATTGTGATGTAAAAAGGGTTATTCTCTACCTATAAGAAAAGAGAAAGCTAGTGAATCTCCGACGGTCTTGATGTCGGGAAGTCGGAGCGGGGACGTAGATCAAGGTGTGGCCGAACCTCGTCAACAAACCATCATGCATCTCAAGTTTATCTTTATCTCTCTCTTTCCTACTCCATTATGCATATGATTTAATTGTTATTGTGTTGGTTTAAATATTAACGAATCGATTTTAAGCTTTCGCGATGATTTTTGTAAAATCAGTATTTTCAATTTAAACACCAATTCACCCCCCCCCCCCCCCCTCTCTTGGTGCCTTATGATCCTACAATTGGTATCAGAGCAAGGTTGCTCTTATTTTAAAGATTTAATCATCTTTTAGAATGGCACTATTTTTGGAAAAATGTCATTCTATTTTCGACCCACCGAGTTTTAAAGATCATTCTTTTTCTTCTTGGAAAATTAGAATAAAAGTTTATGTTTGTTCTATTGATTTTAATATGTGGGAAGTTTTGGAAAATGGTTTTGAAAACCCAAAGAAAATTATAAATGGTGTTTCTATTGATCTTCCATTTTTTTAATATGACGATTTTCAAATGTCGATTGAAAAACTTGACTACAGTGCCAAAAATGTCTTTTATTCTTCTTTAGATTCTTATGGTATGAATCTTATTTCTAAATGCTCCACTTCTCAAGAGATTTGACAAGTTTTGTTAAATAGTTATGAAGGGAGTGATTTTGACAAAAATGACACATCGTATGTAGACAATGAAAAAAATGATAGTTTTACATCCACGACATTCAAAGATGAAGTGTTATGCTTAATGGCCAAAAGTGAGGATAATAAGATAACGTCAACTTCATCTTCTTATTCTAGTGATAGTGATAGTGATGATGATATTGATATTGCTCTTGATGTTCATAAAAAATTTCCATCTCTTATTCAAAAGCATCTTTCTCTTAAAAAGAAAAATGAAACATTAATGAATGAGTATATTGTTTTGAAAAATGATTTTGAAAATTTAAAAATGAAAAGAATGCATGCTTAATTGAAAATGAAATTTTGATAAAGAAAAATGATTCATTCTAAAAGCTTCCTTCAAGTTCAAAGCATTTTTTTGAGCCTAATCTTGCAAATCATCCATTCCCTCTTCTAGTTTTTAAGTGTAAACATTCTTTGCAAAAAGAGAGAATTTGATGGAATTCTTGTGTTTTTGTCTAGAGAGTTTGAGAGCTCCTTGTAAGAAGAGGTGTGCCTTACCTCTTGAGCAAAGATGAAGGCATTGTGATGTAAAAAGGGTTATTCTCTACCTATAAGAAAAGAGAAAGCTAGTGAATATCCGACGATCTTGATGTCGGGAAGTCGGAGCGGGGACGTAGACCAAGGTGTGGTCGAACCTCGTCAACAAACCATCGTGCATCTCAAGTTTATCTTTATCTCTCTCTTTCCTACTCTATTATGCATATGATTTAATTGTTATTGTGTTGGTTTAAATATTAACGAATCGATTTTAAGCTTCCGTGATGATTTTTGTAAAATCAGTATTTTCAATTTAAACACCAATTCACCCCCCCCCCCTCTTGGTGCCTTATGATCCTACAATTGGTATCAGCAAGGTTGCACTTATTTTAAAGATTTAATCATCTTTTAGAATGACACTATTTTTGGAAAAAGGTCATTCTATTTTCGACCCACCGAGTTTTAAAGATCATTCTTTTTCTTCTTGGAAAATTAGAATAAAAGCTTATGTTTGTTCTATTGATTTTAATATGTGGGAAGTTTTGGAAAATGGTTTTGAAAATCCAAAGAAAATTATAAATGGTGTTTCTATTGATCTTTCATTTTTTTAATATGACGATTTTCAAATGTCGATTGAAAAACTTGACTACAATGTCAAAAATGTCTTTTATTCTTCTTTAGATTCTTATGGTATGAATCTTATTTCTAAATGCTCCACTTCTCATGAGATTTGACAAGTTTTGTTAAATAGTTATGAAGGGAGTGATTTTGACAAAAATGACACATCGTATGTGGACAATGAAGAAAATGATAGTTTTACATCCACGACATTCAAAGATGAAGTGTTATGCTTAATGGCCAAAAGTGAGGATAATAAGATAACGTCAACTTCATCTTCTTCTTCTAGTGATAGTGATAGTGATGATGATATTGATATTGCTCTTGATGTTCATAAAGAATTTTCATCTCTTATTCAAAAGCATCTTTCTCTTAAAAAGAAAAATGAAACATTAATGAATGAGTATATTTTTTTGAAAAATGATTTTAAAAATTTAAAAATGAAAAGAATGCATGCTTAATTGAAAATGAAACTTTGATAAAGAAAAATGATTCACTCTTTTTGAAAATTAAAAATTATGAAGTTTTGAAGGTAGAAAACTCAAAGTTGATTATATTACAAAATGAACCACAAAAGAAAATAACTTATTTACAAAATGCTTCACATAATAAAAGTGCTATGCCTTTGAAACATATTAGGAACGTTCAAAAGCCTATTAAAATGCTTGCAAACTTTATTGATTATAGAAAGGAAATGAACTTGAAGAAAAATGTCAAAAATACAAAAGGATATTATTTGAAATATTCTTATTCTTCAAAATCAAAGCATGCCAATGATTATTATTTGAAGAATACACATTATTATGATCGCTCTTTTAATGTTAAACATTTTCGTGCTTCTAATTATGATTATTCAAAGTTAAAATATGATTAAAATAATTATGTTATACCATATACTATTTGTCATTATTGTAATGCTCATGGTCATTATTCATTTGAATGTCAAATTAAAAAATCTACTAATATGAGCATGAAATTGATTTGGATTCCTAAATGAACCAAAATTAATCATGTTGGACCCAAACAAATTTGGGTACCAAAATGCAAATAATTTTTGTTTGTAGGTGTGCTTCACAAGGAATGAGAAGAATTATTCAAGCAAAGTAAAGGCACACATTTTTTGATAAAAGTATCATTGAAGTAAAAATTTTTCTTTGCATATTATGATATATCATATCTAAAAATGAGCGTTTAATGTGTCCATTCTTGATTATACACAAGCTCAAATGCATAGAAGCCTTAAAATCTTCATGCTAACAAAAAATTATGATACTTTCTATGATTATGTGTGAATGTTCATTTTGATTTGATATATAAAACTTTTGATGATTTTGTGACTTGAATTAAATATCTATTTTATGAAAGTTGTATTTTATTTTGATGATAAGTACTTATATATAAAATTAAGATGATTTTACTTTTACTCATAAAGATCTAAGACATTTGGATTTATCTTGATATTTTTAAATATTTGTGAGGAGTGCATAATGATGATATTTTGAATTTAATTTTGTGCAACAATTATTTGAGATTTAAATTTATTTACTAGTTATCATAATTTTTACACAAGACTATGATTATTTTTTAAAAAAAGATAAATTCTTGTGCATAATTGGATCATTCTCTTTTGAAAATGATTATGTCTACCTATGCTTAACCCTTAAAAATGTGAGCAAGTATAATTGATTATGCTATTATTAGCTTTTATTTAGATATTTGATGCATTATAATTTTGAAATTAAAAAGGACTTAACATAAGAACAACTTTTTGAAAACAAAATTAGAGAGAGTTTTAAATTTTGATATCATAATTTCTTTTGACTTGTGATAATGTACTTGAAAAATATCCTTCCTCACGTGTTAAATAAAGTAAATTATATGCATATCTTAATCCACTGCCACATTTATTGTAATTGTCATTATGATTTGGCAAAAGAAAATGATATATGTGATCATCTTTGATAAATATTTTATCTATTAATATTTGATAATCATTTATGCAAAATTAAGTTGAATACAAATTTAAGAAATATTTTAGACATCATCATGCTTACTTTTATGAATCTATACATATTCATGATAATGCTTGAAATATAATTTCTATTTGTTATGCATATAAATTTCATGATCATCATTTTCTTTTATGCGTAGTTGAACAAACTAATCATGGTGTAATAAAACTATTTCTAAAAAGATATGTGACTAACAACTTTGGTCCCAAACAAATTTTTGTACCAAAATTGATCTTTTATTTGTAGGTTTGCATCACATGAAAAGAAAGTTGAAATTAGATGGACACATAAAGTTTCCGATAAAAGTATTTTGTGTACGAAAATGAAAATTTAAACTCATTTTAATGTGATGCATATTTATGCTTTGGATTTGTCTAATTATTATCATAAAGATAAACATTGACAAAATATTATGATTTTTATGCATACTAAAATCATCTTGCTTATCTAATTTTGTAAATTCCTATATTACTCATTTTGATTAAATATGCTTAAAGATTATGATCATTGCTAAGTTGACATTTTTGGACTATCATGCTAATTCAATGTGAAAATCATATTTGATGAAATAAAAGCATTTATATCAATACTAAAATTTGTATGCATGATTCTTCACAATCAAAATATGTTGATTATGGTATTAAGCATGTATAATTGATTTATATGAACCTTGTGTACATTTTTTCATCTTGATATTTGTGATCATACAATGATTCAATATAGTTAAAAGATGCCTATAATTTTGAAGTATAAAAGAATTATATTTTTATGAGTAAAAATTATTAAATTGTTTTGTTGGATTGAAATTTGATTATCACATGTTTTTTTATGACACTTGATGTTTTAATATATTGAATATCTTTTGAATATTTAGAAATGCAAACTTATGAAAAAATTTTAAATTAATATATAATATCTTCTTATTGCCTTGTGATAATATATGCTTGAAAAATTTATGTTGTTCACATGTCAAAGGAAAGATGATTATATGCCTATTTTTCCTCTTGCCATATTTATTATCATGACTATTTTTTTTTTGAAAAAAGGAAAAGACATATAAAAATATGAATGCAAAGTCTTCTAAACTTGAATAACTTTTTGTTTATCTATAAAGAAGACTTCATATTTATAATAAACATGTTTGACACTATATTTATATGACTCTTATGTTATGAGCTTTATGTGCATGAACATATTATGAATTTTGACTTTATCATTTATACATGCACATTATGATGTGGAATAAGATGATTGATCATATTGGTGTTCCATTTGAAAATTATTGCATAAGACATCTAATTGTTAAACTCTATGCTTATGCGTATATTTGAAATGAATCATATCACTAAAGAAATCATATACATCTTCTATTAAAGTTAATTTGTATGTTCATCTTTGTGAAATATTTTGACATATATTTTATTTTTTCATATTTGAAATTATCATGTCATGAAATGAAAGTTATTTCTCTCATTCATAATTTGAAATAACTACTTTAAGAAAGAATGAGCATATAAAAGACTAAATTTTGAATACCTTTTAGTTTCATTTCTTGTCACAAATTTTGATTATTATCTTGTGACAAAGAAAGAAAAAGAAAATTGGATTTGAGTAAGTGCAAACACAAATTTTATGGTAAATGTATTGTTTTAAACTTGGATATACTTTTGTGTAACAATTATTTGTGCTTGTCTATTACTAATAATAATTTGTGCACAAACCTATGCTTATTGGAAAAACAATTTTTGGGTGTATGTTTGACTTTGAAAATGCTTATACTATTTATCATGCTTAGTCGTTAAAATTTGTGAGTATATATATTTATTTAGTCATCTACTAGTTTTTGATGCTTTGTAAAATTAAAATTAAAAGAAGTTTTAGTTAAAATTTGAGAAATTTTTAAAATATCATATACCTCACTTATATTTTTCTTGATAAGTAAACTCTTGTTCTATAAGATTAATGTGCATTAATTTATATGATCATGATTTGCTATTATTTGAGTAGCCATATATCATATGATACACGACTATCTATGAAATTTGAAATGATATGGTATCATATTATAAGGCGTTTTGACTTGTGTACTAATATATTTACATTTGAGATATTTATGTTATATCATGAAAAATATCAATATATGAGTTATATGAGCATGGATTTACATTTTCATGATTTGAAAAATTATTTTATTATCATATCTTAGTACAAATCCTTTAATTTTCAAATCTTTATGTTATGAAAATTAAATTTTGACTCGTTATTCACAATGTTATATTGTTATTGATTCTTTCAAAGAAAAGATAAACATATAAAGGATTAAAGTAACATAAAAAAGAGAGAAATTTGATCATAATGATAGAGGGAGCTTGTTCAAAAGTTTGAAAGATTATTTTCTCCCTTCACTTTGAATATTGTTTTGTTACCATTTATCTTTATCGTCAAATCCTTGATTATTTGATATAATTCAGTTTAGATTTGACATATCATTATTGTCTCAAAGTTTTATACAATATTTTAATTTCTTATATGATATTTTGAGACATGTTATTCATAACTCCTAATTAAATTTTATTTCATTTTTACCTCTATGAATCGGTCATAAACTTAGGGGAAGCTATTTTTGCCTATTGCATATATTGTTACTTATATGACAAAAGGGAAAGAAATATATTATAAGGAGGATGACATGATTATGGAAAATTTATATATTGTTTCTTATATATTTCATGTGCAAATTATTTTTTGATGAAACAAAAAAGGGAGAAATATAGGAGAAATATGATAAAAATATAAGAGAAATTTATATAGATGTGGATCTCCTAAATATAACTTTATAAGAAAAGTACCTTACAATTAAGACAAGAGGAAGAAATATAAGAGATATGATAAAAAAAGTTTATATAGGATAAATATATATAAATCCTTGATTTATTATGTGGATCTCTTGAATATAACTCTATATAAAAAGTACCTTACAATTAATACTTATGTGCATATCTACTATCGTAAGGAAAGCTTAGTTTTAGGGGAAGTGAAATTTCGACTTTGATATATTTTCCTTTCCAATTTATATACTTTTCATATTTTCCGGTTTGTCTTCATAAAAAAAGGGGAGATTGTTAGAGCAAAGTCGTTAATCCCTATATAATTATATTTTAATGATACAAACCTCAAAAGATTAAGAGTTATATTTAAAATGTCGAAAAAGTTTAAATAGAAATGAGTGAATTTATGCACTAAATTTTCAATTAATATTTGTCTATGTTTGCATGAGTTTTATATTAAGATGTGAATATAAAAGTTATAGATAACTTTCTTGTCTTTCTAGAAAATTAAGAATCACCTCATTGGGACAATCACATAAAATATTATGTTTAAATAAAGCTTGAAAAGTTCAAATTGCATTTGATATTTTTATGTACTAAACTTGTACTTAATATTTGAGTATTTCATCATGAGATTTGGATAAAGAGATTAATATAAAAGTTATATATCATCCTCTTATATTTTCATAGAATTAAGAATCACCTCATTTGGACAACCGTATCAAAAGTTATGCCAAAAATAGTGAAGATCGACAAGTTTTATTCGAAGTTGATGTGCTGAACTTTCATTAAATATTTGATTACTTTATCAACTGATTTTGGATAAGAGGTGACATGAATATTGTAAATAAGAGTGTTAGCTTTTCATAAATACAAATATCATCTCATTTGGATACTGGTATGAAAAATTATGTATAAAAGAGTAAATATATAAAATGTTTCATTTGAAATGGACAACCTTGTGTACTAAAATTTGAATTAATATTGGACTATGATCTCATTAGATTTTGGATGAATGATGAACATAAAATTGTAGAGAATTCTGTTATATTTCCATAAGGTCTATAAAGTTTAAATTGAGATTGACAACTTTATGCACTGGATTTTGATTGAATATTTGACTATGATCTCATTGAATTTTGAATGAATGATGAATACAAAAGTTGTAGAGCATTTTGTTATCTTTTCATAGAATTAAATATCATCTCATTTGAATAACTGTGTAAAAAGTTATATATATAAAAAGGTGCAGATCTATCAGGCTATCAATGACAAAACGGTCGATCGATACATTAACGATCGACCGTTATGGGTAAAAAAGGATGAACGATTTAAAACGGATGACCGAAGGTGCTTTCGAAATGACTGCTAATCACAGAGATCAAAGATATTTTTAAAACGGATGATCAAAACATTAACGGTCGACCGTTATGGGAGCAAAGACAACAACAACGGTTAAAATCCTTCTACGGACTACCATCAACGGATAACTGCACAGAAAAGACAAGCGCAACGGCTAGTTACTATTCATGATGGTCGACCGTCCGTTATAGAGCTGACAGCATAATCTTTTGAAATTACTTTACAACGGTCAAATTTTTAAGAGAAGTCTATAAAAGGGATCCAAAAGATTGAAGGAAGATCATCTAAGCAAAGCAAATCATTCTAAAAGCTTCCTTCAAGATCAAAGTATTTTTTTGAGCTTAATCTTGCAAATCATTCCTTCTCTCTTCTAGTTTTTAAGTGTAAACATTTTTTGTAAGAAGAGAGAATTTGAGGGAATTCTTATGTTTTTATTTAGAGAGTTTGAGAGCTCCTTGTAAGAAGAGTTGTGCCTTACCTCTTGAGCAAAGAAGAATGCATTGTGATGTAAAAAGGGTTATTCTCTCCCTATAAAAAATGAGAAAGCTAGTGAATCTTCGACGGTCTCGAGGTCGAGAAGTCGGAGCGGGGACGTAGGCCAAGGTGTGACCGAACCTCGTCAACAAACCATCGTGCATCTCGAGTTTATCGTTATATCTCTCCTTCCTACTCTATTATACATATGATTTGATTGTTTGTGTTGGTTTAAATATTAACGAATCGATTTTAAGCTTCCGCGATGATTTTTATAAAATCGATATTTTCGATTTAAACATCAATTCACCTCCCTCTTGATGCCTTGTGATCCTACGCAAATTGCATGAGAAGTTTTACTATTCCTACTTAATTATACATGATTGCCACTTTTTGTGAGTTCGACCGAGTTATGATTTGCTGTTTGCAGGACATAAAAGAGCGGCATTGCATGAATATTGTTAAATTTATAATCCTCTGTGAACAATCGATTTTTTTTAAAATTGATATTATGCTCTCCACGGAAAATGACTGCATAAAAAATTGATTTACAGACGTAAATGTTTACATAAGGAATTATATTAATTGAATTTTCCATGCAAACTATTCAAAGTCATTTTCCTATTCATGCAATTTTAATCAAATACAATTTAATTATTCTCAAATATCGATTTGACGTGTATAAATGGTTTAATTTGTTGACATTGCCACTATTAATTGATCTCATTACCCAATTTACAGCCATTTCATAAAGAATAAAAACATGACAAGTACATATATAATTGCTATATATTATTTTTAATGTCAGATTATAACTTCGTAGGTTTCATAAAAATGAAATTGGAAAAAGAGCACACAACACAATTTAATTTTCTAATTATAATTCTTGGAAGGAAAATGAAGAATATTTTTTAGTGACAAAAAATTTGTCTATATAAAAATTCTTTTTGTTTCGATCATAAATTGTATTAAAAGATTGTAATAACTGATAACACAAAAATGGCAACAAGCTGGGTCGGTTCGCTGGCGCCAAACCGGACCGGAAAAGAGAAACCTCCCCGCGATCATGTGCATCAAATCATCGCCTTCGGCAACCTAAAAAGCTTCGTCTTCTCTGCTTCATCGTCGACCGCATCTCTTCTCCGGTAGCCAATCCGTCTCCAAGGTCATTGTTTTTTTTTCTATATTTTGTACTTTTTGTTATCTACATTGAATTCCTGTCTTCGCATTTTGGTTTTGTCTGCTGGTATATCTCGTATCGGATGGCTTCCGAGAGGATTTGGGGGCGAACGGAAGACCCAAGGTGGATTTTGTTTGCATGCTGATGTGTTTTTTCATAGAGTTTCTTTAGATTGTGAGGGATAGGAAGATTGGACAAGGGTTTTGGATTTCATGTCGAAGGAAGGATGTGCGGTGTAAATTTACATGTTTGAGATTAAATTTTGTTGAAGAGTTATTGAACTTAATTCAATTGGACGATCCGAGTAGATTTTGACTGCATGCTCTTCTTTTAGAGTATGTTGAGCTGCCTTCAACTGGAAGATCTGTGCTTCGATTTATTTGTAAAGAAGGGCTTTTGTAGCAAACTTGTGTCAAAATTTATAGGGTTTGAAGCAATTGGAGCACATGGTTGGTCTTGATTGCATCTCGGGTTTGGAGCAAAAAGTTGAATTATGAGCAACTGCACCCAACTGGGTTCTTTATTCTCCAAGTAAGGGCCTCTAGTGCAACTGGAAGGACCAAACATTGCATGATGGAATTTAGAGCATCTATTTTTTGAGCTGAGCGATTTGAAGATCCAAGATGGCTTTTGTATTTCTTGTTTAAAGGACCTTTTCAAGTGAGTTGCATGTTTAAGTGTTCACTGGAAAAAAATTGGTTTACCCCAGTAGTCTTGTTTGCGGGTTGATGTTTGGGGTAGCTTGTGTTGAAGAGGGGTCACTGCGAGTTTCTTCTCAATTTCATAGTGTGCTGAATTAGGATTCAAGTAAGAGTTTGACTCACCAGCAAAGAGAAGGAACTTGGAGAGATCTTAGCTTACTCCCATTTTGAGGGTTCTAATGAGAGCATGCAACAATGAAACTTGGAAGTTCCAATTATAACTTCTCATTCTTTAAGAAATGCGGGCCCTGTTGCCAAATTAAGGTTGCCATTCTATTGTGAAGTTATTCCACTTTAGTTGATTCATAATAATAGCATGCTTATTGCATGTTGATTAGAGAATGGTGTATGTTGATGATTTGATTATTTCCAGAACTTCATGTTGGTAAAGGGAAATGGGAATGTGAAGAGAATGTTGATAACTTGTTCTTGAAAGAAGAATGTTTATAACTTGTTCTTGAAGGAAGAATGTTCATTAGTATTCTTTCTTGAATGTTAATTGTTCATTAGTTAACTGAAGTTCATTTGAAATGTATTGAACCGGGCTAATACCAGCTTCATTAGTTTGTATTTTTATGTAACATATTTTTTGGAAGATATGAGAGATTTTCATGTGGCATCAAAATTTTACTTTTTGTTTGATCAAGTTACAACAACAACAACAAAGCCTTATCCCACTAGGTGGGGTCGGCTACATGGATCATACGACTTCGTTGATCCATGTTCATGAGATTCGACAGGGTTTTACGCTGGCTGTCGGGGCCTAACACAACCCTCCTCCTTTATCCGGATTTGGGACCGGCTATAAAACATAGGCGGAGTTTCCAGAATAACTTCACATTTAAAATTTACCTTATCAGCAGTTCCAATCTGAAGGCCTCTAAGATCATAACATTTCTCCAATTTACTCGAGCAAGTTGAAGGAATTTGAGGAGGTTGAAGGAGTTTGCAAAAGAAAATTGACACAGAATCATAATAAAATTGTGGTCTACGTGAGTTGTGATCACCATTAAATTTCATCATATTTTTATCCCCTGCATTTACATATTGGATAATTTCATTAAGTCTAGGAAGTAAGCTATCTTCTTTCTTCCTAATAAGTTATCTATTTCCTTGGTTCTGCACTAAAAGGTGATTTCAAATTTTATTTTGAAATCATAATTTTCCTTAATTTAAATAAGTGTGTTACTTGATCTCAAAGATCTCTCCTTCTAACTTGTTTATCTTTGGTCACATGTAGAGTTTGCATTATAGGGAGAGATCTTCCCATTTGTTAACATATAAAGGTTCCATATGAAATGCAATTGCTCACTCTAGGTCATATTGCATATTGCATAGTTCTGAAAGGTTAACAATTGTTAACATATGAAAGATTCCATATTGCATAGTTTTGATACAACTTGGATGACTACCCAAGTTCTGTCGTCATCCTTTATTCTTAAAGAAAGGTTTGTTTATACTAGCAAATTATTCTACTCTTGATTTGCATCCTGTTTCGATTGGACAACTTAGACAACCTGTACGAAAAATATTTTGGTTCTCTTGTCTAGTTGTTTTGCTGCTGATTTCACCATGGATCTTCTAAACTTCATTGCAAAAGTTTGGTACTTTTGGTAGGATAAGTTGAAGCCACTATAGATTCCACATTAGCTCTGAGAAATAGGCTATCTTCTGCCTGTTTTCACTTAGACCGAACAATCTGTTGCCTTAGAATCTCGCATTCATTCAGCTCCAGTGCTGCTAGTTGTTTCATATGGAATGTGGAGCTTATAGTGAATGAAATAAGCCTCCAATATCTGTTACAAATATGATTGCTATATTAATTATCTATTTGGTGCATTGAATAAGCACCAAGATGATTATACACTACATTTTCTAACATAAATTAGCATGAAGGAATTTTGGTTAACATGCACACCACCTTGTCATCCAACCTGGCATCACCCAGTTGTTAACTGGGAATACTATTTTGCATTATGTTTCCTAAATATTCATGATTCTCTGATCTCTTCTGCTGTTGAGCTATTTTAGTGTTGTTTCTCAGGTGGAGATGAAAGTTCACTTAAAATGGAACGACCATAAAGGGTGGATCCAAGTGTAAGTTGACCGTATTTATCTGAGTAAATAGGTCTGTTGTGCTGTTGCTTATGACAGTCATTTTGTCTCTAACTATATAATACATGGCCAAAGCAATATGGAGGAGCTGTGTCTTAGTGCATTTGACTACAGGAAGTATTGATTGATTACAATTTTCTGCAATATATATCCTTGCTAGATGTCTATAAAGCATCGAAGTGATTTTCATCTGGCATAAAGCTTTCGTTGATTTCATACATGAAAGCCACGGAAGAACAAGAGGCCACATCAATAACCATTCCTCAGTGACCTCTTCAGGATAGAGAGTTAATCTGGTGATTTGGTGAGTTTCACTTTCACATCTATGAATGTTTAAGTTGATGGTTTCCTCTGTTATACTTGCTTATGATATGCAGGGTGGTGAAGAGGCGGCGTTGAAGTTGGGTTCTGTTGATAATGCCAGGAATATCGAGGATGATTCTAATTTGAGATGCAACACTTTTGAAAAAATCGAATGTTCTGAACCTAAAAATATGGGTTCTTCTCAAATAAGCATCAGGATAAATAGTACTGCTACCCATATGGAGAAAGCAACTATAGTATCAATCAAGAAAAACAGTACTTAGTTCAGGTTCTTCTCAGGTTGCTGATCAAGAAAATAAAGGAAATATTTCAGTCACTGAAGAATCAAAGAACTGACTGATCGTTCAAGTGCTGCAAAACCAAATGATGTTCATCTTAATTTTTGTATTCCTGATGGGAACAGCCTTAAGATGAAAATTTACGTCAACAGATACTTCAAGAGCAGTGAAAAATTTTGTAGATGAAAAGCAAATTAATCAGTTAGGCTCTTACGATCTTGCTGTGCCTTACATGGAAGCAATTTAGTGTCACTGGTAAGAAAAATCTGCCTAAGCTGGTTGAGTTACCTTTTTTTATCGGGTTCAAAGTACATGAATTACGTTTGTGGTTGCAATGTTTCTTCTGGATCTGCACGATATCTGGTATTTCAGCAGAAGTATTCTGCACATGCAGATATGGTTACATTATCTGAGCTTGGCTTTACTAACTGGGAAATCATCTTGATGGTTGTTCCAAATCAGAGTGCAAGTATTCCTCCAAGGGGCCTGTTATCTTTGAATGATGGTCATAGCACATTGAACACAACCAACTTGAGCGAGAGTAGCAGAGGATATTTTGATTTTTTGCGATTGGTTTTATCGTACATGAAATTGTTTCTCTTATTTCAAGGGCTCATCAAACTCATGCCACCTCAGCTGATGCCTCGAGGCAGTATGGCGAGTTATCCTTGTTTCTCATTATGTACATACTTTGTATTCTCAAACATTTCCAGTGTCTTTTTTGTTGTTGATGCGTCCTGGTATATTTTTCATGGCGAGTTATCTGTTACGTCTGAAACGCTAGCGTATTGATTTTTTTAATTTCTTTATCTATATTCTTTATTGTTAAGTTGGTCCACTTTAACTGGAGAGGGTCCTTTATTTATTTGCCCTCTTGTAGATCTTGGTGACTTGTCCTTTCACGTGGTATAAATATTCCATGTTTTAATTTCAGTAGTCTTCTGAATTTTTTATATATATATGTAATTTGCGTTCGTTTGGGAAGTAGTATTTGTGAGTCATTGTGACATTGTCGCTTCCTCCAGGTTGACAAATGTTGTTGAAAATAATAAACTGGGGAAACTTCGATATATATTTTTTATATGGCGTATAAGTGATTTAGTCGAATTAATTAATCTATTGTTATAAACATCTTCATCATGAAAAAAAAGTGTTTCCCCTTCTTTTTCTTCACCTTAGAGCCAGCAATCTCAAGGGGGGCGGCCCCGTTCAACTCAAACGAGGACAATCGAGACACAGTGGAGCAATGTTTATAAAATTAGCAGACTAGTCGATTGGGTCAGTTTAATGGAGTTCGATCAAATTAAATCGAATTTTTAATAAAAAAATAATATTTTTATTATTTCTTAAAATATACTATAAATAAAAATGTAAAAGATAAAAATAATTGAATTAATCATATTGATTATCGTTTAAATTAAACAAATAAGAATAAAATAGGTTTTTATGTTTTTAATATCATTATTTATAATAATTTCAATTTTATAATTTTTTTGTGAATAATTTTTATTTTGTTTATATCTTCTAAAATATATTTTATTATTATTTATCTATCTCCTATTGTCACACATTCCTATCAAAATCAACATTTCTTTTTTTCCATTTTTTCTATTTTTAGAAGTTTTTTAATGTTTTTGACAAAAAACCGAATTGAATTGGTTGTTCGGTTTAATCCGATTTTGACCGAGTCAATCCGGTTCAATTTGATTTTTTGCAAAAATAGTTTTTTAGCAAACCAAACCAAACTAGTGGCTAGTTCGCGATTGAACCGGTCGGTCCAATTCGATTTTAAAAATGTTGCTGGGGAGGCAGAAGAAACCGTGGAAGAGTGTGGTCCGTTCCTTTTATTTTATTAATTAAAAATTAATTAGAATATTTTATATGTTAGATGTCACTTAGATTTTAATTTACAAATTATGATTAGATTAATATAATCCTAATTGACATATTCTAAGGACATTTTAGTTTTTTCAATAAAATAACTTGGACCTTTTTTATAATTATATTAAAAAAAGTAAATTCAACATTTAAAGTGCTTATCAACTTATGGGTTCCACTACTTATCAACTTTCTTACTTATCAATCATCTTTTATCATAAAGGGCTCTAAATTATCATTGACATCATGGAAGAAAAACAAAACACAAATTTTTTTTTCTCTTCGCCAACTTTGTGACAAGAAAGATGAAAAAAACTCTGCAGATAATTTAAGACCATTAATTATGCATAATTTGTACACTTTATTCAGTCTGAATTCATGCTGAAAAATCTAAATTCTGCCCATGATGGATCATCTCCTTGTTGAGGCTGCGTTGCAGCATATGACACACTTGATGTTATCATCTCTGATACCTTCAAAACAACGAAAGGAGTCAATTAGGATGTGTTTCTCCCCTCTCTTGTCAGCTATTAACAATCATCACAGCAATTGTCGATATCTGTTTGAGGATGTTATTTGATGGCTAACAGAGTAAATAATATATGTCATTCCTCCCTTTATCTGGATTTTTTTTCTGAATTGAGTAGAGTATCCAGTGTTTGCATTCTGTTTTAGAATAGAAAAAGTTTCTTAATTATCAGCAAATGATTTAGGTTAATTCTTCTGTCGGAGTTGTTACCTTAAAAATTCTTGGCTCCAAGTTCTGCATAAGTTTCAGGTGGTTGGAGCTATAAAGAAGAATCACGATCATCAGGATTGTAAAGATAACATACCTTCTTCCTCCACAACCATTCTCCCTCTGGCAATTGAAGTAGACGGCAGCAACGGGATCTCCGAGGTTGTAAAGCTGTGAGAAGTCCCTGGTGTTGAAGTTCTGTCTCCACCCGGGGGCATATATGATCTGCCGCACCGACTGCCGGAACAGCACGAACACAAAACGATGGATTCCGGCCGTTGGCCGTGGACTCTCATAACTCACGATCTCATTTCCTGACGACAAATTTAGTCCGGCACCAGTTAGAATGGATTTATCTGAAGTGACTGTTGATAAGATTCTGTCAGCAAGCAGCATCTAGAGACTTGGTATTCTATCCAAACAAAACAGCTATCTTTCTTATGGATACGAGTGCATTCTACGACTACTACTTACATCATGTTTGGGGACACCAAGCACATCTTAAATCCCATATATATAAACAAATTTTGCTGAATGATATGTGCTACTGTTTTACTCACCATAACTGGCATCAGTTGCTTCAGGAATGTCAGTCACCAACCTAAGCATATGCACAAAAAAGATAATGAAAGATAAAAAAAAGTCATATATGAGCACTCAATTATATTCTCAAAAGTTGAAACTTTTTTTTACAATAATCATATTTTATTACCAATGGAGGTGCTCTCTTCTTGTTGGATTGCTGGGGCTTGGCGCATCAGGGTCCACCATCACCTTATCAATTCATCAATGTTGATAAGTGGTAAGAACTCCAGAACTTAATTACATGGTGGAAAGTTTCACATAATTTAAATTCTAGCTAGCTGCAGAGCTATAGAATGCTCACTACATGTTGTGACTTAATCTGATTTTTAATTAATTTATTTTTTGTCTGCCAAGAAATATGATCACTAATTAATTAAACGCCTAAAGAGCGACCAATTATTGATACACTAACAAGTTAACAAAATAAGAAAATTCCCTGTTGTTTCAATTTCCCACATCATCGGCCTCCCTTAATTTCACTATTCCGTGTGTCATCCATTTCAGCAACATTTAAAATGCCAAGAGGTTCATGCCATGAAGCCTCAAGTGGTCCAATGATGAAAAGGCCTGGGCAAAAAGAACAGCAAGTCTGCTCAACTGGATCAGAAAAGCACCCTCATTTCAGACTTTTGTGCCCAGCACCATTTCCCATTAGTGGTAAACAAACCACTTAATCATTTGGCCTCCCTGCATCACTAGTAGCTTTTCTTATCTAGCCATATCCATATATCATTCCAGTCCACAATGATGGCATTATATTCTGATATCCCAATCAGAATATATAATATCTGAATGCAACAGACCCAGACGAAGCATTAGACAGCACTAGTTTCATCAGCTGATGACATGATAATCTAAAGAGAGACACATGATGTAAGCTTGCTATTTAGCAAGTTAGTTCAGATATATCGAGTTCAAACAAGAGCTAGACACAATCTCGCTGACTAACTGCTGACAGAAGAGGAATAAAGTACGAACTTACGAGGGTGTAAAGGTTTCTCATGTCGCGGCCTCGGATCTCGACCCGGGGCTCGTTGTGGACGGCGGAGGGCTTGAGCTCCGACCCATTCATGAGCTCCTTGGCGTTGTACAGCACCCTCAGTGCCGCGGACGTGACGAACGGGTCAAGCACGTCGCCGATGATGTGACCTACCACCAAAGGATCCCTCGACATGGTACGATCACTAAGTAGCTGAGCAAGCAAAAGTAAGAGGCACCACTACTATTCTCAGCTGCGCTACTGCTGTAGCTGCTGTAGTAATGCGACTCGGTGGCATCTGTCAAGAGGGGGAGGTGCCACATTTATATAGATGGAGAAGAAGATGATCAAATAATGTGAGAGAGAGATTGAAATGTAGAGTGGAAAGAGAGAGCAGGTAGAAACTTGGCATTCCTCTCTTAAAGTTAAAGGGACCCTGCTGGAATCTACTTTTAGTTTGCGCCATGGATTTAAGAACTGCTATTGGAGTTGTGTGCTAGTAATAAGTTTCGGCTAGTGGAGTGACATGGTATATGCCAAGACACCATGTGAATAAAGCCCTCCTGCATGCAAACGTAGCATCCGATGGAGCCGACTTTATATTCCCCAAATCTATGAACCCTCAGTCATCTCCTTTGAATGCATGCACCATATATATCTATATATATAGATAGATATGAGCCGCAGCAACAGCAGCGGCAGTAAAGTGTGAGGGCGGCCAGAACAATATCTTGTTCGAATCGGGGAAGTTTGGTACGTTACTCCAATAGTCCTCATGAACATGAACAAGTTATTTTATCAGCACAGAAGGATATATATATATATACATATATATATATATATATATATATATATATATATATATATATATAAGGACACCGCATTTGCTTATTTGTGACATCATGGATGTGTTCTAGCACAGTATCTTCCCTCGTTTGCTCTTCTTTGCTGGTTTGGATCCGGGCACAGGATTCCACATGCACTTCAAGTGGAGTGAGAACGATCTGGGAGTTATATTAGTATATAAACTTGTGTTACATTTTTTTTGCGACTCTCCTTTTGACGTATAAATATTTCGGATCGTATATATTTGATGTTTTGGAAATATCGATTAGAAAACATATATAATTAATGAGCATAATACGTTTATCCACACGAATCTTTATTGTACACATACGATCACTTATATATATATATATATATATATATATAGATATATAAAGTAGTTTGTATATGAAAAGAAATTAATTAATGATGCGCATCCACTAAATGCATGAATAAAAGAAAGAAAGGAAAGGCCGTGCATGATTTGCATTCTTCTTTTTGCTTTCGAAGTGCAGTGAGGATTCTTCTCCTTCTGATTAATATGCAATTAGGACAAAGCATGCATGGTGTTCAAGTAAAGGAATTGCAATTAATATGTCTCGGTGACATTCTAGAACCATTAATACTTTCACCCTCGATCCATGGATCATGATCACGACATATATTCTCAAATATACTGAGCCCAATCCATAGGCATTAACTTCCCCCCTTGGAACATTCCTCATTTTGGAAAACCTAACATTCTTCCATGTTTCCCTTTCTCGAGGAGTCAAGGACCTTGATCTAGCTAGATGCATACTCAGGAGTTATTATTGTTTTTTTTCTTGTGTCTATGTGTGTGTATATATATATATATATATATATATATATAGAGAGAGAGAGAGAGAGAGAGGTATAATAATGTGCATAGGTTCATAAAATTTTAAAAATGATGAATATAATTATTATTGATGATTTAAATCAAATTTTTATTATAGAAAGAATAAAAAAATATGTGCAAAGTCATTTGGGTCGTTTGACACGCATATATATATATATATATTCTACTAATTAACATTAGGATAAAGAAAATCTAAACTCAATTACCACAAATTATGTGTACATTGATTTTTCTGTCAAAAAATTTATCCAACTTTTTTTAAACGATTTTTATATTAAGAAACATTGTTGAGTCAATTCTTTCAGGTAATTTTAACCCTAATTTATTATTATTATATTTTAATTATTTATAAAATAAATAAAATTTAATATAAATATATTTGAAATTATACATGAAACTTTAAATATATCAAATAAATCATACTGTAACAGAAAACATTGAACTCTAAGTATTGTTATGTTCATAATAAAAATGATCGTTTATGAATTAATAATATAAATAAATAACATAATAAGAATGGACTCTCGTGACTACACGTGGATGGGGTCATATTTTGAACTTGTAGAATTTAAATTATAGAGAAGCCATCTTATAATCTAATCATATTCCTAATTTTTAAATTTCGGTTCAGATACGAGACCTCTTTACAAACATGCAGAAACTACTACTTATATTAGTCACATCTCATATGTTGGAAACTGATCTCTCTTTTGCCGAAATAACATGTCAACAATTATCAAGGCCAAGACCTTGCTAATTAAGTTACAAGCATTAAAGGCAAATCATGAATGGCGAGCAACTGCTTGCTGCCTTGGCTTAAATGCTTTCTAGGTGTTCGTTTAAGCCATCTATATAAGGGAAGAAATATAGATCAACTTAGTCAATCAAAACCCAAGGGTGGTGTTGATTGACCTTAGATGTATGTTACTGCATCCACACTGGACACAAGACAATGGCTTCGTTCCTGGGGAAACAATCTTGCTTGTGAAAGTTATATATATAGACACTTAGACAGGCCCTGTACATTATTCGTGATGTTGATGGGACCTATTATATGACCCCAGAGGTTCAGAGCAATAACTGAGCTCCTTGTCCATTGAAACTAAGAATTTCCACTTTACAATATTTTATATAAGTTGTTATTATATATAAGTTGTGGATTAGATTAGACCAATTAAGCACAGTTTCTTCTTTTTTTTACTGTACCATAGCAATAATAAGATAGCCAGTTACTTCTGCAGATGGTCAATCTGATATATGTATTCCAAAAGAAGAACTCAATATTCTTCTATTTATTCATGTCTAGAGTATATATTTCAAAAGTGTAGAAAAAAGTTGCACTCCTTTCTTGCTTTATATTCATACCATATGCATCTCCTGTTAGTGGGTTTCACCAAACCTAATCAAATCTTTCTGTACATTGTAGCAACGTAAGCAGCAGACGCAAGGCTTAAGCATGTTGTATATATTAACAATATGCACATTTGTGGGCGACCGTAAAGCAACGGAATCGATCGATCAACAACTTTTGACAAAATCTCCGGGAAAAAAAACTGCACCACATGATGAGAAGAATAAAGGGAATAAACTACATGGTCATGTATTATTGGTCATATGAAAGAGTCAAAAGATGCGAGATTAATTAAAACATTAATGACCCTTATTACTCTCATACATGTAACCGGCCATATGCATGCTCCATCTTGTCCTTTCCTTTTCTTCTCCATTATGTTTAGTTTAATAGATGGGTCTTGATCTGCAGGTAATGCTATATATATATATATATATATATATATATATATATATATATATATATATATATGCGTGTGTGTGTGTTATATAATATATATAAGACTAAAAGAAATATACAACTCAATTTAAGTTGTAGCACAAGTATTAATTAAGTCAAAAAGATAATTTTTTATACAACTTATTGTAGAGTGTGTTGTGCGCTCCTTGCCCTATTAAGTACGTGTCATGTGCATGACTTCCATTAATATTTGATATTAAATTACCTTTGCTACATCCTTCACGTCTCTCCATCTCAGAGTTAGTTAATTGTTTGCTATAATTAATTGCAACCAATTATTTTAGAGGAGAGACTAAAGGTTGAGTTGTAGTACACTTCATTAGGGACGTACACTACCACTATTTCTTACCTTTATTAGTGAAATATATGTCGAAATAATAGAATGGTTATCACAAGCATTCCTGCAGGTGCAGATGGCCACGAAATCTTTATTATATGCATATATATATATATATATGTATACATGTGTTTTGTTCATGGTTGTGTTGTCCATCAGTGGAACTTGGAATAATCCATTTTATTAATTAACCTCCTACAGGATCCGTTGTATGTGATAATTTCTAGTCAATGGTGGTTAAAGTGTTTAATTGTCGACAAAGGATTAATTAATATTTGTTAATAGAATCTTGCCAAAAATATATAATTAAGCAGAAGAAATTACAGCTGATGCTTCCAGCTATATAGGGACTAAATCTCGCATATATTCTTTGATCAACGGACTGAGCTGTGTCATTAATTCCAAAAGAGCATGAAAAAGCGACTCCATTACAACACTCGTCACTAGATCACAGACTTTTGTGTTTATTCTCCATATATATACACCCTAGATATTTCTTGTAACTATTTCAGCATATATAGCCAGCCTTTTCAGCCCTTTTGGTATTAGAATATTGTGAAGAAGCTAAATAGAATCTTGTTAAATGAGTTCAACGTGAAAATAGACTAAAGTATGATCGATTGATATCTATGCTCTAACTTGAGAACGCCAACGTGGCTATGTACGGTTGCGTGTTCGTATATAGTTAGAAGTGCAATTAGCTTGTCATATATACAGTGGTGGAGTCAATGTTATTGAATCAAAATTTTAAACTCTTATGAGAGTTTACGTAAGTAAAATGAATCAAATCAATTTAAATTTTTAAATAAATTGAATTCATAGATTTTACATAAATTTTAATTGTAATAATTTCATAGAATCTTATAAACTCTTATAACGTTTATACGATTATATATGAATTTATACAATTATATATGATTACACATAATTTTTTATTTTGTACATGAAAAGTTTTTAAAATCTTAAATATTTTATTGATTGATGTATTTATGATTAAGAGTGAAGTTATTATCAGATTCAAATTTTAGTGCAACCATTTTACTTATATTTATTTTTTTAATAAGTTTTCTATAATAAACATCTCCATTGATAGTTAGTTAGAATTAGTTGTAAGTGATAGAACTTATGTTGATTACTTTCATATAATTTTACTTTAAAGTATATTAGTTGTTTGTGAATTATAAATCGTAGATATGTGTTTATAAGTGGATAATAATTTCTTAAATAACTAAACTTATTTGGCACATAACACTACGAATTCACAAGTTAATTCTACTATACGAGTTTACTTAAACTCTCTAACTTGACAACATTGGATAAAACCATGTGTATCATTCCAATTCTTTTATCACCCTTTATATATATATATATATATATATATATATATATATATATATATAGAGAGAGAGAGAGAGAGAGAGAGAGAGAGGAATATATTAGTTGTATGTATGTATAGAGAGAGAGGAATATTAGGGGGCATACACACATGAGCACTCCATCTTAGATTAAAACTATTTTAGTTATAACGATTGAGATTTAATCATCTAGGAAAATATTGGTCTAATTATTGGTTCACCACCGGTTCTAAAAAACGGTCACCTCCTCTCAATTGATTCACATCTCCTCTCTCTCAGAGAAAACGACGACCTCTCCTCTCTTTTCCCATCTTGACTGTCGTCGACCTTCAACGTGGCATCTCTTCTCTCCTTCGCCGCCGACCTCTCTCCTTCGCACTCGGTCTCTCCTCTCTTTTCTCATGACACAGAACATTATCGATTGCCTTCAACACTGGCATTTTCTTCTCTCCTTTGCTGCCAACCTCTCTTCTCTCTTTCTTGTGTCACATAATGTTGACCTCATCGACGTCGGCCTCTCCTCTAGCTTTCCCCATGTCGAGAACGTCGGCGATCTCTCTCCTTCATTGTCAAATATAGGACGCCACAGAACACCATCAACCCATCTCCCTCTCTCCTCATTGTAGGATGTGGCTACCTACCTTCTCCTTCGCCGTGCAAGATGCTGTCAGGCGCTAGTCCCTACTTCCTTTGTGCAGGTCGTTGTCCAAGAGAGATTGATGCCCAATTGGTGTGTTGAAGGGTATCATCGATGTCCGCGGTGTCCAGAAAAGATGAACAAATGTCTAATGAAGATGAACCAGCCTCGAACCAAATGCATCCAACAATTGAACCGGTGATTTACTATAGATGTCATCATATCCCTTCAATATCAATCGAACTGTGGAGATGGAGTGATCGCATGTGTATATACATATGTATGTATGCACCCTAATATTCTTCATTATATATACATACACACACACATATATATATATATATATATAACACACCGACACACCAACACAAAATTGAAATTGAAATTACTACGATTTTTTTAAGAATTTATCTTCTTAAATTAACTCAAAATTTATTACTACTACAAGAAATCTAACAAATAGCGACCAAGTTGTCTATAAAGCAATGTTTTGACGTAAAAAATAACAATGACACATTAATATTTCAAATTTTAATTTAATGTTATAATATTAATTAATTTGTATTTTATTTTTATTATTTTAAATGTAAATTTGGCTCTCCTTTAAAAAAATTCTAAGTCCATCCTTGCATGTATATATTTAATATTATCATGTAAATATAAATGAATCATATATATAAGATTATCATAAAATTATATAAAATATGATAGAAGGAAAGGGCACTATGGCATGTAGCATCAATGGGATGGCTATGGTCAAGTCTTAACGGATCACAAAATAGTCGATAATGATTATGATTCTTTTGACAAACTTTTGGGATCTGATTATTCATCATCTCACGATCCTTGGTGAGGAATTATTTTACATTTATCTAAAACAATTGAACGTCATTATTTCATTAAAACTCTTGCCTTCACCTCATCTTCCTCATTCGTACTCTTGTTCCTCATTTCCTCTTTATCTACATGGTTGCGACAAATAAATTGAGGGGTGACACTATCTAGACTCAAATGTTGGAGGACGTCAAAAGGGAGGAGAAGATGTTGGGACTAGAATGTTGGAACACGAAGAATAACCATCATAGTAAGGTGTATTAAATGACATCAAATAATGAATTTATATATCTTACTAGATTTGTATATTTTAGGCTATAAATCGTACCAACATATGCATGAATTTACCTTATGATATTCTTGTGCACAAATCATGTTTTCCTAAACTAGGGTTCTAAATATTATTATCATAACCATTATGAGTACCTTGTTATTCTTTATCTCATGAAAATATTCTTATATACATCTTTTTTGCACGTTCCGTGTCAATCTACTAGTTTAGGGTCATAAGGCTCATGATTTGGTGAACCATCAAATTCTTAATGTAGAAGGGGATGATAAAGTCTTGAGTCTCTAATACTAGCATTCTTCGTTTATCCCTAATTAATTCATTCATGGTGTAAAACTCCTAACATGAATTCTTTCATTAAAACTTGTTAAATTAATTTTATGAGAAGAAATTCTTAAGCTCTGTTAAACTCAAACAACAACAACAACAACAAAGCCTTATCCCACTAGGTGTTTAATTCACGAAGGCCCCAGTAGCAAGCTACCGTGGTGTTAAACTCAAACAAGTTGTCTTTAATTTTTTTCCTAATTTGATGTAACCATGGCATGAGCAATATGTTAGGGCATTGTATTTGTTTCATTATTACTCGTCCTCTTTATGGATTCATTAAGGCATCATTTATGATCAAATTTGAATCATCTTGATGCAAATAACTTTGATCGCCATTATAAGTTTGTAAGCACTAGAATTGCTCAAACTTTAAGAAGACAACATTATCAAAACTTAAACTATCTCATTAAGGGGTTACACGCTCAAATGTGCATTATTATAGTTGCAGAGCGATCATTATGATCCTTAGGTGATTGCTATGTCCCAAATGTATGCACTATAATGTTCATACATAGTCGACCCATTCTACGACTCAATTGTAGTGTGTCACAAAAATCATTATAGTCTTGACCATAGTGCAAATATGAAGCGCACTATGACTAGGTCGTAGCAATTAGACTATGCTATGGCTTGGTTTTAGTGTAACCTTCACCACCTAACAATAACATAATTGTGGCACACTACGGCTAGACCATAGTGCATAGAGACCCATGCCTTCTATCACACCCCTATTGAACCCTATTAATCTCATGCTTAATTAATTTTGGTGTGATTTATCATCCCAACATGTGCAAGTACTCACTCTTAGTAATTATGAGTTACCGATGATAAACAAAAGATGATTAACATTTTAATAACTAAAAGATATAAATCAAAGGATATCATTGTCTATACTTACACACTAGAGATTAATTATTATTGTTATCAAAGGGTTATGAAGTCTAACTAAAGATAAACTACATGAGCGGTGAAGTCGAAACACCAATAGCCATTGTTTCTGTTGTGTGTGACTTCACAACGAAAAGTATCTCATACTATGAAAAGTATTTCACACAAAGAGTGTGATGCATCCTTCCTTAAGAAAATTGCAAATTTTGTGGTTTGATCCTAGTATGACATACCTTATAAAGAGGAAATCTCTTCCATATAATAAGGTAAAAAAAATCAAAAGAACTTATGGTGATCATTGATGTTAAGAAGGAACATCGACAATGGATCCTTATGAATATCGAACATTAAATCATGTCGATCTCGTTGAACTCACATGAACTACTGATAAATTGATAAGATTTCACATGTGATTTGTTATTATATATATTAACTTATCATCATGTTGAATATATATTCAATAAAGTTTTGTGCCATACTTCAATATCCTATCTATGTTCATTGTTATATTGTTTTCATATAAGCTTCTTCAAAGCTTACATGAATGGACTGTCCTGCATTGATCCATATAGTCTGATAGGTTGATTTGAGGTGTGTGACGATGAAGCTCTGCATGCATACGACACGGTTATATTTTTATATTGAGTTTTATTATATGTTGAACTTCGAATTGTATGAAATATCAAGTTTGGATGTTTTTGGAGCATGCACTTTGGAATTGTATTTGAAATGGTCCTAATATAGATATTTACTGTTCCCATCATTATTTATTATTTTTTTATCTTATTGTGTATTTCTATTGTTAATTCTGCCTTTATTTATCATTCTGTTTATCTTATTGTGTTATTTCTTTTGATATATTTGATTCATTTGATCAATATTATATGCTTTTTTATCGCTAGATGAGATGTAGTAGCCAGGCTCCCATGCATGGTTCAGATCGGTCTTTGGAAGCATGGAAGAATTAATGGTGGACCTCCAGCTAAAGTGGGAACAGGATATGTGGATCTCACATTCTATATGGCGTGCGATCGATCGATATCTTGGCGTCATACCCAATTACCCATCGTGGTCTCCGACCAAAACTTAGCAGTTTGGATACTCGGCAAAATTCATGCACTTGCCGCACCCACCCCCCCCCCCCCCCCCCCCCCCCCCCCCCTGCCACGCATCCCCAACCCCACTTGAGTCGTGCATGTCTGCACCGCCCTAATGATTGGCTCAAGCATTTCGAAGAGGCGTGTGAGTACTCAATGAATCGAATTCCTGATCTTGTTCAAGTGAAACTTAAACATTGGACCAACCAATATATCAATGCATATATGTCATATATACCACCACACATACAAGCAAAGTAGTACATATATCAAGCTTGCATGATTGTTACTTCTACCCTGCGATACCTCATCGATCAGCAGATGAAGCCAGCCGCAACGCCATGTTGCATGCATGCATGGTTGAAGGTGTAGTGCCATTGATCAGTGGAACAACTAACATGCTCGTTTTACATGGCTGGGAAACTTCCACGTAGACGCATGATGAGACGTACGTGATCGTATGCCTTGTGATGCCCAACTTTTAGTTCATGGAGTGGTACTGCGTCCGGGTGTGTACCCATGGAGTGGTACTGCACTACTGCGTCTGGGTGAATACTTGATCACATGCGTCAAGCTCGGTCGTGTACCTTTTGGCATAAAAAGTTGGCCGAGACGTCAACAATTAGCGGATCTACGCATCAAAGATGAAACCCAACGTGACAAAGTTCTCTTGTGCCACATGCATCATGCATTGGCCACTAGGAAAGATTCACCGTCATAATTATAAGTTGGAAACCAATGCCAAAGGCACATGAATCATGAGACACAACAATCGCATTCATGCACTAAGATAACGGGTACAAACTACAGCAATGTTATATTTTTTTTTTTTCAAAAAGTAATATATAAGATAAAATAACATCATAATTTATTACAGGCCATTTAAAAACAAACTGATTATAAGATAATTATTTAGTATACACCGATTACACCATTTAAAATTAAACATATACGGTGGCAATTTAGGGGTATTGCTCCTGTACTTATATATTATAATTTCATATCGATCGGCTAATTAAATAAGCAATGTAGTTTTTTAAAATACAAAAGACAAAAGTTCTAAATAGATTTAGGTCGTTTTATAACGTAAACAAATAAAGATTTTATAAATATATAAATTAAATAGCAACGAGAGTAAATAGCAAATAAATAAACAACAAATTGAAGAATATCTTAAGGTTAGGATAAACTATTCCACATATGGATACGTATGTAAGATGAATGGCTTTTTTAAGAGGTAACATCACCGGATATTTATTAATAATCATTCAATTCGTAACGAACAATGGATAAAAAAGTTATTCAAATTGATTAATTTATTTATTCATCATAAATCACGTCTAATAGTGTCGCTTCTTTTAAGAGGTAGCATAAATATTAAACTCTTAAAATATTATAATAAATTATTGTAAACTTTACTTATAAAAAAATAAGTGGGATCAAATTGTTGTTGAAATGTAGCTAAATAATATTGATATATGATGCTACTAATGATATGCCTAATGATATAATCTTAAAATTATGGGGTCAACTGGCCCCATATTGGACCATGTAGGTGCGCCCATGCTCATACTTCACACTACATATACATTGCTCTTTGAAGGGGGTCAAATATTTCAAACATAATACATAGGACTTGCTTGACAATGCAAATGATATGTTGTGGACCAAATCCAGAATGTACTTAACTCCCCAGTGGAATAACTAAAAATTTCAATGCCTGCCAACTAAAGAATGCCAGTTTAGATGAGATTTAATGTGCAAACTCGATATCAGATTTGCCATCATAATGAAGATCTCAAAGAACTTACCTCATCGAAATAACAATTTATGATCAAGTGACCCATTAGAAAGTGTGATTTAGTGCAGGGAAAAAATATCCATCTCTATGTATGACATGATGATGATGATGATGATGATGATGCAAAATTAAATGTCAGCTGACAGTTTATTTTTTTAGTTCTTAACGTAGTTACAACTCACAAATCTACACTGTTGCCTGTAATCGACCATCAGAAACTGGGAACAAAGCCCTTATTTCTCTTCATAACCAATCAAATATTGTTTCACATAGTAGAAATTGGGAGGGAAAAAAATAATCAATCAAAGAATAAGAAATATGTTTCCAAACGTTAAGTAAACAAGCGTCGAGCATTGTCAGAATGGACGAGTGAAACATCATACAGAGATGCAACAAATGTCATTATATAGGCTTGATGTGTCCACGAGTGCCAACTGCTCAAGTAATTTCTACCTCCAAGTGATGTTGAAGAAATTGATTCAATTCAATATCTATTTTGCTCTGCAAAACTCCGGTGGCTGCTAGCTAGCTTCTATATCATTTTGTATGTCATGAATCCCCGAAACATTGTGGGTGTCTGAAACTCAAGCCATTTTTTGTCCTTCCCAATGTCAGGAAATTATTGTATCAGTTTGACGACTCTTTTCTAATTAGACCAATAAGGAAGTATTCTCTCTAGATATACCTGTTCCAGAGATAAAACATCATCACAATCTCATATAAATACATTACTACAAAGAAGAACAAACTAGATATCGAGTTTGTTTTTTTCTATTCTGCGACTAATCTAGGTATCAATATCCATAGATAATCTGAACTAGGATTCATAGGTGATGGGCTTGAAATGATATATTTTCTTGACCATCACAAAATTCTATATCCTCTTTCCATGAAAAAGACAATTGCTTAACTTAATTGGAGATTTTTTTCAAAAAAAAACTTAATTGGAACTGGAAAGCATTTCCAATCAGGTATGACAAGAATGGATGGATTTTTCTTTCCTTTCTTCTTTTTTTTTTTTTGTTTTTTGAGAAAGAATAAGAATGCATAGATGAAACTCAAACATGGTATCTAACAATCTGAATTTCCAATTCAGATTTCCTGGAGTACATTATTGCATTGCCAGATAACCCAAAGCTTTCCTGGAGTAGATACATTATTGCAATGCCAGATAACATGTCCACAAGGCAAAGAAGTGATGCCTTACAAATTTCATCAGGTAGGAAGAAGTGGTTCTCTCTCATCAGCTCCAATGATGTGGCTTGCCTGAAAGAGGTAAAAAAGAGAATACATCTGTAAGATTGCAGCTCAGAATAAAAAATAGTTTTGCACAATTAATTTTTTCCTTACATCCTCAGTGGCGCCAGCAGTCATGTTTATAAAGGAGGAATCTTTTGACCTGCAAGAATGGAGAGCAGCCATCAATATACAAGTCATGTATCCCGCAAAGCAAATGGGAGAAAAGAGAAGCCAATGTTGCATTTTTAGAAACTCCATTTATGAGACCATGCTCGCACATTGAAAGATGTAACCCCAATCTCTCAGATAGGCAAAAAGTTTAATAAACTGGGATATTCTGAATATACAAAACATCCCAAGAAAATCATCTCTGTATGTAACCCTGAAAAGTGCCAGAGACTAGAAACATATTTACAGTAAATTTTCAACTGATACATCAATCAGAATTCAGAAGTACTGCCAGAATAGACTTGGATCAATATATGTTTGGAAGGGTGTGTACTTCTAGTGAAGATAAACTCTGTATGTATGCAAAAAATGTAATCTCACGAATGTAAAAATATGTAACCTCATGAAGACTACGTAATTATGCAATGTCGCATGTGTGGTTGAAAGGTTCCCATTTCAATATTATTGGAGGATCCAAATTAGCATATAGTTTCCAGACTATTATATCTCCTATATTTATTGATGAAAGTGATGTAGAACTTATGCAGTGAACAGAAATATAAATTATTATAGGATAGAACCAGTACCTGATATGTTGAGAATCCATCATTTCCAATTTTCCATTTGATGGCTCATCTTTAACTTTGGCAAGAGGAGAGAAAAACTGCAGACATTGTGTCAGAAATGTATTGGAGATGAATAGCAGGAAAAATCTTAGTAAAACACGTTGAGGAAATACCTGATGCATTGATATGAAAACTATTGATATCCCCAAGATAAAGTTCATGGTCAAGGTGTGACCAAATAATGCAGCAGATGCTATGCCAGTAAAAATTGTGGCAACAGTAGATGAATATTTCTTCAATATTGTGTCTGCAAAGATAACACCCCAAAACTAGCATTAGAAATTCGCTTTATTCAATAATCATTAGAGGGAAATCGAAACAAGTCTTAAATAATAGTATTTCCAACTCACCAGCATATTTGAAGAAAAATGAGGATAATATACCCTGTGCTGCATTATTGCAAATGAGGAACATCGTGGCCTTTGAGTGGCCTTCAAGGATATTGAAACTACTAGGTCCTACAAAAGGTTAGTCATATTGGTACTTATTAAGCATGAGTTCAGACAATACGAATGTGAAAATATGAACACCAAAACAGAAGTTTTTTTAGCATTATAACAATTCCACCATTTGATATTTTAAATTGTCACAAACAAAGCAGTTATTAGTTTAGTTTTACCATATTCGGATGAAGCATACAGCACAAGCTTAAAAGAAAACAAAACTTTAACGTATGTATTTACATATTAGCTGTATATACATGAATATAATACTGGCAATTTTTTAACAGAAATAACTGGAGGCATCAAATTCATACCAAAATTTGGAGTCCAGTCTTATTGAAATGCAAGAAATACTTATTGTTTTCACTAATCATTAGCTGGACAACTAAAAAACTAACCCGCCTATCAACTTGATTAAGCCAAACAACAACCTGAAAATATTAGCTTTCGGGTTTTGAAGGGGTCAGTTATTGTTTTTATTGAAGGTTGAACATACCTCACACATTTTAATGTTGTACAATCACATTTCCAGTTTAGAGCAATTGTATTCCCAAAAAGGAGTTAGCATACCTTTGAAAACAGCAGTTCCTATGATACCCAGAAAGTTGAATATTGCACCATAGCCATACAAAAATAAGTTCTGCAGAACACATGAATAAAGCTGAAAATAAGACTAAATTTTTTCACGCAATACAAATTCGACAATGTAGATGCTATGTCCAACACAAGACATAAATGAGATCATGAAGTCCATTTTGCTTTTGCATATCCAGCAATCAAGCAACTACATCCATTGTAAAATAAGTCATTCACCTGAAGATAAATACTCGTCTCAAACTGACTTTTCAAAGCATACTCATTGTAAACTGAGGCCATTGATGGAACAGTAACCTGAAAAAAAAAATACTCCAAATCATACACAGTAGGAGTATCAATAATAAACATCTTACTTCATCTGGGGTTCAAGAGAAACAGGTAGTGATAGAATAATGTGATAAGTCATATGTTCATTAACTTGAAACTATTGGGAGGACTAGAAACATCGAGGAAACGTGAATTTAACTAATGGATGTGTTCAGCAATATATATAGAATATAGATCATATCATTTGTTATGTAAAGACCACATCACCTGAAAAAGAAATCTGAGTCGACAAGCTAAAATATAGCTACAGTTTGACAAATATGTTATCAGATGTGTCCAAAGATGCCTCACTCCATACTTAGTACACATCATAGATGTATCAAATTGTAGAACAAGAGCGAGATCAATAAGTAACAGCAGTTTATATTGCAAAGTTTTATATTTTGATCGTATGTGTTAAATCAAGTACCAAACAGGATCATTTTTTGAGAACCTGATCATTCATCTTGGACTTTGATTTTTGAAATGAAAAAAAAAGAAACAAAAAAACAAAACTGGTGTCATGAAAGGTTGGTGTCAAGAATGCTGGCATGTGCCTCTCCTTTTACTAAAGGCTGACATAAATCTGATGAAATCAGGACAGGCTGATGCACCTCTCGAGATGTAGATCAAATCCTTTTTAACCACAGAGGGAAGGGAGCAGGAGCTCTGATAGGATATCGAAGATGATTCCCCAGAGCACTTACATTCTCAAATCTACAAGGTTGATAAGGCCGACAAAAAAACTAATGTGAGCTTGCTGATTTTGTCTACTATTCTGGTATTACAATCATGCTTCTCTTTTTTTGGGAGGGATGACTTGTGTCAATAAAAGTGAAAACTTGCTTGGGTAAGAACTAATATCCATACATACTGCATGTCCAGATGTTTAACGTAAACACACACATGCAACATGTAATGTGTAAGAATATAAAGAGCACAATAAAGTTAGCAAGAAAAAAGAGAGGAAAGGTTTAGTAATGAAGATTTATAAGACTTACAAACACTAATGTGTACACATAAGCTATCGTTGTAACTGGAAGGCCTAATGCTACAGAACCCTCTGGCAATGACCGAAGCTGATTTACGCTTATCCCAATCAAAAGAAGTGCAAGAGCCTCCCACTGCACATTAAAAAAGAAAATGCAGATAGTTTTATAAAGCAAATAATTAAGTTAATGTTTTAAGAAAAATAAATAGGAACAACATTATGTATCAGATCAAATAACTCATTAAGATCCTTGCTTGACAGTATAAATGCAGGTTACTTACTCCTCAATGTGGCAAACTAACATCAAGGCTTACCAAGACATCACTAGAGCATGCAAACTCACCTGAATAATGGAGAAACGTCTTCTCATAATAATCTTCAGTAAGACAGCTATAACCAAAACCTGCATTAGTTGGTGCCAGTAACCATAAGTAACGCTTATTCAAAAAAGAAAAAAACCAAAAGTACAATAACTTCCTCCTTCAATAGAAGTCTTTGGCACAACATAGGAATCAAAATACTTCAAGAAGAGAAATGGAAAGAAAGTACTTTTTTTAGAAAGAAAGAAAGCATTTGTGCCAAGAAATTAAAAGATCACAAGAATAAAAGATCGATTAGCTTAAGAGAACGTGTGTACTTCTAGGACATCATCAAATATGTACTGAGTAGGAGATAGTAGATAACTTGATATATGTAAGCATTTTTTAGAGGGCTTATTCCTTAAGTAGAATACTAAAAGAAACATGAAGATCAATTACAGTCTACAGATTAACATTCCATGATACATGTATGGTCTCACTCATAAGTCTAACTGTTACCAGGAAAGAGAACATAAGTTGATGGCAGATTTGGCAACTATGACATAATAACAATGCCCATGAATATTTCATAAGACATAATATGAAAGAAAACAGACATACATAGTGTGAAAGACTTTGTGACAAAATCTTTAGGAAACAGATAAAAATGATATTTTTTTTCTAAGCTTAATTCTTTGTTCAGCCTCTTCAATTAAGTAACAATGGTCATATGCCAAGATTATCATAAATTCATCACTATTTTCCCCGCAATGCCAAAAATATCCCGTGGAATATCCTACGAGAAATTTAAAGAAAGAATTCACTGCATCATTTGGACCAAGTATGCTCCGTGCCTAAAACCAATATCATGGAAATGACTAGACAAACACAAAGATAACTTTCTACAAGCACTGTTGTCTAAGTAAATCAAATGTTTGGTACTAAAATTTTCAAGAGTAAAATAGTACGAGAGGGATTCCACATAACAGATATGCATTGTCAGCAGTCTCATCTACATCCTCCACTGTTATTCACTAGGATGCAACCACTAGGACAGATGGAAAAAGATCATGTTTGTTTACATCATTTATGAAAACAAGTTGTGACAATCGAAGTGATTGTTTGCTATAAAATGAAAGCAAACTACGTAACTTCTTTGCATCATTGTTCCAAGCACTAACAGCAAAAACTTAAGCAAAAGAGATCTAAATATAGCATTCGTCCAAGTCAAGAACAAGCAAAATACAACAACAACAACAACAAAGCCTTATCCCACTAGGTGGGGTCGGCTACATGGATCATACGACGCCTGATCCATGTTCATGAGATTCGACAAGATTTTACGCTGGCTGTCGGGGCCTAACACAACCCTCCTCCTTTATCCGGGCTTGGGACCGGCTATAAAACATAGGCGGAGTTAAGAACAAGCAAAATATACTGGATAAATCTTAAGAATTTGAAAAAGGAAGAAATATGACAACAAGGTTAACATAAAATCAAGAATCCTAGTTTTGGAAAACTACCTTCAAGTTGCTAAGCATTTTGACAGTTGCAGGATTGAAGTATAGCTGCATTAAGAGACAAATGAATAATATATAAATACATAATGAAATAATCGTGTGAACCCGCTATGAGTAAATCAATGAGTAACAAAACGTGTTACTTTAGTTAGGATTTGAATAGCCACTAACCTGCATGATAAACTTTAAATAGTTATTGATAGCATAAAGAAGAGCAGGAACAGCTAGAAGAACATTATTGCGAGCTGCCTGAAAATGTCAGAATATGATATAAGTCAATGGAAATTAGAAAGATATACCAGTTAAAGGATCACAATATCAGTCTCAGACATACCAATACAAATGTGGAAACAGAGAGAAGAGGTTTCTCACCCACCTTCTGATTTTTAGCCTGTTAGTTTACAGAATAAACCATTAAAATTCTAAACTAAAATAGTTCCATATCACAATACATAGACATATGTTGTATTCCTTCCAGAATTGTATACACAAGCACTTAACCAAGACATCATTAAAGTTATCATCCTTGAGTGGAACCATGCCCTAAAAATGTAAAGACTTCATTTGAAGAAGAGACTGTATTTCAGTTGACCATTTCCTGCTTTATCCTCATCCTCCTGTCTTAGATTTTATTTTGCACTTGTGCCTTCTAAATTACAGTCAAGGACATCTAAAAGAAAATTTACATGGAGCAAAAGTTATTTTGCATTCTTGTATTATATCAGAATGAAAGCTCTAAAACTTGTAATGAATTGTAGCCTGAGTCATTAGATATGTTAGTGCACAGAAAAACAGCATGCCATCTCCACTTGATGAAACTTAAATCAGATGAAAATTATGAATGTTGCTAACCAAGTTATGACATTGTAGATGCTACTCTGTTTCAAATAGAGAATAACGCAAAGCGTAGAGTTGAAATTTGTCTCTCAGATGTCTGATTTATTTTTCAGAAGTGTCAAAGTTAACTACCATGTTGAGCTTCTTCAGAGAAACTGAAAAGGAAACTATCATGTGATGCTGAAATATGTCAGACAAGTAAATTAACAGTTCAAACAAATCAGCATTTTGTTTTTATATCAAAGTAAAAAATGACAACACAGACCTGGATGATTAGCATGATGATGGCAAATAACACCTTTGTAACTTCTGTCAAAAAGTTTACGCTAATGGGGCTGAACATGAACTTTCCATCCACTTTAGACATATAGACCAATATAGGCTGCATACAACACAAAGGCATGTTACACAGGACAATTGGGGAACTAATCTTTCACGTACTCTAGATTACTTTTTTTTTGGGAGATCATTTCAGAACGCTACTGCCTGATTGAGGCTTTCATTCTCCTAAGAGAGTGATTTTGGACTGTTCCTTGATAATGCAACATTGAAGAAAACTATCAAAGCTTATAAATAGGTAAGCTTTATAAACATAATTACTCTAAGAACATTATAATATTAGTTAAACAGAATTTTTTTCATGCTATACAACATAATGATATTGATACAGAGAAAAAGATATCTGAGTCGAGCAAAGTTCGTTTAGATGTTTGCCCAAAGAGTATAACTTTAAACACTTGTTTAAGCTCGCGAAAATGTGAACAGACAAAATAAAATTTGTTTGAGCATATGTTTAAGTCTTTAAGATATGTCTAGTCCGCTTGGATTTGCATCTAGGGGATTTATAAGTACTTTCAAGAACTCATGGAGTCATGTGTTGTGAAATTGAACATTTGCAATCATTATATATTTCAATAGAATATTCTCAAAAAAGTAATACTCTGATAGATCTCAGGTCCAAATTTATTATGTAATCCCTATGGTATGAAGTGAACATAGCTAATATAAGTTCAGTAGAACTTGGTGACTTTCATAAAATCCTAACTAATTAGATGGCATCTTAATGGTATATAGCAGAAGAAGCTACATATTATTTGCCTTCTTCAATTAAGTTAGTGATCCCCTACATATTACTTGACTTCTTCAATTAATTTAGTGGTCCTTCTTGTGATGAAATTGTATTATTTCATCTCTGTAAAAAGGCAGATATCATTCATTCAGATCAAATATATATGCACCTTCAGTCACTACAGCAAGTCAGAGAGATGCATGTGGTGATGACCTTTTTTTTTTGAGGAAATGATGAATTGTTTATGCATGAATTATTTTTTGTCATCAGTTAACTCTGTAAATAAAGACAGTACGAAACTTCTAAGAGATGCATATGGCTGAAACATATGATACAAGCCAAAGAAACTAAAATCATGAGATGAAGAACAAAAGCAAATATGCAGTTCCTCTATACTTGCTAGGAAAGCAAACATGGAAAAACGGTGAAGATTATTCAATAAATTTACCTGAAGGCCAACCAGGATGCAGTCTCCTACAACAAGAAGGAAGTTGAGAGCACGATACTTTGATGACACTTTGCTCCTGTGTCTATCATATGCTCTTGAGACACTCCTCGGGCTTGGTGACACCAGCTTGGAATGACATACACTGCATTCCAGCATCCCATTTTTAGACATCTTAAAAGGTAGGACTTCACTGAGGGTGACAAAGCTTCAAAGCCTATGGATTGGAGGCAAATTGGAATCCTGTTATCCTAGGCAAACATCAGCTGATCTGACAAAATGATATCACATAATTAATTAACCTGTGAAAAATCAAATAAGAACCTAAAATGGACGATTCTATCAAAAGTAACAAATATTCGATCTTGACACCAATGTACAAAATGTAAACATATCACTTGTAATTTCATAAAATATCCTCTACGATCAAAAGATAAATGGGTCATCAAACGTGAAAGAGTAACTGCAAGTAAACCAAAATGAAAACAGATTGGTTAAGAGAAGAAAAAAAATCTGTCAACAGGACAGAGAAAAAAAAGTGACAGAAAGGGGAAAAAGGAGAAAGTTTTTAGCCAGCAGCATTCTGAAGCAAAGAATGAAAAGAGAAGTCTGGGCATATGATCTTATGATGCTCTTGAAAATGAGACTACATAAAGGCCATGAATTATTTTGGAACTCCATCAGAAACCTTCCTACTGAATTCCCCCAGAAAAAGAAACAACTTTTCTAACTGCCCCAACAAATTTAAATTAATTTCCATATCTAATCAACTCAAATTGCTACTACCAATACAGAAGAAACATTAAAAACCATGCACCAAAAAAACATTTTTGCGATAAAAATGTTAATTATTCCACTTCATGGCGCATTTCATTTATCCTATAAGACTACGAATTCATCGATGAGGTAAGAAAATATTTTCAAAAACTTGAAACGTTAGACCACTCAGAATCCATGCTTTCGCTCACAGAACAAACAGAAGGCCACCGAAAATTTGGAACTGCAAATCAAGGTTGCAATTTTCCAATATAATAAGCTTTGCATCTAGCCTTTAACGCAAAAACTAAAAATAATACTCAAAACATATCCCAAGCCAAGACTCGAACTTTAAGTAGAATCCAGTATAGATCCCCCAAATATCCTGCCATCACCGCATCCAATCCAATCCAACCCATCCATGCAACCAATGAAGAACCAAGAACCCTCAATTGGGACGGAAACGGGGAGAAGGGATGAGCACAGGACAAACCGAGAAAAGGAGATTCAGATCCATGATCGGCGGGTACCAGAGCCAGCCAGATCCAAACCCACCCGCCTCAGGAACCGACACCCCCACCGTGCCTTCGGATCTCGGGATCGGAGCTGCGATCGGAGGGGGAGGGGATTGGGAAGAAATCTCCAGGGTTTTGCTCCCCCGAGATCTAGATTCGGAGGTGGAGACGGAGAAGTGGAGGAGGAAGGAGGAAGGAGGAAGGCGGAAGGTGAAGGGGGAGGATGAAATAAACGGGAAAGCGGGAGGGCGAGGAAGTGGGAATTTATGTGTACAGATGAACAATAAATTAATAAAGTTATCGCTTACCAACATAATTTTTAATTTATTTCTTGAGGAAAAAAAAGTAATAAATTGGTCTTGGTGCCCTTTGCGTGAATTTTACAGCAGCAGGAACAACAACAGCAGTATTTTTATAAGGAAACTTGTTAGCATGTCTCCTTTACAAATATTTTTTAATTCAAATATTAAACTATAAATAAATAATAATAATTTCTAATATATGTTAGCGCAAAAAATAAGGAAGGAACAAAAATAGGATAGCGAAATTAAAAAAAAAGTTATTTTTAAATACTTGTCGGTACTTTCTAAATTTTATGTGAATTTCACTTAAATTCTTTTACACGATGTTGCTAACTTTTACATTGTTTTTATTTTTTTATTTATGTAAAGACTAAAATATCTTTTCACGAAGTATCTTATATTTTAATATTTATAAGAATAAAATAATATCATAATATAAAGTAATATAATATCTAAAAATAATTCAAAAAAAAAAGTATTTTTGATACACTGACTTGTCAAAATTTTATTTTATTTTAAATATTAAAAAAGAAGGCAGTTCATGAAAGGACTTTATAATCTTTTATAAATAGAAAAACTTAAAATAATATAAAAATTAACATAATCAAATGAAAAAACTTAAAGTGAAAATTGCGATAAAATTTAAGAATGTTAGATATTAAGTTCATAATTTAGAATTAGATCGAAAAATTATTATAGTTAAGAGAATATTTTAAAAAATCATAAACTTTCGACGGGCACAACCATCGCAAAAAAATTTTATAATATAAAAAAATTAGTCCGCCGTCAGTGGTCAGATCCGGCAGCCAGCGACGAATTTGACCGTTCGCGGCCAGATCCGACCGCCAGGCGACCGATGCTTGTCGTTCGATCGGGAGAGGGTCACCGCAAGGAGAGGAAGAGGGAGAGAGATGAGAGGGGGAAAGAGAGGAGTGGGATTGGGGAAAGTATATATATATGTGTGGGGTGGGGGGGGAATGAGAAAGCGGAAAAACAAAAAAAAATGAGCGGGATAGTAAAATTTTAATTACCGATGGTTCTGACCGTCAGAAACTTAGCAAATATTAATAATATATATTATCATGATATATATATATATGAATATGATATTAATTATTTTTAAAGTTATCGACGATCGTGATCGCCGAAAATTATTTAAATATAAAAATAAAATACTATATTTAGTTATATAAAATATTTATTTTTTAGTTTACCGACGGTTTGAACTGTCACTAATTATTATCGACGGTCGTGACCATCGGATATTGCGACAGTTCATACTGTCGCTAATTATATTAACAAAATACTCGTTACATTATATTACTTTTCATTTACCGACGGTCAGAACCGTCGAAAATTACGACGGTCTAAATTGTCGCTAATTATATTAATAAAATACTCCTTATATTATATTATTTTATATTTACCGACAGTCAGGACCGTCGGGAATTGCGACGGATAGATACCCGTCGGAAATTGCGACGGATATATACTCGTCGGATATTTCAACGTTCCAAATCATCGAAAAATAAAATAATAATATAATAAATTACATAATTTATTATTTTGATTTTCGATGATTGTGGTCGTCAGAAATTCCAACGGATCGCTCTCCGTCGTAAATTGCGACGAATTTCTACTCATTAGAAACGATCGTCGAAAAATCTCGATTTTCTTGTAGTGCAAGAATATATAGTACCGACGGGATGGCACGTCATTAATCTATCGAAGGTTCTTATGGCCATTTATATTTTTAAAGGAAATTTAGAGCCATCATAAAATTGCCAAAAAAATCCTCAATTTTCTTGTAGTGTTGCAGCTTTATTAGTTACTTTGATTTTGCTCAGTTCTTCCTTCTCTTTGTGTGCATCATTATCATACTATTCACATAGTTTCTAATTCAATTTTATGAATGGACAGAATATTAAGGTTGATTGACATTTTCTTCGATAACACCTTCTTTCTCATGATATAGTTACTAATATGTATCAGCTCACTAATATTTAATCATGACAAAAGAACACTTTGGGCATGATAATTCTCATTTCCTTCTTTGCAAGTTATGTATTTTGGACATTCGTGCTCCAACTTAACACGGAATAATAGACTTATGTTAATTATATTGATAGCATGCAGTATCACGAAATATATATAGTTCATATTAGACTTGACTAATTAGCTAATGGTTTGGCTATACATATTGTAATGCCTCCAAAATCGGTCATCCAGTCACGTAGGTAGTCAGATTGACCCCGAATCCGATGGTACAATAGAATAAAATATGATATCTCATAACAAGGCAACATTGTTTGTGTAACGTTCTGATAATTGCAACGTCGTCACTACCTGCGAAGGTCAATTGCCGTCAGAACATGTTCACATAACTAACTCATGCACCCATCTCTCTATTTCACATGTTGTGACGGTGCGCCACCCGACGGTGCAACAAAACAATATTCAAATTCAGCAGAAGAATGGCAACCATATGTTAATCTTTTTTTGTCTTTGTCTTCCACGCAACTGAGGAATCACCCAAGCAGCCAACATAGCCAGAGGTGCTTGCCCAATCAGCATCAAAATACATAGTCAAGTTAAGAGATGCATAAGTGAGTAAAATGATTTGTCCATGACTTGATTTTAAATAATGCAAGACAGACAGGAGAACATTTTGATGATAAAAATGTGTACACAACAGCTTAGCACAAGTTGAGTAAGGCTATGATAAAGGCGCAAATGACCCACAAGTCATCGATAACGATTAGGATCCAATAGTGGAGGGTCTGAATCTAAAATAAGACAACTTTTGGTCCATAAAGAAACGTGGCAGGCTTGGCACAATCCACTCTCATATAGAATATCAAGAGTGCATTTAGAAAAAATTAATGTGGGAATATTACTCAAATTGATGAAGTTTCAAAGCTTTGGTGAAAGTAACAGTTAGAAAATTTTGAATTGAGAACAATTTGGTAAAATTTTGAACTTCGATCTACATGAACCATTTAGCTACAAGACGAGCTTTAAAATGCTCGATGGAACCATCAACACATCTCTTAATGTTGTAAACCTACTTACAAACAAATGAATGCTTATTAGTGATTAGTGGTGCAAGTGTTCGTCAAATATCATAAGACCCAACCTAGTCATCAACCTGACAATCAATCCAAATTGATCAATGGGTCAAGTCGAATCGATTGAACCTGATCAGATCGAATAATATAAATAAATAAAAGACAAAATAAATTAAGGAGGTTATTATAATATTGCCTGTATATAACATCTTGCATAAAAAATACTTAATAATATATATATATAATAAAATGTTATAAAATAATTCAAATCACATAGAAAAATAAAGTAAGCATAAATTAAGTCAACAATCAAATATTAAATAAACAAAAAATATTATGAAGTAGTTATAAAAAATAATATCAATGAAATCTTATAATGTAACTTGAAGTATAAATTTCAACCATATATATATATATATATATATATATTCAAAAACATCTTTTTTATGTTTCATTTTTTTATTTTACAACTTGATTCGGTTGGTCAAGTCATTCAAACTTGTTGGGTCGATTGGTTGAACTCGAGTTTTGATTAGGTTTTACCGAGTCAAGTGATTACATGTACCATACACTAGTTTGATTGGTCGAGCCAGGCCAAATTTTAAAACATTGGTGTCAATGTGCCATTCTTTTCGAAGACTGATATACAATGGTCATTAATAGCCTGATAATATGGCCTCAGTTTAACAATATATTCCAAAGAAACTAAATATGCTTTTGTGAGATTTGAATAATCTAACATAAGTAACAAAAATTTCAAGATGATAAGCCTTACCCGAAGAGGGATCAAAAGTAGCTAAGTTAAAGAAGGTCCAGAAATTGAAGTCACGTTGTAAATAAAGTCATCATATTTGATAGGCCTCCTAATTTTGTGGTGAAGACTCAGAGCTTTTAATCTCACTATATTGTCATGTGTAGGTGTAGTGAAAGTGATGATATATAAAGAAGTGATTGCCACATAGCCAAACAAGGAGTGAACGAAAAAAAGAGTTGAAGGCATGGTGGGATGCATAAAAGGCATCTCAGAAAACAAGAACCTCATGTGTGGAAAGATAAAACAATCTTCCAACCATTTTATCATGAGTGTATCCAATAAAAAGACGTGCAAGTATGGAAGCCAGTTTATCATGAAGATGCATTTTATGTCAGACATAGTATAAAAAATAAAAAAAAACACATAAATGAGAAAGAAAAGATCTATCAAATAAGACCTCATGTGATGATTTATTTGACAAGATAGGGAAGGGAGTGTAATTTATAAGATAAATAGCAGTAAAATGCATTCATCCTAAAATTTAAGAGATAAGTTACTTGAAAAAGGAAAGCTCTAGAAACATTAAGTATATGATGTTGTTTGCGCTCTACTCAGCCCTTTTCTTGTGGGGTATTATGACAACTAGTTTGTTGATTAATACCTTGTGAAGTATAAAAAGAGATCATTGATTGAGAAACAAAATCACAACCATTGTGACTCTGTATATTTTAAGTTTGTAATTGAATTATGTGACAATCATATTATAAAAAGGAAAAAAGAAATTAAAAAGCTCAAAATTTTCACACATGAGACAAGCTAGGTACTATGATAATCACAATAGTTAAAAAAATAATAAGCACTAGACAACTAAGTGGTGTTATAAGGGCTCCCATATATCAACATGTAATGGATAAAGCTTTATTTGTACTTAAAGGAAGGATGATCAAGAAGTAGGTTCCATGATTGTGGTGACTTTAAAGTTTTGTGATAGAAATTTTAGATGATTGCAACACTCATTTCAAATAATAAAGCCCATCATGCAACTCACCCGCTCTAATTGACCTCTTGGTGGTTAGAACTTGCATGAAGAAAAAATGAGCAAAAATATTACTAAACAATTAAAATTGTAATGAAATTCGAGAACATTTGTCAACATAAGAAATATCCAAAAGAAACACTCTACCTAATTTGCTAGTTTGCAATTTTTTGTCATTGGGAATATGAACCATCAAAGAAATATGGGATTCCATGCGTACCAAAAGGATAATCCCAGATCCCTATCATATGGGTCAAGACTCTTGTGTCAAGGACCCTAGCCTTTGACACTATGTATATTTTAATTTTGCAATTGAATTGTGTGGCAATCATATTATAAAAGGTAGAAAGAAATTGAAAAGCTTCAAAATTTTCATGCGTGAGACAAACCAAGTGGAACGACTATGATAATCAACAATAGCTAAAAATAATAATAAGTACGAGATAACTAAGTGGTGTTGTAAGGCTACTTATATATCAACATTAATCAAATGAAAAATGACAAAAGTTTTATCTGTACTAACAGGAAAAGAATTACGAGTTTGTTTGGAACTAAATAAATGTCACAAATTCACAATATTGATCAACAATAGGAGAAGAAAACCCAATGTGTTGAAGAACTTAAATGAAGGGTGATCATGGTGTAGGTGCCATAATTGTGGATACTGCAAAGTTTTGTGGTAGAAAACTTAGATGATTGCAACACTTGTTTCAAGTAAAGCCCATGAGGCAACTCACCCCTCCAATTGACCTCTTTGTGGTTAGGTCCTGCATAAGAAAAATGAGCAAAACGTATTACTGAACAATTAAAATCACGATTAAGCTGCCCAATTAATAATAAATAACCATGAAATCTGAGAACATATAAGACATTGGTCAAAAAAGATTCAAGAGGAACGCTCTGCCAAATTTGCTAGCTTGCAAAAATTTGTCATTAGGAATACAAACAATAAAAGAAATATGGAATTTCATGCACACCAAAAGGGTAATTAGGTCCCTGTCATATAGGTCGAGACTTCTGTACAAAGAAAGTAGTCTGGCTAGAGGAAAAGAAATTACACTTGCAAAATTGTCAACTAAGTGAGAAGAGAATCTAAGAAGGGTCCACAATTGCTCAAAAGAAACACTCTACCTAATTTGCTAGTTTGCAATTTTTTGTCATTGGGAATATGAACCATCAAAGAAATATGGGATTCCATGCATACCAAAAGGATGATCCCAGATCCCTATCATATGGGTCAAGACTCTTGTGTCAAGGACCCTAGCCTTTGACACTGTATATTTTAATTTTGCAATTGAATTGTGTGGCAATCATATTATAAAAGGTAGAAAGAAATTGAAAAGCTTCAAAATTTTCATGCGTGAGACAAACCAAGTGGAACGACTATGATAATCAACAATAGCTAAAAATAATAATAAGTACGAGATAACTAAGTGGTGTTGTAAGGCTACTTATATATCAACATTAATCAAATGAAAAATGACAAAAGTTTTATCTGTACTAACAGGAAAAGAATTACGAGTTTGTTTGGAACTAAAATAAATGTCACAAATTCACAATATTGATTAACAGTAGGAGAAGAAAACCCAATGTGTTGGAGAACTTAAATGAAGGGTGATCATGGTGTAGGTGCCATAATTGTGGATACTGCAAAGTTTTGTGGTAGAAAACTTAGATGATTGCAACACTTGTTTCAAGTAAAGCCCATGAGGCAACTCACCCCTCTAATTGACCTCTTTGTGGTTAGGTCTTGCATAAGAATAATGAGCAAAACGTATTACTGAACAATTAAAATCATGATTAAGCTGCCCAATTAATAATAAATAACCATAAAATCTGAGAACATATAAGACATTGGTCAAAAAAGATTCAAGAGGAACGCTCTGCCAAATTTGCTAGCTTGCAAAAATTTGTCATTAGGAATACAAACAATAAAAGAAATATGGAATTTCATGCACACCAAAAGGGTAATTAGGTCCCTGTCATATAGGTCGAGACTTCTGTACAAAGAAAGTAGCCTGGCTAGAGGAAAAGAAATTACACTTGCAAAATTGTCAACTAAGTGGGAAGAGAATCTAAGAAGAGTCCACAATTGCTCAATTTCGCTCACAGTTAGTGAAAAAACAGTCATGTTTGATGTGACAAAAGAGTTCGAGAGAACCTTCATAGAATTGGTCACAATAGTTTTTAGTGAATCATCATCTCTCTTGGATTTATTAGGGCGACTGTAATAATAGTTATGAGGAAATCCATGGATATTATAACCAACATCTTTAAGATGTCCAACCTTTTTCGTAGTGTTCACATCTTGGACAAAGTTTGAAGGAAGCAATATGAGATTGCTAGCAGCAAGATAGATTGCATCTTCAACTCGAGTTTCACGTCCACAAAGCAACCATGTGTTGGCACTCTTCTTAGGCAACAATAGCATATGCTTGCGATGGTCAGAAGGGGTTCTACATTCGAAATATGTGAACACACAATGCTAAAAGATTCATAATTCAAACATGTGACAAAATGATAGAGTTTTTATTGGTCTTGTTCTCGGATGTGCTCGACTGCAACTGCACACGTACATGTTGGCATTAGAGAGTAATTGTCGAGTTTATACTATACCTTTGAGTTTGGTATAACAGGAGGCCACCACCATCTTGACGAAGATGATGTATTCACTCTTGATTATAAATCCATGGTGTGTTACCTTGCAAGTAACAAAAGTTCATCCCATGTGTCCTTTGCATTTTGGCATAAACGACACTTATATGTGATGTTATTGAGGGAATTGAAGATCCATGCAATGATGGATTATGGAATTGTAGATCCTTCAAGCATGCATCTCGATTCCATGATAAACCCATATATAAAACCAATGTCGTCCTTGGCCTGAAAGAAAATATTAATAGCTCAAGTAGGATAATTGTCACCTATAAGAAAACATGTAACAAGTTTGTTTCAAGATTATCCAAAGTAGTGAGGAAATATTTAGATGTCACATCAATAAGTTTTCTAGAGGAACTGATGTGGACAGGCAACTAGTGATGAAAAATAAGAAGAGGGCCGACGAAGAATAAAGAAAGAATTGTTAATAAACTCGTCACAATTGCTCATATCATGAGAAATTAGATATGCGGATTTTTATTTTTTTCACACGCTAGTATGTATATAATCTATATAAAATTATACAAGATATATAATTAACAAGATCCCTAATCAGTCAAGTCTTATATAAATTGTATATATTTTGTTAAAGTATTTTGTAATATGAATATATGATTATAAATCTAGCTAAAGTCTGCTAAATCTCATTGCAAAAAATATTTATTTTAATTAACCGACTACTTAGTTAAGTATCATACATGTTTTATTTTTTAGGTGCTATATATTTATTACAAATATATTACTTTGATATTATTTAATATCTTACATTTTTTCCCAAACAATTTTAATTATATTTTTGAAAATTTACTCATAATAAATTTTAACTCAACTTAATATCTATCTCTTTTTTTTTAAAAAAAATTCACTTTTGCCTTTATTTATATTCCATTTGAATATCTGTTATACTAATTTATCAAATTAAAATTTTAAGGATATAATGTGCGTCCTCCCATTTTCTTCATCGTCCGATGGACGATCGAAGGTCGAGTATGCTTTGCTCAGTTTCTACCTGGTAAATCCATCACTCCTCTCTCAATCCCTCCACCTCGATCACGAAGCGTCCAAGTGGAAATGGCGACCGCCTCCTATCGCTGCCAATGCTCACCATAGTGTTTGCCGCCGCATCCGTGCAAGCGCCCGATGCCGCCTCGACGAAGCCCCCCACCTCGCAGCTCCCCAGTGTTCCTCCCCTCCACTACACCTCCCAATGGCCCCACCCCCTTGCTCTCCCCCGTCTTGGCGTCTTCTGCCACTCCCCCGAGGGCGCTGCCTCTGTCATCAGAGACCCCGCGACCTCCCCTCTCGCTCCGCCCTTGCTCCCGTCGCCCAGGCACCTTCTTCTGAGGTCTCCATCTCCCCTTCCGCCAGCCTCCACCCCTCCATTGCCACTTCCGCCCCCTACGTCCGTGCCTTTCGCAGCCACTAGTTTCCCCGTTAGCTGGATCGCTCGTGGTTTCACCTTCTAGATCATACCAATCTCGGTGTTGGATCTCAATTGTTGATCGTCCATTTTCAGTTAAGTTGGGAGGATGCACATTATACCCAAATTTTTATTCTCATCATTCTATCTAATTTTATTAAACACACTTCAATTATTGTTACGAATATAAAATAATCATGTTTCTATTATTCGCAAAGATCGTCCCCCATTTTTTTCTTAAATTAGTGTTATTAAAAATGCGTTTATTATTAAAATAGTTTAATAAATATATATCACTTCATCCAATAGATATATAATTAATATAAAAATTTAATAATAAAATAATAAAACATTCTACGCTTTTAACATACTCACCCATGTAATCCACATCAATTCCAACACCACGACGGATTATTTTCAAAAAAGTAGAATTAAAGTATTTATTTTTTAATAAATAGAAAAATTAAGTCCTAGAACTATAATGCTAACCGAGTAGGCAGAACAATCGAGAAATTGAACAAAAAGTCATGAAATTGGAGGACTTGAGATGTTCCTAGTCATCGTGGATGATATTTACCTTTTACTAAGTTTTCGTATATATTACTAGTTTGATGCCCGCGCGATGCGCGGATAATACGAAATTAGATGAATCAAATATTATAAAATAAGTAAATATTAGTTTGATATATTTTTAATATTACTTAAAGAACATGATAATATAACTTAAAGAAATAATTTAATAGTATATCTAATTCTCTTTTTGTCCCATTTATTTTCCTCTCTTTTTGAAAAATAATATTTTTATTTAAGTGTGAGGTATTGATTTATTAGTCTATTTCATGATTCATATAATGATATAATATACATAGTGTAGTGCCTGTGCCATGCAAGAAGGAATTTAATCTTATTTTAAACCTAATTAATATATTTTTCAATGAAAATTATAAACCTATTTCCTGTTTTTCTAGAACTAAGAAATAATATTAAAAAGATAAAGTATCTATATATTAAAAGAATCAAAATAATTTATTTTCTTTGAACAAATACATAATACAAATTATTTGATAACAATTTAGCATTTATCTACTCACATTTTCCTTTTATAAAATGGACTTCATTTCTAAAAATTATACTCAACTTGTTTATATTTTTGAAAATCCAAAATTTAAAATAACTGAAATATTAAATAAAATTTAATTAGGGGGGGGGGGGGGGGGGTAATATTTCTGATGAGATAAATGAAATATAAAGATATAACCTTGAGGAGAATTGGCACTTTCAAAAATGAGAAGATTAAAAATTTACAATAAAAAATAAGATAATTAAATAATGTAATTTAGATCTCCTACATTGCATTGTGGATGAAGTATCTTGGGTATCCTATATTTATAGTGGAATTTATGGTTAATATGAATGAATTATCTTTCTTAATAGTTCAAATTTTCTGAGATATATGATACTAACGATCAATATTTTCATAATCGGATCGACGATCGGGTCTCATCACTAAATCGTAGTTGGACCGATCCGATCGGATTCAACCAAATTTTATTGAAATAATATTATTTATCATAATTATAAAGATATAGTATAAGTTATTTTATGTTTTCATGACTTATTCAAATAGTTTATAGATAACTTGTTAAAGTAATAAAATCAGATAAATGAAATTTGGTGGTGTTAGTATTTGCCACATGTATATTACTTCTAATAAATCCATAACAGTTAATTTACTTGCTTCATTTAAATTAATTTTCTTACATAATAATTATATTAGCACCGAATTCCAAGATTTTTAACATATTTCTTCTATAATACGTTAAACTTGCAATATTATTTGAGTTATTCTAAGTTATTTAAAAAAATAAAACTTATTTAGTTATATTAAACATGCTGAACTAAATATTACCTTTAAATTGGCATAATTAGGCAACGATACAACTGCATTTTATTTAAAAAAAGATACATACACATATAATTCCGTAAATATATAATTAATTTTATATATGATTAAATGATGTTAAGTTATTTATTTTAATTATTCATATATTATTAATTATGAAAATTTTAAGGTACACATCACACAAGTTATAAGATCTTAAATTGGATTTGAACAACTTTATTTGATTTTAGGAATAAAGTAGAATTAAAGTATTTATCCTTTATCCTTGGTAAAAAGTAGAATTAAAGTATTTATTTTTTAATAAATAGGAAAAATTAAGTCGCTAACCGAGTAGACAGAACAATCGAGAAATTGAACGAAAAGTCATGAAATTGGAGGACTTGAGATGTTCCTAGTCACCGTGGATGATATTTACCTTTTACTAAGTTTTCGTATATATTATATTTACTATTGGAGACTGGAGAGAGAAAGAACAAGCAACGGCTAGTGAAAAGAATAAAACTAATTACATTATAAGGGGGAAAATAAAATTAATAGAGGTTTGTTTTCTATTTTGTTATGTTCATTTTACTTAATTTCCATTTAGGCATTATAATTTATCTATTATAATTAAAATTAAAAAAGGAAAACCGACAATATATAATTGGGACTACAAATAATTCAAATAAAACTAAAACACGCACCTTCTATTTTGAGTACTTTTTTATATATATTTGTTGCTTTTTTTTCTTCTCAAACGACAACAGAGGGAAAATATTAAACTAAAATATGTTACCATGGAAGCCACATGTGTGTTGTACATCTACATTGCTTTATGTGAAAGCATAATTAACCTTTTATTATCGTATTATTGTTTTTTATGTTATCGTAAAACAAATAAATGAATACTTTTTTTCATAACTGGGAGGTATCACAAAAGTAATCATAAAAACTTAAATTTAGTTTTCATAGTCTGACCAAAGAACATGATCTCTTTTCGCTTAAATAATATATAAAATTCGATTCTTTATACGTGAAAAACATGTCACGAACTAAAATAGGAAATAATAATAATTATTCAAAATCAGAGTAGATGTTCCAGAAGAGGGTGAGATGTGAGCCAATGTTGATAAATCCGATCCCATTGGTCATCTTATTTAATGGCTCGTGGGTCATTTTAAATTCATCCTTGAAGTTGACCTGTTTTGATTTGATTAAATTCGGTCAAAACGCAAATGCAACTGGACGATATGAAGAATTTGAGTGATCCATAAGGGTCAAGATAAAAGATAAATTTGAATTTTTTAAAAAAAATAGGACACATTACATATATATATTATATTTATTTTAAATTCTCTAACTTTTTTTCATTTTACATAATATATCACCGATATTTTTTTAACAAAGATTTTATCATCTTTTAGATAATAATTATTTAATTGATAGTTACTTTATTATATTATTTGACTTATTATTTTATTTTATTATGTTTTGATTTATTTATTATGCATCTTATAAAAATATTAAGAACGTGAAAAAAATTTATTTAACATATTTTATTTTTCTATTAACTTATATTATTCAATTTGATCGGATTAATTTGATCTGATTTAATCTTTCAATTCGACCTGATCCAAGCAATTCAATCTGACTCAACCATCAATCTGAATTGATGATCGAGTCGAGTTTTATAGCATTAACGTGAAAATGGATGAGCTAATAAACGGTCATCTTGTTTCTTTTTCTTCTTAAAGGAAGGAAAAAAAAAAGATGAAGACGCGGATTTGTTGAGACCGGATCCGGTTCCGTTAGCCCGCAACCGGAGAACAAAAACAAAAACCCAAACCCAGGCAAAGAACAGAAGATTGAAAAAGACCTCGCTTCGTTTTCTTTACCTGCTTCTTTCATCTTCAATATTTTTTCTGATCCCTTTCGCTTAAATTGCGAATCAGTGGCCGAGCGATTCACATTTGCTTCCTTTCCAGGCGATCGATTCGTGTCCTTCAGTAGGTATGCTTTTATCTTTTCTTGTCGAATTTGGAGTAGTTCTTTGTTGCGCCGTTTTAGGATCAAAGGTCGTTCTTTTGAGGAAACAGTAGAATTCCACATCCTCGTCTGACTGTTGCAGAAGTTGCGTTCATCGGAGTAGATTGCAAGTTTGCATTTTTGTTCTTTGCCATGTGATAGTGCATCACTTGTTATTCAAGTTTCTTTTTCCTGATTTGACTCCTTTTTTTTTCGATTGGAAGCTATTCTTCGTCCAGCCCCTGCTGCTTGCACAACACACAACGTTAGGGAATTAAAATTTATTTAATTGTATATCCTGTATATCCTGCTTTTTGAGGTCACAAGTCAGTCGACTTTGGTATCATCTTTCTTCCTTTTGCCCCATTGAAAGTTCAAAATTATTTTCTTTTGAAAAATTTGTAATCATTCATGAAATTGGTTAGATAAGGTTTATACTCAATAGTAGAAACTGGTTGCAAGATTGCATGTTTCTTGTCCTTTGCAAGGGGATAAGTCCTTGTTCATTATTTATTTTGCTATATGTTTTCTTGAATATTCAATTTTTTTTGCTATCAACCTGGTGTCCAAAAGGCCTGCTCGGGTGCACGAAGAGAGAAAGGGAGAGGGGGAGAGAGAGAGAGCTGGTCAGGTGCAGCAGCAGCATCAGGACAGCAGCAGAGATTGGCGGCGACGATAGGACAGCAGAGGCGACAGCAGCATATGAGCAATGGCGGCAGCAGATGAGCAGCGCCGGCGATGGCAGGACAGTGGTGACAGCAGCAGCATATGAGCGGCGGCAGCGACGGCAGAACAGCAACAGCGGCGGACGGTAAACAAAAGGATGAAAGGAGGAGAGATGAGTGCCTGTCGCAACCTATAAAAGGTAAAAAAAGGATTGTTGTCTCCACTGATCTTATGGGCCAGCATGCAATCCTACTGCATCCTGGCCAAAAACGTTTCTCCAGGCATCTCTTATTATAAACTGGATCCATAATTCATTGTGATTTATCACTGAAGGGACATTGATATTTCTATTGATCTTATAATTGATAAGTGAACAAACAATTAATTATATACTGGATTCTTCTGCAGGTTCTGAAAGAGGATATAAACTTCTTGTATTTTTGGTAAAAAACTTAGTATAAGTTATAGTGTTCTGGTCATGGCATCAGCTATGTTTGCTCAACTGCAATGGGTCTGGCCTTTCTCCTTGTTTAAACCGGATGATCTAAAAACTTCTGCTCGATTAGTTCAGAAGCTTTCAATCCCAGACCAAACTAAACAGTTTGTATTTGCTCTGAAGGATCCTACTTCTGATGCTGTAGTATACATACTTGCTGTTCAAAATCTATCAGAACAATGTTCCTTGGATGCTGAGTATTTGATCAAGGAAGTTAAGCCGAGAGCTGTTATTGTTCAGGTTGCACCATCAGCCCTATCTGATATCCAAGCAGAGGAGAAATGGACAAAATATGATCAAGTGAAGAGGGTACCAACGTCATCCTTTGAAGTCCTTAAGCGGTGCTTTAGAGAAAAGATAAGCAAAGATCAATATGAAAACTTTGCTGGTTGTCAGGTGTTACAAGAAATTTTTGGAGTTGGATTTTATGGTCATCTGTTTACTGCAAAAAGAGCCGCAGAAGAAATTAATTCACGTTTCTTACTACTTGAGTCACCATATGGTAAAACTACTGTTGCTTCTTCACCAGAAAGCAAAGGAGAAGCAATTGAGAACTCAGGTTTACAATTCCATTTAAGTTCCTTTGTTCCTGGAAATGTTGGTTTATCTCCCCACCCAAGTTCCACAAGATTTGGTCTCACTGACAGCAATCAGTTCCAGATAATTAAGTCGTTAATTCCTAAACTTGATATGATAGCTTCATTATCTGATGGTAATGGTTCTTCTGAGCAGGAGACAGAAAAGTGCCAAGCACTTGATAATTACCAGGCTCCATCCTTTGCTCAATCATTTTACCCTTTACTACAGGATTTGCATGACATATTTGCTGATCTTCCAGACATTACAAAAGCTCTGGCTTCTGCGCAGAAGATGCTTTCTGATGTCAATGAGGGTCAGCCAGTACATACAAAGACTTTAGCTGATGTATACAACTTCAGAATCGCAGTGGAATTTCTTAGAACAGCTTTGAACAATGATGCTCGTTTTCCTATCGATATAACACAGAATAAAGACTCCAAGACTTCAGATTTCTTCGAACTCTCTCCTGAAGAGCAATCCCATGTTCTTTTTGCACATGTCCTCAAGAGTCAAGCAATGATGTCTGGGACTGTGGTAGTATTAGTTGATGCTAGCCATGTAACTGGCCTGAGGAGACACTGGAACACATCAGTGCCCATTAAGGTTGCAGATATTACTGATAATTGTTTCAAGGACTACCAACATGATAGTCTTGAGACAGACTTAGAAGAAACAAATGAAACAATGGGAAAAAAGAACCTTTTAGCTGATAAGCCTGTGGTAGCAGTCGGTGCAGGAGCAACAGCACTCGTGGGTGTTTCTTCATTATCCAAAGCTCTTCCTGCTTCCACAGTATTGAAGCTTGCCACATATAAAATTCCAGTGGCCTTAAAATTTGGATTCTTACAGTTGAAAAGAGTTCTAACTTCCTCCGGCCTTGCAAAAATATTTGGCTCATCAAAGCTTCTGACACCTACTATTGCTAGTGCTGGAACCAAGACATCTACAATAAAATTCACAGCATCAGCTGAGAAAATTCATACTGTGACACATACCATTATCTCCTCAGCTCAGAGAACTAGCTTGTTGGCGATGAGAACCTCGTTCTATGAGATGATGAGGCGTCGGCAGGTCCGGCCATTTAGGTTTGCTCCATTTGTTACCTTCACTTGCAGCATGGCAACCTGCACCGCACTTCTGAGTTATGGAGATGGTATTGAGTGCGCCACGGAATCAATACCCTCAGTGCCAATGATTATATCTTTAGGCCGTGGGCTTCAGAGCTTGCAACATGCATCTATGGAATTGAGACAGACAAGTAGTACCAAGATCAATGAATCTCTACAGTCCCTTGTATATAAGTTGAAGCAATAACATTTAAGTGTTTTACAGAGTTTACCGAAGAAAGTTAATAGGAAACTGCAAATGACATTCCATTATCATGATTTCAGCATACATCAAGCCTTTAGCCAGTGAGGGCAACATGAAGATGAGATTTTCAGTTTGCTGGAAGTAAGGCGTTACTGGAGAGTTCATTATTTTGTTTCAATTCAATTGTGTATAGACAAGCAGCTGGTATCCTGATTCTTGAACATCCTCAACGTGTTCAGAGAATAAAGATGCCAAATTCCTTCGAAATAATAAAATGCATATGATCTCTTTGTTGGCCTATTTCTTTTACAGTTTTTTGACAAATAAATTGTTCTTTTTCTTATTATTATAAGAAAATTTCCGATGATCATATGAATATCGCCTATCGTTTTTCAACTGAAAACACGATTGTTGTCCTTATTATAAGATGACACCCTGCAACAATTATCAACTCAACTGGAAACACCAATTGCACGCTTTAACAAACAAAGCTGCTGTGCGATTTTTATTCAGTGCAAGAGTGAATGAGCTTGATAAAATGTTTCAAGTACTCATTAGGCATGAAGACCAATTCTCAAGAACAGAAGGGGAATATCTTTTTCCTAGTTTAGACTGGCAGTGCACAAATAATTTCACGGTCATGCATAATCTCTACAGAATTCCTTTATAATTGATTAAGGCTTCAGAACAGGAGACTCAGCATTATCATCTTTCCAAGGTTGATTATTTGTTCTCCGATCTTCACCAACTTCAGGGAGACAGGGAGGCTATCTGTCTCACACCAGCACCAGTTGAATCAAATCCTATTTGCTTGGGTATTGCAAAGTCAAAACAAACTTAAGAGTTACAAAAAACAAATTCGGGAGCAATCATCGAGTTTGAGCTGTAGCGTGAAATAAGCAACTCGCCTGATCAACTGGAGCCCAATCAAGGGCCCTCTGTTTGCAAGATTGACCTGTTATGTAGACGGAGGAAGAAAGAATGTGCAAAATAAAGTTTGGCATAACCCAATCTTAGTTTTGAACTGGTCTTTATTTCAACTTTACTCCTGTACATTTACTTGTCTCTAGTAGAAGAATAAATGCGTAGAAAACTAGTTAGAAGAATGAGATGCGCGTTCTGCTTAGTTTCCGTTACAAAGGACTTTTTCCATAGCTAAAATGTAACTAGAATCAAAATAGTCTCATTGAGGATGGAAGGCTGAGAAATGCAACGTGATTACACCAAAATACGAACTTTAGCTAGCTTTTTCATCATTCATGGATGATGCCTCCGTGTTAGAATTTAGTGCTTCTCTTCTTTTGGCTTGAATTTGATGCACATATTCAGCAACTAAAAGATTTAACTTGAACAGAGGCTTGTTTGAAGAAGATACATTCACTCCTGCCCTTTTCATGGCTTGTGTGATGCTCCTCTGGTATCTCTCAAAATGTGTGGGACAGAGAGAGGGATCTGCACCTCTTGTAACAGGCTTTGCACAAATAACTGGTCCACTTTGTCCGCAGCTGTTGGCAAAGAAGCACACTTAGAAACCAAGATATGATCATCCATACAGTCAAAGAGCATTAAACAAAGACAGTTATCAACTAGCATAGCCAACGAGCTTAATCATGATCAAAACCCTTTGTACACCTTTTTTTGGATACCCACTCGGGGCCCTTGGTATTCAGGGCTAGTAGCACCTCACTAATCCAGAGTCGGGATAAAGAGTAGAACTGTATTCCCCTAACCAAGTGATGGTTCCATGAACCCTTTGTACATTTTACTAACATTCTACCGGAGACTTGTACAGTTAATTTCGACAAAAAGAATCTAATTAAGTAAATGATTCATCTTCCATGACAAATTAGGTTGAATATACATTAATGTGGTGCAGAAGTTACAATGTTCAATGTACACTATATAATTGCTTCAAAGAATATCTGACAACCTGATATGATGATAACTTCCTATCATTCAAATAAATATCATTGAAGTTTGAGGTAAATTAGGGAAATAGGTTGGGTGAAATCCAGATTGCACAAACCATTTGACTTCAAAAATCATCTTTCATAACATAGATGGGTTGATTCAATGGGTAAGGGGGAGAAAAGTCACAGGTTTAATTCACAAGTTGGACTAGTCAGGGAGCTAGTAACCCCTGGACATCATTGGGAAATCTAAAAAAAATATAGTTATTTTGAAAATTCTAGAATCCAGAGCACATCATTCTATAATATTTGTTTCTGATTCTAGTTCACACTAATATAAGAATGCCCCAATCCATGTGTATGGCCATCTACAATGCTTCTAGTTTGTTCTTCACAGTTTCAATAGCATCCACTGTGACTCTTCTCTCTACAAAAGGAATCCATCGTGACATGGAAAGAATAGGTTGAGGTACCAAAGTATCTTTTATTAAAATGTACAACATCCTTAGATGTGCATAATATAGTCATGTCTGAAGCCCAAAAGAGTAGGCTAATCGAATTTAGAAGGACAAAAATGGGTGTATTATCCAGATTAAGATACTAAATGGCTACTGTTTATACTTTATATGTAAACAGTAAAAAACTCTGAGCCACACCTAGTCAAATTAGGACTAAACCATCAGGGAGCTTCAAACTATTACTAACAAACATGCAACTACTCTAGAAAGAATGAAGCAGAAGATAAATGCCTTCCATTGTCTATTGTTGAGTTCCTAGATAAAAAGCTCAAAGTCAACATACAAAAAATAACGGTGAAGGATACAGTGAATTATTCACCATGATTTCTAAATATTCACCATTGAGATACAATATACACATTGTAGAAGATTCATCAAGCAGTGTAAAGAACTAATTGAAGTGAACAATTTAATTCCATACTTTCACATGACAATGACATTTGATAGAGAACGTGTGGTTCAAAAACTATTGTAGCGAACTACAAAATAAGATGTAAGAATATGGACCCGCTAAACCAGCACAATAATTGTTCTAGGGAATCTATGTAAATTAAAAAATAACTATTCCATCTGTTGAAATAAAAAAAGCTCATGATATAAACACGCAAAGAAGATAGATCTGTAAATTGATGGATCCTCATAGGCCTAAATAGATTTTGTATTCTGCAATTAGTCAGTCAAAATCATATAAAAAATAAATTTGTTATTTTGTTATTTGTATAAATAGATGTCGTTGAGTTGCAACTTAAATATCATTGGAATGATATAATAAGATGGAAACGTATTCTCCCTTCCAGTTATGTATAATTGTGCAAGGGTATTGTAGAAACTAGCGGGCTGACAGACTTTCAATTTGATTTAGGGAACATTGCATATGTTTTCTAAAATCAAAAGATGACGAATTGAATTTGTTTCTCGAATGTATCTGGATGCCATGGAACAGGAAGTTAACAGATCAAGAAATCTAATAATTCTGCTAATAAAACAAGAGTGTCGAAAAGAAGCAAACAACTCATACGTGTATAAAAGAACTCGGTGACAAGGAAGACGGACCTCTTCATCACGAAAGTGCAAGGTTTGTAGAGCTTCTGCCTCTTGTCCGAGAGTATGTGCGGGTGGCAGTACCTAGTCAAGGGCATAGCCTTCGACTTGCACCCGGCGTACGCGCATTTTTTCCTCATCTCCTTCTTCCCCAAGCCGTCCCCCTCGAACCCGAAGCCGACCGGACCCCCATTCTCCTCTCCACCGCCCAAAGCCGGAGCATCCGTCGATTCCACGCCGCCGTTGTCTCCCGCCCCCGTCCGGGAGCCTCCGGCCTCCTCCTCGAAGGGGCTGACGCCGAACTCCCAGTAGTAATCTCGGTGCTTGATGCGCAGCTCCTCCATTAGGGCCCAGTACTGGCGGCGGTAGTACTGGGCGAGCTGCTTCACGTGGCGGGAGCGGCGGCGCAGCACCTCCTCCCGGGTGAGGGCCTCTGCGCCTCGGAGATACTCATCCTCGAGGTCGCTGTCGACGGAGGCCGACCCGGAGGGAGCCGTGGGCCGGAACCCGTCGGACGAAGGCCCTGCGGCTGCGGCAGCGCCAGCGTCGGAGGCGGGGGCGAAAAATCCAGGGTCAGGGTTTGGGTTGGGATCCTCGACCTTCACCGCCGGCAGTTTGGTGGACGACGACGCCTTGGACGAAGACATCTCAACGATCTCCGTCGCCGGTGGAGGAAGAAGTAAGAGCCAGAACTGAACCAGCAGCTTTTATAGGAGTCGGAGGAAGGACGGAAGGATTCGGTGTGAGTCCGGCAGATACACGGAGGCATAAATTTGTGGAAGAGCCCTTATTTTTCGGTTTGAACGGTTATTATTATTGTTATTGCTATAATAATAACAAATATATTGTACCATAAAAGTTATACCCCCATTAATGTCGTTATTATTAAATACTCAGATTTCGCCATCGTTAATTATTAATTATTTCTATAATGGAGGAAAATATATATTTTTAAAAAAGTTACCATGTTTTGGTTCTTTTTCCTATTTTATCATTTGGAATAGTTTCTTGGCATCCAAGGAACAAAATTGTCCTATAGGCAAATAAAAAACATAAATCGAAAACATATACTGATCTCAATGTGGCACCATTTACCTCCGAGCAATTTGTGATTATTCAAAAAATGTTATGTCTACCAACTTTGATAGATTAATGGACAACAAAGGTTACATTTTTCTTTTTAAAAATAAACATGAGTGTGGTGCAGCGACACACTTTTTAGATCAAATCCCATTGTGCCTTTTATTTGTAAATTTATCTTTCCTTTTTTTTTTAATTAGGTCTTATGCTTCCTCCTATAACTTTAAATTTATCCTTAGCCAGCACCGTTTGAAATGCGAGTAAATAACAAGCCGAAAAGATCATAATATATCTCCACTATCATCTAAATATCCGAAATGTTAGTTAAGTAGATATCATTTCCAAAAGATCTCTCTCAAACGAAAAAGCTTTTTGTTCCCAGTGTGAACAAAAAATCCTTTTGGAAAAAAAAAAGAATGTAATGTGCATCTTGATTTGTATTAATAGCACAAGAAGAAAGTAAACGCAAATGGAAATTTATTTCAACTTTCTCATTAGTGAATTGAACATAACTTCATATTAAAATCATTTTCTCATTTCTCATTTTATAATTAATGCAAAATTTAAATTATTAGTGAATCAAATCAAAATCCTAAATCACCCTTAATAAAAATATTTTTGAAATATAATATAAATTTGTTGTTGGATACTTTTTATTTTAAAGTTTTTTATCATTTTTTTTTGCAAACCATGTATTTGTATTGACCATAAAATTATTTTATAAATCAACATCAGTCAGGTATCATATTTCATAATCTTATATTTCGGTTTGTATAACTTTTAGTAATATGTATTTAGATAATTTTTATTTTTAATTGAGATGTTTTCGAACTATGTAATTTACATTACATTTTTAATTCTTTAAGATCTCCATGAGATTTCTTGGATGATTTTGAAAAATAAAAATCGTCAATTTTTTTTGAAGATTTTTCATTTTTTTCCCTACAAACCGCCATCTAATATTTTTCTCACAACATGATTGACCTTTTTTTATTGCGAAATATTTATTTGATTTTGGGTATTTCAGTAACAAGGTTTTGGTCCGCTTTCCTCCCCGAGCAAAAAATGTACAAAATCCGCAGCTGGTACTTCTCCTTAGCAGCGCTGGGATTTGCCTTTCTATTCTTCTACTACTCTCCATCTTTACAGGACTCTTTACAGGACTCTGCAGTGGAAGGCATCCCCAGATCCATCTATGACATCACTGTCAAGGTTGATAAGAATCCCTAGCTTGTTGCTTTTGCCCAATTCCGTTTCATTTGAGCCTTACTCCGATTATAAACTTAGTTCCAGTTCTGAATCTTACTACTTATTTGGTTTATGCATCTTTTTCTCTTCTTACTCTCCTGTTGAGTTGCAGGATATGAATGAGAATGAAGTGAGCCTCAGCAGCTACAGAGGGAAGGTTCTTCTCATTGTTAATGTTGCTTCTAAATGGTAAAATGTCCACCTGTAAGCTAACTCGAATATGAATTTTACTTTCTGACTACTGATGAAGTATTTTCATGATATAAGGCCTTCATCCTAGCAGTCCTTGCTGTACTCTAGTTACAGTCCAATGTATGATTTTGAGCTGATCTCTTTTTAGACAGGTTTTTTGCGAATTATCGGAATGATGCCTATATATTTGTGCCAACACCAGAAAGATTTATAGCTACAAAATGCAACAAAGTTTTTGTCCCGTCGATTTGTATCTGATAGTTCAATTAGTAGTAATACTGCTCTTTTGCCCTGGGATCTGTGCTTAGGCGTAGAGCTCTGTAAATGATTGCTGTTTCCTCTATGCCTTTGTTCATATATCTCAGATAATAGAGCATCTACTCTTGGGAGTACTTTTGTAACAGATCTACTGATCCTTATTTAAATCAGGATAGATCACAAAAGATCACAACAAAGTTGGTGATAAGAAGTTAGGCTGTTTGGTACGTAGTAGTATATATAGATTACCGGCTATTTTATCTAAAATTTTCAGAATTCACTACATTACGATAATTTAACTTCTCTGGTAATCATAATTATCACCTCATTGGTGATTATGATAACCAATATGAGATGTGTCTTTCAAATTATCAATTGTGTTGAATGTATTTTGACTAAATAATCATTCAATCAAAATTTTAAGTTTTTTACTATTTTGTTAGTAAATAATATATTCAATTTCATCTTCTTTATTTTTTTGAATATTGTACGAATAACCTGTGATATTAACTCCTCTTCTTTTATTCATATCCTTTTTTTATTACTTTTTTCTTTGTTTATCTATAATAATAAATGATAAGAAAATTAAAATAGTTTTTGGGGGTATTTTAATATTTTTCTTTAATTAATTAATTTTTTACTTACATCATCGATGATTATCAAACACTATAATGTGATATTATCGATAATTTAAATTGTGGTAATATGTTGTAATGGTGATCTAAATTATCGGTTAGTTAAATTAGTAATGCGCAAAAAAGATGCCAAATGACTAAATTCTCTTTCAAGTGAGGTCAGGAGTTTGTAAGACACAACACCTGAACTCTGGAAGGATAAAGTAACATACTGATCTCTTTGACAGATTACGTCATTGGCAAGTTGGAGTGTTAATAAGTACAGCTCATGATGTTCCGGGTCTTGTGGAAACCTATAAACTTGGAAATTTTATGCTTGCCATTCATGTCTTCATAAGGTGTCATATCTACTTATATCTTTTCTTTAAATATATTTTGTTGTTACACACTTAGAAAAAAGTCTTTTTTTTTCATTTATGTGCCCACTTAAAGTAATGAAGAATTTATGTTTTTAGGCAAAAAACTTGTTGTAGATACTGTCATGGGAATTCAAAAGTTCCCTTTTTTACTTCCTTAGGTTTGGGCAATTAATTGTCATCGAGTTGCTCTGATGGACGAGGATATTGCATTATTCAATCCACATATGGAGCTTCAGATACATGCATTGTTTGTCGACCATTATGTATTTCTATCTTAAAAAAAAAGAAGAATTATTAGGTATTTCTTCTGCCCTTCATTTGTTTGATTCAATAGTTTATAGTTTATACCCTGAATTTCTCGTAAGAGTAAAATCTAAAGTTGTCACCCGATATCTGGTCTTAAGCACATATACTAATAGCATTTATTTTCATTAACTTGATCTTAATTCTTAAGCACCTAAAAGGAGCTCTTGTTAGTATATCAGTTGCTCAAAATGAACTATTATCTTATGCAGTGGATTCACTAATTCCAACTACAAAGAAATGAATGTGCTCTATGATAAGTACAAAGATAAGGGTCTGTATGCTTTCCCTCATGAGAAAACTTGTTGAATAAAATTGAGTAAATATAGTGGGAACTGACGTCATGCATTTTCTTACTTGTAAATAGGCCTGGAAATACTGGCATTTCCTTGCAACCAGTTTGGTGGGCAGGAACCTGGAAGCAACGAGCAGATCCAGGAGTTTACATGCTCACGTTTCAAATCAGAGTTTCCCATCTTTGATAAGGTAATTTCATAAAAAGTGTGCTTATATGAAATGAACGTGGAAAATTGAACAATAAGATTCACAAATGCTTAGAAGGTGAACCAAATGCATATCGTTGTATAAAATTTTATAGGTTAAAAAAATTAAGAAAAACTCATCATATGTACAATTAGTCTAAAGCATAATAAAATCATGCAGATGAAAAAGGACATTGTCTTCAGAATATCTTAAGAAATGGGTGCTAGATTGGGCCTTCTCAAGATGGCTCAAGGAATCTGTGGGAGAGTATATTTGGGTTATGCAACTGGATGTTGTGGATAGTGGTGAAGAGAGGAGTTATTGTCCGTGGTCTACATTATAGTATAAGTTAATGAATGTGTAAAACATATTTCATACCAGACCATGTGAAGCAAGTTTTGCATATTATTTGCTTCATCTTTAGTGGTATGTTTTGTTAGTTAGGAGGTCCTCAACTATGCTTGAAATTCAGTGTTGAAACAGTAAATGTATTCATACGTTTTAATAACATTAAAATGTTAATACTACAAGGATTAATGAAATATGTGGCATAATTAGATAACATAAGTATTATTATTAGGTTAATTTGTATAGCAATTAAGATTAAAATAAAAATATTTTATTTAGGAATTACATTTAGTGAAAGTAGAAAAGTGAAAGAATTGTAATAAAACTAAATGATATAATAAAATATGATATGAGCTGAACTGCTGAAGTGAGATGGAGAAAAAATAGTATGAGAAAATATAACACTAAAGTTTATGATTGAATTCTAACAATTATTTTTCATAAATAAGTGGATACATACACATATTTATACTATCACTAAAAGATATATATATATATATATATATATATATATATATAAGTGCATGATATGATAACATTTAAAAGGTGTTAAAATTATAAATACAGTGCTACATTAATTTAATGAAGAAGCTTTGAATAAAGAAGGAAAAAGAAATGAAATGTTCATTACCATGATGTTTAGAGAAGAAATTCTATGAAAAAAATGCATAAGGTGGGAATCAACCTTGCTCACATTGGAAACAATACACAATTCCATCCATCCAATTAGATACAACAACAACAACAAAACCTTATCCCATTAGGTGGGGTCGGCTACATGGATCATACGACTTCGTTGATTCATGTTCATGAGATTCGACAGGGTTTTACGCTGACTGTCGGGGCCTAACACAACCCTCCTCCTTTATCCGAGCTTGGGACCGACTATAAAACATAGGCGGAGTTGTGTAAAACCATCCAATTTTCAGTGCGGGCACTATATAATATTTATTCAAACATGTAAGTTTCAGTGCGGCCTAACACAACCATCCAATTAGATAATCAACATATAATAAACATGCCACTATATAATATTTATTCAAATTTTCAGTGCGGGCACTTGCACAATGGCGCACTTTGTCTCCGGCCCTGGTTGTGGTACTGGAGAAATGGTGATTATTCAACAATGACATACTAGTTACTATGACACACAAGAGATCACAACACTTCTAGTCAAGGCCCAAGTTTTCAGAGTTCTAGCAAGAGTACAAATAAATTACTTAGGAGCTGCCAGTGGATTTTGTGAAACACACCACAACAGAGCTTCATCAAAATTAATATGGATGGGTCACCGACCCAGATTTCTGGGAAATATTCCGAATCCAGTATGTAGTCAGTCCGGGACCGGTTCTAGGTTGGAGAAACCCAGTCAGTTTTGGGTTAGGACCTGGTCCGGTAAAATAAAATTATAATAATATATTAAACTTATCTAAGTTTAAAATATCCTAATATGATTTACCTAACCTGGTTTCATTCGCATTTCGTAACTAAAATATGATTATAATAATATATTAACTTACCTAAACTCTAATTTAATTGTAACAATATTGAAATTACTAATTTTAATTGATTCCAGGTTTCATCCCCAATTTTATTCCCTGTTTTCCGGATCCGAACTGGTCCTCCGGTCCTGGTACCGACTGGGACCGGTAGCGGTTTTAAAATTTCCAATCCCAGCATAAATCGGGTTAGGACCAGGTCTGGGTGGATCCCGACCCGAACCTAGTTTTGCTCTGCCCTAATAGGAATCCGGGCTTAGTCAAAGATGGTGGTGCCATACAGGAGTTTTGTTGATGATGTGGAAGTTTTACGTGCAATAATGGGATCGCAATGTCAGTGCAGGCTGAAATGTGGGGTGCTTTAATTGGACTCAGGATAGAATGGCAAAAAGGCCACTGGAAACCTATGCTAGAGGACACTCTCAAATTATTATGGAAATGATACAAAAGAACAAGAACTAGTTCAAACAGCACCTCACAACTCAGCTAGCACTAATTTTGGATCATATTAAAGGGACATGAGAAGGATTGGATGAGAGTGGTACTGCACACTTATAGGAGGGAGACTTGTGCAGACTGGATGGTAAGGTGTACTTTAGTCTGCTCTTTAGGAAATCATATATTCGAGGTTCCTCCTGCTGTATTTTTCCTGCTACTGCCAGGCAATTTAGCTGAGGCTTCCATACCTTGTCTTTGCATTATGTAGTTCTTTACATATTTGGCTCAAGCTCAGCTTCTTTACACAGGAAAGAGGACATTGTAGCCATTCTACTCTACAGATAAGTACTGCAGGTTTAAGTCGTCAGCAAGCCATCTGGAATCATACATGCATTCCCAAGAGATCTGTGTAAACATTTTCAACACTGGTGTTTTGAAAAACCATTGCTGAGCCCCCTCAGAAAAAGAAAAAAACCATTGCTAAGTTAGTTGATGGGATAGATAACCAAAACAGCTGAGTCATAATTGTGATTTTTATTAAGATTTATTTGAGTATTTATTGCTTACAACTAGATGAAATCATGGCAAGAAAATTTTCCCACAAAAGATATCTTCCGTAATGATTTTTATCTGGGAATTTCATGTAAATTTAGCCATAATATTTTTGTTTAAACTGCTCGCATAAACACCATTTTTATAGATTTCTATGGCAGTTAATAAAATTCTATTCTGGAAAACAATATTTCATGTCTTAGGGAAACATTAAAAGAAGAGTAATAATTGAAGTATTTATGCATGTCCTGCATCTTTCAGATTGAAGTTAATGGAGACAAAGCTGCCCCTCTGTACAAGTTCTTAAAATCGCAGAAAGGTGGTCTTTTGGGGTCTGGAATCAAGTGGAACTTCACGAAATTTCTGGTAGACAAAAATGGAATTGTTGTTGGAAGATATGCACCAGTGACTTCACTACTGAAAATTGAGGTTCTACCTTGGCAGATTAGCAAATTGAGACATGTCCTTTCTATTCTGCTATATGTTCACCTTAATTTTGTTTCCCCTCTTTCTGCAGAGTGATATTCAGAGACTACTAGAAGCTTGACGACATTAGAAGTTGTTTTCCGAATGTTAGCCTGTGCACTAAGCCCCAAGTAGAGTGTCACTTGGATGCTTCCTTATAGTTGGAAACTAATCTTCTTTCACAACTTTTGCTCTCTGAGAAATTTCTTCCAAAATAATTCCTCAATTATGGTAAATCCGATACTTGATGTAGGAGAGCATCTCCTACTCTCAGCTCTACGTAATTTCATTTATGTGCTTGCTAGGTAAAAATAATGTTTTCCCCTGATATCCAGCTGGTGATTTTATGCATTTCTTTATGAGTTTGATTTTTTCTTTTATCTGATTAACAGCTTTGAAGGGATTAACGCAGAATTTAAAACAATTTGCCCTTATAGCTCAGTGGTAGAGCGTCAGTCTTGTAAACTGAAGGTCCGTAGTTCGAACCTGCGTGAGGGCATTTTTTTTTCTTTTATTTTACGCCAATATATTTAACAAGTATTTAAATTCCTTTTATATGGATAAATATAAAAAAAATGAAACAGCATACATTCAACTAATCAGAAATGATAGGATTGACGCAGTATTGTAAAGACCCGATCGAGTTGACCCTATTTGCAGGTCAAAAATAAAAAATATTAAACAATTTTTGGACACATTACTTACATATTTTTTAAAATTATGTTTTTACATTTTTCATCACGTATCAACTAAAAAATTTCACAGTTTATATAATAATTATTTAATTGATAATTACCTTATTATATTATTTGATTTATTAAATTATTTTCTTTTATTTATTATGCATTCTTATATATATTTCATAAGAGATAATGGTACTAAAATAGTTTTGAATTCTACTAAGATATCGAATTTTGACGGTGTATATTTTGAATCCGGATGATTTTTTTCTTTTTTTTTTCAGTGTCAAGCATTCACAAGTTGAAAGTCGATCTTTTATTGAACTCTAAAAAAAATTTACATTAAAAAGTTCAAACTCAAGATTAGTCGTTTACATTATTAACCCAATTTGATTGGAATAAGTTTTTCTAAAAATTGAATTTGGTGAGACGTGACCGTTTGAGGGGAATTTTGGGCAATACAACTCAAGTGCGAAATCCAAGCAGGTCCCTGCTCTTAAACCCTAATCACTTCTTTTTTAAAAACCCTCGCTCGTGCTGCTTCTTCCGCCGCCATCTCATGGCGCAGCATCACGCAACAACCCCAACGCCTCCTCTTCTCATCTCCATCGATTCATCCACAGTCCATCCATCTAACGAATTAACTCCATGTTTCTGCTACGTAATCTATCTTTCTATTGCAGCACTATCATTATTCGCGTTGCGGTGCTTCCAGATGTAATTTGTTCTTTCGTTGTAAGTTGTAACTTCGTTCTGTTTGCTTTGATTTCGTTGTGGGAGGGGTTGCAATGCAGCAAGTTTCAGCTTCTTGTTTGGATCAAGAACCCTATTCTATCCAAGCAACATTTCGTTACACACTTGCAACAAAAAATCCAGTCTCAACTCACCTGGAAATGATCCCCCTTTGATTTTCCGGGCCCTTCTTAACTGGTATAACATAGTCTCCATCTCTCTCCCTCACTTTTTTTTATTTCCGATTTGTTTGCTTAATTTTTAGACAGCAAACTCACTCTGTCCCAAAAGTGTCCATTGTTTTGTGGCAATTTCTTCGTTTGCGATAAAAATTTCGTTGTTCTTTCGGGAAATTCCACCAATACTCGTCCGCCGGTGATTATAATTTGATCCTGCGGAGGTGGTTGGATTACATTACATTTGATTTATATGATTAATGATCTAAAAGTTTGATCTTCGACAGTCTTTCTCGAGCAAGCCTTGAGTAATGGTAGTTTGATATAGACATTGATCTCTTGTAAGTAAAATGTTTAATTTCTTCGTCTATGACTTGAACAAAGTTCTCTAATTTGTTGTAAAAATGGTTTCTTTGTTATTTCGTACCTATCAGAAAAAACCATATTTGCTTATACATAATGAAGCCAATTGTTCATGCAATCTTTCATAAATTTGAATACTTTCTCTCGCCTCTGCACTGTAATCATGATTTGCTACATAGTTTTGTCTGTTTTTTTTCCTGTATCTGAAAAATATTGATATCTGGGATGTGTTATTGATGAGGAAGAAAGCAAGTTCAGCTTCTTGTTTGGATCTATTGACCTTAATTCAGGTTCAGACAAATCTTGTTCTTACACTTGCAACATTGACAGAGAAAGCCAGTCTCAACTCACCTGGAATTGATTCTCCTTCCATGATTTTCTGGGCCCTTTTGACTGGCACATCCAAATTACATCCAATCATTTCTCCATGTTTTATGAATTATTTGCTCATACATAATCCTTGTATTTTTTTAGTAGTCAGCTATAACCCTTGTATTGTTATGGATTAGACCCAGACTTCAACAAAGAAACACCACCGAAGAGAATGAAGACTCCTGCCTCCAAATTGAAAGTGATCTCACCTACCTACAGATTTGAATTAGTGATATAGAAATTAGTCTTGTCCACTGCAATGTGTTTATTTGGAGGGAATAATGTGATCTATTAGGGGTTTAATGCATGCATTTTTGGAGGGATATCGTGTGCATCTCTCATCTTTAATGGTTCAAATAAATTATATATTTAAATAATAAAAATTTTCATGAGATCATTGATAGAGCGAATCAATAATTGAGATCATTGCAGAAGTTTAGTGGAACATTAAACTCATTGTGATATTTGAATGGTTGATGTGCTGCATAATTGTTTTATGTAAAATATGACTATGTTTAGGTTATTTTAAAGATGTTAAAGATTTTGTGGAATATTTTTGCTTAGATATGATTTAATCCATTTTTAAAAAAAAATCACATAATTTTTATTATCAAAATATCATATTTAACTAACCAATTTACCTTTGTTCGTTGCAATCCCTTTTTTACTATTTTATCGCGTACAAATTTCGTATATACTTTACCTAGTTGCGTTCCTTGTGTAATAGGGTGATTATTCGAGTAATTAAGATTAGTAAAATAACGCAAGTATTAATATATTTGGAAATTAATGTGCTTGTTTATAGTTAGTTTAATAAGTTCAATTATATTTTAATTTTTCAACTATTATCTGAGTAAAACTAATTGAAACAGAATCCTCTCAAATCTCAACTATATCATGACAAGTTAATGTTTTTGCAAATATATGTGACGTTGCAGCAACGCGTAAGCTTAACCTCTTATAAAATGAATTTAGGTCTTTTATAATATAATAACTTGTGAAGTTTTCTGCTGAATGAATGTATCAGAATAAATCAAATCATATGTTCACGATGAGTCGGTAAAAGAAATTATTACTGTTATTTTTCAAAAAACACTAGCTATTATGATAACACATCTTGTTGGGTTTGAAATGTTTTATCTTCTTTCAGAAAACACTAAATGAAGAATAAAACTTTTATCTTTTTCTATTTCTTGAGAAAAATAGGTGAAATTGTGATCTTTGGTCTAGACATGTTTTGTTACGTAAAATAAGATGTCAAAACATGTCTTCTATCCGCACCATCCAAAGAAATCACAAGGATTTGGCATAAAAAGTCTAGAACGTCTTTCTTTTTTATTTTTGAAAAATTAATGTTGCATTATTGCGATCAAGAAACTTGTGAAAGTTTTAGAAAAGAAATTTATAGCTTTCTTTAATTGGCAAATGCTAAAGAAATGTTGGTAGCTGCAACGGGACCTCCCGCCATTTCCTCTCCAACGTCCACCCAGTTGGCCAAACAAACCGCAACGTTCTAAACCTCGTTCCTGTTCCTGAGTCCTCCGCTAGTCTGCTTCCTTTATTTGTCTCCGGCCATCTCAGTCCCGGTCTCCTCCACGCCTCCTTCTCTCCATACCGTTTTCGACTCGGATCTCCTCTGAACGCAGTAGCTCGATCGTGATGTTGCCGTCGTCGTCACCGTCCGCCCCGCCGGTGGACCCGTCGGAGCTGAGGCGCGTCTTCCAGATGTTCGACCGCGACGGGGACGGACGCATCACCAAGAAGGAGCTCAGCGACTCGCTCGCCAACCTCGGCATCCGCATGCCGCCCGCGGAGCTGGCGGCCGTGATGGAGCGGCTGGACGAGAACGGCGACGGGTGCGTGGACATGGACGAGTTCGGCGAGCTGTACCAGACGATCCTGGGCGAGCGGGACGAGGAGGACGACATGCGGGAGGCCTTCAAGGTCTTCGACCAGAACGGGGACGGGTTCATCACCGTCGAGGAGCTGCAGTCCGTGCTCGCGTCGTTGGGGCTGAAGCAGGGCCGGACGGCCGAGGACTGCCGGAAGATGATCGGCAAGGTGGACATGGACGGGGACGGCATGGTGGACTACAAGGAGTTCAAGCTCATGATGAGGGGCGGAGGCTTCGCCGCGCTGAGCTGATGCGCTGAACGCCCTTTCTTGCGTGCATGGCGTGCATGCGTGCAAGCAGGCGTACGTGCATGACATTTCCATTATGTCAAATAAATCAATCTTTTCCATTGGGACGTTGAAGAATTAAGCTGTAGATATTGGCGAGTTAGAAAGTATTCGATACTTAGCATGTCATCCGTGTACCTTGCACGAGTTATTACTAATTTAACATATGTCTCTAAATACATGTCATAATAATAATAATAAACCAAGTGGGTAATAGAATCTATAGTTCTAAATCTTGATGGGTTCAACTTCCACGTCTTCGGCATATTTGTATATTTTTTGCATTTTTCATTTCCTGACAAGAAATATAATGGAAACAAATCGAATCAAACTCCATGGAGAAATCATGCACAGAGGAGACTACATATAGATCGATGAGAATTACTGATCACAGCATGCATCAATGTGGCAGAGACATCTCACCTGCGTTAATAAAACTCTAGACATGGAGGACATATCAAGACTAACCTCAAATTGTTCCTACCTTCAACACTGCAAGCAGATTACACTCAGATTCCTAAATAAGATTCTGAAGGGCTTTTAGTTGGTCATAAATCCATCAAAGTTTCCATCGGAACTTAATTTCATGGATTTAATCTCAAAGTTATCAGATATACAGGTATAATTATGTAATGACGTTCGCAGATTTCATCCAAGATCAGGGACAATGAAGTACTCATCATCATCTGAAGCCTCAAATCGAGGCTTCTTAGACGGCTGGCTTGTTTTGTTGGATCTGTAGTAGCTGGCATTGGTTGCTTGCGAGGTCTGAAGCTCAGGAACTTCAGCAGCAGCCAAGGTTGAGGGGCTCAGTTGATCATTGAAAAGGCCAACATCTGAAAACCAATCCAGCTCTCCAAAACCTATGGGAGACCCCTTCTGCAGGCGGGATGGTTCGAAATCTTAGTTTTCTGTTTCTAATATTTGGAACACAAGGATTCACGAATCTATCAGACTATCACATATGTAAAAGTTTGAGAAATGGAACCTTGTCAGTAGACTCGTAGTCAGAGAGCTGGAGGAAGTCATCAACAGCCCATGCCGAGTGCATGAAGGGTTGAGTGGCTTGTTGTGCTGGAGGTGCTTTTGCAGTAATTGCAGGAGGGCTCTGACTTGGTGGCTCAGGGTTGCTCTTCTGGTTCTCATTGTTGGCCGTTGTACTCAGGGCCACGCGAATTCCAGTGGCCAGGTAACGCTGGTGATCACCCGAAAGAGTGCCGGCGATGTGAATAGGCTCATCGCAATCACGACAGAAAAGGGCTCTATCCTCCACACAGAAAATGAATGCTGCCTTCTCCTAACAAGATTAAATAACAGGCCAGAATATTAGAGCATCGCATACTGTAGCTCGCTGATTCAGAAGTTTAGTCTAGGCAAGGCAAGCATATTCTTTTGGTGTACATATGATGCGTATGATTTTACACGACACATTCATGTTAATTTCCTTACACCCTATCTGTATTTGTTTATCCTGCACGGAATTAGGTTGTCATGTTGAAAGATTTTAGAAGGTTGTAGTTCCCTGAAATAGGTTTCTATGCAAGAATGGCATGTTCATAAGTTCAATGATCTGTGTGGCTTCTGAGTGGATGGATGGAAATTTTCTTTTTTGTAATGAAGGAACATAGGCAACTAGTTGAATTGCAGGCATATGATGTGCAAATATGGAAAGAGAATATAGAAGGAACATAAGGATATAGAAAAAAAGGAGAAATTTAAATCAAGAAATATTCTAATGTCACTTTCTCAAAGAATTTATATCCACCTTGACTAATAAAGTGAGCCATTATACATAAAAGATCCTCCCACATCTAAAGCATCGTTGCAAATTGCTATCACAAAGAAAGTTCTGAACAATTGCAACAGGTAATGGGATCATCCATAGTTTTCTCCTTCCATATATTCTTGGTGTCAGGAATACTTTTCTGAAACTAGAATCTTCATAAGAACAGTGAATTTTCATCGCGTCAGAAACCTCATTTTTGTTCAGAAAATAAACTGTACGTTCCTTATCAAGCCTATAGTTTCCTCTCCATGTTTTGTCTGATTATGCAAGATTAACGAATTGCGAAATGTTGTTTCTCTTCCAAATAAGTTGAAAGTGGTTGCTTTAGAGGTTTCATAAAAGCATTTGGTACTTGCAAACTTATGTTTACTATAAGCATTCCTAATCAACTGGAAACATCAAATATAAGGATCAGGGATACCCTGTAGTCTCACACTCAAGTTAGTGCTAGACTAACTCCAAATTCAGACCTAGCAAAGACTGCAGTGTCACCATTTATTTCTTTGGCGATGTTTCCGCAGAGGTAGAGTACTAATTCATGTTATGTGACCATTATTCTGGTTCTGGTCCTACATCCCATAGCAATTTTCAACCAACCAAAATAGATGAATTATTAAGCTACTGAAATGAGGACTAATGGTGTATTGTTTTCTCTTTTTCCGTAGGAAAAGACTCTTCATTTTGTCATTACCGAAAAGAGGATATATGAGATTAGCTAACTACAACTTACATTTTTGAGCCCACTACAAGAAGCAAATCTAAATTACATGTGTACTCTTCGGACTGAATTTACTAAAAAATCTTGAAACTAATCTTTTTTCCTGTAAAGGTGGACAGATCAAGCCACCATTGTTGAAGAATATCAAGCAAAGTAAGCTTGGGTATCATAAGATCAGAAGAAATTATATGAGTGAGAGGTAGGCCAAAGAGCACAGCAGAGAAATATTACTTTGCAGATGTCGCAACGAGGGAGCCTGTCAGAGAGGCACTCCAGCAGAAGCCTCTGGTGCTTGCTAGCCAACTTGTTGGCTGCATGGATCTCAACATCACAGCCAGCGCAAAGCGCCGCCTCATCTGCGCAACATATTATAGTCGCCGGTGCTTGACACACATCACACTGGATCTTCATGTTTCTTTCCGGTCAAGCTTCCTGAAATAATTGAAGAGAAACTGACTTAAGAACATGGCAAACGCCATTTCTCAAACTATACTTTTTTATGACTTTTAGGACACTCAAACTGAAAAAAGAGAGAAAACGTACACTAGAACCATCCAAATGATGATACAAGGTATACGATTCAAAGTATTGAAGGATTGAATTATAAAAAAAGATAAAACATAGAGAGAGAGAGAGAGAGAGAGAGAGAGAAAGAGAGAGAGAGTATCTGAAATTATGAGAGAGAGAGAGAGAGAGTATCTGAAATTATGTAAGTAGAAATCATAGGATAAAGCTCAGAGATGAAGATGTTTATGTTCTTTCTGTTTTCTAAATCTACAGTCTGCTGAACTCGGGCAAGTAAACTAGAACTTGATGAACATATATGAATAAAAGGCATGCGAACAGAACTCGTGTAAAGAACAGGGAAGCTGAGTAGAAAGCAATCTAACATCATGGCCAGAACATACCACTAACCTTTGAAACCAAGCTTGGGAGTGCCGAGAGGGGAATAAGTTGTCGGAACAGAGGGCAATCAAAAGGAACAAGGGGAATCCGCAGGAGGAAAGGGGAGAGTTGATTTGGATCAAGGAAAAAAGAGGACGAGGGGATAGGGAAAAGTTCGAGAAAGAGGTGTCACACGTTGCATCTCATGGTGGGTGCCGTCTGATTCTTGAGGTGCGTCGAGTCGTGGGAGGGAGTCATAGTTGTGGCTGTGGAGTGGTCTCAGGACCTTGTGGCCAGGAGCATCCTGCAAATCAACTATTACCATAAAATACACCAATCGGCTGCTCGTGCCGGCGCTGTCCTGTCGTATACAGGATCGCACCCTGTTACTTCTTTCAATATTGTGTGAACAAAATATGAAAGATCTGATTGAATTTGGAAATGTAAAATCAGACAGAGAAAACAAAGTGTGTACTAATAGTGTTCTGTACTTTATTTAACTATTTAGCAACTGAGACATCATTTCAGTAATTTTCAGAAGAATTCCTCGTCAATTTTCCTGAAAGAATTTGCATGGACAAAAATTATTTCGTGCAAACCAAGGGACCCGGTTGCTCTTGGATTTTCCTGACAATGATGATGTCTGTGTGTGTGAGAGAGAGAGAGGAAGAAACAGCTTTTTGTATCATGTCTTTACTGACTTTTAAAGCTAGTGACAGGATATTTTTCAATTTAGTAAGTGGATGGTGGAAATGGATGCCACATCTGAGCTCTTGGTTATTCTAATTGGAATCTCTTCATCATTATTGACATTTGTATCATATCTTTTACTGACTTTTTAAGCTACTGACAGGAGATTTTTCAATCTAGCAAGTGAGTGATGAAAATGGATGCCACATCTGACCTCTTGGTTATTCTAATTAGAATCCCTTTCATATATTACTGCATGATAATCATGATTGATATCAGTATGAAAAGTTTGTTGTGTACCAAAGAATTCAGAAGTTTTGATTCCCCGCATTAGCTTTTGGAATGGCCTCATTTTTGTCACCTACCGCCAATCCACATGTGATAAGGATGTCTAGTGGCTTGCATGTTTAGATTCGGAGATTCCGAGAGTATTTTAATATTTCAAAAAATATATATAATTAAACATGATTTAGAATAAAATTAATTTAATCTTTTTTTAATCGCTTACAAATCTTCAAACTCTATATTTTTTTAAATTCCACAACAAGAATATAGATATTCTTCAATAACTCAACAACTTTATATTCTCGTCCTTTTCATTTCATGAACCTTTTTTTTATTATTTAGCGATGTATTATTATATCATTACCTTTATTACTATTATAAAAGCAAACATATTCAGCTATTTATAAGTTATTTTTATTTTAAAATATTATATTTTTAAAAATTATTATTTTCAAATCAAATGACGAGACATAATAAGCATGTCTACTTTATTTCATTCAAATTTATTTTCTAACCAAATCACTCATACTTTTGTGTTGTGATCTTATATTCACTTCTTGGACACAATAATTATGCCCAGGAAATGGTCTAAAAAAGAGCATTTTGTAGTTTATTAGATATTTCACTGTTTGCTTGGAAAATATAAGTGTGATACCTTCCTTGTGATGGTCATAGATCAGTTTCCCATGGTCGTAAATAAGCATGTCATAAGATAACAAAAGAAAAGAAAAAATTAAAATAAATAAATAAATAAATGACTTCCATATCGGCACTGAGTGACAACTCGCAAATGAACTGAAAATATGTAAATTAAATCATTATCTAGAATGAGAAAAAAAAAAACAATCATTATCCAAGAGGCTTCGAAACTTGCTTAAACTCCGAAGAGTCCCAACACAAAATTCTGAAGAGGTTTGGAGGAGGATTCCTCTTTCACCATTGGCTAAGCACTGGGATTGGAGGAGGATTTCTAGTTCAGGGATTGTGGATAATTGTCTGACATATCGATACTCGCACGATCCCTACTCAGTTAACATTAATGTGCTGTTTGTTTTCCCTATAGTTAATTCAGGAGAAAGATTGCGTAACTCATAAGGTCGAGTGGATTACGGCCGACTATTGTTATTCCATCAAAATTGAAGAATACAATAACTTGTAAAATAACGGTTCATAATATTAAACATTCATGAACTATGCGTCGCTTAGCTCTTCTTAATCCTAATTCATCTCGTGTTTGACTGTATTCCGATGATTAAGTCCTTATTTAAGCGGTTAACTTGCAACCACATAACGCCTAAGAGATTCCACATGTTTAATATAAGAATATGGCTATAACTCTCTTTTTTACTTAAATGCATAGAGATTCCTTATTTGAGGATAAAGACAAGTAAAACATGTAGATTGGCCCCATTCCCTTATGAAAAATTCCAAATACTATAACCTCTTAACCTCACACACTCTTAAAATTCTCACATAACACAAGCATATGTGAAAATTTAAATAAATAAAACTGACTTCATATTCATAGTTTTATTAAAGTTTAAAATCAAAAGTGGTGAATCGATTAAACCAAATAATGGAAAGAATAATCTAGCCATGCATAAAGAGGTTAGATACAAAAGTTCATAATACACACCAAGATGATCATAATTTCCATTGTCACATATTACAAAATAAGAAAGAGTTCAAACGAGAGAAACTTATTAACTCCTTCAATCTCCCCCATCCAAAGTGGTAGCCACCTCAATCTTTCCAAATGAGGTTTCTAACCTATTTCTTAAAGTTATAGTCATTTATATATCGTTCAATGTTATTTTTTGAATGGCAATTTCTCTTCGTCCACATCACGAAACGCGTGACCAACACTTAGATGACGATCTCATATATGATGGCTTTGAAATTAGCTGTCGAACTGGAATACATTAGTTTGCGTAAAAATGAGATACAAAGTGGGTCTCGCGGTGCAGAAATTTTATTTTGCCAATAATAATTTCCAGTAATTCTTTATGCCTATTTATAATTGTAGGCTAGGGTTTTGACTCTATTGGGTCATACTCTATTAGGTTTTAGACTCTTTTTGAATTAATCTTGATCATCTATCATTAATTAATCCTCTGTTAAATATTCATGATCAATTAAATTTAAATTTAAATAACCATACTTATAACAATTTTCACTCTTCTTAAACGCCATCTTATATTTTCAACTTCTCCTCTAATTTTCATTAATTTCAAAATTAAACAATTCAAGAAAATTAAATAATAAATTTCTAGATCCAAATAATCAATTTAAATATATTTAATATATTCTTAGAAAATCCGGGTCATTACAAGTTACCTCTTCTTGTAACACTATGTATGTTTTGTAACACCATTTAATGTTTCTTGTATGAGCCTATCACTAGTGTAGGTAGCATAGAGTGTGTGTTGCGTCTAGTAGTTTATAATACACTTTTTAGTTTGGATAGAAAATCATTTTTAGCGTTCTTCTTCTTCCTCACACTCCTGCGACCATCCTCTGCTTCTCATCTTCGTTTGGTTCTCTTCCAGCGAAACCTATCGGAGCTCGTGTTTTCCAATAGTTGTGGTAGACTTCGATGTCGCGAAGATGGTGAGACTCCAAAGGCGCATCAACACATTGATGGAGACTTTCATAGGGTTCCGAGCGTCCCTCGGACACTGAAGATGTTGATGGTTTGAATAGTTAGTTGTCCATAATAAATGCTGGTTTTATTCCATTTGCTTATTCCATATTTGTTTGCATTTGGGTGTCGTCCATCCAAGACTAATTTACTCATTAATATTTTTGCATTTTGCTTATATCTATTTTATTGCTCTCCCTCCCCTGATGTCTCATCATAAAATCATGGCTATGTTCGTGCTCGTCGTCCGCCCTACACAACGTGTGCACATCAACAATGGCATCCAAGAAGGTCCTTCAACCAGAGCCGCTCGACTGGAAGGGTGAGTGACTCCCTGGAGAGTCCTCCAGTTGTCGGCGATCTTGATGACATCTCGAGAATAGGACTAGGTTGCCGGTCCTTTTTTTCTTTTTCCATTAATTTATTATTATTTTAATATGACATGGAAGAGGATAAAATGGGTGATTTTTATAACTCAAATGGATCTTTAAAAAAATAAGTTAATAGTTAGAGGATAGATATGGGGAAGAATGTAAAGTTGGATGACATTTACTAAAATTTATCCTAACTTTTTTATTTTGCTTGTTTTCTTTATTTTTTTCAATTTGAATTTGAATCAAGTTGAACTAGTTAACATAGTTCACCCTTTTTTCAATCATATCGGTTTTTTTCGATTCGATATAAAAATACTTTTGAAATCAAACCGAACTAACTTGGTTGCCGATTTCGCAATGAGACCGATTGAAATAGTTGGTCTGGTTTAGTTTTAATAACATTATTTTTTTCTCATTTTCCTTCTCTTATTTTTCCTCTTTCTTATATTTTTAATTATATTCTTTCTTACAAATATTAATTATTATATTTTAAAACTATAGGATTTTTTTCTTTGACCTCCCTTGAACTATAAATTTTTTTCGCGTTTAACAACGAATTTTTCGTAGACCTCCCATCAACTGTGTCACTTTTTTCACTTATGTTCATTCATAAACATCTGTTAACTTTTCCATAAATTTTCATTTTTTTTGAATTATAAAATGAATAAAATGCCATCATAGAATTTAGATAAATGAACTTAAAATAATACATAGTAAATATGAAAAAAATAAAAAATGTTTGCCAGCGCGCGAGGGGGCATCTCCCCCCATCTCGGTAGCACTTTGAGGGGGGCGTGCACGAGGGGGGGAGGGGGCGATCTTTCCGGTGTCTCCCCCCTTGCGACCTCACCAACAAGGAGTGGCGAGGTGGTGGCGGTGGTGGGTGGGGGGGTGGGCACGACACCACAAAGCGTCTCGTTAGCGAGCATGATCTCATCTCCTTGAGGCGATCCACCTCGAGACCCCTCATCGCCTCTGGCCTCTTTTCTCCGATGGCACCTCATCATCATTCGGACGCTGGAGAAGATGACGTCCTCGGCGCCGGTGACCCATCCCCCTCCACCCATCCTCCAGTCCGACATCGACGCGATCAAGAACCTCATCAAATCCTCGGCCACCGCAGTCACAACTACATCCGTTGTCCCCGTCGTCCACCCTCCTATCCCCCCGTGTGCTTCCATCCCGGTGTTCTCCTCCTTCCCTGTGCTTCCCCTCCTCACCTACCAAAAGTTGACGTCATCGACTACATTGTCCTCGTCCTATGCGATGCCCTCCATGCTGATAGCTGCCTTCGGATCGCAAGGGGGGCGATGCCCCCTAGCATGTGCCGGAGAGGTCCAGGGCGAGGTCGCCCCCTATGACCTTGCCGTAGGGGGCAACACCCCCACCCTTATCTCATCGGCACGTTGATAGAAATCTAGTTCTTAATATTAATAGGAATAGATAATTTTTCTTTGATTAGGATTAATTATTTACTTCCTAGTTTGATTAGCATTTTTTCTTTTATTTATAGTTCTACAAAGACTTGTTTGGGTTTACCCTATAAATAGGGTCCCTTGAAACTCTTTTTAATGATATACGAGAATACAATCTTCTTTTTATAATTACTTACAACAAGTATCTTGAAGGCTTAACCCCCTCGAAGTGATTTATTGGATGTTTGATTCCCTCGAAGCGATTTAATTAGGATCCTAGTTAGACTAGGAACCTATCGATTATTTTCGAACAATTGTGATATATCAAGATTTTTGTTGGATTAATAACCTAGTTATTTTCATCTTCCTCTATCGTCTATCACATCAGCTTAAGTCGTTAGGAAGGGCAACATCAATGACTTTATATTCTTTACACTCCCTCTCACGTGTGGATTGCTGATAACTTTTGTTCTAGTCCAAGCTCAACACCTAGACAATTAAGGGAGAAAATTACTTTTTAATAAGAGCTTAGAGAGGTTTGGACTCAGTACTTCTGGTTTCGATATCATGTTAAATTTGATGTGCTAACCAGTTTTTCTAAAAGCTTAAGTCATTAGGAAGAACAACATCAATTATTTTATATTTTTAACATATCTTTATCATAACTTATTAATAGTTTATAGCTATAATCTAATATTTCAAATGTGCAAGAAAATTTTATGACTTCACATGATTTATCTGTAGGATCGAAAGCACCAAGAAGAGGGGGGTGAATTGGTGAAATTAAAAATTTTCAAACATTCACCTTCGGAGAAAATGATAAAACCGATCACAAGCAAATAAAGATAATGCGTAGATGAAGAATAAAAAACAAACACAAGAAGACACGATATGTTGACGAGGTTCGGCTCCAACACTTTGGCCTACGTCTCCACTCCGACTTCTCGTCCTCGAGACCGTCGGAGATTCACTATCTTTCTCTTTCCTTGTAGGGAAAGAATAATCATCTTTATACAATCACGCCTTCTTCTCCGTTCAAGAGGCAAGGCACACCTCTTTTATAAGGAGCTCTCAATCTCACTATATTTTAGAAAGTGAATGTTCCTCTAACTCTTTTCTTTTACAATTTTTTTTTCACACTTAATGCTAAGAAAAGAAAAGAGAAGAAATTTACAATTCCATGCTCCCTTTTGACATCATCAAAGAGGGAGACAACCCAACTACTCCTCATCGGGACTATCATCCTCACGAGCTACAGGCGAAATAAAACCCTGTAAGCATAGTATACCTGAAGTGAACCGACAAGGTAACGAGAATCACGCTCCATCCATCGAACATGTGGCAGCCACATGCTGTGAAAGAGCTGTGAAGTCATAGGCGTCATGGAAGTCTGAAGTACTGTGCTGAGAAGGTCCAAACTGCTCAGCAGATGCCGATGGTGGCGGGAAGCTGGGCCAGCCTCAGGCGCATCCTGAGTGTCCCTCGGTGCTGGCTCGTCATCTGTGGCATCATCTCTATCATCAGAATCTGGCGAAGCTGCTCACTAAACTTAAGACCCTTTCGGTGCAAGGTCCCGGAACCAATGATGTCAATGGGTCGAGGTCGAATGTACTCCTCATCTGCAGGAATCTCAACTTCAGAATGGAGTAAAATCCTCGTAATTCAGGCACCAAAATATAAGTGGTACCGATCACGAGCACCAGAGAAAATCTTCTGAAATGTGTATTCATATGATAGAAGACGTAATGGCCGAAGTGAAGAAATGAGACATCACGGATGCAGAGACAGTGAAGAGAGAAGAGGTCGAAGTGAGTGACCTCTGTATAGTGCCCGGCCCAGGGAGTGATCATGCGACTGAGAATGTGATGTACCATCTTCATGATCAGATGAAGATGTCGATGGGCCGTTTCGACGGTATACTGGACATTCTGTCCAGCAAAAATCGTATGAATGCCATCTGCGATAGGAAGATAATCGGAAGGCCAGCCGTGGGTAACAAATGAATAAAGGCCAGGTAAGGGACATGCCACGCCAAAGATGCGACAGAGATGGTCAGGGTCCAATCGAATGGGTACACCAAGGACATAGGAAATAATGGACTCTCGAATGATTATCATATTCGCATAAAAATGACGAACAAGACGAGGATACACACGGTCTGTGAGGGAGAGAAGTGGCAGCCAACCGATGGTTGCGAATATTTCTTGAACATCTGAAATGTTCAGAGCATCACAATCAATGGTACATGCACGCCGAACTTCGTGAAAGGCGTACAAGGCTTCGAAGCTGACAGAGATTTCCCTAGAGACAAAAAGATGGCTATCAAGCTCAGTGGGCTAGGTGGAAGGTGGCTGACGAGTACGTCCACGGGATCGTCCTCATCCACGGCTAAGTCGAATGGGCTCAGGTTTGGGTTCAGGTTCGGGTTCACGTCGGAGGACATGAATGGTGCCACCAGAGCCGAAAAGATGACGACGACGCTTAAAGACCAACTTAGTATGTAAATATCCATCATTGTCGGCCATGGATTCAACAATGGATGTCAAAACAGAGGGGCTGGGTGCTGATTGAGGTTAAGAGGAAAGAGAGAGACTGCCGAGAGAGAGAGAGAGAGACTGACTGGCCGAGAGAGATGTGGCCGGTCGGGACGATCGGTCGGAGGTGGTTTGGCCGGAGAATAGGCGAAGAGAGAAGAAGCCGGAGAGACTGTCGGTCGACTGAAGAGTGAGAGAGAGAGATGGTTGCCGGAGATAGAAAGAGAGGGAGAGACGACGGTCGGAGATAGAAAGAGAGGGAGAGGCGGCGGTCGGAGATAGAGAGAGAGGGAGAGGCGGCGACGGCCGGAGATAGAAAGAGAGGGAGAGAAGGCAGTCGGAGATAGAAAGAGAGGGAGATAATAGTTGATCGAGTTGGCCGGTGGAGACGTCGGCCGGCGGAGGCGGCCGGTCGCTGGAGTGGCCGGCAGTCGTAGGGTTTGCCGAAGGGGGGGGAATGTTGTCGGTGGGCCGGAGGTTGGGCAGGAGCAGCGGTCGCGTGGAATAGGGATTAGGTCGACCGAGTCGAGCGGTCGACTTCTTAAAGCTCACGATTTTGGCATATACCGATCGACCGGTCATGCCCTCGCGGTCGATCAGACACTCCTTTTTGAAACAGATTATATAGCGGTCGATTCGATGTCAGCCGGTCGCAGTATATACCGGTCGACCGGTTGTGTCATATCAATCGACCGATCGTTTGTTTGCGTATTGGAACTTCTATAGCATTCGACCGGTCCTTTCAGTCGGTCGACCGGTCCTTCAAGTAGATCGACCAATCCCTGTATTTTTTAGATTTTGAACCATTTAAAATCATTAAAAATCATATTTAAAAAAAAGGTCATACAAATGTAAATGTTGTGCAACACTTTTAGTGTTCAATTCATGTCAAAAGTGATATTGTATAACCAAGTCACTTTTACTTTGAATTGATATGCAATCAAGAGTTAATCATTCCTAATTCCCTTCTAAGCATGTAAAACCGTTCTTCACTCAAGGGTTTTGTAAATATGTCTGCAAGTTGAACTTCGGTGGACACATGTTCAATAGCAATATCCTTAAGGGTCACATGTTCTCTAATTAAATGATACCGTAAGTCAATGTGTTTAGTCCTAGAGTGTTGAATTGGATTTTTAGTCATTTCTATAGTACTTGTGTTATCGCACTTCATGGGTACATTTGAACAATTTACTTCATAATCACGCAATTATTATTTTACTCATAGTATTTATGCACAATAATTACCGGCGGCTATATATTCGACCTCATCGGTAGATAGTACGATGGAGTTTTATTTCTTGCTAGCCCATGAAATAATAGAACTATCATGAAGATAACACATCTCACTAGTGCTTTTTCTATCAACTTTACACCCGGCAAAATCTACATCGGTGTATGCATGCAATTCAAATGGGGAATTTCTATCATACCAAATGCCTAATTCACTTGTATGCTTTAAATAGCGCAGTATTCTTTTTACGGCGGTTAAGTGCGATTCTTTGGGAGCGCATTGAAACCTAGCACACAAACTCACACTAAACATTATATCTGACCTATATGCCGTTAAATAAAGCAAACTACCAATCATACCTCTGTACCTTTTTTATCAATTGACTTGCCTTTTTTGTCTTTATCCAATTTTCTAGTAGTGCTCATAGGTGTTGTGCTTGGCTTGCAGTCGTTCATCCCGAACCTTTTAAGCAGCTCCCTTGTATATTTTCCTTGATTGAGAAAGATGTCTTCCTTGAATTGTTTTACTTATAGGCCTAGAAAGTAAGTGAGCTCTCCTACAAGACTCATTTCAAATTCATGTTGCATAAGAGTTTCAAATTCTTTGCATAGGCATTCATTAGTGGCACCATAGACGATATCATCAACATAAATATGAACTATTAAAATATCATTTTTAAAATATTTTAAGAACAATGTGGTGTCAACTTTCCCTTTTTGAAAACAATTTTCAATTAAAAACGAACTCAGTCTTTCATACCAAGCTCGAGTGGCTTGTTTCAATCCATAAAGAGCTTTTGAGAGTTTAAATGCATAATTGGGAAAATCTGGATTTTCAAAACCTTGAGGTTGTTCAACATAAACTTCCTTATTTATAAAACCATTCAAAAAAGTCGATTTAACATCCATTTGAAAAATTTTAAAACCTTTATAGCATGAAAAAGCCAAAAGCATTCGAATTACCTCAAGTCTGACAACAGGAGCAAAAGTTTCATCAAAATCAATCACTTCAATTTGTGAGTAACCATTGACCACTAATCTATCCTTGTTCCTCACAATGACACCATTTTCATCTAACTTATTTCGAAAGACCCATTTGGTTCCAACGATACGATGGTCCTTGGGTCTTTCTACAAGTTTTCACACTTGATTTCTTTCAAAATTATTTAATTCCTCATGCATTGCATTTATCCAATTTGGATCTTCAAGTGGTTCATCTATATTATTGGGCTCATAATTTGCAAGAAAAATCGAAAAAGCACATAGATTTTTTAGAGAATTTTTAGTTTTTATACCTTCATTTATATTACTTATAACTTGGTCAAGTGAATATGATGAGGCATGTCTCCAATTTCTTGGGATGATTTGATTCTCTTCTCTTTGAGGTACTTCCATTTCTTCCACTTTTGGAATGTAATCTTTTGGGAAAAGAGTCCCTCCTTAGCGCATTTGCTAAGGAGGCTACTGAGACGTCATCCTAGCCGTTGCACGTCTATCTAACAATGAGCTCTTTAATGCTTTTATCGCATCCATTCATTTTGTTCAACGGACACGATCTTTACTTCTAAAGAAATGCCCTAATTTTCTCTCTCCTATGGCCGCTTGTTGCGATAGTGTGCTGATGGATTTCATATCGATCTTTCGCCTACTCTGATGAGCGAATGAAAATGTCCTGAAAGCCTGATGTTGCTCATTTGCATACTCTGGTGAGTGAATGAATATGTCCTGACAGCGAGTTGTATTCGTATATTTGCAACCTTCATCATCGTGCTATCTTCGTCATCTTGTCTGGTATGAACCCTTATTTCACATAAATAAAGATAATGTTTAGACCTCATGCATTGTCGATTATGTTTTGCCAAATTTTTTAAAGAAAAAGATAACCACACATTCCAGATTGCTCTTTTTGCAAAGATAAAGGACGACCACACATTTCATTTGCTATTATGTCCACACTATTTTGTGTTGATTATGTCCCCAGATTTAATTAGCTTCCTAGAAGATGGGGAGGAGTTAATCTAGAGGCCCTTATTGCTGTGATATTTTGGCTTATGCCATGAAGCCTTCTCGAACATTTTTTTTTGTGTTTCTTAATAACATTTTTTTTACTTTCATATGCCTCATTTATAAGTTCAGTTTCAATTTTTACGTTAATATAAAAATAATTATGTTAAGTTTTAGCAATTACAATGAATGTTAATACTGGCTATTTGGACTTTTCACTCAACTAATTTTTAGAGCAAAAAAAGAACTTGCAAGAACTAGGCCTAAGGTAACACTTTTGGATTCTACTATAAGTTGGTTGCTTACTAGCTTATTGGAGATTTCACTTAACTGACTTTTATATTCTGCTATCAATTTGATTCAGGAGGTTAACATTTTGTTGTTGTTTGGCGGTTGACACTTTGCTGTTGTTTCGAGGTTAACAAAGTTTGGAGAGCAAGAATGTTATATGTATTTGATTCATACTTGCTATGCTCGATAAGAAGAATGTTTGTTATATGTATTTGATCCATATTGGCTGCTGTCTGGATCCGTTGAAAATATTTTGTTATGGTTCATTTTGTTATGGTTCATTTTGTTAGTGTTCTACATGAATCCATTGAAAATATTCAACATTTTGTTAGTGTTCAACATGAATCCATTGAAAATATTCTGCTATGGTTCATTTTGTTGTTGTTTGCTTAAAACATTCGTTATCATTGTTTTACTCATTCTGCTATGGTACATATGTATTCTTGTTGTAATTAGCTCATTCACGACACCTTATTTTGTTTTGGCTTTAGATGAACAAGATTGTGCACTATGGAATTTGATGACTTCCAAGTCAGCACAAGTGCTTCCTATTGAAACACATCTAGTACCTCGTGTGGTTATCCCATTTGACGTGTGTAAACAATGAGTCTCAAATGACGTGTGAAAAAGAAGTAGTGCAGCGACGTCCTTGTTCGATAAAATCACTGATAAAAAAAGTAAAGCATCTTCGAATAAACAAGAGATTCTTTAGACTTTTAAAATAATACAAAAAATAAAAAAAATACATAACAGAAGCATCCTTCTAAACATTCTTTGACGTTGTTGCTTTTCCTCTTCAAGCTCATTCGCCAATTTATTAAATGCAGCCATATATCGTGGCTCAAGTGGTGAATCCAACCAATGAAAGTAATCACATGATCTTGCTTTCTTGCGAAAGTTAAAACACACAAATTAGATATCCAATTATAGCAAATCTAAATTCCATAGATGTAAAAAACATATTTACGAGGAAACTAACACCATAATTATTGCATCCATAAAATCTTCGCCTGGGATTTTTATTGGTCGACAAAATTTTAATACATGATACTTCTCCATATTCACATATCGGTGGATTAAATTTTATACCTAAAAGATGTGTTTGTGAGAAGCTATTAAAATATGATCAGAGAAAAAAATAAAGAAACATGAATTTGTCGCATAAGGTCTCAATGCCAAGAATCACATTAGATATTGGATCAAAATTTACTGATAGAAATCAATATAATGAGAGCAAAAAAATTAAAAATATGAATATGTCGCATGAGGTCTCAATTTCAAGAATCATATTATACTAAGAGAAATTTATCACAATCGGCCTTATTATAAGGAATCACATGAGTCTACATCTAAGACCTTATCGTTAGGAATCACATGAGTCTAGATCTAAGAGTACTAACAGATTAATAATAAGTGAAAGAAAATAAAATAAAATTAACAAAGGAGAATTGTTGCATACGGTCTCAATGACAGGAATCATATTATATTTGGATCTAAGATTACTAAATGAAAATAATGAAACTGATATGACCATGCCATGGGCTAATCTTCATGCGAGTGCGGATGGAACTGAGATGATCTTTACAGACTGCTTCGAAAGGGGGACTAGGGAGCATTGACAGGGGGAGTGCGGAAGGAAGAACGAAAGTGATCCATGGTTGGCATTCCATGGTCGACCTTGAAAAAAAAAATCATACCTTCAAGTCCCATGGTTGGCGTCTCTTTCTCTTTGTCAGCGGCATTCCATGGTCGACGATCGCTGCTCCAACCGGTTGATGATGTCTTCTTCAGCATTTGAAAGGTAGATGTCACAAAAGCAGCAAGAAGAGTGGTAGGAGATATCGTGCACAGCCGCCAGAGAGAGAAAGTTAGGGTTCAATATGGATTTGAGAAAGATATCGTGCACAACAACCAGAGAGAAGTAAAGATCGTGTCCGTTGAACAAAATCAACGGCTGCGATAAAAGCATTAAAGAGCTCACCGTTAGATAGACGCGCAACGACTAGGATGACGTCTCAGTAGCCTCCTTAGCAAATGCGCTAAGGAGGGACTCTTTTCCCTAATCTTTTGCTTCTTCTATGTCCACAACTTCAAGTTTTCTTTATACTTCAACGATTTCTTCATCATCATCATGTGCTTGTTTGCTCAAAAAATCATTAGTTTCATTGAATTTAACATTAATAGACTCTTCAACAACTAATGTTCTTTTGTTGTATACTCTATAGGCTTTACTTGTATTAAAATAACCAAGAAAAATACCATCATCACATTTATCGTCAAATTTGTCTAGTTTATCTTTAATGTTCAAGATATAACATTTACATCCAAAAACTTTAAAATATGAGATATTTGGTTTTTATCAAATAACATTTCAAAACATGTTTTCTTTTCACTAAGTAAAATTCTATTGAGAACATAACAAGATGTGTTTACGGCTTCTGCCCAAAAATATTTTGATAACTTATTTTCATTTAAGATTGTTCTAGCAATTTTTTGTATAGTTCTATTTTTTCTTTCTACTACTCCATTTTGTTGAGGTGTTCTGGGAGTGGAAAAATTATGAGTAATTCCATTTTCTTCGCATAATAATTCAAATTTATGATTTTCAAATTCTCCTCCATGGTCACTTCTAATTTTTGAAATCTTTTGTTCAAATTCATTTTTAATTCTTTTTGCAAATTTGGAAAACATGTTTAGCGTTTCATCTTTACTTGCGAGAAAAATAGTCCAGGTGAAACGAAAGAAATCATCAACAATCACAAATACATATCTTTTTCCTCCTAAACTTGTCACATCAATAAGTCCAAACAAGTCAAGATGTAAAAGTTCCAAAGCCCTATGTGTACTAATAACTCCTTTTAATTTAAAAGAACTTTTATTTTGTTTATCTTTTAGACATGAATCACAAATATTGTTTTTCTCAAACTTGATCTTAGGTAAGCTTCTAACAAATTCATAGTTTGAGAGTTTATTTAGCAATTTATAATTTGCATGTCCTAATCTTCTATTCTACAAGTTTCATCATGCATGACACTAAGACATTTTTCATTTTTCAAGTTATCAAAATCTATTTTGTATACATTATTGTACCTAAATCTCATGTGTAAAATTTTGTTATTTTCATCTAGTATCAAACATTTGTCTTTTTCAAATTTAACTAAATAATTTTTATCGCATAGTTGACTTATGCTAATTAGATTATGTTTTAAATTTTCAACAAGCCAAACATTTTCTAAATACACTTTGTCATTCTTACCAATATTACCTATACCAATTACTCTTCCTTTGCTATTATCTCCAAAAGTGACTTTTCCTCCATTTTTCTTTTTCAAGTTGATAAAATTTGAGGCATCGCCGGTCATATGTCTTGAGCATCCACTATCCAAAATCATTTACCTTCATTGTACATAGAAGCTTCCTACAAGAAAAAGTTGGAAGTTTCATGTTTTTGGTACCCAAACTTGCTTGGGTCCATCTTGGTTAGTCATGGTCCTTTTAGGGACCCATATTTTCCTCATTCCTTTACTTATTCCTTTCCTAATTCTGCAATCATAAGAATAATGCCCTTCATATCCACAATGAAAACAAATAATTTGTGATCTCATGTAATCATGCGATGTTTTAACAAATAGAATTCTTTTGTCATTCTTCTTTTCAAAAGAAGTGAAATCAAGTCCTTTTTTGTTTGAAAATATTCTAGATCCACTAAGCATGACGTCTAATATTTTACTTATATTTGAGAATTTTTCAAGTTCAAGTTTCAATTGATTAATTTCTTTGTTCAAATATGCACTTTCTATAATTTGTCTTTTACATATTGATTTTAGTGCACTATTTTTCATTTTCAATTCTTCAATTGAGAGTTCTAAGCTAGAGTTTTCTTTATTCAATGAATCACACTTTTCACATGCTTTAACATTCTTATTCTTCTTTTGCACATTTTCCAGTTCTATTTTTATTTCATCATATTTCTTTCTTAGGCATCCATATTTATTGATAAGAGTTCTAAATTCCTTATGCACATTGAAGAATTCACTATTACTAGAGTTAGAAGAGTTAGATGATACCTCATGACTATTAGCCATTAAACATATGTAGACTTCTTCATCATCACTAGAAAAGTGTTGGAGTCATTCTCTTCATCTTCACTTTCATTTCAAGTGGTTTGAAGAGCCTTCTTCTTTCTTCTTGAGCTTTCTCCATCTTTCTCTTTTTTGACCAAATTTGGACATTCATTTTTTGTAGTGTCCAATCTTTTTGCATTCAAAGCAAGTTATTTGACTTTTGCTTGATGATGATCTTCTCTTGAAGAAACATTTCTTCTTCTTTTGTTTAGCAAACTTGAGATATTTGTCAAGCTTCTTTGCATATAAGTGTTGGAGTTGGTAAATAGGCCCCCTTATTTCTCACACCGAGTTCGTCCACGTGAGCTTAGAGGAATCTGAGTATTATCCAATTAATAATATTACTGGCGTATGAACGAAAGGGGGGGTTCGGGGGGCCCCGCTCCCCGACGGCCGGTCCCGCTCGCCAGTGAGCGGGCGGGGGTTCGGGGGCAGCGCCCTCGAAACCTAGACGGGTTTTGGGCTTTTGTTTAGCCAGCTCGTGTGATTCGGATTAGGTTTTTCTCTGTTTATTTGGGTTTTAAACCCGGTTTGGAGAGGCTATTAATAGCCTAATTTTCTGGTGTAATCGGTGTGGCAGCTGTAAATCTAAACGATATAGTGGAACCTCTTTGCAGGACGTAGCTCTCATCTCAAAAGTGAACCTGGGTAAATTCGTGTGTCTCCTCTATTTTTCTGCAATCTCTCTGCGATCTCCTCTCCTTATTCTCGGATTTTCCCATCAATAAGGAAAGCTTCTTTTCATCAAGATCATCATCCTCTTCATTTGTATCTTCTTCATCTTTATTTGCCTTCAATACAAGTGTTTTTTTTTAGTATTTGCTTCTTCATCTTCCTTGATTCTGATTTCATAGGTTAAGAGTGAACCTATAAGATCATCAAAGTCTAGCTTGTTTAGATCATTTTCTTCAATCACTATCCTTTTTGTATGCCACTTGGAGAAGAGAGACCTGAGAAATTTTTTCCCTTTTTGAGGGTTAGTCCTTAGCTCGTCCAAAGAGGTTAAGCCGTTTATAATATCATTAAAACGAACAATCATCTCATTTATAGATTCATTTTTAAGCATTTTAAAAGAATCATATTGATGATTTAAAATATTTAATCTATACTCTTTAACTTTATCCATTCCTTCATGGGTAATAATAAGTTTCTTCCAAATCTCATTAGCACTTCCACAATTAGAAATTCGATTAAATTCTATTTATCCAAAGCATAATAGAAATTTTTTTAGCTTTCCAATCTAGTTTTACTAAAAGTTTTTCTCATTCGGTATATTTTGAAGGTTTTTCCTTACTTAAATTAAAAATATTTTGAATAATATCCCACATATCAATATCAATAGAACAAACGTAGGCTTGCATCCTAATTTCCTAATAAGCAAAATTTGAAGCATTAAAAAGTGAAGGACGATTAATAGATTGACCTTCGGAAAAACCGAAATCGCTTGATGCCATAGCTCTAAAGATATTTCAAATCTTAAAACTAGAGCAACTTGGCTCTGATACCAATTGTAGGATCGAAAGCACTAAGATGTTGGGGGGTGAATTGATGAAATTAAAATTTTCAAAAATTCACCTTCGGAGAAAAATGATAAAATCGATTACACGCAAATAAAGATAATGCGTAGATGAAGAATAAAGAATAAATACAAGAAGACACGATATGTTGACGAGGTTCGGCTCCAACACTTTGACATACGTCCTCGTTCCGACTTCTTGACCTCGAGACCGCCGGAGATTCACTATCTTTTTCTTTTCTTGTAGGGAGAGAACAACCCTCTTTATACAATCACGCCTTCTTCTCCGTTCAAGAGGCAAGGTACACCTCTTTTACAAGGAGCTCTCAATCTCACTATATTTCAAAAAGTGAACGTTTCCTCTAACTCTTTTCTTTTACAAATTTTTTTTACACTCAAGGCTAAGAAAAGAAAATGGAAGAAATTTGCAATTCTATGCTAAAAAACTTAAGAGAAGCTCTAAGATGTTCCTTCTTGCTTTGATTAATTTTCTTCAGGCTTTGGCACTCATTTTATAGGCTCATAGGGGTGAGAATCCGTTCAAAAAATTTCCCCCAATTTTCTCCTCAAAATTCTAGTCATTACTGTTCATTTGACCGAATGGTCGATCGACCGCTGGGATGGGCTGGTCGACCGGTCTATGTGATCGTTGTCTCATTTCTGTGCTTTGACGTTGTTCGATCGACCGGTCCATCGACCGATACAACGATCGGTAATGTCTCGTCGTCGACCGATCTTTTTGTTGTCGACTGGTTTATCGAGCGGTATAGTCTCGACGTCGACCGGTATCTTATCATCTTTCCTTTCACCGAATATCAGTCGACTGGTGCTTCTGGTCGGTCAACCGATGGATCGACCGATATCTTATCGTCTTTCCTTTCATTGAATATCAGTCGACCGGTGCTTCTGGTCGGTCGACCCATCCGGTCGTGCTGAAAACTTTTCTTCCAATTTTAATTTTAGCGATTTCTGTGGCGAATCTGTTTATATCAATTCTACACCTGCATTGTCACTATTTGAGCATAGATTAGTAACTTTTATGTCCATTTTAATTTGTTATCATCAAAACATAGGATTCAACATTATCAACTTCAGATATCTTAACACTAGCCGATCGTCTTACTCGAATCGAAGAATGATTTCAACGAATTTTACAAGTATTCAATGATGAAAATAAAGATCAACAAGTAACAAAATAGCGTCATATAGAAGAAGATCTAGCAAATATTCAACAATTAATAGAGGAGTATCAGACTCGTTTTGAGTTATTATCAAGTCATATTAAAAATTGGAGCGAACGTCAATTGATGGAAAATTTTGTCGAAGGACTTCTCCTTGATCTTCGACGGTAAGTGAAAGCTTTACTATAGTTGCTGCTATTTTTTTTGCCCAGTGGGAAGAAGAAAGTTTAAATGAAGAGGGACGTAGATCAAGTCGACGCTTTAACAAATCATTCAAAAGCACAAGTGAAATAATACTTTCATCAAAAGCATAAGAGTCCAGCACTTCAATTTCTTAAAAAATCTTTACTAAAACTTTATCTCAATAAGAAGCGAAGCAAATGATATTAAAGATAATTTAGTTGAAGTTCAACCTTCATATTCATCTATTGAGAAATCTTTTAAAGTTATGACAGTTGACTCATCCTCAAAGAATCTTGAAGGCTTCAATGTCCAAAGCCAAATTTATTCATACAAAAAGAATTTGATAAATTTTGAATTCTCTTTCTTTAGCCGATGGAAGCTTGTTCCAAAGCTACCAATGCCTAGCTAAAGTTACGTTTTGAAAAATTATTTTTATTTTATTCAAGTTATCAAGAGACATCGTCTGATTAAGTGTCAAAAGGAAAAGTTCTCTCACATATTTTTGCATAGCCTTGAGAACAAGACTATTTTGAAGAGGGTGAGAATGATAGGAACCTAGTTCATAATATTAGAATGAAGAGATAATTTTATAGGATCAGCTATTTACTTGCTAGTTTGATTAGCACTTTTTCTTTTATTTCTAGTTCTACTAAGACTTGTTTATGCTTACCTTATAAATATGGCCATTGGAACTCTTTTTAATGATATACAAGAATACGAACTTCTTTTGATAATTGCTTAGAATAAGTATTTTAAAGGTTTGACTCCCTCAGAGTGGTGAAGGTTTGATCATCTCGAAGTGATCTAATTATAATTTTAGTTGGACTACGAACCTATCATACACACGAGGAGGGGGGAGGTTGCCCCATCGACAAGATCTTGGGGTGAGGGGGGGGGGGGGGGGGGGGGTGTGTGTGTGCCAGCAATTCCTCACCCCCATCTCGCCATCGATGCCCCCATCCTCGCTGGGCAACAATTATTTTTATATTTACTATTGTGTATTATTTTAACCACACTTATTTGAACTTTGCGAGGGTATTTTCGGTCATTTCATAATTAAAAAATGAAACATAACGGGAAAGTTAACGGACATTGATGAATAAACTTAAGTGGAAAAGACGACATAGTTTAGGGAAGGTTCGCAGAGTATTTGAAAGTCGTTGGTAGACGCGAAGAAAAAAATCTACAAAAAATATTTTATTTATAGAATTTACTAACATAATATTTTAATTCAAATAAAATATTTATTAATTAAAAAATTATATTTTATATTTATTATTCTTATATTTTTTTCAAACATGTATTAAAGTTTTATCAGATCATTTATCATTAATTCAATTATTCATCAATAATTCGAAAAAAACTACAATTATACACTCTTCAACATTTGCAAGGACATAGAATCGTTTGATTTCATGAGGCAATTATTCTTATTTTTGTAGGAGTATTCTTAATTAACATTGGACCCAAAAAGAATGTATTAGGTAGACTTCTTTAGGTCATGTCATCTATTTAACATTACTTAAAAATTATTTCGAAATATCATATTCATATTATTAAGTTTGATTGAAATAATTTAGAAAATATTCTCCTTAAGTCAGTTTTTCTCTTATATAGTCCTTTTGATTTTCTCGTATATTTTCTAAACTATCATGAAAGTATGAACTTATCTTATAATATTTCTAAATTTTTGTCATATTTTTCACTTTAATTCGGTATGATTAGGTTAACTTTTCTATTTTTTTTATTTTTTTCATTTATGAAAAGACTAAAATGTCCTCCTTCACAATAATTGAAGTATATGTGTTTATATATCTCTTAGTGTTTAAAAAAGGAATAAAAATATAATAATAATAAATAATATAAAATTTTAAAATAATCCTCTCCACCATCTGCCTTATTATTATTATTATTATTATTATTATTATTATTATTATTATTATTATTATTATTATTATTATTACTTTCTTCGTTTAAGTCAGCATCTAGACATAGTAGGTTGGTGTCGCGAGATCACATGTCGTTGTCTTCATGCACGATGAGAGAGAAAAAGGAGGGTTCACATAAGAGGGGCAAGGTGAACCGACAGTGAGCCCTTATGCATTGGCGACGACACCCACGACAGAGGAGGGCATTGTGCAAGCAGGGAGGAGCATGGGACATCGGTCCCTTCGTTTTTTGTTTTTATTTTTTATTTTAAAATTTTAAATATTAGAAGAGATGAGTGGAGGGATAATTTTGATTTTTCATAAATAAAAAAAATAAAGTTAGCGAAAAATTTAGCAAAAGTAGACGAAAGGATTAAAGTAGAAAAATTGTGATAGTTTAGAGATTCACAAAAATAAATTTTTAATTTGAAATTAGATGTGAAAAATTATGATAATTTATAGAAATAACCCTAATTATTATGTGGTGATGACATTTTAGTTTTTTCAAAAAAATAAAATTGATAAGAAAATTAATAAAATCGGCCAAAAGTACTAAAGTGAAAATACAATAAAATTTAATAACATCTTAAAATAATTTTATATTTAAAAAATAAATATGAAAAATCGACGTAATTTAAAAGTGTTTGATGAAATAACTCTAAATAAATTTCAAAGAATCACGTTCCACAAAATTGGATAATCTAAATATGCATGAGAGGGGAGAATGGATCAGATTAGAACTAGACGGATTAATATTTAACCAGACTCGTTTAAGTGGTGGTAATTGAATCAGGATCGTCCGTTTCTTTTAGACGGTCCTTAACAAAACCCTAGTTCCTTTCTCTCTCCTCTCTCTCGCGGTCTCGGTCTGTCCTGTGTTCACCATCACCTCCAGTGCTTCGCCGCCTTGGCCGTCCATCTCCTCGGCTGCTCAACATTCCGCAGTCGGACGTCGCCCGCCGCAACCTTTCGGTATCGTCTGACGTTCCGAGGGTTTTCCCTAGGTTCGCCATCCAGTTAGAACCTATTCATACGCTGCCCGCGTCGTCCCCCCCGCCGCACACCGTTCTCCGCCACCGCATATGACATAGGTTCGCCGTCTGCCTTCCTCCACTGCTCGCACAAGGTGCAGCCTGGTTCGTGCATATACTTGAACGAAACTCAGATATACCCTTTTACAACTCTCCTATTTCATCTCATTTTCGTTCTCACAAATCATTCGCACTACTTGCCACATTAGTTTGTTTAATTATTGCGGTCTTGAATATTTTTTTCCTCTTGGTATCATTGTTCTGTTTTCGTTCATGAATCAATTGTACAACTCCCTTTTTTTTCTGATTTGTATATAGTGATCATATTTTTAATAAAACGAATGTGATTTAGCAATAAGGAATCATTTTCATGAAAAATTTTATGTATATACATCTCAGACATTTAAATGTATATTTATTTTGTAGATTGTGAGGTCTTGTTCCTATGCAACCCTTTATTTTCGTTTTCTTCTCTTCTTATCCTGGATTGAGTTTAGTTATCTTGTGATTCAATTTTCCATTTTGAGATATATAACAATTGATTATATGCAGCCTTTTGTTTGAAAAACATTGTCAATGCTATATACAGAACATTGAGGGCTGCGTAAAATCAATCTTGAATCTAGCAGAATGTTTTAGTAGAACTGCTTTTCCATTGAATGTAGTGTGTTAGATCCATTGAATGGATTAGATACATGCAAATTGATACCCCCAATGGAGAAGTGTTCCTCTCCAGTTTATTGTTAAAAAACAGTAGAATTCAACTTCTTCAATCAATGATTTGATAGAAGAAGAAATGATTGTTCCTTGGAACAACCTTCAGGGTTTGATATCAGTAACTATTGCTTTGGGGAAAATCAGAGACAAATTGCTATGATTATTTTATTTTGAAACTAGTGCACTGCTTACTACTTAATCGATAATGAGGATAATCACTTATAAAAGGTTATTTTGTTTTTTCGGAGGAAAGAAAATTACTTTCTCATAAAAATATCACTGTACAATGCAACAAAATATTTATTGCTGCAATGTAATTACACAATTCTATCTTAAAGAGTCGATCAAACCTTAAAAACAGCACTTTGTTTCTGACTTGTACTACACTACTTTAGCCAACTTTGAACATACTTCCAAGTCAACCCTGAAGTTAAAGCTGCAGACACCATGTCTTCTATTGATCAATCACCGGCACTTGAAATCTTAGGTATGTATTTTGCTGGGTTCAGTTGTTCCCCTCTTCTTGAAATGTTGAACTTTCATTCACGGGGTTTTCTTCTTGGTTACCCTAGCTCGAGAACCTGAAGGCTTTTCAATTTGGAAAGGACCCCCATTCAGCAATGGTCAGCCACTTGTAAAACTTGAGAGAGTGCCGTGCACTGTTGCAAAGTACAGTGAAGATGGATCTAAGCTTATGGTGGCGAAAAGCAGTTCTGCTGTTAGTGTTTATGATTGTGGCACTTCTAGAGAGATCAGAACTTTTGAGATACCCTCTGTTCTTTCTTCTGTTTTGTCTCCCTGTGGCACCTACATTCAGACATTTAAAAAATCCAGCACCCCACAAGACAAAAATGTTGTGTTATGGGAAATTACTACTGGTACTCCTGTTTACCAAACCTTCCAGAAGAGTATGTCCAAGACTACATGGTTTGTATACACACTTTAAGCTTCAGCTTACAAGTACCTTTTATTAATTATGATGAACCTCTTCTTTTTCTTTACTTGGGGCACAGTAATGTGTTCTTTATCCTCTGATTTTTTTTTTGAATTTTTAGGCCATCAATTCAGTTTAGCTCTGATGAATCTATTGCTTGTCAAATGGCGACAAATGAAATTCGTTTTTTTGATCCAAAAGATTTCTCCAAAGGAGTTCTTTATAAGTTAAGAGTACCAGGAGTGACTGCATTGGAGCTTTCAAAAGCTCCTGGGTCTTACATTGCTGTGTTCATAGCAGAGTCTAAGGTTGGTTATATTAAAAAAAGATTAGCTGACTTTGCATAAGAAACCATGGTTAAACTTGATAAACTTGTACTCAGGGTATTCCTGCCAGCGTCCAAATCTTTTCTTGCAATAAGGATGCACAGACACAGCCTGTTGCAAGACGGAGTTTCTTTCGTTGTTCTACTGTTGCATTGCATTGGAACCGGGGTTCAACTGGACTTCTAGTTGTTGCTCAGTCTGATGTGGATAAAACCAACCAGAGTTATTATGGTGAATCTAAATTGAACTACTTAACTACTGATGCCAGCCATGAAGGACTTGTTCCTTTAAGTAAGTTTTCTTTTTCATTTTTTGGTCCCAACTTCTGCAATAACACAGAATAAAATGAAATTGTCCAAACTATATTAAATTTCTAATCATTATGGCAGGCAAAGAGGGACCTGTGCATGATGTTCAATGGTCTTATTCTGGCTTGGAGTTTGCTGTTGTCTATGGCTGTACCCTTCTCATTTTTCTTTTTCAGCTATCATATTCATCTTCAATTTTTATTTCCTTCATTACTTATTCAAGGTTGTGATTCTACGTTTTTTCCTTCACTTATACAAGACATGCCTGCAAAGGCAACTGTATTTGATCGTAAATGCAACCCACTTCTTCAACTTGGCCAAGGTCCTTACAACACAATCAGATGGAATCCCAAAGGGAGATGTATCCTTTTATCAGCCTTAAATAATTTTTATCATTGACTGGACGTGTACTCTCTTGATTGCGATGATATCTCTCCTTTGCTTTCCTTACAATTATATTGCACAGTTTTATGTTTGGCAGGTTTTGGAAATTTACCAGGTGACATGGTATGTTTAATATTACTTTTTTTATTTCGTACATGATGTAAGAACTCCATTTTACATGGATTTGGACTATTTAAATTCATGTGATTGAGAAATGTGCACAAAATTGCATGCTTTATGGATCAAAGAAAATATATTGCATATTATTTTTTTCAGTCAACAGTTGTAGATTTGTTTTAATCCATCTTCGACCTTGTTTCAGTGGGTGGAAGCCCCACATCCCATATTAACATCAAGGGATTGAATCTCCTCTTGTCCAACATTTTTTCTCCTAAAAAAAGAGTTGTTTTAATCAACTTGTTTGTCTCTCTTCTCTTATGGCCCCGGTGATCTTTTCTTAATCACTTGAATTATGATAACCAATAATCACTGAGATGTAGGTCTATTACCTATATGGTAGTAAGTACATAAGGAGTGGTTTTATTTACTGGTCGTTTGTGGATTTTGATACACTGACATGATTGTAGATAATCTTTTCTATTTCTTCTTTTCTGTACTTTAATATTCATTTTTATTCTCTTCTTAGGCATTTTGGGATTTTTCAAATAAAAAATTACTTGGAACAACAAAAGCTGAATGCTCTGTAACCAGTGAATGGTCTCCAAATGGGTGTTATTTCATGACTGCTACAACAGCACCAAGACTGCAAATTGATAACGGGTATTTTCTTCCTTATCATGATAGATTCTTCAGCTTGGTGATTGAAATTAACAAGACCTCTTCTTTCACCTCGAAGGATAAAAGTTTTCCATTATGATGGCTCCCTCTATTTCAAGAAGATGTTTGACAAGTTGTATCAGGTTTCACCTTATTTTCTTGCTCTAATTATGCTTAATTTGACTTTGGAATCAATTATTGGATTTCATACATTTCATTCCTTCTTTTAACCATGCAGGCTGATTGGAAACCGGAAGCACCTGAAAAATTCAGTGATATTGAAGACCTTATGAAGTCTATGACCACTTTGAAACTCGATGAAACTAAAAAGCAAGGTTGTATGATCTTTAGAAGTTTAATTTAGGACACCTATGTCTTTAAGCTCATATGTTTTTGTTGTTTCAGTGCAAGATTCAAAATCCTCACAGACAACTGCTAAAATCTCCAATAGTACTGTGCAAAAGCCTGCTGCTTATCGCCCACCTCATGCTAAGCAGGCTGCTGCAGTTCAGGCTGAGGTAATCTTTATTTTCAGGAAATTGATTTTGTTGCTATATTCAACCCCCAACTATGTAGAACAGCAATTATATAGCATATTTGAAAGGTGATGAGTGATGCATGGATCACATTGAAACATGCAGTGAGTTTCTTAATGTTGCATCATGTCCATATCAATTGCTCCAACTATGCAACTCAACTATTCTTCAAGAGAGGAAAAGTACGCAAGTCAACTTTGCATTATTAATAGGCGAAATGGATGTCTGCCCCCATGCAGCCATCCTTTGACATTGGCACTAGTATCTATCCAGAATTCTTTGTGAGTTTTTTTTAGGGTAGAAGAGAGTTTTTTGAAAACTATACACCTACGGTGGAATAATAACCTAAACTAAGGTGGAATAATAACCTAAACCAAAGTCACGTAGGGACCCGGCTGTTGTCTAAAGACTTACAGGAAATGGCTGCAGAGAATACATGTCCTATCAAAAGAAAGAAAAATGAATAAAAAACACATCGGAAACTTCTGGATTCTTATATTTTTTCATGAAAAAGCGTGTTCACGCTTTTGTGTACTTTTTTTTTATGTTCTTAACTCTCTCCCACACTTTGAGGGAGACAAGAACCTGTCAATCTTTTTTTTTTTAACTTAGTTTTTGTTTTTTTTTCCTTTGTTTTTAATGGTTCTGACATTGCGTCAAGGTGTGTTCGGAGTACATGTACATTAATTTTTTTTTTGGTACAAGAGCCGTCAAAAATGGAATTCCTAGGTGACTCCTGTGGGATGTGAGTGAGTGTCGCCTAGACGGAACCAACATCTCAAACAATTTAATTGTTTGGTAATTCTTGACATCCTTTGCATCAAAGTTTGTAAGATGCTCCTCAGGCTGATGAACACCCTAGCGCCAAAAATACAATTCTTGTAATTCAGGAAGAAGAATATATTCATAAGAAAATACTGTGTAACATCCTTGATCTGTTAATGATCTCTCTTTCTTCCTAATGCCCAAAATATAGTTCTTGTAATTCAACAAACAGAATATATCAGAAATTCTTAATGAATACTGTATAAGGTCCTTGGTTTTCTAATGATCTCTCTTTCCTGGCAGCTTTTCGGTGGAGCTGCTCCTTCAGAGTAAGTCAAGTCATTTTCGTTTCTTCTTTCCTTTGTTTTAAGCTTCGGTCATTACAATATCTGATAGTTCATTTGAAATTAAGATTCATTTTATATGAACATCTACTTATTGTGTCTGTTGACAGCCAACAAATGAGCAAAAATGCGTTGAGAAACAAGAAACGCCGAGAAAAACAAAAGGAGAAAAAGGCTGCAGAAGCATCAGATGATGTGAATGACAGTTGATCACATTTAGCAATTACAGGCAATTGGCAATTGTACTCACTTATATCTATGAGCATTTTTTTTACTGAAAGAGCAAGAATGTGTATCTATAAACATACATGTATTTTTGCCGCCCCTTGCATTTTCGGCAACAATGTAACCTACCCCTGACCAGAGCTGGAAAGGGTTTCCTTTCCTCTCTCGTTTATGCCTGTTTGAACGCTGTTTACTAGAAGTTCAATGAACCTTGATTCTCGTATTACGCTAACTGAAGATTTTGCAGCACTGCATTTTTGTATTATATATATATATAATTTCATGAGTCATGATTGTCACTATCTAGCGCTCATGACTTTTGGTCATTTGAACGTGTATAAAGGCCCTTTATTGCACTTCATTCTTTTTGGATGGCGTAATTATGTGTAGTTTTTTTTAGCCCACTCGAGGTTTCGGTGTCATATTATTAGCATATTGACTAATTCGAAGTCTGGACGTGACAATTTCAGAGATCGAATTCAACATTATTAGTACTTATTGAATCGCTCGGACACAATTCTACTAACCATTTGTGATAGTTTTAATTTTGTTAGAATGAAATAAATTCAAGTTGACTCCGATGATCTCTTTATATAAATAGTTGTGGAGTCTCATCATCAGTGCAAGATGATCTCTTCCCCATATATATACTATGTTTGGATAAGAAGTAGATGGATGACAATAATCACTTATTATTTTGTTTGGAAGTATAAACCTAAAATATGAGGTGAGGAAGCAAAATATTTTTTGATAAAAAAGCAAGTTATGCTAACAATGATATATCTATTTCTCATTTGTAGGAAGTTAAAATTAGCTATAGGGCACAAATTGAAGCTAAAATTAGTTTCTTGTAATTCTAATCTCTACCAACTAGTACACTGTACACATCTACTAAAACCTAACTAGAGTAGTTGAGTGTGTAGAATATTAAAAATAATCTCTCTCAACGGAGTCAACTTTGAGTTCCATGTTACTAGTCAACCCGAAGCTCTAACTGTTAATTTATTGAGTCAACATTTATATAAAAAGTGTTTTCGTGTTCTTGTATGGGTTGACACGAGAATTTGGTATCTTCTTACGCAATTACGGGTGAAGTTGACATTGAACAGGTCCCAATCTCAAATGATTGACCAACTATTTTATATAGTCGACTGATTTAGTTCCAATCTACAAGTAAGACTTTTACTATTTGTCGAGTTTAGGTTGCAATACATGAGATATAATATAATATTATTATGATATAATATAACATACCACTTGCAGAAGGTAAAGAGTATTATATTGGGACTCGTTTGTTATCTGAGCATATGACAAGCTACATAACCAAACCCCATCAGCACTGCAATTTCAAGGTAATTATTCACGAGCCAATCATCTTTTTTAATATACGGTTGGCTTACATTTACTAATTAACCGTTCAAATGTGATATCTTTTCCCTTATTGCCACTACAAGTTTTATGAGAAGTCCATCGGGAATCGAATTTTCTGACGGATACGATCCGTCAAAAAAATGCTCATCGCAAAATATTTCGACGGATGCGAAAAATTCGTCGGAAATTCCGATGGCCGCACCCATCGGAACTTCCGACTGTCAAAACTTCGACGGTTGCGGCTGGCGGAAGTTTTGACGACTCTACCCGTTGGAAGATTTCGACGGCGGCGATCGTACGAAGTTTTGATGGGTGCGGCCGTCGGAAGTTTTGACGACTATCTATTTTTCGACGTCTTAGAGTTTCGAAAAAAAGAAAGTATTAAAAAAATTGGCCACTAGGAGGCAGATCAGGGTACGAGGCGGTCAGATCAGGCCGCGCGTGTCACGGGGCATTTTCCGTGACACGAAGCGTGAAGCCTCGCAGCACGAGTGCCGCTCAACTTATAGCCCTCGGCCGCTTAGCGCCGAAAACATGGAACACATGCAGTCGCCCCGCACTGCGTAATATTGCGAAGTACCAAGTTATTCGCCCTTAGGGCATTTATCTTGTAAGGCCGTCCTTATGAATGACCAAGTAGGTGACGTTCCCGTAGGGTACGTTTTTTGCATCTTCAATATGTAATAAGACTCCTATACCTACGGTACATTGGGAGGAGTTCACTAGTGCCTTCCGAGGCCCAATTGTATGTTATGTTTCATCATATTTAATACAAGTAAGCTTTCCTTTAATTTTAGTGTCATGGCCTTGAGCGTGGGGTGACAACCCACATCGGTGTTCCTTCTTGGCGTCCCGTGGTCCCTTCGTCGCCCCTTCGGACTTTAAGCGCCCAAGCGCCTACATTAGTGCCGCAACGCGCTAATGCTACGGTCTCGTGACGAGTAGTCCAACACTCTAGTCATGTCCGTGATTGAATGCCTATAAGAGCGACTCTCGGCATAGTCATCTCGACCATAAAACTTCCGCTACAAACTCAAAACAGGCTTGGCTAGGTGCCTATCCGCCTAGTCGCCGCACGTGGTCTAGTGTCCGAGAATGATCCCGTGACACGCGCGGCTGAATCAGGCCGCCAGGCGACATTCCAGGCCTCGCGCAGCCGAATCAAGCCGCCAGGCGACCGATTCACCGTTAGGCGGCCGTTCCATCCACGGGCAAGAGAGAGAGAGGGGGTCGTCGGGCAGCCGTTCCAGCCACGGGCAAGAGAGAGAGGGTCGTCGGGCGGGTCGTCCCATCGTCGTCGGAGAGAATCGTCCAGGCCACCGAGAGAGGAAGAGAATGGGAGAGTTGATAGTGGGAGAGAGGGAGAGAGTGGGAGAGAGGAGAGTGGGAGAGACTGGGAAATAAGGGAGGGAGATGTGCGGGAAAAATTCTGTGAGAAAAATAAGGGAGGGAAAAATTAAAAAATGAAGGGACGTGCGTGGGGAAAATTAGGCGAAAAAATTATCGACGATTTGAGCTCTCGAAACTTTCGACGAATTTTTGTCCGTCGAAAGTTTCGACAAACCGAATCGTCAAAAAGACTAATAATATGTCCTTTAGTCGCCCCTTTGGACTTTAAGCGCTTGCATTAGTGCCGCAACACGCTAATGCCACGGTCCCATGACAAGTAGTCCCACACTCTAGTCATGTCCATGATTGAATGCCTATAAGAGCGACTTTTGGCATAGTCGTCTCGATCATAAAACTTTCGCTGCAAACTCAAAACAGGCTTAGTTATGTGCCTATCCGCCTAGTCGCCGCACGTTGTCTAGTGTCCAAGAATGACCCCGTGACAAGTGGTATCAGAGCAGTTCTTCCTGCTCCAATTATCCAGCGACGATGACTCGCTTGTGTCATCGCAATGTGTCATGGCGTAGGAAATGTGCTTCCGCTCAAAAACTCCATCACACTCAGGCGCACTGGTATCATGGTCTTCGATCATGGATGTCAACAAGGAATGCATGGTAAGCTTCCTAGCCGCACACCCAGTCGTGCCCCGCAGCAAGTTCCTCATGCACCCGCGTCGTGTCAAGGAACGTTCGTCTTGCACTATGATGGCGGAATGATCACCCCGCATAACCGGGATGATCACGCATCGCTCACTCGAGCAGATCAACCACCCCAGGTATACAGTCAAGGGAATCTTGAAGTGCCGCGCTGCGTCAAGAGTGTCCATATGCTCCGCATGATGGTTTTGCGCTACCCATACCAAGAGGTCACTTACACAAGCGTTGTGTAACTCGGAGGACCCGTGTCACATTCAATGACTATCGGTTATGTACTATCATGATAACCTGGCACTGTTAGATATTTCGTGACGTCACATCGCATGCCCAGTCATGCAACGTGAAGTGCACAACCGCTTCACGGGAGAAGTTGGCTCAGAGATTAAGAATCAAGGTTCATGGTCCCTTTCAGCTAAGGAACATCATTCTTTCGGCTATGGAATATCATTCACAAGCGTCTTGTCATGCCGCTAGCATTGCCTGCCGCGCCAAGACGACTTTCATAGATGTTGCAAAGTGCTGATTACTTGCAAACACTTGGAGACGAGCTGCCAGTCTTGCTTGCCTCGTCAAGTGTCGCCCCACAAGCGGCGCGATGTCAACCATCGAGGGTTGGGACGAACTTGCTATATGCCAACGCAAAACGACGCCTCAACTCAGCGACCAATTCGGCAAATGGTCTGAGCGTCGAGCACTTGGTGAACCTCGACATGCTGCTGTTGAGCATTCCGTCGCCAACCGAAGGAAGGAGTGCCCTTTTCTTTCGGTCAGCGCATCGAGTAATCGAAGCGACCTCCAAGGATCGCAATGCAAAGATTTTGAAGGATACACTAATGATGTCGTTTCTTCGAATGAAGATGGAGGTGAAGTTGGGGGCTCGTGCCACGAGTTCACCAATCGCAATCCACTTATTCAAGCGGAGCATCTTCATGAGCATCCCCATGGATCGGTGAAGGCCCGGAACGGTTACTCTTTCACGCGTGTCAAGTCGCCCGGTGGACAAGTATGTCAAAGACGCATGATCCCTGCTGACAAGCGCAGTGGCATTACTTTGTCCAAGTAGCAGACGGACGATCATTCAAGGTGCATCCTCTTCGTGAACGAGTACAGCGAATTCGTCCCGTCCATACCCTAAGCGGTTGCCTAAGCTTCAAAGGAGGTCCCAGGATCAGAAGAAGGCATATCCCAAGAACCCTGCAAGATGTGAAAAACTCAGGATGGTGTTGCCATCGCGACAATATGGAATGTGGCAGACATGCATCCCATAGAGACATGGAATAGAGGAAGTGACAGCTCATCAATTATGCAAGCCCTGACCAATTGAGACTGGAGGTCAAGGTCGCTTTGTTCAGCATCAGCCAGATGAGCATGTTGAAGGAGGAAGTGAAAGGAATCACCGAACTCCGCCTACAGTGTTTTCAGGAAGATGAAGACCCAATGTTGGTGCTCTTCAAGCAGAGGGGTTAAAAGCTTTGGACTAGGGAGGAGTTGAAAGGATAGGATCGCCCAACTTCCGCTCACTAGTCATCGCTGCCAAGTCAATCGTGACAAGTGTCATACCACCAAAGCCCTCGGGCAAGAGCAATGATGAGGAAGAGAAGCTCAAGTCGCAAGGAGGAAGCTACTTATGCCAAAGATAAGGATAGTCCATCGAAGCAGAAGAATCGAGTCGAACCACAGGCACAAGTGGGGAGAATCCCATCGTCACTCACTATAGCGACCGGGAAGGGACAAGATGTGGAATGTTATATCAAATAACCTTGCTCCACCTCAAACCGTCGAGATGTCTCATGTCCACCAAGGGGAAGGTGGAGCTGCTCTCAATACTCGGCGTACGAAGGACTCAACGTTGCAGCTACCTACAACCTAGAGATATCGAGTTGAACTACAAGAGAACGTGGGGAGACTCTCGTCGCCCACTATGGCAACTCGGAATAGACAAGGTATGGATTGTTACATCAAAGAACCTTGTCCCGCCTCAAGACCGTCGAAACATCAAGTGATCACCAAGGAGGAGGTGGTCCTGCACTCTTTGCTCGGCGGAGGAATGGAAGACTCTACGTTACAACCACTTGCAATATAGAGACGTTGAGTCAAGCCCATAAAGATACCTGAAACGTCCTGAAGCATCCGTGGAAAGACTCTCGTCGCTCATCATAGCGACGTAAGGCACCTGAAGCAGACAAGCTGCAAGCGTCGACATCGAAGGGCTTGTGTTATTTCAAGTCGTCGAAATTCAAGAGCGATCATCGAGGGTGAGATGGTCCCGTACTTCGCATTCGACAGAAGGGAGACTTTATGTTGCGGCCATCCGCAACATGAAGGCATTGAGTCAAGTCATGCAGGTCGAATGACGAGACTCATCAACGTGTTCTGCACGACCTTGGAGCAACTCTTTCACCGAGCTAGTACTGAAGGCATACAAGAGTTGTTTCACTCCAAAGAAGTCAAACCACACAAGTTGACACTGCGCAAGTCGAAGAGAAGTGAAGCCAACAGAAACTTGATGGACGGATAGTTGCTTGATGAAGTCAGACCGCTCATGGCGGACTCCACTAGCACTGCACAAGTGATGACCCTGGATTAGACGAAGGATCAGCAAGCGAAGTAGGCCTGAGGGAGGAGTCCTTAGCGAGACCTCAATGAGCGGGCATTCCTGGCGCTGTGCGATGATGATGAAGTAGAAGTCAAGGCAAATAAGGCAGAATTGAACGAGAGAAGCGAAGTCAAGACTCAAGACGAAGGCCCCGAGGAAGCTCGAACAACGGCGTCGGGGGCGTCGCCGACTTTGGTGTGGGAGAATGTCACAGGGCATTTTCCCGTGACACGAAGCGTGAAGCCTCGCGGCACCTGTGCCGTTCAACTTGTAGCTCTCGACCGCTCAGCGTCAAAACTATGTAACACATGCAGTCGTCCTGCACTGCGTAATATTGCGGAGTACCCAGTTATCCACCCTTAGGGCATTTATCTTGTAAGGTCGTCCTTATGAATGACCAAGTAAGTGACGTTCCCGTAGGGTATGTCTTTTGCATCTTCAATATGTAATAAGACTCCTATACCTATGGTACAATGGGAGGAGTTCACTAGTGTCTTCCGAGGCTCAATTGTATGTTATATTTCTTAATATTTAATACAAAGTGGAATTGTGGCACATAAGTAAAATATAAAATAAAAAAATAATACAATAATATTATACGAATAATATAAAAAAAATAAAAATATGGGATGTCTCCCTTCGGTGCCTGGCTGGCGAGGGGATTGGCCCACGGTTGGAGGGAGAAGGAGCATACGAAGGCGAACGTCTTGACGATGGTGAGGAGAGGGAGGCAAGTATCATGCTCAAAGAGGGTCCAAAGCGGCGATGAGTTGAGGAGGAGGCAGTCCGCCGGTGCATGCTGCCATATTGATATTATCTTATTATTATTTTGATAATATCTTTTTATTAATTTTATATTTTAAATATGTGCTAGCTGGGTAGGTAAAAATATCAAAAAATCTATTGTATGCGATAAAAACATAATTAGTGAAATAAGTGAATTATTGAAAACAATCTCATTACAAATAAAATTTAGATTATTTCTTCAAATCATCCTTAAATTATCGTGATTTTCTAATTGTGGGAATCAATGAGGGTCTACACGGAGATCCTCGGAATGAAATTATAGATGCATTCAGCTCCGATTCGATTCTTCCGCCGTGCTCATGCTGCTGCCTATGACGTATAAGTCCCTCTTCAGCGACATCTTACTTTTGATTAATAAACATACCATTTTTGTACCCAATGTTATTGGCAGATGTCACAACTTGCTATCAATTTTTTGGCAAAGAGAGTTCGATCCTCATTTTGTGATTTTTATGAGTCAAAGATTCTCCTAATGATCTCGTATGTATCGAGGTAATTAAGTTTCAAGTTAATACTATGCATTTTCCTTAAAAAAATATGGGACACATTGCATAGCAATCCGGTGGTTAAGCAAGTCTTTGTAGAGTGGTGGTTTGGGAATATGTGAGAATCCCTACAAAAACAATGACGGGTGTAGCTCCAACATGTGCAGAGGGAGAACAAGCCCTCCAGAGCTCTCCAATCAAATATCTCAGGAAGTTAATTAATGTGGTTGAACCCACTTCCTTTAAGGGCATTTAAGAAGTGGAACCAAGTGGAACCATCCTCCGTTCGATCCGATTATCTAAACGGCCTCCTTGGTTCCATGCTTGGAACCAAGAATCGTAGATGGGTCTACCACTAAGGTGCCCGGAATAGAATCTTAGATGCATTCAGCTCCGATTCTATTTTTCTGTCGTGTTCATCGTAATTCTGAAGAATAATACTGCTGCCCATGGCGTATAAGTCCCTCATCAACGACATCTTACTTTTGATTAATATACTTACTACTTTTGTACCCAATGTTGTCGGCAAATGCCACAACTTATCTGTCGACTTTTTGGCAAAAAGAGTTCGAGCCTCACTTTGTGATTTTTTGTGGATTAAAGATTCTCCTGATTATCTCGCCCAACTGATGTACGAGTCAATCAAGTTTCAAGTTAATATTATACATTTTCCTTAAAAAAAAGATTGGGTCTACACATTGCATAGCAATCCGGAGGTTAAGAAGTCTGGTGGTTTGGGAATATGTCAGGACATATTTCATATTTAATAAATAAATATTTTATTATTTTATTTGGGAAATATTATTATTAATATCATTATATTAAATAAATTCGAAAAATAAAATAAAATTGGAGATGAGTTTGATTAGTGATGGAATTATTTAATTAATTTCAGAATTTATCTATCTAATTATTATAATAAAATTGAAATTATTAAAGAGATTAAATAGAGGATAAAACCTGTGTGGAATTAGATATTATAGGTAGAGTGCAATTAAGAAATTATAAATCCTATAAACAAAAAGTTAGAGTCGACTAAACTCAAAAGAAGAGAGAAATCACTTTCTCTGCTCGGCGTTCTAAGGGTGAAAGTAGCTCGGGTCGATTTGAGTTTTCGGTCTAAAAAATTAATCATTATTTTTCGGATTGATTTTTAAAATTAAAAAGACCAACTTAAAATTATTTTGAAAAAATAAAAATCCCCTTTAGCGGATCAGTTTTCGGAGCCCTACTTTTATATAATTATATTTTAAAAATATATTTAATAACTTAAAATTAATATAAAAATATTTAATTTTATATTAAATATAAAATAGACTACTAAAATTTTAAAATTATTAAATTAGAGTTTGATAATGTGATAGAAAAGTATGAAATTTTATATAAAAAAATATTATATCTATAATAAAAGAATTAATAACATATGTATTAATTATATAAATAAAAAATCATAAATAAAAATCGGGCTCCACGAGCCCATACGATTTTTTCGGGTGGAACCCTAATTTTAACGGATGAATTTTAATTTATTAAGAATCGTCCTAAATCATATATGAATCCTAATTTTTAATTTTTTTGATTCAGTTTTTTTTTATTGGATGAATTTTTTGAGTTGGTCGAATTTTTCGAATGGATTTCTTCGACTATTGACGTAATCTTCTTGACGGCGAAGGCATGACTTCAGGGTCAACAAGGGATTCATAGCTATGTAGGGGGATTTCTTTTCTTTCGTGACGGGTTAATTCCAGCGTACAATTATTTCACGGTCGGTCAAAGTAATTTTCTGGACGTCAAAAATCAGCATGGTAATGACGTTTGACTCGTGTTGCCGTAACATAAGTGGAGAGAGAAAGACAAAGAAACGAGTGGAAATTGAAGAGAGAGAAAGAAATTTGTTCAGCGTATCCTTTCCAACCAAAATAGAGAGAGAAGGTTAGTGGGAGGAGAGAGAAGGAGAGGGGAAAAGTAAAACGTGAGGTCAAGAAAAAAAAAATGAGGTGAAAAAAAAACAATGCAGACGACATGGAGGAATTGAGAGAAAGAAAAAAATGTTTTCTTCTTTCATTTATGATTTTTCTATAAGGAAAAAAAATTCAGTTATTAATCTCTTGGCCAAATATATATATAGAAGAATAGTGCAGAGGGGAACGGCCGGGTGTTATTTTAATATAATTAAGGATTCTAATTATTAGATTTATCATAATTGTCTTAATTATTATTATTTTAATATGATTTATGATTTGTGTTAATTATTAATTGTTCTGATTATTTTATCATCATATTGATTTGTATTGTTACTCTATTTAGTTTTTGGTCTAAATCTTATTTAACATAATCGAAAATTTATCAAAGATAAATACTTTAGGTAAATAAGATAAAAGACGAAAATTATCGGACCCATGTCTATTGATTGTCACTAAGTAGGGACTAATTAAATTGAATTGAATTAAGGGGCAGATGGTGTAAAAAGGTTGTTCCATATATGGCCACTCGTCCTCCACCATACACGAATAATTGAATTAAATTAGCTTACCATGACACTGATCCCTATTGTCCTGCATGAAAGTGACATGATGTCCCTTAATTGACTGAGCGATCTTTGGATAATTTCGAACATTGTAAATTGAATGAAATCGAATTGAAATTGGAATTGAATTGAGTTGAATGGAATTGGATCATTGTCATTTTTATATATTGGTATTGAGTTGACAATAACCATATTGAATCAAATTATTGTTGGCCAATGACTATCGATTATTGAATTAAAAATTATTAATTGAATAATGATTTATTGATCAGATAATTAATAATTGAAAATTGAAAATTGTTATTAGTTCATACTCGTCTTTTGACCACAGCCAAATATATTGCTCATATTGATATATTATTAATTGATTATTATATTGATTACTCAATCGACTCATTATTGATTATACCTTATTCGATTGAGCATATTGATTGTCTTTCAGACCATACTTACTAGATATTTTAATACTTATGGATATTTCTCTATACCTGAATCCGTGCAATGTAAGAGAGCTATAGATGATGATCATACAGGTGGCTATGCTGATTGTCAGACAGATCTTGCACATGAATGGTGTTTACGCTTAGTGACAGATTGCACATGACATTAGATCGAATTATTTTAGCTTTATTATTTTCGTATTTATTAGAATTATGAACTTATAGATGTTTTAGCATTTTGAATTATTATGAATTATTAGATGTCATTATTAAATTATTTTCGTACTTTATAGATTTTATTTCAAAAAAGTATGTTATGAAAAATTGTGTAGTGTATTTGAGACGACTCTTAGCATGTGAAAGTCACGCGAATAATTATGTAGGCTTGAACCCAGTTGTTACCAAAAACAATATGTCCACCATATTTACCTAATCGTGTACACACACACACACATATATATATATATATATATATGTCAGCAAAACTCTTCTCTTATCTATACCCTTCAAACTCTAGAATGATATACAATTTTAATCTCTCGCTCTCTCCTTTTAAATGAGGAGTTTTAAAACTAAAATATCAGACCACTCTTATATATATATATATATATATATATATATATATATATATATATATATGTCAGCAAAACTCTTCTCTTATCTATACCCTTCAAACTCTAGAATGATATACAATTTTAATCTCTCGCTCTCTCCTTTTAAATGAGGAGTTTTAAAACTAAAATATCAGACCACTCTTATACCCAGTCATACGATTTCTCATTTTATCCAGTTCACTAATTAATTGTACAAGTAACTATTTATTCTTGCTGTATTCTTTTACCTGAACTTAAACTATTAGTTACTAACTTAAACTGTTGATTGTAAAGTGGTGGTTTGGGAATATGTCAGGACATACAAGAACCTCTACAAAAATAATGACAGGTGCAGCTACAACTTGTGCAGAGGGAGACCAATTGTGCGCCAATGACCATCGATTATTGAATTAAAAATTGTTAATTGAATAATAATTTATTGATCATATAATTAATAATTATTAATTAAAAATTGTTATTAGTTCATACTCGTCTTTTGACCAAAGCCTAATAAATTGTTACTAGCACTACAAGAAAAACGCGGATTACCGACGGTCCGAACCGTCAGTAATCAGCCCGAAAACCGTCGGTAACGCAATTACCGACGGTTTTTCAGTCGGAAAAATGCTCGTCGCAAATGGATTTGCGATGGTTGAAAAAAATTCGTCAAAAATATCGACGGTTCGAACTGTCAAAATTTTCCGACGATTGCAACCGCCGGAAAAGTCCCCGGCGGTTGCAACCGTCGATATTTCCGACGGTTCCAACCGTCGGAAAAGGCCGGCGGTTCGAACCGTCGATATTTCCGACGGTTGCAACCGCCGGAAAAGGCCGGCGGTCCGAACCGTCGAAATTTTTTACGGTTGCAACCGTCGGAAAAGGGCGGCGGTTCGAGCCATCGCAACTTTTCGACGGTCACAACTGTCGAAACTTTGGACGGTTGTCGCAACCGTCGATAGAGGCCGGATCCGGCCGCCAGGAGGCCGGAACCGGCCGCCTGGCGGCCGAACCGTTCGGAAATATCGACGTTCCTAATTGTCGGAAATATCGACGTTGCTAATCGTCAAAAAATTAAATAATAATATAATAAATTATATAATAAATTTTTTTATTTTTGACGGTCGTGACCATCAAAAAATCCGTCGGAAAAATTTAATAATAATATAAAAAAATATATAGTTTAATTTTTTATTTCCGACGGTCATAACCGTCGAAAAAGTCGTCGGAAATTGTGACGGATGGATATCCGTCAAAAATATCGACGTTCCTAACCGTCAAAAAATTAAATAATAATATAAATTATTTCCGACGATCATAACCGTCGAAAAATCCGTCGGAAATGGAACCGTCGAAAAATCCGTCGCAAATTACGACGGATTTAGAACCGTCGGAAATTATCCGTCGGAAAATCGCGATTTTCTTGAACTATAGTTCGATAAGATTATCTCGTATCGTGTGCCTAATAAGTGAGCTCCTAACAATAATTTTCTACTAAATTCACATATATTCAAATTCGAAATTTCTATTTAAAGGAGAAGAAGCCATGCCCATTAATAATATATTCATAAATATACCATACACATATTATATACATGTGGATACGCCCTAGGGATGGTAACCGCCGCTGTTCGGGGCGGGGGACACCACCCCCGCCCCGACCCCGACAACCTGCCCCCGCCCCCGACCCCGTCCCGAATCCTCGATTCGGAGAAAATTTTAACCCCCGACCTGATCCCCGCGGGGCCCCGAATCCCTGCGGGGAATCCGATTCTCCGAATTTTTTATTAAAAAATGTGAAAAAATTAGGAAATAGCCAAGTATTATAAAGTATTCATGCACACAATTATAAATCTGTCACTATTGTAAATTTTATAACATAAAATTCAAATTTTGACACAAATTTTATGACAACATAATTTTCAAATTCTATCACAACACAAACTTTAAATTTAATACAAGTTTCATAACATAAAATTTAAATTACAATACTAAATATTTTAACAACATTTGAAAAATATCAATAAGATGGCATTCATCATTTCTCTTCATTTCATCCTTCACCCATTTGCAAAGTTTCCTACAAGTTAATAAAAAAATTATTAGTAGAATAAATCTAAATTGAATAAAATTAAGAAATGATAGAAAGTTACCACAAGTCCACAATTTCATCATTCAACCATTTACATCTTCATCTTTGTTGAACACACTTTCCACCACAACATAATTTTTAAATTCTACCTTAATATAAAGTTTAAATTACAACACCAAATATTTTAATATAAATTTTCCACCATAAGTTTCTTAACATAAAGTTTAAATTACAACTCCAAATATTTGCAAAGTTTCCACATATTTAAATTACAATTCTAAATATTTACAAAGTTTAAAGTTCAATAAGAGGACATTCATCATTTCTCTTTATTTCATCTTTCACACATTTGCAAAGTTTCCTACGAGTTAATAAAAAAATGATTAGTACAATAAAATTAAATTAAATAAAATTAAAAAATGATAAAAAGTTACCATAATTTCATCATTCAATCATCTACATCTTCATCTTCGTTGATTGTGTAAAAAGCACACTTTCCATTAGAAACATCATAATTTATTAAATGAATGATAAATTGTAACCTTTTAATATATTATGCAACCAATCTTGATAACACATCAATGCTTCATAATATGAGCACAACATCGCATATGAAATATTATTCCTCTCAAAATAAAAGAAGTTGAAGGAATCTTATAAAAAATCAAGGGAATCATGGCATCATTGGTTGAGCAATTATCAATAGTTAGATATATTTCTATCCAAATTCCAATCATATAAACAATTCAAAAGAACCTTCGAAAGCCCTTCGGCATTATGCGGTGCCGGAACATGAAGGACAATCATATTTGCAAGTTCCTTCCTTGCAACATCTTGACAAAATGAATAATTACCAACAACAAATGTATCACCTTTATTGTCTAAAGTTGATAAATTTTTTAAAGTTGCTTGCTTTGGTCCTCTTGTTGTACGAAATTTGCAAATTTTTAGATGATCATGCAAATGTGAAGTTCCATTTTTTGTATCACCACAAATATTTTTTTGACAATACTTGCATATTGCACGAAATTTTCCATCAATTAATTCTCTATGATAATGACTCCATGCTTGAGAAGCTAAACCTTTTTTGTTTGGGCTTCCTTCTTTCTTCTGATTTTCATTTTCGGAAGTTGCCAGGGTATTCTCGGATTGAATTGTATTGCTTTCGACTGGAGTAATAGATTAATTATCCGCTCCATCTATTTTTGCAAAAAAATTAAATTAATTAAAATGTGAGTAATTTAAAAAATTACAAAAAAATCAAAAAAAAATCTGCACTGTGCGCAAAGGTGACTCACCTCTACGCACAGTGCAGAGGTGATCGCCTCTGCGCGTAGTGCGCAGATGCGACACTGTGGATCGCCTCTGCGCGCGTGCAGAGGCGATTTCGCGGCGGCAGCGGCGAAATCGCCGCCACTCGGCCGACTGCGGTGATAACCTCGGCGGCGACTTTGCACAGAGGCGAAGTCGCCACTGCGCGGGCGATCCCCGAAAGAGGGACCGGTGACAGTTTGGCTCCCATCTCCGCCCTCGCGGAGAAAAAACTCCCCGAATGAGGAATCCGTGGGTGGGGAATATTGCCACCCCTGATACGCCCTAACAATGTGGACAGGTTTCACCTAAACGCGTTAAGTCAACCCCCTTGGACGTAAAAAGACTAAAAATAGTGTCAGTTAGATCATTATTGGAGCTGGCGGAGAAATGGCAGCTGCTGCTCTCAACAGTACGAGCCTCCTGCTGCAGCTGCTGCTGCTACTGCTGTTTGCAGCCGGAGTCCTCATCTCGGCGATGTCTGCGGCGCATACGAACTCGACCGCCACGAGCGGGACACCTGCTGCAGCATCTGGGGATACTGCGGCAACACCAGCGACTACTGCGGCGCCGGATGCCAGTCCGGGCCGTGCCTGGCACCTCCCCCTCCCCCGGCCACCAACGGCGTGAGGGTGGGAGACGTCGTCACGCCGGCCTTCTTCGACGGGATCGTCGCCCGGGCCGCCAGCGATTGCCCAGGGAAGAAGTTCTACACCCGTGCGGCCTTCCTGGACGCCGCCGCCACCTTCCCCACCTTCGGCCGAGTCGGCACGGCCGACGCCTCCAAGCGAGAGATCGCCGCCTTCTTCGCCCATTGCACCCAACTCACTTCGTGTACGTGCGTATTGATTAGAAGTATACATATGAGCCAAGTATAGGACCTCTTTATTTACAATAATTATTGTATAGTACTTAGTTATTAGGGATATTAACTAAGTTATTCATATTTTTTTATTGCCTTTAGTTTTAAATTAATTTTATTCTCATATCTCTCAAATTATGCACCTAAATCATAGTGAATTTCAAAATACCTAACTATTATTTTTTTCATTCAATTTATAGATTATTCCCGTAGATTTAGTAATTAGCAAACATCCGAACTGATTTTGCTCGTAATTAATACAGATCTTAGGAGTATTTTTTCTCCTAATTGATGCAAATTTCATTCTTTAGAGTCAATAACACACCAAATTAATTTATTATTCGTTACCTCTACAAAAAGGAATTTATATTTTATTTTATAATTTTTTTTATTTTCTCAACCTCTGCTTAACAGACAACCCCTGATCTACATCAGCTAGTTAGACTACATGCTTGCTCCATTTTGATTAATTACTTGAGTTTTCCAGCTTACATAATATCTAACAGTGTTCTTTTCTTTCAATTTCATTAATCTCCCATTATCTTGTTCAATGTTATGCATGCTTTGTGAAATACATATGTGTTGTGGCCATATGTTCAAAAATCTTCTTTTAATTTTTTAATCCACTAGCTTTACTTTCTACTTAATTGGAAGGGAGACAAACATTACGTTAATTTCTCTCAAAATTAACTATATAAAAATATTAATGAATCAAAGCTTAATATTTGTTAATTCACAAATCGAGTTACCATCAGGTGCACCTGCACTATCATTTACAATATCATATAAATAGGAACGACTTGGAAGGAGTCAACGTCAAATATACAAATGTTTTCTTTTTTCAGATTTCTGCACAGTCGCGAACACCGACGGCCCGCTGTGCTGCGACGACCAGAACGTGCTGTACAAGTGCGCCCGGGGGAAGAAGTACTTCGCGCGCGGCCCCATACAGCTGGCCTGGAACTACAACTACGGCGCCGCCAGCACGATGATCGAAACCGACATCCTGCGCTCGCCGGAGGCCGTGGCCGACAACGCCACCGTCTCCTTCCAGTCCGCCCTCTGGTTCTGGATGTTCAACGTGCACCCCCAGATGACCTCCGGCGGCGGCTTCGCTTCGTCCATCGCGGTCGTCCAAGGCGACTCCGCCTGCGACGGGAACGACACGCAACTGGCGGACACCCTCGTCACCCGCTACAAGAACTACTGCGTCGAGTTCGGAGTCGACCCCGGCGGCAACATCTCCTGCGTGCAGAGCCTGCAGATTGAACCGGAGCCGTTGAACGTGTTCGGAGATGGATACCTGAAGCTGAACATAAGCATTTCAATCATGACATTCTGATTCATCCAACTATATATGATTGATACAAAATAAATAGAAATATTTTGGAATAACTTGCAAGGGAAGATGGATACTTTTTTCTATGTTGTTACACTCATTGTCGGAAAATCAATCACGTACCGAAAGAGGACGCTAGTTCACCATCTAAGTACCCGAACATATCATCGGAATCTCGTCAGAGTCGGACAATCGACAGACAGCCCTCAGACAGATTGCACATGGAGATCTCACACACTTTTGCTGGGGCCAAAATGTAATTAGTAGTTAACCAAACTGCATTAGCATGCATGCAAGGTGTGTAACTAAGTGGAAAAGTCTATTTGGACGTTCAAATCCAACAATCTCACACTCGCACACAATGAGCTCTTACTCATATTTGATTTCAATAGCAATAAATATTCCTTATGGTAAATGAATTTTGCGACCCACGAGTAAGAATTATGACCTATTAAGGATACATAGTCACTCAATCACTTGAGAGTCCGTATCAATCAATATGTGAGCTAATGTTATAACATGTTATCGTTGTATAGATACTCAACTATCATATGAGCCAATATTATAGTTTATACATAGTCGCTCAAATATCAATGTTACTCGCTTTGTCTTAGAAACACCTTGCTTACACACAACAAATGATACACGTCTTATCATGCATGATTTCGGTTCATTCGTATTTGTATGCTTACATATTTGGTCAATTGCAACACAAATACCATGCAGCATAAGTGAATCTTCCTCTTGCCCTTATATTTCTTAATTCTAAGTTAGTTGCTTTCTTAGTCATGGCTCGATGGACCGCATACAATTTTAGCTTTTGAATATCTCGCTAAAGTAGAAATACTAACCCATTACTTTAAAATATAATCAAGAGTTTAAGGGCAATCTCTAAACTTATACAGTCCTTGAAGACATGAAAAACTATAAGGTATTCACCAAGTCTTAGGGTTGACTTAGCATACTAAGTTCATAACTAAGTACTGTGGTGGAGACTTCCACTGAAGGAGCGTGACTAATAGTTCTTGTAAAAGAATTTATCATAATTATACAAATAAACTATGATCGATGTTCTTTTAATTAAGTGGCATGAGCACATTTAGTGTCGGAGCAAAATTCGATTCACAGGTGCAGTTTATCTTATGAATCAATAAATACATGAAGCATATTTCATATAAGGCCGATTGAATTTATATAGATGTATTTTTGCCTTATTAGGAGTTTCTAAATAACATTTGTAGGTTCATGAAACATAAATATTATTATTTTAGAAGGAAATAAATTCGAGTTAACATTTCAAGGTTCATTTTTTATCCAATGATGGCATTTCCTATCTTCAAGTTGTATTCCTAGCTCTAAATGTAATTCCCCGTGATTCACTTGCTGAGCATATTATCTCGACATGCTACTCAATTTTATGATCTTATCTTTTATACTTTACTAGTTAACTTATTAACTTACAATTGTGGAAGCAAATTATGTAATGTTCAATGACCTATGGGTTTATGAGCTACACAATTATAACCCCTATATCTATGTGCATATTGTTCGTCAGAAGAGTAAAAAAATCATCTCATCATCATCATCCACCTTATTAAATGATTTAGATATAGGAAAAAAAAATCATGAGTATGAAAAATAGTACATGAGATCTAAAAGACAATCAATGTACTTAATCGAAAATAGGATAATCCAGAAGAAGTCAACTGAGCAAACAATACATTAATCCAAAGTTGTCAAGATCATTTTTCGAAGTAGGATTGTAAGAGGCTTCTCGAACCGAGAATCAAGGATCGTGAGATCCTACTCATGAATAAAAAATATTTTAATACACAATAATTAAAGTAATATATTTATTCATAAGTTAATTAAATATTGATCATTAATATTTTATTCATATTTTCAAATCTAATAGATCTTTCTATATCATGTGAAAGACAATATGATATATTCTTTTAAAACACTAAAATAATAATGATATATAATATTTGAACTAATGAACTATAGCATTTATTAGAATGTAATATAAGTCTTAGTATACGTGCAATAATAAAATTTAATTTTCATGAAAGATAATATAATATTAAATTCATAACCTATCATTAAATTATTAGAAGATATTAAAATTCATGAAAGTGAGACTAACATATACAATATATATATATAATAATAATAAAATTAATTTTTCTCAAGGTCCTATATGTTTACTTTTAATTTTTTATTTGAATAAATAAATTTATACCAATATAAGATTCTACATATCCTCAAACCTGACTATGGAACTAGTATAGATCCTACATACGTTTAAGATCCTTTTGGAAGGACCTAGGGGTAAGCACGGACCGGGACGACCCGGTCGCCCCGAACCGCACCGTCCTAGAATTCTCAATTTTTTTTCCGACCCTGTTACCTACCGGGCCGGGACCGGGTCTCATTCTTTGAGATCCGAGAATAAGACTCGGTTGGTACCGGGTCGAGATCGGGTCCGGATTGTAAAAACTCAGACCGTGTCTTGACCCGGTATCATATATTATATTAATATATTAAATTATTTAAAAATATTATATTACATATATTTTAATTTAAAATTTATAGTTTATTATGTATATTGAACATACAACATATTATATTATTATATATGTATCTTAACTAATAATTATTATATTTATATAATAATATTAAATATTTATTAATATTATAGTTAAATTTTTTTATTAATTATGGTTGACCCGAGACAACCAGAAATATCTAGGTTCAACCACGATGTCCCAGTCCCGTTCCTGGCCGGGACCGGGTCCAGGCCCAGGACACATTTTAAAAAATTCGAACAAAACCGGGTCGGGACCAGGTCAGCCGGGACCCATTCCCGAACCCGGTTTTGCTCACCCTTAGTAGGAGCGAGATCATTTTTTGTTGAGAAGATCGTAAGATCCTAAGATCTTACTATTCAGATTAGGATCCTAACAATCATGCAATAATCGATGATCAATATAACAATTTAATAATAAACAACAGATCGATCTATATCAATAAGTTATCAATAGCTATATCTATTGTCAATTTATAAATTTAATAATTTATTCTATATCTCAATTCAATATCAATCAATCATCTTGAATCCATTATCAATTGGTGATAGATCATTGAAGGCCTAATAAAACAATAATCAATTCACCAACAATTATCAATTCAATTATCTATCAAACACAATGTTGAAAATAATTATCCATCGAAAACACAATTCAATTATCATTCAACAATTAAGGTTGCTATTCAATCATCGATTTATTTATCAACCCTTTCGGACGTAATTTAAGATTAATTATCAATAATTATACTTAACAATCCATCATCAATGTATTCATCTACCATAATGATCTCCAACAACCACAATGAGCCTTAATCAATCAAAGATCTCCATTGACCATTAGGGCCTTCTTCGACTATAAAGGTCTTAATTGACCACGAGGTCCTCCATAGACCATAAAGACTTTAATCGACCATAGGGCAAAATTACACGATTGGTCCTTCAACTTTGAGTCACTTTCAAACTGGTCCCCCAAGTTCAATTTGTAATCGGAGCATCTCCCATCTTTTATTTTCTTGCACGATTGGTCCTCTTGACTAGTGATAGTGGGTTTTCCGGTTGCCTTCTACACGTAAGTCATTTCTCTCTCATTCACGTCATTTTTATCATCCACGTACGCAAGGCATAAAAGGGGAAAGTGTTCCCTGCTATAACATTATATTCTCAAATTCCTTTTCATGTGTGGTTCCTTCCCCCAAAAGTCAAAACCCTTTCCCCCCTTCCCCACCCCCTTCTCAGGCGGCAATGATCTCATCAGCCGATGATATGTTTGGTGGCGAAGTTTGCGTCCGTTGCCAGAATCGCTCGAAAGATATGGCACGACTGTCGCCGGGGTCGCCTCGAAGTTTTGATGTGGAACGCTCGGAGCACTGGGAGCACTGTAGTCGTCGCCAAGGTCACAGGTAGGAAAACATAGGTTATGCTATGGTTTTCGTCGGCATTCGAGTTTTTTTCATCGATTTTGTACTAATTTCTCTTTGAAACTAGGGTTTTATGTTATTATTTTGTTCGGTCTCGAGCGATGTCAATGAGCAAGTGCAAGAATCCTTTAAGAAGATGCGGATGTGGGGAGGAAGCAGTCATTAGAACTTCTTGGACTAGAATCAATCCTGGATGCATGTTTTACAGATGTCGAAACTATGGAATGAGTACCATTGACTCTATTGATCACTCAGCATATTTTGTGAAATTCGTACTCTGATTACTTGTTCCTCTTTCTGTCACTAGCGTATTAGATCATGTGACTATTTTGATTGAGTGGATCCGCTTGTCGACAAAGTAAACATCAACAAGATTTTGAGTAGGGTGAAAACTTTGGAGGCTGCAATCGACTCTGAGAAGGAAACAAATGGTCAACTGGAGGCTCAAATTGAATCACAGAGGAAGAACTACATGCAATTTATTAGGAAGTTGATGGCATTATGTTTGGTCTTGTTCCTAATGTATCTCTACCATTGTCATCTACCATTATTTCTGCTAAGAATAGTCTACTCCTCACCTTGCATGACATCCACCATTCATCCTTAGTTCTTTTCGATGGATACTTAGTGTAGTACACTTGTTGTGCTTGTTCCGCCAATACGAATGGATCATATGACTGAAGTCTCGACTGAGGGTTAATATCCACCAATTAAAACTTTTGATTGATCCGAACTCCTTTCCCTGGATCGAACCAATGACATTTTTAGATTTTTTCAAATAAGGCAATTCTAGAATGCCTTCTATAACACCGTAGTAATCAAAGTCATTGTCCTCATACATGCTTCCTACAACACATATGCCGGTATTAATAGTTGAACGTTGTCGACTATATTCTTCTATATGGAATCAATATCCATTGACTATGACGCCGCAGTAGCTAAGAACTTATTTCTTCGGGCCATGACCGAGATCTCGTATTTTGTTCTCTATGATTGATTTCAAGTTCATTAGTTGTGCCACTACAGAAAGTGTAGTTTACTTCACGCATCCATCCCACAAAGGTTCATCTGCTTCTTTGAGAAGATTATAAAACTTAGAAGTCGAAGGATTCGAATTTTCTTCAATCAATGTTTCGCCAATATTTTCTCCTAACATTGCATCTCGTATCAAGTCCCTGTACGGATTGCTCGAGTCACCCACAATGGTATCTACATTAGTTATTTCTTTAGCCCATCTTTCTTCGCCATGAAAAAACCAATTTGTGTATGTCAGTAAGAAACCATTGTAATATAAATCCTTCTGCACATGATATCTTACTTTCCACTGATAATATTTGCACTTCCACATAAGATTTTGCCATATGAAGAAGCAACACCTTCATTTTGATATGCCACATTAATGAATTCATCAACACCATCCTCATATTATTCAATTATGACGCCATGTTTATCCTTCCAACGATGAATCCAACTATGATATGACTTTATCATTTCTGTAACGGACAATATTAAGCCATATGTCGATAAATTCGTGTACTTGGAATGTGTGATTTTGAACTTACAAAGTCCAAATCACATGTTTCAAATACTTCATCGTCGAATCATAATATCATTTTATCACCAAGAATGTCAAAGTATATCCTTAGTAAAATTTATGAGAACATGATCAAAAAGAGGTTTTAGAATTATGAAAAAAATTATCAAAAAGAGGTTATAGTAATTAAGTTAACATGCATTAGTAACTAACTTAACAGCAATAGTTTCAAGTAATTATGTAGTATTTAACTTAACATGCATTAGTAACTAACTTAACAATAATAGTTTCAAGTAATTAAGTAGTATTTAATTGAACATGCATGAGTAATTAACTTAACAATAATAGTTTCAAGTAATTAAGTAGTATTTAACTTACTTGCATTAGTAATTAACTTAACATGGTGGCGGACTCGTACCTTCTTAACCGAAGAGGGATGGTGGCGGGCGGCAGGCAGCGGTGAAGGAAGGCGGCGGGCGACGGCCGACAGAGGAGCACGGTGGAGGCGGAGGAGGCGGTGGAAGGCCGAGGAGGAGGAGGAGGCGGTGGAGTAGGTGGAGGGGCGCGGTGGAGGAGGAGGAGACGGAGGCGACAGAGGAGGCTGAAGGCGGAGGGCGACATAGGCGGAGGCGAATGGCGGCAGAGGAGGCGGAGGGCGGAGGAGGCAGGACGGAGGCAAATGGCGGTAGATGAGGCGGCGTAGGTCGGCGCAGGGCGACAGAGGAGGCAGAGGCAGAGGCAGTGGAGGAGTTGATCATCGGCGTCGGGCGTCGGGCGTCGGAGGGGTAATAGTAAATAGTAAATAGTGAAAACGAAGAAGAGGGGTTAGGGATTTAAGTAAATTCTTTAGCGTCTCATTCTAAAGCGATGCTACATAGACGCTATATAGGCACCCTATTAAAATCGGCTAACGAGGCACTATAGAAAGGCTTATGTGTCGCTAAGCATCTGTAGCGACGTCATAGCGTCGCATTGGCGTCTATTCATATTTAGCGTCCCAAAATTGTGACGCCAGAGAGACATTAATTCTTTTTCTATTTCTAATTTTCTATTATGTATGTAATTTTATTTATCAATATAGCGTCTCATCGCATTGTGCCCCGTTCCAGTTGTTTCATTCTCTTCCAACAATCTATCATGTATGTATATAAAAATATAAGTCTATATGTATACGTGTCTGTAATATATGTGTATGTATATGTCTACGTGTGAGAGATTAAGTCACAACAATGTGTTTATCTATATGTATTATAAGTATATACGTGTATGCATATGTCTATACATGTGCGAGTCAATTATAGATAACGTGTATATGTATATGTATTCCAAATGTATATATGTGTTTATATGTGTGAGATTAAGTGATAATAATATGTATATATGTACTTATTATATATAAGTATAAGTATATACGCATATTTATATGTCTATATGTGCCCGATTAAACGAGTGTGATAAAAAGTCGGTTACTGCGGCGCAACACAGACGCTATTGAGTCGCTAGAGTTGTTTAGCGATCCCATAGAGCCGCACTAGGTTGAAAGCTTATTTGCGTCTCAATATGGCGACGGTACAGAGACGCAAATAGTGTCACCCTGGCTTCGATAATGTCGGCGGCTCTAGTTGGATGCTAAATGGATGCTATTGCGTCTCCACGGTGACGCTAAAATAGGATAATTTGTAACAAATCACTCTCTTAAGAAACCAACATAATTTCATGATTAATAATATAAAAATAATATATGCATAATTAAGATATGATATATATTGTATGTATAAATAATATATATAATATATGTAACAAATTATATATCTAGGAACACTCCTATGATGTAGAAATACATATATATGTAATCATGTAGTACATATATATAATATAGGTAATCATGCAGGAATATATATATGTATATATATATATATATATATATGTATATATATATATATATATATGTTGAAGATTATCTTGATCATAAACAAGCAAGCTCCGGCTTGAAAGCCGGAGCGCGCTAGGGAATACATATATAATATTTAATTTATTTATTGATTAACATATAGTATAGATAATATATATGATTTAGGGTTTAAATATAAAACAAATAGCGATATAAATATAGATAGCCTATTGGCGTCTACATAGCGTTGTTTCAACTGTGACGCCAGATAACGTCTCCCTAGAGTTGCAATGTGTGCGACACGAGCTTAGTGTCGAGCGATTTCGACGCGAGAACGGGGCTAGGTTCTCCTGCGCATTTTTGCTTATAGCGCGCAATAATAGCATCTACCTGGCGTCTCCAAGACGCCTTCTTTAGCGTCTATTTCTTGAATAGCTAAGAACATGCTAATGAGACACTATTGAGAGGCAAATAACATCTTTCATTTGGGACGCAACGTGAATGCCATGACGGTGCTAGTGGCGTCGATTTAGCATCATGGTAATTTGCGACGCTACTAAGCGTCGCTAACCGTCAATTTTCTTGTAGTGGAAAAGGATAAAAGTTGAGAAGTCAAGCTCATCATTGTAAACGATCTTTCTTTTATTGGGCTCATCATTGCCTCACTTTTGATCCTGGTTTGATCCACCCTGACCTCACGTGAAAGTGTCATAAATGCTCATAATAAAAGAAGTCGAGCTCGCATTAGGACAACTAAGAAATGTTTGAAGTAAAAGATGTAGTTATATATCTAGGAATGTGTGCGACACGAGCTCAGCGTCGAGCGATTTCGACGCGAGAACGGCGCTAGGTTCTCCTGCGCATTTTCGCTTATAGCGCGCAATAATAGCATCTACCTGGCGTCTCCAAGACGCCTTCTTTAGCGTCTATTTCTTGAATAGCTAAGAACATGCTAATGAGACACTATTGAGAGGCAAATAACATCTTTCATTTGGGGCGCAACGTGAATGCCATGACGGCGCTAGTGGCGTCGATTTAGCGTCACTGTAATTTGCGACGCTACCAAGCGTCGCTAACCGTCAATTTTCTTGTAGTGGAAAAGGATAAAAGTTGAGACGTTGAGCTCATCATTGTAAATGATCTTTCTTTTATTGGGCTCATCATTGCCTCACTTTTGATCCTGGTTTGATCCACCCTGACCCCACGTGAAAGTGTCATAAATGCTCATAATAAAAGAAGTCGAGCTCGTATTAGGACAACTAAGAAATGTTTGAAGTAAAAGATGTAGTTAAAAGAACTGAAAGAATAGAATGGAAAGAATAGAATTGAACAGAACAGAAAAGAGAAAGAATATAAAAAAGGAAATTAATAGAATTATTTTCTCATACTAAAATTTTGCCTATTTGTATTAAGTTTTTATTCATTTGTATTATCTTATGTACTATTTTACACTCATGGATATTTTATCTCACAAATGACTGAATAGATAAGAATGGAGTCGTGTGCAGCTAAAGATATTCGTGGTGATACAGTTGCACATGAGATAAATGTTTAGCTTATGTTATTTTATTTTAGTTGCTAATATGATATAATAGAATGGATAGGAGGACCACTTGGAACAATAGATATGTTAGCTTTCACACTCTTATATTATTAGTTAATTATAGTGAATTGTTAGTTTATTAGTTATTTCTTTATGGATTTGTGAAAATCCAATGGACCAAGATGAATAATAGCTAACACCAGTCCAAATGAGTCCAATTGCCACTTGGTAGGAGAGCGAAATTTGTGGGCGTTATAATTAATAAGTCAACCATATGATAATTAATATTATCAATCTTTGATAAATACAAATCTAGTCATTATCAATGAAAAAATTCTAATAAATAATAAATCAATTAATTATTATTAATTTACAAGTAATTAAATCATATGCAATTAACAATGCATGATCAGACAATACAATCAAATTAAATGATAAAATCCATAATATGATCAAATTATGATAAAAATCTATGTATCAATGATTAGAACTATAACTGAAATTAACTTGGCTCACGACCTATTCTATAATATTTTTTATTTCTTTTATTTCTCTTTTCAAACTCCGCCTATATTTTATAGCCGGTCCCAAGTCCGGATAAAGGAGGAGGGTTGTGTTAGGCCCCGACAGCCAACATAAAATCATGTCGAATCTTATGAACATGGATCAACGAAGAATGGCGTCGTATGATCCATGTAGCCGACCCCACCTAGTGGGATAAGGCTTTGTTGTTGTTGTTGTTATTTCTCTTTTCACTATGTTGGCCGATCAGGAAAAATCCTATTTCCTTGGTGCGAAAATATTTCCATCCCCTTTTTTTTATGTAGTCTACAATTCCTTTTTCCTATTTTTTAAAATAATTTTATTATCACTTCAAAACACATTATTGCTACTTCTCTCACGATAAAAATGTTGTGTTGTGATTTTTGGATGAGCAACAGTGATGTCCTTTTTTTTTCTCTTGTCTTCTCTCTCCATGCCATATCTTCTTTGTCCATAACATGGTATTATCTTCTTTCTCCATGATATTTAAGGGAGCTGTGGATTCAAAAATAAATAGCAAGCATAGTGGAAGTTCCCTGGCCAGCAAATCATGGGCACTCCATTGCAGACGCTCGCCTTGCGTCGGGAACGTGCATCTGAAGGGTGGGAGAGGACCAACTTGCAAAGAAGTTACAGCGGCTTGCAGCAAATCCGGTGAAGGTTGGGCATCTTCCGGAGCAGCGAAGGAGACGAACAGAAGACAAATAAAATGATCGAACTGATTGCATGAGCCGGTTTTTATTAACTGGACCAGATGAACCAAAAGAGGAGAAGGAACGTCGTCGATCACGAGATCAACGGCCGTCCATAGATGTGGACCTACTTCCTTAATAAATCCCAACTGAAATCTCCTCTCTCCATGAGGCCGACAACTCCATCTCTTCCTTTTTTTTCCTTTTTTTTTTTTGATCTCGTAACCTTTCTCCCTTTCCCTCTGCTGTTTGGGGAAAATGTAAAAATTTCTAGGATGATTAAAATTCTATGATAAGGCACTTTTCAAAAAGAGAATTACCATGTCCTAAAAATCCTACCATGATATAGTGTTTGAGTGCAGAAATTTTTTGACAAAGTAAAGAATAGAAAAATATAAAAAGTAATAATAGTTAAATGGTACATTAGTTTTTGAATCGTCATTGAAACTTTTAGAGAGCTGGAACCTCTTATTTTTTTTACCTCGGTATTGACATAAAGCTTTAGAATTTTATCTTATACTTTTAACATCCACTCAATTGGAAGATTTTCTTTAAAATGGAAGATATATTATGAAATTTTAAATTTCTTTAAATTTTCCATCCATGGCCCTTTTTCCGAAATTTTCTTTAGGCGCGTTTTCTACATTTCCATTCAACATTACCTGATAATGCAGATTGTCCTTAAAAAGATTGTCACTTGTTAAATTATCAGTAATGTACATTACCTTATTTAGTATACATAAGTAATTTATTTGTCAAATGACAATCAATATTAATTATTTATTAGCAAATAAATTTTTATAAGTTAAATTATAATTTTTATCGATAAACTCAAAAGAATCATATTTACATATATAAATTATTTTTAACCTCGTAAATTTAAATCACAAATATATATTCTCACTCATAAAATTAAAATTTATAAAATAATTAATATATTTATTAAAATATGATAATACTATATTCATAATAATTAACTAATATTTATTTAATTAATTTTATAATTTATTTAGTTAGTTTTATAATTTATTTAATGTTTTGTATAATTTTTTAAATAAAACTATAAAGGATAAATTTGAAAAGTGAAATTAAAAATGTTGGACGTATTCCAATTCCTTCAAAAAAGATTATAACTCAGGTGGATTGCCTCCTCTTCCATAGATAATCTATATTATCACTTCATAGATAATGTGAATTGCCTAACAATCCAGATTACTTCATACTCAGGTGCACGTTTTTTTCTTTTTTTGACATTTGAAATCGAGATCCGAAGGAGCCCAATATGCGCTCGGCTGGCTACTTGGCACAGGCGCCTCTTTCCTCCAAAAATTATCTGCGGAGAAACGTCCCTAAGCATTTTGCTCGCCATAGGGAAAAGAATTGAAGTCCATTTTTTTTCGTCCAATCAATTCGCGGTCAATCTTCCCCCTTTTTTTCTGTCATTCCATCGACTGACCTAAAGCAATTTCGTGCCAAAAACTCTTCTTTGCCAATTGCCATCAAAGTTCGCGACCTTTGCACTATGATTTCCCGCCGAAGATTTTTCTTCTTCTTTTTTTTTTCTTTCACCCCCCAAAAATTGGTGGACGAAACAAAATTAAACTTTTAAATTGCCTGGCCGAAATTCATAATCGTAGATAGACATCACACCATTATTAAAGCTCTCGGTCGCAGTTCGTCCATTCTTAAAATAACTCATCACGTTTAAACTACTGCGGCAAATTGAGATCTTGATTCGCTAGAAATTGAACAAATTGGACAGGTAAAAAAAAATCGTGTTGAGTTACTTAACTATTTTTTTTAAAAAAATAAACCTAAGTTCCAAAAATTGTATATTCTATCAATACATTAATAGAGAAAGTAGAAGCTCTTTTGAAATAAGTTATTCAGAATCAAACAAGTATAAATTTAGCATTTTTTTAGTATTTAGTATAAGAGTTTTCCGTGGGAACTAATTGTAAATCCTTATTCAACTCATTCAAAACTATTTCTTGATATAGTCATTTGTCAAAATAGATGGAAATAAATTGCACCCAATAGAATTTGAAGATATACCAAAGGTTTAGAAGATACTTATCCTATCCATTAGACAACGGATGTTTTTTATACCTATTATGTAACGTCCCTAAAATCAGTCCTTCTGTCACATAGGCAATCAGATTGACTATGAGGACGCTGCACTGCTTACTACTTTTTTGACTTTGACTAGTCAACAAATGAGACACGTAACAATAGAAACCATAACAAACGAGTGAAAGAAATGATTGAGAAAGAAAATCGTTGAAAAATCAAAGGACATAATTATTTAATGAAATCATCTAACACAAAAAGGAAGATCATAAATTCCAACCAATTCGAGCAAAATAATTATATGTACGATGTCAGGAGGGAGAATCATAATATTCTTCGAATATAAGAACTAATAATTCAAATAATGAAATGAAAAAATGGAATATTATTGCGTTGGACAAGTCATGTATAGCTGTCCTTAAGTTTGCGCCCTTTATCACCTCCTTATGCAGTGTTCTCACCTGTAAAATCTCAATGCATAGACATAGAATACCCATAAGCGAAACATCTAGTACACATTGAAACCAGTGATTTAAAACCCGGCCCGGCCCGGCCGTCGGACCGGTGTCCGGCCATCAAAAGGGGTCTCGGGTCGGCCTGAACCCGAATCACCCTTTGACCCGTGTTGAACCAGTCAAACTCAATCACAACTCGGGTTCGACCGGTAGACCCGCCGATTTTGTGTCACCCGGCCGGTCCATGTTTAAAAAAAATCTAGGGCCGGCTTCTTTATCTTCATTTCGTCACTTTCGTTGGCCAGAGCACGCCGTGTTCGGCGTTCGGCGACCGCGATCGGCATTCGGCGACTGCGATCGGCGTTCGGCGATCGCGATCGGAGTTCGGCGTTCAACATTCATCATTCCGTTCGGCGACACGCAAGTTCAATCCGGCAACCGACAAGGCAGCGACCATTACCTTCGATCCGACGACGTGCGCACGATCCGATGACTGCTACCTTCGATCTGGTGAGTTTCTCCCTTTTTCGATTCTTAGTTCGTCGAGTTAGTTCCCCGATTCCGTCCTGGCCAGTGGCCGCACTTGTCCTGGCGAGCGCCGCCAGACGGCCAGAGCATGCCCTGACCGGCCAAGCACGACTAGGGCAGTAGGACGTGCCCTTCCTAGCGACACTTGGCCGGCCATGGTGCCAGGCGGCTAGGGCACGCCCTGGCGGCGCCTTGGCCACCAGGGCATGCCCTAGTCGCGCTTGGCCGGCCAGGGCGCGCCCTGGTCGTTTGGCGGTGCCTTGGCCGGCAAGGGCGCACCCTGGTCGCGCCTTGGCCGGCCAAGGGACGCCCTGGCCGGCCAGGGCATGGACAATTAATATTTAAATTTTATGGATTAATTCTTTAGTGTTGTTACGTTATTTATGGATTAGTGTTAGATTCAAATTATTGATTGTGTTGTGTTGTTATGCTAAATTTATAATATTAACTTATTATAATCCGGTCCGACCATTCGGTCCGATCCGGTCCGATCTGACCCGTTGAGCAATCTGGGTTGAATCTTACAACCTTGATTGAAACATAGACGATAAGATGATAATCATATCATAATTGACAATGACAATGGTGATCAATACAATCCATGCTTTAACCAATGGTCTCAATGCTTTATTCACTATGAGCAATGAACAGTACTTCGTTCATCTCTATATTTTGTTCTTTACTTTAACAATACATTGTTCTGTACTTTACTCTGTTATACATTATCATGCTTTGCTTTGTTCTGTATGATACTACATCTTTTACGTTACTATGGGGACTTTGAAGTTTGTTGTCCTATGCGAGCTCGACTTGATTAAGTTGGAAAGATAGATGTGCCTCTATGCATCTGTGAAGTCAGAATGCCCATGATAGAGAAGGTGTATGCTAAGCATACCCTTTTCGAAATACAGGTGGGAGAAGATCTGTACCCAGGAACAGTGGTCATTAAAGATCCGTAGGTTCGTTGTCTCCTCAGCTGAGCTACATGTTCCTCTGACATTATACTTTGAAATTTATGTATTGCTCCCATAGGGAAGAGTGTGTCAATACATCACCCTTATTCAAAACACAGATGAGAGAGGATCTGTGATTCAGGAGCAGTGGTCGTTAAGACCGGTAAGTGCACTGTCTCCTCGATTCAGCTACATGTCCCTGTCTGTACCATACCTTAAGTGAGCATGTCTAGGTTTGGGCCCAACTATGGATGTTTGGGCCACAAGGATATTTTCGTCTTTTAGACCATGATCCAAAATCCCTCCTGTCTTTGGACCGGTCGTCCGTTTCTACAGGACCGGTTGATCGCTACTATTGGATCGGTCGACCGATCGTAGGGGTCCGTCGACTGCTCTATTGCACCGAGTCGGCCGATCATTCACTGTGAATCGGTCGACCGATCGTTACGGCACGTCAATGCCTCGTTGGATTGGTCGACCGTTCTGTTGGGTCGGTCGACCGATTGCGCGCATATCTCCTCGACGGGCTCTCGCCGGATCGGTCGACCGATCATGAAGGGTCGATCGACTGATCATAAGGTTGTCGTGGGCCTTCTAGGATCGGTCGATCGTTCTCGCGGAACTAGACGACTAATTTTGCACTGAAACAGGCCGTCGGTCATCTCCTTCCTTTCCTGTCGACTTTCGGCCATTGAATCCCGATAGTTACAATATGAAAAAGGTTGCTAAAGGTTTCAAGGTCACGATGGAATCATAACACACAACAATTTATTTATCATAAGTTACAAGGCACAAATTGAAGTTAAGATTAATTTCTCGTAACTCTAGTACTCTACCAACTAGTATGTTGTACACAGCTGCTAAAAACAAACTAGTGGTGTAAGAAAAAATCGACCAGCCCAAAAAATTCATCCGACTAAAAAAAACGAATCGAAAAAATAAAAAATTAGGAGTCCGAATATAATTTAAGGTGATTTTTAATAAATTAAAATTCACTCGCTAAAATTAGAGTCCCACTCGAAAAAATCGTAGGGTCCCGTGGAGCTCATTTTTTATTTATATAATTAATACATATGTTATTAATTATTTTATCATAGATATAATATCTTTTGTGTAAAATTTCATACTTTTCTATCACATTATCAAACTCTAATTCAATAACTTTAAAATTTTAGTAGTATATTTTATATTTAATTTTAACTTATTAAATATTTATATTTAATAACTTCAAAAATATTTAATTTTAAGTTATTAAATATATTTTTCAAACATAATTATATAAAAGTATGGTCCCAAAAAAATTGACTGATTTTATTTTTTTCAAAATAGTTTTTGGATGATTTTTTAAATTCTAAAAATTGACTTAAAAAGTAATGATTAATTTTTTTTAGACTAAAAATTTGACCCGACTCGAAGTAATCTCGCCCCTACTAGGGGTGTTCACGGGTCGGGTTTGACCCGACCCGACCTCGGATCCGATCCGACCCGCCCGATTTTGATCAGGTCGGGTCATCCCTTTTTTTATGATCAGATCCGATCCAACTCGACCCGGACCCGGTTCGGGTCGGGTTGGATCGGGTCGGGTTACCCGACCGTCATTTTTTTTAAAATTTTTTTCTTACTTTTATCTATTATTTAATATTAAAAATTTATATAATATTTATTTAAAAAGTATAAAATAACTTATTCAATATTTAAACATTATTTTACATATTTAAAAAAAATTTAATATTTTTTTTATTTTTTATATATAATATAGGCTAAAAATAAAAAAAACCGGGTCTTCAGATCGGGTCGGGTTGACTCGGGTCGGAAAATTCCGACCCGATCCATGGTCGGGTCGGGGTCGGGTCGGGTCGGGTCGTCGGGTTGGCGGGTCGACCCGACCCGCTGAAAACCCCTACCCCTACTAGAGTGTAGAATATTAAAAATTAATTTATTGAGTCAACATTTGTATACAAATTGTTTTTGTGTTCTTTGTATGGTCGACGTGTATCATCGATGACACGATAACTTGATATCTTCTTCCACTTTTACCATTAAAGTTGGCACTGAACAGGTCGCATTTTCCAATCTACAAGACTTTGGGTTGCATTAGGGGAGATACAATTAATATAATATTGTTATGATATAATATATATAAACATGCCACTTGCAGAAAGTAGAGAGTATCAAATATTATTATGGTATATATTCGGACTCGTTTGTTATTTGAGCATATGACAAGTTACATCACCAAACCCCACCTGCGCTGCAATTTCAAGTAGAACACTGGGTCGGTCACCAGCGATCTCACCTAATTAAGATCGGGTCGGATTTAACTTGATCAGGCCTCAATTCAAGGGGTCGGGTCAGGTACGATTTAGAAAATTTTAATTTGAATTGTCGATTATTCAAAATTTCTTTTATCTTTTACTTTTCTAATTCAATTTTAATCATATATTTAATTTATTTTTTAATAAAACATTTTAAATATGAAAATAAAATTTAAATATTCAGGAAACTAATTTTAATACTTTAAAATAAATATTAAATAATATTTTATATTAAATAATGTGATAAAAAGTTAAAAAATTAAAAGAAAAAGTAAAAAATGGTGGTTGGATGATCCAAATCGTATCGGATTAGGTCGGATCTATTGTCCTAAAGAGAGTTGACTTGATCCAATTAAATTTGATCGAGTCGGGATGAAGTTGTTCAGATCCTCGACTCGTGAATGCCCCTCATTCCAAGGTAATTATTTATGCACCAATCGTTTTTTATAATATAACAGTGAACCTTATATTTATTGATGGCTAAAATGAGATAGTTCTTGTCCCTTAAATAGAGAATAAGAAAATGGAAAGTTCTACTATTAAAAGTTGAACTTAAAATATGTTACATGAAAGTGTTGAACTTAAATCACTGTACTAACTAATATGCAGCAAATCTTTACACAACTTGAAAAAAAAAAGTAGGATTTTAACAGAATGAATGTGTAATATGTTTGCAGATTCACACCATTGTTATCAAATTATTCATGAACAAAAACATATATTATATATAAACCATTATTTTCCTCTTTTTATTAAATCAAGTTTGATAGCGTAAATTAACTATTAGAGATTGGACTAAAGCCTCAATCAAATGACGAAGACTATGATAAAATCAATTTCTAGGTAGAGTCCTATTGTTTGATACTGTTCTGGAACTCGTCAACTTTCTTCCTTCTTCAAAGTGCTACAATTGTTTAACCAAGCGAGACCGGCTCATAGCAGGATCGAGTCTCAAGCGTTCGCTAGGAGCTAGTAATCCCAGGTTCGAATCTTGAAGTCGCCCCTTGGTCAGAGAATTAACCTTCGCTGCTCTGTCTTCCCGGCTCCGAATTAGTTAAGTGCTAATAACCTTGAACACCGGAGACATCCCGTAGACCCGGGCCGGCACCCAAAAAAAAGTGCTACAATTGTTTTATTGAGCATAACAAATCATACAGCAACTGTATCCATTTCTAACTAATATTACATTACAAAAAATGAGAAGTTTTTTTACGTAAAATTTTAGACGATCGCAAATCCTTTGCAATTTAAGAAAAATTTTTTGATGGACTAAAGATCCTTCTCAAATACCAACGGAAATTATGGCCGTTGAAAATAATTCATTTTCTTTTGTACTTGCAGAAAAAAAATCATTTGAAAGTTTCTGCAGTCGATCCCATCAAAATTTATTATTATAATATTACGATGGCATTAGCATTAATATTGTAATATTAAAGTCTCTGACGACCGGAGTCATTGGAACTTTTCACTAATCGACCATCCGTAAGAAGTACCTACAACTTTAGTCGCCGAAATTTTAAAATATGTTACATTAATATAATATTATAGTGATATTTACATTAATATTTGAATATTAAAGTTTTCAATGTTATTTTTTCTAATCGCGTCTAAACTATAACAATTTTCCACATCTTCATATACATAGGGTAGATATTTTTCTCTAGAATAGCAATTATATGAAGGGATGTAGAGCATATCAGGACCAATCTTTATGGATTCTAGGACAGATCTTTGGATGAGGAGAATGGAATGATTGTAATCACTCTTTATGGTTTAACGGTGGTAATCGGGAAAAAAAATTAAAGGGTTAAACTTGGGATCGATTCCTCTTCCCTCTTCACCATCCCTTGTTCCTTCAGGTTTTCATTTGTGATATCTTCTTCCTCTTTGGTTGTGAACCTCCTCTCTTCATAGCTGGGCATATGAAAACTTTAGGCACTTCGTTGTTCGTCGTCCAAGAGTCGTTCATTGTCTAGCATCAATGAGTATAATCTCCAATCAATCGAATAAGACAAAATAAACAATAAAATGTAAAAAATGGCTCACATGTTTCTCTCACCTTTTTTGCCAACATGACAACACTAATGAAGAGACAAAATTCAGCAACAAAATGTCAAAATGGCTCCAAATTTTTCATCACTATTCCATCGATAGTCTAGCACCAATGAAGAGTCAAAAATCAGAGCAACAAAAGCCAAAATGGCTCAATATTTTTCATCACCTCTCCATCAACATGCCAACGCGGTAAACACCATTCCCTTTAATCCAAACATTAATCAAATAGATTCAATCTATAATTTTAGTAAATCATTTCATTATTAATATTGAATGCTTAATCTCAAATATTTCGTGTAGATTCAATGAAGGCCTTTTTATTATTAATCAATTTCATTATTGATTCAATGACGATCTTTTTAGTCATGTCACATATATAATGTCTTATATAAAACATTAAATTAGATACAGAAATATATACATAAAAAAAGGTGAACTCTCGATGAATCAGTAATATAAATCTAAACTCTTTTAGCACGTGAATTATATAGTCCACTAGGCGCACACGAGAAGAACGGACAAGACAAAACACGTGGTTTGTGCTTGGAACGAAAATTTTGAGAAAAAATTAGTTCTCTAGAACTAGATTTGATAAAAAAGTTGATTGGTGTTTGAATGAGAAAGTGTAATGATAATGATTTAAAAAGTTGATTTGATGTATAAATTTTAAAGGGTGTTTGGATAAAAAAAAAATAATCAAGGATCAGCTTTAAGCCCGTATCTATTTAACTTAGTTATCGATGCTATAACCGAGAGTATCACAGAGGAAGTACTTAAGTGCATGCTATTTGCGGATGATATAGTACTTTTAGCGGATTCAAGAGAAGAGATTAATATAAAATTGGAAATATGGAGAAATACGTTGGAGTCAAAGGGTTTTCGTTTAAGTAGGAATAAAACAGAATATATGCATAGCAATTTCACAAATAAATAACTTAGAGACGATTTGAAAGTTAGGTTAGGGGAGGATATAATTCCTCAAGTGACAAAGTTTAAATATTTAGGATCAATTGTAAGACAAGATGGTGAGATTGATGACGATGTTAATCATAGAATTCAAGCTGGTTGGTGTAAGTGGAGGAAAGCCACTGGAGTTCTTTGTGATAGAAAAGTACCCAATAAAGTTAAAGGAAAATTCTATCGTACTGCTATAAGGCCAGCAGTGTTATATGGTAGTGAATGTTGGGCTATGAAGGGACAACATGAACGTAAAGTGGGGGTAGCCGAAATGAGGATGTTGAGATGGATGTGTGGTCATACAAGATTAGATAAGATTAGGAATGACCATATACGTGAACGAGTCGGAGTGGCTCCTATTAGTGAGAAAATGGTAGAGAATCGTTTGAGATGGTTTGGTCATGTTCAGAGAAGACCATTAGATGCGCCAGTAAGAAGAGTAGATCAAATAATCTGGAGTCCGATTAAAAGAGGGAGAGGGAGGCCAAGGCGGACACTTGGCGAACTAATAGAGCAAGATCTATTGGTGAATAATATACCGAAAGATTTGGTTACTAATAGAGCGGAATGGCGTCGTATGATCCATGTAGCCGACCCCACCTAGTGGGATAAGGCTTTGTTGTTGTTGTTTGGATAAAAAATAAGAATTAAGAATATAATTTATTATTTTATGATGTATAAAATTATAATAAAAAAGAATATATTATTAATATTATAATTTACGTAAATTATTATATTATTAATATTATTTTTATTTATTTTGATTAAATCTTTTAAATATTATTAATATTATAATTTACGTAAATCATTATATTATTAATCTTATTTTTATTTATTTTGATTAAATATTTTAAATATTATTAATATTATAATTTACGTACATCTTAGTATTCAAATATAATATAATTTTTTTAAAAAAAATTAGTAGTTTAATTAATAAAATATTTATTGGTTATTAGAACTAATTTTTTTATAAATTTTAATTAATAACATTTAATAAAATATTTTATAATATGATTAATAATGTATTAATAAATAACTAAATAATATATACTTATATTACAAAAATTAAAAAAATGAAAGAAAAAAGTCAAAAATGACGGCTGAAAGGATATAAAGTAAAGAAAAAAAATAAACGTTCGGCAAGAAGAGGCAAGAATTTTTTGCCAGAACTTTTGTGAATGTCACGTAGTTCCGGCACATAAATTTTGGCAGAACAAAGGATTGTTCTACCTTTGTTCTGATACCAAACACAACAATGGTGATTACTTATTCGATCGATAGAATCTCCTTGATTAGGAAGTCATTAGTGACGATTTGATCGTCCGAAATTAGCAAAGTACGAAGTTAATCATCGACGAACTTTCGGGACGTGATCGACTGGTTTTGATGGCTGGAAAATGCATCTTCCTACTTAAATAAAATCTCGAATTTGAGTGCCGTGAAAGTAAAAAAAAATTATTAAAAGTTCCATTTATCATTATTATTATCGTAATGCGAAATAATTTAATCGAATCAGTTGGACTCAACGATGATTTAACCTTCAATTTGTGAACAATACACTTTTTAATTCCACGCATGAATACACTTATTAATTCCACGCATGAACTGAACTATTGACACCACTCCGATCTTTAGAATATATAATATAAAATATTGAACTCTTCCTCTTTTATTTGACACATCCTATTTGAAAACTATTATATAATTATATTCAATCATAACCATTTCTCATTCTTGTACAAGTAACTATTAATTCTTGTTTTGAAGGTAAAAACCGTGAATTACTGTTCAACCAACAGGCAAAGAGGGTTACTTTCTTCATGCACTTATTCGCAAATTACTAGTAACTCTTGTAAAAGAATCGATGACCGTATTTATACAAATAAATTACGATCTCTGTTTTTTCAACCTGCCATGAGCACAATCCTAAAAATGTACCACAATATATATTTAACAATATACATATTATATATGTTCAAACCCCTAAACAGTAAACACCGTTGGGAGTTGGGAGTTGGGAGTTGGGACGTCAAATTAGTGCCATCACTATCGGAGCTGGTGGAGAAATGGCAGCTGCTCCACTCAACAGAACGGGGCTCCAGCTGCTGTTTGCAGCCGGATGCCTCATCTCGGTGTTGTCTGCGGCTCATACGAACTCGACCGCCAGCTGCGGCTGCTCGCCGGACGCCTGCTGCAACATCTGGGGATACTGCGGCAACACCAGCGAATACTGCGGCGCCGCCTGCCTGTCCGGGCCGTGCCTGGCGCCTCCCCCTCCCCTGGCCGCCAGCGGCGTCAAGGTGGGAGACGTCGTCACGCCGGCCTTCTTCGACGGGATCGTGGACCGGGCCGCCAGTGATTGTCCCGGGAACAAGTTTTACACCCGCGCGGCCTTCCTCGATGCCGCCGCCACCTTCCCCACCTTCGGCAGAGTCGGCACGGCCGACGCCTCTAAGCGAGAGATCGCCGCCTTCTTCGCCCACTGCACCGAACTCACTGCAAGTACGTACGTATTAATTAAAATTTAAAAGATTACACGCTGCCTAATAATTGTTATATACTACTTATTTGTTTAGAATTATTTTTTTTTTAAAATTACGTTTATTATCTTTAGTTTTAGATTAATTTTATTCTCATATCTCTCAGATTATGCACCCAAATCATACGAATTTCAAAATACCTAAATATTATTTTTTCCTTCCAATTTTTAGATTCTTCCCATATTTAGTTTGATTTTAGGTAATTAGAAAACATAACTGATTTTGCTCATAATTAACACAGATCTTACGACTATTTTTTTATAAATAATGCAAATCTCATTCTTTATCGTCAATAACACACCGAATTACTTTATTATTAGTTACCTTTAGAAAGAGGAATTTAAATTTTAGGTTATAATTTTATTGTTAATTTTCTCAATCTCTCCTTAACAATTTTTATAAACATCAAATAATGTTATCCGCTTCTAATTTTGACATTCACTATTTTCTTCAAATATGTCACTTTATGTTTTCGTATATATACAACAATTTTTTTACTTGTTTAGATACATGCCTTAAGTTAATCTCAAATAAATAAGGGTTTCTTTCTCTCGAACTTCCCCTAAACTATGATTATTTTTCATGTCTACTTGTCTACTCATGACTATCGAATTCACAGTAGAGCTCCTCTTAACTAATGTCACATTTTTCACTTAGATCCATCAATCATTTTTCATTTTTTTCGAATTATTGAATGGCTAAACTGCCCTCCTCTTTATACCCTTCCCTCGACATGAGTGACCTCGTCGAGAACCTCTTCACCGATCAGGATTGCGACTTGTCCATTGTCCAATTGTGCCAGGGTGAGAACGTGGCATAGGAGCGTGCAAGCGATGGGGGTCGGCGCCCCTGTACGACCTCGCCAATGCACAAGCTCATGAGGGGGGCCGGTGCCCCCTGTGCGAGCTCGCCAGCGTCGACAAAAAAAGGGGACCGCGCACGGTGGAGGTGCCGGACGACCCTGCCTTGGACTACAGCACCCTAGCGTCTAATGTGAAAGTCGTGAGGGCAGTTTAGACATTCAATAATTTGAAAAAATAAAAAATAACAAGAAAGTTAACGGATCTTGACGGATTGACGGATGGACTTAAGTGAAAAATTAGATATAGTTCGGGAGAACTTCGAACTCCAACGCTTGCGGCCTTCGAACTCCATGACTTCGGTGGACTTCTATGTTCATCGGCAGCAAAGAGCTCGGCGCTCGCGATGACGGCCGGCCAGACGCGAACGCTTCGGCCACTAAGGGCAGCTGTACTCTATTTCGGTGAAGGGCGACAACTGTTCATCTCGATGGACAGCAACTGTCGTTCGTCTGGTCGGAGGCTCCCAGCTCTCCCACCAGAATTTCGAAGAACAAGCCAACAAGTCCAGCCTCTGATCAAGCACGAGAAGGTCCTCCTCCAGAACGTCAACGCCACCGTCACACTCTCTCCAACGAAGGAAGGATTTGGAGACAGCAATGGTGCCCTCTTCTTGGTCGATGACAGTGCCATCGTCGAGAGGAGGGCGGAGGTGAACTCTGAGGCTGCCCGTCGATGGAGGGCATGCAAGGCGTGCGGCGATCGAGACGTGTGCGTGCTCCTGCTGCCCTGTAGGCACCTCTGCATGTGCAAGCAGTGAGAATGCCCCATCTGTCGTTGGCTGCCTATTTTTTAATGCTTTTTTTTTATTTCTTTCACATTTTCACCTAAGAAATTGGAGATCGGATCTCGGGGTCGGGAGAGGGAGTGTCCCCCGTTCACTCCCCCTCCCGAACAGGATCGGGTGTCATATTTGAATCCAGACACTTGATCGATTAATGTCCTATCAGGTTTTAAAAATATTGAAATTAACTAATTTGTTATTGCGCCCCTAGCTAATATCATTGATTAATCTTTAATTGATCGAGCTAACGAAAAATTCAAAGAATTGTTTCAAGTGTGAACTCCATGCATGCATACTGTACCAAAACAAAGAAATAGACGTCGATTGCTAGATGAACCCCTTATTCGTGGTCATCATGTTAACCGCACTCTCATAATCCACACATTTTAATTTCAGCTTAGTTGGAAGATAGACAACATCATGTTAATTTCTCTTCTACAAAGAAACTAAAAACGCAAAGTAATCAAGATATTCCGGTTAAAAAGTAATTTAAAACTATTAATGAATCAAAGCTTTGTTTTTTTTTTTTACGCCAAATAAATTGAGTTACTATCAGGTGCCCCTTCTTTACGTCATGTGTACACTTCTTTTTCAGATTTCTGCGCAATCGCGGACCCTGACGGCCCGCGGTGCTGCGACGACGAGAACGTGCTGTACAAGTGCGCCCGGGGGAAGAAGTACTTCGCGCGCGGCCCCATACAGCTGGCCTGGAACTACAACTACGGCGCCGCCAGCACGATGATCGGCGCCGACATCCTGCGCTCGCCGGAGGCCGTGGCCGACAACGCCACCGTCTCCTTCCAGTCCGCCATTTGGTTTTGGATGATCAACGTGCACCCCGAGATGACCGCCGGCGGGGGCTTCGCTTCGTCCATTGCGCCCATCCGAGGCGACTCCGCCTGCGACGGGAACGACACGCGCCTGGCGGACACCCTCGTCGCCCGCTACAAGAACTACTGCGTCGATTTCGGAGTCGACCCCGGCAGCAAAATCTCCTGCGTGCAGAGCCTGCAGACTGAACCGGAACTGTTGGTCTTCGGAGATGGAAACCTGAACCTGAATATAAGCATTTCAATTAGAACATTCTGATTCATCCATCAACTTTATCGAATATATCATACATCATGACAAAATGAAACTGAAATTGGCATGAAAGTCTTTCAAATTTGAGAGCCAAAGGTGCAGAGATAATTAAAGAAGTTGGCAGTTTGCTTTCCGCAGTCAAAACACAAAGGGAGCAAGGTGTAGTAGTAGACAACCAAAAGCTAACAATCTATGTTTAGTCAATAGCCTTCCATGGGCCAATCTTGAAAGAAATAGATGACTTTTTTTGTGGAATATAATGCGGATCCTCCATAGCTAAGTCAACCAAGTATCGCTAATTGGTTGAGTTAACAATCAACAACAATATTTGCTATTCAGCATCTTTAAAACTACTTGTGGACTGAATGATTTCAACATCACATAGTACCGAATTGCGTTCTTATGCACAATAATTGGACAACTTGGCCCTGTAGGTGCATCAATGCAGAACTTACTCTATCACATATGTTGTGGTGTGGAGTCGTAAGCGGTTCCCCTTCACTTAAAAAAATGTTTCGAATTCAAATCGGCAAACTAATTTATACAATCGAGAAACAAACAACGATGTTGCATTATAGAGCTGACTAATTTATAGGTAACTATATATTATTAATAAATATGACAAAATCAAGATTTTTTTCTGTCATATACAATTAACGAGTTATTTAGTCGGTGCAAGAGGTTTAACGACATGACCGATTTATTAATGTCCTACTTCGCTTGATGATCGAAGAGATATGTAGCATGTACGAATATAGATGATATATAATCATGTTTTTTATTGGAAAAATTCAATCAAAGTTATTGAACAATGGGAATTTGGCAAAAAAAAATATATTGAACAAGGGATTGATGAATTAGGGAGAGGCAGCAGTAAGATCCCCCTATCTAGAAACAACATATTAGCCTTCTTTTCCTGTTGTTTGTGGGAAATATGGAAAGCGAAAAATAATGTTCATCTTAACCTTCTTTACCTATTGCTTGAGGATTTATAGATTTGGAGCTATTTTCACACAATTAACTTAAAAGAATAAATCAAATTTAGTAGGCAGTTTATATCAAAATCGATAGAGTTGGGGTGGAGTAGTAGTGGCTAATTCTTGCTTAAGTAGAGTTCTCGAATTCGAGTCTATGTGAATGTAAAAAATTCTTGTTTGGATCATCACCTGTCATTGCTAGACACGCGACCCGATGCAATCTTACCAGATTTGTATAGATCTTTTGTCCTGTAGAGTCCACCTAATGCTGCACCCTTGACTTCAAATTTGTAATCTTGTATGTGTGTAAGGTTTTCATATCATCTGTCGCAACATCTTACATACATATATATAAATATGCACATGTTTGTATATATTTTCTACTTTGTTTGTCTCTTTCCTTCTAATTTTTTTCTAAAGAAATTATTTAATGCAGACATTATGTCATACTTGAACGATCGTCGATGGATGTACAATAGAAATAATCCTGATCGTAGAGGTTTGACATAAGAATTCATCGATGGTTTTGACTATTATGTTACCGTGGCTTGTCAATCTTTACAACATCAGCGGGAGGGAACAATTAGTTGTCCTTATTTGAAATGGTCTAGCACAAAGTTACAGACGATAGAGACTGTCAAAGTTCACTTATATAGAAAGGGTTTCAAACCCAATTATTGACAATGGGATGATTTAGGCGAAGGAGCGCCTTCGACAAGCGTTCCAAATCCATGTCTTCATTTTGTTGATCCTGAACCAACATTTACTTCAGTTAATGAACAATTAGTTTATGACGCAACTGCAACTGAGTATGGCAATATTAGTTTATATTTCAGGAATCTTATAAAACAAAAGAAGTTGATCATATTACGCAAGCCACGTAGGAGGGGACCATACCGTTGACCCCAAGACAACTTTGGACGGACCACGTTGGCGTGAAGAAGGGTCGCATTTACGGCCTCGGATCTTCTGTGAGTGATACAGATATTGGATATGGTCGACGAACTACTTCAAGTTCATCTCCTTCTGGTATGCAAGAAATTGTGGATTAGGTGACCATCAAGATTAGGAAAGAGGTCAGAAAGGAATTCGAAGAACGTGAACGTCGTAACAGGCTTGAAATGAAGAAAATGATGCGTGCCTTCATGCGTGGCGAATTGAACGACGACGACGCCGAGGTAGATTCATTATACATAATTATTTTTGGAATTTGCTTTAATATGTAGATTCATTATACTCATTAGATTCATATGCACTTTGACATCAACATGGGTACTAACTTAGATTTTACTCTTCATCCCTTTCAGTTAGATCTGTAGACTTTCAAAGTTTTCACTGAAAATGGAGTGCAGACAGCTGGATCATGTAAATGTCAATACTCGGTATAAATAAATATACTTGTAGTTTATGTTTGCTATTTTTTCCTGATTGGCCATGAACTTCAACACACTTCCTGATCACCGCATGAAATCATAGGAAAAAAACTTAGCAACTTTATTTTAATGATAACTTTGGCATTTTGGATTTAAATGATAATGATGATTAAAACTCATATGCCTCCATCTATTATTTTGGATGCAAGATTCGATTTTGCTTCAATTTTGAGATTCGGCGTTAGCTTGTTAGTTTACGCAATTTCTATTGAATTTATCAAATTATGTTGATGTCAGATTCAACCTTATGTTTTTATACGTTGATGTTGATGTTGATGTCGATTATGTTTTTATAATTCAAATTAGTGCGCACTTTAGATTTTACTCTTCAATAGATTTCAAATCCGAATTCATGTTTTTTTTTGCATTGCCATATGTTATAACTTTCTGCAGTGATGTTACTCTATTTCAATTTTGTGTAGTGATGTTTTGCGACCAAGACATTATGCGAATTGAACTTCAGCTATTCATCGTGACCACGACGTTATATCGTGATGGTTTTAGCAGATGTTTCGATTATGTGATGTTCAATTTGTTCCTACTGTTTGGATTATGTGAAGTAATTGAATTATCATGTAGTAATTGAATTATCTATGGTGTGATGTAATTGAATTATCTATGAATCTATTATCTCTGAATCTGCAAAATCTATTGTCTGCGAAATCTATTGAATTATAAAATTGTATTATCTGTTCGGACATTTAAAATTAACCATTTTTTTTAAAAAAAATTATGTTTCCGACGGAGAAACAGCTGAAATATTACAATCGCCAGCGGATTTTTTTGATACTTACCGACGGTTATATCCGTCGGTACAGCATTATCGACGGTCGTAGCCAACGAGTAAAACCGTCGATACAAGATTGTCGACGATTTGAACCATCGATACTATCGACGGTTAAAGCCGCCGATATATATCAACGGTTAAAACCGTCGATAGTATCCACGATTCAAGCCGCCGATAGATATCGACGATATTAACCGCCGATACTATCGATGGTTTAAGCCGCCGATAAATATCGGTGGTCCTAACCGTCGATATTATCGACGGTTACCGCCGTCGATATATATCGACGGTTAGTGTCGTCGATACGCAACGTTCGACTGTCGCGCCCGCCAGCTAGACCGTCTGTAATACCGACGGTTCAGAATAAACCGTCGCAAATTATTTGCGATGCCCCTTTTTCGCACGGACACTGTCCGTCGGAAGAACCGTCAGAAATCGTGATTTCTGACGGATCTGGCCATTTTACCGACGGTTCGGACCGTCGGTAAAAGGCAATTTTCTTGTAGTGAATGGATTTGTTTTAACAAGTCCGATATCATCTTTAACAAATATAATTCTTGTATCTTTTTCTATTTTAAATAAATTACATTATCTATTTTAATTCAGATACATTGCTAAAGTGTGAGTGGCTCATTAACTCCCCTTATATATCAGTGACATTTGTTGTCCTATGAAGTGTTATTTATTTATTTATTTATTATGCATCAAAGTACTTTTATGTATAATTGTAACACAAAATGCACCTGAACTTGTCATTAAGATGGAAATAATTTCCATGGTTCTTGAAAGATAAAGAAAGAAAGACATCAACATTCACCCTCTCAAAAGTTTTCCAAGTTTTTCCTTGGACTCTTGCAACTTGTGTCAACAATTTATGCCCCACTTGTATATGTTAGAAGAAGATTGACAATTCTTGAACACTTATTCATGCATGGAATAAACAAGATTTTCTTGACGTACTAACTTGACTTGAGACCTATACAAAGTCAGCATATATAATGCAGAATTAGAAAATTTCAACAGAAATGAAATAATATCTCCATTTTGATCCTTCTCTCTCCCCATTTCACCATCATAATAGCACAAGTTTTGTAACATCTGCACACATGACTTGAGGGGATTTATGGCACGAAACCCCCACCATTAAGCCTTTAAAAGCCATCGTCTCTCTCTCCTTTCTTCTTCTCCAATCTCATTTTCGTCATTTTCCTTCATGTTTCTACTCTACAATTTGGCCTCGGCCAAAAGATGTGGGGGCAAGTTCTACAAGTGTTGAAGGTACATGAGAACGAGGGAGAAGGGGACACAGCCAAAGCTCGATCCGACGAAGCGACGAACAAAAGGACGACTAACACACATGTGTTTTCGGGATCAAGTTCATGGGATGAGTTTCCTGAGGAAGATGACATGTTCTATGATTATTAGAGGATTAAGGTTCATGCTAGCATAGGTAGGAATTGTGCTTTCTAGTGATTATGATGATATTATTGTGTCCTTTGATTTTGATCATGGTCGAATGAATTACATGTTATCTTAACATAATGAGTGATTCGATCAATTGGTGTAAGGCTCAGATGGTTGCTTGATGATTTATTACATGTCCTTAAATTGATAGTTATGTCGACTAGAATTAAGATACTTTGGAAATTATTTTATACTTGAAGATAAGAATCCGACGAGTTAATCGATGGATGACTGACTTCGATCGACCGAGGAAGACGACACTATTCTCAACGGGCAACTGGTCCAATTTTGATTGATCAAAACTCTCAACCGAAAGTCCGATAATATTCTCATGTTATGACAGACGATCGGAAATCCTGATATCGATCAATCCACATATGACTTTGTAACGACCAACAGACCAACCCAGAAAGGATGATCGACGAATCCCAAATGAGCAACCGTTGATCTTTCGATCGTCTGATCTGTGGATAGATGGAAATATGATCTTAATTTAACGCTCACAATTTGACAAGTCTTTGTTCACTTGATTATTACTGAATGACACGATACTAAAGATTATTTGGTGCCACCTTTGTTGTCTAGAACCTTGATTGATACAAATGATCGAAAGAGAGGTTCATGATTTAATAAAGATAAAAGATGAGAGTTATCATTGCCTACCTAGATAAGACAATGCGAGTTCATGACAATGGTCTAGTCAGTGACAATGCGAGTTCATCTCCACCGAGGGATGCTACCATCTAGTGCGATGTCATCTCACCCGGATGTTATCACCTAGTGCGTGGTCATCCTCTCCTATGGAACACCTACCATGGCACTGATCTTCTATTGGCCCACCATGGTCTAGTCAGTGCACACTTGTGTGTTTACAATGATATTTCTTAAAAGTGGAGAGCTCTTTCAATTCATGAATAAGAGGAAAGAATATGAATGGCAAAAAAGGAATGAAAGGACTTTGTCCTTATGAACATGAAGAAATGACTACGGAACAATGAATATGAATATGAATATGGAAGATAAATGAAATGAAAAGGGCATGAACTATGATTATGAACTCCTTACTGACTTCGCATTATGATTCACTCTCTTATTGGATTTATATATTTGATTCATGCTTATTCTAATAGAACTATTTTATCACCTAGACGAACTCACACTTAGCATTATGTTAATTGTTGAGCTTGCTCCCCTGTGTGATCTCCACAGGTACATGATATGGGTGCGTTCCTGGTTGAGATATGTATGCCGCGACTACAGCTTGGTGGCATGTACACATAGTTATCGTAGAGTTTAGATGAAGTCTTTTTCTTCTATTGATCGAGTTGTATTTGGAACCATGTAGTGTGACATGGATCTTTAAATGCCACATATGATCTACTCATTATTTAATCTATTTTGGATTCCGCATTTCTTATGTTTCCATTGTTGTAATATTTAATTTTAAACCTTCCGCTTATACGTCACAATTTTTGACCATGTGGATCAACAAAAGAGTCAAAGAAGGACTGAAAAAAAATAATGATCGAAAGGATATTTCATCACGTGGCGGGGTCAAATTTTGGAGCATTGCGTAATTATAACAATTAAAGATTATATATCCTCACATTTTTTACTTGTATGTAATTAGCATATTCAACTATTTTTTTTATGCATCAATTGATATTTGACAATTAATGACAATTAAAGGTACCAAAACAAAACCTCGAACAACTACTTAAAAAAAAAAGCAGAGTTGTTTGATCATAAACCAATCCTCGTGATCTTGGAAAGATCATCATTCGTCGTAACCGGATTGCCTGCCTATGTATGTACATGCAAACACTGAAATATTAAAGCATAGTATACATGGGTATTGACAAGTTTGCTATTACTCTAGTGACGACAAAATATTGTGAGAGAATCCACTCATTGCCATATTTACATAATTTCTTAAGCTCTATTTACTTTATTTTATCATAATATATATGAATTAATATTATTGCATAGGGTCATAATTCCAACATTTTTATTATTTTTCATGCTTCTATAAGTTTTATATGTAATGATATTTCGATTAAATTTATAATATTTTTAAAATAATATTATCTCTATAGGGTCATAAGTTATCTTCCAACTAAAGTCATTTTATTTTGTCAATGTAAATTAATTTTATATGCAATATTATTTGTGATAAAATTTATAATATTTTTTAAATAATTTTAAGAAAGTTATTTTCTAACTAAATACTCTATTTTATTGTTTCAATGTAATTCTATTAGTTTTATATCTAATGTGATTTTGGTTTAAATTATAATATTTTTATAAATAATATTAAGAATATTAGCTAGAGAATTTTATTTTCTTTTATGGAAGTATTTTAGAATTATGGTATTTCGTATCATTCATTATTTTTTAGTGAACCCAGAAGTCATTGTTCATGGCTCCACCACTGGCCATAACCACTATTCATTGATTTCTAACAAACTTCATGAGCCATGAAGGAGCATCTTAAGTGGTTATATCACTAGAAACGGAAAAGGGCTTCATGGGGGCAATGCCTTACAATATTATCATATTGATGAAGCACTACAAGTTTTTTGTGATTTACCAACAGTTAAACCCATCGGAATATCCGGTAGATCTGTCAAAAAGTGAGATTTTTGACAGATTATCCGACGGTTGGGTGATGATTGGAAAGTTGCTCGTTGGAAAGGGATTACCAACGGGGCTTTTACCGTCGGTATTGTTGATGGGTAGAGCTATCGGGCTCTCCCTTCAGATCTTCCGATGGTTGGTGCCAGTGGGAAGGTCTGAACCCTTCAAACTTTCGATATTACCGAGCACATTATAATATATTTTATTACTAATTCAAATATCGATGGGTCTAACTTTCGGTATTACCGACGGATATGCATTCGTCGATACTTCTAAAGGGTCGACGTCGACAGTAATGTTAGTAATAAATATTGTGATTTTATTATATAATACTATAACATATATTATATACCGACGGGTCCATCTTTCAGTATTACCAATAGATGAAAATTCTTCGATAATACCGAAGACTAAACTCATTGGTAAAGTACAGACAAGATTTTGCCATCAATACTAGCGATGGATTTTTTTGTCCATCGATATTTTAGAATGATACTTTGCCCCCATAGCAAAATGCATCAAAAACTGTGAAGGTTTTTTATCCTACATAAATTCGACATTTTCTTGTAGTGAATAATAATGATTATAAATTCAAAAGGAATAAATAATACATAGCCATTGCATTGTATAAAACATAAGTTAAGTCACTTAAGGCAAATGTGACATTTCTAGGTAAGTATCAATTATATTCATGTATCAAGTATTATATTTTATCAAATATTTAGCATTAAATATTAAAATCGTGTCAACTATTATTAAATATGAGTCTTTATTTCAAATATACTATGTATCAAGTATGGTGTTGAATGCATAAAATAATGTTGCAAAAATAAATCTACTAGTAAGTGCACTAATCGCTTAAGTAATATAATAAATAAGGATAAAAAGTGTCGAACCCATGAGGAACATTATTAATCTAATATCTGGTCTTAAAATTAACAAGAGAGTAAAAATATAGGTTTTGAAAATAGGTTCTCTAATTATAAAATAAATATTAAAATAAGATAGTGGTGCTGATAGTAGGTCTTAGGATGATAACAAATTAAAGATAAATATGTGAACAAAAAAGATAAATTAAATTTCTTAAAATGGATTAGAATTTTCTTAAATTATTAATTTGACTAGACCAAAATCATAGACTCACGAACTGCTATATTTATTATTTAATCAAGCAAATTAAACTATATTAAATTTAATCAAAATTGAAGTCCCACAATTTGGTATCTCAATTAGATAAGATTAATATTAAGATGCATTAAAATACAAATCCTAAACTATTAATCACTCCACAAATTAGTATAGATCAATAGACCACACAAATCTAATTCTCCACACATTAGTTATTAGATTTATGTCAATTTTTAATTTCACAATAAATCATTTAATTTAATTAATGAAATCTGAAATCAAATAGTTCACGAATTGGTAATTACTCAATTTAAAAAATTCAAACAACTAAATCAAAAGCATTAAACATGATTAAAACTGATCAAAAGAATTTCAATAATAAAAACAAGATTCACAATATTTTCTTTCAATAATAATCTCCTAAAATAAAATAACTAAAACATAGAGTTCATCCATAATTGATGGAGAGATGATAAAATGATAATAATAAAAGAATTACACCCAAATAATAAAAGGACAAAACTTTGGTTCATGGGTAGATAATCGACAACATCTTGGACTTGATCAGAGTCGCGATCAACCTTCAGTCATCGCACCTCTCTCTTGTGTCTGAGAAAATGTGCAATGTAGAAAACCTAGACTTCAAGGCACAAATTGAGATGATGATCTCTTCACGAATTATAGGTGTGAAAGGGTCTTCAATCGATCACGATCCACAATCCTATAGCTGAGTTTAATTTGACTATATAAAAGTCTAGATAAACTTTACGCCCTTCTTATAATCTCGGTTAAAGAGTTAAACCGACTTGGATAGATATGTCACTTTTCAAGTTCTAGACCAATGATATTTGGCCATATATAAAATCAACTTCCATGTGGTGGCGCCAGATAAAATATAATGCCCAAGATAAATTATAATGTCAGAAGTTCGCACCCAATAATCGTCTTGATTCGAATGGTGATTAGCTCACTTATCCACTATGACGCCTTGATAATATTTCAGCTTTGTGAAATTCTCACTTGGGATGAAGGGTGATAATTTACAAATCAAATATTTCACTCAGATAAATTTAGCTTCAGATTGCGCCTTGTGCTTTATAAAAGTCTAATCCGATTGTGATAACTAATTGTGGCGCCTTGCAATTGAGATATAATTAGGGTGGATGATTATTGTGGTCGGCTTGATGATAAAGGGTGTAAAAATTAATCTTGTGATAACATCTTATCATTCATCTCAAATTTCATGTCCTTGAATTATACCCTAATTGAAATTTTATTTGGTCCCCAAGACACTTCGAAGTAAACTGTGTCATCGCACTACAGAGGTTCTAATTTTGAGAGATTAATTCAGAGACTCAATCAATTTGCAATTCATATTATCTATAAAGAAAGTGTCTATATAAATTCTTTAGGGGTCTGAACAAAAAAAATTGATTTGTAATCCTTCCATCTAATAAAACTTTGCATTGTCTTAAAATTCTCATTCATTTATTCGATGTGTAATATCGCTCGTACAAAAATTCTAATAAGTATCTTTTAATCTCACAACAAGCAACAAATGATGACAACCAATGCATTTGATGATTAAGTTTTACTTTTATTTGATTAAATTGTTTAATTATTTTTAGGAAATTAATTAAAAATTTTAATTAGAGAAATCATTTTGGGTGAAATAAATAAAATAAGGCATGGAGGAAAAATCTGACGTCAAAGCTTCGATTAGGTGAAATAAATAAAATAAGGCATGGAAGAAAAATCTGACGTCAAAGCCTCGATTGCAAATTGCTATGATTTATGGGTTGTGAAATAATTCTTAATTTGCTATGATTGTGGTTATTTTTTTATCGTGATTTCTCCTAAATTCTCGATGAATAGTTGAATTGACATATTATTTCGAAGTGTGTTTATATGGAGTGGAACGTAACGATGAGGAACTAACGAGTTGATGTGAAAATAATTTTTTGATGAATTTTGAATTAAAAATAATTATTGTAATTTAAAAGTATAATTTCATTAAAAATAAAATAAAAATTTTGAAAAATTTTTATGGAAAAAACATTCGTTAAAAAATATAGTATTCAAATAAAAAATCATTTTTAAAATTAATTATAATAATGAAATATTAAAAGTTTTGAATAAAATAATATTATATAAATTCTTTATTATAAATATTTTATATATAAGAAATAAATTATTTTATATGGGCAAAACGTGAGAGAGAAAATAAGAAAAGAAAAGAAAAGAAAAAAGAAATTAAAAAATGACATAAAGTAAAAAAAAAAAAAAGAAAAAAATGTTGTGCCGCTACAGGGTCTTGCCCGGTTCCACAAAAAATGTGAAATCAGAGGCTTGAAATCAGGGTATTTAAATAACAACGTTTATTACTTTAGGCTTTTTAATGTAATTACAATATGATTCATCAAAAGTATAATCTGGGAAAAAATATCATACATAATTTAATATATTAATACTTTTATATTTTGTGGATTCACCTGAAATTCATACCTACTCTTGGAAGCCAATTGTGAATGCAGAACGTCGTGTTTGTTCATGTAACGGCATCGTATTGACTTAGTTTCTTGTAATTGTTAGTTTAATAGTATAAATAGTAATTGATGTACTTGATTAAGTGGTGTAACAATAGAAAATTTCTTTTACATTTACTCTTTCTCTCCCATGTTCGTCTCCTTCCTCCCCAACCGTTTTCTATTTTTTTTTTTTTCATTTGGCTTAATACTTTTCCGGCGATCTACCTTTGGAGCTTGCACTTTTTAACACCTACCTTTTTTTCTTTAACAGATTGATTTCTTCTCATCATTCTTCATTTGTTTAGTCGTCTCATTTGCTTGTACCAATGCTGTTGCTAGTTGCTAGTCGTCTCCTGACGCCGATCACGGAGGGGGAAGACGATTTTGAAATTTTATTTAATTCCTAATGCTATATTTTGTCTCTTATTACATTTCTCGATTATATATGTTTGGCTGTTCGTCAAGCCTCCAGAGAATTGCACTGAAACTTACCAGCACATTATGTTACGTCAAAGACTTCGCATAATTCGTTGGAACTCGATTAATTGACACTTCAATTATAGGGCATGTATATACTATATATAGGTTTATTATATAAAATTAAAAATTAATTTATTCGGAGTGAAAAGTGATTTATAAACCATTTATAACTGTTGGTTAATTACATGGAGTGATATATTTAGTGGTGCAACAATATGAATTAAATCAGATCGGCGGGTTCGTCCGATCTCGAGTTTAAAAAGTTAATAATGCATGCAGTTTCAAATGCTAGCAACTAATATTATACGTGCATCAACCTTGAAAGCTTATAGTCTATAAAATATATAAATACAAAATCTCTCATCTGACCACTTAACTCCTTCATTAATCATATATATATTATGCATGGACCTGCCTGCTTGTAATACAATAATAAAACGACCTAATTAATTATATTAACAGGCCTCTGCAGCAGCTTTCGCCATTACGTTTTAATTAAAGTTTAAATCCACGCATCACCTAATCAAAAGCTGTGCAATTATTGGGGGAAATTGCAGGGTCGACTCTCCTGCATGTCGCCTCTCAACATGAGCACTATGATCCTGCTGCTGCGGGCGCCGGTCCTGTTCTTTGCAGCAGGAGGATGCATCATCATCTGCTGGGCCGCGACGTCGACTGACAAAGGCGGCGCCGGCTGCGGTTGCCCGCCGAACGTCTGCTGCAGCCTCTTGGGGTACTGCGGCAACACCAGCGACCACTGCGGCGACGGGTGTCAGTCCGGGCCGTGCCTGTCTCCCTCTCCTCCCCCCGCAACCAACGGCGTGAAGGTGGGTGACGTCGTCACCCAGGCCTTCTTCGACGGGATCGTCGGGCAGGCCATCAGCGGGTGCGACGGCAAGGAGTTCTACACCCGCGCCGCGTTCCTCGACGCCGCCGCCGTCTTCCCCGCCTTCGGACGGGTCGGCACGGCCGACGACTCGAAGCGAGAGATCGCCGCCTTCTTCGCCCACGCCACTTATCTCACCGGATGTACATGAACCTGCTGGCCGTTATTTTAATTAGTTTTTGCGTTTCTTATTGCACTTTGATTAATTATTTCTGCTCGTAGCAAAGTTTTCTTAATGATAATATATATATATATATATATATATATAATAAAAAGGTGGTTACTTAACTATTTTTCATGTATACGAGTTAAACCATGTTTGATTCACACTTCACCTTGATGCGGTCATCTTTGATTTGGTCAGTGAATTAAGTTGGCTCGAAGGTCGCAATGGAAAATAAATAGTTAGTGTGTAGCAAAGTTAATTAAATGCTTTTTTTTCAAGTCATAATTAGTTGATAACTTATTATTTTGATAGATGAAGGAATATGTACGAATTCAAAATTAATTACATCAGATATATTCTAGGTCGTTCTACTAACAATTGAATAATGTTCAAGGTGCATAGCATTCCAAGGCTCTGGTTTGATGTGTCCCACCGGTTTGGTATACGTCCATGTACTAGTTAATTTATTTGATTATGCAACTAGATTCTTGAAAATAACTAATATGTAAAATTTTATCTCCACACACACTTTTAAAATATTTAACTAATAATTATTATATTTGTGATGCAAATCATGTATATATGTTTGTTAACTCAAAAATTATTTATTTTATAATATTTCAATTAATAAGTCATTAATATAATAAAAATAATTTTTTATTTGTATTTTTTAAATGATAAACTGATTAGATAACTTAATAAAATACTATCAGAGAGAGCTCAACGAGAAATTTCACATTTCACGTTGCATGGTGCAATTGTTATGCAGATTTCTGCAGAATAGCAGACAAGGATGGCCCGGTGTGCTGCGACGATGGGAACCTGCGCTACCGGTGCGCCCCGGGGAAGAAGTACTTCGCGCGCGGCCCCATGCAGCTGGCGTGGAACTACAACTACGGCGCCGCCAGCACGGTGATCGGGGCGGACGTCCTGCGCTCGCCGGAGACCGTGGCCACCAATGCCACCGTCTCCTTCCGGGCCTCCCTCTGGTTTTGGATGTTCAACGTGCACCCCGACATGGCCTCCGGCGGCGGCTTCGGCCCATCAATCACGGCGGTGCACGGCGGCTCAGCGTGCGACGCGAACAACGCGTGGCTGGTGGACATGCTCTTGGAGTACTACAGGGACTACTGCGCCCAGTTCGGAGTCGACCCCGGCGGCAACATGTCCTGCGCGCGGAGACTGCAGATCGACCAGGAGTGGCGGGCGTTTGGAGATGGATATCTCAACCTGAACATAAGCATTTCAGTCCGAACATTCTGATTCATTTACATATATTTTGCACTGCATTTTTTCGCTCTGGTAAAAGATCGAGTACCAAAAAGGTCTTAATGTGTATATCCACAAAGTATAGACAAGTAATCAGTTCGCATAAAAAAAAAATCAGTTCACATCCAGTAAAATTTACATATAATGTGTATATCCACCAGTCTATACAATTCATGCATGTCTCAATAGCTTGTTTAAATCAAATTGAAGAGGAGGATTAAGAAGTTACAAAAAAAAAGAGTGGGTGATTAATTTAAGGAAACTATTAATGGCATCAAATTGAAGAGGAGGATTAAGTAATTAAAAAAAAGTGGGTGATTAGTTTGAGGAAACTATCGATGGCATCAAATTGAAGAGGAGGATTCAGAAGTTACAAAAAAAAAAGTGATTAATTTAAGGAAACTATCAATGGCATTTCGCAAGCAGAAAAAAAAGTATGTGCTGTGGCCCATGCAGGTCTCGAACCTGCGACCTTCGCGTTATTAGCACGACGCTCTAACCAACTGAGCTAATAGGCCATTTGATGCAAAACGTTATTAATTTTATATTATTTCTCATACTGTAGTCTTTCGCTGTAACCTTGGTAATGGTATTCGTATAGATATATTAGCTTTAGGTTCTAACGTAAACAAATTTTCCAGTAATATGTTGAGGCTTTGATTGGAGGCCTCCTTCTAGCTATAGTTTCAGTTTGCGGTATGATTGGCAGATGGATAAAGAAGCAATAAACATTCCTCAATTAAACACACACGCGAGAGTCACAATTTACATTTTGTATGTACGTAGTAGCAATAATAGTAGCAACAAATAAGGAATTGGCCGGAATGAACCAATTAACTCATGGAACATAATTCGCGCATGAACGAAGAAAGAAGTGATGGATCAGATCAGTCAATGAGTTGGGTCAGTTGACGGCGACAGCGCTTCCCTTCTCCCTCAGTTTGGCGACGGCTTCCTTCATGGCCTCCTTCCTCTTCTTGCTCGCCAGCACCTTGGCCAGGACGCCGCTCACGTTCGGATCCTTCTTCTCCTCGGGCGCCGTCGCCGGCGGCGGAGGCGGCCGCCTCTTCGCGGCGCTGGCCTCCTCGGGAGCGGCCACCAGCAGCGAACCGATCCCGACGGCAGCCAAGCCGCGCAGCACGAGAACCCTGATCAACTTAATTCCATTAGTCTGCAATGTGCAGACACGCAGCACAAACGCATATATGTACCTTCTGCCGCTTTGATCAACTGCACGTTGCGCGTCGGCTCTCGTCTGCATCGCCAGCGTCGCATTCTTCGCCCGTTTCACGGCCGCCGCCGCCGCGAAAGGAGTGGACGCAGCTGCCGGAGCAACGGGCACCAGGGATGAATGAGCTGCCATGCCTGCTGCTGCTGCTGCTGTGAGCTGGTGACCTTGCTCGGGGCAATTGAGCTTTTTTGGCACAAATCTTGGAACGTTCAAGTGTGACCGTGATGCGCGGGAGAAGATAGGTGCAGGGAAGGTGGAACGTTCTATGGATCCACGTGTGCGGCCGAGCTACTTCTCATTGGTTCAGGATGAGGATAAGATCCGCAGCTCACATGGATGAGAGACACGTTTTCTGGCAAGTGGCAATGCTGAGTATATGTCAAGGTGTCGACCATGAAGAGTAGAAATTAAAAAGTTATTGTGAACTTATCGAAAAAAAAAAGTTGTTGTGAAAAAAATATGATAGATTAATTTTTAATAAGTGTTTGCATGGATATAGGAATTATAGATATAAAATATAATTTTATTAATTGATAAATAATGAATATAAATTACAATTTTTTGTTAAAAATATATTATTAAAATATAATAAATTGTAATCAACAAAATATTAAAAAATTACCCGAAATGACCAATAATAAGTAATATTAAATAAACTATTTTATAATAAATATATTATATTTAATAGAAAATAATATTTTGTATGAGAAGAGTAAGAAAAAAATTTTAAAAGAAAAAAAATGATTTGAAAGAAAAAAGAGAAACGTCACTAAATTTTAAAAAACGTGAACGGTTACTTTGGTTCCAGAAAAAAAAGGTGGCAGATCATTCAAACCAGATAACGTGATGTTCCATGACCTAGTTATAGTTGCTTTTTACGAAAATAATGGTAAAATTTAGGAATACAATAAGAATTAGACGCGCAAAAATCGCTATTATTTAGGAGAAATTTATAAAACTAACCTTTTTTTCACATGCCCCACGATGCTGCACAAAGAGGCATAATTTGGGTAAAATGAAAATTTAACTTTCGTAGTAGGGTGGTGCTCAATTCTAAAAAATAACAAAATGTTGTGTTTTTTAATAAATTAAAACTTATCCTTTAAAACTATAGCTCTCGAACGATTCATTTTTTTTTATAATTTCTATTTATATCACCAGTGTAATCATTTTTTGTCACTGGTATAATAGTTTCTATAATTTAAAATTATTTTATTACATTAAGAATAGGTTTTTTATATAATTAAAAGTTTAGAATTAAATTAATTATAATATTTTTTATTTTATTATTTGAAAAATATCGTATTAAAGTAGGGACTAAAAAATGTTTAAAAATTTGATCCATTAGATAGTGATTTTTAGTTTTCAAATAGTTTAAAACTTTTAAAAAAATTTCCAAATCAACCAAAAAATATCAAGTGATTTTTAAACTGAAAATTTGACCGCTCCCAATTTAAAAAAAAATGCTCAGCGACCTCGTTGAGTAAATGGATAAATGGTTTTAATAAATATTTCTAATACAAATTTATATGTTTTTATATGTTTATGACACTGTGTTTTCAAGACCAGCTTTCGATCTTTTTTCTACATCTATTTTCGAGCATGAACTTAGAGTCCCTTTTGATTGGAAGTGAAAAGATGATAGAAGGTCCTCTTATTCTTTCATTCCTTTCCATTTTTTCTCCTTCTTGCTGTCCCACCATACCATATGAAAAATGATTTTTATCAAGGAAAATTAATTAGGTTGCGATCAGATTAATCTATTTTGTGAAACGAAAAACAAGAGATATATAAGCTATGAAAACTTGGAATTAGCAAAAATTAGGCTCAGATATGCTTACCATATCAATCAAATAAACTTATTTCGAATCTTTGGTAAGGACCAATTCCCACCTAGCATTTCTTCATTGCTGACTCATACTAAGACGCTTCTAAATTTTATAATATTACTTTGTAATAAAAGATTAGCCATGCGGGATTAAAAGAATAATTTGCAATGAAGATGAAGGGAACATGGAAAGGAGAGAATTGTTAACAGAAAAAAAAAACATTAATGATTTTACTCCACAAGACTCAATAACTTGATAGCTCAGTACTACATCAGCAAAAAACACACACGGAAACGGATATCATTGGAAAAGAAATGTTGTCTCCTGTTGCACAAAATGCTTTAAAACAAGGGGAAAAAAACCGAATGCACTTGTTGGGAGGGGGTTATACTTACGACACGATATCAGTACATGTTTGCATAATATCATATCGATTATGTGAATTATGACAACAAGAATTTCAGGAGTTCACTTTTGCGATATGATTTATTAACGTAAAACTAAAATTTCGGTCTCAAAAAGGAAAAAAGAATATCATTGAATCTTTATCATGATATATGCACAATTTGTTAATTTCATATCCACCATTGAAATAATATCTTGGATCTTTTTTTAAAAAAAAACAGAGAGCATAATATTATCTAACGGAAGAAGCTCCGGTGGAGTCGAGGTACAAGAAATGCATTAAATTTGTGACGTCTTTCTACTGGTTTTGACGTCACAAAGGGTGAATCCAGAAATTCAATCGTTTAAATTCAAATTTAAATCTTCAACGAAAATTAACGTTCCAAAAATTAACTAACATTAGAAATTTCCAAGAATTCGACATGAAGTATGGATAAATTCGTTCATGCATCAAATATAATATTTATCCATAATTATTCACATCACATGCAATTTATAAAATTTAATATATACATCACTGACAGTTTATAATTACCAAATAATATTAGACTCAAGCCCAAAATTTTCGAACCATAAGAAAATATGAGTTTCGTCCCAAAACTATTACACAAACAAAACATATCGAATGCATGTCAAAATTCATTAAGGGACTCAAGCCCTTATCCAATTTCATGATAGGGACTCGCCCATATTGTTTCATCCATAAATTATAGAGCCTCCGCTCCCATCGACCAATTTAAATTCACAAGAAATCATGGGCCACAACCCAAAATTAGACGGTGTCAAGATAAAAATCATAATGGTCAGTTTAAAAAGAAAAGATAAGTATCAAAAGAACAACATTAAGACCGATGCGCTCCCCGCAGAATCTCACACACTATCCCTTTTGAATCAATACATTTTTCAAACAAGCATGCAGTATATGTATTCCTTTCCTATAAACATTAAAGAAAAAGGGATGAGTATGGATTAAGCTCAGTGAATTAAAATGACTACCTCAAGTATTAAAAATCGTCGAAAAAATCAACATCTTTATTTTCTAGAAATATTCAAAATCTTCTCTTATTCAAAAGAAACTCGTTTTCATAATGATCATGCAAAATGAATGTCATGTGTGCACATGCATGGTGAAAATCATATATATAATATAAGTTGGGGAATCATCATCAGACACGGATATCCATACCACTCGTAAATCGAGTGCTTCTTCACACACCCCTCGTGTACTATATCGCCACAGGGTGGTTGTTCTAATTTCGTCCCTCGTGTCACTATATCACCACATGATGTTGAACCATTCCTCGTGTCACTATATCGACATAGAGCTTGTTTCTTTTCTTTTTTCATTCCATCCCTCGTGTCACTATACCGTCAAAAGATGGTTGTTCTAATTCCACCCTTCGTATCACTATATCGACACAAGATGTTGAACCTGCTCCTCGTGTCACTATATCGACACAGAGCAAACCGGACCCCAATCGGTCTACTCGGGGTTGGCCAATCCTCGGAGGTGAAAACACTTCGTCTTATGCGGATTTTTTTACATGTAATGCACATGATGCATGAATGCAATTTCCAAATAGAAGTTTAGGATTAGAAACCATCATATAAACTTTCATTTTTAAAGATCAAATATTCACTTCAATTTCACAAGTATAAACTTTGCCGAATTTCTAAAAGTCAAAATAAAATATCACAAATTATATGATGACACACATATGAAACATACAAGTATATGAATATGCATGAAAGAAGCTATCACGAAAATTCATTCCACATCGGGTGGAATAATGTCACCACTCCGAAGAGTTAAGAAATTCATATCATTTGAGATAAGTTCCCTCACCTTGGATTCGTCGTGTCCCCAAATTATCCCTCATCCGAATCCAATCAAAAGTAAACACAACCTATCACATTCATTACTTATAAATTAATATTATAAAAATAAATTTGGTAATTCACTATTCACAACTACTCGGCGTGCTTATCATAGACCAAATCATATTATGAATTTGCAATAATACTTACAAAAAGGAAAAGAAAGCCTCGTCGTCTAGTAACAGCCTAAACAAATCACAACAACCCACAAACTATCGCTTTCCGATTAGCAACCTCCTATAAGCGAAATTTAATCAAACTTTAAATAAAATACAATTAGGACTTTAACTACCTTATAATAATTATTTTCAGCTATCCGACATTCATACCACGACCACAGTAGCTATTGCTCTCAGAATCACCGCTGCATCGGCCAAAATGTCGAAAAACTGTCGAACGCCTTATTCATCCATAATAAAATAAGTTACTTTAAATTTGATCACAATACTGAAATTTAATCAAATGCACATTCTTATTCTCTTACCAACCACGATACGAGAACGAGTTCGCTGAAAAGGTCGTCGGAGAACGATCGGACGTCGAAACCTTCGAACCTAAAGAGGATTAACGACTAATTATTATACGAACAACAATCTGATTTCTTCTTTCCTCACGTATGCACCTACCAGAACGTCAAGATGAGTCGACCAGAGTTCCCCGTCTGTTCGCCGGAAAGTTCATCAGAAAGCCCCAAATTTCGGCCTCCTACGTAATTTGGACAAAGACATGATTAAAATCCATCCAAATCATCATAATCGATCTGAAAATGATGTACAACTCATCAGGAGAAGGATCGGTGCGAACCATCGTCGAAATCGTCGCCGGCGAATTTTTCGTCCTCCTCGCGTTTTTTCCTCACTGCATCGCGCAGTGGACCGATCATCATATACCATATGTCAAAATGTTCGTCTCATCGTCCTCTTTCCAAAGATATCTCACACACAAAAAACGATGACCAAACGGAGAAGATCAGACGATCAGAAGTGGAGACGAATGGAGTCGCGCTACAGTGCGCACGGCGGCACTGTAGCATGTCGTGAGTTGGGAGACGACATTTTCTCTTTTTTTTTTCTTTTTACTGTTGTCCTTTCTTGCCAATGACCACTCTTTTTTTTTAAATGCCAGGTCGTTACAAAATTAATATCTTGAATCTTAATTTAAGCATTTTAACAATATTATTATGGTAGGGGCGGACGATAATTTAAGCATTTTAACAATAATATTATTATGACAACAATCATTGAGGGCTAAGATTAAAATCCACAAGTGCGTGATAGATAATTTGACAATGCATATACATGTTTAGTGTACTTAATGATGACAACGAGAGGATCGCACATCGTAACCAACGACCGCTCGGCTTCCATATTCTACATTAGCATCGGCTTCGTCGTTGGAACAAATGCACAAACACCTTGCATACAGTTCTACTAAGCAATAACTATACACGAAGGCATTCAGGATAAGCTCATATACACCGCAGCAATGACCCCCACGGCATACACGCCCAACACCCTCCCGACCACCCCCGTCCCCGCGTGCGCCACCGCGCCGACCCCAGCGATTCCAGCCGCCCCAATCGGCACTCCCCGAAGCACCGCCCGGCCGGCGCCGGCGAGCACGGCGTCGCGAAACAACTCCGCCGCGAAAGCCCGGAACTCGGTGGGTCCGAGCGACGCCTCATCTGGCTCCGCCTCGACCGCCTTGCGGTAGGCGGCGTCGACCTGGGCACGACCGGGCGGGGACGGGACCCAGCGGCGGACGAGGGGGAGGGAGGCTGAGAGGGCGGCGTGGAGGCGAGCGGCGGCGTCAGCGAGCTGGTAGGAGCGGACGCCCGGGAAGGCGTGCTGGGCGTCGTCGAGGCAGCCGCTGTAGACGTCCTCGCAGGCGGCGGCGAAGGCCGTGGAGGAGGCGATGGAACGCTCCACCCGCTTTGACGCGTTGAGTCCCATCTCGAAATGGCGTCTCTCGAGTCACTCAAAATACTGAAACAGAACAAAGCTAAAAGAGAAAGTACTGGGCCTCGGCCCATTTAGTTATTTGGGCCAACTGATGGCCGGAGCTGACAGTTTATTCTATCACATGGAAATATCTCGTGTCGCTGGCGCATTCCGACGGCAATGGCAGGCGTCGCTGCGTCCCTCCATTCCCTTCCGCTTCCCGGTATTTTCCATCGCCGGCGAGAGCCGACGCTTCGCTTTCCCGCAGGAGTCTGCTGCGGGCTGCGCGATGGACCGAGGAAGCCGCTGTGGAGGGGGAGGGCGATGTCATACGAGGCCATCCAGGCCGTGCAGGCACTCAAGCTGGCTAAGTCCTCGTCCTCCCCTGAAAGGGTCGATCAGGTATTCGATGAAAAATTTTCGCGGCTCCTGAAGGCTGATCAAGTCGAGGCACTCGCCGAGCTTCGACGACAGAATGAGTGGGAACTCGCCTTCCAGGTTCTTGCTCCTTTTTTTTCCTTCTTCTTCTTTTGCGATAGCATTGGTACCCTCAAATAAAAAATGTGTTTTTACATTATTTGCGTATGTCTCGTATGCTTCTAAGTAGCGAAATGCTCACAGAGAATGAGATGGTTAAAACTAGAAAGAACAATGTTGGCTTCGATGTCATGATGACTTTGATGAAAAAGATAAACAAACTAAGATTCAATGATCATTTCAATTCAATAATTCTCTAGAATTTAGAATAAACTAAGGATGTAACTTTAATTGAATAGTAGATTATTTTGGGTAAGGTTCCTGCTTGATTGCATTGATGAAACAATTCTTTAGAGATATAGGTGATGCAATAGATGGTATGTGACAAATTGCTCATACAATAATATTGTTTTAGCTCATGAATGAGAAATTTTGGTTGTTAATTTTGATGTTTTTATTGTCTGATATGAGGGAAAGATATGTGTGTAAGGCTGTAAATAAATAAATCAAGTGTCAATCTTTGTAAATAATATCAGGGTTTGCTAGTTATCTTCTTTATTTCCATTTGGCATCTTAGTTTAAAATCTTTATTTGCTACAGAAGCTATTAGCTCTTTTTAGCTTCTTGTCAAGTAAATAAAGAAATGGGCAGGATGACTAATAGAGCGGAATGACGTCGTATGATCCATGTAGCCGACCCCACTTAGTGGGATAAGGCTTTGTTGTTGTTGTTGTAAAGGAGGTACAAGATGTTCACAATTACAATTACAGATCACCAATACAACTTAATCTCCTGCCCCCAACTTTTTCAGATTCCTAACATGTGCAATAATGCTATCTGAATAGCATCCCGCCCTGGAAAATTGCCACATTTCATTGAGGTCAGATTACACAAAAAAATAAAAGAGGTGGTATGTGATTATGTCGCAATACATATACCATAACATCCTGTTATCTTCCACCAGATAAGCCAAAAAGTCTCTGCGGGCGATAGATCAAGCCACATGCATCTTAGTGTTGTCCATACCACCTTAGCCACCTGACACTCAAAGAAAAGATGGACAGCAGTGTGACCAAACATGATTTGGTTCGCCTCTGGGAAGGTTTTTGTTGCATCTTGTATGTCCCTGTGAGAAGTCGCCCACTCAGAATCAGCCAAACCGGGATTTTGATTCTCACTGGTATGGGTATATGCCATATGTTGGATCCCAAAGGGCACCAGAGGGGGTGAATTGGTGTTCTATCGAAAATATCGATTTCACAAAAACCGTCGTGGAAGCACAAAACCGATTCGTTAATTCTTTTAAATCAAAGCAATTCAGATAATAAACATAATATGAGAGGGAGTGAGAGAGAGAGAAAATCAAACACAAACACACGGTGGTTGTTGACGAGGTTCGGCCACACCTTGGTCTACGTCTCCGCTCCGACTTCTCGACCTCGAGACCGTCGGAGATTCACTGATCCCTTCCTTTGTTCCAAATGGGGTAAGGAAGAAAGCCCTTTACATCAACCACATTTTCTCCGCTTCGAGAGGCAAGGCAACCTCTCCTTCTAGGAAGCTAATCTATTTTTCTCGCTCAAGATGTAAGATTTTGAACCTCTTCTACACAGGAGCTCTTTTAGTTTTTTCTGAACAAAAGTGTTTCTCTCTTTTACAATTCTTTTGCTCACAAGAAGAGAAGAGAGAAAGAAGAGAAAGCTATAAAATGAAAACTTCAAGAAATGATCTCCTTTTGGCACTCCTTTTATAGCCTTCAGGAAAATTCGTCCAGAAATTGTTCCACAAATTTCTCCTTCAAATTTGACCGTTAGTGTTCATTTTACTCGGAGGCCGGTCGACCGCACATCTGGACCGGTCAATTGGTCTATGTGACCGTTGCACGTTTTCTTCAACTTTTGCGCTTGATCGGTCGACCGCACATATCGACACCGATATCGGCTCGACGTCGTTCGGGGCAGGCTCAGTATTTGTCGGTCGACCGGCATCTTTTATTTGGTCCTGCTTCGACCGGCAGGTTGACCGTCCTGCACTATTTTGAGCATAACTTTTTGCACAGTTATCCAAATTAGATGATCTTGGAGTCTATGAAAAGCTAACAGAATTCTCTACGACTTTGATACTCAATATTCATCCAAAACTAATGAGATCAGTGACAATTATTTAATCAAAGTGTAGTGCATAAAGTTATCCATTTTTTTTAAACTTTTTCAGCATTTTAATTTTAATCTTTCGAGATTTGTTTCATCAAAATATAAGTTTATATGTCATCAAAACTTTGACCCAACACCATATGAGTCCGCAGTCATGATTGAGGCATCATCATCTAATCGATCAGCCATTTCCATTACATTATACGCCTGTTTTGCCAAAGATGTCCAGGAAGACCAAATCCAATTGTCCTGCCTTGTACCATCAGGAGCAACACCTCCAGTTTTCCCCAAAATCAGGATGAAATTATCTATTTTTTGCTGTAACAAATTAGTAGTGAAGGATGGAATCCACACACCATGGAAGGAACCTGAGATCAACCAGCAGTTAGCAACACAAGCGTTTCTTATCCTCCACATGGTTGGATGATCTTTTATTGACCTCACATTAGTTGTTGATATCTATGAATCAGTCTCAAAACATATTATCAGCTATTCGGAGATCTTTCGCTTTTTATTTTTAGGAAATTGACAACGCGTTAGCTAGAATCCAAGGGGGCCAAATAGTCAAGTGCATCTTCCTTGTGCATCTTGGCACCATACATTTGTTGTATTCCTTTTCTTTTGTTTTGTTTTCATAGATGACACTCTATTTTAGTTGTCATTCTCATGTCTCAGAATGAGCTTCTGTAAATCATCCACATATTTCCATAAAGGAGTATTATGATATTTATTGATTAATATTCAACAGATATGTGTCTTCATTTACAATAGAGCGTAAGAAAAAATGAAATGAAGATTTAGCTTATCAGAAAGAAGAAAAATAAAACTGCATGGGATTGCGAACTTGTCATAGAATGATAAGATCATGTGTGATTTTCATTTGATGATGAAGTGTGACTGTAATTCTGTAGTCCAGGAGCAATCTTTATCTGGTATTGATGAGTGAATCATCTCGTATAAGCAATTCCTTTCATTTGTTTTCTCTTTTTAGATGAATCAGTTCATTGACAATCTAACTGAATATATTAACGTACAGCTGAGATACCAATTAGATGAAAACAGAAAATTAGAAGTATTTCATGTCTTCAATTGTCAAAAAGAAAGATGTTGAACCAAGTTTGATTAGCACAGTTGGTTAGTTGGACGGTGTCCTAGGGTCGGTAGAGCTATAGAGGTTTCGGGTTTGATTCTTGAAATCATCAATTCGGACAAGGGAATAATGTTCCACTCTTTACTCCAACTCTAATTAGGTGCCAATGGTCCTGAGTGGATATCCCAAGACAAAAAAAAAAAAGAAGAAGAAAGAGGTGGCTATTTTTTCATTTAGAGTAGGACAGCTCTGCAAACTATGAAAGCACAATATGAGATCAACTGTGTTGCATTGCATAACCTGAATAGGGGATCTCACAACTAGCAGATATTTGAAGTTTAATTTTTTTTTTCTCATTCATTTGAAGGTTAAATGTTTTGTCCTTCTTTTAAAGTCCAAATGTTTCCCCCTTCATTTGAAGTCTTAAACTTAATCTTCGTTATTTAAAGTCTACACTTACTCCATCTATGAATGATATACAAGAGCAATAAGACTGCCAAAACAAAACCTAAGCAGCTGAACTTTTTTTGGAGATGGTTGCTTGTCGGCTCATAACAAAGCACACGAATTGATAGATAGCACACCAAGTATATCACTTATATTTGTTTTTTTGTATAGTTTTTTGGTTCTTTTCTATTTTGTTAGTGTCCCTCCTTGATTTGTATTCCTAATGTCATTGCTCAATCGAGTTTTGCTTTTTGGGTTTGTGTTTCTCTTTCAATCATTTGATATTTGTTCTGATAGATAATTACTTGTACAGGTCTTCACATTTATTAGGAAGGAAGTGTGGTATAAGCCAGAATTGTCATTATATAGTGATATGATTTTGACAGCAGGAAAGAACAAACTGATTGCCATTGCTGAGGAATTGTTCTCTAGTTTGAATAGAGAAGGTTTGCAACCTGACACTCAGGTTTACACAGAAATGATAGGTGCCTTCCTACAAGTTGGCATGGTTGAGAAAGCGATGAACATGTATAAAGAAATGAAGGAATCTGGTGTGACTCCTGATAAATTGACTGACCATTTTAATCAGGAACCTTGAAAAGGCTGGGGAGAGAGAACTTGCCTCTAATATAAGGAAAGAATGTGCTGAATATATGGATTATCCTGAGAAATTCCTTGAAGAAATTGACAAGAAATATGTGAGTATCTCTACTTCAGATCTAATATCATTTGCATTATTGGTAACTACATTACTCCCTCTAATAGGCTCAGGGTTAAATAGCAACAATTTACAATTAAAACCTAGGTATGTGTCGGATACTATCAACAAATTTTGCAGGCTTCCCAATACTCATTAATTGATTGCTTTCCAGGCAGAGGCATTGTTGGTTTGCCACACTACAACCACTACTCGTACATCTCATCTTTAATTTCGTTTTCTCTTCCTTAACTTGCTGCAGTCAAAAAGGAGGTCACTGAAAATTGTCTGAGAAGGCATGGATGCTTTAAGCGTGCTTGGTGGGATGTCCACCTTACGACATTCCTCAGATGATATAAATTTTATTCAGTCAGTAAAACCTCTGAGTATCTGGCACCATCACAGTTGCACCGAGGAACCACGTCATCTGGGCATATTGCATATCCACTGGAGACTAGAAGCTGAATATTGTGCACTCGTTCCCCGGAGATTGTTGCTGTCATCAACTTTGTATGGTTAATAAACTCGGTATATTGCTTGCATTTCACTGAAAATTAACTTCAAGTATCTTTCTTCTATGAGTTGAAGGATCATTTCACAGAAAACTTGGTACACTGCGTGCATGGTGATGGACGTCTGGAGGATATCATAACCAAGACTCTGCCAACTGCCAAGCCCATTGCTGGTTCCAAGGGATATTTAATTAATTTTAAAATCAGTATTGAACTTGTGGTTGTGGGCTGTTCCTTTTGTATCTAATTTGAACGCAACACAAATTTATTATTCATTGTGTTATGCAATATTAATTTTTTTTACCAACTCGATATAATTGTGACGAGAGCATGAATTGTACCATTATTAAACTAATTCATAGGCCACTTTGTCCTAAAATTTTGCTAAATTCAAAACGTGCGCTATCTCTTTTTCTTTCTCTGGCCTTCGCGATTAGCGGTTGAACTCGTCAACAAGATGGCGTTCTCATTCTATGACTTCCTCTGACATGAAATACTTAATAAAATGAATGAAAAGAACGTAAAGTTTATAGTACTATGTCTGGTCTATTTATAGATTTTAAAAAGAATATTTAGATAATAGCACATCAAATTTCATTGCTCAATCATTTTGTATAATTTTAAGATGATTGATAAAAATCATTGCATATGTGTTTATAAATCCATAAATAAATTCATCTAATAAATTTATACGTGAATGTCATCTTGATAGTTGAGAATAAGATAGAGTTTTTTTTTTATCTTCACTAAAAATTGGTTGTCCTTCGTTCATTAGATTAAGAAAATGGATGAGACAACCTTCATATCGGATTTATAAAACCAATGAGCTCGTTCAAAGGAATCACTTGCTTTATCACAAAAGACTTTCATTAACAAAATATGAGAGCAATTTTAAATGAATGGTTGTAAATTTATTGACACTCATATTGCAAGAAAAAGGTGACTTTAAACTTTAATATTGCTCAAAGATTGAAGAGGATGAGAAAAAAATATCATATATCCCCTAAGCAAATATGACCACTAGCCTAATGTATTATGTATTCGATCAGTCGTATGTTATATCATGGATTTAATGACTCCATATCACATAAATTCAATATGACAACATCGAAAAGAAGAGAATAGGTAGGCACTCTTGACTTTGTTTTGTGTTATCACAAAGGAAAGCTAATGATTGACTATATACACATGCTACATTGATGAAAGAAAATCTATCGAAAATTTTATGCTTAGCAATGACATTGTCATATGTAATAATAAAAAGTAGAATTGCATAACATTATCTACTATCAAAGTGAAACTTGTGACATGTTCAAGTACAGTGCAAAGATGCCTTGTGGTTAAAAATTTCTTTCAACACATGATCTTTTAGCAATGAAAAATAAACTCCTGTATTGAGAAATGAAAAAGACAATGTAAATTTCCAACGTTCAGTAAAAGAAACCAAAAATCCAACAAGCAGTATTTTTTATAACAGTTCATAAATTATTTTATGGTTTAATTTTTTATATCTCCCTTGAACTATAGTAATTTTTCGTATTTGTCCGGAATATATGAATATACTATAGCACTCCTTAAACCATGTCATAATTTTTACTTTAATCCATTCGTCATATTCTGTTAATTTTTTTTTATTTTTTATCTTTTATTTATTAAATAACTAAACTATCCTCGATGAGAAAAAAATAACATTTATTTCAAGTCGCAAGAGATAATTTAGTCATTTGATAAATCAGAAAAAATAAAAAAATAACAAAAAAGTTAATATAGATGAATTAAAGTGAAAATCGTAACATAATTTAGGGGGTGTTCATATATTCGGGACGTATGTGAAAATTTGTTATAATTCAGGAAATGTTTAAGAAATTAACTCATTATTTATATATGATTTTTACTTAGGGTTTGTTTGGTTGGAGATGAAAGAAAGGTAAAGAGTGTGAAGGAAAAGGAGGGGAATAATTTCTCCTCCTTTGATTGAATTTAAATTGAAGGGAAAGAAACTGAAAGTCCCCTCCTTTTCCTTCCATTCCCCTCCAATGTTCCATTTTTTTTCCCTTCAAATCGAGGTGGAAAAGAGGGGAAAGACATATTAAGTATGTGTTTTCAATTTTGATCAAATAAATTAAACATACAACTATATATGTAAAGGATAAATTTATTTAAATAAATTAATCACTTAACATTCATTCCCTTCCCTTCCTTTTAATGATATCAACCAAACAACATAATTATTCACCTTCATTCTCCTACATCCCCTTCCCACTCTTTACCTTTTCTCCTTAATAAATTTTATTCCTCTTTTCCCTATCATAAATCATGGCCCCCCATTTTTATTTTTATAGAATGTATGGAAGCAATTATTGTCCCCCTTGCAATTGATTACACTATTATAACTAGAGAAGGGGATGGCTGACATGAACCTAATTGATTTGTATACCTGAAAATTAGTTGTAATCTCTTGATAGGGAAAAGAGGAATAAAAGGTTAGCTCCTGTTCACCATCATCACAAATATGTATATATCCAGTTCAAAAACCAGTTTGGAGTTTTCCCGGGGGTTCCACGCTTGGACACTATCATGTATCTATCATCTTTTAAGTTTAACAAAATTAGGTATGGATCATGGAGGTATTTTTTTAAGTTACTATTAACTTAAACTTAAACATCATTTGGACATACCACATTATTTTATTTTATTTTATTTTATAAGATAATATGACTTATTTACTAATACAGATTGCATATCAAGTAATTCACGTTAACTAACAGAACTAACAGAAGGGTGTTCATGTCATCCAAATGGGAATTTACTATTTATCGTATTTCGATATCTATTATTTTCAATTTTAAACAAATAACATATGAGATAAAAAAAATATAATGAAATGAATTATTACTATCATTATCAACATCATAACTATATTATATTATTAACTCAAATATATCGTTATTACTTAAAATAATTATATGAATATTTACATGTATTAATAATATATTATCATTATTTTCAGTTCAAACATTAAATGCTATAAATATAGTTTATTTCATATATTAATTTTATGAGTTTATAGTTTGATAATATCAATTAAAGTGTATAAAATGCATTATAGTTTTGATGCATATTATCTTTTTTTATAAGTAAATATGCTATATTTTAAACTGGATTGAGCCTGGAGGGAGGAAAACTTCCAATTGGTTGCATGGGTTTACGTGCACCTTTTAGGCTTGGAAAGTCTAACACTATTGAATCAAAAGACGACCCCAAAAGTTGCTTTCTATGACAAGTAATGAGATACATTAATATGTCTCTTTGACAGGTTAAACTTAAGTAGAAATGATATCCAATATAAATATATATATATATATATATATATATATATAAGGTTTAATGTATATGCTAAGCGTCATTTGCTTCACACCGTGTGAAGTGCGATCTAAATCGTCCAGATCAGATTGGATGGTTCAGATCATAGTACACAAAATTTTAGCCATTTCGCGAAAATGTCGTGAGATTTTGACAGTCAGTTCTTTCTCTCACACACTCTCTACAACCCTTTTTCTCTTCGAGATCTATGATGAGGTCGGCGAAGGAGGCCACAACGTCGACGATTGACGACGAGGGCGACGAACTTGGAGGCCGCGGCGTCGGCGATTGTTGGCGAGGGCGGCGAACTTGGAAGCCACAGTGTCATCGATCGAACGCGAGGGTAGTAGATCAGGAAGCGGTGACACCGACGATCGAGCGTGAGGGATGCAGATCTGGAAGCCGTGGTGTCGGCAATCGAACGCAAGGGTTGTAGATCTGGAAGCGGCGACTCCGACGATCGGGCGCGAGGGCTGTAGATCTAGAAGGGGCAGCGGCGATGACGGCAATTGAGCCCGAGGGCTGTAAATCTCGAAGATGCGGCGCCGACGACCAAACATGAAGGCGGCATGCGGCCATCAAGATCGCAAGGTTGAGATCACCGATGATCTCTCTTGACCATGACGGCGATCTCTTTCTCTCTCGGACTCCGGCAAGCGACGACGATCTCTGTCTCCCTCTATCGATCTCCGACAACTCGATCTGAGGTCACTCTCCCACCAGGCCAGGGCAAGGACGGAGCTCGGTTGGAAGTCAGTGACGGCGGCGAGGACGACGGGGACATAGTTGGGGCGAGCCAGGCGAGTGACCTTGTGGATCGGGCGGCGACCTGGAAACGACAGGCGGCGACCTAGAAACGGCGGCCGACGAGAGTCCTGGATTAGTGAGAGAGGGAGGGATCGACGTGAAGAAAGAAGAGAGAGAGAGCGAGGGGAGTGTATCGTGAGATGAACGAGAGTCGTTGGATTACACATTTGATGACATCTGATCTGAACCATCCGATTTGATCTGGACGGTTCAGATCACGCTTCACACGGTGTGAAGCAAATGGCACTCAGCATATTCATTAAACCCATATATATATTTAAATTCACCTTCAAGCATCCTCTTGTTATCTTAAGAGATGTTGAGTGTATTTGGATCGTCGATCTACTAATTAATGAATAAATGATCATCTAATCAACGATTCAAATGAGCTCAATATTTTTTTTGAATAAAATGATGCTTATATATATGCTTATACATAAATTGAGAATTCCGAATTATTTTCAGCAAGTACTCTGGATTCTCATTTGCATATCTATTATAAATTATAATATGCATATGTGATGATTGCGGTCATGTCATGAGCTCCAATATATTAATATGTTTTCTTTAAATTATAGTATGGTAGCTAGGTAGTGTTTTATCTTGATTTTGTTAATAGATTAGGTTTAATTGCTTTCCGAATATTCGACGGAAAATATCACAAAATTGAATTTCGAAAGCCGTTGTTACTGTCTTGAATTAATCAGCGTAAAATATAAAAAATAATATGGTGGTTACAAGTATAAATAAATATAGAAACACATATGGTTTCGTCCATGATAATTTATATGGGTTACTTTTGATTAGCAAATCACGTGTTATGCAATACAATTATTATCATCTTTGGATGTTCCTGCAATACAATTATTGGATGCTGTACTCGCATTTCCTCGTAAGACAACTTGGGTTATGTCATGTAAGTCCTATTCTTTTCTTTTTTTTCTCAAAGAAAAAATACTTCAAACTTCATAATATGTTTTACACCAAGAAAAAAAATTAGTTTGCCCGCCAAGCCGTAAATTAACTATAATCCATCTTAACGTTATTATTCACTAATAATAATAATAATAATAATAATAATAATAATAATAATAATAATAATAATAATAATAATAATAATAATAATAATAATAATAATAATAATAATAATAATAATAATAATAATGTCCCTTTCTCCATGCCATCCGACCAGTGGAGGCAATTTTGGAAAAGCTGAAAATGTTAATCCACTTTTTTTTATTAACATGGTGTTACGATTCTAATCATGAAAATTTTAAAAAATAATAATATATTAATAAATTTTTATTTATGAATAACGTTATATATGAAGAGTGCAATGCTGTACTTTAGAATTTAATAGATAGAATTGTGTTTAATACGATATTAATAATATTAAGTGATTGATGCCTTCGATAATCCATCCTCCTAATTATTGATTCAATGGCAGCGCAAGGTAATAATGCACTTGGATGAAGGGTAATTTTGTAATAATACATGCACAATCATTTCAAGACTCTTTATAAAATAAAATTAGGAAGTGAAACGATTATAATAATAAAAATCACACAAAAAGAGAAGGAAAAAAAAGTGGAACAAAAAGAAGCCAAAAAAGAGCAGCAGGAGGTGGAAGAGAGCAGTAGCATAAAAGAGTGTGGAGAGACGACAGGATGAAAAGTTAGGGTTTTTTGGCTGGAGCCAAGGGCGGAGGGAGGAGTAGGAGACTGATGGTGCTGGTCGCGGTTGAGGGATTCGGAATCTTATCGGCATTCATGGGTGCTTGATTCGTTCCTGCTCACAAAAGAGGTAAACATTTTAATGATTATTGCTATAGATTTCCCTATGCCTGTAGTTTGTTTGATGGAATGCAGTAGATGGAGGTGACGAATTTGAGATCTTTGAGGATCGTTTCAGAGTTCGGTCTTTTTTCTCTTTTTTTGGCTTTGCTGTGGATAGATTTGCTTCAGATTTTTAGATGGTTAGATGGACAGTGCATGGGGCGCAGAAGTGGGGATGAGAACCAAGCGAGGTCTCTGAGTTTTGTGAATGCAGTTAGAAATATCAGCTCTTTCATGATGCTTAATTGGGATCTCAGTTTAAAGGATAACTTTTTTGACATGCAGAAACACAAAGGGAAGCAAGGGATTTGTCATACTTGTGTATTTCAGAGTCCCACAACCCCAAAACTTGATCCTTCTTTCTTCTGCTTGTTATTACGGAATTTGGTAGCATATAGTTGCAGTGAATGCGATAACTAGCCTTATGAAAAACTGGAATGGAGCTCCAAATGGATATTGGTTATATGCATCACGAAGAGTGAACAAATATTAGCTCAGTAATGATGAAAAGGAAAACCTAAAACATTAGTTATCTTTGCACTTTGATGATCTTTTTATGTTACTCTCGGTGAACTTTTTGTCGCTGAGCTGAATAGATGAAGGAGAAAAAGCTTCTTTTTCAGCACTTTTTGACAAATTTAACCTTTTTCCCTTTTCTTCTGCAGTTGTCAGTCAGAGGGCAGTATGGTTGGCGATACTGTATAACTATTTAGCTTCCTTGTTCAGTTTATTAAGCAATTTAGTTTCTGTAAGATGTTTCTTGTCAATCTTCGAGTTGAATGCAATATAATGTCACTACTGTCTCTGTTTAGAAGGATGACAGGAAAAAAATGTTTTAATCAGGGAATTGCTTTTATTAAAATATTCAGTATAAAATGACTTGCCATGTGAAGGTGGATGTGAGTTTGCAGTTTTAATTAGTCATCTAGGTGAATACAATAATTAGATATTGCCTGTTGCTTTCCACTCATTCATAAGAATGTCTGGGAGTTGCTATAGCTCCAGGGATATATGCTAGTATGGGTTTTAAAAGGAGATAATCAGGAATTCTGTCCGAGTAAAGTAGGAGACTTCTGGACTTTTATTTTATGTTTCTCTGATTCTTTTTGAAAGGAAGTGTTATGCTGATTGGATGTGAGCCTTCGTGCGACTGTTAAGTTGCTCTTTTTGCTACAGAAACAAGATTTGGAAAGAGCTCTCTATGAAAGAAGGGGAAGGCTGCACCCACATATGCTTCACCTCTCTATCTCTGGTAGCCAGGGAGTGTTTAATATGTGGGATATCTTTATCTTATTAATATGGCATAGCCTGGAACTGTCTGAAATTGAGAAACCAGTTGTAAAATTTGGAATATATTTTCAATCAATCATGTTTGATTATACAATCGACAAGGCCATTGCTTGCATAAAGCATAAATCAAAATCTCATTGATTGCAAGAAGAAATATAATATCTATATTCACTTCTCCAAGCTGTCAAGTCCATATCAGCAAACCCTGTCAATGGAAGATTTCATATTAACAAACAGTGTTAATATTTTATAGAAGAAGATAGTATCTCCAGTTCTCTTCTGATAATGCTGAATTAATTATTATGGAACCATAGCCAAGCCTACTCTTGAGCGCACTTGTTTTCTTTTCCATGGTGCTCCAAGATGTAGTGCATTGACAGCTTTGTGTCAAGTTTACGTTCTTTGCCTGCCAGTTTTGATATGCTAGTCATATCTGGTGGCTAGGTGACCCGCAGGAATTAATCCTGCTGCTGTGACACTGCTGTTCCACATCACATAATCTATAGGCGTCTATTTCTGCAAGATCTTGTTCATTGCAACTTCAGTCATGTTTTGTTTCATTCAAGAAGTTAAGTAATTCAGTCCCAAGGCACTAGCAACCCCGGTTTTCAATTAAGAAGATGAAATGAAATTGCAGGAAAGAACATTAATTGCTGTTTTGGCTACAGCATATGATCTCTGACCACTTCAAAAGAAAATATGATCTCTGACTAGTTTCGGGAGTGTTGTGCAACTTTAAGTTTTCCCCCAAAGCTTGGAAAGAAATGTGAAAAAGTTTTTGCCAAGTTGATAGTATGGATAGTATGAGTGGAAATAGAAAAATACCTAAACTTTGAGGTTATTTGATTGATTAAGCAAGCATGCTTATGATCCGGCCAAACTTAACAATTTCATTATTGAGTTCTTCAAGTAAAGTCTGAAATGCAATTCCAACGACTCAGGTTAAATCCTGCTTTGCCAGAGAGAAAACTTACTTGAGGAAGAAAATGATGATACTGAAAACTTACTAAATTCGATTTATAATTTGAAATATATTTATGTCTTTGGTATAAATTTTGTTGTGAGGTCACTTACAACTAACGGCAATGGGATTGTATAAATTGATTAAGCGACCGAAGTGTTAGTCCTCTCTATTGAGTTATGACATACCATTTCTGTGCTGGAAACATTGATTGCATGGGTACTATATTGCTGAACTAGTAATAGATTAGTGTTTTCTTTCTGTTGATGAAGAGATTAAGATTTCTCGTGGTCATATATTTATTGTTAACTAGGAATTGTCTTAAGATGCATGAGCTTGTGGCAACTAATTCCTTTATTTTACTCTATTGAATGCCATTCTCTCAAAGTCGCATATGCTCAAACTTTTCTCACTCAATATATTTTGTCCCTGGCTGTTGATACTTCAGAAGGAAATATACAGAATGCATGCATGCTATGAATTCTGGACAAACACATGTGCGCATGTGCACACACATAAATGAAGATATAGGTCACTGATGTAACAGATTGATCAAACATGTGCGACCATTTGACTAGTCATAATTGGTAATTAACTATGCAGTGCAAGGTAAACATATAGACGACCACGGAGGTTGTTCTTATGTTGTGAAAAAAGAGGCATGCCAGACATTTATAACCATCATGCAACATCGATATATTATTACAGTTTAACAACAGTGCATTCTAAAAATTGAACACTCTTAAATGCTGGGTTTTTGCTGCATCATTACTCGTGTACTTTGTATGTCATGTGTGTCTGCATGCCTTTGCATCCTCCATACTGAATTTCGGATACATTTCTTGTGACTGCAGGTACTTTCAGGTGATTTTCCTTATATGAGAAGTTTGGGTCTTCAAACGAGTGTCTTCTTGCACTTCTCATAAGGGCACCTATGTTGTCGGAAGGTTGAAGATGGACCATCTTCTTCTTGGTTTTAACCTCCAGCGTGAGTTACTTATTACCGTCATACATTTTGTTAATTTAGTTCTATTATCGTCAGCAGTTTCCTCCCTTCTTCTAAACACGGTCGCCCTGTTACCTGTTGTGTCTAAATGGACGTATTTTGTTGTTATGATATGATTTCATAAGACTATGTTTTTCAACAAGTCTTCTTCACACAATTTGACAGCCACCAATGCATAATTTTTCATGTGCTATTGCCAATTTATTAGTTCAGATGGTCTGTTATTCTTTGTATTCCTTGCTTTTCTTTTTCTGCAATATTGCTTGATGAAATAGTTTTTGTAGTGATATATTAGATGTTCTTAACACTATTGCAATGCGTAACTGATGCTTATACTGTTTAAAAGTTGTTGTCTGGTTGATGCGGCTTAGATGTCATTGCTCTGGTAACCAATAGTTGGAAGATATAGCAAATTAGCAATTATGTCCAAAAGTTTTCTCTCTATCTTTGGAAAACTTGATAAAGTAGTTGACATTATTATCATTGATTTAAACCATGGAAGAATGCATTGACTTGTATTATGTTGGTGTGAAACATAAAGATGCTAATCTTCTAGTACTTGAATATGTAAGCAGCCAAAAAGATGATACTGAGTTCTTATGCTGATTAATGCCTGTTGGTATGAGATGTGCCTATGTTAGAGATTTGTATTTTATCTCCTCTTGTTCTTGAGGGAGCTAAGCTTAGATTGTGTTTGATTTGAATAAGTTATGGAGGAAAATAAAATTTTGAAGAAAATATTTTTCAGAAACTATATTTCCTATGTTCAATTGTACAATTGAAAACATATTTATATTAATTTTTTTATACATATGATGAGAGTATGAAATCTGCTATTGTTTCATTTTTTGGCAAATTATTTCTCCCAAAGCTTGTTTACTAAAAAATGTGTAACCAATTTTTTTTTTTTTGGTTACACATACATGAAAGTGGGAAAAATGCTTTCTTACAAGGTATTTTGACGAGACAAACTTGTTAAATTTGATGTGCTAACTAATTTTCCTAAAAGCTTAAGCTATTAGGAAGAGCAACATATTTTATATTCTTAATACTCCCCCTCACGTGTGGGCTGCTAATAACTTTGGTCTAGTCCAGTCCACCATGTGAATAACTAAGGGAGGAAAATATTGTTTTAATAAGAGTTTAACGAGATTTGAACTCCGCCTATGTTTTATAGCCGGTCCCAAGCCCGGATAAAGGAAGAGAGTTGTGTTAGGCCCCGACAGTTAGCGTAAAACCTTGTCGAATCTCATGAACATGGATCAACGATGGCGTCGTATGATCCATGTAGCCGACCCCACCTAGTGGGATAAGACTTTGTTGTTGTTGTTGTTGAAGAGTTTAACGAGATTTGAACTTTTGATCTCTAGCTCTAATGTGCTAACCAATTTTCCTAAAAGCTTAAGCCTTCAAGAAGTGCAACATCATTTATTTTATATTCTTAATACACCCCTTCACGTACCTGGACAGCAAAGGGAAAAAAGTATTTTTTAATAAGAGTTTAACGAGGTTTGAACTCTTGATCTTTGGTTTTGATACCATATTGAAATTGATGTGCTAATTATTCTTCCTAAAAACTTGAGCCCTTAGGAAGAGCAACATCATTTATTTTGTGTTCTTAACAATCCTTATTATAATCTACAAACATGTCTTGAGTAGTCGTTTGTTCTTTGAGGAACATTCCCTTGGATGAAATCCTCCATGTCTATGGAGAAAGATGATATACATAATTACATAGACAATCTAGCATATGATCGCTTTTCCAGCTTCTGATACCTTTGATTATTACATCTCTTATTTCTTCTTGCGACATTTGTTGACCATAAGCTTGTATTTGTGTGATTATCTTCCTTCGGAGATTCTTCTCTTCATTCACAATGCAAAAGATACTAGCATCCTATCTTCTATTAGTAGTAATCTTTGATTGTCCCTCTTTCGAGATGCTTCTCTTATTTTACAATGCAAAGGATGCTGACATACTATCTTCTATTAGTAATAGTCTTCTTTTTTTTTCTGAGAAGTAATAAGTCTTATTTGATTGTTTCGATGGTTGTTAAAAGGTGGTGTGTTCTTTACAGGTAGAATTGCGTGCTTATTTGCAGTAACTGCAGTGTTCTTATCCAGCTGTGATGAAATAGTTTCAGAGAAACCAGGATTTCAGTCAGAGGATCATGCTCGAGACAAGTTTATGTTGTCTGACCCACCAATTGGACTCTTTGAACCTATAGAGATCTCACCTTCAGTTGTGCCAAACAATTCTTATCCTGTTGAGCCACTATCACCTATGTACTCTTCCTTCCCAAGAACTTATGAACCAGTCTTGACTGGTCGTTGTCCAATAAACTTTTCTTCCATCCAAGACATAGTTAAAAAGACAGCATTTGATTGTTCTGCACCTTTAGCTACCCTAGTTGGAAATGTTATTTGCTGCCCTCAGGTTAATAGTTTGATGCACATTTTTCAAGGTACTTACAGTAGTGAATCCAGCACACTTGTCTTCCAGCATGCCGCTGCTGATGATTGTTTCTTGGATATCATTAGTATTTTATCCAGTAGAGGCGCAAACAGTAATCTTTCCACACTGTGCTCTGTGAAGGCATCAAATTTAACTGGTGGTTCATGTCCGGTAAAGGATATTGCATCTTTTGAGAAAATTGTAAACACAAGCAAATTACTAGAGGCATGTAGCACAATTGATCCACTTAAGGAGTGCTGTAGGCCATTATGTCAGCCAGCAATTGTGGAAGCTGCACTTCAGATCTCGCTAAGAGGAGCAAGCCTGCTCGAGAGTTCTAACATACCTGGAACTGCTTCTGGAATTAATGTTGTCAGTGACTGTAAAGGAGTTGTATATTCATGGCTGTCCAGGAAACTATCATCAGATGCTGCTAATACTGCATTTAGGATATTATCTGGATGCAAAGTTAACAAAGGTGTGTATCTAATATATCCTTGATTAACTTCGTAGTAGTTTTAAATCATAATAATATTTAATTAATTTCTTTCCTGAAAATTTAGTTTCAATTCATAGTTATCCTCTAGATCTACAAATATTTTTTGTATGTTCAAAATTTATACCAAAACTCTCTTAAAAAAAAGTACCCTACTACATAATCAGTAAAGGTGTAAAGGAATACTTAGTAATAACATGGATGCTTTTGCTTCCCCTTAGTAAAAATCATGGTTGTCAGGATTACTTTCCGGATTGTAAGATCGTAAGATCCTACGATCCAATAGCCGACTAGCGATCTCAACCTCATTCTGAAGATCGTAAGATCCCATTGATCCTATGATTTTTTTTAATTTTTTAATTAAAATTTTATTGAAAGAACTACAAAAAATAGAATACAACAACAACAAAGCTTTATCCCACTAGGTGGGGTCGGCTACATGGATCATATGACGCCATTCCGCATTCGTTGATCCATGTTCATGAGATTCGACAGGGTTTTACGCTGGCTGTCGGGGCCTAACACAACCCTCCTTTATCCGGGCTTGGGACCGGCTATAAAACATAGGCGGAGTTAACTACAAAAAATAGAATATTAAAAATAAAAAAAATTGGTAAGAAAGAGGTAAGATTCTCTCTCTATCATAGAGATCCTATTATCTTATTTTTTAAAATTTTTAATCAACTTTAAAATTGAGAAATCTAAAAAATAGAATCTTAAAAAATAAAAATTGGCAAGAAGTAAATAAGATTCCTCTCATTTTCTTTATTATTTTTTATGTATGATTTAATTCTAATTAATAAACTTAAGTGAAATAAATATTATTTAAAAGAGAAAAAAATCGTCTAATTTTTTATAATTTAGATGAAGAAATTGATTTACTATTATTAATTATTCATAATTATTATTAGTTCTAACCTTCCATATGATTATGAAGCCCATAAAAATGCTAATCAAGTATAATGTGAGAGTAAAATATTTACTTATTATTATTGTTACTGTTAACTCCGCCTATGTTTTATAGCCGATCCCAAGCCCGGATAAAGGAGGAGGATTGTGTTAGGCCTCGACAGCCAGTGTAAAACCCTGTCGAATCGCATGAACATGGATCAACGAGCGGAATGACGTCGTATGATCCATGTAGCCGACCCCACCTAGTGGGATAAGACTTTGTTGTTGTTGTTGTATTGTTATTGTTGTTTTTATTATATTAATTTTTTTAAAAATATTATTCTATTCTTATGATAGGATCTCACGATCCTCGATCCTCTGGACTGCTTCCGATCCTACCTCGGAAAGTGATCCTGACAACCTTGGTAAAAATAAATAAACGGTTTTTGCTTGCACATGGTGATATTCATGAAAAAATGCAGAAAGGATGGCATCAGTGCATTACTGCTTCACCTTCGGGAGTTTCTCTTTTGGACCAACTTTAAGTCCCACAATTATTTGTTTCTATAATGTTGTTTTGTGACACCCTTATCATAAAAATTTCAATAATACTTTCATTAAAGGGATAAATCTCTTCCATAAACCAAAAGTATCATATATCTTGCCCCAACATTGTCATACTATTATTCTAGAAAAAACATCGTCATACTATTATTTCTTGTTCTTTGAGTTGATTACTTCACACTGCCTGACTTCATGGATTAAGTTTTATTCTATAAGCTAGTTGTGGATCTTTTCCTTCTTTTCTAGATAAATTAATTCTCTTCCTTGGGTCATATATGCCCTTGTCCTGGGGCTGGAAGGTTTAAGCCTAAGTTATTGAGGGAGTGAGGTTGGCGAGAAGGACGTCACACTTTTTTTTATTGTTTCATTGACAACAAAGGTGTGGCAACACCTAGCTTTTGAGGGGCTGGACTCTTGGTTGATGGATTCCTTTTGCGAAACAAAGTTAGTCGGGTGGTGAGGTTGGATTATGTTGGCCTCTTTCTAGCCAGATTCCCACAGTGAAGAGGAACCACCCGGAGAAAAGAGGTCTGGAACTCTGATTCATTGCCATGTTAGATCCAGGATATGTTAGACATGTTCCATGTCTCGCCAGAAACACTGCAGCAGAAGAACAAGTGAGAAAAGTATCCTCTAGTTTTCATCACACATCTTACAGTTCGGAGAAACCCCTGTAATCCATCTGGTGCAGTATGAGGCAGTAAGAATCTGTTTTCTTCTCAACAGCCATGGAAAGATTTTGATCTTTAGAGGGACCCTGGTTTCAGCAACAGTCCGTAATGATGTTATTATCCTCAGTCTGGACATCCTCGAGCAAGATGTTTTATGCTTATTCATTGCTGAACCCAGATGGATTATCCATCGTTTATTGAGCTGTTTAGTTTTTGTTTTCATATTAGTAGATTTGAACAACTAGACAACTCGTAGTTAGTCCTTTAGTACTAAAAAATTTTACCATTTTAAATTTTGTTGCCCATAACAATTAATACTAAAGTATTTAATCTTTTCAACCAAATCCCTTACTGCATGCTCATCCACCATATTTTCGGGTAAAAAAATGACTAGAGGTGAGTAATCCATGCGTGTGTGTGTGTCTGAAATGATGTACATGTGATTCGAAAAAAAGTGAAGACTTAGAGGCGGGGACAAAAGACAGTATGTGGCATGCAATATTCTCAATGTAGTATTCTTGGAAGATTATGTTGTTATGTGTGACTTAAGACAAGTATAGAATTATGAGTCTTTTAACCTAATAGTTAGTCTTTAGTATAGCCCTTAGTTCTCTGGGTATTTCTTTTTATTTGGTGTACGTTATTTGATTTCCTAGTTATTTGGCATAGGCTGTTGGAACCCTGTAAATATTCTTGTTTTGTTAAGACATACTTGATTAATGAATATTAGTTATTAGCATATTTATTTCTAAATGGATTCAAGTCTCCATCAATGTGGAATCTTGATGGTCTAAAACTTGTCATACAAGTGCACTTTTATCAAGAACCATATGAGCCAATGGCTCGGTCGGTGTCGCAAATGGATGAGGAATTTGAGTCAAAGTTTAACATGCCTATCTCTCACGAGATCTCTTGCTTTTCCTTGGTTTCCAGAAATAATTTGTATTGTATCGGTTATTTTTGTCAAAAAAATTGCTTGGTTTTGCTTCTTTGGTGCCTAATTGCTAAAGAATGAGGAATCCAAAAGCAGTGTCTTATTGTCTTTGAACTCTGTTTGGAGGCATATTTGCCATCTCTTTTAGTTATTATTTGCATTATAGATAGTTTATTTTAAATACTGAAATTCATTTTTTAAGTTATCTTAGTTTGTTTACTCATTCCTTATTGACATAGTTGGAGCATTTTGTACATGTTTTTATCGTGTGCAAATAATTTAACACACTTCATATCATATGAGAACTACCATATGTTTTTCTTGGGAGTTGTAACAATGATGTGTTCTCTTATAGTATGTCCATTGACGTTTGAAGAGCCCACTCCTGTAATTAAAGCGTGCCATGGTAAGAGCTCTCCTAAGGCTGCCTGCTGTAGTTCACTGAAGATCTATATCACATCTATACAGAAGCAGGAGATGCTAATAACAAATCGGCAAGCTATCAACTGTGCAACTATGTTGGGGTCAATGCTACAGAAAGGTGGTGTGATGACCGACATATACAAGCTTTGCAATGTTGACTTGAAAGATTTTAGTCTTCAAGGTAATTTTGTTAGCCATGGACTCTTCTATCTTTTGATTGTAATTGTTTCCTCCAATAACTTAGCTAACTTGTTTTATGTTGTTTATTTGCTCAAAATGATTGAAGCAGCATATGGACAACAAGGTTTGTATTTTATTGTGCTATCTTAAATTTATTTTAACGAAGAGTGGTCAAAGAGTCCATTTTTGGGAGTTATGACAGAAAGTCCATTAATGATCTGCATTGTTATATATTTGTCTTATTTGTACATTTTTTTTTCAAGTGCAGGATGTCTACTCCGTAGTCTACCTGCAGATATTGTGCTTGATAATGTTACAGGCTTCAGCTTTACATGTGACCTAAGCGATAACATTGCTGCTCCATGGCCGTCCTCATCTTCCCTTTCATCCCTAACTCTTTGCGCCCCTGGTTAGTTTTCTAGAAGTTTGGTCTCTTGATCTGAGAGGAATATCTATGATGTCTCAAATGCCAATAACTGCATTTTTTATATACTGATGTTATGTTGATTGTGTTTTTAACATTCTGCAGAAATGTCATTACCTGCATTACCCGTGCCACAAACATCTGGATGGCAAGGTATGTTGTATTCGCATTGTGGTTGTCTGAGAAATCTGTCCAGTTACTCCATTTGACAACTTGGTTATAAACTTGTAGGCTTCGGCCTCTTTTATGTGTTATTTCAGAAAACACTAGCACTTGGTAGATAATTAAGCATATACATGGATGATTGCAAACATGGCAATCATCCTTTGCACTTTCAAAAAAAAAAAGATTAAGCATATACATACAAGTATGTTGCAATTGCATAGAATAGGCAAGTACTGTGCAAGTAGGACATTGGTGACTACATCTACCCGTAGAGCGACTCAAGATGGTCACGTTGTGGAAAGGGCTCTCTGTACCTTGCAATGCAGATCTGTCTCTTATAATTTGTTACTACCTGTTTTCTTATGAAAAGAAAAAATCTGTTGCTCAGTTTACTTAAAGGATAGATTAGAGAACCTTTGATTGCTTTGACGTTGATTCATCTAAATTGAATCTCACCTGCTTATTTTACTAATTCATTCATTCTATTCATGTGTATTAACCGATTTCTCACATCCCTTCTGAATTGACTGGTACCTGACATCCCTGTTTTTATTTCAAATGCAGGTATTTGTCACAGAAGAATGAGGACCCTAGTTACATTTTTGTATATTCTATTCAACTTCTTGGTATGAGAACATCAGTTGATGGATTCTAGGAAGTCGTGCGAACCCGGGAAACGGCATTGGACATTCCCATTTTGAGCAGGCCTTTTATGTACATTGAGCATATTGCTTGTCATGTATAGCAGCTCTTTTTTTTTCTTTTTTTTCTGAGGAAATACTTCCTAGTTTGTAACTTAGGAATGAAGACTTCTGGAGAATGATGGATGAATAGGAGCTTGGCATGGGAGGTTCATTTACATTACGAACAACCATGTTCTCGATGTGATGAAAACTATGCAAGTACTTGTAATGGCGTTCTGTGAATAGGGAAAAGGTAGGTTATATCTTGTATTGTCTGATCTCATCTTTTTGTGTCCCATGATTTGCTGAAAATTATGATTAATCATAAGAAATACTATGGATGTTATTCGTAGATAAATTGATATATTAAACAACATTTGTTTCAAGTTTACTACTACCTCACTTTTCGCTCAAGGTGGATCATCTTTTATAATAAAGTTCAAGGGGTGCTTGAATGGAATCAAGGCTGCAAGGCCAGATGGAGAAAAAGGAGAAGAATTGTAATGCCCACTTTTCTATTTGAACATTTCAAATGTATATAAAGAGGTTAATTATGGCATTTTTTGGATAGGGGGGTATTTGGGGAAGCGGTGCCGAAGGCCTTAATTCTTACTTCTTTAAAAAATGAATTATATATAAAAAAGCCAATTTATATCAAACCAATCTTTAGTTTTGTTTGTTTATCATGGCAAATAGGAAATGTCACAAATCATTTTAAAATAAATCACAAAAATGTTCACAAAATAAAAATAAATCATTTTATCAACCTCCTGCTCCGGTCACTGCCCCCATTTTTTTTCAAAAGAAGTATTGAAATTAATAAAAAAAACAAAAAAATTCAATCTCCCCTGAATATATATATATATAAAGCTGATGCATTGAATGACTTGACGTTATAAGATTTAACTTTATCTTTTTTTAAGTGTTGTGAATTCTTTACGCATTTTAATTTTATGCATAGTGTAATCTCCAATTATTTAATCAATACATCTATTATTAACTCTCAACAGTTTTTATTAAGTTAAGAATATTGTGTAACTTCCACCACCCATTTCTTTTTCTCTTTCGTGTAACTCTCATCTAATTAATGCACAAATTTACTTAACGTTAATTTATATCTTATACTTTATCTATATATATATTTATATAATTCTGATGATTTTTTGTAATTGTAATTATGACACATGCATTCTTCTTTCATCGTCTACATTTATCCTTTTTTTTTTTGAAATTTTGAATTATTTAGACCTTATTTTATTTTACTTTGTTTGATGCATTGGAAGACTTGACATTGTAGGATTTAAATTTAACTTTTTTTTTTCAAGTGTTGTGAATTCTTTATGCATTTTAATTTTATGCATAATGTAACCTCCAATTATTTAATTCATCTCACTTCCCTTTAATTATTTTATCAATACATCTATTATTAACTCTCAACAGTTTTTATTAAGTTAAGAATATTGTGTAACTTTCACCACCCATTTCTTTTTAACTCTCCTCGTCTATTAATCTAGAGTTGTCCTTGTTATTTGTCTCTTCCAAGACGCGGGTCACGTCATCCTCACTAAAGAGGATATTAACTTTAAAATTGTAACGTCCTTAAAATTTGGCCATAATTTAAATTTTTTATCGAGACGTGACTTACTCTTTGACATGACCTAATTGCATAAACATTTGCGACGAAAAACGTAATAACAATGATAAAGTCCAATAACTTAAAACACATCGAAAGTCTTCATAGATAAATAAAATAAATTCAAAATACATAACTAGCTCATGGGTCACATAGGCTCTAACATAATACCCAACATAGGGTTCATCATACATAAACGAGTTCATACAAAAGTAAATGACTCAAAGACCCATAAGCCATACATACTTGACTCTTGTAAGAGTCCATCATGAAAACGTAAAGAAGATAATTTGGGTCGTAGCCCGACCAACCCATGTGCAATGTCTCCGTCATGAGGTTATCGTCGTCGAACCTAAGTCTCATCCATACATGCACGGATCCATGGGGTGCAGGAGATTTCTCCCGTTAGAGTATGTTGAGACCCATACATGCTATGATCCTATGACAAAATCTCTACATGTCATGTCATATGCATATCATCATCATGGAACATAAGTCATATGCATGCCATGAGCTACTTATGCATACTACATGGCATAGGAACATATCATCATGGCAAGATAAAATAAGCATATAACTTCATAGCATTATGTCAAAGTATATCATGACTTATCTTTATGCTAAAACATATCATCATTTATCTCGCTTTACTTTAACATCTTCTTATAATACATCTTATATCGAGGGGACATACATTAGCATCCGATTAGTACTTTCATTATCATCTTCATTTTTATGTCCCAAGTCATCTTTGAAAAGTACATACACGCTTGTAAGATTTTACATATGTGCAAGACTTTACTTTCCACTTTACATCATCTTTTCATCTTCTATATTGATTAAGATAGCTTATTATCTTGGTGATTAGGAAGACCATGTTGATTCGCGGGACCTTGGCTAGCTAGGCCGGGACGATTGTCCCCATTTGGAAGGATTCTTCCATAGGAATACGACACATCAGCTAGCATGTGAAGACTTTATTCCCCTCCACGATTACAACAAGACACCTTCATGCTAATCCATCTTTTACTTGCATTCATCAATGCATACAATCATTCAATACATGTTGCATGTTTTAATCATATTTAAGGCCATGCATATTTCAAATCATTCTATGTGTGGTCATCACAATAATTTACATAGATTTCATGGCCGTCACAGTCGTGCCGCATAGGGTCACAGCCGTGCCCTCACTTGGGCATGGGTGTGTCTAGGTTCGGCACGATCAAACACTTAGACACATCAATCGCTTCAACATTGCACGGCCGTGCACACGAGCGCCACGGCTGTGACAGAAAGGTCGTTCTTCGACCATTCTGAAATTTCTCTAAAGCATGAACTTCTTGGGCGTCACGGCCGTGCGACCACGAGGTCACAGTCGTGCGATTGCATGGGCACAGCTGTGCGACCACAAGGTCACGGCCGTGACAGAACGATGATTTTCGTTCATCTTCAGAAACAACTAGTCACGGCCGTGCCATATTTCGTCACGGCCATGCCCGAATAGTTTGACAGAGTTTTCCATGTTTCGTAATTTTTACACATACATATGGACATCCTTCAGCTGTACATTCATCCAGGCATTAACAATAGCAACTTTACACTAATCATATATGACTAACGATTTATTAGACAAATCATCATAAACATGAATCATATATAACTAGCATATAAATCATTAAGACTAATAGACGTGCTCATATATAGAAAGTAAGTAGGCTACATACGAACTAAGCATGGATAACAAATAGCATTATATGCTAATCATAATTACAATGAAATAGTAACTTGAAGAAATATAAATCATCAAATGCACATTCCCTAATCATGCATTCATAAGACCTAATTTGGTCTTAAAACCTCTTAATCCATATAACACACATCATTAAGAGGATGATTAGGATTTAGGATCCCCTCAAACATACTTCACTAACATTTACATTTGCACATTTATATATCATGCTACTTTAAAAGGATTATAAGTATTATCCTTCTAATATAAACATTACTTTCCTAATTGGGATTTACATAAAGCATTTTCACAAACATCTAATAGGCATCATGCATCCTAACTCTAAAGTCCTAAATCTCATCATATAGGAATCAAAGGTTGTTCCTAAGTCACAATCCAAACATTCAAGCAATACATTAGGGTGAGATTAGGGTTCGATCCCCTCAAACATACCTTTAGAGTTTAAGTTAAACCCTAATCCTAATCCTAATTCTTTCTTTTTCTTTTCTTTTCTTTTCTTTTCTTTTCTTCTCTTATCTTTCTTCTTCCTTCTTTCTTCTTCTTCACTAGCAGCTGGCTTCTCCTTTGCTCCTCTTTGTTGCTGTCCGAGAGATGGAGGGAGGGAGGTTAGAGAGAGTGAGGTGTGTGAGGCTGTAGGAGAGAGTGATTACTGTAGCTACAGTAACCGAGTTACTGTAGCTACAGGGTGCTGGCTGCTGTAGCTTGGAATGAGAGAGAGAAAGTGAGTTGGGGAAATGAGGAAGAGGGTGCTGTGGGCTGGGGTTTGGAGGAGAGAAAAGAATGAGATGTTAGGTGGGATTTAGGGCACTAACTCATCTTTTATACTTTAGTTAGAGGCTTAATAGGCTAATGGGCTTTTAAATAACTTTAGCTTTCTTTTATCTATTTATTTTCTTTACTTTTTATTTTATTTTGAGGATATTATAATATACCCCTTTAAAATAAAATTCGTCCTCAAATTTTGTAGAATCTTATAATAATCGATCTCTTCGTCCACGTTGCTCCATTTATCTTTTCTCCTCATATACAACTGCATGATCTCTTTCTTTGTGACATTCAATTCGTATTCCTCGGTGGTCCCACTTTAACAGTCTTTGTATTTCATCTTCACTAGGTGATCACCAACTCTTTCCATTCGAAGATTTCCGTGGGAATCTCATATCTCTAGACAAACTCAAGAAATTGAGATCGTTCTTCAGCCACATTTTCGCTATGCGACACTAATCATTAACTAACCTTAAATGAAATTCCTCTCATCCTTGTTATTTTATCCATCTTCAGTTCTTCATGTCCACCTATGTAGCCTCCTTCATAAGTCTTCAATAGCATCACTTAATAGTCTCTTGCTAATGGTTCTCGGTGATGGTCCTAACCATGTCATCATATCATTCTGAATTTTTAAGATTCTCACGTGAATCGTAGATCTCTAGTCAACCCCAAGAAGTCGCGATCATTCTTAAGCTACCCTTTTGCTGTGCAACTCTGATCATTAGCTTAATCTTAAATGAAGATCTTTCATTTTCGTCGCTTCATCTTTCTTTAGTCCTATCCAAAATTTTGAAGTAAATATTGGATCTCTATCCGAACCAATAGAAGCCAAAATTTCGTGTAAACAGATGATCTCATTCACATAAAGCTCTACCATATTTTTCATGGATTGATTCACTTTCATAGGAATAAAGTGAGTCGACTTCGTCAAACAGTCCACTTCAACCCAAATTTTATCATGCTCTTTCCGGGTTCGTGATAGTCCTACCACAAAATTCATGGAGATACTTTGCCATTTCCATTCTGAAATCGGTAGGGGTTGCAATTTGCCACATGGCCTTCGGTGCTCAATCTTGACTTGTTGACAAACTATGCACTTAGCTACATACTTGGTCACTTTCTTTTTCATGTCTTCCCACCAAAAATTTCTTTACAAATTCTTGAACATTTTGATGCTTCCGGGATGAATTGATAATTCGGACTTGTGATACTCATCCAAAATCTCTCTTCTTAATGCATTGTCTTTTGAAATTCATAATCGGTTCTTGTACCTAATTGCACCATCTTCACCATAGTTGAAGTGATTCATTTCCCTTTGACAAACATTGATCATTCTTGCATATACTGGATCATTTCTTTGAGCTTCAACAATTCTTTCCACTAAGCTTGATTCGATCACATGATGAGCCATACATATGATCCTTCGGTCACAAATGCTTGGGGCCCATTGTACTATGCTTTCCACAATATTCCACTTGTGTACACTTAAACATCCAAGTGATCATTCCCACTTGCGACTTAGTGCATCGACAACTACATTTGCCTTCCCGGGATGGTACAATATGGCGAACTCATAGTTCTTAAGAAATTCAAGTCATCTTCTTTGCCTCATATTCAACTCCTTTTGGGAGAATACATATTTTAAGCTCTTATGGTCCATATACACTTCAAAATCTTCACCATACAAGTAATGGCGTCATATCTTCAATGTGAAAACCACCGCCGCTAACTCTAAATCATGAGTGGGGTAGTTGACTTCATGCTTCTTCAATTGCTGAGAAGCACATGCCACCAACTTTGCCACGTTGCATAAGTATACAACCTAGGTAAGTACCACAAGCATCACTATAAATGACATAGCCTCCACTTTTCGAAGGAATGACTAGGATTGGCGTCGTGATGAGTCTTCTCTTAAGTTCGTGGTAATGGTTTTAACTATGCCATCATATTATCTCGCGTTTCCAAGATTCTAGTGCGAATCTTAGATCCTTACACCACTCCATGCAATGGAGGTCATACGTGCGCCACACTTCCGTTGCGCTACTCTGATCCTCAACAAGGTCTACTCAAATGACAAGTTACCTAACTTGATCCTTTCATGTCATTATTTAGGTCATATAGCCCAAGTAGAATAATTCACATTTTCTTCATACCGCAATCATCCTTCTTATGACTTTGGTGGTTTTTCTTAACCTTCCTCATTTTTAAGAATTATGATTACGTGTCTTATACTTGGAATATTCCATTTAACATTTCAAGTAATCATTATGTCTATCATGCACACACATAATAATTAGTATAATTTATTAAACGTTAAGCGACGGTTACCTTGAATCGTATTCGAAACTTGATGAGCTTCTTCGACTTGCATGGCGCGAACTTGTTCCAACACCTTTGGAGAGTTGACACCTAACTTCTTCGGGCAATTCTTTACATAATGTCTTGTCTTGCCACATTTTAAGCAAGTTCCGGCCTTGAAATGACATTCATCGAGGTGACGTCTTCCACAATGATGACATACGTCATAGGCTTGTTCCATCTTTTTCGGAGAATGGTAAGGAGATTTCTTTGGATTCTTCATTTTTCCTTGTTTGATCATCTTTCTTGATGTGTTGCCCTTAGAGTTCGCAACTCCATCTTTGAGCTTCTGTTCTAACTCAACAACTAGCTCAATAGCTTCACTCATTGTCTTAGGAGCTTCACACATCATCCTAGCTTTCAATTCGGACTTAAGTCTTTCCACAAAGCGATTCACTCTCATCATTTCTGTCTTGACCAAGGTGCAATACTTTTCGAGTTGAAAGTACTTGATCGCATAGTCATTAACAGATATGTCACCTTGTTGGAGGTTAATGAACTTCTTTTGCCTTTGCTCTCTCATACTTCGTGAAAAGTATTGGTCTTGAAAATTCATCATGAATTTTCATCATGATGGACTTTCTTCTTTGCCGTACTCAGACTTAAGGGTGGAATTCCACCATTGCTTCGCTTTTCCCATTAGGCTATATACGGCATACTCCAGTTTACTTTCCATTGGACATTTCATCACTGTGAAGATATCGCAAATGTTATCCAACTATGCTTCGACTTTCTCTGGATCATCAATGTCATTGAACATAGGGGGATTGAAGCTTAAGAACATCATCAAATAATTTTGGCATGAGCCTTCATCACATTCCATAACTTGAATCGTGCCTTCGTTCGTTGGATAATTCACATCCATCTATCATCATACAATAACCATGCATCAATGTCTAGCATTACACAATTAAAGTAAAACACATACATTTAGGTTCAGTGGCATCTCATGACAATTGCACATGGACTTTATACTAAGACATTTTACTTAAACACTTTAGCCAACCTATGGCTTAAAAATCCTAAAACTTAAGACACGTGAGCCAAAACTATGGCTTACACCTACTAAAAGCCTATACAGATGAGCCAAACCTGGCTCTGATACCAACTGTAACGCCCCCAAAATTTGTTCCTAATTTAAAATTTTTGCCGAACCCTAGGCGACGTGACTTACTCTTTGACATGACCTAATTGCATAAACATTTGCAGCAAAAAACGTAATAACAATGATAAAGTCCAATAACTTAAAACACAGTGGAAGACTTCATAGATAAATAAAATAAACTCAAGATACATAATTAGCTCATGGGCCACATAGACTCTAACATAATATCCAACATAGGGTTTATCATACATAAATAAGTTCATACAAAAGTAAATGACTCAAAGGCCCATAAGCCATATATACTTGACTTTTCTAAGAGTCCATCATGAAAATGTAAAGAAGATAACTTGGGTCGTAGCCCGACCAACCCATTTGCAATGTCTCCGTCATGAGGCTATCGCCGTCGAACCTAAGTCTCGTCTATACCTGCACGGATCCATGGGGTGCAGTGGATTTCTCCCGTTAGAGTATGTTGAGACCCATACATGCTATGATCCTATGACAAAATCTCTACATGTCATGTCATATGCATATCATCATCATGGAACATAAATCATATGCATGCCACGAGCTACTTATGCATACTACATGGCATAGGAACATATCATCATGGCAAGATAAGATAAGCATATAACTTCATAGCATTATGTCAAAGTATATCATGACTTATCTTTATGCTAAAGCATATCATCATTTATCTCGCTTTACTTTAACATCTTCTTATAATACATCTTATATCGAGGGGACATACATTAGCATCCGATTAGTGCTTTCATTATCATCTTCATCTTTATGTCCCAAGTCATCTTTGGAAAATACATACACGCTTGTAAGATTTTACATATGTGCAAGACTTTACTTTCCACTTTACATCATCTTTTCATCTTCTATATTAATTAAGATAGCTTATTATCTTGGTGATTAGGAAGACCATGTTGATTCACGGGGAAAATACATACACGCTTGTAAGATTTTACATATGTGCAAGACTTTACTTTCCACTTTACATCATCTTTTCATCTTCTATATTAATTAAGATAGCTTATTATCTTGGTGATTAGGAAGACCATGTTGATTCACGGGACCTTGACTAGCTAGGCCGGGACGATTGTCCCCATTTGGAAGGATTCTTTCATAGGAATACGACACATCAGCTAGCATGTGAAGACTTTATTCCCCTCCACGATTACAACAAGACACCTTCATGCCAATCCATCTTTTACTTGCATTCATCAATGCATACAATCATTTAATACATGTTGCATGTTTTAATCATATTTAAGGCCATGCATATTTCAAATCATTCTGTGTGGTCATCACAATAATTTACATAGATTTCATGGCCGTCACAGTCGTGCCGCATAGGGTCACAGCCGTGCCCTCACTTGGGCATGGGTGTGTCTAGGTTCGGCACGGTCGAACACTTAAGACACATCGATCGCTTCAACATTGCACGGCCGTGCACACGAGCGCCATGGCCGTGACAGAAAGGTCGTTCTTCGACCATTTTGAAATTTCTCTAAAGCATGAACTTCTTGGGCGTCACGGTCGTGCGACCACGAGGTCACGGTCGTGCGACTGCATGGTCACGATCGTGCGACCACAAGGTCATGGCCGTGACAGAACGATGATTTTCGTTCACCTTCATAAACAACTAGTCACGGTCGTGCCATATTTCGTCACGGTCGTGCCCGAACAGTTGAACATAGTTTCCCATGTTGTATCCATTTTTCGTCATTTTTACACATACATATGGACATCCTTCAGCTGTACATTCATCTAGACATTAACAATAGCAACTCTACAACTTTACACTAATCATATATGACTAACGATTTATTAGACAAATCATCATAAACATGAATCATATATAACTAGCATATAAATCATTAAGACTAATAGACGTGCTCATATATAGAAAGCAAGTAGGCTACATATGAACTAAGCATGGATAACAAATAGCATTATATGCTAATCATAATTACAATGGAATAGTAACTTGAAAAAATATAAATTATCAAATGCACATTCCCTAATCATGCATTCATAAGACTTAGTTTGATCTTAAAATCTCTTAATCCATACAACACACATCATTAAGAGGGTGATTAAGGTTTAGGATCCCCTCAAACATACTTCACTAACATTTACATTTGCACATTTATATATCATGCTACTTTAAAAGAATTATAAGTATTATCCTTTTAATATAAACATTACTTTCCTAATTAGGATTTACATAAAGCATTTTCACAAACATCTAATACGCATTATGCATTCTAACTCTAAAGTCCTAAATCTCATCATATATGAATCAAAGATTATTCCTAAATCCCAATCAAAATATTCAACCAATACATTGGGATGAGATTAGGGTTGAATCCCCTTAAACATACCTTTAGAGTTTAAGCTAAAATCCTAATCCGAATCGTAACCTTTTCTTCTTCTTTTCTTCTCTTCTCTTCTTTCTTCTTTCTTCTTTCTTCTTTCTTCTTTCTTCTTTTCTTCTCTTCTCTTCTCTCCTTTGCTCCTCTTTGTTGCTATCCGAGAGATGGAGGGAGGGAGGCTCAGAGAGAGTGATGATGTAGGAGAGAGTGATTACTCTACAGGGTGCTGGCTGCTGTAGCTTGGAGTGAGACAGAGAAAGTGAGTTGGGGAAACGAGGGAGAGGGTGCTGTCGGCTGGGGGCTTGGGGGAGAGAAAAGAATGAGATGTCAAGTGGGATTTAGGGCACTAACTCACTTTTTATACTTTAATTAGAGACTTAATAGGTTAATGGACTTTTTAATGAGCTTTTAAATAATTTTAGCTTTACTTTTTATCTTATTTTGAGGATATTACAAAAATGCTCCCCCCATATATTAATTTTAATTCAACAAAAGAATTCCTCGTGTGATACTTGTTTTAGTTTCGAATCTATGACAATAACTTAGATAAGTAGTCAGCTTAAGTCTGTAAGAATAAAGAAAATCCAATAAAACCACTCTTCTTGGTTCTGATCCTGCATAACAATTACTCCCACTCAGAGATTCAGGAGCAAAACTTCATCAATTACTCCAACTCAGAGAAACAGAACAAATATATTCCTCAAGCTCCAGAGACAGCACACCAGGAAAACCAAAAAATGACCCTACTTTAATTTAAAGCTATTTCAGCGAAATTCGCCCAATTTCTCTCTTTTCCTTGGATAATAATAAACTAATATTAACATTGTATAACTTCGATTATGAGACAGAAATATTAGTTTCCTTCATATGGGAAACTACAATCAAATTAAACATATAAAGTTATTCAAAAAAAAGGTACAAAATAAGGCAGAAATAAAAATAGTGAAAAGAAAATATAAAAAAACATTAGAATGTTTCTTTTTTAAGGATACCCATAAAAGTTCAAATGATTCTTTATACACGTTTTATTCACTTGCCAAAATTCGAAAACTGTCATTAAGGATACCCAAAAATGTTTTAAAGCGCCATTCTTTATTTTACCAGAAAAGGGTTGAGCACCCAAAGGGCCATTATATTTTCTATGCAATTTTTCACTTTCTCAAAGTTAATTTTATTTAAAATCATAAAGCCGTATCTGACAAAAGAGCGCGAGTAGACAAAAGTAAAGAAACATTTATTACACATCAAAATATATGTCGTTAAAAAAATCAATATACTTGGTTATATAAAAAATTTCAGTATCATTTTTAAGTTATAAATAATGCGCTGAGCTCAAGCATGTCACAACTAACTACAAAGCAATTTCGAAACTCCTTTGTAACGAAAACATTATTACAAATTAGGTAACAAATAAACGTGACAAACAACAAAGATCGTAATCTTACATGAGGTCCGTACTATATATTAAAAAAATAATTTAATATATAAAAAGTTATTTTTTAAAATAAACTTGCAATGATTTATATAATAAATATTATTAACTTGAACTATCCTACTAAGACTTCACTGAAATAAAAAACGGCAATAATACAATTAATATGAAATACAATTGTATGAATAATTTTTAATATATTTGATATTAAAATTATTTAGAAAAAAGGTTAAAATTTTAATTATAATCAACCATGTTTCGTTGCATTTGGTAAAAAATTAAAAGTATTAAAAAAAATCGCAATTTTGATAACCTTCATATCGGGGCTTTACATTAACCTCAATGATTTGGACAGAGTTTTAAGAATACATTAAAAACTTTTAACGACTCTTTTCTCAAGTAAACAAGTATATTTCGTATGTTACAACAGAAATGCCAGTAAATATTTCGAAGCCATTCTATAAATAAAATGACCACTCAAAATAAAAAGGTACCCGTTAAGACGTAATTTTGCTTAATAAACCAATGTCAGAACAATCAAATGCATAACGAATTGTGATATCAGCTGTTAGCATAAAAATACTGAGATAAAATTGATGCTGTCAGATATATTTGGAACCAAACGGAGATTGGAATAATCCAAATTCATACACCACTTACCACGAAAGGAGATAGAATAATCCGAATCACAAAGGTAAGGTGCCACAATATGAAAAGTTTTACATCTAACTCAGACAAAATCGAACAAAACATGCTCTAGACTGCGGTGGAGTGTAGTCTTCAATTTCAGGCTGCTTGAGACTTCTTGGCCTTGGCAGGAGCTATTTGGGTCTCAGCCTGTAGGTTACCAAAGCATGATGTCAATTTCCAAAGTATTTGAAACAGATGTAAATTACCAAATTCAGATGGTCAACTATATTAAGATTAACCACACGTATCCCATAATCGAAATAACTCCGCCTATATTTTATAGCCGGTCCCAAACCCGGATAAAGAAGGAGGGTTGTGTTAAGTCCCGACAGTCAGCGTAAAACCCTATCGAATCTCATGAACATGGATCAACGAAGTCATATGATTCATGTAACCGACCCCACCTAGTGGGATAAGACTTTGTTGTTGTTGTTATCCTAGAATCGAAATAATCTGAGGCTTAACTTATGGCTGAAAACATACCTCTTTCTTCACGGGCTCTTCTTTCTCAGACAAGATCAACTCAATGTGACAAGGAGAGGACATGTAAGCTGCAAATATGAATGGTGAAATATTGGTTAGGAATCACCTTGACAACATAAAAAAAGAATTTAAAAGCAAAAACTCACGATTGATTCTTCCATGAGCACGGTATGTGCGGCGCCTCTGCTTTTGTGCTTGGTTCACTTGAATGTGTGATATGTAGAGAGTGTCAACATCGAGGCCCTTAACCTGACATAAATACAAAATTTTAAAAAATACTCTAGAATATACAATAATATGATTTACAAAATAAAGCATGGCAGAGTTACACACTTCTGCATTGCTTTCAGCATTCTTGAGCAGATCCAAAATAAATCTAGCTGATTTCACAGGCCAGCGACCCTGTCCATTTGAATGGCGAGCCTTAGCTTGTGCTGTGCGCCCCACACCACTGCAATACCTCCGGAATGGAATCGCCTGCTTGTGAGCAATTACATCTTCAAGGTACCTTTTAGCCTTTCCCAAAGGTAACTTTCTAATTGCAAAAGCAGTTTCGCGTGTATTCTGTTGACATGGTACTGTATATTAGCACTGTAATTCAGGAAGAGAAAAAAGACGAGATCAAGCTGACACAAAGTAGAAACTGAATCATGAAACAGCGACAAGTAATTCTGTTAAAAGTTTAAATAAATACTTCTATTTGCAGTAAAGTGTTCAAAGGTTATCAACAATTAGTATGGAAAAAGAAGGCACCAAAAAGAGCAAGGGCAACGAAGATTTCATGAAAGCTAAAACCAACTTCTTGTTCCAAATAATAGAGCAAAACCATATTAGTGGCAATGATCATGAACCACTTGTCCTGTTAGTCACTAATGTTAGAGTCCAACTGTATTCTGGGTATAACAAATGCATAGATCCAAAAAGCAATAGAAAGTAAAAAATGCACAAGAGTAAACTACAGAGAGAGCCAACCCAAAAATTCTGAACAGTAAAATATTTACAATACGGACAAATTTAGATAATTAGGAAAAGGCGGGAAAAAGTTTAGGGAATCAATCGCTTATTTTAGGTAAAATCGATCCCTCTAAAGAGAGATAAAATGGTTCAATCATAAGGTGAATAAATTACCTTGATATATCAACTGAAAGATGTTTCCATCATTTACTGAACCTAGTTAGGTTCACTCAATAACAAGGAATATGATATCCCTAAAATTGGTGATATATTTCAAGGAAGATTGAACCCTTCTTTTCATGAGGTTAAATTATAATGGATCTAGTTTGGCAAGCCATATTTCATGTTTAAAGTATAACTTGATATATCCTACCCATCTAAAACATAAAACCAACGAAAGCAGTGAAAAAAGAACATCTACAAGCACAATCTAAACTAACAAATAGAAATCAAATACATAGATACATTCTGTCGCAAAAAATTATAACATTTGAACTCACCTTGAAATGAACCCTGAGGTCCCTCCCCATAGCCTTGGAAGCTGCAGCAAGAAACGAACCCCTAGAGTGAAAGGTGGCTACAAAACAGAAGCGAAAAAACCAGAAACTAAAAACACTACTTCTTACACTTGGTAGGATTAGATGGTTCCCTGGAGTACTTCACCTGCCAAAGAAGAATCAGATCGAAACCATGAAAACATCCGTAGAGAATAAGAAGAAGAAAGAGACGAAAGCAAGAAGAATCCGATCGAGAACATGAAAACATCAAACGATAACGAAAGAAAGAAATGAGATCGAGACCCAACCATTGCTGCTTGATTGACGTCGCCGGGAGGGAAACGTAGGAATGACGAAGCGATCCGCTGCTCGGCGGCGCCGCAACTACCTCTTGTAAGACGTCGTTAGGGTGGAAAACCTACCAGACCTCATTAATGTGGGCCCGAACGTTCAGCCCATATAGTCGTTATGGGCTTTGCTTAATTCTTAGGATGTGTTTCAGTACATCATCATTCAAAATTACCTGACGTCTCTATGTAAAATTGGCACTTATTAAATTACTAACGATATACATTACTGTTATACATAAGTACAATTCATATTACTTAATTATAAAAAATAAAAAAATATGAGTTAATATATAGTTTTTACTAATGTATCCTTATCAAAATAATTATGATTGTATATAAAATTTATCTTGAACTCCGTAAACTTAAATCATAAATACATTTTTTATTCATAAAATTAAAATTTGTCAAATATTTTTTTTTAAAATGTGATAATAATATATTCATAATAATTAACCACTACTTATTTGATTCATTTCATATTTTTTAAATGAACTTAAAGAGTAAATGTGAAAAGTGTAATTAAGACAACCCGGATCACCATCTTTTCTATAGACAAGTTACATTATCACTTCATATGTAATATGTATTATATGCGCAATTCAAATTACTCATTACCTTAGAAATGAAACTAAAAAATATTTTAAGAGAGGTCAATATCTATTATAAAATATATAATTAAAAAAATTACATTAATTTAAAAAATTAGTTAATTTTATTTTTATAAATACAAATACTACAGAATAGAAGGGTAAAAGAGATCATAATTAAAAATTAATAATAAATGAAATGAAACACTAAAAAATGTGAAAAAAATTTCCTAAACCTCTGAAGATTTAAAGGATAACACTTACCACCACCTCAATTGTACTTTTTTATTTTGAAATTTTGAAGGGGTCAATCTACCTATAAACTAGGGAACACCCTCGCGCCTATACATGATGAATCCTAATTTTTCTTTAAAATTTTTTAAATAATGTGTACAAAAGACAAAATATATCACAATATGTGATTCAAATTGATAGTGCAATTGAATGCATAACCTTTGAATATTTCTTAATAATCAATATTATTCTTAGATTTTTTTGGAAATTAAAATTTAATTATTGTTCAATTAATATTATAATTGATATAATAATAAGTGACACTTAATTATTACTCGAGCAATTTTACCGTCAAGATTGATCTACAAAAGATAAATAAAAAGTGTAATCAAATTATATACATATAAGTTTTAAAACCATGAAACAGTTGTAATTGACTCGAAATTATATAAGTAACCAAACGATCATGTAGTAGAAAAGGTCTATGGCATAATTATGATTTTCGAAAGAAAAAAATTCCTCACCTCATAAAAATTATTTTTCTAACATAAAATTTCAATGTGATGAATTTAAATTTTCAAATCTATTGGAAAAAAAATATTGGGAACTTTCTTGCACATACCGCAATTAAAAATAATTTTATAAGAAAAGATATACAAAAATACAAAATTGAGGATGTCATCTAAGATTATAAATAGTTATGTTTAACTGGAATCATTTTTTTATAACTATATTTTATGTTGAGAAAAAAAACATGTTATTAGTAAGGAATGTTATATATGAAGCGAATATTTAAAATTCACTCTAACTACCAAGATAATGCATGTAAGTTATAAAAAATAGAAAAAAAATGATAGAAAAATATATTTTAAAAGTATAGTTTATGTAGTTATATTAATCAAGTCGACTTTCCATACACTTCGTGTTCATTATTAATTTTTTTTGCTATTTTTTATTATACATAAATTATAAAGTGAAGAAGAGAAATGAATGAACCCCTAATTATCATGTTTTGGATAATATTAGAAATATATATATGTTATTGATGACTTATTTCTATAATTTATATCGTAGTGATAAAAAATATTTATTACTTAAAAGTTATCACCAAAACAACTTAAAAAGTAATTATAAAATATTTTATGTACGCCTTTTTGGCTTTATTGTTTCTTCAACATTCAACTAACATGCACCATCCACTCTGCTCTCTAATTTGGAATTAAAGACTTGTAGTGGCATCGGAAGGTCAATTGCATTGTGTGCTTGTTACGAGTCTAATTTGCCACATAAAAATACTTAGACAACAAAAGCAAATGGAATTGAGTTTTATATTTGACTTGTTTCTTGTTCTTCTCGTTTTGTTAGCATTATAAATCAAGTATAATTACTTGCTGGGCCTCCTTCTAAAGGCTGGACAAACAAAACAACTTTTGACAAATATAAATAATCTGCAATCAAATATTTCAGATATTTTTCAAATTTAAAGGCATATCAAGAAATTAGTAGAATATTCACTGCGACGGGATTTCAAAGGGCATACCAAGAAATCAGTAGAATAATCACTGCGACGGAATTTCAAAAGTGTAGAGGAAGTCTTGCTGCCATGCTTCAACTTAAGCTTCTTATTCTTCAGAGCCTTCTTCAACTTCCCCCCATTTTACTCTTAAAAATTTAAGGAACGAGGAAAATCATAAAGAAGCTATTTTGCAGTAATTTAGACTATATAAATGAAAATAATGAAGACAAAGACTATGAATTGACCAAATAAATATAATTAGGTCAAAAAAGTAACATTACAAGTCTCGAACAATCACTTTTGTAATATTTTGTAATAACACTCAATGTTTCACGGTGAAAAGAACACCGGTTGACAACCATTTTTTCTCAAATTATCCATAACACAAGTTGTTATTCATGTTCTTTCTAAAGTAAAAGAGATCAATGAATCTTCAAACACTACACTAAAACCAGTTTAAAAAGAAGACAACAATAACGCAAACTAAAGTACTAAGAATTGTTGAAGTCTAAGGCTCTCTTTCTGCGAGGGCAGTGATTCAATCAAAACCCTCCAAAATGCTACCTGAGACAATTAGCACCTTGTTAAGAATAAAATACATTTTTTTCCTTTTTCAGAGGGACCTTAATAATGTAGGATCCCAAAGGGCACCAAGAGCAAGGAGTGAATTTGTGTTAAAATTAAAATATCAATTTCACAATAATCATTGGGGAAGTTTAAAATCGATTCTTAAAATCTTTCAAATCAATGCAATTTAGATCACATCAAAACCAATATGAGAGGGAGGGAGAGAAAACAATCACAAAGTACGTGGTGGTTGTTGACGAGATTCGGCCACACTTTGATCTACGTCCCCGCTCCGACTTATCGATCTCGAGACCGTCGGAGATTCCACTAGAATATCTTTCTTTGTTCCAAATGGGGCAAGGAAGAAAAACCTTTTACACCGTCGCCTTTTCTCCGCTTCGAGAGGTAAGACACACATCTCCTCTAATGAAGCTTAAACTTTTCTCTCGCTCAAGAGGTAAGATTTTGAACATCTTTTACGTAGGAGCTCTCTCAGTATTTTTCTAAATAAAATATTTTTCTCTTTTACAAAACTAAGCTCACAAGAGAATAAGATAGAAAGAAGAGAAAACTAAAAATAACAACTTCAAGAAGAATGTTTTCTTTTGATAACTTGAAATTTTTCTTCAAGGCTTAGATGGGTGCACTTCCTTCTAGCTTTGGCACTCCTTTTATAAGCTTCTGCAAGTGAGAAAGTCGTCCAAAAATCATTCCACAATTTTCTCCTTCAAATTTGACCATTACTGTTCATTTGACTCGGAGGTCAATCGATCGCATATATAGATCGGTCGATCGGTACACTTTCTTTTATAAAAAATATGATCGTTTGCGAATTCTGCACTGTCCGATCGACCTATGTTTTGGATCGGTCGATCAGTACAGTCTCGACATTTTGGTTTTTGAAATTGGGCATTTTCTATACTGACAGGTTGACCTGTGTTCTGGACTGATCGACCTGTGTTCTGGACCGGTCGACTTGTGTTCTGGACCGATCGACTGTCCTGCACTATTTTAAGGATAACTTTTTGCACAATTATTCAAATGAGATAATTTTTTATTATACGAAAAGCTAACAAAATTCTCTACAAGTTTGATATTTATGATTAATTCAGAATCTAATAGGATTATAGTTAATTATTTAATCAAAGTGTAATGCATAAAGTTATTATTTTTCTTTAAACTTTTTCAGTATTTTAACTCTAATCTTTTGAGGTTTGTATTATCAAAATATAATTTTATATGTTATTAAAACTTAGATTCAACAAATAAAACAATTACATTTATACTTAGCAAGAAAAAGTGAAGCATGTGTTCTAAATATTTCAATAGGTTACTTCTTTCTACTATGCTTCACGAGGAAAAGGTAATCAAGTGTTCTAAATTTTTCAATGATACCGTATATTGCAGTTTGATGTTACAAATTACAGGTAGTAAAAAATGTGTTTTGAGTCGTAGAATCCACCCCAGCGAAACACACTTAATTCCACCTGGAATCACGTTTTGGTGGGAGGCAGTAGAAACGTGCGTCGAGACGCAAAATCAGTAGAATCATGTCCTATTCTTTTTCTCTCCTCCCGCTTGTTCGCCCACGTGAGACGCCACATGACTTTCCTTTTTCTTCCAAAATCGCGGATGCCCTAACCTCTTTTCACTGCTCCAACTTTTGCCACTCTGACGCATCACGAAGCTGCTGCTCCACCGTGATGCCACTGCTCCAACTCGCGCCAAACAGTGTTCACTTCTACCGATTGTACTACTACTCTCTCGCTCCCTCGCTCCCTGCTCGTGTTGCTCCAACTCTGGCATTCACTTTTTTCTATTGTTGGTAGCATGGTACTCTCCCTCTCTCTCTCTCTCTCTCTCTCTCTCTCTCTCTCTATATATATATATATATATATATATATATATATGCTAGATGCCCCGATCGTGTTGTTCATCCCTGCAGCAACCGCTCACGTCATTCGCCCGCTAACCTCCTACAACTGTCCGCCTATGCTGGTACTCCCTCCTGCTCGTGGTTTGTCTCTACACGTTTATGATTGTGCCCGTCCTCCCTCCCCTTCCTCTTTTTCTCTTTGTTTGTGAACCCTCTTTTTTTGTATGTGCGAACAACTGAATCGTCGGTTCCTCTATTTGTTTGGGAAGAGAGGAACAGATGAAGTGAGGAACCTCCCTCGGTCCCTCTTTCTTTGTATGTGTGAAAGTGGAAGTGTTGAACCTCCCTCGGTCCCTCCCCTGTGTTTGCTATTAGATGAAATAAGGGGGTGAGGGGTTGAGAATGTTAGAAAATTTGATGATTTGATATTTTGTATGAACTTGGTTGATGGTTTGATGATTTCAAGTAAAAAATTCTGATGTTTTTGAAAAATGCCATATACTATATGGTCTATGCTAATTAATATATAAAATAATTTTCTGGTAGAATCGGTTGTCATGTTATGTGTATACAATTTCGTGTATTCTTGACTTCTCTGTGTCATGTAGTTTTACGTGTTTGACAACATTGCATGGAACACTCCCACAAACATTTGGGAAATGGTGAACCACAATATTGTTTTAGCCTAGTAAAGTTAATTTATGAGAATACTGAATTACAGACTCAGGTCTTGATATCCAACAAATTTTTTGGAACATGTCCCTTAGGTGAAATGTTCCTTTAGACAGAAATGTCTATGTTTTAGAGATTTATTAAGAAAAAATATCTTCATCTAGTGCAACCACATGAAAGTAAACAATAATATAAAAGGCTACATAACATAAAAACTAATATAATAATTCATAATTGCTATTTTAAAGATGTTATATTTTATCATTCACTCAAACTTTCATCACATAAGGAGAATGGAATGGTTAACATGATAACAAGTGTATATTGGACACTCCAAATGTTTAAAAACAACAACTATTTTAAAGAAATTGCATTTCAGGTATAATGAAAAATATGTTAACTAAATCACTATTAATTAAAAATGTTTGGTCATGATATACAAAACAAGACAATTTCACACAATAATAATGAATATGACATCCCTAAAGTTTATGAGGCCAATTTATAAGATTAATACTGCCCAAAATATGGATGTTAACAAATGAAAAGTTGATAAATATAATAATCCTTTCAAAATGAAAGAAATAAATACCAGGTTAACCTCATAGCAAAGCATATGATAACACAATATTTTTCAAACAGTAAAACATCAGAAATGTTAGTGAGAATCCCTCATGCCAACAGATATTATTGTTAACTAGGAATGCATCAACATTTTCTTATCCTTTTTTTGGGAAAAGACAAGCAAGGTTCATACCATAACAACGAATATGATATCCCTAAAGTTTAGGAGAGATCGATAAACTTTTCATAATGATAAAAAAATAAGCAAAATTCACTATGTAGCACCACATCAGATATTGAGAGGGTCTGGTATAAGCAAAATGGGACACTGTTAGTTCCTCAAAGTTAATCATAGTATTTAAAAAGTGGTTTGGTATTAACTGAACCATTTAAGAAACTAATGTCGGTAACAAAACTTGGATACATTAAGGAAACATAGATGCCAAACGCACAAATCAAATGTGCCAACTTCAAACAAAAAACAATAATTTGAGTTACATTATTGCATGTTTGTAGACAACAATAGCAATGGGATGAGAGTGGTTTCATTGAACAAATGGAGTTTTCTATCACTTTACTAAATTTTGACACTTGCCAAATTAATCTTTACGACATACTAGAAATTGCTAAGTCAAACCAATATATCAAAGAGATTACAGTTACTAAAACAATCAAGCAAGCTTAATAATCTCAAAAATAAATTTTAATTTTTTTAAGAAGGAAAAATAAAATAATTTCCAACCAAGAACAACGAGATCTACTTTCGTGCATTTGAAACAACACAAAAACATGCAAAATGAAAAAAATGACTATCAAAATCAAAACGCACCTTGAAGTGAACTCTCAGGTCGCGACCCCTGGCCTTGGACGCTGCAACGAGGAACAAAACATATACACAAGAATGACGCATTCTCAGGATGAATGCAAAAAATAAAAAAATACCAATGGTTGGAATGGAATCTTACACTTGGTAGGGTTACACTTGCCAAAACAACAACAAAAAATCAATAAGAAGATAACCATATCATGAACAAATTCACCAAATGCGAACAAGAAAAAGGAGACACAACAAACCATGACAAATGAATATGGCCGGAGATATCACCGGAGAGAAGGAAGAAGTTGCGAGGGATTTTGAGTGCCTCAAAAGCGAAGGCTCAAGAGGGTAATGAATTAAAACCCTAATCTTATGTATAGATCTATTTGGGCCGGACTTTAGGCCCATGTTTAAAGGCTATATATATTTAGTTGTATGGTAATTTGGGTCAAGACCGGGCTGTCATCATAGGGTGTTCTTTTTTATTATTTGGATGCTTTTGAACTAGTGGGTTGTCATAGAGTTAGACTGCGCATAAACTTAACTTTTTTCTTTATCTTAATAAGTTTAAAAATAAAGTTGAAATAACTAAGATGAAGAATAATAAAATAAGTCTTACAATTTTTAATAATTTTAGTCATTTTATTTAATATAAATCTATTAATATTTAAAAATTCATTCATTCCAATTCCCCAGCAAAAAGATCATGAATTGAGTTGGTTTCCATCCAAAACTTGCCAAATTTGGTTGAATTGATGACCCATGCACATTTGGTTGGATTGTGTGGACATGCTTCAGATAAATAATAATAATAATAATAATAATAATAATAATAATAATAATAATAATAATCCAAAACGTTTCTGCCAAAGTTTCTTAAATTATCAATTTTATTGTTGAATGGATATAAATTTTTGGGTAAAATGAATAAGTGAAGCTATTTGTTAGTGAAGCGTGATTTCAGTCCCACCTTGATCTAGCCGGCGCGACCTCGGCAGCCGCCTTAGCAGCGGCGGCGGATTCAATGACACGGCGCCGCTCGTGGGCCTTCTGCTCGACGGAGGCGAAGACATTCCCATTGGGGTGTTGGAGGTCGGGATCGGCTGCGGCGGTGGCCTGACGCTGCTGCGGGCGCCGTTGGCGCTTGTCGTAAGTGTGTAATGATGGTTTCTCTACAATTTAAAATTCAAAAGAAAGAAAAAATAATGAAATTTAAAAAAAAAGCGGGATGAGAGAATCGGTCAGGGGACCGATTCTCTCTCCCCTCTTTCCCTCAACCCCCTCTCCCCACGAGACTCTCCCCTACTATCCCTTCACTCCCCTCCCACAACTCCTTCTCACAAGAGGTGACAGAACTATAAAGGGAAGTGAGGAGGACTCCTTTGCACCTCTTTGGACTCTCCTCTGCCGCCACTATTCCTCTCTCTCCCTATTTTTTGTCTCCGGCGAACTACGACCGACGGACGAATAACGATCAACGCACGAACCAGACATAGAGCACACGAGCGAATGTAGGATGACCAAAAGAGGTATCGTAGATATATAAAATCCCTAGATGAAGAAATGTAGATCATTTGTCACGCGTTTCAAATCTATTATGACCTAGAGAACCATAGAAACATCTTTCATAGTGTATGTAATGGGGATCTATTATCCTTCCCGTACTCGAATGATGATGTTCGAATTGAATTTTAAACGCTATTATTTACTCTAGATTCTTATGTCGTGAGTTACTCTATAGACCTTGCCTATTAATCGACGAATCTATTATTGCACCTTCGACACCTTGAATTAGTATGGTCATGATTGATTTAAATTTACGAAATCCCAACCTTATTAAGATCATCCGTGTGTATATATAGATAGTAAATATATTATTTCATGTTGTACATGCTTCGGTCAGGATATGGATAAAAAAGCAAATGATTAGTATGAATGCTAAAAGATTAAGACTCATATGTTAGTTTGCATGCATGCTTACACATGTACCTATGTGGTTGTCCGTGAGTCTCTTGATAGTGTAATAGACATTGTTCCCATATGCAAATGCTTCTGATGGTTCCCATCATGACACGCTAAAGATTAAATGTGTTATATGTATAGGAAAATATATGTATAGCTTCTAGAATAGCTAAGGCGTATTAGTGGTTCTAATATATTAAAGCATAAATGAATTAATTAGATTGAAGTGTTATCTGTAAATTAAGTGATTGTACAACTCCTCAATTTATTTGTAAGAATTCTTATTATACTGTAGAATTATGCATGTTCTACACAATTACTCCATAACATCATAAAACATATATTGAGGTGATAATACATTTTTCTTTGCTATCTTTTTTTCTCTCTTAATTTAGAATCATGTCATTTATTGTAGGACGAGTCCATAATATGGTTCGGCAATTGGCTTGATAATTATAGCCACTAATATATAATTACATGGACACTCACTGCTAGTCGGGATATATGGGAAGAAAATTATTACTTGTTAGATAACTTTACTAAGTCCCGTAGGATATAACCTTTATTATAAATTGGTTATTTATACATGCACATGAAAGTGGTCAGATAGCATGAATTTATTTGTGATAACAGTTTGTGCACTTATCAAAGTGGATGATACTTATTATGCTTACTGCATTATTTCATTCGCTCTGTTGTCCGTTCCCTCGGGTAGAAATAAGTGTGTGGATTCATGGTGTTTAGTCTTCTCTGTTAGTCCAAATGAATTCCATCTACATACTCTTATTCAATCATATGTTACGATGCCCATTCTTGTCCTTTATTATGTTCTATTTGATTTATATAGTATCCGATGTCATATAGAATTGTTTAAATCATGTAAAAATAAGTTGAAATTGCACCATGTTCGATCTAGTTGGAGACGCGTATACCGAGGGCGACCTCCTACTTTGACCAAGATCTTTTATTACTTATGATTAGTTTACTGTTTTTGCATTACCTATAGGTGTACATGATATAAGTTATTGTTCATTCATTATTTATATTTGAACTGAAATTCTTATATGCACTTGTATTATACCATGTAATAATTATGATTAGTTACCATGTCCACCTTCTTTATCATGATTACATGAGACAAATTAATTATGGAATGCAAAAGATAGACATAATAGCTTAATCGAGATAACGCACGGAACAACAGTCGTAATCCGGCCCGAGTGAATTGCCGACTCGGACCGAGCCCGGCATCCTAGTTCACTCGATAGCAATCCGGCTTGAGTCATCGTCAACCAGGCCCGAGTCCTGTCAGGCAGAAGGACGCATTGTCGTTGTTTGGGCCCCGATCCTCCATAATTGGGTCCCACATCCGATAGGCCCACTTGAGGCCATATCCACCATAGTAACGAATTTATGAGACTTTCCTCCCTCAGGAAAAGGGACGTGACCTTACCCTTTTTCTTACTATGATTTTCAAAGAAGATAAATAAGACAAACAAAGTAAAGATAAAAGAATGGGATAGCTATGTGTTGTTCAGAATACATATCAGAGTATTGTATAGTTGAGGGACAGGTAGCTGCACTGAGGAGACAGTGTACCTACTGGTATTGACTACCACTGCTCCCGGATCACAGGCCCTCTCCCACCTATGCTCCGAATAAGAGTGACGCATCAAACACGCTCTTCTCCCACGGGGGCATACATGAATTATATTGCTTTATGCCAGAGGAACAAGTAGCTTAGCTGAGGAGACAGTGAACCTATAGGTCCGTAACAATCACTGTTCCTGTGATGCAGGTCCTCTCCCACCTGTATTCTGAAAATATTATGCCTGAGCATACACATTCCCTTTCATGGGCACCCTGGCACCATACAGTGTAGAGACACGTCTAGCTTCCCAACAAATTAAAATTGAGCTCGTATAGGATAACGAACATCAAGGACCTTGTAGTAATGTAAAAGATGTAGTCCCACACAAAGCATAACAAAAGATGGTAATGGATAACAAAGCATTGTAATGGATAATAGAATATGGTAATGGATAACAGAGTATGGTAAAGGATCACAGAGTATGATATTGTATAAGGTATTGTTAAAGTAAAGAACAAAGTAACTTATTATTGATTATTATTTCATCGCCTATGACTCTATGTGTATTGGGTATTAGCTCACGGGCATTCCATGCCTTGCAGGTGAAAACCCTGTTTAGGGAGGAAGTGGATAATGCAAAGCTCCAGGATGACGGCACATGACTTGCAACATAACCACAGTTTTCCGTCATTTGTATTCTGCATTTGAATTATCTGATGTTGTACATATAAATGTTGTAAGACCCAACCCGGACATCGACCCGGATTGCTTAACGGGTCAGGTCGGACCGGATCGAACCGAATGGTCTGACCGAATAATACAAATTAATAAAATAATAAAATAAATTAAGGTGATCATTGTAATATTATTAATATGTAATATCTTATTTAGCAAAAAAATACAAAACATAATATAATAAAATATTTAGATCAAATAATATAATAAAGTAAGCATTAATTGAATCATCAATCAAATATTTTCTAAAAAATCTCGTGAGGTAATTATGAAAAATAAAAATATTGATGAAATATTATATATATAATAAAGAAGAATGTTAAACATAAATCTCAAATAAAGATATATAAAAATAATATTTTTTTAAAAGTTTTAATAATTTTTATATATTTTATTTTTATATGTATTTTACAACTTTGACCCGTCCGGGTCGATCAAACCCGCCGGGTCGAGCGATTGAACCCGGGTTTTGACCAGGTCAAAGCGGGTCAATCGCTTGGCCGGATTTTGATTGACCCATGGGCCGTTTTAATGCCCGGACATCGGTCCGACCGGTCCGACCGGGCCGGGTCTTACAACACTGGTACATATGAAATACTTGAATTTCCTTTTTTAGTCTTGCTTATGTTGATATTCCCAGAACTATTTGAACTATCTTTGTTTTTCTTATTTTCTTGAATTATCTCATGTCATGTGACATCATTTGATTTCCAATGATATTTCTTCCGCATTTCCATGTCATTATTATTTCTCTATCATTTCTATTGCCACGTGGGTCATTGGTTGACCGGTCAAAGTCAAAGTCCAAGTCAAATGTAGTAGTAGACAGTGTAGCGCTCTCTTGGTTAGTCTTACTGCCTGCGTGGCAGGAGGGTTGATTTTAGGGGCATTACAGTTTAGTATCAGAGCCTAAGTTTTTTGCTCATAGTGTTCATAGTAGAGTATAGATCAGTATCATTGTCAATCATAGCAAGAGTCTAAATCATTGCATTGTCCTCATTGTTCATTGGTTTCATAGTCAGAGTAGTTGTGTGCAAGCTTCCTGAGCAACTGCAACTCCACTCCTCAAGTAAGTACTAGTTGAATTATTCATATGAATTATTTTATATTGAGATAATTTGCTTTTATAGATGCCTCTCTGTCGCATAACTTCTAGAGTAGAACGTGGTGGAAGCAGAGTCTTCTGGGTAGCGGAATCCATTATGCACCCTCCAACTCCATTGACTCCAGAGCAGGTGCAAACACGAGCACAGGGCCGTAAACGTAGCTGTGGTAGCTCGGCCCCACCACCGCCAGCTCCAGAAGTACCAGAACAATCGGATTTAGAAAGCGTGGGGAGCAACTATCCGGTAATCTCCCCCATCATCTGAAGTACCCGAAGAGATTGAACCAGGCAGCGAGTTGCAAAGTCTGGAACAGAATGATGCAGTAGCAAGCCCGAGCAGCCCTCCAAATCCGCCTTATTGCATCATCTGCATACAATTTGGACATTACTCCGGGGATTGCCCAGAATGGGCTGAGTATAAAAGGAGCTCCAAGAATGACCCTGGGAAGACTTCCCGACGCGATGAGTAGTATGGGATCAAGGGCACTTTTAGATGTTCGATTTTTTTTCCCTTCTTTTGAAATAAGACCTCATTACGAGAGATTTAGCATTGTATGAGGCACATTTGTTATTGGTTTGGGCAAAGGCAATAAAGGAATAAAAGTTATTTTAATTTAAAGAATATTTTCCACTATAATTTATCATCAATTGTGTTGTCTTTCATACATCCTCCCTCCAAGCAAGATGCAACAACCAATCGACGAGGTCGAGGGCCGTAACGACGAAGGGGTCCAGAATCCCCCACCTCACCCAGGACGTCAGGAATGAGCACATCCTCCCTCGTGCACCATACAAGAGTTCTGGAGGTTGAAGCCGCCTACCTATAGCGGCGAGGGATATATAAATGTGGCCGAACGATGGATCGATACCATGGAGGATAAAATCAAACTGCTAGACTGCCAAGAACACAAACAAGTGATCTTTTCTGCCGACACCCTTACCAAGAACGCCAAGGATTGGTGGAAGGTGACAAAGACTACTGAGTTCGCGGGCGTTAGAGTGATACCATGGGCTGACTTCCAACGACTGTTCGAAGTTCGCATCTTCCCCGCCTATCAGAGAATGAAGCAACAAGAATTCCTGAACCTGAGCCAGGGGACAATGATGGTGTCCCAATACTACACTAAGTATGTTCGTCTCCTGAAGCATTCCAAATTGAATATGGATGAATAAGAGAAGACCAATCATTTTGTCGATGGTTTGAATCCAAGCCTGAGAGGGCAAACACGATTGGGAAACTGTAAACTTTTGACTGAGGTAGCCTAGCTGGCCATTCTAACGGTAAAGGACCAGCAAGAATTACAACGTGCCAGAAGGGGGCAACAAGAAGTGGGACAGGGGTCCCAACCACAACAGTTTAGGAGGAACAATTACCACCAACAACAGGACCAGCGACAGGATAATCGTCCCCGACCGTACCCTGCCCCACAACAACCCGAGCGGCCCCGTTATGAGCAACAGTCCTGGCCACCTCTACTACCATCTCGTCAGCCTCAGCAAGCACCAGTGCAACAACAGAGGCCCCAGCAACCCAGAGTTCCTCGGGCACAACCTGTGCAAGGTGAGAAGGTCTTGTGTAACACTTGCGACATGACTCATGAGAATGTCGCATGAATACCGGCGCATGCTATTATTGTGTCGTGGTGGGCCACATCTCCAAGGACTGTCCACAGCGCAAGCCTCTAGTGCAAGGAAGACTCTTCAACTTAGAAGAGAATGCTCAGTAGAATGACGCTGACGTAATTCGAGGTACCCTCTGTATTGCCAAGCTACCTACTACGGTCTTATTTGATTCTGGAGCCACTCATTCTTTCATATTAGAATAGTGTGTTATAACTTTGGGGTTACCTGCTAGGAATCTAGAACCTAGCATGACTATTCTTACCACACAAGGAACACTACAGACTACTAGATACTTAGCTGAGGTATCAGTAAAAATTGCTAAAAAGAATTTTCCTGCTAACTTGATCATAATACCCATGAAGAATTATGACGTCATACTGGGCATGGACTGGCTAACTCGTCACGATGCTTCCATCATGTGCAAGCAAAAGAAAGTGGTGATAGGAGCAAATATCAAAAAGAAAGTGACAGTTAGGGGTATACACCGGAAAGAACCCAAGGTTATAGTATCAATGATGAAGGCTCAGAAACTTCTCAAGCAAGGTTGTAGAGGATTTCTGGCAAGCGTGACAAAAATTGAAACTCCTACCAAGATCCTACAAGACATAAACATTGTGAAGGAATTTCCAAATGTATTCCTCGAAGATGTCAGCGGTCTGCCGCCAAAGAGAGACGTTGACTTCCACATCGAACTAGTACTAGGCACAGCTCCAATTTCCAAGTCTCCGTACCGCATGACCCTTGCAGAGATGAAGGAGTTGAAGACTCAAATTCAGGAGTTATTGGACAAAGGTTTTATGAGACCCAGCATTTCGCCATGGGGCGCTCCGGTCCTCTTTGTTAAGAAGATGGACGGATCAATGAGGCTATGCTTAGATTACCGGATGCTTAACAAGGTCACGATAAAGAACAAGTACCCTCTTCCTCGCATTGATGACTTGTTTGATCAGCTCGTCAATGCAAAAGTATTCTCCAAAATTGACCTGCGGAGCGGTTACCATCAGCTCAGAGTAGCAGAAGAAGATATTTCGAAGACGACATTCAAGTCACGGTATGGACACTATGAATTTCTAGTCATGCCGTTTGGATTAATTAATGCTCCTGCAGCATTCATGAAACTGATGAACCGGAAGTTCAATGAACATCTCGACAAGTTCGTGATCATCTTTGTGAATGATATTCTCATCTATTCATCCAGTGTGGAGCAACACAAGGAACATCTAAGGATTATTTTGAAAACATTGTGTGAGAAGAAATTGTATGCAAAATTCTCCAAATGTGAATTTTGGATTGACCAAATAATGTTCCTTGGGCATATTGTTTCCAAAGATGGGATTTCAGTAGATCCGGCTAAGGTCGAAGCAATGTCAAATTGGACTCAGCCGAAAAATGTTTCAGAGATAAAAAATTTCCTCAGTCTGACAGGGTATTATCAAAGATTTTTTCAGACTGGCACTACCATTGACCAAGCTCACCAGGATGGGCGAAAAATTTATTTGGTCTACAAAGTGTGAAGAAAGCTTCCAGGAACTAAAGAAGCGGTTGACTTCCGCACCCATACTCACATTACCATCAGGTAGTGATGGGTATGTAATGTACAGTGACGCTAGCGGCACTGGACTGGGATGTGTCTTGATACAACACGAAAAGGTGATAGCTTATGCGTCAAAATAGCTGAAGAAACATGAGGTCAACTACTCTACACATGACCTCGAGCTGGCAGTTGTAGTTTTTGCTCTCAAATTCTGACGACACTATCTGTATCGAGAATAGTTCGTGGTGTACACAGACCACAAAAGTCTGAAGTATGTGTTCACACAGAGAGATTTGAACATGCGCCAGAGACGATGGATAGAGTTCCTGAAGGATTACGAGTTTGCTATTAATTATCATCCCGGAAAGGCAAACTCAGTAGCTGATGCCCTTAGTCGGAAGTGGGAAGGCTCAGTGACCTTCATGCATCTCCGACAATATGAAATGATGGAAGAACTCTTCAAATGGGCTCCACAGGTAACATCTAACAACTCGCTCATGATGATGCAGCGAATCGAACCCGAACTTGTCGGAAGGATTATTGAGGCACAAGTTGAGGGCTCTGACTACCAGACCAAGATGATCAAGACAAGTCTGGAAGAAAATGACTTCAAAGTTTCATCAGATGGTGGCATTCTGTACCGAAATCGATTATGGGTACCCAACAACTCAGCTCTGCGACGGAAAGTTTTGGATGAATGCCACAAGTCCGAATTCGCGATTCATCCTGAGAGTACGAAGATGTACAAGGATGTACAGAGAAGCTTCTAGTGGCCAGATATGAATAAAGAAATAGCAGAATATGTGTCTAGATGTATAGTTTATCAGCAAGTAAAGATAGAGTAACAAAAGCCTCAAGGTACGCTAAAGAGTCTCGGGATTCCCTAGTGGAAATGAGAGGAAATCACCATGGACTTCATCACAGGCGTCTCTCGAACTCAGAAGGGACACGATGCAATTTGGGCGGTAGTGGATCAACTTACCAAATCGGCCCACTTCTTGCCCATCAAGGTAAGACAGTCATTGGATAGCTTAATGGATTTGTATGTACATGAGATAGTCAAACTCCATGGAATCCTCTCAGTCATCGTGTCCGATAGAGACCCAAGGTTCACCGTCAGGTTCTGGAAAAGTTTACATAATACTTTAGGCACTAGGCTGCATTATAGTACGGTGTTTCATCCACAGACGGATAACCAATCAGAACGGACAATCCAAACACTAGAGGACATGCTTCGAGCATGTGCCTTGGATTGACATGGTAATTGAGACAATCATCTGCCTCTTATTAAGTTCTCGTACAACAACAGCTATCACGCAAGAATAGAGATGTCCCCATTTGAAGCCCTGTATGGCAGACCATGTCATTCCCCGACATACTGGAGAGAAGTCGGCGAAGGAAAGCTACTGAGAATTGAGCTCCGCAAGCAGACACAAGAATACACTGATCGAATCGAACTAATAAAGAAAAAGTTGAAGTCTGCTCAAGACCGACAGAAGGCCTATGCCGACAAGAAAAGACGAGAACACACGTTCAGGATCGGTGAACAACTCTTACTCAAAGTCTCACCAATCAAAGGCGTGATGAGATTTAGCAAGAAAGGAAAATTGAGCCCAAGGTATGTGGGTCCTTTTGAAATTCTAGATATGGTTGGTGATTCCGCATACAGGTTGGCATTGCCCCCGACATACGCCAGAGTGCATAACGTTTTCCATGTCTCGTTGCTCTGAAAATACAAGCATGATTACGCCAACGTCGTTCAAATTGAGGAGCCGAACCTCAAGGAGGATTTACGTACGAGGAGCAGCCCACAGAGATATTAGAGTACCAAGAGGCCCAACAAGGAAAGAAGTCAGTGACATTGGTCAAGGTAGCGTGTAAGCATCATCAAGGCAAAGAGGCCACATGAGAATTAGAGTCGGAGATGCGAGAGAAATTTCTTAGACTATTCGGTAAGCTTTGACTTTCATCTAAATTCGAGGACGAATTTCTTTTTAAGGGGCTAGTAATGTAATGACCGGCTTCTCTACAATTTAAAATTCAAAAGAAAGAAAAAAATGGAATTAAAAAAAAAGAGGGATGATAGAATCGGTCAGGAGACCGATTCTCTCTCCCCTCTTACCCTCAACCCCCTCTCCCTACGAGACTCTCCCCCACTCTCCCCTCACTCCCTTCCCACAACTCCTTCTCACACGAGGTGATAGAGCTATAAAGGGAAGTGAGGATGACTCCCTTGCACCTCTTTGGACTCTCCTCCGTCGCCACTATTCCTCTCTCTCCCTGTTTTCCGTCTCCGGCGAACTACGACCGCCGGACGAATAACGACCAGCGCACGAACTAGCGAACGTAGAGCACACGAGCGAATGTAGGACGACCAAAAGAGGTATCGTAGATGAATAAAATCTTTAGATGAAGAAATGTAGATCATTTGTCACGCGTTTCGAATCTATTATGACCTAGAGTACCATAGAAACATCTTTCATAGTGTATGTAACGGGGATCTATTATCCTTCCCGTACTCGAACGATGATGTTCGAATTGAATTTTAAATGCTATTATTTACTCTAGATTCTTATGTTGTGAGTTACTCTATAGACCTTGCCTATTAATCGACGAATCTATTATTGCACCTTCGACACCTTGAATTAGTATGGTCATGATTGATTTAAATTTATGAAATCCCAACCTTATTAAGATCATCCGTGTGTATATATAGATAGTAAATATATTATTTCATGTTGTACATGCTTCGGTCAGGATATGGATAAAAAAGCAAATGATTAGTATGAATGCTAAAAGATTAAGACTCATATGTTAGTTTGCATGCATGCTTACACATGTACCTATGTGGTTGTTCGTGAGTCTCTTGATAGTGTAATAGACATTGTTCCCATATGCAAATGCTTCTGATGGTTCCCATCATGACATGTTAATGATTAAATGTGTTATATGTATAGGAAAATATATGTATAGCTTCTAGAATAGCTAAGGCGTATTAGTGGTTCTAATATATTAAAGCATAAATGAATTAATTAGATTGAAGTGTTATCTGTAAATTAAAGGATGAATTAAGTGATTGTACAACTCCTCAATTTATTTGTAAGAATTCTTATTATATTGTAGAATTATGCATGTTCTACACAATTACTCCATAACACCATAAAACATATATTGAGGCGATAATACATTTTTCTTTGCTATCTTTTTTTTCTCTCTTAATTTAGAATCATGTCATTTATTGTAGGACGAGTCCATAATATGGTTTGGCAATCGGCTTGATAATTATAGCCACTAATATATAATTACATGGACACTCACTGCTAGTCGGGATATATGGGAAGAAAATTATTACTTGTTAGATAACTTTACTAAGTCCCGTAGGATATAACCTTTATTATAAATTGGTTATTTATACATGCATATGAAAGTGGTCAGATAGCATGAATTTATTTGTGATAACAGATTGTGCACTTATCAAAGTGGATGATACTTATTATGCTTACTGCATTATTTCATTCGCTCTGTTGTTCGTTCCCTCGGGTAGAAATAAGTGCGTGGATTCACGATGTTTAGTCTTCTCTGTTAGTCCAAATGAATTCCATCTACATACTCTTATTCAATCATATGTCACGATGCCCATCCTTGTCCTTTATTATGTTCTATTTGATTTATATAGTATCCGATGTCATATATAATTGTTTAAATCATGTAAAAATAAGTTGAAATTGCACCATGTTCGATCTAGTTGGAGTCGCGCCCTACTTTGATCAAGATCTTTTATTACTTATGATTAGTTTACTGTTTTTGCATTACCTATAGGTGTACATGATATAAGTTATTGTTCATTCATTATTTATATTTGAACTGAAATTCTTATATGCACTTGTATTATACCGTGTAATAATTATGATTAGTTACCATGTCCACCTTCTTTATCATGATTACATGAGACAAATTAATTATGGAATGCAAAAGATAGACATAATAGCTTAATCGAGATAATGCACGGAACAACAGTCGTAATCCGGCCCGAGTCAATTGCCGACTCGGACCGGGCCTGGCATCCTAGTTCGCTCGACAGCAATCCGGTCCGAGTCATCGTCAACCCGGCCACCTCACTTTTACTTCAGCTCCAGAGCAGACTTACTATCAACCTCCGCCACCTTAGCCTGACTATGCTTCCATGCAAACCTTATGGGAATCAATGTATGATGAACAACTTCTTCAAGCAGGGGAGTTTCACACTTTTCAAGAAGAATAACTTCGTCAGTCAGGGCAATTGCACGCTATTCAGGAAGAGCAACTTCGACAAGCACAAGAGTTGACCAACATTCGAGTCAATTTTAGAAATATGAATGATCGTCAGGGTCGCTTCGAATTCCTTCAGAATTAACATGCGCGCATGACGAGACGCATCCATGAGTATCATATGCGCCAAAGAAATCTCGGCTATCATCCACCATCGTCACCCCGCAGATAGTAAATCCGGTTGTGTCTTTTCCCTTTTCTTTATTTTCGTTTCTTTAATTTTCCTTTTTATTGAGTATGTATCACTTTCTCTTGCTGGCTTAACACTGAGGACAGTGTCTAGTTTAAGCTTGGGGGAGTTTGCATTTCATGCATTGCATGTTTCTTTCTTTTTATTTGCTTATGTTTGCATCTATTTGTAAAAAAATCCAAAAAAATTGAAAATTTTGAAAATTTTCTAAAAAAATACCATTGCATGCATTTATTTTTGCTACCATCTTACAAACTCTTGTCTTACTGTTTTAATTATCTTTAAGTAAAAGTTCAAAGACATATTGTTAATTGATGAAGTTTGAATGCTTTTTTTTCTTATCACTTGCTATTTTAGTATCAAACTTATGGACTGTGTACCCATGCTAAATAGAATTATGAATGACTAGACGATAAAATCATATTCATGTCTTTTTATTAATTTCTTTTAAGTCTTGATTAGTAGTAGCCTTCTTATTGACCATATCAAGTCTTTTTGAGCTTATAAAAAAAAGAAGGGTTAGTTAAACCCCAACAAATAATTAAAAAAAATGAATAAAGTTATGTGTAGGTACAAAAGTGTTATCCGGAACCAAGATGTGTTTGGGTAATTAGATCCGTAGGGGTTCATGCCTGGCGACCTAAGGGCAACTGCTCTAGGATCCGTCGATCGAAAACCTGCTACATGGACCATCTTGTGGAATATGGAGAAGCACAGGAGTACTGAACCATGGCTAAGTTCGAACTCTTCATTCAGAACATTGGTTGTTCGGGCAAGTAAACTCGAGGGGTGCTTTATCACCTGGTGCCCTAAGGTCATCTGGTCTGGGAGTCATCAGTCTAAAGCCCGCTACATGACTTCCTTTTGCAATCCTGCTTGAAGATTAGAACTTTTAAATGATTGAAAATAAAGTTGAAAAATGAAAAGAAAAAGAAAAAGTTTTAGCTCAATTAGTACTTATGTGTTCAATATTAATGCTATTATTTGATAGACAATTTATTTTTTCACAAGGCTGAATTTGAGATTGTTTAAATTTGTGTAGCATTCAGAACCTCTATGAAGCTAAGTGCATGGAAAATGATAAGATGCTGAGTAGTAGGTGTGCAGAAAAATTTTGTGAGAAAATTAGTCAGTTGACAATGTGGCGGCTATGATGGAGCTTTCTTGAGCCTTGCCTTGAATTTTTGCTTGAGGACAAGCAAGACTTTAAGCTTGGGGGAGTTTGATGCATGCAAAATACAACATATTTTAGTTAATTATTTTAATTAAATTTTCTGTAATTTGATCATGGCATGCATCATTTTTAGTCACTTTTAATCATAATTTCGGATTTATCAATTTTAATTATTAAATTCTCTGAATATTTTAATTGTGGATGAATTAACTAAATTTTGATAATTATTTTGCAGAAAAAATCGAGATTAAAATGGATTGTGCTGTATCGGTCAAAATTTCAAAGAATTTATCATTACGGTCGAGATTAGGATGAAGAATTCATCATTACGGCCGAGATTTGGCTTTACACCCAAGTCGTTTTGGCCGAGATTCAAAAGGAGTAACAATTAAATGATTTTATCTTTTGGGCGTAACAAGATTAAATTCTTTCCTTACGGCCGGAATTCGAAGGGAGTAAAAGGGTTTATCTCTTTGGGAGTAAAGATAAAATAATTTCTTACGGCCGAGATTTGGAGGGGGTAATGGCAATGAAATCATCCGTTTGGCCGATATATGAAGGTGTAAAGATAAAATTGTTTGGGCGTAACAAGATTTGATTCTCTGTTTTGGCCGAGTTTATCTTTGGGCGTAACAAGATATATGAAGGTGTAAAGATAAGAAAGATTTATCTTTGGGCGTAATGATAAAAAGGATTTATCTTTAGCCGAGTTTATCTTATAATTTTAAAGTCAACCGTACGATGTTACGGCCGAGATCAAATTGAAGGCCGTCCGCACCCTATAAATACGTGAAGAACATCGTTTCAATTCGTGCTCTGAAGTTCAGGTTTCTTCCACGGCGAGTCGTGAGCTCTGCAGGCTACGACCAAGAGGAGAGAGGTGCGAGGTTGGAGGTTGATCGCGACCCTGATCAAGTCCGAGAGGCTGCCCGACTGTTTGCCAGATTCGAGATCTCTATTTTGGGTGTAATTCTTCCAATTTTTATGATTTGTATTTTATTATCTCTCCGAAATTTCTAGGATGAACTCCATGTTTTTAGGATTATTATTTTAGGAGATTATTAATTGAAGAAAAATGTTTGAACCCTATTTTATTTGCTTTAATCTTTTCTGATCAATTATTAATTGTGCTTAATGCTTTTATATTAGTTAATTAGATTTCTGAATTAGGCTATACCAGTTTGTTGAGTGTTTAATTTCAGAATTCGTTTTACTAATTATAAGTGGAGTGTTTAATTTCAGAATTCATTTTACTAATTATAATTGATTTTATCTGAAATTAATGATTGACATAAATTTGATAACTAGTGTGTGGAGAATCAAGTTTGTGTGGTCTATTAATCTATACCAGTTTGTGGAGTGATTAATAGTTTAGAGAATTCAATTTAATGCATCTTAATTTTAATATGATTTTGGGGGTACCAGTCGTGGAGACTTCAATTCTTATTAAATTAAGATAGTTCTATATGATTAGATTGAGGGATGCCAGTCGTGGAGACCACAAGTTAATCATGTTAGATTACTTTAGGGAGACTCTAATACATCTTTAAAGATTAAATTTATCTTTTATGATTCAAATATTTATCCTGATCTATTTTCATCCTAAGGCCTAACTTCAACACCACTATCTTATCTTTATCTTATTTTATTTAACTTTTAAAACTCATTTTCAAAATCCATTTTTTTCTCTCTTATTAATTTATAAATTCAGATATTGAATTAATAATATTCCTCGTGGGTTCGACACTCTTACTCCTATTACTATATTACTTGAGCGACTAGTGCACTTGCTAGTAAATTTTATTGTTACAATTATAACGCATCAAGTTTTTGGCGCCGTTGCCGGGGATGATCTCATGTTTTCTTTTTACGGCCGAGAATTGATCTCATGGTTTTACGGCCGTAAAATTTCTGAACATTTGTTTTTACGCCATATTACGACCTTTTCGGCCAATTTATTTGTGATTTTTTCTTTCTCGGCCATCAACGATCACGTTCGACTTAATTCTCATTATTTTACGGCCGATATGAATTATCCTCTTCCTCGGCCGTAATGAGTCATTTTGTCGACGTTTCGTCCGATTTTTATTTCGGCCGAAACCCTGTTCTGTTTTACGATCAAAAGTTGTCAACTTCAGTTCTTTACGCCTATGATTTTATATGTGAGGAGTTGATTGCCGAAATGATTCATCGTTGTGTTAATTTTTACGACGTTGTTTCGACCATAAGCCAACAAGTTTTTACGCCTTCACGTTGAATCCCTATCAACACTGTTTTATGATTTTTACGAACGAACGAGCCTTGGATTACTAATTTAATTTCGGCCGTAAATCTATTTCTGTATTACGGCCGATCAGTCTTATTTCCTCTCTGAAAATAATTTTTTATTATGTCTGATTATTAACTTTACGGCCGCAAATTAGTTCAGACTTATTTTGTGCCATTTCTTACATCATCATAAATTCTTTCGGTCGATATTAATATTTGGTATTTGTATTAGTTTGAAGAACCTCCGTTTGCGGCCGTAATTAGGTTTCTGAAAAGTTCCTCTCGAAAATTAATTTTAATTCTATCAGGCCGAAAGACTTTATTTGTTAAAAACTCATTTTTCGTGACCTATTATCTGAATTTCTTCCTTCTTGTATATATTTTTATTTTATTTTATTCTTTTATCTTACTGAAAATTGGTTGTTGCAGGTACTAATTGAAAATTAAATCACAACCAATCCTAGAATCTTCTGATAAGCGCACTAGAAGTTCAAATCCACTGTTAGAATTTGATCCTGAAATTGAAAGAATCTATCGTCGATTACGAAGAAATATAAGAAAAATGGCGGAACAAGCACGCGACAATCAGAGACTGGAGCAACAAAATGAACTAGTTCCACCACATAATAATCGGCGAGAAGATGAAGCAGAGCTTTCTATGAGAGAATATGTCTCGGCCAGATACAGTGATCGAGAATCATGCATCGTGCTACCTGATATTAACGCAAATAATTTTGAGATAAATCCCGCAATCGTGAGGATGATACAAGCATCCCAATTTGGAGGAGGATTTCATGAAGACCCTCACGATCACCTTGACAAATTTCATGCTACTCTGAGCACCTTTAGAAATAATAATGTTTCTTCTGAAGTTATTCGTTTATTATTATTTCCTCAATCTTTACGTGACAAAGCTTCCACTTGGTTTAAAACTTTGCCTGCATGATCGATTCATTCTTTGTTGGAGCTGGTAGAAAAGTTTGTTAGAAAATATTGTCCACCACAAAAGACGGGCAAATATCGAAGAGAGCTGAGGGTATTTGTTCAAGACGATAACGAGACGTTATATGAAGCCTGGGAACGATATAAGAAACTGCTGGCCAGAGTTCCTGATAATAGAATTCCAAAGTGGCAAGTGATGGAAGATTTCTACCATGAATTACGACCTGCAGATCAAGACAAACTCGACCAATCAGCAGTAGGGACAATGCTAGGATCTAAACGTCCTAGTGAGATACAAGATATAATTGAAGTTGTAGCCCTCAAGTCGAGCCAAGAAAGGAGACCATCTCGCCGAACTCATGATGTACATGCTACACAAGGAATACAATCTTCAGAAATAGTGGCTCAGCTGGAGTCACTTAATCAAAAATTCAAGCAGATGATGTCACTAATGGGAAATTCTAGCAATTATAGCCCTACAGGTAACACTTCAGATTCAAATCAAATTGAAAATGCTAACTTTATTTCCAATCCATTTTACAGGAACAATGATTATGGTTGGAGACACAATCCGAAGTTTGCCTATAATCAGAATCAAGGCCAATCTTCTGGTCCATCAAAAGATTATATACCGAAAAGGCAACCTGATACTCTCCAATATCAATCATCAAATCATATGCAAGAGATGATGGCACAGATCATAGACATAATGCAAGCGTTGCAAAAGAATATGGAATCTAGAGCCACGAGTCAGGATGCATCCATTCGAAATCTGGAAAGACAACTGGGCCAGATGGCGGCACAACTAACTGGACGTACACCGGGCTCTCTCCCAAGCAACACAGAGAAAAATCCAAGAGGGGAAGAGCAAAATAGGCCTTGATTTTCATCAGAACTAAGTCAAGCTGACGATTATAAATCAGAACTATTTCTATCTTTTTTATTTTATTTATTTATTTATTTTTATTTTTTTAGATTAGTCTAATTAGTTGTTAATTAATATCTTAGTTTCGGTGATAGTTTTATTTTTAATTTTAATTAGACATTTATTTTATTATGGAGTCATTTAATTTAATTAATATTTAATGTGTGTAAGGAGAGGACTTCAGAGGTAAACTCAGGGGCGTCAACTCCAAGCATGGGCGTAAACTCCAAGAATTGATTCCCTCCACGTGACAAGACGAGGCTATTACGCCCTGCCACATGTGCTCTCTACGGCCGAAGCTCGGACATGACAAGACGAGCTGCTGGTTCCTCGTTAAGCCCTGCCACCCACCGTTTCCATTACGGTCGAGATGCCACACCAGCCGCCACCTGACCGAAGAAAAGACAAGCCACCGTCGTTACGACCGAGATGTCACACCAGCAGACCACGGACGTGCCTTGGAAATCATCAAAGCTCGGACATGACCTTTCACTGCGTCATCACATGGGAACAGGTCAGATTACGCCCGAAAATTCATTTATAAAATCTTACCCCCTCTCGTATGTTGCAGATCAATCACCGCAGACCGGAGACAACTCCCTTACGCCCTTTCTTCATTACGGCCGAAGTCTCAACGACAACCGCCGATCCTTACGCCCAAAAGCGCCGCGCCTGTTTCTTACGGCCAAACTCCACTCGACTCCGGCCGAGCTTTCTCCTTTACGGCCGAAGTTCTAGCGCTTTCCCCGCCATTTCTTACGGCCGGTCTTCCATAACGCGGACCGGAGATGACCCATTACGCCCTGGGTGCATTACGGCCGAGCCACCACGCACCTACAATCTTCGTTACGGCCGAAGTTCCGAGTCACGCCTCGCCTCCAACTTCTTACGGCCAAACTCCAATCTCCGGCCGAGCTTTACTTATTACGGCCGAAGTTCTTCATCAACCGGTCCCTTACGGCCGAGTCACCTCCGACCTTCAGCTCTTCATCGAATATTACGGTCGAAACCTTAGCCGCTTCCATCGAGCCAGCACCTTTTTCTTTGTTGATTTTTGTCCAGATAAAAATGAGGCGATTTGCTAATATATGGAGGGGACGTCACGAACGACGACATCCGAATGCTCAGCCGGCCCCACAGCCCTCACAATTAATCTCCTACCCCGGAGATTATTATTGGACTAAGCCGGAGTATCAAGCTCGATATGAACGGATGTGTGAGATTCGAATACATGCCACCAGATTTTCAGATACTGAATTGCTGAGGGAGTATAATTTACTTGCAGATATTCATCTATTATTTTCTCAAATTGGACTATCTGACTTTGTGCATTCTTGGTGGCCAACTTATGAAGTACTAATTATGGAATTTCTCTCATCTCTGGAAGTCTTTAATTTAGATGGCAGGAACTATGATCAGCCCCGCATTTCATTCCAACTTTATGGGCGGCCATTTACTCTCACTCTAGGAGAGATTAATAATATCTATGAATTTCCCAACCATGGATCTCTTTCTGTACCTGCTGACTTTGATGCTGAAACTTTTTGGAAACAGATAACAGAAGAAAACCGATTGGTTTGGAACACCGTTAAAGATAGCTCAATTCAGAACCCTGTTCTGCGCTTCGTCCATCGCATGCTAAGCAACACCATAAGTGGTCGCAGTGATAATGATGGTGCCGTATCATAGGGAGAGTTATATCTCATCCACAGCATGCTTCACAGAACTCCCGTTAATGTGGGTGCCTTCCTCATTCGTCGATTCCAGCGCCGCACTACTCATCGTGGCGGTAGCATTAATATGGGTGCCCTTCTCACACCTATCGCTCAGCACCTACAACTTGACTTGGATGATCTTGAAGCTGTGCCAAGAAACACTCACCTCACTCGTAGGACCATTCAAGCTATGGGTCTCATGAAGACCAACAACTCAGGGATCAAAGTTTTTATTTTTAAAGGCCACCATCAAGAGGTGCCCTGCTCAGATCGATATGTTTTTACGCCGATTAATTCAAATAATTGGCTCCTTTTTAGGCAGGTCATAGCTCCAGTAATCCCACCTGCAGGACCATCTACCTCTGTCGGACAGCTACACCAGGATGAACCATTCTACTGGTTTGATTCTACTGATTATGCGGCAGCACAACCCTAGCTTCAACAGCAACAAGGATTCCAGGCTGCATCACTGGCAGCTTCCCAATATGCCACATCCGTCCATTCACCTTATATGCCGGTGCCTTCTCCGATTCCATCTCCAGCACAAGAGAGCTCTTCTGATTCCTCGTTCATACCTTCTACTCCTTATGAGGAACGCGATTCGATAGAAGTATCTGCCCCTTTACAAGAACCTGTGCAGAATCGCTATATAGCACCGGAGCCCACTTTTACTTCAGCTCCAGAGCAGACTTACTATCAACCTCCGCCACCTCAGCCTGACTATGCTTCCATGCAAATCTTATGGGAATCAATGTATGATGAACAACTTCGTCAAGCAGGGGAGTTTCACACTTTTCAAGAAGAACAACTTCGTCAGTCAGGACAGTTGCACGCTATTCAGGAAGAGCAACTTCGACAAGCACAAGAGTTGACCAACATTCGAGCCAATTTTAGAAATATGAATGATCGTCAGGGTCGCTTCGAATCCCTTCAGAATTAATATGCGCGCATGACGAGACGCATCCATGAGTATCATATGCGCCAAGGAAATCTCGGCTATCATCCACCATCGTCACCCCGCAGATAGTAAATCTGGTTGTGTCTTTTCCCTTTTCTTTATTTTCGTTTCTTTAATTTTTCTTTTTATTGAGTATGTATCACTTTCTCTTGCTGGCTTAACACTGAGGACAGTGTCTAGTTTAAGCTTGGGGGAGTTTGCATTTCATGCATTGCATGTTTCTTTCTTTTTATTTGCTTATGTTTGCATCTATTTGTAAAAAAATCCAAAAAAATTGAAAATTTTAAAAATTTTCTAAAAAAATACCATTGCATGCATTTATTTTTGCTACCATCTTACAAACTCTTGTCTTACTGTTTTAATTATCTTTAAGTAAAAGTTCAAAGACATATTGTTAATTGATGAAGTTTGAATGCTTTTTTTTCTTATCACTTGCTATTTTAGTATCAAAATTATGGACTGTGTACCCATGCTAAATAAAATTATGAATGACTAGACGATAAAATCATATTCATGTCTTTTTATTAATTTCTTTTAAGTCTTGATTAGTAGTAGCCTTCTTATTGACCATATCAAGTCTTTTTGAGCTTATAAAAAAAGGAAGGGTTAGTTAAACCCCAACAAATAATTAAAAAAAAATGAATAAAGTTATGTGTAGGTACAAAAGTGTTATCCGGAACCAAGATGTGTTTGGGTAATTAGATCCGTAGGGGTTCATGCCTGGCGACCTAAGGGCAACTGCTCTAGGATCCGTCGATCGAAAACCTGCTACATGGACCATCTTGTGGAATATGAAGAAGCACAGGAGTACTGAACCATGGCTAAGTTCGAACTCTTCATTCAGAACATTGATTGTTCGGGCAAGTAAACTCGAGGGGTGCTTTATCACCTGGTGCCCTAAGGTCATCTGGTCTGGGAGTCATCAGTCTAAAGCCCGCTACATGAACTTCCTTTTGCAATCCTGCTTGAAGATTAGAACTTTTAAATGATTGAAAATAAAGTTGAAAAATGAAAAGAAAAAGAAAAAGTTTTAAGCTCAATTAGTACTTATGTGTTCAATATTAATGCTATTATTTGATAGACAATTTATTTTTTCACAAGGCTGAATTTGATATTGTTTAAATTTGTGTAGCATTCAGAACCTCTATGAAGCTAAGTGCATGGAAAATGATAAGATGCTGATAGTAGGTGTGCAGAAAAATTTTGTGAGAAAATTAGTCAGTTGACAATGTGGCGGCTATGATGGAACTTTCTTGAGCCTTGCCTTGAATTTTTGCTTGAGGACAAGCAAGACTTTAAGCTTGGGGGAGTTTGATGCATGCAAAATACAACATATTTTAGTTAATTATTTTAATTAATTTTTTTGTAATTTGATCATGGCATGCATCATTTTTAGTCACTTTTAATCATAATTCCGGATTTATCAATTTTAATTATTAAATTCTCTGAATATTTTAATTGTGGATGGATTAACTAAATTTTGATAATTATTTTGCAGGAAAAATCGAGATTAAAATGGATTGTGCTGTATCGGCCAAAATTTCAAAGAATTTATCATTACGGCCGAGATTAGGATGAAGAATTCATCATTACGGCCGAGATTTGGCTTTACACCCAAGTCGTTTTGGCCGAGATTCAAAAGGAGTAACAATTAAATGATTTTATCTTTTGGGCGTAACAAGATTAAATTCTTTCCTTACGGCCGAAATTCGAAAGGAGTAAAAGGGTTTATCTCTTTGGGAGTAAAGATAAAATAATTTCTTACGGCCGAGATTTTGAGGGGGTAATGGTAATGAAATCATCCGTTTGGTCGATATATGAAGGTGTAAAGATAAAATTGTTTGGGCGTAACAAGATTTGATTCTCTGTTTTGGCCGAGTTTATCTTTGGGCGTAACAAGATATATGAAGGTGTAAAGATAAGAAAGATTTATCTTTGGGCGTAATGATAAAAAGGATTTATCTTTGGCCGAGTTTATCTTATAATTTTAAAGTCAACCGTACGATGTTACGGCCGAGATCAAATTGAAGGCCGTCCGCACCCTATAAATACGTGAAGAACATCGTTTCAATTGGTGCTCTGAAGTTCAAGTTTCTTCCACGACAAGTCGTGAGCTCTGCAGGCTACGACCAAGAGGAGAGAGGTGCGACGGTTGGAGGTTGATCGCGACCCTGATCAAGTCCGAGAGGCTGTCCGACTGTTTGCCAGATTCGAGATCTCTATTTTGGATGTAATTCTTCCAATTTTTATGATTTGTATTTTATTATCTCTCCGAAATTTCTAGGATGAACTCCATGTTTTAGGATTATTATTTTAGGAGATTATTAATTGAAGGAAAATGTTTGAACCCTATTTTATTTGCTTTAATCTTTTCTGATCAATTATTAATTGTGCTTAATGCTTTTATATTAGTTAATTAGATTTCTGAATTAGGCTATACTAGTTTGTGGAGTGTTTAATTTCAGAATTCATTTTACTAATTATAAGTGGAGTGTTAAATTTCAGAATTCATTTTACTAATTATAATTGATTTTATCTGAAATTAATGATTGACATAAATTTGATAACTAGTGTGTGGAGAATCAAGTTTGTGTAGTCTATTAATTTATACCAGTTTGCGGAGTGATTAATTGTTTAGAGAATTCAATTTAATGCATCTTAATTTTAATATGATTTTGGGGGTACCAGTCGTGGAGACTTCAATTCTTATTAAATTAAGATAGTTCTATATGATTAGATTGAGGGATGCCAGTCGTGGAGACCACAAGTTAATCATGTTAGATTACTTTAGGGAGACTCTAATCCATCTTTAAAGATTAAATTTATCTTTTATGATTCAAATATTTATCCTGATCTATTTTCATCCTAAGGCCTAACTTCAACACCACTATCTTATCTTTATCTTATTTTATTTAACTTTTAAAACTCATTTTCAAAATCCATTTTTTTCTCTCTTATTAATTTATAAATTCAGATATTGAATTAATAATATTCCTCGTGGGTTCGACACTCTTACTCCTATTATTATATTACTTGAGCGACTAGTGCACTTGCTAGTAAATTTTATTGTTACAATTATAACGCATCAGCATCAAACACGCTCTTCTCCCACGGGGGCATATATGAATTATATTGCTTTATGCCAGAGGGACAAGTAGCTTAGCTGAGGAGACAGTGAACCTATAGATCCGTAACGGTCAATGTTCCTGGGATGCAGGTCATCTCCCACATGTATTCTGAAAAGATTATGCCTGAGCATACACCTTTTTCTTTCATAGGCACCCTGGCACCATACAGTGTAGAGATACGTCTAGCTTCCCAACTAATTAAAATCGAGCTCGTATAAGATAATGAACATCAAGGACCTTGTAGTAATGTAAAAGATGTAGTCCCACACAAAGCATAACAGAAGATGGTAATGGATAACAGAGCATGGTAATGGATAATAGAATATGTTAATGGATAACAGAGTATGATAAAGGATCACAAAGTATGGTATTGTATAAGGTATTATTAAAGTAAAGAACAAATTAACTAATTATTGGTTATCATTTCATCGTCTATGACTCTATGTGTATTGGACATTAGCTCACGGACATTTCGTGCCTCTACTTTAAAATTTTGTAGATGAAAATCCTGTTTAAAGAGGAAGTGGATAATGCAGAGCTCCAGGATGACGGCACATAACTTGCAACATAACCACAGCTTTCCGTCATTTGTATTCTGCATTTGAATTATCTGATGTTGTACATACGAAATACTTGAATTTTTTTTAACCTTGCTTATATTGATATTCCCAAAATTATTTGAACTATCTTTGTTTTCCTTATTTTCTTGAATTATCTCATGTCATGTGACATCCTTTGATTTCCAATAATATTTCTTTCGTATTTTTATGTCATTATTATTTCTCTATCATTTCTATTACCACGTGAATCATTGGTTCACTGGTCAAAGTCAAAATTTAAGTCAAGATAATATTAGTAGAGAGTGAAGCGCTCATTTGATTAGTCTTACTGCCAGCATGATAGGAAGATTGATTTTTGGAGGCGTTACATCTTCTGCCAGTCGTGGTTGGGATCGCCACCCGTCCAGGCCGACGCACCGGCGAGAGAGGTGCCATGGAGTCGGAGGATTCCTCCATGGAATCTTTCAAACGGCTCGACGAACACAACGCAAAACCACACGGTAAAGGCAGCACCACAGCATTAATGTTGTGGAAAGCAAATGCATAACATCTTCGCAAATACCAGCGAAACAGTTCTTTTTCAATAAAATAATGCTAAGAAACATCACAATCTAACGCCAATCGAACCAGAAATTTGAGCAAGAAAACCATGTGTCTCAGCTCGACGAATTAGAAGGTACCAATCAAAATTAGAATTAAACATCGCACGTCATCTAGATCCAAAAAAAGAGGGATCATATCCACCCGATAAATGCAACTAATGACTTCATCGTTAATTACTTCCATTTTTTCTCCAATTAGCCGACACCCAACGTACGCAGCTGAGCGAAGTGTCCCGAGCATCAACCAACAAGGAACGCGAACGAGACTAGATACCTTCCGAGGATCCCATGGACCATTACCACAAGATGGTCCGGAGAGGCGCCGGCCGAGCTACAGACGTCGGTTCCGCCGGCTGCGGACTCCTCGACGCAGACCTCTCCCAGGTCGCCCATCTCTCGTCTTCCCCCTCCCTTTTCTCACAAACGCATCGCTCGCCACCGAGGACGTAGAGATGGCTACCGAGGTCGCGAAGGGTGACGCGCAAAAGCAAAACACGTGCAAGGAGAGAGAGAGAGAGAGAGAGAGACGAGTAGTTGGAAATGAGGAGGAAGAAGGCTTCGGAAGGTGACGCGACGGAGGGAGGTATTTATGTCAAGAGCCAAAAAAACGAGTCTAGAAAATAGGGGATTTTTATTACCGAAAAGAAAAAAAAAATAAAGGGAGTTTTAAAATTTTAAATACTAAAAATTGGTGGTCATTTTTCATTTGTATTTTTAGTCCGAAGGGTTTTCTTCTTAATGGCCAATAATTTGTACACATAATTATGATAAAAATTTGTGTGTTTATTATATAAGAAAAAATTATTATGTCATCTTTTTTAATGGGTAGCATCATGAGATGTTGATTAATGATTGAACGATTCATCGAAAAAGTTTTTAATTAAATATATTATTCATTGATAAATGGAGGTATCATGTATGCTAGCCTTAAAAGGAATAGCAACCCATTATATAAATAGTATAGTATTATAAATATAACTTATTTTTTTAAGTTGCCAAATGTCCTTTTTTAAGTTGCCAAATCTTATATTCTTCGAACGTTACACAATCAAACCTTTAGTGAAAATTAAGTTAGAGAGACAATTTAATTCATTTATTATCATAAAATTAACTTAAACTCATTAAATTTGTATAGAAAATAATTTTAATTAGAAATTGATTAATATGTTTACACCGTGTGAAAATTATAACATCTACTACTTATGTACATAATTCCGTCAATTGCTCGTTATATATGTATCTTATAGGATATGCATTAGTATCACATTTTTAAAAAAAAAACATGGAAATGATTAGTATTTTATTAATAAGATAATTTTTAGGACTTAGAATTTATGAAAGATGAAAGAAAGTATTGTATACATGTAGTTGATGTAGATCGCCAAGTGGGGGAAAATGTAAGAAATTATTTTGTATTACGTATATGAGCATTATATTATTTTTTTAAGAAGAAAACACGTACCATTCTTCAATTTGACATAGCAGTCGTACTCATTCAACAACTCAAATGTGTTATTCATCAAACTCAATTAATGAAATAAAATGTCTTTTCAAGCCGGCTCTCGATGTCCGGAAAATGATGTCAATGGTTCAATCCACGTGACGCTAAAGAGTTCATTGTTTACAAGTTGAAGGTCGGTTCACCATTAGACAGATCGTTTCGTATCGCATATCGTATGTGAGACTCCCAACAAGAAGAATTCAAAATCTTCTTAAACGACCAAAATCGCTTATCATTGCATCCGAATTCTTCTTACTTGAAATAAAATGTTTTTGCCACAATTAGTCTTGGGTTAGGTATAGGTTGATAAACAGTGTTTTAGTGAGAGAGAGGGCATTCATTTATCAATGATCTCTTGCATGTTTTGTGAACCCCAAGTTTGCATTGCAGAAGCCCTCAAGCATCAACTTGTACTACTAAAATCATCCAAAGGCTGCGTTTGGATGGGAACATTTCGCGAGAACATCGCGAAATGTTCCCAAACGCAGCCTGTGATGAGAACAAAAATACGTGACTTTCGCGGGAACATTTATCGAAATGTTCCCGCGGAAAGTTCTTGTCGAAGATAAGAACATTTATTTTTTTTTCAACGCCGCAATCTTTGACTTTTTTATTTCATCTATTTTTTTAATTATTTTGTAATGTATGTGTATATAATTTATAATATATTAATACATTATTAGGGATCTTATAAAATAATTTATTAAATGTTATTAATTAAAAACTATAAAATAAATAGTTTTAATAATTAATAAATATTTTATTAATTAAACTATTCAATTATTTTTTAAAAAAAATATATTATATTTGGATCTTAAAATGTACGTAAATTGTAATATTAATAATATTTAAAATATTTAATCTGAATAAATAAAAATAATATTAATAATATAATAATTTACGTAAATTATAATATTAATAATATATTCTTATTTACTAAAATTTTATACCTCATAAAATAATAAATTATATTCTTAATTCTTACTTTTTATCCAAACACCCGCTAAAATTTATCCATCATATCAACTTTTTAAATTTCCATCATTACTTTTTTATCCAAACATCAACCTAAACTTTTCTATCATTTCAATTAGTTATCGAGAACAAAAGTTCTCTCAATATTTTCGTGCAAAACGCAGCCAAAGGGAATCGTGTGAACAATAACAGGACAGGTCCTCGTGAACTCTATTCTATTTGGTATTGAGTCTTCTACTTTTGTCGAATCAAATTGATAAATAAATTTCATAAAACAAACTACCCGGTGATAAATAAATTTCCTGCGTGGTGAGACAAATTTCACGTCTTTTTTTTTCATATACTTCATTCTTTTTTAATTTCCTTTTTGTACATTGAATTTGTGAGCAGTGCTTGTAGTTGACATGAAAAAGTTAGGAAGAAAAATTCTAAGATTAAACTGATTTTCAGATGGATAGAATTATATGTCTCAAATTTGAACTTGAATTTTTACACTCTTTTTAAATTATTTTTTGGATATTTTTGGTGTGTTAGAAAAAGAATTATTGGTCTTTGAAGAAGACGAGGGTTTCTTAATTTTCTTCTATAAGAGCACACTTTGTGAACAGAGTAATATCATGATCAATCTATGTTTTTTTTATTAACAGGAGTATAATGCTATGCATTTTTACTGGCTTATATAATGTAAGAGAATCTAACTTTAAATTCCAACAGAAATTTAAGAGTATAAGTCTGTTGACTCTTTCTAATAATTCATGGTTTTGAAATAGTCAACTAGTTCCCCTAATTTTAAATATCATTTCAAGTTTGAAATGAGAACATAATATATTTTATTAATTTTTATCATTTTATTTATAAACTAATTATAACAATTTTAGATTATCACTTATAGTTCTTGGAAGCAAACTTTTAAGTTGTAATCAAATACGTGAGGGAAAATTTGTTCAAACGCCACGAGTCAAAGGTGAAAGCTTGCTAAATTTTATTCCTCATCCTCCTCGTCACCATCACCACCAGCCGCCTTCTTGGCAGGTTCCTTCGCTTCACTCTTCCGGGTCGACCACCACCAATGGGACTTGTTAGGGAGAAGTCAATGTGTTTTGCCGAATCCATCCTGACCATAAATGAAGGAATGTTGACTATTTGCCTCCCGACTCTGCACAGACAAGGCTGCAACACTAAAAAGATTATAGGATTCAATGTGATTAGTGAGATCTGCACCACTACATCAGGAAAGATGTAAAAAGGAATAGCCAAAACATCTAAAGCACAATTGCAAGATCAATTCTAACTAGCATTATCTAGGATGTGTTTGGTAGTGATAGCGGGGCTGATTCCAACCTCCGAACGGCGAGATGTGGCCAGGTTCCCGACCAGGCTACCTTTTATGGTGAGGAACTGGACCCCTAAAACCAGGTAGGCTTTTCTTTTTTGTTTAAAAGCTTTATTTTTTCTTTTCAACCTTTTCTTATTCTTTTAACGTTTTTTTTCTTTTTTGATCTTGCTTATATAAAATAATTTATTTATTAAATATAAATTAGTTATAATAAAGGACTAATATAACATTATTTATTACTTTTTTAAAAAAAATTAAAAGTGTATTAAACATAATTCCTTTTAAAAATATTCTTATAGTTAAATAATATAATTTAACAAAAAGATTTTCATAAAAAAATTAAATTTATATTTTTATTGATAAAAAACTATACTTTATATTTATAATAACTATTTGTAATTCAAAACTGTTACAGAACATTTATCAATGCGCACTAGAGAAGCAATAGTGCAAGACATTATATGCCACCATAGACAATATTTTCAGATATTCAACAAATCAAACAAACATCACAAAACAGAAGTCTAAACAAGGAGAATGGCAAAATGAAAACAACAGATTTTTCTCGGTGTCAACAAAAAAATATCAGCTGTCAAACTGTTCAATTAACCACTCATTTGGTTAAAAGTCTAGTAAACTCCTGATAAACAAAAAAAAGTCAATTTAGACACCAAAATACAAGGTGAAAATATAATAATAACCTTTGTACAAGTTTATATTAGAAGTCAACTGTTGGAGGCTTCTAACTATATGTAATTAAGAAACAAACAAATCAATTTCAAAAGAAAATGTCAACCAGGGCAACTATTTCATGGACTGGATGGTTTTGTGAATACAAAAGTTAATTTGAGTGACGCCACTTTTTGTTAGAAACCTGTATTCAAGCATGTCACATCAAGAAACTAAAAAATGGAAGTTGATGAAAATACAAAGTAATGAATGCAAACAAATAATGCCACATAAGAACAACCAATTGTCAATCCAAATAAAATAGGTTATCAAGTAGACATGTCAGCCAAATGAATACATTGAAAAATGAATTTATCAGGTAACATAGCACATAAAAGAAAAGTGGATAGACGCATGGAAGCAATCAATTCTCGAACAGGACTAAATGTTTGCATCATACTAAATATCAGATAATGCACGCATATACGACCAGGTTCTTCTTGTCAAGGGTCAGCACGGGGCTTCTTGAAGGTCTTCCCATCTGCCTGAAAAACAACATAAGGAGAATGGAATTGTTAACCTGATAACAACTGTATATCGGACACTCCAAATGTTTAAAAACAACTATTATAAAGAAATTGCATTTCAGGTATAATGAAAAATATGTTAACTAAATCACTATTAATTAAAAATGTTTGGTCATGATATACAAAATAGACAAGAAAGGTTCACGTAATAACAACAAATATGACATCCCTAAAGTTTATGAGGCCAATTTATAAAATAAAAAGACCCCTGCTTTTTTTTCATTATGTAGAACCATAAAGTGAGTGAAATGTGCATCAGAAAATGTCGTTGACTAATGAAAAAGTTGAGTAATATGATAATCATTTCATAATGAATGAAAGAAGATACATTATTCACATCATACCAAATTATATGACTAACACAATTTTTCAAACAATACCACATCAATAAAGTTGATGAAAATGCTTCCTGACGAAATATGTTAATATTAACAAAAATGTTTCATCATTTACTGAACCTTTCATCATGAACAAGACAAAGGTTCACCCAATAACAATGAGTTTAATATTCCTAAAGCTTACGAGAGGTCCACTTATAAACAAAATGGATCCCTGCTTTTTTTCTTTAGGAAATGTTCATCAATTGAATGAAATGATAACATGATAATCCTTCCATAATGAAAGAAAGAAATACAAGGTTCACATCATAACCAAAGCACATGAGAACAAAATTGCTTTTACAAAAATACAACATTAGTAAAGTTAATTATAATGTTATCTGTCAAAAGATATTAATAGTAACTAAAAACGTTCCGTAATTCACCCAACGAGTATGATATTCCTAAAGCTTACAGGAGGTCCATCTATAAACAAAATGGATCCCTGCCTTTTTCTTTAGGTAGGTTCATCAAGTAAATACAAACACATGGAAAATATCGCTAAGAGCGGGAGAAGACGAAGTGCCCCCCTCACCTTTTAGGTGTAAGAAAAAGCAACATAAAAGACTACGACCCTTTTTGGAAGAACACTCTAGATCAAGAGGCGGTGGGGGCACATGACATTGTCTTTGAAAGGTCGAAAAAGCAAGATTTTCCAGGCCTGCCAACAAAGTGGTTTTGAGCTGGAGCCCAATCTGTGTCTCAAATCCAATCGAAGGCCCTCCGATTTAGGAAAATCTTCCCGGTCCCGGTTGCAAAACATGGTCATTACCAAGAAAGTTGAGTCACATGATAAATGATAATCCTTTAATAATGAAAAAGAGAAATACAAGGTGCACCTCATAGCAAAGCATATAGCAACACAATTGTTTTTTTTTTAAATACAACTTCAGTAAAGTTGTGTATCAAGTAACAAAAAATGTTTCATCATTTACTGAACCTTTCATCACAATAAGAAAAAAAAGGTTCACCCAAGAACAACGAATATGATATACCTAAAGTTTACGAGAGATCGATTTATCAAGAAAAAGTATCCCTGCTTTTTTCTTTAGGTAAAATCATCAAGTGAATGAAATATAAACACGGACCAAAATACAGCAATCAAAAGACATGTCAATTCAATAGACAGATGTCATAGGTATGTTTGAATATACTATGGCATACCTGATGTGGCGCTGCCTGATCAGGACCCTGGCATGGTGGATGGACTTGGCCATCCCAGACTTGAAGACGAGTGTCTGAAGCCAGCGCTCAAGGAAGTTCTCAATGGTGAGTGCCAGATCTTTATCGAGCTTGTTCTGGCCCTCCTGCAAGAGACCATACCAGTTCATCCTCCGAAGTAGGGCCTCGCCCTCGAAGATCCGACAAGGGTTCTTCTCAAGGGTCAGCAGATCGCTTGCCGCATTCTGGATGCGGCTCAGAGCATACTGCACCCTCAGAGCTCGCGCTTGCTGCGCAGCCCGTACTCACCCACCAGCTTGAGCTCGGAGTCGAGCCGCTCCTTCTCATAGGGACGGTGGGGCTTCTTGAAGGTCTTCCCATCTGCCTGAAAAACAACATAAGGAGAATGGAATGGTTAACCTGATAACAACTGTATATTGGACACTCCAAATGTTTAAAAACAACTATTATAAAGAAATTGCATTTCAGGTATAATGAAAAATATGTTAACTAAATCACTATTAATTAAAAATGTTTGGTCATGATATACAAAAAAAGACAAGAAAGGTTCACGCAATAACAATGAATATGACATCCCTAAAGTTTATGAGGCCAATTTATAATGAAAAAAGACCCCTGCTTTTTTTCATTATGAGAAACCATAAAGTGAGTGAAATGTTCATCAGAAAACATGTCGTTGACTAATGAAAAAGTTGAGTCATATGATAATCATTTCATAATGAATGAAAGAAGATACATTGTTCACATCATACCAAATTATATGACTAACAGAACATTTTTCAAACAATACAAAATCAATAAAGTTGATGAAAATGCTTCGTGATGAAATATGTCAATATAAATAAAAATGTTTCATCATTTACTGAACCTTTCATTATGTAGAACCATAAAGTGAGTGAAATGTTCATCAGAAAACATGTCGTTGATGAAAAAGTTGAGTCATATGATAATCATTTCATAATGAATGAAAGAAGATACATTGTTCACATCATACCAAATTATATGACTAACACAACGTTTTTCAAACAATACCACATCAATAAAGTTGATGAAAATGCTTCCTGATGAAATATGTTAATATTAATAAAAATGTTTCATCATTTACTAAACCTTTCATCATGAACAAGACAAGAAAGGTTCACCCAATAACAATGAGTATGATATTCCTAAATCTTACGAGAGGTCCACTTATAAACAAAATGGATCCCTGCTTTTTTCTTTAGGAATGTTCACCAATTGTATGAAATGATAACAAGAACACAAAACATAGTTATATCCAAGAAAGTTGAGTCATATGTTAAATGATAATCATTCCATAATGAAAGAGAGAAATACAAGGTTCACATCATAACCAAAGCACATGAGAACAAAATTGCTTTTACAAAAATACAACATTAGTAAAGTTAATTATAATGTTATCTGTCAAAAGATATTAATAGTAACAAAAAACGTTTCGTCATTCACCCAACAACAAGTATGATATTCCTAAAGCTTACGGGAGGTCCATTTATAAACAAGATGGATCAATGCCTTTTCCTTTAGGTAGGTTCATCAAGTAAACAGAAACACAGAGCATGGTCATTACCAAGAAAGTTGAGTAATATGATAAATGATACTACTTTAATAATGAAAAAGAGAAATACAAAGTGCACCTCATAGCAAAGCATATGGCGACACAACTGTTTTTTTTTTAAATACAACTTCAGTAAAGTTGTGTGTCAAGTAACAAAAAATGTTTCATCATTTACTGAACCTTTCACCACAACAAGAAAAAAAAGGTTCACCCAAGAACAACGAATATGATATCCCTAAAGTTTACGAGAGATCCATTTATCAAGAAAAAGGATCCCTGCTTTTTTCTTTAGGTAAAATCATCAAGTGAATGATATATAAACACGGACCAAAATACAGATATTAAAAAATGAAAAAGTTGATTATTATAATACAATTAAAGAATCATGACACATCCAGGTGAAAATATCTCCACATGAAAAATCAGACATTTGATGGTGTATTCATATGCACTGTGTCATCTTACAAAATAACCTAACCATTGAAGAGCTTAACGCAAGCAATCAAAAGACAGATGTCAAATCAATAGACAGATGTCAAATCAATAGACAGATGTCATAGGTATGTTTGAATATACTATGGCATACCTGATGTGGCGTTGCCTGATCAGGACCCTGGCATAGTGGATGGACTTGGCCATCCTGGACTTGAAGTTCTCAACAGTGAGTGCCAGATCGTAATAGAGCTTGTTCTGGTCCTCCTGCAGGAGACCATACCTGTGCATCCTCCGAAGCAGGGCCTCGCCATCGAAGATCCGACTAGGGTTCTTCTCGTCAAGGGTCAGCAGATCCTTTGCGGCGTTCCTGATGCGGCTCAGAGCATACTGCACCCTCCAGAACTCGTGCTTGCTGCGCAGCCCGTACTCACCCACCAGCTTGAGCTCGGAGTCGGTGGGGCTTCTTGAAGGTCTTCCCATCTGCCTGAAAAACAACATAATGAGAATGGAATGGTTAACCTGATAACAACTGTATATTGGACACTGCAAATGTTTAAAAACAACTATTATAAAGAAATTGCATTTCAGGTATAATGAAAAATATGTTAACTAAATCACTATTAATTAAAAATGTTTGGTCATGACATACAAAACAAGACAAGAAAGGTTCACGCAATAACAACGAATATGACATCCCTAAAGTTTATGAGGCCAATTTAAATGAAAAAAGACCCCTGCTATTTTTCATTATGTAGAACCATAAAGTGAGTGAAATGTGCATCAGAAAACTTGTCGTTGACAAATGATAAAGTTGAGTCATATGATGATCATTTCATAATGAATAAAAGAAGATACATTGTTCACATCATACCAAATTATATGACTAACACAGTTTTTCAAACAATACAACATCAATAAAGTTTATGAAAATGCTTCCTGGTGAAATATGTTAATATTAATAAAAATGTTTCATCATTTACTGAACCTTTCATCATGAACAAGACAAGAAAGGTTCACCCAATAACAATGAGTATGATATTCCTAAAGCTTACGAGAGGTCCACTTATAAACAAAATGGATCCCTGCTTTTTTCTTTAGGGAAGTTCATCAATTGAATGAAATGATAACAAGAACATAAAATATAGTTATATCCAAGAAAGTTGAGTCATATGATAAATGATAACCTTCCATAATGAAAGAGAGAAATACAAGGTTCACATCATAACCAAAGCACATGAGAACAAAATTACTTTTACAAAAATACAACATTAGTAAAGTTAATTATAATGTTATCTGTCAAAAGATATTAATAGTAACTAAAAACGTATCGTCATTCACCCAACAACGAGTATGATATTCCTAAAGCTTACGGGAGGTCCATTTATAAACAAGATGGATCAATGCCTTTTCCTTTAGGTAGGTTCATCAAGTAAACAGAAACACAGAGCATGGTCATTACCAAGAAAGTTGAGTAATATGATAAATGATAATCAAAGAGAAATACAAAGTGCACCTCATAGCAAAGCATATGGCGACACGACTGTTTTTTTTTTAAATACAACTTCAGTAAAGTTGTGTGTCAAGTAACAAAAAATGTTTCATCATTTACTGAACCTTTCATCACAACAACAACAACAACAACAACAAAGCCTTATCCCACTAGGTGGGGTCGGCTACATGGATCATACGACGTTTCGTTGATCCATGTTCATGAGATTCGACAGGGTTTTACGCTGGCTGTCGGGGCCTAACACAACCCTCCTCCTTTATCCGGGCTTGGGACCGGCTATAAAACATAGGCGGAGAAAAAAAAAAGTTCACCCAAGAACATCTAATATGATATACTAAAGTTTACAAGAGATCCATTTATCAAGAAAAAGGATCCCTGCTTTTTCTTTAGGTAAAATCATCAAGTGAATGAAATATAAACACGGACCAAAATACGGATATTAAAAAATGAAAAAGTTGATTATTGTAATACAATTAAAGAATCATGACACATCCAGGTGAAAATATCTCCACATGAAAAATCAGACATATATGCACTGTGTCATCTTACATAATAACCTAACCATTGAAGAGATTAACGCAAGCAATCAATAGACAGATGTCATAGGTATGTTTGAATATACTATGGCATACCTGATGCGGCGCTGCCTGATCAGGACCCTGGCATGGTGGATGGACTTGGCCATCCCGGACTTGCAGGCGAGTGTCTGGAGCCGGCGCTCGAGGAAGTTCTAAACGGTGAGTGCCAGAACGTAATCGAGCTTGTTCTGGTCCTCCTGCAGGAGACTATACCTGTTCATCCTCCGAAGCAGTCCGAAGCAGGGCCTTGCCCTCGGAGATCCGACGAGGGTTTTTCTCGTCAAGGGTCAGCAGATCCCTTGCAGCGTTCCGGATGCGGCTCAGAGCATACTGCACCCTCCAGAGCTCGCGCTTGCTGCGCAGCCCGTACTCACCCACCAGCTTGAGCTCGGAGTCGAGCCGCTCCTTCTCGTAGGGACGGCGGGGCTTCTTGAAGCCCTTCCCATCTGCCAGAAACGCATCAAAATCGACATATACGAAATCACATAAAATGCTAAAATTGTGCATAAACAATACCTACTATCAGTAGGCATGATAATGAAAGAACAAAAACATGGTTAGGCACAATATAATGGATCAGAAATCATAATAGTAGAAAAAATCACAGTTTGGATCAATAATCAAGATCAGACGCTTACGAGAGTAATAGAAAATGTAGTAGGGAAACGAGGCTTACAGTTTCAGTAGAATGAAACGTGCACCATTGTTGCCGCAGGGGAAGCCTTCTCGCTCGCGCTAACAGGAGTGGCATCGGAGGGCGGCGATGTAGGTTTTATAGTAGTAAAACCCTAACCACATATGTGAGGTGGGCTGAAGTTGCATGTTTTGTGGACTGGGCTAAGCCCATTTCTTTTTATTTAGTGATATCTCTTTGTTAAAATATTAAAATTAGGAGGCTTTTTTAAAAATGTCTTCGAGGAATATTAACGATTTTTAATTTTAATACAAACTTAAAATTTTTTGCCCAAATGAATCCAATATGATTCGAACATTATTTTTTTTTCTTTTAACAACTAATTATATAATAGCTCGGTTGAAGTGATAAGGAACATTTTCCCGTAAGGCCGTAAGTAAGATTTCAAAGTCGAATTCTTAGCACGAGAATAATCGACAAAGCACGACGAATTAATTGAACTCAATAATAAATCGACTTTCGAACATGTGAACTATGCGCATAATCATTAGCGATGCACATATACATATTTGATTGTTGGTACAACTTTCAAAATATCGGGGCTCACTAAAAAAAAGTTAATAGCTCACTATAATGAGAGGCGGTGGCATCGCCAACATCCGACCTGCGATGCAATGTCTGTACAGCGGCACAAATACTGACCTGCAAGCACGACAATCGTGCTTTGACAGCAACTAGGAATCGGTGACGGTGGGGTCCGATGGCCTATGGCAGTGGACGTTTGTTCAGTGGCAGCGGCCGGCCGGCCCGATGATCGAGGATCGATGATAGTGGCATCAAGTACCGACATACTATGCCAGTTGATGAAAGTTTGGCAACGTCAACACCCGCCCTACAACTACGACAATCACGCTTTTACGACAACTAGGAACTAGCGACAGTGGTGTCAAAGACCGGTGCACTATGTCAGTCGACATCTGTTCGACGGCGGAGGGCTACTATGGCAGATCTGCTTGCTCAGCGGTAGTTGCTGTTGCCGATCTATGAGTGTGAGGATCACGCTTCGATGGCATGTGTTCGACGGCAGAGAGCTACTATGGCAGATCTGCTTGCTCAGCGGTAGTTGCTGCTGCCGATCTATGAGCGTGAGGATGGCAGTGGCTATGCCTGACGATCGAGCGTTGGGACGGCTGGGACTAGCCAACGGTGGCCACATGGAGTGACGCATAGCAGTAGACCTCGCCGCACGACCTTCACACGCCAGACGTAAATGTCGAGTCGAGTCGAGCGAAGCCATACATTGGCTGAGTGCTAGGCAAAGGGGAGACGACTTTCACATGACCATGACCTTTGTGCGTCCACCAGTGATATAGGGCGTGAGCAAATTCTTAACAAATAACAAAATATCTAGACTCATATTTTATATTTACATCTTATTTTGTCCCAATAAAATAAATGTAAATCTCATGACATATATATATATATTATTTTAACAAATTAACATAATATAAAAAATCATATTTTAATCTTATTAAAATGGATGCACAAAATACTCAAATGGATTAAAATATTATCATTTCAATAAACACTTAAGATAAATTAACAGATTTTTTATAATGATTAAAATATTATTTTAATCAAATATTGATTACATATGTTCTTGATGCTTTGGTACCGTCGAAGATAATGTGTATAGTACGAATATAAAAAACTTCCATTTCTCATCTAAAACATGCAATCAACGATCTATAAAATTGATTATAGCATAAAATTGCAGATTAGACTATACCCTATAAGTCCTCACTTTGAAGAGGATGATCTGTAGTCCACCATTGCACTCACCTTCTGAATTTCAAGTCTCATAAATCCCTAAGGTAGTCCGATCGAGCGGATGTTAGTGGAGTGCATAAAGATGACCTCTTCAATCCTTTAAAATGAGTTGCAGATGACTAAACTACAATATGTAATTGATGGTTTTTGTAAAAGTATTTTTTTAATAGTTCACATTTTGAATATTTTTTCTCTTGACTTGATACATCCCATAGTTTCAGTCGGAAGTTTCATCTAACTTGATACATCAAGCTGTAACAACAATGTAGCTCATATATGTAATATGCCATTTAAAACTTAAGCTTGGGAAAAGCTGCACCACATATGCAGAAGCGACATATGTTGATCAGCACATCAAATGATGCCATAACATGAGCTCCATCTTTCTAAACAGTTAATGTTTTTTTATCCTTTGCAAAAATCCATCATGAAGAACATAATCCTGAAAATAGGAACTGATTCAAGTTCAACTGCCCTGTGAACCTAGACAAATTGACTACCTGGCAGGCCTCCAGCATTTCAATACGTTATAGCATGTCACATTCGCTAATACAGCCCTAATAATGGCCTGGCATTATGCTTGATTGTTCAATCCTTTGGGTTACACACATCAGAAGTGTTCACCCTTACCTGGGAGTTCCTGGGTCCCCTCATCTTTAGATCTGCGGATGACTGTTGCGGCTGCTGCATTTGGTGCTGATGCTGATGCAGAGGCACCTGCTGCTGGTGCTGGGAATGGATCTGGAGCTGCTGCAGTTGCTGAGCTGCTAAATGTGATTGCACAACATGATTGTGAGGATAGAATTGCTGTGTTTTCCCGAACGGAGATTGGCCAAAATTCATCAGTTTTTGTCCGCCATTAGGAACACCCTGTCCAGTGGCAATCTTCAGGCGTTGAACCTCATCTCTTAGGGAATCATTCAGTGCTGTGCCAAGAATCAAAATAACAATGAATCTAATAATTCATGTTCACCACCAAAAGGGAAAGGAGTTAATCTTGCATATTCAACTTGAAAAGATATAATATAGGTTCAATGGAAAAACACTTTAGGACCATCTCTTTTATTCTATTTCATCTATTTTTTTAGATTGACTACAATTTTTTTGAGAGAAGATTATTTTTTTTTCGGGAAGAAATTTATTGGGTATTCCCAGTTAAAGAGAAACATTCTCAGCATTTATGCAGTACTCTATAAACAAAGATAAAAAGGCATTGGATCCCTGGTTTATTCTTTAAATATAATAAGCCAAATGCTGATGCAAATGCATAATGCCAGAGGACCTAGTATTCTTACCATCTTGCAGATGGACCTGCTGCTCCATTGTCTGCAACCGCAACTTTAATTCATTGTTTTCAGTAGTCAGGCCAGTGTTATCTCTCTGTCATGACATTTCATCAAGAGATTGTTCAGTCATTCTATGTTACATTTAAAGTCCATCTGTAAACAATGTCAAAATAAGGTTCACTAACTAATAAAATAGAGATGTATAAACTTGAATAGAAAGGAGTGAATATTCGTTATCCTTCCACAAGAAGTATTTGTAATTAAGACCAGATAAAACATATGAGGAATTTCTCAATTTTCTTTCCTCTTTTCATTCAGAAAATGTAGAGCGATTACATCAATATTATCATTGATTTTTTTTTTGGAAAAGCTATTGATATTGAAAATATGGAGAAATACGTTGGAGTCAAAGGGTTTTCGTTTAAGTAGGAATAAAACAGAATATATGCATAGCAATTTCACAAATAAACAACTTAGAGACGATTTGAAAGTTAGGTTAGGGGAGGATATAATTCCTCAAGTGACAAAGTTTAAATATTTAAGATCAATTGTAAGACAAGATGGTGAGATTGATGACGATGTTAATCATAGAATTTAAGCTGGTTGGTGTAAGTGGAGGAAAGCCACTGGAGTTCTTTGTGATAGAAAAGTACCCAATAAAGTTAAAGGAAAATTCTATCGTACCGCTATAAGGCCAGCAGTGTTATATGATAGTGAATGTTGGGCTATGAAGGGACAACATGAACGTAAAGTGGGGGTAGCCGAAATGAGGATGTTGAGATGGATGTGTGGTCATACAAGATTAGATAAGATTAGGAATGACCATATACGTGAACGAGTCGGAGTGGCTCCTATTAGTGAGAAAATGGTAGAGAATCGTTTGAGATGGTTTGGTCATGTTCAGAGAAGACCATTAGATGCGCCAGTAAGAAGAGTAGATCAAATAATCTGGAGTCCGATTAAAAGAGGGAGAGGGAGGCCAAGGCGGACACTTGGCGAACTAATAGAGCAAGATCTATTGGTGAATAATGTACCGAAAGGTTTGGTTACTAATAGAGCGGAATGGCGTCGTATGATCCATGTAGCCGACCCCACCTAGTGGGATAAGGCTTTGTTGTTGTTGTTGTTGTATTGATATTGAAAATTGATGATGAGGTCCCGGACAAATATGGAAATCAAACCAATAAAACTGCAACTGGAATAATAATTTAACCGATCAACTGAAATATAGTACTCCAATTATACATAAGAAATATACCTGCAACAAGGTTAACTGAGCAGACAATGTAGTCGCTTCTGCCTGAAGAGTTTGCACTTTCCGTTCGAGCTCTGCAATGTAACGCATCTTTCTTTCTTTTGACCTAGCTGCTGACTGCCTATTTGCCCATATCCTGATATATAAATCCACATAAAATATTCATAAGATAATAACTGTAAAACATGAGTAGCATACAAAACTGTTACCACAGCAGTAGACCTATTCGGTATAGGCATATTCATTAACAAGAAATGTTCTGTGCATAATATGCTTATAAAGAGGTTATTTATGTGTGAATGAAGAAAAACTCTCCAATTCCACCATCTCAACATAAAGAATCTGATCGGTAAGAGAATCTAATTAAATCAACAGGCAAAGAAATATCACAAAATGAATACTCAAAGATGGATATGTATCTCAATGTTTAGGCTGTGGGGCATCTTTCCTTCAAGACATGCAACTCTAAATTAGTCAATACATATCATGATGGGGCAAAAATAACTGGTAATTAGGACAACATAAATTAGTAGTAACAGACAAAACATTAGATTAAATGATGCAATCAATGTCAATTTTTTTTTCCTTTTTTAAGATTCTTCAATATATCTCTTTCTGTATTATCTACTTTCTGTATTAAATTCATGCTAAATTTATGATTTCCTATTGACGATTATGATTGTCTCAAGCATGACTTAAATGTTCAAACAAATGTTGTAATTCTTGTCCAACAGGGTTCAGTGTCTTGGAGGTTTCCAAACATGACACATCGCAGACAATGTGCTTATAAGACACAAGCCTTTAGGCAGTTCCTGTACTTCATAACTTCCAATACGTAAGCCATTGTACGAGACATAATAGTTTCCATGAATGTTATGTTTCATGAAAAGATCATTAACAAAATGGCCATTCCTGAGAGTCATTTCAGGATTGGCATAATCCATTTTCAAATTTTAACATTTGTGCTATGAAGTGGTCAACGGCTCAGGAAAAACTGGTGCCTTTCTATATTTTCCAAATCTTCTGGCACATATTCAGGGACAAACTTTAAAGGTCATACAACAAGAGGATGGACCCAAAAAAATTGTGTGAAACGTGAACATCTTTTGAAAGCTCATCAGAAATCACAGAATAACAAAGTCTCCGAGCTTGCAAAATTAAATCTTTTTAGTCAAAACATAGTTCACAAAAATAAAATTGTATTTTTCTTCCAGTTGCAACAGAGAGTAAACTATGATATTAAGATCCACATTTTGTGATGCCTCCAATTACGTCTTAATTTGGCTGAAAAATTTTTATATGTTCAAAAAAGGATGAATCTCCACAACATGTAATGCCTATCATAAAAGAAAATTATGAATAGGATGAGCTACTGTAACCTTGTTGCATAGTTCAATTCATTTTTTCTTTTCTATGATAAAGGTCAAGAAGAGGTTAAGAATTCTCTTATGAGCAATAGAAAAGTAACACATCATATAGCACATTCTAATGTATTTAAAGGTAGATAATTCTGTCCTTAATATTATCATATATTTCCCCAAAAAGATATAACATAATCCCATTTCTGGACAACTTCAACTAAAAAAGGAAGCTTTCTAGACTCTTGATTGACAACCGCCAATTCTTGTTCATGTATAAACAAATATTTTCGAATAGTACAATTTCAAAACATTCCTTAAATAGGATAGCGTATACACAGGATATTCAGGAGTGCTGAAAGTCGTAAACTAAAGAGTACATTAAACAACGAGCATGCTCTTGATTTATAAATGTAACAGATTAGCCATTTCATCAAAATGTGGTCCTACTGAACTTTAAATGACAACAACAACAACAAAGCCTTATCCCACTAGGTGGGGTCGGCTACATGGATCATACGACGCCATTTCGCTCTATTAGTAATATATTCGTTGATCCATGTTCATGCGATTCGACAGGATTTTATGTCGGGGCCTAACACAACCCTCCTCCTTTATCCAGGCTTGGGACCGGCTATAAAACATAGGCGGAGTTTTTAAATGACAACAACTTTCTAAAATTAAAGCAGACCCTGATTCTTGCTGTAAAATTCAAACCTTGATGGACTCCACTGCGAGCAACTGATATAGTATCTTTTGATGAAGTATTAGTATTTGATTTGACAAACGTGAAAATTTCTCATATTTGTATGATGGTTTTGCTAATTCTTTTAGAGTAAAAAGTATGACTAGCAATGTGGTAGTCATCCAACCGACTCCTTTTTTTTTTTGAGAAAGTCGTCCAACCAACTTCTGATTATCAAATGGAATATCAGAAAATATGTAGCAAAATGAAGTCTGCTCACGATGTTTTTCTTCTATCCCAAAGAATAAGGAATATAACAATGATGTTTATGAACATGTTCTACATATATTTTAGTGTACCAGATGAGAATCTTATCATATTAAACAGCTTTAAGACTCCACAACTTTTAGAGTATGTAGCTATATCCAGAAGTACTAAAGCATCAACCTTCAAACTCAAAAGTAAAGAGAAGGCTTCTTGTGTCTACGTTCTAAATGAAGTAAATTGAGACGGCACACAAATAAAGTTCACCAAAAGAAATGGACCGGCATGATTAAAGAACCTTTTTGCTCGCTTTGGATCAATAAGTGCAAGATCAGCAAGCTTTGCAGCAGACATTGCCTTCTTTGCTTCAGTCAGTGACATCTCATCAGCTCCTGCCGACAATACCTCAGGCTTAATTGAGCTAGAATCATCCATTGACAGGCTATGCTGGTGCCTAGCCCTTGGCTTCTCACTCGATGATGATGCAACGTTATCTGGAAGCACAAGAGGTTGAGTTGAAACTGCTGCAATTGGTGCAGCCTCACTACAAGAGAGACCCAATACAGATGTGGCTGAAGATGAAGCAAACTTATCCATGTCAAGATACATAGAGATCAAATCTTCCTCCGTCTCATCAGAAAGTGACGGGCCTTCTCCAACCCCTACAACTCCAAGATCACTGTCAAAGCTAATGTCATCAGGGAGGCTCAAAATCTCAGACTGGGCACGTCTGTGTCCGGCATTTCTCGGCGGATGGTCCGGCATGCGGCTAACGTCCTGACTAAAGTGCCCAGGTTCCAGTGGGGCAGAGGACGAGGAAGCTTCACATTTTGCAGGAATAAAGCTTCCAGAAGGTGAAGCATAAGTAGTGTACCGAGAAGCTAGAAGCGGCAAAGCTCCCCCCGTTGCATGCATCGAAGACTTGTCTTTCTCCATGCTCTCAAACTGACAACCCTAACGACTACAAAAAATTTCAAAAGTGCAACAACACACACAAATCAAAACAAACTTTGCTTGAGAAAACCCCAAAACCCTTATCAAAAAGCCTTTTTTAGCCGAAACTTTTTCCTAGTCAACTATCACCGAATCCAGTAAACCAACACGAAACGCAAACAAAAATATGTTTTTTTACCCCCCAAAACCGATCAAGAATTGAGGAAAAAAAAAAAAGCAAACACCACCGTAAGCCTTGTCAACGCTCGATCATCAGCCCGAAAAACTAATCAACGAAGAAGAACCTCGATGAACATGTCCTCAACCCCCTTTTCGAGACCGAAACATTAACCACGAAATCAAAGCAGAAGACCACGAAACGTCCCAAAAAACCGAAGCATGAAATAATGTGGCAGTGGTCAATAAGAATTAACCCTAATTCCTGGACTTGGAGCTCTAAAGAACCAAAGTTTCCCGCAAAAGAGAAGGAAGAAGAGATCAAGTCGCCCCAGGAGACTCTGAGATTTCAGCATCCATTTCGACGTAATTAGGGGGGAATGGAGGAGGGTTCTGCACTGTCGAGAGAAAGAGAGGTCGCCGCTGGGGAAGAAGAACTGCGAGTGTAAGAATGGTTATTATAAAAAAAAAGGTTTTTTAAACGTGTAAATGTAGCGTGGGGTTGTTGAATGCTTGAATACCCCGGCAGTGAATGGTGATATTAGCATACATGCATCAGTTCAGATTTCAGGGGAAAAAAAAAGATTTTGATTCTTACAGAAAATAAGCAAAATTTTAATTCGTTACAATTTGAGCAGGGACAAAAAGATACACAAATTTTAATTTAAAAGATTGATCGGATCATCGGTGATCTAAACATGAGGCTTCCTAATTTTGTCCCAAGTTTAAGAATGCAAATAAGTTTCAAATTTAGAATAATAAAAATAAAAATTATATAAAATGATATTAGAGATCATTAGTATTGATATTATCTTGATAATCTAATAATTTCAATATGGATCAATTATTTGTACACGATCAGATGAGTAGAAAAAATGTCAGTCTCGCCATATTTTCGATGCACCTGATTTGAAGTTCGATTATTTTTTTCTTTGGATCGTTTTTTATAGGTTTTTTAACACACGTGTATTTTAGTACATAGTTGTTTGAGCATCCGAAGGATTTTCTCTCCTTCATTGATATTTTTATCTCAATTTAGTTTAGTTTCACTTCATTCTCTTATTTCCTCTCAATATATTATAAGTTGACATCAGCAAATATATGATCTATACGGATCTAGACTTTATTGTACATGTTTCCTTTTTTTTAACTAGTAGTTCTATCCGTGTCATGAGGGAAAAAAACTGTGATAGTACTGTTATTTGATTTTATAATATTGAATTTTTTATTTTTCTATCCTTTTGTTTTATCAATTAGATGTACTATTTTTAAAATATTAAGTGAATGATGTTGTAGCATTTAAATAAAATAAAATTACAACATATTTGCAATGTAAATGCTGCTACACGCATGCAACACAGATCGAAATAATAAAAGCTCGAACGGTGCAGAACAATCTGCAACAATCTACATGCAAACGTCAATAGTAAACCATATATCCATATTATCCATGATTCAGTTTCAGTTACTTGAATAAAATTGCAATAGATTACAATAATCATTATCAGAAATGCCGGTATAAATGTCATCCGTTTATATTTGCACGCAGGAGAAAAGAATTGAAATAAGATGCCTCTAAGTAAAGCTAATAACGGAGTTGAAATGCTCTGGGAGACGCACAATGATGGCGGAGCTGACAACAAATTAATCCAAACTCTTGATGAATCATGGAATACAGGTAGCAGATTGGAAGGTTAAAATATCTAAAGATTTTCTTGGCAAATCATGCAAGGTCGCTTGCAGTTAGTTTGGAGATCATCATTGCATTAAGCATCCCACGTTTTACAGAAGCCGCAAAGACAAAAAATTGCTTGACTTATTTAGACTAGAGAGAAACACACCAGTCTTTCCAATACCTAGATAAAGATATGAGAACAGATAGGTACATGGAACACTGCACCAGCACCACACTCGAGACCTACTAGAAGATGTACATTGGCTCCTCAAGGACAAATGGTGCAACTTTGACATCAAATTGTGGCCCTTCGGATTCTGTCAACCTAGTGAAAGAAATGCAAGGTCACCTTACGGATTATCGTAAGCATTGAACAATAGTAGAACTCTCATGCACATTACGATTAAATTACCTGCCGGGAACAAATGTAAATGAGCCCTCTACGGATCCAGGAGCAGCTGGCAAGGGTGTGCAACTCTGATACACAAATTCTTCCTTGTTTGGAAATAAGAGTGGAAACTGTAGCAATCAGCAGTATAAAATTCCCTTTAGTTTTGAGTTTGAAAACTTCTTGTTGGAAACCTATTTAAGTGAAATCAAATCATAGATATCCTATGTGGTTAAAGCAACATTTGAAGGAAGAGGAATAATACCTTCCCTATTACAGCTTCACCAGTCACATCAGATACAATGTTCTCACCAGAACGGATAATCCAATGACGTGAATGCAGCTGGCATGAATTGTAGTGCATGCCATTGAGTCGGCAGCCCTCAGGCAAAAGAGACATGCGAATCGAGTAAGCATACATATATTTATCCTCTCTGCCTTTAAGATCAGTGACTTCTGGCACAAAAACAGCAGAGGCACGAACCTGTAGACATTACTCGCACAAGATCCAACTCATAAGGTCCTTCAATCTCAAAGCAACTTCACTTAAAAGATGAAAAACTTGCCTTCCTTAACAATTCTTGGTTCATTGAACGAACATGAAAAACCAATATTTATCCTTGACAAACTATTAGGTTGTGCCTACCTATCACTGATGTACTTTTTCTCTTAAAGTGGTTAAATACTCAAGTTTACGATGTACTTTTCTCTTAAGGTGGTTAAACTGCTCAATTTAACAAAAAACCAGAACCGCAAGAAGTATCAAGTTTCTCAACAACAAACAACAACAACAACAAAACCTTATCCCACTAGGTGGGGTCGGCTACATGGATCATACGACGTCATTCTGCTCGTTGATCCATGTTCATGCGATTCGACAGGGTTTTACACTGACTGTCGGGGTCTAACACAATCAATACAAGTATCAACTTTCTCAAACGAAGAGAATTTAATTAAATGTACGGCTAACTTCTGCAATACATAAAATCAATAGACGGGTAATTTAAGTTTATGGTGATTTAAGAAGTTGGAGCATAAGCAAGAAAAAGAACAAGGAAACAACATCTGGCAATCCTGAACTACTCAATACTCAGTTTCGTGAAGTGTGATTTCAAGAAGCATTAATGAATTTAATTCATTGGTTTAAAAAAAGATAATTAGAGGAAAATCCAATTCCCTTCATTCTCCAGTCCAAGGCCACCACATGTTTCTATGATCAGGTATTGCATTAGATACCTTTCAAAAAAACTATTGCATTAGCGATAAAAGTTTATCCCTAGTCTATAAGGTGCTTAAAAAATGTACTGCAAAAACAAAGAATATCATTAAAAAAAGGCATGCATCCCTCCCAAACCTGAATGCCGTTTGTAACTGCTGCTGAACATGATGGAGGAGCCTCTGGAAATAAGCAGATACTTCGACCTATTCTTGTCTTACGTGCTCGAATCATACCACTTTGTAGGCGCCTAGAGTGCTCTTCCAACCACAGTAAAAATGCATCCTGAGACATATCATGGCTACTACCTGTTGTTGTCCTTAATAATGCTTGGGGTACACATGGCATCATCTCTCCATCTACCAAATTTCTGGTGCCAACATAAAGCTGACCGTCTGCACAATCAAGGAAAAAAAACTTCCTTGCAATGTAGGAAGTTGCCACCATAATGTACTTTGACCTAGTAAAAAACCCAAGTTTTCTAGCAAATGCTTTTGTTTGTGATACAACATGCTCAAGGGGCAACAAATGAACATTCGCTATATGATTATAGAACTCATAACCACCTATGATGCCAAGAGGAGACAGACGTTCATACTCAGTACGCTCCTTTGATAATGTCTGCTGACCATCACAAAACCGATACAAGATCCTTGTTGGAGCAGGTAATTTAACACCAAGGTTTTCCTCAACCATGCTAATTTCATCTTCAGAGGCTCCCTTTCTCAAAGTCTCATTGGCCTCAGGAAAATTAACAGCTAGCCAACTTCGGAGAGTACTCCAGCATTGTTTAACTCTACGCACCAAAGGGAGCGAGTACATACCAAAAGATTCAAGCCACCTTCTATATGACTCCTGTATAAGGATAACACAGTAATTATTTTTTCAAAGGACAATACAGTAATTGTGCTTCAAATAAAAGAAACATGGAAAAAAAGGACATTGACATTAGAGAAACCTCTTTTTTCTTTAGAGGGACAAAAACGAATGTTAATGCATTCATTTTTTATTCAAGCCTCAGTAAAGTTCACAGCATGGATATAGGATTAGAAACCTCTAAAAGCATCATACACTAACAGGTTAGATCACTGGAATATGGAACTGACCAATATAACGTATATAATCTCGTTCCATATTACTTCAACTTGTTTCTTCCTTTGAACTCTGTGAATCAGAATTTTGTTAGTTTCTGTTTCCTTTTTACTCAAAATAATCCCCAAGGTCTGCTACAACCATATATAGCAGTTATCCTCCTTAGAAGCCTCGTAAGATGAGGTTTAGTTCCATTCTAAGTGTAAGGATTATGAGATAAGGTTTAGTTGAATTCCAAGTGTAGGGATTATAACAGTTAACCTCCTCAGAAGCCAAAGAACGTTCTAATTAAATCTGCTACTAAAAAGGTTTCGAAGATTATAGAACACAATCCCATCAAAAGAAGATAGCAATTTAAGTTCAGAACTTATTTTCTTCCTGATAAGAGTATACTACTTAGATGTTCTTAACCTGAGATTTGAGAAACACTTGTCCGGAGAGGAAGTTCAAACAAATCTCGTTCCTATTCTCCTCAAAAAAAAAAAAAAAAAAATCTCGTTCCTATTTCTTTCACCATACACCCTCCTACCCAATCCCTATGAAATAAAATTATAAAACCAACTAATAACACAACAAAACCTAGCAAACTAACTCTGAATCACCTTTCTACCACAAAACCCACCGGCAAGAACAAAAAACATACTTCCAATCGCCAACTCTCAGTGATTCCTCCAACCTCTCTTTTCAAAGTCCAAACATCTTTCTCACAGACGCAAAATGTCCCAAGCCGTCACCTTTCCGGTAGAAACATAGTTCCCCCGTCATGGATAGTGGTACCAACCCCACGGTACCATTCCAGATCAAGTTTCAAGAACAGAATCGGATTCATGTAGATGATCTCCGGAATGCATCATCGGAGGTCAAAGATGCGGATAACATGCGGAGGACCGAGTCAAGGTTGGGGAGTGAAGGACCTTAAAAGAAGTGCAGGTGGTGCCGTCGGGACCAACGGGGGCGTCGCCGAGGTCGAAGTCGCGTGCGCAGAAGCGGTGCCAAAGGACGTCGTCGGAGGCGACGGCGCGGAGCCTGGTGCTGGCGCAGGCGACGGCCGCGGCGTCCCTGGGCGAGAGCTTGCTGAGGATCGTCTCCAAAACCAATCCTTCGAGACCTTCCAACGTCATCGCCGCCGCCATCATCAACTCCTCCTGGTTCTCTTCCTCCCCCTCCGCCTCCAGATCGATGGGTCGAGCCGTTTCGCCATTCACAGCAAGGATTAGGGCGGGTACATAAAGGTAGTTCCAGACGTGCGGGAGGGGCACGTGGCGAGCCAGGATCGGCCAAGCGCATAGGGAAAGGTCGTCTACGTGGTTAGATCCTTGTCGATGAACGTGGCGGTGTTCGATGTGTTACTCGATTGCGCATGGCACAGCGCATCAGGAAAGGAGAAAAAAAATTTGGCTTTTATCGAAATTAGCCACCAATGTTTCTGGTCTGGATCATCTTTTTTGTTGAAATTGGAATACAGAATTATTAGTTTTTATATATTGCAGTTTCGAAACCTTAAATAATGTTTTATTTAGAAGTGCAAAAAAGGACCACTATATTATAATAATTATTACTAACTATAATGTAATAAACAACTAATATATCTTCCAGCATATATTATAATATTAGTAATTTAAAAAAGGTTACAGATCCCTTTGGAGTTATTTTGATTCCATTTTTCTGTTTTGAAAGAGAGGGCCGGGACCTATTATTATTATTATTATTATTATTATTATTATTATTATTATTATTATTATTATTATTATTATTATTATTATTATTATTATTATTATTATTATTATACACTTTTTCGTTGCATTTCTTTCCCCTGCCGTTGGCACCAAACAAAAGATCCCGTTCAATCCACAATTAATGTGAGTTTAAGACTTCTATCCGCATTATTTTAATAAAAAAATGAGCTTAAAAATCTTATATGAGTTAGGCGTCTATAATAAGCTAAATTAATGACCTGGTCCTCTTTTTGTTAAAATTAAGGTGTAATCTGAATCTTAAATCGTATTTATTGATGAAAATGTACATTTTCATAATGAACTATTACGTAAATCTTATTGTATGATTTCAATTCAATTTCTATCGTACATTTCTCGTTTATGCCGGTCTCATAATTCAAAATGCAACAATATTGAGTTTAAATTTACGCCTGAATTATTTATTAAACAAATCAGTTATGATTACTGGTACGTTTTGTCGCCATATCATGCATCTAAAGTGTGTGTGTGTCTGTGTCTTCAAAGTGAAGTAAAATTATTAATCAGATATTGAGATGTTTAAATTTATCCGCATCGCACAGGGCTAATTATGCCGCCAAGCTTTATCATTTCAACACAACAACAATAACAACAAAGTCTTATCCTACTAGGTGGAGTCGGCTACATGGATCATACGACGTCATTCCGCTCTATTAGTAACCAAACCTTTCGGTATATTTATCATTTCAACGCATGCCACTAAATTTATTAATGCCAAATGTGCATGGAAACCGCATTATCTGCTCTTCTTCATGCATCACACAGGATCTGCTTTTCTGAAAAAAGATCCTTAAGTTCAAACCATTAGGCACTGAAAAATCTAGCAGTAGCTCCTAACGCTAATCAGATATCTCATTTTCCCCTAAGAAATCTGGTGAAGATGATTATAAATGCTGCAATCATGAAAAAAAAATTCATATTTTGCATTCTCATGGTCACCACCCAAACATACACTATCTAAGATGCAAGCAAGTGAAATCTATATTGAAAATATTCTAAATTGAAATCTATATTGAAAATATTCTAAAATACTGCCTTTCTTGCATAAAGAAAAAACATGACAGAACAAATTACAGGAAGGCAAGAACTTTGATCATTGACTTGAGACTGTAAGAGTTAGTGTCCCATTTGTCTAGATAAGTGCAGAATAAGTGCAGAAGATGGTGGATCAAGATTGTTGCCTTGGCATGGATGACTTTGGGAGAATAGAATTGGCAAGTTCTTCATTTATGCGCACAGGAATCGGTGGCATATTATCATTCAACCTGCAGTAAGTCGAGATTTTGTCAAAGTTGTCATTTATTCACTGAAATAGACAGGTATCACAGAAGCGGTATCTTTACGAACAATGAACAATTTTAAGATACATCAAGCAGATGATTAATAGATACATCAAGCAGATGATTAATAGAAAAGTATAAACTAACACCAAGAAGATTCAAGTCTTCGGCTTGCAAAATCTTCCAGTGCTAAGAATTTGAAGTCATCCGTGGATCAAAATTTCAGCGATCATAATTCGTAAATCAGAGGAGTATTTTGTCATTATATCTGATGATATTTTCTTGTGAAAATCAAGTATATGTAAATCATTCATAGTTCATGAATAAGACACTCCATCTATGAAACTCTTCAATGTTGGAAGTTATGAAAAGGATCCTAACTTGAAATGCAAAATAGAGTACTTGAAAACATACAGTTTCAAGATCTCAAAAATGTTGTCCCTTGTATCACAAAATAGCTTGATGTTTTCCTGTAACTGTAAAAAAACAGAATAAATTTAGTGTGATCTGCATCTTCTGTGGGGGAATCCTACATTCAACCATGTTATATATAGCAGGTAAATGATTTATCAGGGCAAAAACTACATAACATAGGAACTTCTCCCTAGAAAATTGAATTGCTCAAGACATGTATAACTAAGTGTAAAACTTTTGCTGATTGTTAAAACAAGTTATGAATGCCAATGTGTTCATGGGAAATACATTTGAGCTATCCAAATTTGCTGCTATTTTAGTCAAGATATCAGCATTACTCTCTAGTAGCTGTCTTGTTCGACCACCAGTAGCTGCAAAAACACACAAACCAAAACACATTATCATCCAGCATACGGTAGGTTCCAGGAATCTAACATTACACAGTAAAATATTTTTAAATAAACGCATCAAGGTCCAGCATGCGAACTGATTTTTTTCGAAAAGAAGGAAGTGGAAGATCTATAATTCAGTGGTGACTGACAAAAATGGAAATGGAAATACTAAAGAATAGTAAAGGAATTTCCTAGCATAATTGATCACACGAGAATGCTATGGAAGATGTACAAAAATGTTAGTAGTGTCACCAATCAGCATGCAAAATGATTTCATATTTGTCTTTACTCATCCAGACTTGCTTTAGGAATATTATCACAGCCTTGGTATGTAGTAAAAAGAAATGCTGGGAGTTCAAGAAAAGCCTAAGTTCCATCAGGTATATAAAAGTAAAACGTATATAGTTGGGGAGACCTTTATATGATACATCATCAACATTCCCCGTTGGAAGCACTGAAGGAACATTGTGCACAGATGGTTCTGATTCTGATGAAGGATGCCTGACTCTCCTCTGTGTGGATATGAAAGTAAATAACAAATGAGAGTGAGAAATAAGAGAAAGAACCACAGGAAATGAAGTTATTAACATCTAAGATGCCATCATAAATAACTAACAAGCAATGTCAGTTTGATAAGAGAGCTTAAAATGAAATGGGAGTATAAGTAACTGGTGTAAAGCGAAATAAAATGGTACGCAACTCGATGATTAATATAAGTGTATAAAAATGCATTCACCCAAATTTATAAAGGAGTCAAACAGGAGATAAGAGAAGCAACTTTTTTATTCTTATTCTTCCTTGATAAATCACCAACGTTGTCTTTTCTTCTTTTGCCACTGTTTGTTTTCTGTGACCGTTCAAGAAAGTCATACTTTGATAAAATATCGGAAAGAAACAAAGTAAAACTGCACCAGAATTTGCAATGAATGCTATGTTCACGCATGAAATAGATGTAACGTATTTTCCTTTTGTTTAGAACAAATAGATGTAACACATACAATGTTTCTAATAAATGGTTGACCTCTCGAGTCACGACTTAAAACAATTAAAACCAACAAAGTTATATTAAAACTAACAGTTAAAACAGAATAAAGGAGAGGAGGAGGATAAGGAGAAGATAAACCAGACTTCAACACCAATCTTACATTGGCAATCATCCATTTGATACGCAGAGCCACATCACGGACTGTCTTGTTTTTCAACTCCAAGGCTATCCTCAAATGGCGCTCTAAAAAATCTTCAGATGCAAACCTGCAGGATAAAGAGATCAATTGCACACTACTGAAACATACTATTTCTTTTGGCTAATACACAACGCATGCAAGAAGGAGGATCAGATTGGTATTGTATTGTTTTTATTTTTGTGTGTGTGAGAGAGAGAGAGAGAGATTGGTACTGTATATGACGACATTTAATCATACAAAGCATTTCCTTATTCAACTTAAGCTCAAAACCATCTGGTGGCATGGAAGTAAATCATCTGTGATACAAAATGCAGACATCCAAGTGTAATGACTGAAGTTTCTATCCACTAACTCTTATACATTTATTGACATCATAACTATATTCTTGGATAATTGTTGCATTGCATCAAGGCACCCAAATTGCACATAAGATAAAACTTCTTGTGATTGAGAATCACGGCTAAATGAACTGGCATATGTTTTCACATGAAAGCGCAACTTTTCCTGGTACTAAAATAACAAATACAATACACAATATGTGAAAACGAAACATCAGCAACTCCAACCGTGCAAGAAATCCCAGAGAATATGATGGCTAAAATCTGCACAATTATATTTTCCCTCTATTCCTAGTTCCATCTAGTACTCCTAACAAATCTAACATGTGAGTGATCACACAACACTATTCAGATAATTCAACTATGCTTGAAATGGCAGCACCAAAACAAAAAGAACCTCCAATGCTTTCTGTATCATACCTTGCTTACAGATTACTTATTGTCTATCCAAAAAGTGTGCATTCTCGATCAAAAAACAGAAACAGATCTATCTAGAAACGTCAAAATATATGAAGAAATAAAAGTTTCTGACGTTTTAGGAAACCAGATCAAATGTTGAACTTGAAAATATTTAAATTTTGTCATCTTAGTCGATCAAATAGGTCGTTCTTGGTTATCTATAGGGTAGTGGATTTCCATTACAAGCATCCAGGTAAATATCCTTCCCACATTATATAGTACTTTAATTGTTTGCTCAGAGCCATTTACCGGACCCACATTAAGGCACTATCTTTCAAACTAACAAAATTGATTTAAAAAGAAAACCAATAACTTGAAATTCTCACATACTTCATTTTCTCCAATAAGATGACTGTAATAATAATTCTAAACAAAATCCTAAATGTAAAATAACAGTCGCAGGGAAAATAAATTTTAGTAGAATTAAGCAAAATAAATAACCCAAGAATTTCATATTCCTTTTTTATCTCAAGAAAATAGCATAAAAAGAGCACTGTTTCTAAGAAACAATTCTTGGATCGAAACTTGTAAAATCAAGAACCAAAAGTTGGAGAACATTGATCCGACGGCTTAATGAATGCTTCTAGGATCCAATATTAAGTTTTTACTTTATCCCTCCCGGCGAAGAAGAAAACATTCGAAAATTTTCAGAGTTGACCCCACATTAAATCACTTGCTTTCAAACTAATAAAATTAAGGAAAAAAAACCAAAAATTCTAAACGACTTCCTGTTTTCCAAAAAGAAACAAAATTCTGAATACAAAATAATAAAATTCTGGCTCAAAGGATTAATAAAATTCATGAGCAAAAATCAACCCTACCACAATGAAGGAAAACAGATAACCAATAGATTATTCCATAACATTCATTCTTTTTCACAAAAAGGAAAAAATTAATATCAAAGTGTACTACTTCTAAGAAACAATTCATGAATCCTCACAAATAAATCCAAGAACCAAAGCCTTTTGCAGCATCCAATACCTAGATTTTAATTTCTTTGCCTTTTGGGGGAAAAAAAGATGTCTGAAAGATCAACATTGTCGAGATACAAACCTGATGAGTGATTCTTCCAGTATGGCCTGCTCTTCCGGCGACCACTGCAACCAAAAGTCCAACGCCGATGTTGGATACGCTGCCGGCCCCTGCACCCACGCAATTCCATTGCTGGGATTTCCATCACCTCCGCATTGCCAGGGAACATTGTTTGGTCCATCTAAGTTCGTGTTCACTCTCGTCGTCATCAAGAACAAGGGGAAAAAACAAACTGTAACAGAGCAAGATACCGAAGCACTCACCTACGAACTCCAAGTATCCTTACACATCAAGAACGAGCAACAAGATTTGGGATTTGACACAAAAATAATTTGACTTTTATGGGCATGAAAAATTGGATTATTATTGTTTTTTTCCCTTGAAAAAAAGGGTACTCTTCGTATACTCATTTAAAATTGGATTATCAAGCTCCTGACTTTTTAATCATTTTTTTGTCGTTAATTTTTAGAGGGCGTTCCACCTTAGAGCCATATTCTGACCAACACTATCATCCTTAAATAAAAAAATTTCTTTAAAAAGAATTATTTGAATAACTAATGAAATATGAAATAGGATAATTACATATTAGACAACAGTATAAGTATATAAGAGAATATAAAATAAAGTAAATTAACTTTACTAGATGTAGGAGCCTTGATTAAGATGTATTTAATTTCAAACTAAATAAAAAAATTAAAGTAACTAAACTTGAAATTAAATAGGAATGTAAGAAAAATCCGATCGATGCAAAAAATTTATCCGACCCGAAAAAATCAAACCGAAAAAAATAAAAAAATTAAGGGATGAAATATGATTTAGAATAGTTTTTAATAGAGCAAAACTGACTCCTTTAAATTAGTGTCCCACTCGGAAAACTCATAGGACCATGAAGCCCGGTTTTTATTTTTTTTATTTATATAATTAATTTATAAGTAATTAATTGTTATTATTTATATAATATTAATTTGTTTATATAATCTAATATTTTCTATCATGTTATGAAATTTTAAAATGATTGTGCTAAGCACCATTTGCTCAACATTGTGTGAAGCGGATCAACGGCCGTGATGGGATCGATGAGATGATTGTGCGCGAGTTATTGATGAAATATAGGCATCAACTCGCGAGTTATTGAAAAAAAACTGACACTCCCTTTGTATTCCTCTCTCTCGAAGTCTCTCTCTGTATCCATCTCTGCGATCTCTCCAATCTCTCTCCCCTTTATATATCCCTCTCTCTCTATATTTGAGGATGCGACGGCGGCAAGGCGACAACGATGAGACGATGGCGGCTGCGAGGCGATGGCGACTGCGAGGTGATTCCATCTCTCCCCATTTCTCTCTGATTCGACGATGACGACGTCGACTGTGATGAGGCTAGGGCGGCCGATTACGAGAGATTCGACGAGGCGAGGGCCGCGATCTACTCTCCCCCTTTCTCTTTGATCGACAACGAGGGAGGCTACAATGATGACGAGGACGGTTGCAACTCGATCGCGCATATGAGAGAGATCGACGACGACTGTTGCTCCTTTGGGCGTGACTCTAGATCAATCACGCACATGAGAGAGCGATCAACGATGGCGGTTGTTGCTCCTTTGGGTGCGACTCTGGATCGATCGAGATCGGTGACAATGGCCATTGCAACTCGATCGCGCGCGAGAGAGAAAAGAGATAGGGTGAGAGGGAGAGGAAGCGGAAGCGGCCGACGATGGAGGAGGATGACCAACGATGGAGGATCGGCGGTCGACATAGAGAGAGAAGGAAGGAGGAAGAGGGAGGGAGATAATATCGTGAGATGATCCTCAGCCGCTAGATCAAATCTGGACGACGTCTGATCTGATATGATCTGAGTCGTCCGATTTGATTTGGACGATTTTAGATGTCGCTTCACACGGTGCTGAGCAGAGGGTGCTCACCACAATCATTTTACCCATTTAATAATTATGATATCATATCCTATATCTAGTTATAAATTTAAATATTTTAATTTTAATTTATTATATTTGTAAAATATAATTTTATTAAAGAGGCTAAAAAATCATCCAAAAAATGATGAATGAAAAGGTGATTTTTTAAAAAATATTTTTACAATTTAAAAATTAACTCAAAAAATAATGAATACTTTTTTTAATCAAAAAATTGGTCAAATCCAAATCACTTTCATAATAGTTTAATACTTCTCTCTACTCACTACCGCCTCCTGAAATTAGCATAGAACTGCTTTGACTTTAATAATAGTTTAGTACTTTTTAGTTTGAATATTTTAATTTTTTTTTGTGATAATTTATAATTAATTAATAATTTTGAATAATTATATATATATATAATTTTATTAAGAGAGGTGGCGGAGCAAAAGAGATCTATATCTCATGCCTTGAAACAAAGTCGGGGTTGTTGGGAATTTAATCCGTGTGAATAAATAATATAAATCAAGTACGATGCATAAAAAAATAATAATAGACAAAAAAGATATCAATTTTACATGGAAAGACCCTCCAACGAGAAGGAAAAAAATTACGAGGCAATCACAAAGCAATATCACTAATCCAAAAATAAAGTACAATATCTTTCGAGTTTTGCCCAAACCCAAATAATAATTCATTAGATTAAATAATTCTTCTCTCAAAAATATTGAAATAACAGTATGAATAATATCACATGATTACTACAATTCTATATGATTATAGTATCAATAACACCTCAGATATCCTTTCGATCTTTTATCTTTTTTTTCGGCCCTCTTCTCTCCTCTTATTTTATAGTTGATCAAAGAAAAAATCCATTTTCTTTTTCAAATCAACTCTGTATCACAGGAAAAAAAAACCTATTTTTTTCTTTTCCAACAACTCTCGACCGCTTGGCAGGCATAAAAAGAAAAAATACTCTTTTTCTTCACACATCACAGCCACAAATCCAAAAGAGAGAAGCACTTATCTTAAGTTAATTAGGTTTAATTAACTCAAATAGATTTTATTCTTAATGGACTGGATTAGATCCAAAGGTCCAACAATCTCTCCCTCCAGCTCATGAGAAGGAGATCCTCCATCAAGAATCATCACTTGACTTTCATGTCGGCCAATCCGGCACATCGTTCTGACTTTCTTCATGGATTTGTCTTTGGCTTCCCTTCTTCAGTAATCACTGAGTACTCAGAACTTGGATATCTAATGGAAGCACGATGCTTTCTTGTAGATCTGCGAGATGGAGTAGCATCTTGCACCCCTTACACAAAATCCTCTACATCTACATCATTTGTATTCACATTTGGCACATTGTTTCCAAGTTCATCTTGTACATAATCACTGCTCTACTTTTTTAATTTCCTGAAGTCTGTTAAAGTTTCTAATTAACGAAAACTCACATTTTTGCTTTTGATTATTTTCTTCTTCTCTGGATCCCACAACTTATGCTTAGAATCTACATTTTCATAACTCAGAAATATGCCTTCTTGAATCCTTTCATTAGATTTATGTCATTGTTCATTTGTGACTTGTGCATAAGCTCTACAACAAACAAACTTTCAAGTGAGAGTGACACATTCTTAGTAGTCCATATTTTCTCATGAGTATCTGAATTTAAAGGAATTGATGGAGATCTGTTAATCAGGTAACACGCAGTACTCGCAGCTTCACTCCAAAAGACCTTCGATAAATTAGTCGTGCTCGACATGCACCTAACTCTATTCAAAATGTTTTTGTTCATTATTTTCAGCAACATCATTGTGCTGTGGAGTCTTAGGTATTGACTTTTCATGTCTGATGTCATGTTTTGTGTAATAATCTTTGAATTTCTGATACGTATATTCACCACAATTGTCTATGCGAAGATAGTTCGGATGATTGCCTTTCTCCTTTTCCATCATAACATGAAACTTCTAAAAAATTTGAAATACTTGATCTTTTGACTTCGTAAAATAAATTTATAATTTTCATAAAACATCGTCAATAAAAGTAACAAAATATGTATTACCACCTAAAGAATTTATCTTAATGGGACCACACACATCAGAATGCACCAAATCCAACTTATTTTTCTTCTTCTTAGAATTAGACACAAATGACATCCTACACTGTTTATACAGTCATCACAAGTATTTAAAAATTTATTTTTGATAACAGTGATGTGAGAATTCCTTGTCTGCATTCTTTTCTCACTCATGTGTCCTAATCTTTTGTGTCATAAATTTGGTGAAACTCCTTCATCTATTGCATTAATCGACTGTCCAATCAAATTCACTTGAGTTTTGTAGAAGACTCACAAACAACCATGGATCCTTTGATCAATTTTTACTGTCTATCACCATTGTGACTATAGTAGCCTTCCTGATCCAAAAGTCAAGGAAAGATCAGATTAAGACATAAATTTGGTATGTGTCTGACATCCTTCAGAATCAACTCACAACCAATATCTGTTCGAATACATACATTTTCAATTTCTGCAATTTTAGACTCTGTCTTATTGTCCATTTTCATTGTATTAAAATCTCTAGTCCTGTACACACTGAAGTATTCTTTTAATGGGGTTGCATGATGCAAAGCCCCTGAATCGATGATCCACTCAATTGAAGAGTTTGTGACATTGCATTATTCATTTTCTTCTTAAAGATATATAAGATCCTCATCTGATATCACTGTAGCAGTACTCTTGTCATCTGCATTTTTCTGATTCTTTTCATTTTCTTTCAGTTTCTACAATTTCTCTTGATATGTCCCTTTTTGCCACAGTGATAACATGTAAATTTTCCTCTTGACTGTGACCTATTGTTGCCACAATCTTTTGATCCCCTACTTCTATCTCTGCCTCTATTTTTTTATGACAAGAACTTGTGTAGTATCTGTTCTCATGCTCTTCGTCCTTGTTTTTTCATTGAAGAAATAATCTTTGATCATGATGAGTGATACCACATCAATAGGAGCAGAATTACTAAGTGCTATCGTCAAAGTTTTCCATGACTTGGTAAGGAACTCAAGAGCATTAATCTATGCATCTCATCATCAAGGATTATTTTCATTGCTCCCAATTGATTTACTATTTCTTGAAATTCACTTGTTTAGCAATAGAATTTTCATTTTTAAACTTTAAATTCACTAGTTTCCTGATCATGAAAGATTTATTCTGAGTAGTATTTCTTTCGTATAAATCTTCTAACTTCTTCCACAAAACTTGTGCATCTGTTTAGAAACATGATGAAAAATACTGATATCAATAAATTGCCTAATCATTCCAATAGCTTTTCTGTGCATATTTTTTTTAACTTTCCTCAGTTTTTCCTGTCGATTTTTTATCTCCTAATTGAATGGGATCAAATAAGTCCTTGCAGTAAAAAAAGTCATCCATCCTGACTTTCCAAATAATTATTCGATGTCATTGTTGGGAATTTGCCTCGCTCTAATATCACTTGTTGGAAATTTAATCATTCTTCTTATATGTGAATTAAATAATATAAGCCAAACACGATGCACAAGAAAATAATATCAGGTAAAAGAAACATCAAATTTACGTGAAAAACTCTCCAACGAGAAGAAAAAAAATCATGAGGCAATGTCCAATAATAGAGTACAATGTCTTTCGAATTTTGTCCAAATCTGAATAATAATTCATTGAAATAAATAATTCTTCTATGAAAATAATAGTAGTAATAATATCACCTTGTTACTATAATTCTTTGTGATTCTAGTATCAATAAAACCTCATAAGATCTTCTCAATTTAACTTTGTTCTTGATTCTTTGTTTTTAAAAAAATCTTTTATCTTCTTTTTCAGCTCTCTTCTCTCATTTTTTTTTTCTTTACAGTGATTAAAGAAAAAATTCATTTTCTTTTTCAAATCAACTCTATATCACAGATTTTTTTTCTTTTCCAACGACTCTCGGCGGCTTGGAAGAAAAATACTTTTTTCTTCACGCGTCACAACCACAAATTCAAAAGAGAGAAGCACCTATCTTAAATTAATTAGGTTTAATTAATTTAAATAGATTTCCTTCTTAATGGATCCAAAGCCCAACAGGGATACCATATGTATACATGATTTGCATTTTTTTTCTTTAATGTTTTCTATCCCAAAAGCTATATATATATATATATATATATATATATATATAAGCTTGATTATATCAGTCTATGCATGGGACACCAACCAGGACAGATTGAAAAGGAAACCCAATATGGCATATATAATACTAATATTTTTCGCAACTTTATGTTTTATATATTAAGCATCAACAATCATTATCAGCAAAAAGATAATGTAGTCCTATTCCACCAACCATGCATGATGCATGCCTTCAATTGTAAGATTCAAGTAATAAAATATAATCGAAATAAAGATTCTGAATAAAGAAAGTATTAGATGAAATACCTGATGAAAAAGATGAGGCCGATTGATTTCCTCCTTCAGAGATTTTTTTTTCTTTTTATGAGAGGTGTTTGTATTTTGTAACTCTAATGAAATACTTACGCTTATAGTAACTAACACTATTAAATGATTAAATATACTAGTGTGGAGCCCCATGTGCGGATGCTGTAATTATAAATTTATATTTTTGTTTAAACAAATAATAATAGTTATTATGTGTTTAAAAAATAGCTATATATATTAATAAAACTTCAATTATGTGATTATTTCATAGCACATAGAACAAAACCTTCAATATCCAACAAATAATCTAATGCAAATTGAGAAAAATCACTTTATATATTTAAAAATAACAAATATGTATTTAAAATTGATAATTTTTAGTCCCCCATACTATTTTTTAAGTCAAATGCCATTTTAGAATATTTATTTTTAAGAGACCATTATTATTATTATTATTAAGCTAATTTAGATAGGTTGATGCAAACAAAATTGGAACAATTTCAACACAATGACATAATTAAGTGCATAATCTTAATTTATTTTAAAAAAATGCATGTCTAATGTTTATTAACATGCACACTTATTAATTTAAGAAATAAATTATAACAATGACGTATTAAATTTTGGAACAAAAAATTTTATAGCATGACTTCAGGATTTTTTTTAAAATATACAACAGTAGATTCAAACTAAATTTCAAACATGTGCCTTGTGCCAAGGACGTTAATATAGAAATGTAATTTGGCCAAACTAAAATTTCCTTTTATTATGAAAAGTATATACTATTGTTCAATATTTTTAGAATTTGAAAGAATAATGTTCATAAAAAAATGTATAAATAATACTTATTTTGAAATAATCGAAATAATTTATAATTTTAAACTTATACATAATACAAATATTTTGTATAGCGTTAATCTATTAATATTCCCTGATCTTCTGGAAAAATTACACTAATGTCCTCTAAACGTTTGCTCAGCGATACCCTAACACTTTATAACATGAATGTCCTCTAAACGTTTGCTCAGCGATACCCTAACACTTTATAATATGAATGTCCTCTATCTCCAAATTTGTTGTATTTACACTTTAAGTGAGGAGGAGTCAGCTTATCACTCAAACTCAACTTGTGTTGGTATTTACACTTTTAAATTATCTATATATATATATATATATATGGATTTTTTTTATTTTCGAGATTGATCCGGTAATAATATCAGTCGGGTGGATATCTATCTAAAAAATTTATTAAAATCTGATCGAGATTGGATCATCATGAATCCGAATTCTAACCCGATTTTACTTAGACTTGCTCGCTCCGACCTAAATACTTAAACTTTTATTCCATCTTGAGCTTTTATATACTTATGCTTGTCCCTGTACAATCTCGAGAGGTTACAAGTTTGAGAATACCACTCACAAATTGAATCAATCAAATAGTAATTCTTTTTATGTGTAAATAAGAGTGAAATGCTTTCTAGTTCTGATGATTAATTGGGAATTTGGCATGCTATTCATAGCTCCCATGGCATCAAGCAGCAGTACCAAAAAAATCAAGATAAAACAGAAAAAAATATGGCATATAATATGCGCTTTTGTGGATCAACTTTGGCAACTTGCATTAACTTTATATATTAAGCATCAATCATTGGGATAAATCGCACTTGAGTTAATATATTCCCATGACCACTTGTTTTTGTTTGCACTTTAATAAGTCGTAAATTAAGAAGACATGTTTCCAAGAACATTGAGGTCCGAGTGAGTACTAAAAGATATGTTACGTTCAACTTTTCAATTAACTAAGCTTTTGCACACACTTGCATATAATCTTTCTTATAATTCTTTTAGAAAATAATATATCTATAATAAAAGAAATAATATATCACATCTGAATAAATAAAAGAAAATTTATAATAATAAGAGTTGACAGAGCTATAAAAAACACTATTTTCTTAATTTAGGAGTTTAGTTAATTAATCGGAAAAAGAAATAAGTAAAAGAGGCAAAGGAAATTAATTAACCCATAATATTAATTATCATTTTGATTTAACTAGCTAATGAATTCAATCGGAAAGTTGGTATAATTAAACTTCAAAGTTCCAAGTTAAAATCTTTACGGACGTAAATATATTAAGTGCCAGCCATTAATTAGTCCTTGTTTGGTTGGACCTCGAAACGTAACAAAATTGAGGGCACAAGTTGGTCCTTTTATGTACTTTTAATTTAAGGCCATGTATTTGGACGAGATGCAAACATGACAAATTTACAACAATTTCTAAAAGTTAACTTTATAGAATTCTCAGTATTTCGAATATTTTAATACGTGAAACTTAGTTCACGAACTGCATAAAGTGACCAAAGTATAATTAATTAATTAATTAATTAATTAATTGATTAAGCATTGGAGCCGGTCAATGTTCAAATCCAAACCACAAATTGGTGCACAAATTAATCCAACTTGAGACCAACCACCGTAAAACAAGTCCTGCCCTTGTGCACCACTCGCTCCCCCACTTAGAAAACACATTAATTTTATTATACAAAACCACTCTTTGCAATCAAATCACATAAAAAGAGATGATTCACTAAGATGTTGTCGCTATATTTTTTTATTCCAGATTATTAAATTGTGATTATTCCAAATTAATACAGGCAATGAATATAAATATTGAGTTCAAATAATCATAAAAATTGATGATGATGATGATGATAGTAATATATATAAATTTTTGCATATTTTTTTCATATATTAAAAATTTTACTTATCATCAGACTTAATTTTCTATTTAAACATTATGTGTATATATATAGTATTATATGCATGTGTGTGTGGGTGGGAAACTAACAAGCAACTTAGCAGTTAAGGATTTAATGAAAGGTGGCTGCTGGCGGTGGTGGTGTATATAAAATCTATAAATAGATATATTTTCAGGTGCATGGAATCTAATTCTTGGGATTCCAGATTCGGCACTTCGTTTGTGGTCGACACGTGTCCAGAATCCTTGTCGTTGGGCGCTCGTCGTGGCGGTTCCACGTCGGCCTGTCTTTGGAAATGCCGCCTTCGCCCCTCATGACCAATTTACCCCTTTAGCGTTTTTTTTTCATACATCTTGATTTTTCAATTTATTTTCAATAAAAGAAAGAAAGATATTGTTGATAAACAGTGTTGTAAGAGAAATCCGAGTAATTAATCTAAAAATATAATAATTGAAAATTAGGACCCAAATATAATTTAAAATAATTTTAGTACAAATTTATATTTATATAATTAGTTCATAAGATATTATTTTTTTGTTATATATATTTTATTTTTATCATATTCTGGAAAATTAATTTGATAGGATTAGTTCTATATCATATATCTATTTATAAAATTAAATAGAGTTTAATGTAAGTGTTGATGACTTTACGTGTGAAACATGTGTCAAACGATTTTACACATAGTTTATTTTATTTTTTTTCGATTTCCTTCTTCGTGAATAGTTTAGATGATTGACAACAAAAAATAGTTTTATAATGTAAAAAGTTATAAAAAATACGTATATCTATTATGAAGGACAATAATGTACATAAGTTCGTAAAATTTTGAAAATGATGAATATAATTATTGATAATTATTTGAATCATATTTTATTATCATCAATAATCATTTAAATTATTCATAAAAAAGATATAAAAAAGTAAAATAAACTATGTGTAAAATCACTTGACAGACGCTTCACGTGTAAAGCGTTTAACACCTATATTACATCCAATTAAATATTTTTATATATTTAAAATAACGGATTATGTTCATGAACGTGGATTAGAATGTCGAAAAACATTTTATTGCCTTTCAAATGCAAGAATATATATATATATATATATATATATATATATATATATATATATATATATATGAGAAAAAATGAGCGTGTGAAGTGTTTTTCGTGTGAAACACGTGTGAAGCGGTCTTAGACATATTTTTCTTTATTTTTTTCGAAATATTTTTTTACTAATAACTTAAATGATCATTTATGATAACAAAAAATAGTTTTATAAGATTAGAAGTTACATAAAATACTTATATTCATTATGACGGATAATAATGTGCATAAGTTTATTAAAAAATGATGAAAAAAATTATTATTAATGATTTGAATCATATATTTGTTATTCTCAATGATCCTCTAAACTACCAATAAAGAAAAACGTAAAAAAAATAAACATAAGTACGTCTAAAGCTGTTTCACACACGCTTCATACGAAAGGCACTTCACACGCTCATTAAACCATATATATATCCATCATTCCATATATATATTTCCATCATTCATATTATTATTAATCATTATTTTATTATTACAAATATTTATTATCAATATTTTTTATTTAAAAATATTTATTTAATATATTATCATTATTATATTTATTAATTTTATAATTTGGTTTTTCAAGATTTTGACCGGACTAAACTTTAACTTGACATTGGCAAATATTTTAGTAAAAAATATACATTACCTAGTAATATTTATTATAAGTAAACAATGTCATTTAGATTATTGAAAAGATTACTTGTACATAGTAAACAAGATAATGTACATTGTTAGTAATTTAATAAGTGACAATCTTTATGTCAAGTAACGTCAATTCCTAGATAATGTGAAAATGTAACATAGTAAATACCCTTGAGATATATAAAAGGTAGATAAAGAATAATAATTTAACCTATAACATTTAGTGCTAAAAGCAATTTATCAACTATGTTTGAGTCAATTGGGAACCTCCTTCACAATCCCAAGTTGAGTTTGACTTAAATGACTCATTTGTCATATAAATTAACCATCCCTCATCTTTGACTCAATATTTCAACGGTCCCTCAACTTTAATTTGTAATTGGAGTGTCCATAATTTTGATTTTCTTGTACAATTCGTCAACTTGACTGGTGATATTGGGTTTCCCAATTTTCTCATTTACGTGGCTACCACACAAATCATTTCTTTTTCATCAATATCACTTAAAAAATAATACAAATATATAATAAAATAATATTAAAAAAATACCCGCTCTGGTAATTGGCCCCTCTCTGCGATGAGAGCACATGCGAAGAAAGGAACATGAGGTGTCAGCCCCCTCTGTAGGGGGGAGCTCTTTTCTGCTTCATTGACCATGAGTGAAAGAGAAAAGGGGCTCGGTGCTCCCTTTCTCCCTCACATCTGACAAGGGAAAAAGGGGGGCACCTGCTCCCCCATTCTCCTTCGCTCGTAGTTGGCAAGGGAAGACCGCCCCCTTTTCTCCTTCGCTCATGATCGATGAAGTAGAAAAGGAGGGTTGTGCCCCTTTGGCAGTCGTGAGGAAGGAAATGGAGGCGTCGACCCCCCGAAACTCGCACAGGGGTGGGTGCGATGCTCCCCGTTCCTCTCTCCGCACGCGCTCGACGATAACCATGTTCAACGGGTCAAGTCGACTTGCGAACCCGATGACCTGACCCTATCCTTGGGTCGGACCCGACCCAACCTCAACCCGACCTTGTGTCGGGTCCGGTATGGGTCAGAATTTTCTGGCCGAGTTGACCCAAAGACCCAACTTTTTTTTTTAATTTTCAACTTATATTTTATATTTAAAAATTCAAGTTATTAAAATTAAATATTTTAAATGTGTACGATAATATCTAAATTTTTAACAAATTATTTCATGATTTATGAATAAATATTATGTAATATTTTTTATATTAAATAATAGTAAAAATAAGAAAAAAGAAAAAAAGAAAAATGGTGGTTAGATAACCGAACCACACGAAGATCGAATTCAAGCTTTCAAAGAGGGTTGACATGACCCGATCAAGGGTCGGATCAGGTTCGGGGTTGGGTCAAACTCGACCCGTAAATATCCCTACTCAACGGCGCGCGAGTGCGCGCCAGAGAGAAAGGGGGCGTGAGCCCCCTCCTCTACGACGAGAGGAGCTTTGTGCGCGCGAGCGGTTTTTTTAATATGATTTTATTATATATTTATATTATTTTTTAAATGACTGGATGAAAGAGAAATGATATATGTGACAGCCAAGTACGCGAGAAAATTGAAAAATCCATTATCACCGATTAAGTGGACGAAGCGTGTAAGAAAATAGGGATATTTAGTTATAAATTAAAGTTAAGATGCCTTGAAATATTGAGTTGAGAGATGATATGTATAATTTACACCCTTTGTTTGTCACAACTAATGGGATGTGGAGACCAAATGGTTACTTCTATTTTGGAGGCTGAGACGCCCAAGTTGTTGGAAGGAATTGCTAGTTGTCGGCGAAAGGGCTACATTCTACAAGACCTTGGTGCATGCCATCTTGCACACGGTAAGATGTCCTTAGCGCAGCAAACACTACATTTCTGACATTGTATCAAGTTTTAATTTTTTTATTACGAGAAATTTAGATACTACCGTCGAAAGATTAATCAAGTTGAAGGATGCTATGAAGTCGAAAGTCCATCCTCAAAATCTCCTCTAGTATCATGTACCAAGATATTCCGAGTAATCTCTTTTATTAATCACTTTCTTTTTTAAAAAAATATTTTGCACTTGGGTCACAACCTCTAAATTTTATTTTTATCACATTTTTTTCTTGAAAAAAAAAATCAAATTAGGAGTGATGGTGATTTCGAGAAGTCCATCTCACTGGATTTCGTCATAAGTTGAAGAATTTTAATCTGATATGATCCGACTCTGCTCACGATTCGAGATTCTTTTTTATTTAAATCATATCTTTATTTTATTTAAAGCATTTATATAAAAATTATAAATATTTAAAAATATTTTTTGACGTAGAAATATGTAAAGAGATCCCTAAGTCAAACACTCATTGATTCGTAGTTACTGTTGAGGCATGAAAGTCTTTATTTTGACGTGAATTTTCCACATTAAGGACGATCACATATGAAAAAATGATAAATCTACTATTGAGAACGATGTTATAGTAACTTATATTTTGTGGTATTACCTAACTTAAGAAAGATAATAAACTGCTCTTTAAACTGTAACTTCTTCATAATTCGAAATCCGATCAGTATTAATATCTTGAATTCAACCTCAATCCAATATATATACGTGTAAATACATACATACATATATATATATATATATATATATATATATATATATATATATATATAGGATCAGATATCATGAATGCATCACTTTTGTAATTTTAAGAATCCAATTCCCATGGATGAAATGACCGGATCTTTTTATAAGATTATTCTTCGATATCTTTTTGTTTGTTTCCCTCTAAAATGCATATCCGAAGGTGGGGAAAAGAATCTCGTGATCAACACACGAAAAGGGGGAAAAGAAGGTGGGGAAGAAGAAAAATATGTGATTGCAATCACACGATGCTGTTCTTTCAATAAATTCCCACTTTCCAAATTTCATGGGGAGCAGTTTTGTTCTCTTTTTGAGAACATTTTTTTTTATCTTTATCTGCCGGGGTGAATGGCGATCGAAATTGCCAAAAAAAAAAGAAAAAAAACAATGGATGATGCTAATTACTTGCCCGAGAAATTATTAAAAGAAAAGTAAAAATCCATCTCCTAAAATAAATTCATATCTTTTATCTACCTTTTTATAAGAGCGTGATTATTTTCACTTCAAAACATACTATTTTCATCATACATGAATACAAAAAAATTCTGAACATTTTTATCCTTGTGAGATAAAATGAAATGACACTAGTGTATTTTGAGGTGCCGATGTATTTTTGTAATATAAACATCTTACTTTTGGTGTAGAATGAAAAATAATATAGTGTCTCCAAACTAAAAAGAAAAGGAATTTAGAAAAAAAAAAGAAAAAAATCACTTATAATAAAACAACTTTAAGCAGCTGAAACAAAGATTCTAAGCACGTACAAATGTCAGAATTAACAGCTATTATTGCATAAGTCAATGGTGGAATCAAAGATCAAATCTATCACAGTACTTAACAACGATTTCAACATCCATCGTGCCTTCTCGCAGTGGGTGCAAAACAAAGATACGGAATCCTCAAGGACCACAAGTTTTCGGCACTCCGTGACTTTGGAGTCATACTGCACTTCCATTTCCAACCACGAGTTCTCTGAATTCTGATTCAGATGAAATTAAAATGGTTTTATTAACATATATTCGTTAAATATTAATTGATATATATATATATATATAATATGAAATATATATACTGAATTCTAAATGGAGAGCGAAGGGATTGGATGGAATAAAAAATGAGGCATAATAAAAAAGTAAAACTAATTTATCAAATTATTTTTTCTCAACTTGAATATAATTTTTTTTATTGAGAATTTTTATTTTAGTCATCTTATCAAATTAGTTGGACTTCATTACGGTCGACTTCGCTTTTTAAAAATTAAAGTCTGACTATGTATTTTTATTTCTTCATCATTTTTTATGATTTTATTTATTTATTTTTTAAATGTACCTAATCATAAAAAAATCAGACAAAGATTTCACTTGGATAGGGTTTCGATTGAGTATAAAAAAAATATTATGATTTTAAATTGGATTTCTACATTTTAAAGTACACCCAGACAATTTTTGTGCAATTTCGAAATTGGAAGACATTTTTTTCCACTAATGGGCCAACTGCAATTAAGAGGTAGATTTAGTGCAATCTACAAGAGCAGCCGCAATTCCTCTGCACGGCTGCAATTAACTGCTAGCTTGACCTGAAACGACATTGCTTGGATTCATGTTCATCGCCTTCCTCCCTCCTCCCTCTCATCGTTTCCGTCTCTTCCACATTTAATTCCACCCCAATTTTTCTACCGCAAGAAGGCATTAAAACTACACAGATTTTTTTGCCGGCAGTTGAATCAAGGATACGGTGGTGTAAAAAAGGTGGAATCTTGCGTCCATATCTCCACCCGAATCTTCTCCCCCCTCCTCCGCTTTTTTTTTCTCTCTCTCCAGGGTTTCAAATCCTTGCGGTCCTCTTCCCCTTCCCAAGACCCTTCCGAACCCCACTTCATCCAGGTCTTGGTAGGGTGTTCTTTGATCAGATGCATGCGCCAGAGGTTTGGTGAGCGAAAAACATCAGAATTTTTTTTAATCTTTTTTGCGTGATGAATCCGTTTAGCAGTCAGCGACTTGGTGGTTTGGGTTTTTGTTTTGGCTGCAAGGAAGCGGAAAGATGGGATTTTTAGCTGGTGGAGGATGGTCCTGAGATCTGGATTCCTGGAACAAGGTTTCAGGTGAAATTTGGGGGTAATCATACGACCTTCAGACGAAAGCTTTCGCCTTTTCTTGGTGGGGATAGGGCCTGTAATGAAAAGCCAGGTTGCCTGCTGCCAGGGACAAGCTTAAGTTTTTTCCTCTTTTGTGGAAATCTTGTGCCCTCCCCCCTTGGGGAGGAGAAAGTTTAGATCTTTGATTGGAAAGAAGGTGTTGCAGACTTTGGAGCTTGAAACCGCTGGCGAAATTTACTTCTGCGGAGTGAAATATTGGATATTTGGATCCTTGGTCGGAAGGAAGGTGCTGTTGGTACTTTAGCTGGAATTTCGTGGTAAATTCTAGCGCTCGGGGGAAGGTTTGGGTCTTTGTTGCAAAGAAGCTCGTCCAAACTCGAAGTGAGAGGAAAACTCTTGCTGTGTGGAGGCTAAAAGGATTGGTTTCATCAGTTGGTCTCTCGAATGGATGGCTTTGTGCCTATAGATTGCGGTGGCACTGGGAGCCCGGTTCCAGATGATTCATCCATGCTCTCGGCGCTGATGAATTTAGATTTCTATGACCCCTGCAGTCCTACCACCACAGACCAGATCTTTTCTGCTTTAGGATATCCGAGCGTTCAACATGAACCAGCTACTTGGGCTTCCTTTCCATCGAGTTGTGTATCAACACAGGGCAGGGATGCTCTTCCTGAGGATGCAGATGTTAGTCTTGGGTCTTACTCTGAGAAGATTACTTCACAAAGGTCTGATATGCAATTTGGGATTGCTTCTGGGTCTACCGGAATGGAGGTGGTTAGGGGTTCTGGTACTTACTCTCCTTCAGATGCCATTATTGATCAAGGAGGACCCCTTGCCATTGCTAAACCTCTAGCTGGATTATCTCTACCCGAGAAGATGCTTAAGGCACTCTCCTTGTTCAAGGAATATTCAGGTAGTGGAATCCTTGCTCAGGTTTGGATGCCCATTACACAAGGTGAGCAGTATGTGTTAAGTACCTGTGAGCAGCCCTTTCTCCTTGACCAGAGTCTTGCTGGGTACCGAGAGGTTTCCAGGCATTTTACCTTTTCTGCAAAGGAAACTCCTGGTTTGTTTCCTGGACTTCCGGGACGTGTGTTTATGTCTGGAATGCCCGAGTGGACTTCAAATGTTTTGTATTATGAGAAGCCAGAGTACTTGAGGATGGAGTATGCGATTAGTCATGCAGTTCGTGGTTCACTTGCAGTTCCTGTTTTCAGCCCTTCTGATGGTTCCTGTTGTGCAGTGCTTGAGCTGGTTACCACAAGGGAGAAGGCCAACTTCGATGATGATATGGATAATGTTTGTAATGCACTGCAGGTCAGTGCACTAGGCATCATCAAAACGAATATTTCAAAGACCTCATCCTCTTGTAGGTTTAAGCGTGGATGTGCATTTTGGTTGTGTATTTGTTTTTAACACATCATAAGTTATCTTAATACTGTGCAGAAGGCAAAACTAACTGTTTTAGCTTTCAGTAGCTTTCGGATTAGGTTTAAATTACATTTTGTCATTTTGCCTTATTCACTCTCAATTTCAAAAATTCCTGAAATGCTAACTGTACTGTATGCCACTGAAGTGTTTGTATCTTCCTTTAGTAGATGGATTTCACATGTTTGTGTCTAGGACTAGGATTAGTAGTGTTTATTTATTTATTTTTTTTGAAAAAAAGGACTTTCATTACAATTTTGCATGTTAAGCAAACATCGAAAGGACTGCACATGCATATGCGAGTATGTACTTATAAGTTACAGTAGAATGTTGACATTTGTAGAACTGCAATGCATTCTATCTTGCAACTAACAGATTGCTCTATTGTTTGCAGTCTGTCAATTTGAGGACCATTAAAGCTCATTCTCATCGTCAGGTAAATTAGAATCATGCTGTATCATACCAGCTGAGATGGATGATTCAAGGTCTTAATTGCTATTATTCTAATTGTAATCCCATTTTCTATTCCAGACCCTTACAAATGGTCAGAATTCTGCATTGTCAGAGATACTGGATGTTTTGAGAGCTGTTTGTCATGCCCATTCATTACCTTTGGCACTTACTTGGATCCCCTGTTGCTCTGATGATGGAATCATGAAGTACTGTTACACAGATGACATTGGCAGAAAAGCCTGTTTGGCGAGAACAGATGTGTTATGCATCCAAGAGTCTGCGTGCTATATCAATGATGTTAGAATGCAGGGTTTTGTTCATGCATGCTCTGAACACCATCTTAGTAAAGGACAAGGCATTGCAGGGAAGGCACTTCTGTCTAACCATCCTTTCTTTTCCCCTGATGTAAAAGGTTACAACATACGCGAATATCCAATGGCACACCATGCCCGTAAGTTTGGCCTGCGTGCAGCAGTGGCAATAAGGCTGAGGAGTACTTACACTGGAACTGATGATTACATACTCGAGTTCTTTCTTCCTGTCAATTGCACAGGTAGTGAAGAGCAGCAGCTGCTGTTAAACAATCTCTCAAGTACAATGCAGAAAATCTGTAGGAGCTTGAGAACTGTATCAGATTCTGAAATAGCTGCAGATGGTACTACTGAAGTAGGCAAATCAAAGAGAGCAGGAATTGATTCCTCATCAGATGATATAGCAAATATATCTTCTCAACAACCTGATTGTAGTAATGCACCAATGACCACAATGGCTTTTGGAACACATCGTTTTGCATCTGGGGAACATGATAGAGATATTCATCAGGAGCAGGTATTAAGTCTGATCAAACCAAATAACATAACTCCTAGAAAGCCCTATGTATATTAGAACACTGATGTGGGAGTTTTGTCTTTGCTGTGAAATCATAGACCTTCATGTGATGTGTATCTCAATTAAATAAAAGGACAAGAGGATAACACGTCTAGTTTGCAATATTGTCATTTAGTTTGATTGATATAATCATAATTTCAAGCGTTGATCCAATCGGTGTCCTGTCAGTAATATTAATTGTATGATCTCACTCAATTATATGTTATGCTGAGTAAGGCTTTGCCCAAATAGGTTGCTAGGAAGAAAATCTGTTTCATCTACACCTTTGTTACAATGCCTATGTTCTTGTTCAGTTGTCCATTCACCCCCTTTGGATTATTTGTATACTGAAGGATATTGAGATTTCTTCTCAACTAATTTGTTGTTCTTGGTTATTATAATTTAAGTCAAAGTTGTTCGTCATATGATTCTAAAGAATATCTCATGGTGCAGTCTAGCTCAGTGAGACAGACAGAGAAAAAACGTAGTACAGCCGAGAAGAATATTAGCTTGAGTGTTCTTCAGCGGTACTTTTCTGGCAGTCTCAAGGATGCTGCAAAGAGCATCGGTGGTGGGTTTTCTGTATTTGCTATTGTCTTGTGATTTTCTCATTTTCAAGAACACTAGAATTTGAAATTCTTTTTTTTTTTGCATATAAAGAAAGTGCATGAATTGGTAACTTAGTCACCTGCTCAATATTACTACATTTTGGTGTGACTTTGACCTTTTCTATGATGTTATTGCAGTTTGTCCAACAACACTGAAAAGGATATGCAGGCAACATGGTATCTCAAGATGGCCATCTCGGAAGATAAACAAAGTCAATCGTTCACTGCAGAAGATACAAACTGTAATAAATTCTGTGCAAGGAGTGGAAGGAGCGCTGAAGTATGATCCTGCTACTGGGTGTCTCGTTGCAGCAGTTTCCTCTGCAGGAAAAACCGAACTGATGTCCTCAGATCTGAAGAACCAAAATGTTACACCTGCCTCTTTATCACAACACTTGGAAACAGAAGAATCTGTTGGTAAACTTGTACCAGAATGCTCTTCCCATGAAAGGCACAAAACGGAGACTGCAGGTCAATTAAAACAAGAAATGGATGATCTTAGTCTTCCATCAAGTGATAGCAGAAGTATTAAATATGACTGTACGAGCGGACTCGTGGAACGTGCTAGAACTCACAGTATGGAGAAACAATCACTGTACTCTAAAGAGGAGTTGGGTCACTTGGGTGGCAAGGATGGACTGACCCAGTTGGGGCTTGAATATCAGAATGCGTCGAAGAGTTTCAGCCCCATGGTAATTCTGCATGACATGAATGCAAAAGTAGAAGGTGACGATGGAATGTTCGAACATAGCCATCCTTCTTCTTCCAGCATGACGGATTCTTCCAGCGGAAGTGCATCTAGCCGTCCTATCTTCAAAAAGAACTTAAATTCTAAAGAATTGGTTACGACTAGTGGTACATCTGTTACCGTCAAGGGTACATACAAAGGTGACACTGTTAGGTTTAAGATGTTTCCATCCATGGGTTGTCATCACTTGTTTGACGAGATTTCAAGGAGATTTAAGTTGCCTATGGGGACATTCCAGCTTAAGTACAAGGATGACGAAGAAGAGTGGGTGATATTGGCTAATGATGCCGACCTGCAGGAATGCATTGAGGTTCTGGAGTCTATTGGATCAAGTAGCATAAGGCTGCAAGTTCGAGACATATCGTGTGCCGTAGGCAGCTCGGCGAGTAGCAACTGCCTTAAGACATGAAAACCTAGAAGAGGGAATGTAGTCGAATATGAATTAAGGCCTCTTACATAAGCATGCAGCTGGGGATTCGTTTCAAGAGAGAGAGAGAGAGAGAGAGAGAGAGAGAGAGAGAGAGAGAGAGAGAGAGAGAGAGAGAGAGAAACAAGTAGGAGGATTTTTAACGTTAGAAATGATGCATCTTTACCAAGTGTGGATGTATACTTGTTGCTAGCGTGTATACCGTAGATGTAAATGAGGGTAATGAGGTTGGTGAAGAGGGATATTATCAGCTGCTTGCTGTGTTCTGTGACACTGATAAGTGATCAGTTTACTGTACATATCCACTGTTTGAAGCACAAGTGTTTACGGCTTCTCTTAACGTAGATGTGTTCTGTATGCCTGTTTATAGTCTCTTGCAATAGTACTTTAAAATGGATGAAAAATTATGCCCATCGAAATTCACTTGAAACAAAGGAGGCATTCCCTAGCCTTCTGCATGAAAGTTCAGACAACGTAAAATTTATTTTGTATGTTTTGTAGATGATTCAAACTGCAAAGTCTCTCTCTCTCTCTCTAACTTATTTGGTTGATGAAGCTGCATATGACCCTGTCTTGCGCCAAGGCTCCCTCGCACTTAGGGTCAGCAATGTGGAAGTTATGGCCCTCGCCAGTGGCCTCGTAGAACTCCACATCTCCACCAACCTCCTCTCCAAGAACGCGACAGTATGCCTTGGCCCTGTCCTTGAGGACCTCCTTCTCCGCCGCGCACACGAGCACCCGCATGCACGCCAACCTCCCCAAGCTCGGCGCCCTGGCGGCCAACGGATTAATACGCGGGTCGTCGACGTCCGCGCTCTTCGAGCCGCACACCATCCGCCACATCTCCACCAAGGTCTGCACTAGCGCCGGATTCATCGCCTCCGACTCCACCGGTGCCGAGCCCAGGAAGTACGGGTGCACCAGCGCCAACCCAGCAATACTGACGCCACGCAGGTCCGAAGCTCCGTCGGTGTCCCGGGCGCGCATGGCTACGTTGTGTGCTATGTTGGCCCCGGCGCTGTCGCCAGCGACGAAGAGGCGTCCGAAGTCGCCGCGATCGAGCAGCCACTGTTCCTGCGTGGGCGGCCACCCAGCCGCGGGCGAGCTACGCATCGTCGTAGGCGGCCGGAACAGGATGCTCGTGAGCGAGGCGGTAGTCCACGGACACGACGAAGGTGTCGGCCCTTGCGGCGAGGGAGTTGAGATAGTTGTGGTACGTGGGAGAGAAGGCGGAGTCGAGGCAGAAGCCGCCGCCGTGGTAGTAGACGAGGACCGGCAGCTTGCCTGCCGAGGAGCCTGCCGGGAGGTAGAGACGCGCCCGGACGCCAGTTTCAGGGGAGATGGGCACGTCTTTGGAGGAGACGCCGGTAGCGGGGTCGAGGCACGGGGCGTGGTGGCGGTGGCTTCGGGGCAGCGCTCCACGCGGCCGCTCTGGTGAACGCGGATGAGCGGCGCGCACTCGAAGATGATGTGGTCGTCGGGATCCATGACACGCCGAAGACAATTACAAGAACGAGTGGTGAGGTGGGTGGATGAGAAAGGTGTTGATTCTGTTGATTTGATTTTTCTTCCTCCAAAGCTCATCGAGATCCAAACACACCACGGGGGACCCACGCGCCACAAAGATTTAAATATTTGTCTATTCAAATTTAATTGCACCTATTTTTATCCACAACTTCTGAGGCGCTATAAGTCATGTACATTAGTCATAGGTTCAAGTTCCCACCCTAATTTAAATTCACATTATAAAACATACTTGACTTTCGCATACTATGGTACGTTTTCAGGGGACCAGTCAACCGTTCTCCGATTACGGTACGTTTTCGGGTTGGTCGATCATTTTCATTAGACCGGTCGACGTTTTCTTCTTAGATCGGTCGACCGTTTCCATGAATCGGTTGACCGTTCTTTTAATAAGGCACGCTACCGGACCGATCGGTCGATTATATGATGCGTCGACGCATTAGGTCGGATCGGTCGACTATTCTAATCAAACCAGTCAAATGATAGTATGAGTGCGGATCTCTTGCCGGATCGATCGGCCGTTCATGTCGTATCGGTCGACCGATTTTCGTGATGAGACAGAGCCGCCGGTCATCTTCTTCGTTTTCGACGACTTTCGGCCGTCAAATCGAGACGATCATAATATGAAAAATGAAGCTTGGACATTCAGGATCAAAATAGAATATTTGAACGCATCAAACAATTAACATTTTTTCGTCTAAGGGATTTCGACATCTAATGTACCTTCGATCGTCGTTTGCTTCGCCGGCGGATCTGTATGTCATCTCCTCGGTTGCCTGTCGTTCTTGGCCGGTGGGGGAGGTACGTCTGGCCTTCACGAGTGCGTCGAGCGAGGGCTTGTATGCGCCAATAGTCCACCGCTCACTGTTGTCGTCATGCATGCGGTTCGCCGGAGCCGAAGAATACGAAGAACAGGGGAGGGCAGGACTCGTCGATGGCGGCCGTTCAGAGGGACATTTAAGGGGGCGCGAGGGTTTTCCCTCGTGCCCTTTTATAGCCGCAGTCGGCTCTTCGGCCAGCCGATTGAAGGGAGCGATCGGGGGAGGAAATTTCTCCCCTAATTGGGAGTTCGTCGTTTCCTTTTTTTATTCGAATTCACTTTTCGAATTCCTTCCTTATTTTGCATTTGATTTTTGATTTTGAATTCTTTTCCTTGTTTGGAAATCTCCAGGCATTACACATTTTCCTTGGACGGCCATGATATGCTGATATCTAAAAGACCCTAAATGTCGAAATTGCTCTCCATTGACAGCCGAAATCACCACAATCCCTTGACCTCGCTTACGTCCTCACTGCTCCGGTGATGTCTCCGCTCGCTTCTCACCTGCATTCTTATGTTACTGCGATCTGATGTCGTTGCGTTCTCGATCCCGTTCCAACATTGTTGTCCTCTTAGCTACGTAGGTACATCACTATTGTGATTTTTTTGCTCCTGTGTCGATCGTTTGTTGTGCTTTATTGTGGACGTGCCCTCTTGCATTATTGTGCTTTGATCTCTCTACTAGAAGTTGAGAGATGAGAAAACCTGGTGAATCATAAATAGTAGTATTCATTTTTAATTATCTCTGTACGAAAAGAAAACTCTTTCTTCTTTCTTTAACTCCTTTTTGGTTTTTCATATTGTAAATTTATGATTTAATTCTAATAATTCTAAGCTACTTTAACTTGAAATTTCCCCCATCATTTGCTAGGCCCTAAAGGAATCATATTTTGAAACTGATCACCTATCCTTATTTTTCAGATTTAATTACATCTAATTCTATAATTTTACATGCATAATTAGTTTGATGGGGGGGGGGGGGGGGGGGGGGGGTCATAAGATCAAATCGAGGATCACAAGATTCTACTATTAATAAAAAATATATTTTAACACATTAGAAAAGATTTTTTAATCAAAACATATTAAAAATAAAGAAAATATATTAAATTCATCTAAATTAATTTTTATTATCATAAGTATATTTTTAATTAATATTTAAATATTTATATTAATCATATGAGATCGTATAGAATCGGATAAGATCGTAAGATCACGTGACCAAAATTAAGATCGTATTAAGATCTTATATATAAGATATCCTCAAGATAAGATCGAGATCGGTAAGATCATTAAATCATAAGATCTAGAACCTTGGATTGGTTTACTAACACGACATTGGGTGACTTTCTTTGTCATTAGACGTGAGTTATACTTTCTTAATTTACATGTTTAGAAATATTGAATTTTGTAAAGCAATAGTCATCTCCTTTTGCTTGTATGCCAATTACGTTCTATGTAGCTGTATAATTGAATATATGCAGTAGTAAGTGACAAAGACAATTAATATTGTTTTTCAGAGAACTATTCTTCAATATAAGAATCATAATTTATCCTAAGACATGGATGCAATTACAAGTAATGAACATTGCGAAGATTAAAGCATTGAAGAACTTGGATGCACACAAGAAAGGTATGTACATTATTCTTTGTACTTGTTACAATTTATTAAACTTTGTAGTAAATTTTTAATATTTTTCTTATTTAACTTTGCACAATGTCTAGGAATCTATGAATGAAGACATACAAACCGATAAGGTGCCCCAAAAGTCTATTAAACCTTGTCTTTGAATTTTTGTAAAGTAATAGTCATCTCCTTTTGCTTGTATGCCAATTACGTTCTATGTAGCTGTATAATTGAATATATGCAGTAGTAAGTGACAAAGACAATTAATATTGTTTTTCATAGAACTATTCTTCAGTATAAGAATCATAATTTATCCTACGACATGGATGCAATTACAAGTAATGAACATTGTGAAGATCAAAGCATTGAAGAACTTGGATGCACACAAGAAAGGTATGTACATTATTCTTTGTACTTGTTACAATTTATTAAACTTTGTAGTAAATTTTTAATATTTTTCTTATTTCACTTTGCACAATGTCTAGGAATCTATGAATGAAGACATACAAATCGATAAGGTGCTCCAAAAGTCATATGGAATTATTAAACCTTGTCTTGGAATGATTTTTGATACAGATAATGACGCATATGCATATTACAATCTTTACGCTAAGGTGGCGGGTTTTTCCATACGTAAAGATTATCCTATGACATCAAGGAAAACAATGAAGACATAAGAAGAAGGCTTGTTTGTAGGATTGTAAATGACAAACGAAGTGTGGGAAGAGAATTGAAGCGAAGAAGTAACGTTAGAGACGACTGTAAAGCACACTTGATTGTTGGATTAGATAATATTTCTAAGTGGGAGGCGAAATCATTTGGTGAAGAGCACACATATTCTTTAGCTACTCCGTCGAAAGTTTGAATGTTGCGTTCTCACCATTCATTGTCATAATCTTCTAAGGCGAACATGGAAAGATTACATCAATGTGAGTTTGATCCTTCATCAATAGTAAAGGTTCTCAACTTTTACGGTGATGCTTACATCAAAGAATTGTGGAACATCTGAAAGTAATAAGCCGAAACAATATGAATAGACAATGCATGAATGTGATTTCACACTTTCACAAGAAATCTGAAGAAAAATCAATCTTTTCTAGTTGGAAATTGGATGAAACTTACATTGCAAAAAGTTTCTTCTAGGGTGTGAGATTCCTATATAACCTTTGGTGATGTTCTTATTTTCGATATAGCCTATAGGACTAATAAATTCCGCATGCCATTTGCACCATTCACCGGAGTGAATCATCACATGTGCGTTAATTATTAGCTAAAGAAATCGAAGAAGTTTTTATTTGGCTATTTGAAGGATTTCTTAGGTGTATGTGTGGCAAACATCATGTGTCAATTTATCACCGATCAAGATATTACCATGAGTAATGCAATTTACAAAGTCTTCCCTAATACACGACATAGATTCTCTGTATTTGGCACATTTTACTGGAACTTTTCTCTGACTGTCAAAGCAATTTGAAAATCACATAACTTTGAAGTTGTTCTATGAAAGCTATTTGAACTGCGTTATTTAATGAATCTAATTAGTTATATGTAGCCAATGAGCTATTGACGTAAACATGATGGATGACAACTTTTGGCTCTTGTTCTAATATTGTAGATTTCTAGCACCATGGGGTACTTTTGCATGTGAAACTCAGTTGTTGTTTCAAAATTTAAATTGCCAGTCATCTTTAAGTCATCATGTGTCCAGGTAAAAGTTCATCCGTTTGCTCCAAGTGTACTCCTTTATAGATGACAGGATGTCGTTTATACCATCCTTTTTATGAGCATTCCGAATGTGCCAAATGAAATCTCCACCATGACCTTAGCCGGTGGTAACTAAGTGGCAATGCCTACTATTTTTCGATCGAAATTGTTGTTTTGCGATATGTTTCCCTGTGATAATTACATGTTGGAAAGTTAAAAATCACAATTACACATAATGATAAAGCAATCAACACCATAAGCATGAACACAAGCTGCAAATTTATACTAAAAAGAACAGTGAAGTCATTACATAAAAAAGAACACAAGTAGTACCATAACCATTACATCAAGAATAACAAAAGTGACACCATAGTTAATGGTGTCACAAACATTTTATTTGAAAATGATACAAAAAATAAGAAAAATACACAAAAGAAATATTCTTCTCAACATTGCTTTTCAACTTCAAGCTCCTCTACCAATTTTTTTAAATGCAATGATGTATCGAGGCTCAAGTGGTGAATCCATCCAACAAAAATAATCACATGACCTTGATTTCTTGCAAATATATATATATATATATATAGTCTTAATTAAGTCATTGTTAACGAAATATGAAGTTAACAAAATAGGAAATTAAAAAGGAGGGGAAGGAAACTAACCCCATAGTTATTATAGCCATAAAATCTTTGGCCCGAGTTTTTATTCGTCGACGAAGTCTTAACACACACCACTTCTCCACATTCACATATCAACGGATTAAATTTTTTGCCTAAAATCACCAAGGATCTATAAACTTGAGAAAATACTACAGAGAGCGAGAGCATATGTATTGGATAATATAATACACAACAATTAATAACTCATATGTTGAAGAGTATCAATTATACAAATAGTAACAATTATACACAACAACTACTCGAAGGAGGTTGTTCTATATACTAACAATTATACAAATAGTAACAACAAAGGTTTATGACTAGAGTAATTTAATATACAAAAGTCATTATCAACACAAACCATAACCAAAGATCAAAACCTTCATTAATAGTTTTTTAATCATATCAAAAGGGGTAACTTCCACCTCGTCGATAGTGTCGTTCAAAGGTCGATGCCTCGAGCTCCGGCAATATGATAATGCAGCCTTCGGCATTGAAGCTTGCTCGCGCCTCTCACTCGGTCGATCGCCGCACAGCCGCCTTTCACTTGGTTGGTCTCCGCTCAGCCGCCTCTCGCTTGGTCACAACTCGCTTGGTCTCCTCTGGTTTGCCGCTCGCTGGTCGCCTCCTGGTCATCATTCAGCCGCCTCCCGCACACTCGGTCAGCCCTTGGTCGCTCGCTGCCTCTCGCTGGCTGCTCGCAACTTGATGTCGCCACTTGAGATCGCACAAGGTCGTTTTGCAGGAGCAGATGAGATAGAGAAAGTTAGGGTTAGAGTTTTATTCATTAGCGGACATGATCATGTCCATCGGATGAGATCGAACGGCTATGGTGGAGTAAAAAAAATATAAAGAAGACCGTTCATAGAAATTCAACAGTTAATACATGTGCCAAGCAGGTTGTTTAGCTGAAACGCTAAGCAACGCCTCTTTTTCCTATTGACTATTTCAAATATGAAGATAGCAATATTGAGAGATGATAGTGGTGCCAACCAAGTTAATTTTAAATATAATTTCTTAAAGATAAAATATGCATAGTTGAGAAAATGATTAAAAAATATATATGAATTAAAAATATTTATAAAAAATGAGAGCAAAATGACTCAAGTTAAGTAATATAAAATAGAAGTATTAATATAATGTGATTGTGATCGAAACATCGCAGCTTCTAAAATATTTTGTCGAGTCCCCCACATGCTGTAAATTATGGGAATGTGCCCCAATCCCATTTAAAAAATTGGAAACTTAATATTCTATTTTTCTCGAGATGGCCCGGAGGTCCACACCCCTACACAAAACTTTCAAATTTAAGAAAGTGCATATGCAAATTTGTCTCTTCCTTAACTAAAATGCTGCAAGGTGAAAGGCTATATAAGACATGTCAGCAACAACTAAATTATGACGACTTTTATATTTCTTATTTTGATTTATATAACACATTCTTATATTTTTCTACAGTACTCCATTTATTATTCTGTGCTTCATAGCTTAGTTTCTTTTGAGTATCATAATGATTTGTTGAGACATTCATATAATCACGATTCATGATCTCATGTCATTTATACAAATAGGATTCACGTGGTGAGAATCATGATTAATGGCATCCAATCGGAACCTTTCTCTAGCCATAGAGGTCTTCGACAAGGAGACCCACTATTACCATACTTATTCATCATCATCTCACAAGTACTCACATCCTTAATAAACCATAGGGTCCTAGAGGGAAAACTCACATCATTTACAAAAGCCAACTTCTCATTAAGCCATGTTATGTAGATGACCTCCTCCTTTGCATTGCAGCCACAAAAGCAAATTGTACTCAATTAGTAGAAATTCTGAAAGTATACGAAGGATTCACAAATTAGACGGTAAACAAAGAGAAAACACAGATTTTCTTTCCCCATTCCCTAAACTCTAGAAGCGAAATATCATAAAAACTTTGCTATGATTCAAAATTGACAAGTTCCCTTTCACCTACCTTGGTGCATCCATCTCACACAAATGTATCCCAACCAAATCCGAGTCTTTGTTCCTTAATAAACTATCCACTAGAATCCCTAGTTGGAAGACAAAGCTGCTTTTTTAGGCTGGCAAGAAAACTTAAATCAAATCCGTACTTAGCACTATACCGATTTATATGCTAGGATCCACCTTCATCTCTGGGGAGATTCTGTCGACCCTAGAGAAATTGGTTAGGGGTTTCTTCTGGGATGCCGGTGAGGGAAAACGTCGAGCACTCTTGATCAGTTGGGATACCCTCTAGCTCCCCATGGAGCTTGGGGTTTAGGTTTACAAAATTTCTCTAACCTTCGCACTGCTCTGCTAGCCAAAAGAATATTAACTATTAAGTGTCCTTAATTAGAAAGACTGTCCATGGGTTAAGCCTATCTCTACCAGGTATGCTTTTCCGCAACTTTGATCTAAAGAGCTTTCTTGTCAACATTACTCTTGTTGGCGTATGATCCTCCAGGCCATGCCCATCTTGAGGGAGGGTTTTTGAAAACACATCAGCAATGGACACACCACTTCAATAATGGACGACCCTTGGATTTTCTTTATACCTCTAAATTGAAACCCACCTACATAAACATTGCAGCTCCCCTCCAAAACACTATAGTGCATGACTTAATATCCCACAATGCATGGAATCTGCCCAAGCTCATGGAATATTTTGGCCCACAATTTTCTTTTCGAATTTATGAGATCTACTTATTGGCGCATGCCAATGATGATGTGTGGTTATGGACTCATGATGACAATGGTGTTTCTAGTGCTAAATCGGTTTACAGGTTTATCCAGAAACAAACCCTGCCACCATCCTCGAGTGGATGGCCTTTTTGGAAGCAAGTGTTGAACATATCCATTCCTTAAAAAATTCATATCTTTCTCTGGAAGCTCGTTCATCACAAGCTCCACACTAAGGTTTTTATTTACCATTTCAATATGAATATTGATCCATTTTGCACACTTTGTGGCAGATCTGCCGAAGATATTGAACACCTTTTCTTTCTCTGCCCAATTGCTTTGGATCTATGGACACTCTTCCAGCATAAACTATGTATTACCTTTGATCACTTCCAGTCTTGGCACCAGGGCGCCTGGATTCTAGAAGGTGAAAGTATGGTTCATATGTAAAAAACAACCTTCTTATCTATTCTCTCTTTCTATTTTTAGGGGATTTGGTAATTAATAAATGATATCCACTTCAATTCCAAACGTGCAACTATCGGGGTGGTTTGGGAAAGGGCAGTTGCTAGACATAACGCGTATTTTGAATACTACACACCTGAGGTCCCTAGCTCCTAGGACCTTTACCAGGTCCGGTGGGAGCCGTCCCACCATCTGGGGTCATTTTGAATTCAGATGCGTCCTTCCATGGACCAGATCAGGTTTGGAGAATTGGATTCATATTACATACTTACTCGGGGAGTTTTATTTTTGCAAGGGCTGATCGATGGGTTGCCAGGTCAGTCATCGAGCTGGAGACAAGGGGACTCTTGACAGGTCTTCGGATGTGCATGCAACGTGGCTTCACTAATATCCTCATTCAGTCGGACTCCGAGATTTTGGTGAAGATTTTAAATAGAGTTCGTGATCCGTCATGGAGAATTAAAAACCTCATTCTAGATGTACAACAAAATATTCATGGAGTCGGACCGACCATGATCCATCATTGTTGCTGTAATACAAATAGATTGGCTGATCATCGTCATCTCTAGGTTGTGCTTCTACGGCTGCACTTTTTTGGGTGGATATCCCTCCTCCGGGTATTCTCTATATTTTGTATGAGGACCTTCCTTTGTTTGATATCAATACATAATATCTACTTTTCTCAAAAAAAAAAATACAAAGAATATTGAAATATAGATGACAATTTTATTAAATTGAGTCTAATAAGAAATAAGTAAAGTTAGAGGACTTGAACATATTTGCAACATTTTTTTTGGGTCTGCAAAATATTGCAAAAAAAGCAAAGCTAAATGAATGACAAAAATAGACAGATTGCTTGCTTTTGACCAACTCAGGTTGCAGACATGATGACACTATGATCAAAGTGACACTGAATCCAGTTTTCAGACATTGATGCATGCTGTAGTTTTCACTTTTTGCCTGCGTGGTGATCAGCTATCCACAGTCCGTGCCTCCGTTCACAAGACAACACTGTACTATAAAAGAAATGGCACGCCCTTATTGTGTATAGCTAACTGTTCTAGTACATACCTGAGTTTTTGTTGCCTTGTTTAACATAAAAATGAAGTGTATGCATTTTGCTGGACTTTGCCAGACTTGGAATACATGGACAAACACATTCTAATTCAAGCGACAGTATCCAGACTGTGAATTATTTAACACAGGATCCTTTGGCATATTACCATTTTAATTTATCAATAATTTAAATTATTGTTAAATATTATTATATAAATTATTTGTAATATGCGTTGGATAAGTAATAGTAACGCAAATCATACTTTAAATAGTTGAAAAGAAATATTAAAAGATCTCCCAAAATTATAGATAAAATAAAATAAAAATGGGATTTGGATAGAAGAAAAGAATTGAAAATAATGAATTATTGGTAGAATGTTAGAAAAATATAGAGAAAATGAAGTTAAAATATGTTATTTTCTAATAAAATAAAAGTGGATCTGGTTTTTTGGACATTTAAGGGTTGGCCTGACATATTTCTGAAACTTTTGGAATCAGAAGACTGTATGCATTTAACAGTTAACACCATCCATATTGGACGTTCTTGTATACTGTTACATCTCAGGCTTAGTGATCAACTTTCTTTATGTCAATTCCTCCACCTTCTGGTCAGGCTTTAGATTTGCCTACTTTCTCATACAAACATGCCATTTCTGAACAGTATACTGGGACAAATTTTTCTACGACATACAGCAAGTGAGAGCACAACTGTGTATGTTCATGATTAGACTCTTCTCTGCTAGAAACATTTTTATTCGACTGGACAAGTAGATTTTTTTTCTAGAGAAAATGCATTGCTATTAAGTTACGTCATAAGAGTTCAGGTACAAAAATTAGACAAGACGAAGGGGAGGTCTGTTCAGCCAAAAATTATCGCCAGCATGAGTGCGACCAAAACGTGCTAAGTAGTCAGCAGCCATGTTATCATTTTGGGACCTAAAAGATACAATGGTAGGATTGACAGACAAAAGTGTGCATATGATATCAGAGATAATGCCTTTAAGCCTCCACGGACAGGCCTGCTTGCAATCCACGGACAAGCCTGCTTGCAATTGATAATGTGGATGAGCGACGCCGAATCAGTGGAGATGTTGATGCATGAAAGCCCAGCGTCCAAGCACTTATTGCGACCAGCCAGCATAGCGCGAGCCTCGACCTCCACCACCGAATGAGCGCGTAGGTCCCAGATCCTACAAAAAAGAAAGATAGATAACCAATATCCCCATTCCCGTAAGGCTCAAAAGAGCCATCCGAGCTGAGAGAAACTCAGCCAGGTGTGTGAGTGTGTGTTGGAGGTGGGGGGGGGGGGCTCCCACCGGATTCGAGCTAGCGAATCGTGGGGGCGGAGTGCCTCAGGTGCGTGGGCGCCAGCGAAGTCATGAAAGTCGGTCAAAGCCCTTTTCCATACCGTCTCTACGGTTGCGCGCCGTGACATAAAATGGGCATCATTTCGAATATTTCAAATCCCCCAAAGGCAGTGGACAAAATTGATAAAAATGACTATTTAGACTGCTGATCCAAGTTGGCCCCTTCACTAAGCCAGATGCCAAGGTGCCAAGAAGAGAAATAAAGGAGCGAAATTTTCAGGCGGTCAAGGAAAATAGACCATATGTAGAGCGCAACGGGGCACTGAAAAAATAAATGGGCGGTGGTTCAGTATGCAGGCCGCAAAGTGGACAAGATGGATCAATGGTGCTGTAAAAAAATAGTATGGTGTCAAGTGTGGAAAGTTTATGGTGTAGGAGCTTCTAGAGAAAGAAATAAATTTTGGGAGGAACATGAATCTTCCAAATATGCTGCCACGACGGCCCTTCAGTAGGAGACGGTGGCGTAGAGCGGCGACTAACATAATCATATACTGACTTTGCATTAGCACATCCAGAGGTATCATTCACCCAGACCCATGCATCATCATTAGCGTTAGAAGAAAGATAAATCCGTTCAATCCGAGAGCAGAGTAATGGTCCGAAGGTAGTGGTGAGAAGGGAGTTGTTCCACGTGCTATTGGTAATGAAATGATCCACACAGAGGTCCTCAAGAGGAGTGTCCACCTTGATATAAGTGGGCGTCCAAATAAGGGGAGACGTAAAGACCTAGGGGTCATGAAGAATAGATGTCGAGTGGCTCGACCCAATGTATTTAGTGAAACCAACGCGGATTGTAATGATAGAGCTAAGGATGATTTTCTAGGAATCAACAACACGGGAGGGTAATGCCATATTCCAAGGGTTAAGCGTTCCATACTTGGCGTTCACAAGATTCACCCAGATGGCAGGACGATTGTTAAGTAAGTCCTGAATACGCTGGGCAACCAAAGAATGACGTATGTTATGCATGCTCCTAATGCCCAGGCCCCGAGACTTTGAGGGAGCTGGGTGGTGCTCCAATTTATGAGATGAATGCCGCGACGACCACCACCGAGATCCCAGAGGAATGAATGGGAAAGACGCTCCATGGAGGCAATGGTGCCACCGGATAGGTTAATCACACTAAAAGAGTGAATAGGGATTGAGGTGAGAGTGGATTTAATAAGTGTAGCATGACCGGCCTGACTAAGGACGCTGATGCACGAAAAATCATGCATTAATTTGGGTCATTTGATTAACACTTTAGAATGTTTTTATGTTTAAAAAAGAAGAGTTTTGATTTGTTTTCATATAATTTCATTTAGATTTGATTTCTACTTAAATCTGAAAATTATTCATGGCAAGATATGAGAAAACGTCGAAGAAAAGGCTTAAAACAGTTCAGAAGACTGTCACGGCCGTGACAGTTATTTTCATGGTCGTGACAGAAGATTCTGTCATGGCCGTGACAGAGAAAATTCCAGCAAAAATTTGGCTAAGTATTTTTCAGCCTTTTCAGTCTTTTATCACGGCCGTGCCGAAGCCTTTCACGGCCGTGATGACGGTCTGTTAGGCCATTTTAAAGCGGGTTTTATCAACTTTTTGAATATATTTTTGGTTTCTTTTCTTGGGAGACGAGAAAACCTATAAAAGAAGACAGAAGAGGGTTTGAAAAAGCATCCCTGGAGCATTATTCTGAAGTCTACAAAGAGGAGAAGATCGAGGACAATACCGAAGCTCTGTCGGAAACTCGAGAGAGGACGTGCTTAACCTATGCCAGAGTTCTTTATTTTCTTTTCCCAATCTTTTTCATTAGATTTGATGTTGTTATTCTCAGATTTATTCTTTCATTAGGGTCATCCTAGTTGAACCCGATTTATGTTTTGAAACCTTTCTTGATATTAGTTTGATTTGAATATTTAATAGCATTGCAATTTCATATTTAATGTTTTCCTTTGATTTCATGATTTATGATTTGATTACTATCTGAGAAGAAGTGGTTATTTTCATAATAGTTTCTAGGATTGATCTTATTTATTGCATGCCACAATTAGGAAAATCGAAAGAGACCTAATTCGTGTAGTTATTAAGGTGACTTGAGAAAGCCCTTAATATTAATTCCGATTGAATGCATCTTATGATTTAATTAAGTAAATTAAAAATCGAAAGGATTGATTTATTCTAATTATTCATAAGATAGTAGTTAAAGCCTGAAACATTGGTTAGCTAAATTTGAGAATTCACTTTGTTATTGATTCAACTAATTCTAAGTTAAGAAAATTCATTACATTATAGTGGTGATAATTAGGTTCCTTAATCATCAAATCATTATTTCTCCAAATGATCAATTCTTTTATTTTTATTATTTTCTTTTTATTCACCTCTGAAAATCATATATTTTCTTAATTTCTCAATTAACAAGGTTAAAAATAAAATCTAAGTTATTAACCATCCTCATGAGAACGATAACTCTACTCATTTACTTTATTACTTGAGCGACTAGTGCACTTGCTAGCGTTTGCTATCAATTCTACACGCATCAAGTTTTTGGCGTCGTTGCCGGGGACGTGTTTAGTAACTTTTATTTTTATTTTACTTGTTATTTGAGAGCCTTTATTTTTCTGTTAAATTTCATGCAGATTCTTTTGAATTCACATACTTTCATATCTCTTTATCTTGTGTGACCAGGAAATATCTACAAATGACAACAAAATCAAAGACTATGAGAGATTACTATTTGGAAGAACAAAGAAAGATGCTTGAGGATCATGAAGTACAAATATCACAACTTGCAAATAGCAGTATCTCACTTATTCTCGTGGTACAAGAAAATTCTTCAATTGAAGACAAGATGTTAAAGTTCATCACAATGGCTGAAGAAAAATTTTAACTTCAAGAAAGAGCCTTCATGAAATTGTTGGGACAAGTAGAGCAATTGGAGGTTAGGATCCAAGTGAAAAATGATGCTCCTCCATCCACCAAGTTAGAGACAAATTCTAACATCGAAGAAAAGTTGTGCCAATTGATTGGATTCATAGAGAAAAGTTTTGTCCTACAAGATCAACTTATTAGCAATCTACAATCACAGTTGGCACAGTTGAAGGATCAACAACCAGTCATTATTTCTTCTCATCCTCAATCCCCAAATTTTAATGTTAAGTTTGATATAATGCATGCAAATTTTCAAGCATTAGAGAAGAAAGTGGAGTTGGCTTCTCAGATGACTTATGCCTCAGGGGATAATATTATGGATAAATCTGTACCTATTATATGCCCCTGTCACTTGCAATATTTTAATCCAGAAAGAAGATGATCGAGGAAGAATTATTATCAGAAGACACGGACTACTCAATGGAGAGTCAAGGAGACAAGTGAATATATTATGGAAGATGGACAAGTGAGAAGAAGAAATGAGCCTCCAGAAAGTCCAACAACCATCCCACCATTATCTCCAAATCATTCCTTGGTAGAAGGGAACACACCATCATCACATCAGCCAGCACAAAATTCGATGCATTGAAAGCCCAATGATCAAGCTCCACGAAAAGATCCAGGTAATTCTTTCAAAGTGGAGGGACAACGCCTTGAGCATTACATCTGAGGTAAGATGGAAAAATGTCACTTCGATTCCCTTCCAGATACTTGAGGTAACAAAAGTGTAAAAGTAAAGCTAACGACTGTAACTTAGAACTACACTCCTAAACCTTTGTCCCCTCAGTTTAGTTTAGCATTACTATTGGATTCTTTAATTTAGATTAGTTAGCATTGGAAGTTTAGTTTAACAATTTTTTTAGCATATTGCTCCTAGAAGAATCAGGAATGGCCGTGATAAGTCTGAAACAACCATGTTCGGACCATGTTGGAAGAAGCTTGTGAGCCGCCCTTTGAAGCAACGTGACCGACCTAGAAATCGTTGTCTCTACTCCTTTTGTGTTTTATCATTATTATTTCGTAGTTTTTATTTGCACGGGCCTAACACTGGGGCAGTGTCAGGTTCAAGCTTGGGGGAGGGACATTCTTGTTTCATTTGCATGACATGTCTATTTTCAACATTTTGAGTCGATCATCTTATTTTATTTGGCATGCATCTAACTATGAAAATTGTTGAGAAAAAAATTTTTAGTGTCATCTCATTTCTCTTTGTTTATTATTTTATTGTCTTTAAGTTTAGTTTCAGAAGATCGCTTAATCTATGAAATTCAATCATTGTTTCTTTTTATCGGGTATCACTAGAGTATTGGGATTTGGATTGAGTTTGTTGCTAAGTAGAATGACTAACTTTTAAATGATGAATTTCTCTATTATTTACTATGATGTTAGTCTTGATTATAATTGCATCTCTATTGAAAGCATTAAGTCTTTTTGGAGTTTATAATTATGCTATATAAGTTTAATGTTAAAGTGAAAGAAAAAAGGGCTAGTTGGCTCCAGCAGTTAAGTGAAAAGTATAAAGTATCATCTGAAATCTTGGTGTGTCCAGATGATTAGATCCGCAGGAGATTCTTGCCTGGCGACCTAAGGACATCTGCTCTGGGATCCGTCGGTCGAAAGCCCGTTACATGGGCCATTTTGTGCAAAATGGAGGATTACTAAATTCTTAAGTGAAAACAAAAATCTTAATGCTGGAATGTGAAATGATAATAGTATGAAAATAAGCTCCTTAAAGACTTGTGGTTCAATATTGATACTCTTATGAGATTGACTAATATTATTTGTAGATATGCAGGAAAGACATATTTGAATGCTAAGAATTCTGCAAGGCTGGGTATTGGTTGAGAATAGATACTCTAGTGATGGTCGTGTAAAAGAACGGAGAAAAGTATTGGTTTTGTGATGGAGCCCTGTGCTTTATCTGAAATTTGCTTGAGGACAAGCAAAATATTAAGCTTGGGGGTATTTGATGCACGGAAAATTATGCATTAATTTGAGTCATTTGATTAACACTTTAGAATATTTTTATGTTTAGAAAAGAAGAGTTTTGATTTGTTTTCATATAACTTCATTTAGATTTAATTTCTACCTAAATCTAGAAATTATTCATGACATAATATGAGAAAACATCGAAGAAAAGGCTTAAAATAGTTCAGAAGACTGTCACGGTCGTGACAGTTATTTTTATGGCCGTGACAGAAGATTCTGTCATGGCCGTGACAGAGAAAATTCTAGCAAACATTTGGCTATTTCAGCCTTTTCAACCTTCTGTCACGGCCATGCCGAAGCCTTCACGGCCATGATGACGGTCTGTTAGGCCGTTTTAAAGCAGTTTTTATTCACTTTTTGGATATATTTTTTATTTCTTTCCTTGGGAGACGAGAAAACCTATAAAAGGAGGCAGAAAAGGGCTTGGAAAAGCATCCATGGAGCATTATTCTGAAGTCTACAAAGAGGAGAAGATCGAGGACAATAGCGAAGCTCTGCCGTAAACTCGAGAGAGGACGTGCTTAGCCTATGCCAGAGTTCTTCGTTTTCTTTTCCCAATCTTTTTCATTAGATTTGATGTAGTTATTATCAGATTTATTTTTTCATTAGGGTCATTCTAATTGAACCCTATTTATGTTTTGAAACCTTTCTTGATATTAATTTGATTTGAATCTTTAATAGCATTGCAATTTCATATTTAATGTTTTCCTTTGATTACATGATTTATGATTTGATTACTATCTGAGAAGAAGTGATTATTTTCATAATAGTTTCTAGGATTGATCTTATTTATTGCATGCCACAATTAGGGAAATCGAAAGAGACTTAATTCGTGTAGTTATTAAGGTGACTTGAGAAAGTCCTTAATATTAATTTCGATTGAATGCATCTTATGATTTAATTAAGTAAATTAAAAACTGAAAGGATTGATTTATTCTAATTATTCATAAGATAGTAGTTAAAGCCTGAAACATTGGTTAATTAAATTTGAGAATTCACTTTGTTATTGATTCAACTAATTCTAAGTTAAGAAAATTCATTACATTCTAGTGGTGATAATTAGGTTCCTTAATCATCAAATCATTATTTTTCCAGATAATCAATTCTTTTATTTTTGTTATTTTCTTTTTATTCACCTCTGAAAATCATATCTTTTCTTAATTTCTCAATTAACAATGTTAAAATAAAATATAAGTTATTAACCGTCCTCGTGAAAATGATAACTCTACTTATTCACTTTATTACTTGAGCGACTAGTACATTTGTTAGCATTTGCTATCCATTCTACATGCATCAGACGCCTTGGCGCCAACCAGCAAGGCACGAGGAGAGCTTATCTATCATAAAATTCTGATCGCGTGACGAGATATGTTTCGGGAAGATGGGCACCCCAAGATATTGGAAGGGGAAGTTGCCAAACTTAAAGTTGAGAATGGCACAGAGCATTTGTCGGCGCCTGAGGTTCATTGATGGTAAGTAAGTTCCGATTTTTTAGTGTTAATATGTTGATCAGTGAGGAGTTCGTAAATCAGAAGGATATTACGAAGGTTAAGATAGTTACGCTTAATCTCTTTGAGGCAAATAAGCAAGGAAGAGCAGGTGGGTTAGGCTAAAAGAGTTTATTCGGAAGGGGGAAATCAGACCGACCTCCATGTGCTGGGCCATAAACGAGGAGAACACTTGGGCAACAAAGATAAATAGATAAGGGGAGATGGGGTCGCCTTGACGAATAGCCCGAACTGAACAAGTAGATAACATGTTGATGTTCTTATCAATGCCTGCAGTACTAATTCCATTAGTCCAATTAGGGGGTCTTATTCTCCACCTTTTACCAACTTTTTTTTTAAAAACTTGTGGACTCCTCAATCATTTAATACAAGAACAACAAAAAACATGGGAACACCATTTCTTTGACTACCCAGGAATCATGGATTAGCAAATCTTATTCCGGGAGTGCCTTACTGAACATGCTACAAATGCTGATTCTGTGCCCAGTATTCTGTCACTGTTCATCAGCCTTAAAATGTTTGTGATTATCCAGACAACACTGACCTTTGAGTCATATGATGATTCCCACCCACGTTAACATTGTCATACATGATCAGGGACCTTAACAGTTTGCCTATACCAAGAAAGCACACTCTCTGCCCTGCCCTCTTCTGCTCTCTGGCAAAAGAGCATCAGGAGTCATCAACTTTTCCCCTGCATGATCTCAAAATCCAGGCTTATTTAAAAATCTTTTGCTCCTTCTCTCACCTCATTCTAATAAATCCTGCCAAAGCAAAAAAGCAACCTGCAATAGAAAAGAAAAAGAAGAGAAAGAGAAGGGCCACATTATACGATCTCTTAACTAAGTTTACTCAAGACTTCTCAATTACAACTTTCTACTCCATCAGATGCCATCACCATCATCCTTCCGGGTTTGCAATGTTTCTCCACACTCTGTTCATGCAAGAGTCCCAAACCCTTGAAACAAGGCAAGCAAAACCTCTCTCTTCCCCCCTCTTTCTCCAAGCAATTTTTTTCCATCATGTTATAGTCTGCCTTTTACAGGACATATTGAGAAATGATACAGCTCTGCCTGTACAGTTGTTGTGCACGCTTACTGTGCAGGTTTAGAGCGACATAAAACCATGCAAATGGTTTCTTACTACACATTACTACTTGATGTCAATATCTTCATGTGTCATCCACGTATTCTACTTACAGTGGGAGCTCGTGTTTCAGCAGAAGGCCCTGGTACCAGAGAGTGATGGACGTCATAATTCTGTGGAAGCCTGCAGCGAAACCGCCATTAGTGAAATCATGTGGCGTTGCAGCAGGGAGCCCCAGCAAGCCGAAGCTAAAGAGGTGCACCTCCGTCAAGGTTGCTGCTTCCTTCAGAGTGTGTCTCTGCGCCCCCATCTCTTCATACAATGAACCGTTTCATGCCGACGCCGGGCCGCGAAGGAGTCACGGCTATCCGAAGCCGAAGCCCCTAACGGCCGCGAAGCCGGAAAGGGTCGTGATGAGCACGAGGGCGTCCATGGAGGGCAGGAGGCTGTTCAGGGGGAAGTCCCTGACGGATGACATACTGATGAGGAGGTTTGTGCTGGAGGAGGAAGCGGCCATGATGCAGCTGAAGAGGAGGAACCAGATGGAGTTCATGAGGAAGAGGAATGCCCTGAGAAGGAAGAAGCTTGGGCCTAGTCCACTCAGTAGGATGACAATGGCCGAAGAGGAGTAGCTGTAGGAGATCTTAGTGAGCAGGTAGCTTAGCTAGAGAAATCGAACGAGAAAGGACTCTGATACTTCTTAATGATCTCATAGTTTTGTTATTGAGATCCATCTGGTCCTTTTGTTTACATCTCCCCAATTTGATCCAAGTTATTAAGCACATTCTTCTATGGATATGAAAGAAAGAATACTAAGCAGGAAAAATATATCTGGAGCAAATTTAATTTTATAAAATTTCTACTTAGATTGCTGACGCCTTTAAGTTTTTATTTATAACATTAAAAATATAATTAATAAATTATCGAATTCGAAATATTGTGTTTTGTAAATTTTCTTTGAAAATGTGGAGAGACAGCAAGTTATCATGAAAAGATAAAATAATAAATGAATTCTATATATATTCTCTGAGATGATCTTATCGGCAGCACCGCAGCAGAAGTATGCATCCTTCTGGTTCTTAAACCCACGAACTCACTCAACAAATGAACAGGATGATGATCTTATTGTTTGTTCTTGCATCCACAACTAAGCTTATAAAGAAAAAATCTAGTAAAAGCGATTGCTGATGCTTCACATTTAAATAAAAAGTAAAACTAATTCATGAAATTTTTTTATTTTTTTTCTTTGTCAATTTTCATCACTGCATTTAGTTTTATTCAAACACAAAAAATTGATCTGTCATTCAACTTTCAGGATAGAGAGGATTTAAGATTTCACTTGCCAAATAATTTTTCCTTATTCCCTTTTATTGTTCTTTTATTCTTGTGTCCTTTTGATATTGTGTCATTACATTAATAAAAGAATATGAAAGGGATTTTCGATATATTATCTTTTATTTTTTCCACTTTCAGGATAGAGAGGATTTAAAATTTCACTTGCCTCATCACTAATTCTGCCTGGAATGTTATATTGCTTACCGAATATTTTAGTCCCTCACTTGTTTTAGCTATCACCTCCATTTGTTTGCCCTTTTCTGTCAATGATGACAGATGAATCTGGACTATGGACTTCCATAGCCAGGTCTCCACCAAGATAGTCTATAATTACTTGTGTCGCAGGGCAACTCCACTACCGTTGAATGGGGAACCATCTTGGATTGCAACATGGAGCCTCTTGATGCCTCAAAAAATTAAGATTTTTCTATGGAAATTAAAGCATGGCCGACTTCCTACATTGGATTTTATTTCAAAATTTAACAATGCGATTAACTCTTCTTGTGCTCTTTGTGGTACCTCGATGGAAACGATTGCGCACTTATTTTTTAATTGTTCGTTTTCCATGGCTTATTGGCACACATTTTCTCAAAAATTACATTATGTTTTTTTTTAATCGTGATACATGGCATTTGGGTTCTTGAATCGATGAATGATGCTCATTTTCAATCCAAATTTGATGCCATCTCGTTAGTGTGGGAGGGGGCCTTTGCGGATCACAACGAATATGTTAGACATCACCTGTCTGAGGCCTTCCCCCCCCCCCCCGAGTTGGATTTCTCTCAACACGGATGGATCCTTCGTCGGATCCGGGCAAGCCGGAGGTGCTAGCCTTATTATTAGATCTGATTCGGGCCATTTTCTGTGTGCAGGGGCATATTTTTTATCGACTGGCCCAGCATTGGAAACAGAGGCATGGAGACTCGTGAAGGGGATTCAAGCATGTAAGAGACTAGGCTACGCGAAATCTGCGGCACCGATTCGACAACACTTTAGCAAATCGTCATACGCGCCACAAATTGCCCTTGGAAGATTTTAAACGTTCTACGTAACACCTGACATTTTCTTGATGACCTCCAAGCTTTTAAATGTAATCATATTTATAAAGAGATAAAACTGATTACTTGACTAATGTGGGCAGACTTTCTGCATCGGTTTCTTTTTGGATGGGAGACCTACCTGGTGGACTCCTTACTTTACGTTGAATAGATAAGTTTCATTTTGACAAAAAAAAATTCACTTGCCAAATATTTTTCCTTTTACCCTTTTATTGTTTATCTTTTATTTTTTTTCCACTTTCAGGATTGAGAGTATTTAAGAAATGGTTACCTAATCTATCCAAAGTGAGACGAGGAAACACACCGTCTTACAGTGGTCCGCGGTGTACCACAACAACTGTCGTCTCCTTCCCAATTTTTTTCTCTTGTTCCGAAAGCAAAACAAAAGGGATCGAAGCCGCTCTCCAAAACCCTCCAAAGCCCTCCTGTTGCTGCTTCGTCCTTCCCCTCATTGGAAGGTAGTGATTTGAGGGGAATGGATCACATAGCGGCCATGGAAGAGCGCTTGGTGTCCGACCGACTGCGGAGGAAGTTGGAAGAGGTGAATGCCGCCGCCCAGGGGCAGCTCTCTCCGATCCAGGACCACGTCAACTTTAATCTCCAAGTATCTGCGCTGCTACTCATATTTACTCCGTTTCTTTTCCTTCTCAGAATTTGATTATTGTTGTCATTTATCCGGACGAAAGTTTTGTTTTGGTTTTTTTGTTCTGGCGGCGTACCGACATAATTCAAGTTCGATTCCTGTAGAAAAAATGACGATGGTTTTCATGACTTTGTTTTCTCTTTGTTTTTTTTTGTTGTCGGATTGAATGATTGTGGTCCAATGAACATAATGCATCAAGTGTTCTTTATCGATTATAGATCATTGAGTTTGTTTTTAGAGCTTTTTATTTAACGTTTTGGATTCTCTTTAAACCCCTACTGATGTTGATGCTGTTGATGCTTTATGTTGGATGGAACGTGTTGGGCACAATGAAGAAAGCCTACTTCAAGTGTGCATATGAATGCTTCGACCGGAGAAGGAAGCAAGAGGAGATAAACAACTGTGTGGAGCACTGCAGTTTGCCCGCTATCAACGCCAACAACGTTGTTGAAAATGAGATGGCCAAGTTTCAGGTATTTCCATTTCCTCGACTACACGAGTATTCAATTTAATTGGTAGTTTAATTCTTTCGTTTCTATTGTCTATGCGATGATGAAATGTAAAAGAATTCATATTACTGCTATTAAAATTATACCAGAGTTTGGTATGATTATTTTGTTTTCGAGCTCGTTATTCTTCAATCTCAGTGTCAATTTGGTTTCATTGTATGTTTGCATGTGTAAAGACTGGTGTATTAAGCGTGAGTTCAAATAGCAAACAAGCGTTTGGAAGTTGCTAGCTTTTAAACATTATATAAAGGTATGAGTCAAACATGCAATTTTGGTTCATCTGGAATGAATTATTGTTTACATATACATCTTGTCTTCCTTAAAAGCAAAGGGATAAAATCATCATGTCAAGCCACCTGGTGTATGACAAACACAGGTTCTCCATTTGCCTAAGAAAATTAACAAATTGCTATTCTAGGTTGCATAAATGAACAGGAACTCATATATATATATATATATATATATATATTTTCCTTTTGAGTAAAACCATGAGCTTAAGTTTGATGGATCATTTTACACCTTCTACATCGTAATTGGAATATTTTCATTGGTGCATGAGATCTACAGCTAGCTCCAGTTTTGTGCTCATATTTTCATTCTTTTGGCTGCTTAAATCCTTATACAGTTATACCACATCTAGTTCATTCAATCGGTCAGGCTGACAATGTTATGTTCCATCTATGTTCAATCACTAGTCTTATTTTTGGTTTTTGTATCCTATGGTTGTTCTGTGCTCCTTCTTCGCTTATTTTTATTTCTGGTTTATCATTTGGTAACAACAAAGTAAACCCTATTACTTATCATTCGAAATGGTAATGCGAGGGGCACTCCTATTACTTATCGATCTCGTAGGAATCGGGCTCTCCTTTTTGCAGTTATTTGGGCTATCTGGTTACAATGAAAATCTTTCAGAACGACCACTGTTATGTAGAGAACATCCATAATCATGCTATGTTTATGTATGATGAGTGGCGAGCTTTGTGAGGTTCATGTGTTTTAAATGCTCTAATCTTCTATAATCTGTGATCATTGTACCACCCTTGCATCGATAAAGGTTTTGGATGATTAACATTCTGGTTAATCATCCTTTTTCCATTCAAAAAAAAAAAACAAAGTAAACACTTGGTCAAAAAGTAAGTAAACTACTATCTTATTCCTAGACTGAAATCTTTTTCCTGAACAATTGAAAATTTAATAACCTTATCCAATGTGGTTTGTGTCAAAGGCTTTCTATGCAAACCTCTTTCCCTCTTTTATCATCTTCTCTTTTTAACTGCATAAGCACATAGTGTGTTCCTCTTTCCAGTTGAACCTTAACTTGAGATTTAAATTACTCTTAGTAAAAAAAAAAAGATTTAAATTATAATTTAAGACCTTCTCAGAGTCTTATTTTAAGATTTCATGGAGACACTTGTTTTAGAAGTCGGGAACATTCCTTTTTATGTTGGAGGTTTGTGAATATTCTAAGGGCTTGTTTGGGTGCATTGCCAAAACCAAGGAGTTATCAGATATACATATTAGAGCTTGTTTCTAGTGAAAAACCAAAGAGATCAGATACGCATATTAGAGCTTGGCTTACGTGGGCCATTCATCTAAATGTTCAACATTTTCTGAAATGATCATGACACAGCATTTTGTAGGTGCAGATTTGAATTAATTATGGTCCGTAAAGATGATGCTAAATAATTGCAATATAGTAAAGTACCAACTATATGTCTGGATATGGATAAGGATCACTATAGACAACTGTGTGGAAATCAAATAAATAATAAACCACTTGAGAATGATTATATTATTGGACCGTGTGATAACTTGTGGCTTTCATTGTATGGTATAAATAATAACTTGTTTGCATGCCAAAAATAAAGAAAGCTATAACCTATCTGAAGAGGAACAAGTGTATTGAGCGATGCTGATTGTCTAACAATCAAGGGTTTCAACTTTATGCTAAGCTATGATAGTAACTCTTTTTTTTTGTGGGGTTTGGGAACACATGTGGTTACTTATTATTTCCTTTTCTTTTGAGAAAATGTGGTTAATTCTTCTCATTTCGAAGAAAACTATGGGGAAGATAAAAAAGATAAACATTATAAAATTAGAAGGAGAAAGGATGAAGAACTAAAGCTACATTTTACCTATATAGACGCTTTCCATTTGTATATTGCCTGTGTCCTGATTACTTATCAGTCTACTATTTATGTCTTTCCTCCTATTGGCAATGCTTCCATAACTCTTGCCCTTCCTGGCACCGACACCTTTTTCAGTTAAACAGCCCTCTGTCATTCATTGTTTTTGTCACTATGATCTCCATCATCGACATAACATTTTTCATTGTTTTGCTTTATTTTTTCCAAGGCCACCAGTGTTTCTCTGTTCCATAATTGTGATCCCATTAGCTGAAGATTTGGTCCGGAAAGTTGTGGAATTCACCAATGTGCTGCCCTTGATTCTTTTGACTAATATGTAAAAGTCATTGTCTTCTACATTTATTTATTGCATCCAGTTTGTTTTTCTCATGAAGGCATGCATTTAAGCAGAGTGCTTAATCATGTCTTCACATTCATACGTCTTTCCTTACTATAAAATAATCTTATGTTTGATCCATTATATTTGTTATGCAAATATATTCTTCTGAATAAGTTCATGTTTTCTGTGTACTAATTATGAATATCATTTCACCAAGAAACTTGTGGCAAAATGCTTGCTTCATTTAATCAGCATATCTGGTTGCAGAGCATGGTTAGTATTACAATTTCCAATCTGTTTCAAATGCTGCGCTGGAAACAAGTGTTACTGCCTTCTCTTTTCTACTTTTATGCATGTTAAATTATCTTTATGATTATATGCATATCTGACTTTGATCTGTTATACATGCAGGAACGACTTAACCGCTCTTTAATGGTATGCCAAGACAAATACGAGGCAGCAAAGCTTCAGCAGTTAAAAACTGGTGTCATAAATGACTTGGAGGCCTGTGTAAATCATGCTATAGATGACAGCATAAATACTCTCCCTCATGTTGTTAATCGTCTCAAGGCGTCTCTGTCTATGAACTGAGGACCTTTTAAACAAGTTACTGATCTAAGCAGCAGCGTCTATAATACACAATTGATCCAGAGTTCTTTGAACCAGAGGAAATTTCTCTCGTTGGAAAATTGCAGTCAAAATGATGGTCATGTGCTCATATAAACAACCCAGTGAGGGTTTTCCATTCTTTGCTTAAGCATAGCATATACAATATGCATTTTCATGAGAAATACATTGATTCAAAGGTTCTGTTCTTGCCCTCTGAATAAATAGTTTCTATAGAGCAATGAAAGTATTGAAGTTGGATTAGTGCTAACTTTTCATCAGAATTATCTGATAATCCTACTCATGATTTTTCCCCATTAGCATTCTTTTTCTGGCAAACAGTGTTTCTGTTTCCATGTCTGCACGCCTCTATATTTCTTCCTTCAAATACTAGTTGCATGGTGCCAGCTATTTGCTAATACAAAGGACTACATCTTTGAGTACAGGGAAGGTGCATCCAATCGCTTAAAGAACATGCCAGTGGGGAGATCCTGCAGAGGGAGTAAGACGAGCTTGGCTGTGACTCCAGCAGCTCTCTCCGGCGACCAGCTGCCCCGCCCCCGAGTCATCGCTGTCCTGGTGAACCCCGGACAGAAGCAGTTGACGCACAGGCCATGTTGCTGCTGCTGCACGGACAGCAGCCTGGAGTAGGCGTTGAGCGCGAGCTTGGACACGGAGTAGTCGGTCCATGCTTTGGGCCACCCTCCTTCCTCCCATGTACCCTCCTTTACTTGCTTCAGAAATCCCATCACCATCTGTTCGATCTTCTCCCCCGACAGCTCCTCCTCGTCCTGAAGAAATCGTCTGAGCTCGGCATTGTTCAGTTTCTGCACGGAATTCAGATCGAATTGCTTACTTTTACACACCTGTCAGCTGTAATCCATCCAAAGTGGTCTTTGATGATATCTACTAAATTCAGCAATAAGTGCGCCATTAACAACACCAGTTGACTGTTCCTAGCCAAAGAGTGCAAGCCGACGTTGCTTCGTAACCATAGGTGATAGGGAAAAGGACTGCATGCTTATCTTATCCACACGCTGCGAATGCTACATGTGTAATCTAAAAAAATACGAACAGCAGGAAGGGACGAAACTCGATTCCAATTTCAGTCAGAGAAATCAACTTTCTTTGTCATTTATATCAATTCCGAGAATGACCTTGGAAAAAAAGAAGCATATATGCATATATTACGTTAAAAGAAGATGAGAAAATTATGCATTTAATCTAAAAATTGCTGTTTCAAAGGAGACAATGGTTAGAACCTGCTGGACTCAGGAAACTAACAAAAAGTCACAGTCAACACTCACACTGAGAAGGCCAAGCTGACTGCTCATGTTCAGAATCCTGCTGGAATGGGCGGATCGCCGGAAAAGGGGCAGGAGGGCCTCCGTCAGCCGCTTGGGTCCGTAGAAGTTGGTCCTGATCACCTCCTCCGCGTGTTCGACTGAGTTCGTGTCGATCTCGTTGAACGAGACCCCTGCATTATTAACCTGCACGCAACCGAACGTCCCATGCATCCATGATCTTACACCCTGCTACAGAGACGGACAAGACAGACAAAGAGGCAGTCGAGTGCGCAGCAGCAGTTAACTCACGAGGATGTCCAGAGCTCCGAGCGTCTGCCTCAGCCAGGAGGCGAAGGCCGTGATGGACGACGCGTCGGCCACGTCCAACTGGCTGAACTGTACCCGGAGGAGGCCTTCTGCTCGGAGGGACTCCACAGCTGCCATCCCCTTGCCGGCGTCCCTCGCCGTCAGCACAACCGTGAGACCCAGCTCCGCGAGCCTCTTGACTAGCGCGTAGCCGATGCCTCTGTTCCCGCCGGTGACGACCGCCACCGTCCCCTCCGACCACCACCTGATCCATGCTGCACAGCTTGAGCAGAAAAGAAAAAAAGTAAACGACGCATACGGCATCAGAGTTTAATTAAATTACCTGACAGCAGCAACAGCAGCAGCAGAGGCAGAGGAGCAATCCATTGAACGCTTGCGTTCCATTTCCATGCCCATGGAGAGCTCTCTCTGCTCTCTGGTTGGCGTGGAGATGTAAGCAAACGATGTTGGAAGGAGGCAAATATTATAGCCACATATATATATGGACAGTGGGAGGAGGAACCATCAATTCGGACAAAGTAGTAGTTGGTCAAAGTACTTAGAAAATTAGATTCTTGATAATGTAAACATATTGAGTCAAAATAAATAATGGAATGATACTCCTCTTAGCGTCGTCACCTCAATAATAATAATAATAATAATAATAATAATAATAATAATAATAATAATAATAATAATAATAATAATAATAATAATAATAATAATAATAATAATAATAATAATAATAATAATAATAATAATAATAATAATAATAATAATAATAATAATATATTATTATTATTATTGCCGTCGTCGTCAATCTATTTTATAAAAATAAAAATATTCAAGATTTTCGTTGCTAGCACACTTAAGAAAGTGATGAGTTCAGATTTTCTTTAAGCAAACGGACCATTCAAAATTTTGTTATGTCTCTTTTGTTTTATTGTCTGCATTGTGTGAACAACTTTAATAAATATTAGGGATGGAGTTGTCGCGACTCAGCTCCCCTTTCTCTCTCAGCCTTTTTTTTCTCTTTTATTTCAGCTAATGTTAATTTGTTTAATGGTTCACACTAATAAATTCTAATCAATGGATAAGTGCTCCATTTTCTGTTCTTAACCTTAATAACAAAGAGCTCATACTACATGTGTTTTACGGCATATATTTAACAGCGTATTTAGTTTATCTTCGTTAATTTTAATTTTGAATTAGGACGTCACTCGTCTCATTTTAGCTTTTTCCCCTCTAAAATCTTCTTTGAACATGTCAATATTCTCAAGTTTTTTTTTTCACTAAACATATTGCATGTTTAGAATAAAACAAGATGGACGAAGAAAGCCAACAATTTGAACTCGAAATCAAATCAAAAGAACAAATTTAAGGCTTTAACATGTCGTATGATCTGATGGGAAAATTGGAGAACAAGAAGAGAAGATTGCAGAAAAATAGAGAAAACATACGATTTACCTAGGTTTATCATTGAAATTAGGGCTACGTCCTGCAAAGAGGTTCCACTATATCTTTTAGATTTTTGGCCACCACACAGATTATATCTGAAAATAAACTATAAATAAGTCTTTTCTAAACGGATTTAAAACCCGAACAAAACAGAGAAAAAAACTTAATCCGAACCACACGGGCCGGTTAAACCATGAGCATGACGGTGCTCCCGAACCCCCCCTTTTGTTTGTACGCCAACAGTATAGGTAATTGGGTAATACTCAGATTCTCTTAAGCTCACGTGGACGAATCTGGTGTGAGAAACAAGAGGTCCTGAAATATTCACCAACTCAAACATTCTCTCACTTGGTGGATACTTCACACCAATGAGAGCATTGTCAACAATATTCTTCTTCAATCCGACAGCAGTAGAGCACCACTCAAATTTTACACCTGTAACAACTTTAGTCAGAAAATCAGAACTATTCACTATTGTATCAACCTTTTCAAGCTGAACCTCTTTCTTTTCCATCTTTTACACATATGAAATGATATTGGATGTCAATATGCTTTGTGCGTGAGTGAAATGCGGGATTCTTAGCTAACTGAATAGCACCTTGATTATCACATCTCACCTCCATGACACCTTGCTCAAATCCGAACTCCAAGCACAACCGTCGTAGTCATATGGCCTCTTTTGCAGTACGAGTAAGAGCCATATATTCAGCTTCTGTAAAAAAAAGTGCTACCACACTTTGTCTCTTGTTCATCCAACTTAATGCAGTCCCAAATAATATAAATACATATCCGCTAGTGGAACATCTACTATCAATGTCTTCACCTCAATCAGCATCTACATTGCCTACAATATCAAGCCTCTTTTCTTTCTCCGTATCTTCAAACGACAGCAAAATTTAAAGTTCCACGAAGGTACCTGAAAACTCTTTTGATAGCATTCCAGTGTTCCCTGCCTGAGTTAGACATACACCGACTCAAGACTTCCACTGCTTGGGCTATATCTGACGCGTGCACACCATAGCATACATCAAGCTGCCCATTGCACTTGCATATGGCACACGGTTCATCTCTTCGGCTTCTTCATCCGTCTTCGGGCATTGCTCTGCAGAAAGTTTGGTTCCTAGAGACATATGAGTACCCACTGGCTTACAGTCCGACATGTTAAATTTCTTCAACACTTCTTTTATGTACTTCTCCTGTTCTAGCCATAACTTTCGCTTCTGACGATCCCTTCTAATCTGCATATCCAAAATAAAATTCGCTGGCCCTAAGTCTTTCATCTTAAACTTCTTGGCCAACAAACCCTTCACTGAATTCACTATCTTCATATTATTTCCAATCAGCAACATGTCATTCACATACAGTGTAAGAATGACAAATTGATCTCCAACTATCTTTACATAAAACATAATGATCAGAATCTGAACGTACAAATTTGAGTTGGAGTATGTACGTATCAAACTTTTGGTACCACATCCTTGGCGACTACTTCAATCCATACAAAGACTTCTTCAATTTGCACATCAAATTCTCTTTACCTTGAACTTCAAATCATTCTGGTTGCCTCATATATATCTCTTCCTTCAAGTCCCCATAAAGAAATGCCATTTTCACATCCATTTGCTCTACCTCAAAATTATATGCTGCTGCTAGAGATAGAACAAATCTAATCGAAGTCATTTTCGTCACAGGAGAAAAATCTCATCATAGTCAACTCCCTCAATCTGAGAGTACTCTTTAGCTACCAGTCTCGTCTTGTATTTCTCTACAGACCCATCTGATTTTAGCTTTCGCTTGAACATCTATTTGCAACCAATTACCTTTCTATCCTTGAACAATTTACACAGGCTCCATGTTTCATTCTTATCCAGTGATTGCATCTCATCTGTCATAGCAAACTCCCACTAATTTGCATCATCCATAGACCTTGCATCTTTTACAGAGCTAGGTTTTTCTCCGATGATGCTCAAAGCATGAAACGAACTCAGAGCACTAAAAGTGTATCTAAGAGGTGCTCTTCTTTCTCGTGTCGATCTCCTGAGAACTGATATGGTACCAACATCTGGGTCTTCATCTGAATCTGCATCTTTAACTTCATTAATCGAGACCTCTTGATCAGATTTTGAAACAAACTCAACTGGAATATCTTGAGCAACCATTTCTGCAGCTTCAGAATCAGAATCTTCTTCCTCAAACATTGCAACTTTCTTGGGTTCATCATTTTTCTGAGCCTCAACTTGGGATTGTGATTCACGGAAGACAACATCCCTGTTATATACAGTAGTTTTTGTCCTTGGATTCTACAGTTTATAGCCGTTGACTCCTTCTTTGTATCTAACAAATATGTTTTTCTCAGACTTACTATCAAGCTTACTCCATTTTTTCTTGGGTATATGAACATACGCATTACATCCGAACACCCGAACATGAGACAAATTTGACTTCTTCCCAAAAATTGCCTCATAAGGCGTCTGATCCTTCACTGATGAGGTCGGTGAGCGGTTCTTCAGGTAGTTTGCTGTGGCTACAGCTTCTGCCCAGAATTCTTGCCCCAATCCAGCCCAACTCAGCATACATCTGGCCTTTTTTATGAGTGACCGATTTAACCTTTCGGCTACTCCATTCTGCTCAGGTGTATATGGAGTTGTCTTCTGCCTTGCAATGCCATTGTCCATGCAAAACTGCTCAAATTTATCTGAACAAAATTCGTCTCCATTGTCTGTACGAAGGACCTTGATCTTGCTGCTTAATTGGTTTTTCAATAAAACTTTAAATTCTCAAAACTTATCGAATACATCTGACTTATTTTTGATAAAATAAATCCAACTGTATCTCGAAAAATCATTTATGAAAGAGACATAGAATAGATAGAGTCAGAGTTGATCCAAAGACATCACTATGGATCAATTCGAGAATCTTCATTGCTCTTGTACCTGTGTGTTGAAAATTGACTCGGCTCTGTTCTCCATGGAGGCAATGTTCACAGAATCCGAAGGCCACAGAATAATCTAAAACTCCTTCTACCATCTGAATTGATGTTATGGTAGAAAGTCCTTTCTCACTGATATGACCTAATCTTTGATGTCGCAACATAGACGTGCTGTCTTCATTTTCTTTGGTCTCTTCAGAAATAAATCCGCAGCCTACAAATATAGTCTCTCCGAGCAACTTATACAATGTGGCATAGCGAACCCCTCGTGCAATCACAATAGACCCTCTGATCATCTTGCACGAATTCTTGTTGCAACTAAATATAACACCCGAATCAGCCATTGTGCCAACAAATAACAAACTCCTGTTCATAAATGGTATATGCATCATAGAATCTTCACCGTGTCATCATTCATCCTCAACTTCATCCTGCCACATCCAACAATCTGAACCGTAGTATCATCTCCGAGCATGACATCCCACCATTATACTCCTCATATTCACAGAACTAGTGTCTATGAGGTGTCATGTGGTACGAAGCACCAGTATCGATGAGCCAGACATCTTTATCTGACTGTGCCATACATGCAGAAGCCAGATACATATCTCCTGCTTCAGACTCATTTTTATCTGAGGATGACTCAGCTTCTTTCTTATGAACCAACTTGTTTTTGCAATCTCGCTTCAGATGGGCGTACTCTTGATATCTCCAGCATTGCACATTCTTATCTCTACTCTTCGAACGCTTACGAGATTTAGATCTGGACCCTCTCTGATTCTGAGTCCTTTCTGGTTGCCTTCCTCTGACCGCCAACGCCTCTTTACTAGAACTTGTCGATCCCTTTCTTCGTATTTTCTCTGATAATAAGACAACACATACACTTTCATACGAAAGTTCTTTATCCCCGCCACCAATCACGACAATCAGATTGTCCCATGAATCCGACAGCGAACAGAGCAATGTTATTGCCTTATCATCATCTTGAAACTTAACACCGATTGATACAAGTTGACTGATCACCGTGTTAAAATTATAAAGATGTGTAGAGAAGGAGTCACCCTCATGCATCCAAAGATTGTACAGTTTCTTCTTCAGAAATAACTTGTTAACCAGTGACTTACTTTGATATAGAGATTCCAACTTTCTCCATAGATCTCTGGCTACAAGTTCGCTCATCACATTCGTAAGAATTGAATCCGCGAGACAAAGTCGAATCAAACTCTTCGCCTTTCTATCAATCCGATCCCACTCTTCATTCGTCTTTGAATATGCCTGACTGAAGGAAACCCCATTCGCGACCTTCGCCGCTTTTATGCCTGGCCTCTCCTTCTCGATTGCCATCCAAAGATCTCGATCACAAAGGAGATCCTTGATCTTCATCTTCCAGAGATCAAACCGCGTTCTATCAAATTTTTCTATCTTAATTCGCGATCCTCCTGACATCTCGAATAAACACTAACTCCTCGAACAACCTGTGCTCTGATATCAATTGATGGAAAAATTCGAGAACAAGAAGAGAAGATCGTAAATAGATTGCAGAAAAATAGAGAAGAGACACGATTTACCCAAGTTCACCATTGAGATTAGAGTTACGTCCTGCAAAGATGTTTCACTATATCTTTTAGGTTTTCAGCCGCCACACAGATTACATCTGAAAATAAGCTATAAATAAGTCTCTCCTAAACGGGGGGCGGTGCTCCCGAACTCCCCTTTTGTTCGTACGCCAGCAGCACAGGTAATTGGGTAATACTCAGATTCTCCTAAGCTCACGTGAACGAACTCGGTGTAAGAAACAAGAGGTCCTCAATTATTTACTAACTCCAAAATGATCTACACCATTTGTGGCTTCGTAAGTGGAGTGCTTGGGCAGCTGAAATATCTTTTATGCGCTATATATCATTTTATTCACAATGGAATACTCAACACAATGAGATTGTTTTGTATATGGATCTCATGTTCATAGTTTTGACATGTCAAATTCTGCGTCAATATCTCTCTTTCTCTTCTGTCTCAAATAAACAATATAAATGCAAAGATGAATTTGACGTTGAATGTTAAAAAAAATAGGGATAATTAACGAATCTAGATAAACTTTCAGATAATATCAATGTGTGAAAGCATATATTGAGTAATTAAACTGGCAAAATTACTCACAACTCTTCTAGTTGAAATTTCAATGGAGAATGTTAAAGAGTTTAGTATCACCGAAATCGACCCCACAAGTTAAACAAATAAAATTGGTGTGTTGAGAGGTCCACTGTGACGACGACGTCACAAGTCTAGTGGAAAAATGGTTGTAATAAATTAATCAATGAATTACTTAAATTGAAAACATTCTAAGCAATTTTCGATGAAATTTGTGACGAAAAAAATTCTTTCGAAATACTGACTGTAATTTATCAACGGCCTAATTCCTCGATAATTACCGACGGAGGTAGTTCTGATGGTTTGATCCATGGGTAATTAAATTAATAATAAAGTTATACATATAATACAATATACTATAAAGCATTAATCAATGTAGCGAGAGCAAAGCATGCACTAACAATGAATTGAATAGTTAAAACAAATAATTAGTCAATTAGGGGCTTGAAGATATATTTCGTAATTAATTATATAATAATATTTAACGAAAAATATGAGTGAATCGTGCCTTCTAATTGTCACTAGTTACTACGAATCTGGATCAAAAGATTTGTTTTTACCAGTGGCTTGAACTGATTAGGGTAAGAAGCTACTCAATTAATCACTGTTTTTTTTATATCAGCAATATACACTATAAGAAAAAGTTCGATTTCGACGGTTCTTTTTCGACGGGTTCGAATCCGTCTGAAATATCGACAGATTTTTTGGCGGATCAAATTATCCGTCGAAATTATCGTCGTATAGGTTTTCGACGATTTTAGCCGTCTGAACTTAGTTAAAAATTTGTCGAAAGTTTCGACGATCATAACCGTCAAAGATGCGAAAATCGAGTGATCCGTTTCCATGCTAGTTTTTTGACGGTTCACTTATCCGTCGCAAATTTTCGCGGTCTTAGCCGTCAAAATATCTTAACGTTAATCCATTACCTATAATTTGATTTTCGACGGTTCAGGCTGTCAAAAGTTGCGTCGTTTGATGGAACCGTCGATATTTTGGCGGTCGGACCAGTCGGAATGTTAACTCATTATAATTCTATTTTAAATCTTTTCAACGGTTTGAACCGTCGAAAGCGAAAATTTATATCATATATAAATTTTTTTCAGTCGATATATTTCGACGATTGAAACCGTCGAAAGTTGCGACGGTTTAGAGAACCGTCGATTGTTTCGACGGTTCATCCAGTGGGTTTGACCGTCCGAATTAGAATTAATATTTTATTGTATTTACTTACTTTCTAACTGTTTCGATCGTCGAAAATGGACTATATAAATATCCGACCCCACTATCATTATTTCGGTTTCCCTCTCTTCGAATTGCGAGCGGAAAAATCGTCGGCGGCGACCTCTCTTCGAATTCGATCCCACCATCCGCGCTCCGCCAAACGCCGGCCAGTTGGACCGTCAGCCGCCGGCGCCTATGAGCGAGACCGTCCGCCACTTGCATTGCCCTCGAGCGCGTCCCGGCCGCCGTCGCCAGCAGCTCGACCAGCCGTCGTCTCTGCAACCTCCGTCTCCGACGCAGGTAGGCTCCACGGCCCCATCTTCCGGCCTCTCTCCTAATTAGTGTGCCCTCCGCCCTCTCTCAATATATTAATGTGCTCGCGGAGGCTCGATCCGGCCGCGGCGGTATGTTCCGGCTACGGCAAAGGCCAGATCCGGCCACGGCAGCGGCCAAATCAGGCCGCGGCTGACGCGCGGCGGGCAGCTATGGCCGCTGCGGCTGTCGGATCCATAGCAAAATGATCCATACCTTCTGTAAAAAAAAACTAATGATCCATAGCAAAATGATTATTACCATAATCTCCAATAAACAAAAATGTAAAAAATGCACTGAGTAGAACATTAAAAAGTGAATCTTGGGGGGCGGGGGAGTATCTGCACCACAAACTCCAGATGCTGTTGCGAGTTTCTATTTGTTACAGGATGCTTCAGTAGGTCATGCTTCATTAGGTTTGAACAATTATGTGTTGGACAACCAATTTTTTATGTTGTTAAACAATTATGTATTGGACATAATTGTTATGTTGTTATGTTCTTTTGTGTTACATATTATGATCCAAATGGATCATTTGATGTATTATCTGTTTGGACATTCAATTTCTGTTTTTTTTATTGTTTTCGACGGTTCTAACATCGGAAACATTAAAAAAAATTATCGACAATTAATTTTTTCGATACTTATCGATGGTTCTATAAGTCCGTGCAACATTATAGACGGTCTTAATCATCGCTAAGCATCGACGGTTTTAACCGTCGAAAGTTAACGATAGTTTGAACCGTCGAAACTCAACTGTTGAATCGACGGCTCAAATCGTCGATATGAATTTTCGACGGTTTGAACCGTCGATATGTATCCACGGTTCGACGATCGCGCCCGCCAGAGGGATCGTCTAAGATGTCGATGGTTCAGAAATAACCGTCGCAAATCATTTGCGACGTGTCGTTTTCGCACGGACGCTATCCGTCGAAAAACGTCATTTCCGACGGTTCTCGCCAAATAGGCTATTTTCTTGTAGTGATATATCTCAGAAGTCTCACATCTCAATGACTTCATGCTCCTTGGTAGGGACTAGGGAGGTGATGATTCCATCGACATTATTATTCAAATGACAAACATGCATGCATGAATTGACATGCATTATTGTTCCAATTAAGCAGCTCACACTAACTATCTTTTTGACACAAAGTGGAGGCTTCCATCAAAATAGTTAGGTCAAGGTAAGAAACTTAGGTGGGCCGTATGAGCATTACAGGGGTTAATAGCGTTCGTTCCATCTCGATTTCCAAGGATAATTACTTAAGTTAATGTCATGAGAGAAAACAAATCATTTTCATTCCTCGACCTAGTGCCGCATACGTCACGAATGCTTTAAATTATCATGATGGTGGAGTACGTATACTACAATTACATTCAAGTCGTTGTCATGTTCTAGTTGCATGGGATAGACATGTATCCCAGCAATTTATTAATATATATACACATATAATATATTGCTGTTTTGACTGGATCAGAACATGAAAAGGGTTCACTTTGTAATAATCAAATTGAGCTCATTACCATCGTTTTTTTATTTTAATATGAACGATGAGTAATTAATTAATCTTATTTTACGCTTCCAGTACTTGTTATTTTTACTTTGACCATAAGGTTTGCGATATATTATCGGAATTCAAAGGCTATCGTAGAATTCACAGCCAATGGAGTCTTGCCATTAGAATCGCAGGAACTCTTTATTTCTTCAGCAAGATTCAGAAATAGTTCAAGAGGAAAAATGAGTCTTTACGTATCTATTTATACAAGCATACAAACTAACTCATTATATCAGATACAAGATAGAAAAGTGATATAAACATTGTGCTACAACTCAAGAATGGCTACTCATGGTGGCTGCAACTTGATATGCATGATTTTATAATCCAACACCCCCCCTCAAGTTCGTGGACGTTGAGGAGAGCCAACTTGGACCAGAGATATTCATGCTGATGTCGCGGTAAGGCTTTGGCCAATAGATCAGCCGGTTGTTCAGATGTAGAGATGTGGCATAGCTTGATTAGTTGTTGAAGTACACGTTCTCTCACAAAGAGGCAATCAACATTAATATGCTTGGTGCGTTCATGAAAAATTGTGTTTTCAACAATTTGAATGGTTGATTTTCTGTGTATTGGTACGTCAACCAGTAGATGAAGATATGAAAAAATTAATTCAACTACTCTCAAGGCCACCCTGCGATATTAAGCTTCTGCTGAAGAATAGCAAATACATTTTGTTTTTTTAGATTTCCATTGTACTAAAGATGAGCCAATCATTATGGAGAATGATGAAACAGATCTTTTGAAAATTGGACAAGCTACCCAATCCGAGTATGAAAAAGCTGATAAAATACAATTTTGTTCAGCTGGGAAGAATAATCATTTCCCTGGTGCACTTTTTAGATATAGAACAATTTGAAGACCTGCATTTATATGTAACTCTTTGGAACTTAAATGACGTACTGAAAAAGTAATGTCTAGCCTAGTTGTGGGATGTGAATTAGGACCAATGAGGCATTGGAATGGTTCTAGATTTGTCATGAAAGAATCAACTTCTAAGGGTCGTTTGGAAAAAGGAATTGGAGTGGAATTCGAATTATCAATAGTTGAATTATTAATTCCACCAAGTGTTCATGAATAGTTGAATTATTAATTCGAGTTGTGTTGGATGGAGTAGAATTTAATAATGAGGAATATGATAATTGACGTGATAGGAAAAAGTAAATATGACGGATTAATTTTAGTGGATGATTGAATTAAAAATATGTATTATAAATAAATATTATAATATTATTAAAAAATAAAATACATAATATAAATTTAAAAAATTTATGACAACAATTTTGTCAAAAATATATTATTTAAATATAAAAAATCAATTTTTAATAATTTATATTTAATGATATATTTAAAATTTATAATGATTTAATAAACAATAAATAATATTATGTTAATAATTTATTATTTATATTTTATATATAATAAAATAAAATAACTTATATAGGAAAGGTTATAAAAGAAAATGATAAAGGAAAAAAAGTTTGAAAAAAAGTCAAAACGTAAATCCCCCAAAAAAAGGCAAAAATAAAAAAAAAGGTGTGACTATCGTTCCACTCGCGTTTGGTGAAACTAGGTGGAGCCTGGTTCACCTAGTTCCACCTGCCAAAACAATCCCCAAATGTATGGCCAGTTTTCTTCATGTGTATATCACAATCATAAATTTTCTTCCATTGGAGTGTATGCTGGTTTAGAAGCACTCAACTCTGTATGATAAATTATATTAAATATCCTTCGAACTTTGATCGTTTTTCCAGCACTACCCTCTAATTTTATTTTATAACAACATTGACCTTCATCTTTTAATTTGTTTCACAAAATACCCTTTTCACCGGTCATAAGCTGGGTAAATAAGCCGTTACCCGAACGCACAGTTGAGTGGCATCTTCTTTCTTCTTCATCTATGTATTTACTGACGTGGCAACATTAAAAATTAAAAACATGAGAAAAATGTCAAGGAGAGGAGGGGGATGTCGCACCTCCCTCTTTGACCATCGACGATCACCGGAGGGGGGACGAGGCCCCTCCTTCTCTGTGCGCACGAGAAGGGGGGCACCCCCCTCCTTTCTTTGTCAGTGCACCGGAGGGCGACAGGGACGTCCCCCTCTCTGCGACCTTGCGCCGGAGAGGGGCGTCGACATCGATGGCAGGAACGAGGGGGCAGTCCCCCATCTTTCCCTGTGCCAACATCTTTTCCTGTGCGACGTCACCTTTCTAGTGTGATTGGCTTCAAGGGAATCTAGCTCTAACTTCATTGCTTTTATCCAATCTGGGTTCTCAATTGCTTTTACCCAATCTGGGTTCTCGGCATGAGGTTGCAGAGCGACAGGCGATGGTCCCCCTCTACGACCTCGTGCCCTCTCCGCGACCTCGACGAGGTCAGAGAGCGGGGGTCGTCGCCCCTCATTCTTTCCTACGTCGGCTTCGATGCTGGGAAAGTGGGGGGTGACGGCCCCACGCTTTGCGACCTTTAGCGAGGTCGCAGAGAAGGGAGGTGTCGTCCCCCTCTTTCCATGCATCGACGTTGGTGGAGGGAAAGAACGTGGGGTGACGCCCCCTCTTCCCCGTCACCTTCGGACGCGCTAATAGAGAAAGGAGGGGGTCCCTTTCTCTGTCAGTGCGCACAGAGGGCCCCCTTCGGTGATCATCGATGGTCACAAAGGTAGGGGCCACGCCCCCCTCCTCTACTTCACGTCAGTAAATATTTATATGGAAAAGAGAGAAGATGTCGAGTCAGCGTCACATCAGCTATGCGACCGAAAAATGGGCAATCGACGATGAAAATGGCATTGGTGAAATAAATTAAAAGATGGATAATAGTGTTGTTACAAAATAAAGTTAGAAGGTAACGCGGGACAAACATCAAAGTTGTAGGATATTTGACGTAATTTATCCGAATTCGGACCATTCTGGCATGAAGCACTTGAGTCTTTTGATAACCAGGGTTCTGAATAAATTTTGGTAAGTCTCTTCTTCAAGGATTGAAATATTGTGCTTTTTCTCAGTAACATCATCATCTATGTTCACCTTCTGTTTCGAGAAAGGAAATATCTTTTCTTCAAATTTGACATTTCCATTAATTAAAATTTTGTTAATGTGCAAGTCAATTAAGGGTGTGCAACAAGTCATGTCGACCAACCTGACGACCCGACCCGAATTTGGGTCGGGTCGGATAATAAATGGTTAGGTCGGCAAACTCGGGTCGACCCGACCCGACCTCGACTCGACCTCGACCCGACCTAATTCTTAGGTCGAGTTAGGTATGGGTCAGTATTTTCTGACCCGAGTCGACTCGACCCAACCCAACCGAAAAGACCTGATTTTTATTTTTGTTAGTTTTTAGCTTATATTTTATATAAAAATATTAAAATAAAATATTTTAAATAGGAAAAAATAATATTTAAAATGTTTAACACATTATTTTATGCTTTTAAATAAATATTCTATACTATTTTTATATTAAATAATAGAAAAAATAAAAAAATAAAAAAATGATTGACTCGAACTAGGTCGGATTGGATCGGATCCAACCAATTTTTGGAGGGTTGACCCGACTCGATCAAAATCGGGCGGGTCAGGTTGGATCTAGGGTCGACCCGTGAACACCCCTTAGTCAATATACTTGTAAGCTTTCTGAGTGTAACTATATCCAAGGAAAACTCCTGGGGTTGCTCTTGCTCCAAACTTATCAGATATATTTAAGTTTAAGATATAACAAAGGCCTCCAAACACCTTGATGTGCTTTAGTTCAGGCTTCTCATTAAAAGATTCTTGATAAGATGAGATATTTCCTAATATTTTTAAGGGAATTCTATTCATAATGTGTACAACAGCCTCAACACATTCATCTAAAAATTTAATTGGCATAGAATCCTGAAATAACAAGGCCCTAGATATTTCCAATATGTGTCTGTTTTCTTTTTACTAATCCATTTTGCTATGGATTGCATGGGCAAGAACTTTTATGTATAATCCTTTATTATTTAGAAAATATGTACATTCTTTACTAAAAAATTCAGCTCCAGACCTGATATTTTTTATTCTTTCTTGGCACTATTTCTCCATTTGTAAAATGAATTGCTCTAGAAAAATAAAACAATCAAATTTTTTTTCTTGAAAAGATAAATTCAAGTTAGTCGGCGGAAATCATGAACTTTCATGTAAGGAAATATTTGTTGCCATTATAAGAAACAAACTTGTATGGACCCTCATGCATGCAAAATACAACATATAATTAATCATGCATTTAATCACATTTCGATTCAATTTCATATAGTATGCATCATTTTCTAACCTTATTTGCTTTAATTTTATAAAAATAAAAATTTACCCAAATTTTATATTTTATTGTAGAAAATGAAAGAGAATTGAGTAAAAAATCAAAGCGAAACTCTACCTTGGGACCCCTAGAGGCTATAAATAGAGGCTATAGGAGACAAAAAATAGTGTTTGGGTGTGCTTGAGATATGAGAGTCGTGCCATATTGCAGAGGATGAAGTTTGAAGTGTGAAGATCAACCGAAGGTGAATATTGCGCAGCAACTCGTCGTTTATGTTGTGCAATGGTCCAGAGGTCTCGAAAGCTGATAATTCTTCTTCTATCTTTTATTTGGATGCTCTTTTATCTATTTCTTATAGTTTATTATTTTGTAATAGAGATTTTATATTCTTTTCCTAGAAAGAAAACTATTTGAATCTTGTTATTAGTTGAGTTAAACTTTTTGGATTCTTTTGATTATGCATGTTGATTCCATTGCCTTTTTTATAAGTCATTTTATTTCTGATATTAGATTACAAACATATATGAGGAGTGATTAGTTTCAGAAATTATTATTGCTTTGATAATTGATCTCTTACTTTTAAGTTGAAGCATACATAACGCGTGTTCAGTAACGCGTCATTTTTGCCGAATTTCGTACGGTCTATTATTCTATCCACATTTGTGAGTGAATAATAGTGTAGAAGATAAATACTCATGCATCTTAATTTTCTATAAAATTAACAATTGACTCGTCATTTGTAGTTATTAGTTTTCTTAGAAGTTAAGGTAATTTGGTTTATTTGTTTTGACAGGGCAATACTTTAAGTACTCCTAATCCGTCATAAGAATCGAAGCTATTATTTTCTGTTATAATTTAACTATTACAAAGGATCATATACTTTTATGTTTAAACACTAATTTATTTTATTTGTTAATCATTTATTTTCTACAACTTTAATTTTTTATTTTCACCACAAAACCCTTCTCTTCTCCTAATAGATTATTGAGATAGATTAGATTTACCTAGTTCATCGTGGGTTCGACACTCTACTCTCTACTTAATTAGTAGATATGACTAGTGCACTTGTTAACAAATTTATTTGTTACAAATTTTACGCATCAAGTTTTTGACGCCGTTGTTGGAGAACTATATTGAAAATTCTTAGTTTATCTCGTATAAACTATTTTGAGAATTTTTTTTTGTTTTACTTCATTTTTTCTTTTAGTGTTGTGTAAGTTTTTTCGGTGACATACTTTTTACACAACTTGATTATCACAAGCACATCTTGATACCTATGAACGAAGAACAAAATGACAATGACCCAACAAGTTGAGGGAAATATGGTTGTTCAGCAAGATGAGATTCAAATCAAGGCATCATCAAGGCAAAACATAAAGAAGACGCCTCAACAAGAAAAGAAGGAAGATATATTTCGAGACCCATCAACTGCATTCACATAAGTGTTGGATTCTGTGTTGAAAAAGCTCTCTGTGCAAAATCATCTGAAAATTTGGAGAGGCAAATTTACAACATTAGACAAAGTACCAAGAAGACAAATTGTGATATTACATCAATTCTCGAATTCAAATCACCAACTTCTAACTTCGTAAAGCTGATTGGTCAATTCGCCACAACAATTGAAAGGAGGTTGATAATACAAGATCAACACATCCAAAATCCGGAAGCTCAATTGACCAAAATTCAGAATCAAATTGAAGTCGACGACTCACTTTGACTCTTCGACATTGAGCTCAAGTTTGAGGCGTTGGAAGCAAAGCTACATGCATTAGAAAATGAAGTTGCAAAACTGAATTTTCTAAATTTTGAAACTTCGAGCCAAGTAAATTCACATCGACAAGAGCCCGAAGGGCATCTTATGTATGTCCCATTGTCAAAATTCATATAATAGAAGATGGTACCCAGAAGCAACTTTTTTAATAAGAACAGTGACAACTCAGTGGCATGTTAAAGAGACAAGTAAATACATCATGAAATATGAAAAGGTTCAAAGGAGGGTCCAACCTTTGGAAATTCCTATCACTTCTACTTCGATGTCTCCAATTCAACCACCACCGAAAGAGATTGTCAAATCATCAATTGTTGGTTGCATGACAATTCACATCTCCTCCGTGCAATCTATAAAATCTTTGAAGGAGAAAAGTACTTCGCCGACACCAACATGATCTTCCCTAGCTACAACAGTCCAGTGGTGACCAAAGAACCATTCAACAATTCAAGTTCAATAGCAACACACCTCTCAACTCCAACTTTGAAGAGTTGCTGTACATGAACATCCACCACCACCTAATGAGGACAACAAATAAAAAACGTAAGCGTCATCCATCATCGTATGTGGTGAGCCTCACCATGATAAGCATTCCTGATCACATTAATTATACCTAGTGAGATCATTCCATAATTTCATATATACTTACATTATTCTTATTGATAATTTCTTATTAGTCTCAGCATATATGCCATATCAAAGTCGAGCTAGTGACTTTAAACTTAGAACTACTCATTCTTAATCCTCAAACTTACAATTTAGATCTTTCACGTAATTTAGTTTAGATAAACGTATAGTTCATGTTAGATTAGTTAGTGGGATTATCTTATTGCTTAGTCTCTTTAGTTTTCTTCTATCATTTTTATTTTATTTATTTATTTTCAGGTCTCTGCATGTCGCAAGTTGAATTTTATCGAAATTTCAAATTTTCATTTTTTTACGGACCGTTATTTCTATGTCACGGGTGTTCCTTGGATATAACGGGTAGTTACTATGGTATCACGACCCTTAACTTTATTTCATCACCCAAAATTTTATCGAGTCTTTAATTTCACGGGACGTAATCATTTTATCACGGATCTCATAGTGACACATATTTTGAACTTTTAATCTTCACGTGTCGTTACTATTCTTTCACGGATATATCAGTGACTCGGTAAAAAATTTGTTAAGCTTTACAGGTCGTAAGCCTAATGTCACAACCCATGACATTATGTGCACACCTCCACATTTTTGTTAAGTCGTATCTCACGAGTCGTAACCGCACTTTCACGGGTCTCACAGTGGGTATTAATGGAACTACTTCATCTTCACGGGACTTAGCTGGATTATAACGGGTCTCATGGTGCTTTGTACCATGCGCGGATTAGCATAAGGGGTCATAACAGCCTGTAAAGATTATGGTTAAGTTGATGTAGAATTCAAGAGTTATTTTATGAGTCGTAAATGTTGGGACACAAATTTCACAATGGCTTCCAAAATTTTTATTCTACATCACGGGTCATTAACGGGCCATAAGTTGTCTAGTCGTCCCTGTGAAGATGGCAAATTTCACAATTTACGAGGCTTCAACTTTCACGGGTCAAGAGAATTTTCCTTATTCACAAGTCGTTACATGTGAATCACAACTCGTTAAATCATAGTACGCTCCCAACGCCAAAGCCACATGACCCGTTACACTCTCATGTTACGACCCTAACACCAAAGCCATATGATATCACAACCCATAAATTTCATGTAACAGCCCTAATTTTTATTATTCTCTCTTGTCTATATGTGTTTGAAGGTTTGTTACCCATCGTTCATGACACCATCTTCACAACACTGCTTCTGTGAGTATCGTTAGTCGAATATCATGGGCCATGCTCTTCTTTTGGTGGTCGTAAGCGCGTGATCACGACCCGTGACCGCTTGCAAATCCTCTTCGACATCTCCATTGCTAGGGCCGTGATTTGCATATCATGATCCGTTAAATTGCACAGACGGCCGTGAGCTCTTCAATACGACCCGATAACATTACCTCACTGGCCATTAGATTCCCTTCATAACCCATAACGGCATGGAAGAAAACAGAAAAAAATGAAGAAGAAAAGAAGAGGAAGAAAGAAAGAAAAACAAAATTGCCTCTTGGGAATTGAAGAAATTAAAGTAGGAAATAAAGACACCCAAATTTCTATCAGTCAGGGACATTATGAATTCTTCATGGCTTCTTCTTACAGCTTCAACATCCATCGACTTAAAATAAATCAAGTTGTTTTGTTTCTTTTTCTATGTTTATATTTTTCATTATCATATCTTTAGATTCCTACAAGTTTGATTTTCAAAACTGGTGACAGTATTGAGTTCAAGCTTGGGGGAGTTTGCAATTTCATGCATCATGTATATATTTTGATATTGCATTGCAAGCATATATTCTCTTCATGTTTTAGTCGCATATTTGCTTGCATCTCATATTAAAAAAAATTGAAAAAAAATTATTTTTCTTAATTGAAAATTGTATCTTATTTTCTTATGTCTTATTATTTACTTATTTTTCAAGCATTATTCAAGGACATCCTGTTAATTAACGAAATTTGAAGCATTATTATTTTATCATTTATCACTTTCGTGTTGGGTAATTGGTTTGAAGAAAGTTGCTTAGTGAAACTATGGATGTTTGATGACAAATCATATTCTTGCTCTTATTTTTTATATTATGTATATTAACATGATAATAATTATATCCTTGTTGAACATTCAAGTGTAGCTGAGCTTACTAATAAATAAGTACATGTAAAATTATCATCATATACAAAGGAGGGCTAGTGGAGCTCCAAAAAGTATGAGGAGGTGTGCTATCCGGAATCTTGGTGAGTTCAGGTAAATAGATCCACAAGGGATTTTTGCCTGATGACCTAAGAGAAAGTGCTCTAGGATCCATCGATCGAAAGTCTGTTACATGGACCACTTTGCGAAATATGGAAAAGCACATGAGTACCGAATCAGTGAAAAAAAATAATGATGAAAAGTTTCTAAGCGAAGAAATATAAAAGTAATAAATGAATAAAATCTCATATTACACTTGTGAATTCAAAATTGATATTTTTATTTTCAAGAATTATTTTTTATTATTCATAACTGAATTTGGAAGAGTTTAAACATATCTTTCATTCAGAAATTTAACAACGCCGAGTTATTATGGAAAGTGGTGAGACACTTAAGCGATGGAGTATAAAATATATTGATAAGAAGAGTAGTTGAGTGACAGGTTGGAAATGATGATTAACCATTTTGGTTGGAGTTTTATTTTGAACATTACTTGAGGACAAACAAGTATCTAAGCTTGGGGGAGTTTGATGCATGCAAAATACAACATATAATTAGTCATGCATTTAATCATATTTCGATTCATTTTCATATATCATGCATAAATTTCTAACTTTATTTGCTTTAATTTTATAAAAATATAAATCTATAAAAATTTTATATTTTATTGTAGAAAATGAAAGAGAATTGAGTAAGGAATCCATAAAAACAAACAATAGTCAAATTGGAGTTAAAACGAAGTAAAAAAGTGAAAATTAGTAGAGGTTGTGAAGGCTGAATTGAATATAACGGGCCGTTAAATATCCATTTTCCCCATTTGCCCGAGTTATGGGCAGTGAAATCCAAGTACAGAACGTTAAAATCATACTTCTACTCTGTTTTGAACATTGTTAGGGCCGTGAAATCAATGCTACAGGCCGTGAAAAACATTGTTAAGGACCGTTACAAAGTCAGACCGTTACGAAGACTATTTTCGACATTTCTTCGACTTTTCTTGAGAATTTCAAGTCCAGATTGAACTCAAATTTTATCCTAAAACTCAAGAATGATTATGAAACATATTTAGTCAGATTTGAAGGGTTTTTGGATGATTTTAAAGACCTATCAAAGTCTATTTCGAAATTACTTATTTTAACATGAAAAGATTTCGAATTAAACCAAAACTCTACCTTAGGACCTTGGAGGCTATAAATAGAGGTCCTAGGAAACAGAAAAATATGTATTTGTGTGTGCTTGAGAATTGGAAGCCGTGCCATATTGCAAAGGACGAATTTTGAAGTGTGAAGATCAACCAAAGGAGAATATTGCACAGCAACTTATCGTCTGTGTTGTGCAACGGTCCGAAGGTCCCTGAAGGCTGAGAATTCTTCTTCTATCTGTTATTTGGATGTTCTTTACATATTTCTTATAGTTTATTATTTTCGTAATAGAGACTTTATATTCTTTTCAGAAAGAAAACTGTTTGAATTTTGTTATTAGTTGAGTTAATTAAACTTTTTGGATTCTTTTGACTTTGCATGTTGAGTTCATTGTCTTTTGATAAGTAATTTTATTTCTGAGATTAATACAAACATATATGAGAAGTGATTAGTTTCAGGAATTATTATTGCTTTGATAATTGATCTTTTACTTTTAAGTTAAAGCATACATAATGTGTGTTCGGTAACACGTCGTTTGTGTCGAATTTCATGTGATCTATTATTTTATCCAGATTTATGGGTGAATAATAGTGTAGGAGATACATACTCATGCATCTTAATATTTTATAAAATTAATAATTGACTAGTCATTTGCAGTTATTAGTTTTATTAGAAGTTAAGGTAGTTTGATTTACTTGTCTTAAGAGGAAAATACTTTAGGTACTTAACTATTACATATGATCATACATGTTTATCTTTACATCCACAATTCTCAAGGCTCAGCTTCAATTTATTTTATTTATTAATCCTTTGTTTTCTACACCTTTAATTTTCTGTTTTCACCGCAAAACTCTTCTTTTCTCCTAGTATATTATTGAGATGGATTAGATTTAACTAGTTCCTCGTGAGTTCGACACTCTACTCTCTACTTTATTACTTGATATAACTAGTGCACTTGCTAGTAAATTTATTTATTACAAATTCTACGCATCAGACCCATATGTCATTGTGTAATGTATCAAGCCTCATTATACAATTTTTTTCTTTCCTGAACTTTGAAAGGAAATCTAGCTTGTCTTGCTAATGGATAGATATCACAATGAAATATTCTACTGACTAGTCTTTACATTCATCAATAGATTTCAGCTTCTCCGGAGGTAAATGCCCAAGTCTCCTATGCCATATTGAAACCCCTTTGTCATCTTCTTCGGCATTCATCACTTTGTGGTGTATTGAAATATCAATATCCCTATGAGGAGTTGTTGCCAAATAATATAGTCCATTGTATTCTCTACCAATCATGTGTAAATTCTCATTGGGTTGTTCCTATATCATGCAGCATTTGGGAGAAAAAAGAATGGAGCATTGCAAGTCTTTGGTTAATTGTGATACTGATATTAAATTGTAGCTGAAATGAGGTACATAAAAAAATTATGATAACACTTTATTCGACCCTATATTAAAAGTCTTACGGATACCCTAATGCCATTGGGTAGAATGACTAATTGTTTGAGATAACTTCAGTACATTATCAAGACTATGCAAGTTAGAAGGCATATGTTAAGATGCTCTTGTGTCAAGGATCCAAGAGTTGTTGTTTGATGACAAAGGAAAGTTTGTCATACCTACCATATGTACATGGTTATTTGTATTCATTTTGAGATCCCTTTTAATTTTCTTTAGTATTAACTGATATTGTTCTTCAGAAAGCATTTCTCCCTTATCACCACTGCCTATTGCTTCATTTTCTGTCTTAATTGTTGTAATTCTTAGTTTGCCTCCTGACATGCTGAATTTGTATTATTGGATTGATTCTTGCCTTTGCAAAATTTGGATTTCCTGGAGCTTTGTTTCTTTGTTCTTCTTCAACAAGCATTGAATACACTTGATTAAGAGAAAGAACACATGACATTAACAATATATGGGATCTAGATTGATTATAACATCATTTATCCCCATTAGAGATTAGATATTTTGAGTAATATTTGTTTATGTCTACGATGAGAAGACCTGGTACAATCAGAGACAATTCTTAATATTCTTCAATTGACATTGATCCTTGTGAAATGTTACAAATTTTATTCTGGATCATGGTGCTATCCTTTCCCTGAAATCTTTTCGTAGATCAATCCATACAGCTCTTGCTTCTTGTCCATAAGCTGCATTACTCACTAATCCCTTTGGAACTGAACCAATTATCTATCAAATGATCAATGCATTGCATCATTGGAATTTCAACGCTCGATTAATTGATTCAATCGAAAAAATCCGTCAAAAAAAAACATGCTTGTTCTTCGTAAGCAAAGCATTGAAAAAAGTGCTACTCCAATCTATATAGTTGCTCGAATCAACCAATATACAATGAGTAAGAATTAATCTCGATGAATCATATGGATTCATATACAATGGACTATATGTATCAATGATAATCGAAGAACCAGAATTGGATGACAAAGCCATAAATCCGTCAATCAGAATCAACTTCAAGGGATTAAAAAAATTGATCAGTTAATCAATGAATCACCTCCTTTGCAGCCTGCGAAATCAAAGAGGCACTCATACCATTTCAGAATTCAAAGGCTATCACAGAATTCACACAAAGCCAATGGAGCCAAATCTCCAGACGAGCGCAGGAACTCCTACGTCTTTAGCAAGATTAAGAAAGAGTTCAAGAGGAAAAATGAGTCTTTACATGCCTATTTATACAAGCAGACAAACTAACTCATTATATCATATATGAGATAGAAAAGTGATATAAACGTTGCGCTACAACTCAAGAACGGTGACTCATGGTGGTTGTGACTTGATTTGCATCATCTTATAATCCAAAATATATAACAGCTAATCAAATTTAAACTCTAGAGAGTTTATAGAACTGCTGCAACAAGACAATTGTCTTTTCTCATCACAGATAAAAACTTCAAAATTTTCATAAAAATATGAATCATATTAACAAAGTTAGGAATAATTTTAATTTTGACTCAACAGAGCTCCATCTCTCAGTTTAGTTCACACATAAACCTTAACTCGATAATCGAATGATGAGACTTCTATCAATGGTGCGTGGCATTCCTTCCCCTAATTTATGCATTTATATATTGGATCAAGAGTCAATAATAATAATAATAATAATAATAATAATAATAATAATAATAATAATAATAATAATAATAATAATAATAATAATAATAATAATAATAATAATAATAATAATAATAATAATTTGGATCAAGAGTCAATAATAATAATAATAATAATAATAATAATAATAATAATAATAATAATAATAATAATAATATTATTATTATTATTATTATTATTATTATTATTATTATTATTATTATGAATGCACGTGAAGGATGAAAATGCAACTTACATGGGATAAATTACACCGAATGCCCTCCAACTTCACTTTGTAACACGAATGTCCTTTATCTTTTAATTCGTTTCACCCGATGTCCTCCTTATCTACAATCGATGGTTACCCGATCACAAAGCTCACGTGGTACTCTCTCCTCTCCACATTAACATACAATGACGTGAAAATATTTAAAAAAATAAAAAAAGCCATGTCAGCCACGGGGAAAGGGGCCTGCGCGTGCCCCCGCCGAAGGGGAGCGACCCCTGTGAGCTTTTGCTGGTGCAACCTCTGGCAAGATCGCAAGGGGACCCTCCCCCCCCCCCCCCCCCCCCCCCCCCTCCCTTCCTCCCTTTGTCCGCGGGGGCACGCGCAGGCCTCTCCCTATGGTTGATGTAGTTTTTTTATTTTTTTTATTTTTTAAGTATTGTCACGTCACTGTATGTTAATATGAAGAGGAGAGAGTCAACGTCACGTCAATTTTGTGTTCGGATAATTGCCGATTATAGATAAGGAGGGCATCGGATGACACGAGTTAAAAGATAAAGAATATTCGTGTTACAAAGTGAAGTTGGAAGATATCACTGAATAAACTTTAAAATTAGAAGATATTTGGTGTGATTTATTCAACTTACGTGGATCGCTTCAAGCATGTGCAAGCCTTCTTTGACCATTTCACACTTTTGTCCATGGCATGAGCTTTTCTGGCAAGTGTTTCTTTAAACTTTACTGATCCATAGAGTCCAAAGTTCAGATGGCCACTAATTTAGCGGTCCTACATGGAGAGAGAGAATGCATGCTGCGTGACAGGATTCTTGCAGCTATACGGAATATGATTTGATGTGTCACGTGCGACTTGTTGTTTTGGGGCTCCAAAATGTTAGGGTATGTTTCGGATGATTTGATGTGTTAGGGTATATATGTTTCAATAAATGTCTAACTTTAACCTCTTGATTCATTTATCAAATTTTATTTTTTTTAATGAGATTGTTTTTATTCTTTGCTTACCGAGCACATAATTAAAATAAAAAATAATAAAATAATATTAAAGTAATAATAAGAATATAAGATAATATCGTACCAGCGGACCGCCTCCTCTTCAACCCATCCAGCTCCAGCCCTCCTCCTCCTCCGTCCCTCTCCTCATCACTCAACTGCTCCTTCCGTCCGTTGGCGCTGACACATGCGTTTGTCGTAGTCTCCATGCTCCCTCTCCCTCCAATTGTCGGTCGGCCCCCTCATCGGCCAGGCAGTCGAAAAAGGAAGAGGGACAGTCCCATCTTTTTTTTATTAGTTTATTATTACTTTACTCTTTTTTATTTATTTTATATTTTACCTATGTGCCACATTAGCAAAACAATATTTGAAAAATTGGCAATAAGCGATTAAGAATAGTTGTTGAAATAATTTAATTATTGGAGAACAATTCGTTGAAAAAGAAAATAAAATTGAAAGTTGTTTATTGAAATTTAGCTCAAATCGTGACATGGAAGACCGCAGAGCAAGCTGCTGTCCATGGATCCCCGGTCAATATTTCCTGCGACATGACATGTCTGTCTGCCATGTGTCTGTGCATGAGAGAGAAAGTTTACCACGACAAGGGTACCTTAATTTTGCAGTTTGCAATTTAAACGATCATTAGAGGTAGAAAAAAAATACTTGGTATTTCTAACTCATCCCCTTGCAAATTCTTTTAATACTCATATAATTAGCACATTCTGATCGTGCTGTTTGAATGAGAACTTTAAGTTTTCATTTAGTTTTTAAGATAAAACAATTAGTCGAGTTTGGATGAAAAATATAATGATAAAAATTTTAAAAAATTGATTTGATAGATAAATTTTAATTGACGTTTGGATAAAAAATAAAAATTAAGAATATAATTTATTATCTTATGAAGTATAAAATTATAGTAAAGAAAAATATTATATATATATATTCATTTATTTAAAATTTATGTAAACTTTAATATCAAATTATAATATTTTTCTAAAAACAATTGAATATTTTAATTAATAAAATTCTGTTATAATAAATAAAATATTATACATAAGATTTTACATTAATTTTATTTAATTAAGATTATAATACAATAAATGTAATTAGTATAATATTTAAATCAATTCAGTTAATTAATATGAATTTTTTTATAATTTTATTATACTATAATACTAGGCAAAATATTTTAACTAATTAACAAAATATTTTTTAATTATTAGAACTAAATCAATTTACTTGTTAATTAATACAATTAAATAATTTAGTTTATAAGCTTAATAAATAATGTGATAATAAATAAATAATATATACATTAAAAATAATTAGAAGTAAAAATAAAAATAAAAAAAGCATAAGTTCTTGCTTCAGGTTCTGCCTAAGTTTCGTCATCCAAACACCTCCTAAAGAACATTATTATTCATGTAATTTTTTTTATGAGAATGATTAGAAGGATGTAGCATTTCCCTTCAACTTAATAATGTTCACACAATTTGCAAATGTATGCAGGTGTTTCTTCGTTCAAAATCCGGGGCTGTGGATGTTATAATTAAGTTATTAACATTCGACTAATTTAATATTCGAAAAGTTAAATTTAAAATTTGATCAAATTGATAATTTTAATAATGGACTAAAATTATTAAGTGTGTATTTAAAATGGAGGCGTGAAGGATCCTTTCCTTCACACCTTATGAAGCAACTTTTTGTCGTCCAGATCAAATCGGATAGTTCATTTGATTGTGCGCGAGGTTTTGGCATCATCTCACAAGAAATTGGATGGCATGATCTCTTCCTCGATGTCCGTGCCCGTGCATACGTTCAGCTGGACGAGCTGCACGCCGTTGAGGTAAAGCTTGCTCGTACCATCCCGCGGCTGCTCACGACGATCGTGTAGCCCATCTTGAAGGTGGAGAGCAACGTCCCCGACGGCAAGCACGCCAGGTGGTCAAACGCCAGGGGCGAAGGGATGGAGTACACGACCTTGTTCTCCAGCAGCGGGAGCTGCGAGAGCTTCCGGTTGCTTGCAGGCAGTCTCTCTCCCCCTTTTCTCTCCAATATGCATCCGGTTGATTTGGAGGCCATGATGGCTGATCTCTCTCCTGCCGGCAATTGAGGTCGATCTAGAGAGATCACGCAGGCGATCTACTAGCGCGGCGAGGCACCGATGAGGGCGACAACGCGACACAAGCGATCTGCTAGGGTGGCGATCGTGAGGCACTAGGTTCAGATCGATAGATAGATAGAGAAAAAGAGAGAAAGGATTGCATCTCGCAAGATGAAACTGAACCTCTGGATTAGAACTTGACGGCGTCCGATTAGATATGATATGAGCTATCAGGACATGTCCAGCTAAGATGTTGCTTGTTTTGTACCTCCATTTTAACATTATATATATATATATATATATATATATATATATATATATATATAGGCTAAATCATGATAGAAGACACGCTGACCAGTAAATTGATTAATATAAAAAACGGCCGGGCAACATATGTAAAGTGGATAAGAGTACTCCTCCCATGCAAGTAATAAAAAAAAAACGAAATGTTACTACAAGACATGAGTTCGCAAAGTCTGTTGTAGTTGGACGTACGTGTTTCTTCCAATTGGAAAATGATTCTTTAGGACAAGAAGAAGAGTATGTTGTACCTTATATACTACATTCTGAGTTAATTATAATAAAGGTAGTGCCTCTTTTATTTATAATAAAATTAGGTAATACAAGAAAGAAGAATATACTAGAATATTACTTCAGAATATTAGGAATATTATCTCAAAATATCTGGGATATTATTCTAGAAAATCTGGAATACTAATCCTGAATAATATTACAAAGATATGGAAAGATATGCAAATCATATCTCAACACTCCTCCTCAAGTTGGAGCATAAATATCAATTATGCCTAGCTCGTCGCATATCAATCATACCTAACTTGGTAGCAAAAAAGTTGATGATGCCGACGATTCTATATTCCAACACGCCCCCAAGTCGACGCTAGGAAGAGACTGAATGACGGTGGCTTAAAGGACACCGTGGCGAAATCACATAACAGTGGCACTATAACCACTTGTCGAACACCTACTAGGCGACGTGTGCTGAAGATAATGATCAAGACTCGACTTCAAATAGTAGAGACAATTTGACAAACACCTAGAGGCAGTGGCGGAACCACATGGGTGCCAGTAGGTGCACGTGCACCCACTGGATAAGTATATAATTAGTAGTACATTTCCAATAATGCGTCTTTGTCTCAGCGGATGGATACCTTGATGGTGCGTTCACAGGATGCATCCTTAAATAATACCTTGATGGATATGTGGTTCGAATTATACAGTTCTCCTTATTATATTTTTTATATAATATTATTATATTGCATAAAAATATAATAATATCTTTAATAATTGTATTTATTCCCAATTAACTTAAATTGTATAATTACATAATAAATGTGATTTATCTGTGTTAATTATATCATTAATAATTTTATGATCATGCACTTAATCTTGATTTTATAACATCATTTTATGCTTAAAACATATATTTATTATATAATTTTTTTGTATTTAAATATAAAGTCGATATAATTTTGGTAACTAAAATTAATACTTTTATGTATTATAATAGAAAAAATTATGAAAAAAATTATCATTAATGTCAATAATAATTTAAAACTTGTTAAAGTCATATGTGAACCCTCTACAAATTTATTCTGGCTCCGCCATTGCCTAGAGGACAGCTGTTGTTGAAAGAACATCGGAGAGGAAGACATCAACAATGATTTTGCCGACATGCCCCAACTTGAAGAGAGCTTGAGCTAGCAGAACATCCAATGAGGCAAGTAGAGATTCTTCGATGGAAGTAGAGAACTGGATGAGCTGAAAACACAGCTCCCAACTCCGGCAACAACGTCGGTAGAACGTCGATAACGGCAAATGGAGAGGAAACACCAAAGAGACGACTTGAGGAACGCCAGTCACGATCCATCGTCATAAAGGAAGTAGGTTCCGATCGTTGATAACGACGTTGGCCACAACGATGTCGGTATAATTTCAGAGGTTAAGATCCGAGCAATAAAGGTTCAGTAGGACACTCCTTATGAAGTGCAAGACGCCTCAAGGGCATAGGAAGCCCTCAAGGACTTAGGGTATCATAGAAACTGCTCTTGTGGGGTAGAGAGTTGCTAGAAAGCAAAAGGTGGAGAAGAGGAACAAAGGAGAGAAACCACAAAGGTACAAAATATCGATCTGAGATCGCTGCTTTGATCAATAGAGGCCCGAAGGCAAGTCCAGAGATAACACCGATAAACAAATAAAAGCAAAGTAAACAGGAAGAGGCAAAAATGAAGTTTCATTCTTCAATAGTTTCCGAGCTCCTGTGCAGTGCTAAGATTTATCTTGCAACAGAAGAAGAAGGAGATGGGGAAATAGCGAAAGAGAGAAATATAAAAGAAAACATAGAGACACACAGACGTAGCAAGAAGAACCTGAACCAAAAACAGAGAGAGAAAAGAAAAAATTAGAAATGTGGATCACCGAGCCATAAACATGCTTCCTGGACTTTCAGGAGCCATGGAAGCCGACGAATCGGCGAGAGGAGCTCACACAGATCTCTAATCAATCCGCTCTGCTACCATGTTAAATTTGATGTGCTGATCAATTTTCCTAAAAACTTAAGCCGTTAGAAAGAACATCTTTAATTTTATATTCTTAACAATTAACTATCATAATCATAACTCAAAGTGTACAAAAAAGAAATGAAAAAAAAAGGGAATCAAACTCAAAGGATGTTAACTAATTTTGCAATTGGCACATTTTTTTTATGTAGAGCCGTGGCTACCTTTATCTTGCAATATTATTATCACATTAGTTATTATACAAATTCATTAGTTGGCTGGTTCATATATATGATTTTTTTTTAATTAGGTCATGTTGTATGATTTAGTACAAATTAAGATGAACACAACTCTCGAGCGACAATTTCAGCTCAACATACGTATGAGATGTGAGCACATGATGGTGATTGTGTTGACATATTTAACCGAGTACCATGTCGACCTATTTGTTTGCTTCTAAGTTGTATGTTTATTTTATTCATTATTTATTTTCACCATTTGTCTGCTTCTAAGTTCTAAGTTCTAATTTCACGTGTTACATGTTATTTAGCTATTGATTGATTTGATAGAGCAACAACCGACTTGCTTATGATGCTATCTTTCTTCTTCTGATAAAATTAAAAATGGATCGTTGGTCAACTATCAATCTAATTAATTCGATATTAAAAATTGTTTTAGATTACAAAAGGAATCCTATGAAGATGAATTGGAAAAATAAAATAATACCACTGACAAAGAAATAAATTAAAATATCGTTAAGTTAATTGTTAGTGTGTGATATTTTTTTTCTTGAATCATAATTCTCGTGAAACAAATTAAAATAACGTACGTATACCTTGTAACAAATTTTGTTTTCTCGACTAGTTAGATCGATCTGCCCTATAAATTTCAATAAACATTGACCAAGAAGATTTAATGTGTTAATTTAATAAACGCTTAAAAATAATTAATTATTAGCACACTAAGAAAATAGTGTCACTTGCATTTCACACCATTCAATTGATTAAAGATGATATATAAATGAGGGCTCCATTGTGCCATATATGAATAATAAATAAGAATATCATATGAATATCTTTATATATTAATAATTAAAAGAAACTAGCATTAACGAGATTACATTTTTAAGTCCATAAGTGAAAAGAGGAAAACGAGGCAAATTATTATAAGTTCTTACTATAAATAAATACTATTTATGGGAATGAAGTTTTAATATATCATTTTCTTCTAAAATAAAATTCTATGGAAAAGTTCGTAAGATTGTGGAAAAATAGTTTTATTGGTTAAAATATGTTCAGCACCAGAAAAATACATACATGATGTGAAAGAGAAGATTGGCATACAGAACTAGTGAAAAGCAAACGCAGAGTAAAAATCATAAAGCTCGAAAAAAACTATATATATATATATATAATAAAAATTCAGTGGGTTCACAAGATGTCAAGAACCCTACTTTGCCTCGCCCATGACGCAATGGATGATGATTACATCGATGCATCATGAGATCTCTACCCATTCTGCATACAAATCACATTGCATAAAGTCTCTCTCTTTCTATCTATATATAAGAAGGTGAATTGAGGGCTTATTGAGCAATAACAAGGTCATCCATTAGAAGTTAGAACTCAAACTAACAAATCCTGTTTTAATTCTTAAACTTTCATAGCTATGTCTACTGCTGATAGGGCGTCGTCTACCATTTCTTCTTCGAGAAGGTAATTATACAAATGTGATAACATGTCATTAGAACCATGTTATGTGCAATTATGTCAAGTAATTTAAGGTATTTTTCTTTTATTTCTTTTTAATTTCGTGAGCAATAACTTTGAAAGAGTCTGTGTTGATGATCAATAGGTTCGAAAATTATTCAAACCGTGTCCACGATAATTATTTTTATTGTTTTTAAATTTTGAAAAAAAAACTTACTGATATTAGTAACACTCACGGGGTTATAATTTATTGCAATACATTTTTACCAATATTTCTAGAAAAATGAAGATTTTTTTTTAAAATAGCTAGCACAATATTTGTTTAAGAAAAATGAAAAAAACATACTGTTTTTTTTATGTTTATGCTTCACATGCACGAGACTTGCATTGTATTGTTGTTGCTCAGGCTGGATGGCAAGGTGGTCGTCATCACCGGCGGCGCGAGCGGCATCGGCGAGGCGACCGCAAAGCTTTTCGTCAGCCACGGTGCCCGGGTCGTGATCGCCGACGTTCAAGACGGGAAGGGCAGGGAACTCTGCGAATTCCTCGGTCCCGCGAACGCCTCCTACGTCCACTGCGACGTCACGTGCGAGGCCGACGTGGAGCGCGCCGTGGCCGCCGCGGTCTCCGGGCATGGCAGGCTCGACGTCATGTTCGCCAACGCCGGGATCCTGGACACGAGGGACCAGAGCCTCCTCGACTGCGAGAAGTCGGTGTTCGAGAGGGTGATTGCCACGAACGTGGTCGGGGCCATGCTGGCGGTCAAGCACGCGGCGCGCGCGATGGTTCCGGCGCGACGCGGGAGCATCGTGCTCACGGCGAGCACGGCGGCGTCGGTCGCCGGGATGGCGACGCAGTCGTACACGTGCTCGAAGCACGCGGTGGTGGGGCTGATGAAGGCGGCGGCGGCCGAGCTGGGGGCGCACGGCGTGCGGGTGAACTCCGTGTCGCCGCACGGGCTGGCGACGCCGCTGTCGCGGGACTCCTACGGCATGGACGGGCCGTGCTTCGAAAGGTGGATCGAGAGCTGGGGCAACCTAAAGGGCGTGCATCTGAAGGCGGAGGACGCGGCGGAGGCCGTGGCGTACCTGGCGAGCGACGAGTCGCGGTACGTGAGCGGCCACAACCTGGTTGTGGACGGAGGGGTCACCGTGGCCAGGGACGTGCGTGCTGATGCTGCGGCAGCTGCTGCTACTGCTGCTGCTCTGACTTGATAAATAATTAAGAAGCCGACTCCGCATGGATCATGGCGTGCATAATATTGCTGCATGGAGCACTCGCTCGGTCGGTCGTCTCCAGTCCAGCACGAGATTTGTATGCTCCCAGTCGTGTCTTGTGGTTACTTTGCTTTGTTCTCTTTGTATTTTGGAATGGATGAAATAAAAGGTAAGGTGGTGAAAACATTTTCGATTAAGTAGACGTCAAGTTCTAATTATCGATCGTAGCATTTGGGAACATTTAGATACGCAGAATATTGTAACATTTCAATTACATGCAGAGTATTTTCTTTGGGCTGAGATTGTTCAACCCTACGGGCCAGAGAACGATAGTAGTATAGGAAACATTATGACAGACAAAAAAAAAGTTATTACGGAGTATCGTAACATTCTAATATATTTTCAACTATAAGCATCTCTTTCTAAACAGGAAAAAAAAGAGCTCACTCAATTTCTGAAATGGAACAATAGGGGAAATTTTTCACTAAATGTCCACCACTTTTTCAACTCCATCTTCTAATTTTATAATTAGATTGTACTTCAACTATCAACTTATTTCACATAACTATTTTTTTTTTACCGTCCGTCGATTATACGTTTCCTACTTGTGCAGTCAACGTGACATCCATGCATCATATTCCCCTCTCTTCCATGCATGTAGGTGTCTCACGTGGCCAAGCAGCACTTTGTAACCCCATTTTCCGTACAAAATTTCATTAGTAAACACAAACTATTAAAATAATAATATAATAAATAATATATTGTTTTAAAAAAAGAGAGTGGGGACGCCCTCCCCCTCCCCCCTCTTCCTCCGGGACCCTCACCGAGGACCGGTGGTGAGTTCGAAGGCCGACCAGAGAGGAAGTGTAAAAAGGAGAGACGCGTCGTCCTCGCCGGAGGAGGCCAAGTGGTGGATCGTGGCCGAGCAGAAGAGCCACTCATCCAAGCTCCTCGAGGCCCTATGTTGCGTCCATGGCGGGTCCTTGACCGGCGGTTCAGTTCTTCCTAGGAGCCATGTCGTTGGGGTGTGGCCGGACGCGATGGAGCCACACCATCCTTGCCAGCCAAGCGATCAAGCTTTGGCCCCTCAGGTGCTGCATGCACTGCATCATCATAGGCGACAGGAGAGGGAGGGGGATAGGGAGCTGCCGGCGTTGGAGAAGAAGGCTAGAGTCCTTGGGCGGCTGGTTCCCGCCTGCGGCAAGTTGTCAAGCTAATTGCCCCGCTTCAGATGCAAGTCCGTGCGCTGATGGCCATCACATTTTTCTCCTCCAATAGTGGTGGCAGCTTTGACAATCAGAGATGAAAATGGGGGGTGGGGGTGGGTGGGGTTATTATTTTAATAGTATGAGTTTATTATATTAGAATATTAAAAATTGTAATATTTTGTCACGTATGCTGCCACGTAAATCACAATCGAAAAATGGATATCCCAAGTAAATAAATAAGTTAATAATTGAATAACAATATAACTACAAAGAAAAGTTAGAAAATAAAATTAGAAGAAAATCATTAATAAAATTTAATAAAATAAAATCTGTAATGACAGAAGGTCGCAATATGATAATCAAATGAGTATAATCCTCCTGAGATAACTAAAAGGAAGATGATAAGTCCTGATGATCAGTGACTTCTACAGCATGATCATAAGAGGATGCTTGAGAAGTCCAAACAGGCTTCCCAAATTTTTTCCAACATCTGTGATTTGTGCGCTTACAATGCACACAGAGCTGCGAGGGACGAGTATGACCATGTCCTCGTCCATGACGCGAACCATTGCCAAGTACAATTGAACCACGTCCAGCAAGAGGTGTCTGGAGAAATCATAGTAGGTTGAGTATTGGGCTCAACCTTTTGAAGATTATTTTATATATTTTCTAAGTCAGGGATGACATTAGAGGATAACTGACAGTTTGGGATCGAGAACTAAGTCCATCAAGAAATCGATAAATCTTTCACTTTACCCTCTGATTATTTTGCTTCTCGCACATGATGGATAAAAAATGGATAGTTCTTCGCATAATGATTTCATAAGAATGTTCTCGCACATGATAGATAAAAAATGGATAATTCTTCAAATAATGATTTCATAAGAGTGTATTAATCTACTAAAGACATATCACCTTGGTTAATCGATCACATGTGACGATAAATATCAGCAAGTTTGGCATCACTATATTGCTGTGAATATTTCTTCTCAAAATTGGGCCATATCTCCTTCATTCTTTTTGTAAAGTAGGTTGGTAGATATTTGTTGCTCAATGCTCTTCATCAACCAGTTTATGACAAGGTAATTGTTTTATTCCCACTTCTCAAATCCTTCTTCAGTGGATTTCAAAATAGCCTTTGTAGTGATATATAACTTCTTCTGTCCACCGAAAAAAATTCGAAAAGCTTGGGACCAATGTGAATAATTTCGAGTACCATTGAGTTTTATGAGTCCCCTGAACAACATGAGAAGAGGGGCAGGAGACTTGGCTTCAGCGGCAAAAAGAATGTCAAAAGAAATGAGAGAAGAATCCATTAGGTTAAAAAATATATCAGAAAGTACTACAAGCCAAATCTTAGTAGGACACTCATTATGGGGTGCAGAATGCCTCAAAGGCGTAGGAAGCCCTCAAGGACTTAGGGTAGATATGCCCCTACAGAGAGTTGTTAGAAAGCAAAGGCGGAGAAGAGGAACAAAGGAGAGAAACCACGAATGTATAGAACCTCAATCTAGAATCGCTACTCTGATACCATGTAGAAGAAAATATTATTTTCCATATCTCTATTGATAATAATGTGTCCTCATATATAGAAGATTACAATGAAATATCAGAAATAGAAGTTCACTACAAATGGAAAGTGGCTAACTGTTGCATAGGAATTATTGCTGATATGGAGAAATTGTTGACCTCAATTATCTCCAACAATTTCTCTTAGACCTAAATATTTATTTCTAGAATCTCTATCTGAATTGGAGAATCTTCAATGCCTAATAACATCATCAGCTATGTTCACCTTTTGTTTGGAGAAAGGAAATATGCTTTCTTGAAATTTGACATTTTGGCTAAGTGAAATTCTGTTAGGATGCAAGTCAATATATTTGTAACCTTTCTAAGTATTACTATATCCAAGAAAACACCTAGAGTTGCTCTTGCTCCAAACTTATCAGATATATTTAAGTTTGAGATGTAACAAAGTCATCCAAACACCTTGATGTGTTTTAGTTCAGCCTTCTCATTGAAAATTTTTTGATAACATGAGTTTTTCCTAATATTTTTAAAGGAATTCTATTCCTTTGTAAAATTCCAACTTGGAGGATATCCAATTATCTTGAAACATTTAGCCTTCTTATGTTCTGATTTGTGACAATGCTCATAAATTATAGAGTAATCCTTCTTCCCTTTTAGCTATTGGCTATTCTGTCTGAAATTTCCACAAAAAATTACACTATGATTTGGATTTTTTGGAGCTTTGTTTCTTTGTTCTTTTTCAACAAGCATTTAATATACTTGATTAAGTGAAGGAACATGTGACATTAATAGTATCTGAGATCTACATTGACTATACATATCATTTAGCCTCACTAAAAATTTATAAACTCTTTGTTGGATTAGATATTCTGAATAATCTTTGTTTAAGTCTGCAATGGGAAGATCTGGTACGTACAATAAGAGGCATCTCTTCCTAGAGGAACTTTATCCTATTATAATATTCTTCAATTGACATTGATCCCTACGAAATGTTGCAGATTTTGTTCTGGATCATATATATTTTGGTGTCATCCTTCATATCAATTTATACAACTCTTGCTTCTTGTCCATAAACTCACTAATCCCTTCGAAACTGAACCATTAATCATGAAAAAAACCAATGTCTTATATCTTTTCCATTGGAAGTGCAACGCTCGATCATCAGAAAAGATCCGTCAAGAAAAAACATGCTTGTTCTTGGTAAGCAAAGCATTGAAAAGTGCTACTCCAATCTATATAGTTGCTTGAATCAACTAATGTACAATGAGTAAGAATTAATCCCGACGAATCAAATGGAATCGGATACAATGGACTATTTGTATCAAATGATAATCGAGGAACCAAAATTAGATGACAAAGACATAAATCCCTCAATCGAATCAACTTCAAGGGATTAAAAATATTGCCTAGTTAACCAGTGAATCACCTCCTCTGCAGCCTACGAAATCAAAGAGGCTCTTATACCATGTCAAAATTCAAAGGCTATCACAAAATTCATACAAAGCCAGTGGAGCCAAATCGCCATAGGAGCACAGGTACTCTTATTTCTTCAACAAGATTTAGAAAAAGTTCAAGAGAAAAAAATGAGTCTTTACATGTCTATTTATACAAGCAGACAAATTAACTCATTATATCATATATCGAATATAAAAGTGATATAAACGTTGCAACTCAAGAACGGCGACTCATGGTGGGTGTGACTTGATCTACATCATCTTATAATCCAACACATATAATAGTGAATCAAATATAAACTCTACAAAGTTTATAGAACTCTTGCAACAAGACAAATGTCTTTTCTCATCCCATATGAAAACTTCAAAATTTTCATAAAAATATGAATCTATTAACAAAGCTAAGAATAATTTTAATTTTGACTGAATATTTTGTCAGAGCTCCATCTCTTAGTTCCCGCATGAACCCTTACTCGATAATCGGATGGTGAGACCTCTATCAATGGCGCAAGGCCTCCCTTTCCCTCTCATTTATGCATTTATATATTGGATCATGATTCAATAATGAATAATTATATGCACGCATGTGAAGGATGAAAATACAACTTGCTTGTATCGCTTCAATGGTGTGCATGCCTTCTATCACTACAAAAAAAATCATCAATTTGCGACGGGCAGTTTCTTATGGACAAGAATCCTTCATATTTTTCGACAATATTTGTTGTTTTCTGACCACTGACTTCCCGTCGAAAACTAGTTTTTTCGACGGATTTCACTAGATTTTCAACGAATTTTACTAGATTTAGCCATCGAAAATCATTAAAAACCTTGTAGTATATGGTCATCTCTATAATGTTCCCAAAATTCGATCCTAATTTAAAGATCAAATATTAGACGACGTTACTTTTGCTCAATTTTTCATAACCTAATTTCATAAAATATTACAGTAGAAATATAATAATATAACATAAAATAAAACAACAAAAGACTTCATAAGAGAATAAATTCTAAGATAACATACTAGCTCATGAGCTACATGGGCTCTAACGTGAAACTCAACATAGGATTCATAATACATAAAAGGCCCATAAGTCATACATACTTGGCTCACTAAGAATCCATCATCATAATATAAAATATTATAAGATAACTTGTCGTAGTCCGACTGTCATATGTGCAACATCATCGTCATGAAGCCTTCATCGTCGAGCCTATGCCTCATTCGTGCCTATACGGATCCATGGGATGTAGGAGATTTCTCTCATTAGAGTATGTTGAGGTTATGATCCTATAACATGATCTTCACATATCATGACATATGCATTGCATCATAATCAAATATAAAACATATGCATACTATGAGCTGCGAATGCACTGTATATGACATATGAATAATCATCATGATAAGATAAGATAAACATATAACATCATTAACATTATGTCAAGGCATATCATAACTTATCTTGCTTAATTTTAACATATTTATATGACAATGAAAAATACATTAGCATCTTTTTAAGTTCTTACATTATCATCATCTTTATCTTTATATCTTAAGTCATTCAATCTCTACTTCCTCTTCTTTCTCTGGCGGAGCAACTTGACCTCTTTGTCCCAGCTGCAACAAAAGGTGGGAATGGGATTGTTGAATTGCTGCCGACAATAGGGGAGATGGAGAGAGTGTGTCTGTGGGTTGGGGTGGTTTACTAAATTACTGTAGTTTGAAGAGGGGTTTAGTGAGGTGCAGCCGAATAGGGCATTAGTTAAGTTGCATTTTATAGATGACTTCTTGGTGGGATGTGGTCGGCTGGGGTCTCTTTGGTTTATTATTATTATTATTTTATTTCGTCGGATGTTACAATCTCAGCCGATCCAAGAGATCACATTTTTTCGTCCATATGTGGCATGAGCTTTTCTAGCAACTGATTCTTTAATCTTTACTGATCCATAGAGTCCAAAGGTCAGACGGCCACTAATTTAGCGATCGTACATGGAGAGAGAGAGAGTGCATGATGCGTGACAGGATTCTTGCAGCTATACGGAATATGATTTGATGTGTCACGTGCGACTTCTTGTTTTGGGACTCCAAAATGTTAGGGTATTGTTTCAATAGATTCATTTATAAAATTTTACTTTTTTTAATGAGATTGTTTTCAACAATTAACTTATTTCATGTTTTTATCGCATACAACATTTTTTTTTGATATTTTTACCTACCCAGTTAACACATATTTAAAATATAAAATTAATAAAAAAATATATTATCAAAATAATAATAAGATAATATCATTATGGCAGCATGCACCGACGGACCGCCTCCTTCTCAACTCATCGCCGCTTCGAACCCTCCTCCTCCAAGCACGATGCCTGCCCTCCCTCTCCTCGCCATTGTCGAGACATTCACCTTCGTATGCTCCTTCTCCCTCCAACCGTCGGCCAATCCCCTCGCCAGCCAGGCCGCCGAAGGGAGAACGTCCATATTTTTTTTTTATATTATTCATATAATATTATTTTTTTTATTTTTTTATTTTACTTATGTGCCACATAAGCAAAAAACAATTGGAAAATTGGCAATAAGCGATTAAGAATAGCTGTTGAAATGACTTAATTATTGGGGAACAATTTCGTTGAAAAAGAAAATAAAATTGAAAGTTATTTATTGAATTTTAGCTCAAATCGTGACATGACGGAAGACCGCAGAGCAAGCTGCCGCCCATGGGTCCCCGGTCAATATTTCGTGCGACATGACATGTTGTGCGTGCGTGCGTGTCATGTGCCTGTGGATGAGAGAGAAAGTTTACTGTTATGTTCATAGTACCCTTAATTTTGCAGTTTGCAATTTAAACGGTGATTCGAGGTAAGAAAAATACTTTGGTACTTCTAAGTTTACAAATTAAGATGAACAGAATTCTCCAGTGTCAATTTCAGCTCATCGTAGGTATGAGATGTGAGCACATGGTGGTGATTGTGTTAATATATTTAACCGAGTACCATGTCGACCTATTTCTCTGCTTCTAAGTTGTAAGTTTATTTTATTCATTATTTATTTTCACCATTTGTCTGCTTCTAAGTTCTAAGTTCTAACTTCACGTGTTACACATTATTTAACTACCGATTGATTTCATAGTGCAGCAGCCGACTTGCTTATCATGATATCTTTCTTCTTCTGATATAATTAAAAATGGATCGTCGGTCAACTATTAATCCTAATTAATTCGATATTAAAAATTGTTTTAGATTACAAAGGAATCCTACAAAGATGAATTGGAAAAATAAAATAATACCACTGATGAAGAAATAAATTAAAATATCGTTAAGTTAATTGCTAGTGTGTGATTTTTTTTTCTTGAATCATAATTCTCGTGAAACAAATTAAAATAACGTACGTATACCTTGTAACAAATTTTTTTTCTCGGCTAGTTAGATCGATCTGCCCTATAAATTTCAATAAACATTGACCAAGAAGATTTAATGTGTTAATTTAATAAACGCTTAAAAATAATTAATTATTAGCACACTAAGAAAATAGTGTCACACCATTAAATTGTTTAAAGATGATATATAAATGAGGGCTCCTTTGTGCCATATATGAATAATAAATAAGAATTATCATATGAATATCTTTATATATTAATAATTAAAAGAAACTAACATTAACGAGATTACATTTTTAAGTCCATAAGTGAAAAGAGGAAAACGAGGCAAATTATTATAAGTTCTTACTATAAATAAATACTATTTATGGGAGTGGAGTTTTAATATATCATTTTCTTGTAAAATAAAATTCTATGGATAAACATATAAAAAATGTTCGTAAGATTGTGGAAAAATATATTTATTGGTTAAAATATGTTCAGCACCAGAAAAGTAGATACATGATGCAAAAGAGAAGATTCCAATAACAGAATTATTGAAAAGCAAATGCAGACAAAAAATCATAATCCTAGACAAAAACAAACAAGATATAAGATGTACAAAAATATGTATTATTGGGTTCACAGGAACCCTACTTTGCCCCGCCCATGACGCAATGGATGATGATATCATCATCCATTCTGCATATAAATCACATTGCATGAAGTACCAATATATATAAGAAGGTGAATTGAGGGCTTATTGAGCAATAACAAGGTCATCCAATAGAAGTTAGAACTCAAACCAACAAATCCTGTTTTAATTCTTAAACTTTCATAGCTATGTCTACTGCTGATAGGGCGTCGTCTACCATTTCTTCTTCGAGAAGGTAATTATACAAATGTGATAACATGTTATGTGCAATTATGTCAAGTAATTTTAGGTATTTTTTTTCTTTTATTTCTTTTTAATTTCGTGAGCAATAACTTTGAAAGAGCCTGTGTTGATGATCAATAGATTCGATAATTATTCAAACCGTGTGGACGATAATTACTTTTATTGTTTTTAAATTTTGAAAAAAAAACTTACTGATATCATTAACACACACGGGGTTATAATTTATTGCAATACATTTTTACCAATATTTTTAGAAAAATGAAGATTTTTTTAAATAGCTAGCACAATATTTGTTTAAGAAAAATGAACAAAAAAACATAGTTTTTTTTATGTTTATGCTTCACATGCACGAGTCTTGCGTTGTATTGTTGTTGCTCAGGCTGAATGGCAAGGTGGCCGTCATCACCGGCGGCGCGAGCGGCATCGGCGAGGCGACCGCAAAGCTTTTCGTCAGCCACGGTGCCCGGGTCGTGATCGCCGACGTTCAAGACGGGAAGGGCAGGGAGCTCTGCGAACTCCTCGGTCCCGCGAACGCCACCTACGTCCACTGCGACGTCACGTGCGAGGCCGACGTGGAGCGCGCCGTGGCCGCCGCGGTCTCCGGGCATGGCAGGCTCGACGTCATGTTCGCCAACGCCGGGATCCTGGACACGAGGGACCAGAGCCTCCTCGACTGCGAGAAGTCGGTGTTCGAGAGGGTGATTGCCACGAACGTGGTCGGGGCCATGCTGGCGGTCAAGCACGCGGCGCGCGCGATGGTCCCGGCGCGACGCGGGAGCATCGTGCTCACGGCAAGCACGGCGGCGTCGGTCGCCGGGATGGCGACGCAGTCGTACACGTGCTCGAAGCACGCGGTGGTGGGGCTGATGAAGGCGGCGGCGGCCGAGCTGGGGGCGCACGGCGTGCGGGTGAACTCCATGTCGCCGCACGGGGTGGCGACGCCGCTGTCGCGGGACTCCTTAGGCATGGACGGGCCGTGCTTCGAAAGGTGGATCGAGAGCTGGGGCAACCTAAAGGGCGTGCATCTGAAGGCGGAGGACGGGGCGGAGGCCGTGGTGTACCTGGCGAGCGACGAGTCGCGGTACGTGAGCGGCCACAACCTGGTTGTGGACGGAGGGGTCACCGTGGCCAGGGACGTCCTTGCTGATGCTGCGGCAGCTGCTGCTACTGCTGCTGCTCTGACTTGATAAATAATTAAGAAGCTGACTCCGCATGGATCATGGCGTGCATAATATTGCTGCATGGAGCACTCGCTCGGTCGGTCGTTTCCAGTCCAGCACGAGATTTGTACGCTCCCAGTCGTGTCTTGTGGTTACTTTGCTTTTGTTCTCTTTGTATTTTGGAATGGATGAAATAAAAGGTAAGGTGGTGAAAACATTTTCGATTAAGTAGACGTCAAGTTCTAATTATCGATTGTAGCATTTTGGGAACATTTAGATACGCAGAATATTGTGACATTTCAATTATACGCAGAGTATTTTCTTTGGGCTGAGATTGTTCAACCCTACGGACCAAAGAACGATAGTAGTCTAGGAAACATTATGAGAGACAGGACCTTCGGAAAGGATGAATCGTTTTGGAAAAATAATCTATTGATTCTCTTTCAATTGGTTAGATCTCTGAAAAAAAGTTATAACGAGTATCGTAACATTCCAATATATTTTCAACCATAAGCATCTCTTTCTAAACATGAAAAAAAGAACTCACTCAATTTCTGGAAATCATCATTCTAAGTCACTCCTTTCTCGTGAATGGAACAATATAACGTGAGCATATATTTTCACTAAACGTCTACAACTTTTTCAACTCTATCTTCTAATTCTGTAATTAGATTACTTTTTTTACCGTCGATTATATGTTTCCTACTTGTTCAGTCAACGAGACATGCATGCATCATATTCCTCTTTCTTCCACGCGTGTAGGTGTCTCGCGTGGCAAAGCAAAATTTCATTAATAAACACAAACTATTAAAATAATAATATAATAAATAATATATTTTAAAAAAAAAGAGTGGGGCCGCCCGTCTCCTCCCCCCTCTTCCTCCGGGAGCCTCACCGACGATCGGTGGGGAGTTGGAAGGTCGACTGGAGAGACGGGACAATCATCTCTTTTTTACTTTTTATTATTTTAATGTATGAGTTTGTTATATTAGAATACTAAAAATTGTAATATTTTGCCACATCAAACATTTACACAGAGAGAAAAGTATCGTCTGGCTGTGCCACGAAAAATGGATATCACAAGTAAAAAGGACAGCTAATAAATAGAAGAGAATTAGAAAAGTGACAAAGTTGAAGGTCATTTAATAAAATTTACCTCCTGCGAAAGGTATTAATTATAGATTTCCCACTAGGGAAGAAAGATCATCTAATCTCATATGTATTACATCAAGAAGGAAGGAAAAAGAATTATCTCTTCATGGTGCTTTCTAACTCTTGATCCACGGTGGAAACAATCACTTGTATACAGAAATAGCAGAAAAATGTTTTCTTCCTGGTGCACATTATTTGCTGGGTTTTGTCCTTGGCAAACATTGAATTGCAGGATCCACTTTCAAGAAACATAATACAATAAAAAAAATGAGATGGTATGAATTTTGTTTATGATTCAAACTAGACGATACTAAAGAACAAATAGGAAGAAAGACTCATTATACATGAATGATGAAGTTTATATGTCATGAAGAAGTCAAGAACATAGAATTAGGCCTGCAAAAAACTTGCATATTTGGCACCAAGGAAAAGCCTTTGAATGCACAGAAGAGAGTTTTTTGTCACTTCAGCATTTTCGTGATTCATGAGCTTCATTACTCGCTCCTTAGCCTTTAAATCCGAAACAATTAGCCTCCCAGATGGATGATACTGAAGGAATTGGGACAAATCATAGCAAGCGACAGCAAGTGCCTTCGGATCGGTAGATGTGTCAAGAATTGTGATGAGGGCTCGTAGAATCTGTAAGAAAAGATACAAGTGATCATCAAGGTCAGGTTAAAGCCATGAAGTACACTTAAACTAGTAAAAGTTTTGATTTACTTATTACAAAATCTTAATTGAAATGTCAATGTTGGAGCCAGTAAAAGAAAGTATAAAGATAATTCTCAAGCAAATCATAACTCCATAAAGCAAATCAAAACAAAATGGGAAGAAAGAAACAAAGAAAACAAAAACCATTTATGAAATTGAAAAAAAATCAAAATTAAATGATTGAACCAGTCGGAACAATCAAACCACCAAACGCCATTTACTGGAAAATTTGGGTGCTGCGCCTTTTTAGACTGCACTTTACTAAAATGTTCTTCATCGTTGTTAGTAGATCTCCATCATATCCTTCATTGACATGATGAATTTTTAATTTAAAAATATTTAAATTTTCAGAAATTTATTTTTAAAACAATTTAAAACTACTGAACATTCTCAACTAAGTTTAAAATGTCTATTTTAAAATTTTCTAATATATATACTTTTAAGAAAAAGAATAATAACATGGAGGAAAAAAAATTTGTACTTTGAATATGTCAACAACAATAGATAAACCTACCGAAGTATCCCAATAAGATAAGACAAATGATACTGTATGACACAACGTCCAATAAATATTCATTTCTAGACTTTAACATGTTTTCAACAAGTAACTAAGACAAAATCTTCCCAAGATGGGAAGTCCAAGCACAGCTTGAACTAATAACAAAAAAAGATAATTAATGAACACGTATCAATCATCACTTGATCAGTCATAACACACTTTCAGTTACCAGAATATACTCTGTATGTTGATTAAACAATGAAACCTTTTAAGTGCGACAGACATTAAAGCATCGAAAATAAAGTAGGTTTTTAGTTATTATTGAACATAATGTACAAATTCATGAAACCTTTTAGATCATAGATGTATAAGCATAGTCTAAAAATCATTCCTCATGCAGTGATTCAACAGCCATGTATAAACTGGAAAGAACTCCCAAAGTGTCATACCTGGAAATCATTTTCTTCAAAGTTTGTAATATTCTCACGCCAGAATGCTGGATCCTTATGCATGGGAGACCAATCAAGATGACCCAGAAGGATCTCTTGCTTATATTTATCAAACGAACTTAATCTTTTAACGTTATCTTTAAGTCCATCTTCAAGTTGATTCAATGCATCCAACAAATCCTATATGAATGTAAAAATGGTTAGGAATGCAATTGGATTTCATAGAATATCAATACTTAAATTTTTCTATTTTGGCAAAAATGAAGTTCGGCACTTGTGATTAAGATGATATACAATTATGTCAAAACATTGAAAATTTGCCCATATTGAACTACCAAAGATGTTATACAAATATGTAAAAATGCTGGAAATTAATGTCCATATTGAACTAAACAAATAGGAAATTCTGATCTCCATAGAATCACAAAAATTCTTAACTTTGTCGTATATCCAAATTGAAAAAACACTCTTTGGTAAATATCCACACTTTGATTGATATCATACAAAGCTCACAACTCCAGTATATAGTGCACTTCCTTGGGATGGATATTCATAAGGTCACCATATATGTATACAGTATATACAGTATTTTCTGTGACGCTTGTAAAGTATTTACCCCTGGTTTCCGCATTGACGACATGACTCCAATCACCCATTCATTTAAAAGGCCCATTAAAAGTGCAAGCCACAACATTTGAAAGATGAGAAAATTCACATAGAAGAATATAAAAGAATCATCATATAAAAGCAACTAACATATTTCTACAATATTCATTTATTTAAGAATATAGACAAGTTCCCTTAATGAGTCTTTAAATATGTAAAAAATATTAAAATTTCCTATATATGGGTATGAAAATATCTTTTTTTTGAGAGGCAAAAGGATGGGGTATGAAAATATCTATGCTCATACTCTCCAGACACCACCTTACCATTCCTTGTATCATCTCTGCAATAATGACCAATTTAAGGACATTGGCATACAAAAGCTAAATAATGAAATCCATGTGTAGTTCCCATCAACCTACCAATCCTCAACTGGACTGAAGATTTATAACACATAAATCTATTGTCTGAATAAACTATTGCTAATACTTGATTTTTATTGGTCATAAGGGAGTTCAAATCTCACCTCATCACTCCAAGCTTGAGCCTTTAGGCTCTGAACTATTTGGGGCAAACCGAGATCAATCATTTGAGCACCAAATGCCTCCTTGGATAATAGGTTGCAGAAGGTCAACATCACAACCCGGACAACCTACACAAGTAATTGAAACAGCTGACATCAGATTTTTTCACATGAAACACTAAATACAGAGGGCATGGTGGATATTTTCACCTTTTCCTTAGTTGAACCTTTGACAACTTCCAGCATCCTAGGTATGATCCTAGTAGTAGCTAAATGGTTGATTGCTGCATCATAATAGGACAAGAGCCAAACACAGAGGCAAGTTTCATAAAGGAGCTGCAAAATGGAAAGTTGAATAATTATTAATGAGCTAATAAAAATATTATGCATGCAACTGCAAGTATGGCAAATTTTCTGCAGGCCTTCTAACAGAGGAAAATGAGGCTTCATGAGTTAACGAACGAAAGGAAAAACATATATAATAATTTCTCGACAAGAAAAGCAAGGGTCCATTAAACCATGACATATGAAACATTTTTCCAGTATTTCTAGGTGTGATCTTATACACAAGATAAAAAAATGAAGGAATAGTACAAGGCATGCCTACTAAAATGCAAGCATAGAATGACTTCATCGGAAATGAGTTCTTCAATTCACATGTATCTTCAATTATTTAATTGTGTATAAAAAGCTGTTTGAGATTCATGACAAGCATAACTGTTATGTAACTCGACTAAACGACAAAATTCATATAACTATTACAGTAGAAAATATATATATGAAAAGGATCTGTTTAATTGTTCACCTGAATGGATTGTTGTGTTGATGCCAGGGAAATCAATGGAATAAGCAATTTTATGCCATCTGCTTGAACGAATAAAACTCTAACAGAAGATTCTCTCAACAAGGTGGCTAAGGAATTTATAGCTGTAGGCACCGAGCGATTTGGATGAGATGGACTTATAAGCTGAAAAGATGGTGTGCATAATGAGAAATTAAATATCAAGCAAGTCCAAAGAAAAATCACAAAACAGCAATTCTTTCGATGATCAGTCCAGACACATACCAGTCTACTTCAGCTATCCACAAACAGTACTATCCATGTGCATTCTTATTGTGGAGTGGGAGGAAAGATACCTTTTTGTGTTCCCGTCCTCAATATATTTTTCATTTCACACTTGTATCCTTCTTTCACATCTTAATATATTTGGATGACTAGCAAGATCAAAACATCCTTTACCCCTCAAAAAAAAAAAAAAGATACATTCCTATCCAATGGGGTCAACTATTAAGTATAAATATCATGTAAACTCATCAACTTGTGCTTTTCCATGCCCTCAATAAAATCTTGCGGTTTTCCAAGTTAACAGAAAATGGACTAGATAATGTTAATCAGATAACCCTACAACTTCTAATGAATAATAAGACAACGTGACACTGATTAAAAAGATTCTAGGGAATAGAACTATGCAGATGAGCATCCCCAAAATATACACCAACACACTGAAATATATCAATACAAATTTGGTTACTAATTTTTTATTACCTTGAGCCATTTTCATAACAAAGTCTACCTATTTCTTCATATAAAAATTCATAATCAGATCTTAATATAATAGTGGACTTGCATGTGTAAACTTCTTTGAGGTTCATTGGTCCATTTTATTTGGCAGCAAATTCATGTTCTTCGCCCTCAATTTTTAGTCGTGTGATGTCTTAAGCCTAATATATCAATGGCATAAAGACAAGCATTTTACTCACCTGAGAGCAGATCCAATCAACCAGATCTTTCAAAACATTATCAGCACCCCTATATTTGCCCTTTACATATGAAGGTTCTCCCGTTGGAGTAAGACCATCTTGAAATTTAGGACGAGCACTGAAATAAAGCAGTGAAGTGGTGTACCACGTAATCCTTAATAATCAAAGTTTGCAATAGTAGAATTTTATGCACCTGAGTATAAGAGACAAAATTCTGCAGCTCTTTTCTTGTATGAACCAATTGCCTTTCAGTAGCCATCTGAAAAACGAACATAAAACATTAAACTCGATATTTGTGATTAACATCAACCCTGGCTTAAAAATATATATGGAGACAACGACTCACAGACAGAAGCAATCAAAGACAGAAGAAACAAAACATTCATCTGAATGCAAGTATCTAAGACCATACCTTAATAATGGCTCATAGGTGTAATCACTTGATTTCTCATGAAAAAGTCTAGCTCGTTTTGGATTTGCTGAAAGAATAGGCATCATATCACCAAGAACATTAATAAAAATTAATGTTGGCGTAAGCTATGTTGTATTCCTAAATAATATGCTACCTGTAAGCATTTCATCAATGAGAGCAAGTACATATTCTACTGTCTCTTCCTTGGAAATATCGCATAGGATGTTCAGAAAGACCCCAATATAAGCTGTGACATCCTATGAAAAGCATTGACTTCAATTTAGCAACCGCAGCATGAATGATTTATGATGCTTACCACTCTAGGTCTAGCTTCCTATTCCTAGAAGATTCTGAAGCTAAAAATTATTTTCATGCATCAAAGTAAAAGAGAATGGCATTGCAATTTATAGCGATAACAGGAATGATATAGTAAGCAGTTTGATGTAAAAGTAACATTTTGGGATACTTAGGGCATGAGCTCCTGCCAAAGATATGTTGCTGAATAAGAAAACTTCATTATTGTCGCCAAATTATAGTTGAAGCCCCCTTCATAAATTTTATTTTTCAGAAACATAAAATAATTTTTAGTGGAAGCAAATTTCAAATTGGAAGTACGGAAAATTTCATCTTAGCTCCAAGAGATTTATTTTTTTGTACATAAGTTTGAAATATTCATTTTCTATCATCAAAGGATTATCCTTTTTTGATATAAATTTTTAGAGGACTATTCCAATATACTTTAGGAAATAAAAAGAAAACACAATCAAAGGGAAAAGATCCAGAACCACCTTCATGCAATGGATTGTCAAAACAATATGATGATAATTTTTTTCCTTATTTCAGGGAACTATGACACTCTTAGTGTCTATTCAACTTTTTCTATATAACAAAGTTAATTCCCATCTCTTCTTTACAAAGAAAAACTATCCTATCCACTTAAATGCTATTAGATCAAATTGCTGAAAAACAAATGACTAGCCTAAATCTATGAGGAAAGGAAGCTCAAAGATGGCTAGTATGAAAAGAAAGGCTGGAAACATAATATTGAGTGGAAGTTGAAGCATGAAATATCAGATCAAACTGCATAATGATAACTATAAATTTCACAAGAAATCAGTAAGAAGGTGTACTGATACTTACATCATCAAGCAGGGCAGCCTTTTGGCTTTCAGGTTTTTTGTCATATTGTCTTAGCAGCTGAAGACATGTTCCAGTTATTAACTTTGTGGACATGTAAGTTTCCCATGGTATGTCCCTTTTAAGAACCTAAAATATATTACATAAAATAAGCAAAATAAAGTTTGAGCATTAAATAGCAAACCATGCATCATATATCTATATAATACATTGGTGAGCTACTTGTTTGCAACAGACCATTGCAAATGGAGGAAAACAATGATAAAAATATTGGTTGCGATACAGTTGACAACAAAAAAAAACAAGAAGTTGAACACATATCTACAAGAAAACAGATGCATCCAAAAGCTCAGACTATGATCTACATCGCACATCAAGTATTTTGAGTAATATGACACACACTAAGTAGTCAAGGACCGAACATAAACTACTTAAAATAATACCTGAAAATTGAAAATTAGTTCTACAAAATATTGAACCACTAGTGAATCAAATACACCAGCTATCTGTTTAAGAAATTATACTTCAATTATTTGCAGATTAAGAAAGATATCTATGAACGTGAACCATCTTGAACTCGACTGCCAAATGAAAGAAGATCAAGATGGTATTTCTCTCACAAAAGATATGCAGCATGCAAATCTTTGGACAATAGAAAATAGGTTATGGCCTTCGGCGAACATATGTATTTCTCTCACAAAATACATTCAATCCAGCTTTTGGTTTACCCATCTCAATCCTCTTCTCTAACTTGTAGACAAATCACAATCTTTCTTCTAACTCTTATACTTTTTTTTGAGAAGAAAAAGGATGACCACCAGATTTGTGGTTGTCATCCAGCTATATATATATACTGTGAAAAGGTGTACAAATGTAGTGAGCAAGAAGGGGATAAAAAGAGGACCCCAACCTAACCAAAACCCCACTCCCTTATAAGATAGGAGATGTAGTGTACAACACGCTCAGGCTGGCAACTCTCCCCACAAAAAATGATCCGGTTGCGCTGCAGCCAAATGGCCCAGGCACCGGCCACAAAAGTCGCCAGTGGCACTCTCCAACACTGCCTCTGACGGATGAGGCCCCGGAGAGTCTGTCACATGGTCTCAAGGCCTGAAGCAAGAAGGCTCGCAATGCTCGTCCGCTGCCAGATACTCTGCGATGTCGCACAGTCGAAAAAAAGGTGAGGTATGTCCTCCATTGCCGCGCCGCATAGAACGCATGATGTGTCACCGTTTGGTGCCCATCTCGCCCTGTAGCTCCTAGTGAGGAGGCGACCGTGCCGCATAAGCCAAGCAAAAATCTTGACCTTCAGCGAGATACAAGTCCGCCAAATAAGTCTACAGTCAGTCATGAACTCCTCTGGCAGAGTGGTAGTGGGGAGAAAGCGGATGTAAAGACTCCGGGTGGAGAGGGACTCTGATAGCCAAACCCAACCGTCCATCCTGGACCGGTCCAGGCATAGGCCTGCCAGACGCTGCTGGAGTGCAAGAAACTCCGTGAAGCGCTGGTCAGATAGGTGCGATCCGAAACCAGGAGACCAAGCGCCAGAACCCGTCCTCCCTCCTCCGTCCAAGTCTCCGCTACTGCGGCCCCGGGAGATGTCGTCAGGGCCCAAAGGCGGGGAAAAGCCTTCACGAGGGGTCTAACTCTTATACTTTAATAATTAAGAAAGTAATGATAATCTGTCTTTTCCTACTTCCAATCCTATTGTTTTCTTTCCTTGCACACATGTTGTCATTCTTTAATTACTCATAACTTACTAGGGAATGCGACAATTTTTGTTTTTTTTCTAATCCATTTATCATGTATCTACAACCATAACTAACTCAAGAAACAACTCCCAAACAAGTGAGTGGACAACAAAAAATATCCAGAATCCAATCAACAAACCTGCTGAGTCGTGAGCTCAGCACGGTCCACCGTCATTTAAGTTGCCCCAATTAAGAACGCTGTAGATCCGGATATGAAACTAATTTACCAAAAAGATTTAATAAGTAACACAAATTGGCAAGTCTAAACTGCTCAAATGTTATAAATCGTTAAAAAGTTCAAAATTAATGATCCATCTAAATTGAATTTTTACCTATACGAGTGAAAAAGAGCCAATGTTTAGTCTTCCCACTTTGCTTCCTCCTCTTTTTCACAAAGTTTTATCAACTGGGCAAGGGAAATATAAATAACATGAAGCGAAATAAATAGATTTCATCGATAAAATATGGAAACAAAATATCATATATGACGTGAACCGGAATGATCCGGATGGGCAGGCCAAGTCCTTGCACTGGCCCAGCTGTATTTTCCTTTTTTTTTCTTTTTTAATGAAGGGTTAATATAAAGATAATATAGTAAATCATAGAAACATAAAAACCTAAAAATTTCTGACGTAAAACTTACCCTTTGAAGTCCGGTAAATAATTAAGATAGTTTTAAATAATAAAACACTCAACAAACCTGATTTAATCCTATATGATAAAATATCATATCACATGACGTGAACCGGAATGATCCAGCTGGGCAGGCCAAGTCCTTGCACTGGTCCAGCTGTATTTTCTTTTTTTTAATGAAGGGTTAATATAAAAGATAATATATTAAATCATAGGAAAATAAAATCCTAAAAAAAATCTGACATAAAACTTAAACCCTTTGAAGCCTGGAAGATAAATAAGATAGTTTTAAATAAAAAACACTCAAAAATCCTGATTTAATCCTATATGATTAAAATTTTATATAAAATAAGTATTATTTATTTTGTTTAGCATAAAGGGAAATTTTTTTTTGAGAAGATGTTTAATACAAAGAAATATAAATCATTATTATTACTTAATATTATCACAAATATGAAATTAACAAACAATATAATTCTCGAAAGTTGACTTTAAAACAAACACAAAACGTGTCCATTGGTTAAAGCAGTCTTTTCAGGAGAAACTTTTTAGTGCGCGAGCGTGTGTATATATTAAATTTGAAAAACTTTATGTTAGAATTTCTGCACGAGAGAAATTATGCACTGCGAGAAAACTCGAGAAATTTAAGATGACGCAGAGTTTTATTAGATGAAAGAAACATAAGAGGGTTACAAGATAGATTGCTTTCTCTTTGGACCCCTAGGAAGTTTATATAGATACTCTTTTTTACAGATAGGAATTACATACCTACTGAGACTCTATTTAATCCCAAAAATAGGACATCTATCTTGTAATAAGGAAACAAATCAATTCCTTAACAATCTCATGATAAGGAAATATACAAAATGTCAGTTTCCTTTTATTTCGGAGTTTGGTCCAGATGGATTTCCAGTTGGAGAAGGATCAAGGTATTATTAACAATCTCCACCTTGAATTGAATCCTCCAATCAGATATCTACCACTCTCTGCCGCCGCCAATCCCAACTTAGGACTACTGTCACCTATCAATATTTAGCAAGTCCAAACAATATTGAAACTTACTAGTAGCGACTGACTTGGTGAACATGTCCGTTGGATTGTCTTTTGTTTAGTTCTTTCATGATGCACTTGATTTTTGGCTAAGCATATTGCACTTAAACTGCCATAATACACTATAACATGATCTTATTGTAGTCCAAGATCTCCAATAAGGCATCTTAACCAAATGTCTTCATTAGTAGCTTCTGTCAATGCCATGTACTCTGCCTATGTGGTAGACAATGTAATTGATGGCTAGAGTGTGGCTTTCTAATTGATAACAAAATTGTCAAGAGTGAAAACATAACTTGTCATTAATCTTCTCCCATCAACATCTGCAGCATAATCTGAGTCTGAATAACATGCAATCAAACACTCTTTACCACTTCGGTAAATGAGGCCAATGTCAGACATTCCTCTCACATATCAAAAGATATGCTTTACTGCTTGCCAATGCTCCTTTCCTGGATTGCTCATGAATCTACTAACTACATTAATGGCATGCGCAATTTCAGGTCTTGTGCATACCATAGCATACATCAAGCTTCCGACTGCACTAGTATATGAAACTCGAGACATGTACTACTTTTCTTCATCAGTCATAAATTTAATTACAGAAAGGTGCACATTTGAAGCTGATGGAGTACTTAAAGTCTTCACTGCAGATATACCAAACTAGCATAAAATCTTCTGAATGTAACTTTTCTGAGACAGAAAAAGTTTACCCTTTATGCGATCCCTATATATCTCCATCCCTAAAATCTTCTTTGCTGCACCAAGATCTTTCATATCGAATTTTGCACTAAGAAGCTTCTTCAAATTTTAAATTTCTCGTTCCTGGCAGCAATCAACATATCATCAACGTACAAGAGCAGATAAATGGTAGAATCACCATCCACCTTGTGATAGACATAACAATCATAAGGGCTCCTGTTGAATCCCTTACTGATCATAAAACTATCGAATGTCTTGTACCACTGTTTTGGTGATTGCTTCAAGCCATATAATGACTTCTTCAATCCGCAAACTTGGTCTTCTTTATCTGGGATAGAGAAACCCTCTGGCTGACTCATGAGAATGTCTTCTTAAAGTTCCCCATGTAGAAAAGTTGTCTTCACGTCTAATTGCTCAAGCTCCAAATTCTGATGTGCTACAAGGACAAGCAACACCCGAATGAAAGTGTGCCTAACTACTGAAAAGAAGATCTCGTTGTACTCTACTCCCTCTTTTTAGCAATTAGATGTGCTTTGAATCTGATGCCTTCAGCTTCTGGACTTCCAACCTTCTTTTTGAAAATCCACTTGCATCCGACAACCTTTCTACCTTTTGGTAACTTGACTAACTTCCAAGTTTGATTCTTGTGAACAAACTCCATCTCTTCACTCATTGCCGCAATCCACTATTCTGATTCTGCACATGTGACAACATCCTTGAAACTCAATGGCTCTGGCGACTCCACATCTTCAGCTACTTGGAATGCATATGCAACTATATCCACAAAACCATAGCTCGTAGGAGGACCTACTTGCCTGCGAGCACGTCCAACAGCTAGACTTGTCGTTGCTTCTTTTGTTTGCTTCTCAAGTTCAGGTTGTTCAACTTGATGGGATTCTGCTGCCTCATTTTGAATTGGAGTTAATCCAAATTTCACCTGTTTGCTGACACCCTCCTCTGCCGAGTCAATAACATCTGATTTCTGCTTGAGCATAAACATCTCATCCAAGGATACGTTTTTGCTGTGAATAACCTTATGCTCTGAAGAAGACTAGATTCTGAAGCCTTTTACACCTGCACCATATCCCATAAAAACTCCTTTGGCCATTGGTTCCAGCTTTGCTTACATGATAATATGTTGGACAACCAAAAGTTTTCAGGTTAGTATAATTAGCATGATTACCTAATCATACCTCAATAGGAGTCTTTAGATCGATCGCGATTGTAGGACTCCGATTGACAAGGTAACATGTTGTGCTAACGGCCTCAGTCCATAATAACTTGTTCAGACCAGAATTAGAGAGCATGCATCATGCCCTCTTTAGAAGAGTTATGTTCATATGTTCTGCTGCACCATTCTGCTATGGTGTATCTCTGACGGTGCGATGTCTGACAATGCCTTCATCCTTGCAGAATCGATCAAATTCAGACGAATAGAACTCCAAGCCATTATCAGTACGAAGACGTTTCACTTTTCTCGATGTTTGATTTTTCATTAGAGTCTTCCACTGTTTGAAAGCTTCGAATGCCTCGCTCTTGTGCTTCATCATGAATACCCATGTCATCTTTGAGTAATCATTTATCATAGATAGGAAGTATCTACAACCTCCTAGAGATGGAACACGAGAGGGGCCCCAACAATCAGCGTGGTTGTAATCGAGTGTTGCCTTCGTCTTGTGCACGACTTTGCTAAATTGATGCCGTTTTTTCTGCCAAAAATACAATGCTTGCAGAATCTGATTTCTGATATCTTCTGATCATCCAGGAAGATTGCGCTCGTTGAGGATATCCATCCATTTTTTACTCATATGTCCAAGTTGCATGTGTCACAACTTGCATGCTTCTGATCCTAATTTGGATGAACCACTGCAGCCACGCCAGAAATCACTGTGTCTTGTGGTATGTACAAGGACTTTTATCTGACTCCTCTCATGACTTCAATATCACCTTTGATGACCGTGAGAACATCTCCTGCAGCATCTATCTGACATCCTTAGGAGTCCAGAACTCCTAACAATATCAGATTTTTTTTTAGTTGCGAAACATGAGGGACTTCTATCAATGTTCTCACCCTTCTGATTTGAATTGAACTGATTCCAACTATTTTATAGGCTGCATCATTGCCCATTATGACGTTTCCTCCATTAATATTCTGATAAGTGGAGAATCACTTTTTGTGCGGAGTCATATGATAAGAACATTTTGAATCTAGAACTCAACTCTCCTCTCAACATCTCTGATTAGACACTATGAGAGCCAAATCATCATCATCAGATTCGCTACTATGGTATGTTATTGCAGTAATCGTGTCCTTCTTCTTCTTAGGACAATCCTTCTTCTAGTGACCAAGTTCTTTGCAGTTACATATGTCCTTCGGATTGACATTCTTCTTCTTCGGCTTACCCTTCTTAGGGTTTGGATGATGTCCCTTCTCTGCGGTTGTTACCAACCCTGCGGCATGAGTCTCCACAGCCTTGTCAAATGCCCTATGACGAAGTTCACGAGTATGTAAACTCGATCTTACTTCTTCCAAAGCAATTGTCTCTTAATAACAGACTAAACGACGAAGAAACACTAATAGAAGTAGGGCAGCATCTTCATCATCAATCTTCACATCAATGTTTCGTAATTCTATCAACAAAATATTCATCTGATCAAGATGATCTTTCGGAGGGTTACCTTCTTGCATGCGGAGGGTGAACAGACGTTGTTTCAACAACTTGTTGGTTAAAGACTTGATCATGTAAAGACTCTCAAGTTTCGACCACAGACCTGCCGCCATTTTTTGATCGATGTCTTCAATAATCACCTCGTCCGCAAAAAACAACAACATCATAAAGTGCGCCTTCTCCTCCTGTGCCGCCAAATTTGCGAGGTCGGACTCTTTTTCTTTGCCCTTCTAAGTCTTCCTCCTTTGATTTGTTCTTCGACATGTTCGCGAGTGGCGCCCAGACTCCTTGTTGTTTCATAAGTGCTCGCATCTTGAAACTATTTCGCCATGTGAATTTCTCAATGTACACGTTATGTGATGCCATCTCTACGTCTGACAGAGGATCGACGATGAAGCCTCGCTCTTATACCAGTTTGTTAGGATTTCTGCACGAGAAAAATTATGCACCGCGAGAAAACTCGAGAAATTTAAGGCGACGCAGAGTTTTATTAGATGGAAGAAACAAAAGAGGATTACAAGATCAGATTGCTTTCTTTTTGGACCCCTAGGGAATTTATATAAGTACTCCCTTTTACGGATGATAGGAATTACAGACCTGAAACTCTATATTAATCCCAAAAATAGGACACATATCTTGTGATAAGAAAACAAATCAATTCCTTAACAATCTCATTATAAGAAAATATACAAAATATGTCAGACATGTTTTCTTTTATTTCGGAGTTTGGGTCCAGATGGGTTCTAGTTGGAGAAGGATTCAAGGCATTATTAACACTTTACTTCTGAAGACAAAAATTTCCCTATCATGATATTATATTTGCTATACATAAAAAATTAAGTAATGTGCAATTTTCATTTTTGTTCGAAAACTAAATAGAGAAAAATGAGACATTTTTTTGTGTGAAAACTAAATAGATAAAAATGAAACATTTTTTTGTTTTGTTCGAAAACTAAATAGAGAAAAATGAAACATTTTTTTTGTTCGAAAACTAAATAGAGAAAAATGAAACATTTTTTTTGTTAAAAAATTAAATAGGCAAAAATGAAATATTTTGTTTAAAAAGAATTCTCGCCAACATGGAGAAAATGCACCTTGGTGATATATATAATGTATGACAACATTTTATCCATAGGGGCTGAATATAACAACAATTGTCGTATGTAAAGAGATTAATAATTACAATTGGCAAGAGACCTCGTCTCTATTGTATTTTTTCATGCTAACCAGGCTTCAGGATGATATGAAATGTCACTACTTTCATTATATACCGACATACAATTAGGTAACATAACAATTTTAATAATTTAATTTGTGTTGGTTTGGGTGCAAAAATTTCTTAATATTCATTTTCTCTTGCTTTGTGATGTTTAACTTTAAATATGTAACATTAAGATAAAATAAAACAAATTTACATGGTATGGTTATGACACCTTTAAATATTTAATAAATCCGACAATTGTCTCATATGTATATTCTTATTTCTTAAAAAAATTGTAAGGGCCTGTTTGGGAACCATATATTTCAACAGAATAGATCATTTTCGTGGGTTTCTTTCCGTCAATAGAAAACTTGTCAAAATATGTGTTTGGCAACCATTTTAGAAGGTCAAAAATCCTCTGGAAGGATCCTCATCCCGTTGAAAAATAAAAATAGATAGGACCTCATTTTTTCTGTGACAACTCCTTCATTTGCCTTTTCACCTCCTTTATTTTCTTCCAGACTGCCTGGTGTCGTGCCTCCCCTTTTTGTCTGCATCACCTTTGCAGTTGGCCCCTCTTGGAATCTGGAAAGCAACGTCCCATTTTCTTTCCCTTTGAAAGAAGACCGAGTAGATTGATTTGTGCGAAGGCATTCATAATATGAGAAATGTGTTTAGATTTATGCCCAACTTTGTTTTCTCAGATGATATTGTGTTCAGAATTTTTTTTTTCTTTCAGATGTAGTGTTCAGTTTTTTTTTTCACATTTTGTGTTCAGATGATATTGATTTGTAACGAGGTGTCCAATTTTTTCTCAGAATTCATGTTCATATGATATTGAGTCTTATGAGATTATATTGATTTGTTCCAAAACGTTTAATTTTTACTTTTGAAAATTTTCAGGTTCTTTTCTTTAAATATACCAGATTGAGCTGCTTATCTCCTTAGTGTTCAAGGACACTATTGTACGAGCTTATAGATCAGTTACTGTTGAAGTAAGGTTATATTTTTTTTAGATATAAGCCTCGTAGAGAAGGATTTGGTCCACTTTTTCGTTGAATTATTCTAGTAACAGCTATTTTCCGAAGCACAAACTCCTTTTGTTACAGTAGTTTATAATAATTTACATCAAAGAAAATATTTTTATCCCGTACATCGAAAACATTGAAATTGACTAAATTCCTGATGGATAAAAACAGGGGAAATCACTTTTTGAAAAGTGTAATGAATACTTTCGAAAATGTATCATTAACTGCCAAACAGGGTCTAAAACTGCGGTGTCATAGCTATTCCAATAGGTCCATTTGAATAATCTTGAGTTGTTTGCATTTTGCATTGTAGGGTGGTATAACAAGGTTAACTAATCCCAACGATCATCAAATATCCAAAATCATATATTGCACGGCTGTCATACCAAAATCATGAATAATTCAAGTAGCTTCTAAATAAATTATCACTCGTTGAATGTAAAATCTCAAATTTACTTTTAAAGAAAAATGAAGTCATCACGCCAGAAATCTATGGACTATACATCCTAAGCCCATGTTTGGATTGAGGTGAAAGGAGCGTAAAGAGGGGGATAGAAATCACAATGCACACTATAAAAATGTACTATCATGCGCACATGGATGATGACTGCGTTTTGAATTAACCCACGCCATCAGGCGCTCGCTTTGATAGCAATTAAACCCCAAGTTTCCAAACCAACACAATTTAAGCCATCAGAATCTACACACAAACAACAGAAAAAGGAACAAATGCAAGCATGGAAAAAAATTTAAGAGGAAACGAATCTACCGAAAGATGAACCACATTGATAAGGAGCTCAGCATCCAAATTAGATCAAATCGTGCGAAAAAAAAAAGAAAAAGAAAACATGAACCCGATCGCTTACCTGTAAGAAGCAGTCCGAGCAAGATCGATCTCAGAGAGGACGCGCACGATCGCAGATGGAGAGCCAAAACGCGTCCCGTCTCCCGCTCGTCGTCCCCGCGAACTCGGTGGTGGCTTCGTAAACCATTTTGGCATTTTGGTGAAGAGGCAAATCAAAGGGACGAAGAGGGTTTCGGATCCGGGTCGAATCAGGCGGGACGAGGATGCGTCAGTGGGTCCGTGAAGAGGCAAACGCGTCAGCCGTCCATCGGATCCAATGGGCCTCTGCTATCGCTCTTGAGATGCCAGCCGTCCAAAGGGAAGGATCTGACGATCGAGAACAGATTTACTTTTTCTTATTGCCATCCAAAATCGTATTATTAGTAATTAGGATAAGTGTTTTTACTTTTTATCCTTACTATTATTTAATATAAAAAAATTGCTAAAAATATGAACAAAAGGTGAAGTTTTATATCTTTTCTAATAATTGTGAAATGTCTTTATGGTGTTGCACTTCGCACTTTTCTTATATCAGAAAATAAGATTAAAAAAAATGTATCAGCATTATTAATTAAAAAAAAAAGTGAACTCCATGGAAGGACTTATAAGGGGTGTTTTTAAAATCGGATTGGCATAAATAATTGGTTCAATCATAAATTAGTATTCAGTTTGGTCTGGTTCAATGTTAAAAATTATTTTGATAAAAAATTGGATTAAACTGGATCAAAATCCGGCAAAACCTAGTTGAATTAGAAAATCGGTTCAATTCGATTTTTTTTAATAGTAATAAAAACTGAATGTATAGAAAAAAGAATAGAAAATATGAAATATATCTTGGTTGGAAATATGGAAGAACAGGAAAGAGAGAAAAAATGATTAGTTATCTAGTTTTTACAGGATGAAGTGAGAAAGGATATTATAATAAGAAAAGTAAATTTGAATTTGATAATAAAATTAGAAGAACATTGAAAAGACAAATTGAAACAAACAAAATATAATGAACTTAAATAACAATACGATAAATTTTAAATCGTTATAAATAAAATATATTAAAAATATAAAAATAGGAATATATTATAGATTTTATAATTAAAAAAGAAAAAATATAGAAAGAAAATTTGAATATATATATAAAGCCGATGCATTAGGATCGTCCTCCATCCATCTTTCTCCCTTTTCTTTTTTCATGTGTTTTCTAGTTTTCTAATATATTATGGACACTTGTTTACATTGCAGGCAATAATACTCATCAAAGTCATTTTCCTTGCCCTTGTGTCACTGCCAAGCATTTAACTGATTAATCAAAGCTATAAATGAAATATACAATACTGCAATGAAGTCCAAGAGTCACCACTATGTACATGCCCTGTCCACTCACCTCCCGCTCTACTCATCTGCTTTAAATTATTAATTCATTCATTCATTTACTGGGTTGCACTACACCGATGCAAAGCTGCAATGAATATATCCGTTGCACTTGCACCGAGTCCTTTCGTTTCCTGCTGGCTCCCTCCCTCCCTTTAAAGTCATCACCCTTCCCAATTCGCCTGCAATTGGTCTCTCATCAACTCTCAAGCAGAAAACCGCCTCCCTCTCTTCTGGCAATATCTTGCGCCCTTGTGATGCTCTCTTTTCTCAACCCTTCGGGTGAGAGCAAAAACATAATTGTGTGTCTTGGTTGATTTCGTGAGACTATGTACTCGTCTTCATGCATTGATGCTATAATTTCTTGGAGGCGACGGAATCATGATGAAGTTGGTGCAGGGTTTGGTAACATAATTGCCATTGCTTTGCTCTCTTTTTTCTCATCCTTCTTAGCGATCACATTGAGAGTAGATTGCGCCTACTTCTGCAGAGAACTTCGTGTGTGGCGAAGCCTTCGGCGGACGAAGCGACCGTTCAGGTGAACTTGATCTGTGCCTACTCTCAGGTGGACAGCGTGGACTACAACGTACTGCAGAAGGGCTGCACTTGCTTCTACCTGGACAACCTCATATCCTACGCCTCCATCGTCATGAACCTGTACTACTACCAGTAGAGGGGCAAGAACTAATGGAACTTCTACTTCAAGAACTCCACAGCCATTCTTTTTTTTTTCTAATTTCTTTCCTTCTTATATATATATATATATATATATATATATATATATATACTTTATCTATATTTTTTTAGTAAAAGCTAATACATCAGAACAATACTCTGATCATCTTTCTCCTCTTTCCTTTTTCACATATTTTTTTTTTTGAGTTTTCTAATATATTTTAGCCATTAATTTATTTATTACCATTAATTAAATTAAAATATTAAATGGGTAAACTCTTAAGTCTGCTACTTGATTAATGCAACAGTTTCATTGCATGACATCAAATTTCTCTCATATGTCAATTATTGTACTACCATTAGACCATAAAAATTCAATTATTTTGTCACAAGAACATAATGTTGCATAGGAGTTCAAAATGGATTATATAAGAAAAAATGAATGGTATAAAGACAAATAACAAGAAAATAACTAAACTCTTAATGGGTAAGAATTTTTTTTATAAAAATTTCCATAAAAAACTAACGATATTAAAATAAGAAGGCTTCAAAATAGAAATGATATTTAGAATTTAAAAATATTAAACAACTATTTCACTATTGTATCTAGATATAGTATGAAAATATTTGGAATTTATGTGAAACACGGCACCATGACACAAGTTGATGTTTTTCATCCAACTACGTGTAAAATGATTCAAAAGTGCATTTTCAAGTAATATATAATTGATCTTCTTTATAAAATATTCTCATTTTTTATGTAATAGTTAACTTTTGTATATTTCTCTTGACTTAACAAAAATAAATATGATAACATTTCGATTATAATTTCTTATATGTTACTACTAATTCAATTATCATATCTATAATTTAATTAAAAATAGCTTTCATCATTACTTAACTACTTTACTACTGTTAATACAATAAATAATAAATTATTACTTTGTTGTAACTGTTGCTTATTTTCCATATTTAAATTGATAACAAATGATTTAAAAATATGTATTCATTTAATCTAATTTTTTAACCCTAAAATATATCTCATTACTATTAATTGCGTTGTGCGCGAGAGAGTTCCCTAGTTTGAAAAATAAATGTAAGAAGATAGTAATAAGAAAAAACTAAACAAAACTTATTTATGGAATTGTTAAATAAGAGAATGATAAAATATAAATAATTTATATTTTAAAAATGTAAAAAAATAACTTATTAATAGTTGATCAATTCAAAATGATGATTTATTTGGTTATCTTTTATCCTTACATACTTTATTTGGATATACTTTTGTAAGTAATAAAAATAATATTATTTTTATAATAAATCCGATTTTGATGCATGATTATTTGAATAATATTACTTTAATTCGTTTTCTGATACATGATTACGAACCAGAAAATTAATAACTGTTTGGTCAAAAATGTACAAGCATGCCTCGAACTCAAAATCATGACATGTCGATTTACCATAAAATTAATGTACCGATTTCCTAATATATAGTATCAAGAAGGCGACGAATAAAGTATGGAATGATTACAAAAACAGAGTCAATAATTTCTTAGGTTAATTCTTTTATCACTCCTGAACTATAATTTTTTTTCACATCCACCCTTAAATTATAAATTTTAATACTCAAACATTTTTAAATTTGACACTTAAGTCCTTCAATTAAATTTAGACTAAACTTCATTAAATTTAATTATGCAATGCCATTTTACCCTTAGTTTCATATTGCAATAAAAATAAATTTTAAATATAAAAAATCAATGTAAATAAAAATGTTAATTGATAATAACGTTGCTATGCAATACTATGCTTGAGTCAATATTTTCATCTTTTACATTATTCTCTTATTACAAAGTAAGGGGTAATGTCATTTCATAATTATTAAAAAAACTTAACAAAATTAAAATTAAAATTAGCTGAGGGACTTGTGTCAAACTTTAAAAAAATTGGGAACTAATATTTGTAAATTGATAGTTTAGCATTAGATGTGCAAAAAATTTATAGTAGAGGGGGTGTTAAAGGAATTAATCCTAATTTCTTTACTGTTTTAAGACGAAAGGGAAGTGATCAACAAAAAACGATGATGCAGAAGCAAGATACAAAACTTCGACATTGAATGGAAAGATCGACGATGACCACGTCCACCGCGAGAGAGTAATTCTCGCAATCAAGGAATATGGAGTCTGCTGGCAGTGCACAGCGAGTGAAAATAGCGGATCACATGGGTCATAAATTAATGCCAATTTCATACACAAAGACCTACTGAGTAATTTACCGAATGGAATACAATCATCTAATTATACAAGAATCTTGAGTCTGGCAAACCTCAATAAAGAATTTGTGAGGGTAACAGTCATCCAACTGGAGACTACCCATGAGAATATCACGAAAGCCCTTGGGTAAACGGCCAACCTGAACCTGAATGAGGTTTCGGAAATATGAGAGGACGATCAACTCTTATCAGTTCCAAAGAACTTAGAAAGTCGCACCGGCCCACCATTGTCCTCACTGTCACTACCAGAGTGCTTGGCCCTTGACCTATGCTTCTTGTGCTTCTTTGATCTGCTGGATCTTGATCTCGACCTAGATCTCCTGGATTCCCTCTCATCATCGCTGCTCGAAGATTCAGAAGAACTAGAAGAACTTGAGGAACTAGAATCAGGCGATCTTCTATGCTATAAAAAATCCAAAAGAAAGCCTGATGAGATGTGCTATTCAACTATGACTAATGTAGTTGCAAAAAATAGGATTTTGAATAATAATGTTGTTTCATATACTCATAGAAAGGTGATCATGACAAAAATAAATGCAAAGGAAAAGGCACGGATCAAGAAGACACCTGAAACAACCAAGATGTACATATGAAAGGCATCAACATATGTGAATCACAAATCAGATACACTGTTCATACATTTATATTGACACTCAATAATATTAACCTCTCAAGCTATTTTTCTTTTTCTTCAATTGAACCTCTCAAGCTATTTAACCTAAATCAACAAGCGCGTCAAAGAATAGTAGTGCATATGCCATGGAAAACACATCATTACACCAAAATTTCAACAAGATCGATCCCCAAGACTCAAAACCAACTTATTAGGTACTTCCTTCTTATGTCATGTTAGACCTACTAGATCAAGCATTCCGAGTTCAAATTCAGTTCCACATTCATCCCTGATAGATTTTTATCATTTTGCAAACCAAGAGTGACATTGATTACTTGCTTAGAGAAATTTTCTACTTTCGTTTTTTCAACAATTAACTCAAAAATCCTGTAAAGAATTACTCATTTAGTATGGTAAATGAAAATTTGGCTCACAATTTTTAAGGGGAAATTCTGGCCTATAATTGCAACAAAGAAAACGTCTAAACCCTATACAAAATAGACGGCACATTAGCACAATGACAACAAAGTTACCTTTCTTCTTTTGCTTCCTTCTCTATTAGATTCTTTGTCTTTGTCTTTTCTTTCTGCATTGACAATAGGCGTCAAATGTGATGAACTGAAATAATCAGAATTCCCAAAAGAATAATATAATCCTGATGAGAATAAGTCCATTCACCAATTTTTTACTTACCTTTTTTGCGATGCGACCTGTGTCTTGAGTGATTTCTACCGAGTGCAAGCTTCCGAGCCCTTTCAGCATCTAGTTGAGCTCTGTATTCTCTCATCATTCTATCTTTGTCAGCATCCATCTCACTCTTTTTTAGTTCATCTTCCTAAAAGGTACGAAGTATTATTAATATAAAACAACACCCACAATTGTATTGAAATTTGTGTACTCCAGATTTGTATTGTTAAGATAAAGGTAAAGTTTCAACCAATAGCATGGTAGTCTATAACAAACTTCCATCTGATTTTTCATGTTATATAATTCTCTAGTTCATTTCAGATGAAAACTTACAGAAAAGAAAAAAATACACGCAGAAAATTTTATCTCCCCCACCACTGCACACCCCCTACCCAAAAGATAAAAGAAGGTAGTCTCCACCTCACCTTACACTTCATTTTTTTATCTCACCTTACACTTCAACACTTGTACTAGTAGATTTTTTTGGGGTCCCTTTGGCTAGTTGATCTTCATCTAGATTTATCATGGTTACACAAAGTCAATAGTTTCTCATCACGCCATAATAAATAGACAGGGCATATTTAGCATATTTAGAAGAGATTAGCATTATGGGTATCCATTGTCTTTTTTTTAGCGAAAGCATTCAATGTCTTCTCCCCTGTGGAGGAACAGATGATTCATTTCATTCAGATGTTTGCTGTCAAATCACAGAAGTAATTTGCTCCATGATGGCGACACTTATCGGATAACTTTCAAGACTAGACATATGCAAGAAGTTATTGAAGGCATCATCACATCACCAGTGCTGAAAATACTATCAATGCCACTTTGATCCTTGAACAGAATGACATAATTCAGATGTCTTGAAACCAAGAATTAACCATTCATAGCTTGAATCATTTATAAAAATATTCTTGAAATTCATTAGATATTTGATTGAAATGTATTACCTTTTGTTTTTTCTTGAATTCCTCCCATGTTATGGTATGAGAAGTTTTCAAACTGGCCAAACGTGCAGCATGCCACTCTGGAGAATGAAAAGAACCGTCGACCTGTGACGGTCCTTGTTAGTAAAATTAAATATCAAAAGTAAAAAAGCTGTCTGCAATTAAGAAATGAATGGCACTTTCATACAAAAAGTAACGAACTTGTGAAACAAAAGACATTCAAGTAATACCCCTTATTCCTTCACAGAACTTTACAATAAAAAAACATTTATACTATTTAAACCAGTTTTGTGGATAAAAGTGAAATGATACACAAGAAAACACATATTCATGCATTCAAGCTGCTGATAAACTCTAACTTCTAGAAGTACATTTAGGGCCCTCTCAGGTTGGCAACTGCATCACTTGAGCCAAGTCAAATGCCTTCCTCATCAAATACTTTTTTATGCAAATTTTACACATTAAGCTCCGGATTCTACTGTCGCTCAAAACTAAGAACTAGTTTCAAAGTGTACGTGTGTGCGATGAAAGGGTCCAGGAGACAAAAGTTTTCCAATATGAAAAAGATCAAATTTCATTGGCAACCTCGTGCAGAATGAAACTAGTACAAGTTTATGAATACTTAAAAGATTAAAAACATGAAACTCTACGCAGAGGCAAAGCATATCAAGTTATCAACTTCCCAGCTGCCAAAAAATTAACATAATAGACTTAAAAGTTTCCTAAAATGGCTATAAAATATGTTTGCAATAAAAGTGGCAAAGTAGATTATATAGCAAGAATGAGGGAAATTTAATTTTCATAAGAAATTCATTTTTTATATTTTTTAGAAATCTCATATTTTCACGTAAATTACATATTCCTTTTGTGTGTGTGTGTGTGTGTGTGTGTGTGTGTGTGGGGGGGGGGGGGGGGGGGGGGGGGGGGGGGGATAAATTACATATTCTATGTAAGTGGAACTTTTAATAAAGTGGCATGAAATAAATCACAGAAAAGCCAATCCAATGTACAGGCAAACGCTCCAAGTATCAAACTTCTAAGATCAACGGAAACCTGACTGGCGATCAGAGATAGCAGTTTGATAGCCAATAATGGTTTAATTAACGAATGGCTAGTGATTGACGGTTTGAAATGAAAAAAGAAATGCGAAACACAGCACTAATCTTACAAATTTGAAATAAAGCAAATTTCGGTAAGTAAATACAGCAAAAGAAGTGTACATAGACAATTTCACAGGAGAGAAAATAAAATATTTTTGTTACTCAATCCACATATGGTATGAAAGGGGACTAACCATTCCGTCTTCCGCCGATTCCGGCACCGCGGAGGACGAGCCCACCCTCGCCCTTTGCATCGCCTTGTAAGCCTGGTTCTTGCCCATCTGTGACAGCGGCCGAAATCCACCAGGAAAGCACAAGAGATAGCCGTGGTATCGACCAAATCAAGACAGCTAATCAGAAGGACCGCCGGATTGGATTTCCCCTCCGTTTTCGGTCGGTTTCGAGCGAAGTTTCAGATCGCAACCAAGGAAACGAATCCACGAACTGCAGGGAACCGATCTCCGGGAAGAGGCGAACCTGTTAAGAGCGGGACGGGGGCTTGGGGGGATTGGAAATTTGGAACGAGAGTTTGAGAGGGTTATTTCAATACAAGAAGTGAACAAAAGAGGGGGTTTTGGAGCAAGCTATAAGAAAGAGCGATGGCCAACGGGTGAGGGACCGAGGGAGACGTTCACAATGGAGAACCATTCCACATCGAGGTGCGGGCGTCCCCATATAGATTATTACACGAATTTTGTGAAAATTAATATTTTCTATGTGGCGTTTGCCGTTTGGGACTTGGGAGGCTGTGTGAAAAAATAAAATAAAATTGCTTCTCTGGGTATTTCAGTTCAACACAGTCATTTTTGTATTTTTTTTTCACATCATCTGATAGCCACACAAGATAATTTTATCATCATTCTCAATTTTATCCTTCAATTTTATTTTATAACCAAATTATCATCCAACTACTAACTTAATTCAAAATGCTCTTTGCACGAGCATAACTCATTACCTAATTATTTGAATTACTTAAAAAACTATTAAAAATAAAATATTAAAATAATTATACAATAATCCTGAAGGGAGAGAGGGAGGGGGCACCGGAGAAGAGAGGAGGACAAGGGCGCCCCTTCTTCCCACCTCCTCCCCCTCTATTATCGCGTAGTCTGATCTAGACACGACAATTCAGTCGCGCTAGAGTTAGACTATGTCGGGCACGGCCCGGCAAACATGATCATATATCATAAGTTTTATAACCATATCATATATAAAAACATCTTTATTATATATCTAATAATCATAATATCATATATTATATTTTTTTATTAGTCTAAATATTAAGGTGAAAATGATGTGGCCCATTTTTATTTTAAATTTTTTTCTAATTTAATAAATACTACGATAAAAAATGGACGGGTCGGGTCAAAATCGAGTTGCATCAATCAATGTGCTTGTCGATACGATTGGGATCATGCCGGCCCGACATAATCCGAGGCACAATCAAACCTAATTTGATCGGCCCAGCACGATCTAAAAGTCCATCTCTACTGTCGTGCATGCACCGGAGAGGAGAGGAGGAGGGCGACGCCCTCTCCCCCTTTGTTGTGCACAACAACATAAGGGGTGGGGCCTACATGAGAACCTCCGTACATGATGAGACTAAATTACCCCATGATCTTCTAAGAGAGAAATAATAAAATATGCATGCCTTTTATTAATCTCGCATGCATAAATCACATAAAAAATATTGAGTATATATGAAAATATTATTTTGAATAATGTATCATGTTTTAAAACTGGTGACCCAAAGATTTTCTTCTAGTTATGTGATAGTTGAGCTCCTTTTAAGGTGACATTACTTGCACATGCTTCTTTAGAGAGATGATTGTCGGCATAACTATATAAATAGCAAATATTTAATTTTATTACATCAAATACTAGTAGAGATATTTTTAATGACTTGGTCCCATCTGCAACTCACCATCGTCATGCCTTGGTATGGTCTCATGGTTTTATAAAAAGGATGTCTAAGACAAATGATATTCTGCAAGATAATATGGTACTAAGAAGTGAACGCATGTTGGCATTGGATTCGCGACCACAAATTTGGGTTGAGTGATAGTGGTGTTATAGTCGTGTCATTATCCTCCATTAAAATCGATGATGTCGTCAGCATCATTGTTCAGGCTCTTTGAGGTTGTTAGGTTAGGGTTTGTGTCGTAAGTGGCTTGACAAAAGAATTGCTTCGAAGTCGTGATGAGTGCGCCATAAAAGTCTTGACATTGAGAGGTATGATTTGACTCGATACCTTCATGTTACATGTGGAGTTGTTAATGGAAATATTTGTCTGTCAAGTGCAAGGCATGACACCAATGCACCATTAGTGATCACATGAAATTTCGATAATTTTAATAGACAAAGCTCTTCAATCAAACAACTTGATGCTTTGCAAGTGAGCAACACAAAGCATTCCATATCCATTGTGGACTTGACTCATTCCTTCATTGTCGAGTTTAATTGTCACAGGACTTATTCAATGTGCCTTCTCCCAATCTTGATCTCGTAAAATGTTGACAAGTGGATAGGGAATGATGTTGTATTCTTCGATGATGAACAAGCATATATTCGTCTAGCGAACGACTGTCTCATAAAAGAGTAGCCATTTAAGATCTTCACAGGTCAGTGATGATGCTTGTGAAAATGCTCCACTTAGTGGCTTGTACCAAGTAGAGTGGTACAGGAAATCTTGTGGTGAGAGCTCTCAACTTCACCTTCATTATTATTCGACACGACAATTATTACGTCAGTGACTTATCTTCTGAACATTGGGCTTTGATCATAGAGGTCACTTTAAGTGCTCAAGATGTTAATTGAAAAGGTGAGGCTTCTTTCAGTTGATGATAGAACTATTGACACTAAGATGTTAAGGGTTTACCAAAGGCCCAACCCTCAAACATAGTATCCAAATTAGACATTTTTTTAGTCCTCGATTGCGTTGGCATGTAGTAGACTTGGTCTAGCCCTCGATAGATGATATTGTGTCACTTGTAGGAGGAAACTACAAGGCATACTTACTTTACTACTCATCTAAAAGCAAATGAAAGAGGTCGACGCTTTTCTCCATTTACGATGAGACATTTTATGTAGTAGGCTAACCTCAAGGCATGCCTAAATGGTTACAAATATTATTTTGTAACTAAAATGCACATTGGACCTTAATGCTAGAGATGAGGCTAACATGGGATGTGGAACGAGTGGGCACTTCACATTGGACAATTGAACGTGTGATGTGATGTCATGGACGGATGAGTAATGTCGAACCATCATGGCTAGGTGTGATGAACAATAGTTGGATGTGACATGTTACGTGACTAGACATACAATTCAACATCATAGTGTAAGCGATGCAAGACTACCGTGATTGACACGACATGGGCACTTCGACTTAGTTTCAAATTTTAGTAGATGAATACGAAATCATATCGAACTTTCATAGTCTCATGAATTGCTAATATAAATAAATAAAAATTTATGAACAGCAAACGTTCCCCTACCATTTTTAGGATTGGACCTGGATTAATTTTAACCATCCTAAATTTTAGTTAATACAGTTTTATTTTTTTAATTTTTTTTACTGAATAGATTTTTTATCCCAAAGAAGTTAAATTAGTTTATTAGTAGGTTGAACATCTCATTGATGGATAAATGAGTCAATAGAGTAGAGTTCAAGTTCTTAAGAAACTATTGAAAAACGTTAATTCCGTTTGGATTGTCAACAAGACATCAAGCAAGATCTTCTAACTTTTTAGCCGAACATCCAATCTTTTGTGACATGAACCTGTTCGTGGTATTACTTGAAACAAATTTGCTTGGAGTAATGGCTGGGCTAATATTTCTTAACCTCGCAAACATCTAAATGGGGAGTGTTCTAGACTCCAACGAATTAGTCTGACATTAGTAATTTTTCATAAATGTCATTTTCAGACAATAAGAAAAGAAAAAATTTGAGTTAATTTTTTTATTTCAAGTATTAGGGTTTGTTTGGCAAATAACTAATGGAGGGATGGGGTGGAGTTGTGTGGTGAGTGATGGGGTGGGGTGGAGTAATGAAAATTTTATTTGTATAAAAGTTATTTTTATTCTTCATTATATATTTAAAGTATTTATAATCGTTAATTAAGGGTGAGCATGAATCGGGATGACCTGGTCGCCCTCATCCGCACCGGTTCAAATTTTTTAAATTTTTTTCCGATCCGATGGATAATTGGGTCAGGATCGGGTCTCATTTCATTGACACTCGGCCAGGTCGGGTTGGGACCGAATCCGGTTTTTACATCCTGATTCGGTTGAATATATTATATTAATATTAAATTATTTTTAAATAGTATATTTATGTTTATTTTGAATAAAATTTTATATTTACTAAAAAGTTTTATTTAATAAAAAAATATAGATAAATATGTATTCATATTAGAAAAATAATAATATATATGTGTGTGAGAGAGAAAGAGAGAGATGGTTTAATTCGGTAAGAAGAGAAATAATTTAATTTGGTAATAAAAAAAGAAGAAGAGATTAATTTGGTCTAAAATAATTTATTCCTCCTCATTCCATCAATTTGGTGGAATAAAAAAATGTAATGTTTGAAAAGCTTAATTATTCCACCATAACCCTCTTAACTTAAATAAAAAATATAATCAAACATGATGTAACTAATTTCATTCCCTCGTATTCTATCCCACTCTTTCGTAATCCTCAATTCAAATAAGATTGTTTCTATATTATCTTAAATGACACAATTGCAATATTTTGATTAACCATGATTATATTCTAGAATTTGAAACTATTTTATGGCATGTTGTTATCTTGCAATTGTTTAATTTGAGGTCATAATTTATCCCAAAAGTCAGCACTGCTTGGCAATCGGAATTAACTAGTTGGAACTAATCATTTGGTTCCAACTAATTCTGCCAAGTGACATGTGGCAGACTAAATAAAAGAAAATAGACTAATATATTAAATTACTTTTTACCTTTTGAGCCATTTTCATCATTAATTTTAATTGTCATTCAAAATTAATATACCAATTTAAGTATTCATGAATGATTTTAATTTTACTACATAAAGTGGACTTATTTTAATATTAATTTTTTTATACTAACTCGGACTAAAACTATTAGCACTTGTTTTTATTACTCACTCGGCTTGATTAATTCGAATCTAGGACTACTCTTAGTTCTTAGAAAGTTAGAATAAAATAATTTTATAAACACAGGGCATGCTTAAATAATTATAAATAGAAAATATTTTTGTAACATTATTCTTAGTCTAAAATGTGAATGATCCTTGAGACACGACAACGTCGAAGAGCATAAAACAGTCTATACCAGTCATGAACAATTTAAGAACATGTCATACCATTTTGTACAAACAGATAGAAAAGGAATGAGTAACCATGAATACACATTAAGCATGTCAGCAGAAGAAGTGCCCAAAACTCTGATGTAGAACCTCCTCTACTCTGCATGAGGCAGCATCCACAAAAGCTTCTGCATTAACTACACTCAAAATGACTAGGAACTCTCTTCGTCGGAACTTCTTGCCGCATGAAATCGAGGGAATGCTGATAAAGATGCCTGATTTGCTGTTAGTTGGAACTGGCGGACACTACTGATAGTGCTCTCGATGTTCTTCTCAACATCCTTGCAAACTTGATCGAGAATGGCAAGGAAATCTCTAACAACTGTGAATATTCTAAATGGATGAGCCTCTTCCTTGGCGGAATCACCATGGAAGTACTCCGTAATCTCCTTCACCAACGACAGTGCCATGCTCTCTTCATCTTGTATCTCTAAAATTTCATGTTCAGCCTTTGTCAAGAACTTTAGCATAGAATCATGGAACTGCCGTCCATGTTCATTAAGAATAGCATCATTCAGTCTCACCACTTCTTGGACTTTTCCAATGCCACCGGAAAGTTTTAAAACATAACTACTGAGCATATCAGAATCCATGGCAGCAGCTTTCTTCACATTGGGAAGCTCATCACCCAACCCGGATACCAATTGAAGCCCATGTTTTCTGCTGTCGAGATCCGCTAGTGTGCTCTGTTGGGTACTAAGGGTTGCAGCATTGGCAGAGGAAATGCGAGTGCCTTCAACTCGAGTGATCTCCTGGACAACAAAATGCAGAAGGGTGGTCTTGCCATCTGTACCTTTGATATCAACCAGCTTGAGGAGTGTGTCAAGTTTGAAGGCTTGTGCATCCCCTCGGTTGGTACCTAAGTTCATGCGATTCCCAGTCTTCAGGACTGCCCCTAGAAGTTTACGGAACATTCGGTTGCACCTGAGCTCTTCACAAGCAGCCTACATGACATGTAATGAAACTTGTAAGCACTGAATGCAGAAAACAATCTTCCATGCAAAAGAAACTCAATGGATTTGAACATGACTATTGAGGGGCATCCTGTTCAATGCTCACATTTGTTTCTAGTTCATCCTATGTATTAGACTCACGAGCCTCCCATGTAATGAAGAAAAAAAAAGATATAATGAACAAAATCTGAAAACAAACATCAGGCGAATGAAATTTTGATCATTGGATATTATTTAATGCATTTGCTAACTCATTAGCTTATCCAACTGGTCTTGACTGGGCATGCAAATAAAATATGTTCAGTTTACATCTTACAGTTGGACAAGTGGAAACTTACCTCAAGAGTTGCAAACAAATTTCTTAGGTGCTTCACCTCTGGATCGAAGTTAACGATATAAAGCATTGCATCTACTCTCTTGAATGCAAATGGGATGTCAAGAACTGCCTTCAAAAAGCTTTCGGCTGGACCGAGCTTAAAAGGTGAATCATCTTTGTACTCTTTCAATCTAAGTTCCTCTTCTTTGTTTGGTATCATTTTCATAAGTGCCTCTAGAAGTTCATTTCCTAAACTTTCAGCTCTACCTGTTTCCATCAAAGAAAACTAGGTAAGTATTGTAACTAGCCAGTCCAGGGCTTCTGGAAGAATGATAAATGTAAGAAGCTACAAGTGAAGAACATTACTCAGATATATGTACGCAACATGGCATTAATATCATAATAGAATAAGATGAACTTCTTCTGAGTTTAAAAAAATATAACTTTCTGCAATATTGTATCAGGAATTTAATTGAGTGGCAGGTCCTTCGTATCAAATATTGGAAGGTTAATTAAGTTGTTTAGCCGGTTTGAGTGGCATTATAAGTTGTTTAATCAAATATAACTTCCGCCTATGTTTTATAGCCGGTCCCAAACCCGGATAAAGGAGGAGGGTTGTGTTAGGCCCCGACAGCCAGCGTAAAATCCTGTCGAATCTCATGAACATAGATCAACGAAGCGTCGTATGATCCATGTAACCGACCCCACCTAGTGGGATAAGGCTTTGTTGTTGTTGTTGTAATTAAGTTGTTTAAAGTAAACAAAATCATATTCCTATGTCTGACAACATATATGAGCATAACAAGAAAAGAAAACTATTCTGACAAATAGATTACAAGAATGAATGTTCTTACCTTCCACCAGAGCCCCACAAACTTCCTCTTTAGTCACATTGAGTGCCCTCAGCAGAATTGCAATGTTCTGTGATTTTTTAGGATCAAGAACCCTGCTTTCTTGGTTTGTGGAAGTATTCACCTTGCACCCGATAGCACTATTTGATGCTTTGTTTGTTACATTACTAACAAACAGTGTTTCAATCATCTCTTCATTCAACCTGTAAACCACCCAAACAAACGTGAACAAACCAATTAATCGCTTAGACAAAAAAAGCGTCATTGCTGGATGCTGGGAGGCTTCAAGTTCACGATCTTACTGGAACGAGCTCGACTTCAGCTGATCCCACACCATTTCTCTATCCGAACTCGCTCGAACTTTATCCCAATGCAGAGGTTTCAGCTTCGGCCGAGAGTTGCCACTACAGTCAGCGGGGACATCAGAAGTTTTGGGCGATTCAGCTGGCAACGCAGCTGTTGTCGAGAAGCTCCTCGTTTCAACAGGTTTCGGAGGTACGAGAACGGGAGGCTGCAATAAAGGTGGCGTCTTTGCATTCTGGCCCTCCTTGTATGCCGCTCGTAGTGGTGGAGGCGGTGGAGGTGGAGGTTTTCGACCGGCGACAGTCTGGTTTTTCGCGAAGTCGCCAATCTTTCTCGGTGACCACAAATTCTTGCCCGAAGCTTGCAAAGTTGCGATCTTCTTCTCACATTCCACTTCCGGTGGTGGCGAAGAGGACGGCGAATGAGAAGGAGGCCTCCGTTTTGGAGGTGGAGTAGGTGGACGCAGCAGCGGCGGCGGCTTCAGAGGCGGCAGTGGAGGCGGAGAAGAAGCGGCCGGAGAAGACCGGGACGGCGAGGAGGCCACATTGGAGGAGAGCCCATACGAAGGCGTACTCAGGGTCGAGCTCCGAGACCCCCACCGTTCCATCTCCACCCCCGAAGCTGCCTTCTTTGGGTCTGAAGGCGCCGCCACGCCAGCGGAACCCTTCGCGGGCGGCGAGTCCTTCGGCGAGTAGTACTCCTCGGGGGATGACCGACATTCTTCAGCCTCCCGGCACTGGCGAGGCAACGGAGGAAGCGGGTGAAGCTCCGGCGACCCCAGCTTTCTGTACGGCGAACCACCACCAGCGGCGCCTCCTGCATTGGAGGAAGTTGAGTCCTCATTAGCCCGTCCGCCTCCGCCTCCACCACGCGAGTTGACGAGGGTCCCCAAGTAGAGGAACTCAGCTCCCGCGGGGGCGGCGCCGGAGGAGGACGAGGCGGCGGTGGTCGGGGACAGCTTGCGCCCGTCGGATGCCGTCGTGTCGGGAGGAAAGAAGCGGAGGCTGTCGGAGCGGGCGTCTTTATCGCCGCCACGGCGCCTCCGGTTGCTGCGGCGATGTAGAAGGAAGAGGAGGAGGGAGGAGGCGAGGGCGGCTGTGGCGAGGAGCGGGAGGGAGATGGCGGTCACGAGCTTCGAGCCCGGCGAGGCGCGGCGGCGAACGGGCGAGGCGACGACAGAGGATATGTTAGCTGGGAAGGTCGGGAGGGAGGTGGCGGGGTTGGACGGGTACGAGGCCGCAGCAGAAGAAGAAGACGGCGGCGGGGGAGAAGGGTAAAACGGGAAGAACGGACGAACAGTCGGAGTGGTGGCGGTGGTGGAGGAGGACGGGTACTTGGGCAAGGAGGGCGCCGGAGGTTGAACAGGAGGCAGGGAGGGAAGAGCAGGCGAAGAAGAAGACGGCGAGGGGAAGAAGGGCTCGTGAAGCGTCCTCCTGTTACTGATGGCAATGCTGCTGGTAGTAGCGGGAACGCGGAAATGGAGGGGGCCAGCTGGAACGTAGGTGAAGAGGAGGAGGAGGAAGGAGGAGAGGATGGTGGACATGGCCTGGAGTTTTTTTGGAGGGCCTTTGGAGGAGAGAGAATGCTGATGCTAAGAGAAAGTGAGTGAGGTTTATGCCTGTTCTTGAGCTACATGACGGCAATGTACAGTTGGAAGGTATCGGAGAGAGAGAGAGAGAGGAAGAAAACTAAAGGAGCGTGACAGTACAGGGCGGATGTGTGTATAGAGAGGGAAGATGGAGGCTTTGTGAGGAATAGTTTTTGGGACCCAAGAGGTCATTTTTTTTTTCATTGAAGTTAGAGAGAGAGAGAGAGAGAGGAGGTTTTGAATAGTGTTTGAATAAATGTTTGATTCGGGGGACATGATTACGTGGGGCTGGATGTTCATGCAGAGCCTGCTGTGCTAAAAACTTGACAACTTAGTTTTTATTTTTTTGCGTTTTTATATTACTCTGTTGATGGGTCCGTCCTCCGTGCGTGTTTTAAGTATATATATAAAAAAAAAGATTAGGCATCGGAGAGCAGATTAATTGGAGAGGGGGAGACAGCGAGTGCAACGGTCAAAGAAATCATGCGTAAAAGTCCAAAGATGGCCTGAGAAGCGGCAGCGGCAGCAGCAGCGTGACCCGGTGGGAGGGACTGGGTGAAAGGGTTACAGAAATATGGTACTGGAGGACTATTCAGATTGCGGGGTAGAGAAGTAGAGGAGTGAGTCATCAATGAAGCACAACAGCTGTAGTGGTAGTGCTTCGTATTCGAATTTGGAACCACAAATCTACTTATATTCTGTTGGCGCTTCCATCATCTTATGTATGCTATATATTATTCCACTATATAGTAAAAAAAAAATAACTGGGGGTTAGAACTTTGAACTTTTTTTTAGATGAAAAGTAGATTATATTAAGCTAAGTGACCAAAATGGTGGTAATACAAAAACTTGTGCAAATCTCGCGGGAGATTTGCATCCCAAAAAATATCATGAGAGATAGTTCTAACTAATTTTGCAAGATAATCAGTGGTCCGATTACAAGTTCTGGAGCAATGTATACATTTTGTATCTCAAAAAGTGACAGTAAATGATGTATCTCGTTCATAATTGTCCAAATGCGTCACGGTGTGCCCACATCTCCGTTGATAGTAGCGATAAGCGTTGAAGAGTCGGACTCAAGAATGATACGCCGGAAATCACAATTCCAGGATGCCCGCAGACCCAGCAAAGCAGCATATGCCTCGGCCTAAAGGACGGTCGTAAGGTGAAAGCTGGATATACCTACAGAAATGAAGTTTGCATCAGCATCACGGATAATAAACCCCACACCAGAAGTCAAGGTCCGACGACAAAGTGAGCCATCGAAATTGATCTTGACCCAGGAGCTAGGCGGGGGCTCCCATTGGACTGAAGGGATATCCAGGGGAATACGAGGTGCACGTGTGTGGTTAAGTGCCTCAGAATTTTGGTAACTCGCATACTCCGAATACCAGGCTAGAACACGTGTCCAAAGTGCATCAATGGTTGCCCGTCTGGAATCAAAATGTGACTCATTATGTCTCTTTCAGAGTTCCCAGAGAGAGAAGGCAATGAGGGATAGCAAAGTATTTCTAGAACTGTCATCAAGGGTCGAACCCTCACGGATCCAATCACCACAGTGCCAAGAGTAAAAAAATTGGAAGTTAAAATTCAACTTGGAATGTACAAGTATCCAGAAATTTTGAGCATCAGTACAATAAAAAAAGAGGTGTTGAATTGTTTCAGGATGAAGACCACAAGTCGTACACATAGGGTTCTGATTTGGGTTGAAGTTGACAAGCCAAGCCAAGTGTAGGCAGCCTACAGTGGAAAGTTTCCATATGAAAATTTAACCTTCTGAGTAATTCTGAGTTTCCAAATGAGGTTCCAGATGGGCCGTCCAGACTGAGGTGGAGAGTGTTGGCAACATAGAGAGTGATAGATAGATTTGGCAGAAGCTTTGCCAAGAGGGTCATGGACCCATAACCATTTATCATCATTGGCGATAGGTGAACGAAAGATATTTAAAATAGAAGCAACCAGGGAATAACCAAAAGACAAAGCAAGTAGATGCATGTTCCACTGCCCAGTAGCTAAGATGAAATCACTTACGTTCATAGTATCCAGCGATATATCCATATTAATATAAGTAGACATTAAATTTAGAGGTATACAAAACAATCAAGGATCATGAATAATGTTTGTTGAGCAGCCATCTCCAATGTGTATTTTGAGGCCAAATTTTATTTCCTGTTAGACCTTGAGAATGAGTTTCCAGCACCAAGAGGTTGGCTGGGTGACACTAGGAGGAGACCATAGGTGAAGGTGCTGGTATTTAGCATTGACCAAGTGAACCCAAGGATTAGGTTCATGATTTAGAAGACTGAGAACACGTTTGGCTAATAGAGCAATTCTGACATAGTGTAGATTTCTAATCCCCAGACCTCCCTCCTGTCGTGATTTTTGAATGGTGTTCCAGGCAACTAAATGAGGACCTTTACTATTCCTACTATTGTTCCACAAGAAACCTCTAGCCTGCTTCTCAAGTGTCATAAGAAGGCCATCAGCAATGTACATTGCCCCCATAGCATAATTAGGAATAGTGTTAAGAACAGAATTGATCAAGATTATTCTACCAGCCATGTTTAATACGTTAGCCCTCCAACCATTGATACGAGTGACAGTTCTATCAAGAAGAGCATGCTGTTGAGAAATTGTAATGTATTTGTTGGATATTAAAGCACCAAGATAATTAAAGGGGAGGTGGCCCTGTACAATACCAAGGTTGGCAATGGTGTTTTGTTTTCTTTTATTATTTAGAGGTCTAGGTAAGTATGCTTCTGATTTAAGGGGATTGATCTTCTGATTGGTGAGATTGTAATACAACGTGAGTATGACTTTTAGGCATTTGCAATTTTTAATATTAGCAGTCACAGTAATCAGTAGATCCTCAGCATATAACATGTGACTCATTGAGAAGGTGTTTAAGGATAAGGGAATTAATTCAGAATTAAGTACAGCATTGTTCATCAAGGTGGTTAACACTTGAGTAATTGTGATAAAAAGGTAGGAGGGGAGTCCCTGTCTGATACCACAATAGGTCCTAAAGTAGGGGGATGGGGTTCCATTGATATGACAAGAAAAAAGGGGATGTGACACAAGCCATGATCCAATCGATAAAAGTTGAGGGGAAGTTCATGCAGGTGAGGGTTGTTTTGATTGCATGACAACTAACCCTATCAAAAGGTTTGTGCATATCTGTTTTAATAATCATAGTTTTCTTCCTATCACGGTTCATGGAGTGAGCAATCTCTTGGCTGAGTAAGATATTGTCATGGATTGATCTGTTATGCAGGAAAGCAGATTGACATCTATCAATGATGCTATCAAGAGTAGGTTTTAGTCTAAGAGCAAGAATCTTGAATATAATTATATAAATAATATTGCATAAAGCAATAGGTCTGTAATCAGTAACTTTGATTGGATTCAACTTTTTTGGAATGAAAATCAATGAAGTGAGGGTCCATTCTTTATTTTGGTATTGAAGAATTTTTTAATTTCAGTAGATATGTCAGAGCCAATGGTGTTCCAGTTAGTTTTGTAAAATTCTAAAGTGAACTCATCAGGCCCCGGGGCTTTTCCAGGAGCCAAAGATCAAAGACCATTAAGGATTTCCTCATCAGTAATTGGGGCAAAAAGTTGGCCATACCAGGAACTGTCTAAGATAAGAAGGGAAGGCCAGGATGATATGTGAATTTGGGGGTCGGTATTGCATTTTCAAAGATTACTATAATGGTCAATGAAAGCATTCATAATATCATTATCATTATCAAGCTTGTTTCCAGTATCAGTTTCAGTTGATTGGATGAGATTGTTCTTGTATCTGATCATTGAGCTTAAGTAAAAAAATCTTGTGTTCTTGTCTCCATCTTTTATCCATTTCTCTCTAGATTTTGACCACCATTTTAAAGTAATTTGTCTCAGTATAGTTGCATGGTGATGGTAGAGGGATATTAATTTATCGAGTTCATGATCATTAAGTCCAATTGATTCATCTTTTAATTCTAGATTAGTGATTTTGGATTCAAGGTTACCAAGGTGATGTTTGTTCCATAATAGTGTCTTATGTTTCACATCATTTAGTGATATGTGAATAGACGAGTTAGGAGTTCTTTTGTTCCAAATGTCAGTAACAATCTGCCTTGCTTCAGAGTATTCAAGCCAAAAGGCTTCGTACTTAAAATGTTGTGATTTTTTATTCTGGAGTTAGAATTGAAGAGAATAGAATTGTGATCAGATGAGCAACGAGGAAGAGAGTAGAGGGCCAAAGATGAAAACTTGATAATCCAATGTGAGTTAATGACAAGCCTATCTAACCTACACCAGATTCTGGCCAGCCCCCTCCTGTTATTACACCACGTAAAATGGACTCCAGTTACAAGTGTATCAATTAACCCATGAGTGTCCATAAGATGCCTAAACTTACAAATAGATCTAGTGAGCATAAAAGGCCGCCTCCCCTTTTTGTCAGAAGGATGTAAGATGAGTTAAAATCTCCAATCAAAGCCCAAGGAAAATTCATAGTATTAAATTTAGCTAATTCCTGCCATAAGTTCATGCGAATAGAAGGTGAAGTACTAGAGTACATACAAGTAAGGAGAAAAGTGAACGACTCCACAGTTATAACATCATGTAATAATTGAGCAGAAGTGACAATTTGTGTTAAGATGGTTCTAATTCTTACCAAGGTGACTGATAACGGTGGGCGCCGAGTCGACAATTGTATGTGTTTCCTGCAAAACAAGAAAATCCGATCTATGTTCTATGATCTGATCGGCGAGGCGGTCCCGGACACGACTGCGTAAAGCCCCCCGACAATTTCATGAAAGGATTTTCATTTGTTGAGGTCCAGCGCTGCTGGCCCAAGGTTGGAAGGTTGTTTGCTCGCCTGCACATTTTTAGACTTTCCATTAGTAGTTGAAACTATGTGAATTTTTTACTTACTTTTTTGAGAAATCTGTCGCTTAGATTTTAGCTACAACTTAGCCTTCACAGCCCTCGAAGATGTAAGCCTGCGCTCCAATCTGTCCTTTTTTGGCACCGAGCGGGGAAAAGGAGAAAGATTAGTGTCCTCCTGTTCCGATGCAGAGCCGCTATGAGTGGATGAGCCTAAGGATGGGGAAGCTTGTGTTGTAGAAAACAAGGCAGTCACATATATGATCGTGGCCTCCAGTAGGTAATGAAGGAGGAGTGGCCTGGCGGAGTGGTCGAAGAGGTCCTGGAACATAAAAGGGGGATTGGCAATATTGTGGGGGTGGTGGTGGTGCTGATGCTGGAGAGGAGGTCCGGACATCGGAGGAGTGAGGGTGTATTTTAGGGTTTTTGATAGGTGAGGGGGAGGAGAGTACTCTGGCGGCCGCGATTGATGAGTGGAGGTCTTTCAGCGGAGGTGCGAGAGTTATAGCTTGGACACGTGGTAAGGGATCTGGCGATGAAGGCTGGATCTGACGATTTTCCAACACAGTAGACATGCCCACCCCGGACACGGCCGAAAGGTGCGGGCCAGGTGTAACGCGATCAGCCGCTGGTTGGAAATCCGACGACAGAAGAGAGTGATCTACGATAAGTGGGTGTTCAGATGCACGTGTGTAGGAAGTTGAGTGCGTTACAGCCTATGCTGCACCTTCAACGGTCGGATCAGGCCCATGTGGCAATGCATTAATCTGGCAGGCCGCATTCACCGGCACAAGGGTTGTATTCCGAGGGGTGACAGCAACGGTCACCGGCGGTTCTCGACGGCGGGATTCAGCCGGCGAAGGGGCGGCCGAGTCTGGTCACCGGCCTCCACCAGGGGCTTTCATCCATGGTCCGAAGAGAAGCACCGAGGAGCCCGAGCCGCTGTCCAACTCGCGGTCACCAGCCCCGGCCGTGGAACAGGCCTCCAGACGATGCCCAACCATCCCACATCTGAAACAGAACAATGGAATATTCTCGTAAGTAACGTGTTGAAAAAATCTGGTGTTGTTGGGTAGGTTAACCCATACTCCCTGTTTCAAAGGTCGTGAGAGGTCGATCTTTATACAGCATCGGGCATTCACAGAGCTATCATCCACCTTAAGGAATCTACCAAAGATGTTTGCCAGGCGTTCGAGGGATTGTCGTCCACCAAGTTCCCAGGGAATGCCAGGGAAGCGGGTCCAGACAGGAGCGGAGGCCAGGTGATCTTCGAGCGGTTTGAAAAAAGGCATCTCCTGTGCAACGTGAAAGGATGTACCACAAGCCGACCATGGCGTTCCAGTGAGGACCTGCATCTTGTCCCAAGGGTTAGAGAAAAGGAGCATAGTATAGCCGTTACCCATGTCTTGTACTCGGAGGGAACCCGAGAGCTTCCATTGTGGAGCAAGATCTTTCATAAGCATGTCAGCAGAGCGAAGAGGACCAAAAGTGCAGCCAAGAAGACACAACTGAAGTTCCTCATATATTGCTGCAGTATCTTCAAGAGGTATGGTGACTTCCTCTGTGATGGACGCCTTCAGGGTTCGGAGCTGGTTTGGTGTGATGGAGCGCAACGGACGGCTAGGAACCTGCTGCCGATGCTTCACAACATCCGACCAGGAGACGTGCCCATCAGAAGCAGCAAGAGGAGGATTTGGGGTGGGAAGAAGGAGAGGAAGGTTGGATCGAGGACGAATCACTGGATCTTGATGTGATAAAGGGGGTGGATTTAGGGTTTGTGGCATTCCTGGCTCAAGACCAAAATCTGGAGAAAGAGTGGTTTAAGGTAGATTCTAAGGATGGGGAGTTGTTTTGGGGAATGGATGGCATGAAAATGAGACCGCCGGCCGTCGCCGAGCGCCGGTGAGGATCAGACGGAAGGGTGAAGAGGCTAGGAGGCTTGATGGGGGGTCGCTCACGAGCGCTCGCGAGCACAGAGATGCAGGGCGAAACATTTTCTCCTCTCCCCTTTTCCTGCCCTCACATGCCATCCATGTAGGGTTAGAACTTAGAAATGTAATATTTTCTGAAGTATTTTCTATCTCACAGTCAAAACTCACGATATATGAATTAAATAGGTAAGCTCTTTTCTTTGAAGGAAAAAAATGGTCAATATTTTTCTTTGAAGAAAAATAATACTACATTTCTTTATCAAACTCGTTAGTTTTTTTCTACTATAAAATAAGTTTGAGTTATGGATATTGTTATTTTCTTGATCCGGTTCTTTTAATACTTAGGATATTGTTATTTTCTTGATCCGGTTCTTTTTCTTGATCAAAATAAGTTTGAGCTAGGATATTGTTATTTTCTTGATCCGGTTCTTTTTTCTTGATCAAAATAAGTTTGAGCTAGGATATTGTTATCCTAAGTATCCTAAGTATTTCTTGATCAAACTCGTTAGTTTTTTTCTACTACAAAATTATTATTCTTGTTGCTCCTGCACCGAACGAGCTATGGATCGTTTGGTTGTAGGATTATATTAGAAGAATAAAATAATATATTCTAAAGAAGTTAAATATAATAAAAGAATAACTTCAAATAAAATTTTATGCATATCCTATCATAATATGAAATATCAATAAGTTAAGAAAATAAAAGAATCCAAGAAAGAAAAAAAAGATGACGACTTGATATTCCACCAAATGAAAGGAATATGATAATCCCATTTCAAAGAATATTTATTGTAATTTTCATAACTTTTTGGATGATTTTTATAATTTCAAAACATCTATCAGGATATGATATTTTGGTCATTTTTTATAATGTTTGATTATATTTCATGTGTCTGATTTTATCTTATCTTGGTTATCATTATCATATTCTTATTCTTATACAAGGGTGAAGGGTGCAGTGTATAGTGTGTAGTGTAGTCACGCATCGGCTTCCACCAATGAAACCTACGTACCCCTTTATTTTCTCTGCATCACGTCTATATTTTTATTCTACCTCCTATTTTATTTGAATAGAGCAAAATTTTAAGTGAATGAGTAGAATAAATAATGATTTGGTGATTAGAGCATCTACTTAACATCGCTAGAATGCAATGAATTTTCTCAACTTATAATTATTTGAATCAATAATAAAGTTGAATTCTCAAAATTAGTTAATAAATATTTCAGGCTTTACCTACTATATTAAGAATAATTAGAACAAATTAATCCTTTCGATACTTAACTTATGTAATTAATCAAAAGATGCATTCAATCGGAATTAAGATTATGGACTTTCTAATTTCACCTTAATAATTATACAAATTAAGTCTTTTTCAATTTTTTCTTAATTGTGACATGTAATGAATAAAATTAATCATAGAAATTATCGTGAATAATTAGTTTTTCTCAAATAACAATCAAATCATAAATCATATAATCAAAGGAAAACATTAAAGACAAAATTGTAATGCTATTAAAGATTCAAACTAAAGTAATATTGAGAACGAATTCAAAACACGAATAAGGTTCAACTAAGATGTCCTTAACAAAATAATAAATCTAATGTCCTTAATAAAAGAATAACTCTAAGTAAAATAACATCAAATCTAATATAAAAGTTTAGAAAAACAAAATGAAAAACTCTTGCAATTGTTGTGCACGTCCTCTCTTGAGTTTCTGACAGAACTTCATTATTATTCTTAAACTTCTTCTCTTATTGGGCTTCAAATATATGCTCAAGGGATGTAGTCTCTATCTTTTATACATTTTTCGTTCTCGAAGAGAAGAAATTGAAATTTTATTTAGCAAGGGAATAGAATCTGCTGCAAAAATCGTCCAACCATCCGTCATCACGACCGAGCCCATATTCCAACGTTCCCCAACACGCGCTCATGATCGTGGATGTGGTAGAACAGTTGTGACTAAGGCACGACCATGACTGCATTCAGGTGGCTTAGGGGGCATGGTGGAGGCACAACCATGACCAAATGTGGCACAGTCGTGACATGCTATTTGCTATAGTTTTCATGTGTTTTCGATCATTTTTTGTCGTTTTGACTTCGTACAATAAAATTATCCAAACTTAGGTAGAAAATATTTAAAAAAGTATAAAAATAATTCAATTCTCTCATTTCTTAATCACAAAATACTCCTAATATGTTAATTAAATGATTTAAATTAATGCATAATTTTTTGTGCATCATTCTTCTTGACTCCCATTCAAGTTCTTAAATATAACAATAATGTAAAATGTAAAATGAACACATATTAAATTAATGCAATATATATATATATTAGTTTTGAAAATATAAGATAAATTAAATTTTGGTGAGTTTTGAAATAAAAATTAGTATTATAAATCTAAAATATAATATTGTTAATAAATAAAAAGAAAAGAGTAAATTATATTTTTTATTAAAAATTTTGTTAAAAATATGTTATTTAAATATGAAAATCAAAATTTTAATAATTTATATTTGATTAAATATTGAAATTTTTAGTGAAAGATTAAGTAATAAATAATAATATACTAAATATTTATTGTTAATATTTTACATATAATAGATAAATTATTATATATAAGATAGGCAAAAAGAAGAAAAAAAAATAAAAGAAAAAGGAGTTTGCAAAATAAAAAAAGTCATGATGTTTGAAAAAAAAGCCAAATCATCATCTAGTTCCACTAAAATGATGGAACCAACTGGGCGGAACTAGATCACGTGACTCAGGTTCTGACACCACACCACATGGGTCCATTTGGTTCCACTTGAGATCGTGTTTGGTCTGGGAACCGAATGGAACCGCGCCTCAGTTCCACCAAACACGGCCTCTGATTCCACTAAAAGAGCTGGAATCGGGTTACACGTGACCCCGATTCTAGAGCTTCGGTTTCACCTTTTGGATGGAATCGACGCACTGCACCCATTTTTTTTATGTGACTCTTTTTTTTAGTATTTAGTTTTTTTCTTATTTCCTCTCTCACACACTTTACCCTTATAAAATAATTTATTCATTATATTAAAATATTTATAATATAGGATTAATATAATATTATTTATTACTTATTGTTTTATTAAAAATTTTAATATTTCATGAATTATAATGATTTTTTTATATTTAAATACTATATTTTTAAACAATTTTATTCATAAATAATTTTTATTTTATGACTTTTTAAATTATAATAGAATTATATTTTATAATAATAATAATTTTTAATTTAAAAATTCACAAAAAAAATTCATCCATCACATTTTTTTTTCATCACATCCATGCTTTGGTTCCTCATTATTATATTCCGGTCCATCCAAACACACATCAAATTAATCTTTTAATTTAACTATTTATTGAGAATTTAGAAGAAACTATGATTTTATTTTCAAACGCAGTCTAAAAATAATAGAGCACAAAAAAGAAAAAGTGATTAGAAGATTAACACAATGGGTGAAAAGTGATGGAGAAGTGAGATAAATCAATTAAAACAATATGAGAGTAAAATAAAAAGTGTAGAGTGACATTATGACATTAATGGTATTCATTATAAAATTCTAATAAATTTTAGAAATGTCTATGTTATGCAAAAGTGTGATTTCCACGTGCGAGAATCATATATGTTATGAAAAGTTTATCAAAGTCACAATCATGAAATACTTTCTTACAAAAAGGGCAAAGCAACCAAATATCATTGAGGATTGGTGAAGCAAGTAGCAAATATTTTACGATTAACAATAATTTTATCTTTAAACCAAAACAGACAATAGACGGAATACTACAAATAGAAAATGCACTGAAGAAAAAAAAGTTGATTCTTATGATCGGAACATATCTTGTTAAACAGCTTATGCGAAGATCCAAGAAAAGATTCCTAATAAATTCAAACACAAAAATATAATAAGGCTTTAGAACATACATGAGTATAGAGCTAATGTTGAGAATAGAACATCGAGAATGGATGAATAATTAAGGCAGCGAAGTACAAAAATAGAAGAGAAGATGAACACAATATTTTAACATGATAAAATACTCTTGATCAATGTGAATAAGAGATGAAACATCCACGAAATTCATTATGAGTCAAATCCTTCGCTTCCGACATATATTCTCATTTTTATATTTTTCATATTTTTCCTTTCATAATTTTAAATACATGATACATAATTCAAAGCACATCAATATCTATAACATATATTTCAGGGACATTGAATATTAGTTTAAAGTCGTGAGTGTAACATTCCCCATTAGCGTGTGATATTGTTCGCTCTGGGCCTCGGTCCGCACGATTTTCTCAAAATGCGTCATATGGTATCAGAGTCACTTCGCATGAGCCTCTGTGCATGGTGGGGTGTGATCACTCAACGAGGACGTTGAGTCCCCTAAAGGGGAAAGGGTGCATGAGGCATGCCTTGAATTAGTCCCACATGCATAAGTCACGGGAGAGATACTGAGTATATATGGGAACGTGTCCTTCATTAGATGTGACGCGTTTTGAAAAAATCGTGCGGGCTTAGATCTAAAGCGAATAATATCATACGCTAGTGGGGAATGTTACAGTGAGCGTTTGAAATTTACTTTTGTGGGTTATATATAAGTTATGTATAAATATATTATTATGACTTATATTAAAAATCGTTGTCTCATGCATCTTATAATTGAGCTATCTCTATCATTGTCTATAAAACATTATTTGATGACGAGTGAACACTTAGTTATCGCTGTTGGTAAAATTTGAATGAAGACATAAATATTTATGGATAAAATTTCAGTGATTCTCCAATTTTATCATTTTTTATAATTATTATTATTATTTTTTCAACTTTGAATTTCACCTATATTTTATAGCCGGTCCCAAGTCCGAATAAAGGAGAAAGGTTGTGTTAGGCCTCGACAACCAACGTAAAACTCTGTCGAATTTTATGAACATGGATCAACGAATATAAGAGCGAAATGACGTCGTATGATCCATGTAACCAACCTCATCTAGTGGGATAAAGCTTTGTTATTGTTGTTGTATTTTTTTTCAACTTTGCTTTGTAACTATACTATCATATAACTATTAACTTATTCATCATGTGTTCTTTTGAAGAGTATAAACACGAGTTGTTGATATTTCTCTCCTACGTGACGCATTATTAAAAAATAAAATACAAACTTATAAAATATAATAATAATTAAACAATTTTAAAAGAATATGTGTCATCCCCTCTTCCTCAATCATCGACAGTCTCGTCGACAATGTGCAAAAGATGAGGGGACGACGCCCCTGTAAAAAGGTAAACATCACTCGGGCTTAGATCTAAAGCGGATAATATCATACGCTAGTGGGGAATGTTACAATGAGCGTTTGAAATTTACTTTTGTGGGTTATATATAAGTTATGTATAAATATATTATTATGACTTATATTAAAAATCGTTGTCTCATGCATCTTATAATTGAGCTATCTCTATCATTGTCTATAAAACATTATTTGATGACGAGTGAACACTTAGTTATCGCTGTTGGTAAAATTTGAATGAAGACATAAATATTTATGGATAAAATTTCAGTGATTCTCCAATTTTATCATTTTTTATAATTATTATTATTATTTTTCAACTTTGAATTTCACCTATATTTTATAGCCGGTCCCAAGTCCGAATAAAGGAGAAAGGTTGTGTTAGGCCTCGACAACCAGCGTAAAACTCTGTCGAATTTTATGAACATGGATCAACGAATATAAGAGCGAAATGACGTCGTATGATCCATGTAACCAACCTCATCTAGTGGGATAAAGCTTTGTTATTGTTGTTGTATTTTTTTCAACTTTGCTTTGTAACTATACTATCATATAACTATTAACTTATTCATCATGTGTTCTTTTGAAGAGTATAAACACGAGTTGTTGATATTTCTCTCCTACGTGACGCATTATTAAAAAATAAAATACAAACTTATAAAATATAATAATAATTAAACAATTTTAAAAGAATATGTGTCATCCCCTCTTCCTCAATCATCGACAGTCTCGTCGACAATGTGCAAAAGATGAGGGGACGACGCCCCTGTAAAAAGGTAAACATCACTCCTTCCTCGAACTTTGACGGTCTGACGAAGGAGGACGATATCCCCTTTTTCAGGTTAATCAAAAAGGGCGGACGTTGACCCTTAGCAGCTCCCTCCTCTTTTCGCCTCTCGGGTCAAGTTGATTAAAATATCTGTATCATTTTATAAAAAATGAGTGAGAAATAAATTTGTATTTTTTATGTATGTAGATGTTGAAAATAAAGTGTATACGTTTTTCTTCACCGAAAAAAGAAGTATATAAGCTTTTCGAAAATCAAACTAAATTCATGTACATACTTTTAAGAAGAAAAATGTTAAATCCTCGTAACTCATCCTCTTAATAATTTTCCTAATACTCACATAATTAAAATATCATAAAAATTAATAAATTTATAATGCATTCGTTGTGTCTTATTAAGAAGGGTTTTAGATTGATTTTTAGAGGATATAGCAACACTCCTTTTAAAAATGTTCCTAGTGGAGGGCAGACTCTTATTCGTGTTTTTTCGATTCAAATGCGGGTTTGATTTTTTTTATTGAACCAAATCGGATCAACTTTGATTCTTGGTCGAATCGGCCGGTCAGCCCCAATCTTTCACAATATTGCCCTTTTGTGAGAGGCCCCGAAGTGTTTGACCACGTAAGCTGCTAATCAATAAATGTAAGTTTTGCTTCCCGTTCTTTTTATAACCCAATGGTGGGTGATGGGACAACTGGTGGATTGGAAGTATGTAACTGGTGACACACATGAGAGAGAGAGAGAGAGAGAGAGAGAGAGAGAGAGAGAGAGAGAGAGATGAATGTAGGTTCATTTCTCTGACACCTTTTCGTGGTATAAGAGGGATAAATCCAAATATTGGGTGGCAAGGAGGCATGAGGGTCTATTGCATTTTGTTGGCATTCGGGAAGCGCATGTTTTATTGTTCCTTCGTTCATATTAAAAATATTAGAAAAAAAAGTTGAGATAAGATGATAAATGCGTCTCGAGTTCCAGTCAAATATAAAAATAAATTTAATCAAATTAACTAAATTCAATAATAAATTAATTTTTAATTTATGAATTATGTACTTTTTAGTGTCACTAAAGTTAAATCATGAGTACTATTTCTCAGACACATTCATAAATATGGATGAGTGATTACAACAACAACAAAGTCTTATCCTATTAGGTGGGATCGACTATATGGATCGTACGACGTCATTCTACTTTATTAGTAACCAAACCTTTTAGTATATTATTTACCAATAGATCTTGCTCTATTAGTTCGCCAAGTGTCCGCCTTGACCTCCCTCTCTCTTTTAATTGGACTTCAGATTATTTGATCTACTCTTCTTACTGGCGCATCTAATGGTCTTCTCTGAACATGATCAAACCATCTCAAATTATTCTCTACCATTTTTTCATTAATAGGAGTCACTCCGACTCGTTCACATATATGATCATTCTACGACTGAAAAATGAACAGTAAATGCATAGTACACATTCATAAACAAGTGAATTAATCGCCAGATTGGATCTACAACTTTTTGCATTTTGGGTGGTGGGGGGTATATGAGCCATGTCCAGCCAAGTTGTGAAGCTGGTGGAATTTAAATGATTGCTATTTTTTCTGAAGGCCTTCATTGGACTTTTGTGCTTTTCACTGATTTATGTTATGCCAGATGGTTTCAGACTCGTGACTCTTCTTTTTTTTTTCGAGATCTTAATAATAATAATATTTTTTTTCAGGTAATAAAAACAACATAGGACACATTGGACCTTATTTTCGTAATTTCATTCAAACGCATTTTTTTTCTTATATTGATAAAAAAATGAGATTTCAAGGTCAGAATGAAATTTTTTTAAAAAATTCTGAAATATTTACTTTGGGTTCAAATAGGATCATATAAACTCTATCTAAAACTTCAACCACAATAGGTTGAATATTGTGGTTCTTTCGAGTTTCACGTAAATAGTTATATTGACTGATTATTTTAGAGTGTATTTGAATATGATAAAACTTAATGATGATGAATGAAGTAATTAATGTGATAAAAAAGTAAATGTAATAGATTAATTTTAGTGAGTGTTTGAATAAAAAATATATATTATAATATAAAAATATAAATTTGTTAAAAAATAAAAGTATAAATTAAATTTTTATTAAAATATATTATTTAAATACCAAAAAAATATTTAATAAATTGTAATCAATGAAATATAGGCAATAAATAATATTACATTAATACTTTATTATAAATTTGTTACGTATAATAAATAAAATATTTTATATAAAAATGATAAAAAATAAAATGATAAAAAGTTTGTAAAAAAAGAAAAACACGAACTTAAAAAAAGGAGAACATGGCTTGTTCCACGAAAAAGATGGAACCAAAATCTTAAAAACATGGTCGCATGTTTCATAGCATAGTTGCCAGTAGAACCAAGCTTCAATGGAGTATTTGGTGATATTAGATGAACCAAATCTTGGATGTTGCATGGGATGACATTGTGAATTAGATGGTGAGACATATAGCCCCGCCCCGCCCACCCCCCAGACACACACGCACACCCAATGAATGGACATTAAATATATATGTTTCATTTTATATTTATCTTGTTCTAATTATAGTTATAAATCATATAATTAGTTATAATATATATCAAATATTACAAAAGTATGCATATATCCTATATAATTATTAATAATAAATTTTATATTGGCCCCTTTATATTTTGGGATCGCTCCGTCCCTGGTCCTAACAAAAACAAGAGTATAGGTGCTATCCATGGATGCTGCTTGGGATGACAAAGTGAATTAGATAGTGAGGCATATATATAAGAAATAATTAATCTTGGATAATTATAATTGTAAATAGTAGAAGAATAATATTTGATATGGCAAAAGTTTTTGTTAAAAGAGGGAGAGGAAAATTGCACAAACGTGAAGAACACAAACAATTACGAAATTCACTTTAATTTGAGTTATTTTTTGGACAGCGATGATTTTTTTGGTGAAAAATTAATGATTATAAGAATACAAAATAATTTAGATATCATGAAATTTATATATGAATTCTAATACAAATAAAAAAAATATAAATTCTAAAATTATTTAAGTTTAAAGTCTAAGTTCCACCCTCGAGTCCCACAAGAGAAATCTTCTTGGATCCCCTTATATCTTTCGCAGAGGATGTGTGCCTTCGCCACCCATTAGAGTGCTTGTCTAATATAAGGATTTTGAGTTCATATTCAAAATATTTTCAACAGTTTTATTTTTCTTTCGGACATCTTTTTACTTATCTTTGTTAAGCTATGATTTTAAAATAAAATAACTACGATTTATTTTGTAATTTTGAAATATTCTTCTAGTTATAATGAAGCAAGAATAATTTCACAGTTATTAAAAAATAGGTCAACATAATTTTGGATGAGTCTGAAATAAAAACTTGAGTGACGGCGAGGCATACATTAAGGGCACATTTGGTAAATGAACATTTTTTTTATGTTCTTGCACAATCAATGACCCCATCATCCTGTTCTTGCTGCAAGCAAGAACTCATTGTCCTTTTTAGATTTTAAAGCCCACAACTTTTAATCTTCTCCTTTTTTTATTCTTGTCATGGTAATGTTTAGTTGAAGAGCTAGAACAAACACCCTGATATTGATTTATTCTTCTACCACACAGGCTTAAATGACTTAAAATTATGTGTTTATAATTTAAAATTATATGCAGAAAAATATAATTTCAAGCGTTAGATAAAATAACCTTATATTTAAATTTAATATTATAATCAAAGGGTAAAAACTTAATTGGCTAAATAAAATCTAATAACTCGGAGAGAATTTAGTTTTTATTCTATTAACTAGTCCTAAATCTCGTGTGATGCACGGTTGACGAATATTACAAATAATATATCATATATAATTAAAATATTATGGTTTATAATAATTATAAAAACTTTATTTATACTTGTATAATAATTTATAGAAGTGAAGTATTTTAAATTTGAAAAATAACAAATTATCTTTTAAAAATGAATTATTATTTACTTGCATATTATCTTTTATAAAGAAGATATTATTTACATTAATCATACTTAAATTAATAAAAAGTAAAAAATAATATTAATTTAACTCAAATTAAATTATTTATTTTAAATTACTTTTTAATTAAGAAAATTATTTTTTATAAAGAAATTATTTGTACTTGTACATTTTTTAGAAAGAATATGTTTTATCTTAATCATACCCAAATTGATAAAAAAGAAAAGATTAATCTTAATTTGACACAAATTGAATTACTTATTCTAAATTATTTTTAAATTCTGAAAATAATAATTATATTTTATAAAAAGAATTATTTTTCCTTGTAATCATACTAAAATTGATAAGAAAAACTAAAGATTAATCTTATCTTGACTCCGAATAAATTATTTATTTTAATTTTTCAAAAAATAATAAATTATATTTTAAATAAGAATGCTTATTCACTTGCATATTATATTTTAGGAAATAAAATAATATTTATTTAATCATACTTCAATTCATAAAATTAAATTAATAATTTTAATTTGACTTAGTTTGACTCATTTATTTCAAATTATTTTTTAATGACGAAATTAATAATTATCATTTAAAAATAAAATATTTTTACTTGCACAATTTATTTTAGAAAGAAAATATTATTTATTTTAATCAACATTATCTTCTTGAATCTGTTATATATGTCCTAATCATGATAGTTTGCATATACATATGTTATTATTACTTATCCATATGGGTTATTAATTGATTTTTCCCCATGCAATTTGACAAATAATATGGGATCCTGCTGAATTTTCTATAATTAAGGTTATAAATGTATCTACTTATATAATCCTAAATAAATTATAATCCTTGCCTACGTCCCTATTCAGTCAAATTATTTTTTTCCAGTAAAAGTAAACTAACTTTACATTTGAAAAAAAAAATATTTATTTTTCAATGGTACATATATAATTATCTTATATAACTAATTTGAAATATTAATCTTCTCTGTCTAAACAAATGTTGTAATACCTGACCCGGGCATCGATCCGGATTGCTTAACGGGTCAGGTCGGACCGGGTCGAACCGAATGGTCGGATCGGATAATACAAATTAATAAAATAATAAAATAAATTAAGGTGATCATTGTAATATTATTAATTTGTAATATCTTATTTAGCAAAAAAATATAAAACATAATATAATAAAATATTTAGATCAAATAATATAATTAAGTAAGCATTAATTGAATCATCAATCAAATATTTTCTAAAAAATCTCGTGAGGTAATTATAAAAAATAAAAATATTGATGAAATATTATATATATAATAAAGAAAAATGTTAAACATAAATCTCAAATAAAGATATATAAATAATATTTTTTAAAAGCTTTAATAATTTTTATATGTTTTATTTTTTTATGTATTTTACAACTTTGACCCGTCCGGATCGGTCAAACCCGCCGGGTCGAACGGTTGAACCCGAATTTTGACCGAATTTAACCGAGTCAAAGCGTGTCAATTGCTTGGCTGGGTTTTGATTGACCCATGGGCCGTTTTAATGCCCGGACACCGGTCCGATCGGCTGAGCCGGACCGGGTCTTACAACATTGGTCTAAACCATCCTAATAAAATTGTAAGAAAAAACTCTTACTTCTACTCAAATTAAATTTATCTTCTATATATAACGGAAGATGATGATATTATATGGATTAGGATTACTAATTGATTATACTCCATGCATTCTCAAAATAACATTTATTTATTTTAAATTATTTTTATCCGAAAATAGCAAACTATATTTTAAGAAAATGTGATTATAATCAAATTATGCTTATAAATTTAATCTTCTTTTATTTTTATCACCTTTTATAACAAAAATATTGTAACACAATTTTTATTTTAAAATTTTAAATTATATATATTAATTTATATAAATTTTTTTACACACATCGTTATGATGCCAACTTATGCGATAATCTTATATATTTTATTTCCCTAAACTTAACCGGATAATAAATATTTATAGATTAAGATTATGTTTAGGAATAGGAATTTAACGTATTAGGATTAGTTATATTAGATTTAACCGGATAATACATATTTATATATTAAGATTATATTTAGGATCAGGAATTTAACGTATTGTGATTAATTATATTAGATTTAATGTGATTATGATTAGTTATGTTTAGGACACAAAGGGTTATAATTAGTTATTTATTTTAATCATACTCAAATTGATAAAAAAGAAGATTAATATTAATTTGACTCAAATTAAATTATTTATTCTAAATTATATTTTAATTCCGAAAATAATATATTATGTTTTAAAAGGAAATAGTTTTATTCGTAATCATACTCAAATTGATTAAAAAACTAATCCTAATTTGACTAAAATTGAATTATATATTTTAAATTATTTTTAATTCAGAAAATAACAATTCTTTCTTTTATTTCTTTTGATCATACTCAAATTCATAAAAAGAAGATTAATATTAATTTGACTCAAATTAAATTATTTATTCTAAATTATATTTTAATTCCGAAAATAATACTATGTTTTAAAGGAATTATTTTTATTCGTAATCATACTCAAATTGATTAAAAAATTAATCTTAATTTGACTAAAATTGAATTATTTATTTTAAATTATTTTTTAATTCAGAAAATAACGATTCTTTCTTTTATTTTTGTTCTCTTATATAACAATTTTAGGATAATTTTATTATCTTAATTTAAACTGTTAATTGAATTCTAACTCCTAATTGGTATTGAATTCCATGCCCAGAGCCATGTTGGATTAAAATTGAAGATTACTCTTTAAAATAATTTTATTTATCTTATTTTTTCATATAGTGTGTTTTGTTTTTTAGATTTAAACTTTTTAATTTCGTTAACTTTATCAAATTATAAATTATAATCATGATTAGTTATTATTAATTAGACGACACATGTCATCACCATAATAAGCCACTTGTCATGCTCTCATACCCCATACTTTTACCTCTACTTATATATATATATATATATATATATATATATATATATATTTGTAAAGGAAAAAATCTAAAATTATATAAAAAAGGAAATATTTTCTTGTGCTAAGTTTGTTTTTGTTGATTCCCTGCTTTTCATCTTAAGCAACGTCTGTTTGAAAGAAAATAGTAATGGAAGAAAATGAGTTATTTGAAAATTAATTTCAAGAAATTATTATTATTTTTATTAGGTTTGATCATTTAGCACAAGAACACAAAAAAAAAAAAAAATGATAACGATAACCACATCAGAAGAAGAAACTTTTTTTTTCTCTCTTGCCACATGGTCTTCAGCAAGCTACACATCTTAATCTCAGATGTTACTCAAAACACACACAAACATACCACAGATGTACAGTCTTAATCTCAGAACACTAAACTGATATTGAAAACATATGCAGCTTTTAATTTATTGGCTTCAAAGCAATCGATCACATGAAGTAATTTATGCTCGAATCATTCATGATGCCTTGATACTTCTTATGCAGACGTTTCATCACCATCATCATATTCTTCAGCCGTCATTAATGAAAAAAGGGACAATGCTCTATCATCCTAAAAATCCTCCTAACATCGCACAATAGTATGAATTTTTAGAATGTTTTGCACATGTGAATGTTAGGAGGATGAATTAAGAGAATGAGACATTTTCCATAAAAAAAACCTCTAGTGTCATGGCAACCAACCTGGAGGTCTCACGCCCCACATTCCTCACAGTGCTTTTTAAAGAAAGTAAATTATTTGTTAATAAAATCACCCCAAGAGTTAGAATACATGATTTTAAAAGAATTTTGTTGGATTTAGAATACATGATTTTAAAATTATTTCCATACACTACTTTTGTTGGATTTAGAATTTTAGCTTATCCTTAAACCAAATAATCTTGTTTAAGATTCTTTCTTTAGCTTTTTCTGCCTTTTTCCCAAATCCTCTGTCGATGTAGAAGTAATAGTTGTAAGAAATCAAGATAACGTAGTTAACATCAGGATTCTGCGTTCTTTAAGTAACTAGTTCAGAAATATAACATGGTATCTATCTCACATTGTGATTGAAGATTAAACCCCGACCCAAAAAAAAAAAATCTGACGAGTTAGTTAAGAAAAACATGTTTCAGAAAACCACGAAAGATTTAAAGCTGTTCACTGTTAAAACATTCACAGTTGCACTTCACACTCCAAATGTTGAACGATCAGAAAAAAAAAAAACTGCAGATACTGGTCACTTAACCATAAAACACATAAGAAACCAGTTAGATAAAAAGCAAAAGAAAAGCCACAAGAACCAAGTTGGTTGATTCACATGAAATCAAATTCCAGATAGACAAGGATTAGTAACTTCTCGAGTTTAAGTTCTGTAGTCTTCAAGTTGTTCGGAGTGGTGCTAGTAATCTTAGATATTTACGAGTCCTTGATCTAAACCACAAGAGAGCTCATTATAAAGATATATATTTAGCCGTTATTGGATTCCGCAAGTTGTTTATTCTTTTTTATTTTTAAGGTTACAAAGAGAGGCCATAAGTTGTTTATTCTTGTAACACTTTGAAGGCATACCATCGTTATTCTTTGGTGTTCTAACGTGAGAGAGAACGGCCATGTATGGGCACATATGCCAAATATGTCAGAAAAGCCCAATGCTTTGCGAACTGAGTTATTGCTGGTATACCATAACCAGGAATCTCGTCCCAGGGTTATTTCCTGCAAAGTAAAACAGTAGTTTGAAATCAGCAACATGATCAATGACAATGCACTTTGGATAAAAAAGATGTTTGCATCTTAAACTTTATTAGCCAGATTGATGAAGTAAAAGGAGCTCCAAGAGAAAGCACGGAAGTGTGCATCTCACTATGTGAATATGCACCAAGAAAATACGACAACACTGTGTTCTCAGGCAATGATGAAATGATTCACTAATAAAATATTGATTTGCTAATAGTTATGAGTTGAAGGAACCAGATGTCCAACAGCTGATAAAGAAATCACATCGTTATACTAGTTGGACAGAGATTGTGGCATTCTTATCATTGAGCTGCTTGCTTGTGATGCCTAGAACAACGTCCACTGTGCATTCTACTTCATGTCTGTAATGACAGTGCCTAGTGATGGATATTTGTCTTCAAGAAATTTCTAATATCATATTGATCCTACACACATTAAGGGAGTTTTCTTTTTTCACTATCAAAGCCAACTGGTTGCATTTACCCAAAAGCAGAAGACAACTGGTTGCATGGGCTTCTTTAACATGTAGAAACATAAATTATAAAGATACAAGAAGCACATACCAAGGGAGCTTGAAGTTGTCTTTCCATCGACTTGGCTTAGCACATTCATCATACATCTTGCTCAATCTCAAAATTATTTCTGAGAATGTTGGCCGCACAATGGGCCGTGGATCCCAGCATTCTTCAATTAGCCTGCATTGAACCATGAAAAATTCTGCATTATGATTTTGATATTTCTCTTCTCTAGAGGGATAAAATATGGAGGTTTACATTCATCAATTTTGTCAACATAAAGCTTACTCACTCTTTGAGATCTGGAGGATAACTCTTGGGTTTATTCTTTAGAGGTGGTCTCATTCCATCACAACAAATCATTTTGGCAACGTCTGATGGAGCTTTAGGATGGAAAGCTGGTTCTCCTTCAAACATCTGGACAAACAGCATGCTTAATTTTTTTTTTCTGTTGGTGTGGCTGTTATTGCATCAATTTTCAAGATCATGTCTACAATGTAGGATATTATAAATAAATATAACTGCAGGAAAGCATTTATCTGAATACATGAATATTGAATATGATTAAAATGTTGCTGTTATTAGCACGCGTGTCTTTGGATTCTGTTTGCAGGAATCTCAGACAACCACCACCTGTGAGTTCACTGCCCATCCATCTTTGTATTTTTATACCTTGTGCTTGACAGAATGCCAAGGAAACTCAATGGGTAGGCTGAGAATTTCATTGTGGGTTTATTGGTGTTCATGGGTAGATGAATAACCTTATACTCCTGTAATCGTTCTGAGTAATTAAAGTGATCTTTCCCCACTTTTCATTGTGCTGTTTCATGATCTACTGCGTTGCTTATTCTTGGATCATTTCCTGGCTGGGTAGTGATCGTTCTTGCCATGGAGCAGTGGAAGGCTGACCTAGCCTACTCTGATCAGGGAGCAGTGGTGCCCCGCGGTGATTTCGGTGAGGAAAAATTTAGCCCATGACAAAAGGGAAATATGATTTCAACTAGCTAGTATCTTCATCATCAATCGTATTTATGTTCCTCTTAATCGTCTAGTATCTACATATATAAGCTATTAAATGCAATCGAACAAAATGCAATATTTTACTGGATTCGTAATATGCTTGCTATCATAAATTTATCGAAGGACAGGACAGGAAAGATAATATATCATAGAGTAAGATTTTAGAATGCCAAGACTGGATGATAGTTATGTCAAGGTGTTAAGAATTCCTCACTAGCACACGCCTGCATGCCATAAAAGGTAGCTACTTTGTCTTATGATAAGTTCAAGAGACACTGTTATGTAATTTTCATAAGTTCAAATTCAATGAATGGATGATTCAATTAATAGCATCAGTTTATTTTATCTGCTTTAATTTCAGTAAAAGATATTTTGACACAATAAAATATAACAATGGAGAATAAAATTTTAAAATTAAGAGGCTCGAGTTAGATAAGTTTGACATACCCCATAAAGGATGAGACCAAAGGAGAACACATCAATGCTTCTATCAAATGATTCGTTATTGTAAAGCTCGGGAGCTATATAGGCATCTACATGTGCAGAATCCATTATCAGAACACAAATGGGCAAAATAGCTCTTTACAGAAAACTCAATGCATGTAAAATGTTGAAAATCAAAATGGCCATTACAACAGACCAGGCAGCAAGATGCCAAGTCCTTATGAAAGGCTTTCCTACAGCCCTAAAAAAACTATTATACCAAGCTAAGCATCTAAATGAAGAGACATATTTCCAGTCCTGACATCTCAAACCATAACCAAGATATATTCTAATAAGACGTCCCAAAGAGGCCCCAAATTATAGGGACTGCGAAGCACATAAAGAATTATAAAATCAGTTAAAATGGTAATAAATTATCTCATTCATCAACCATTTTTTGATATAGTCATCATATTTGATATATATTGAAGATTATTCAATTTCAAATATGGTCGATAATAATTCCCAAAGTTCCATGCTTTTCTATTACAAGCGATAAATTTCATTTGCAAACTCATGCAAAAAAGTTTCTTTCCTTGTCATCTACATTAAGAAATTAACACTTTGTGAACAAGATCGGGTGGATAGCTTAATAACAAGGAAATATTTCCTGAAAATGTAAGCAACGGAGAGAGAGGACTTGTAGTTTCCTGTGAAAGATTTCTCACCTAAAAGCTCAACCACAAAAAAATTAATGAGAACTGAAAAACTGGATAGTCTAGATGCACATGAAGTACAAGGAAAATATAAGTTTATAGATGACAGATGATGAAAAATATTCAGATATCAAGTCAGCACACCAGAACGCTTTCCATCGATGAAAAAAAGCATAAGTGTTAACTGATTTAGATGACTAGTGTAACCGGACTCTAGAAGTACCTTAATGTATTACACTTGTACTTGTGGCATGAAGATGACTTAATATAAATTATGATCATTTGGACAGGAAACCTGAATACTATTTCCTGAAGAAATAGCTTTACTTATTCGAGAAAGCAGATACAACAGCTAAGTCACTACGCTGCCATCAGAATAGCATATCAATGCTGAGTTACTGAGTAGCCACATTGACTTGCTGAAAACTACAAAAATATTAAATATCCTTTATAAAGATGAGGGTTAGCACACCAAAAATAAATACATGGTCTGTTCATTCTTCAAGTACAATTTTATAAATCAAGGTTATGCAACTTTCGAACCATTGGCAACCACACTGTGCAACAGAATCATGTAATGGCTTTACAGTCTTGCTAAAAAGAGTAGGTATCACATCTGGAAGAGGGTAAAGTAGTTACATACTATCAACATTAGTCATGGGATGTGCTAAGTGACATTTGTCTGATGATACATTTAACAACTTAACCGAGCCGAATCCTGAAACCTTCAATTGTCCACCATCATCCAGCATAATATTTCTGGTACGTTGCCAAAGAATCATATAACATGCAACTGAATGAAATATGAAGTTCGAATTAATGCTGATTTATCATCACTAAATAGGTAATTGCAAAATGGATCATCTTACTTGGGCTTTAGATTACAATGGATAATAGGTTCTGGCTTGCACTCATGCAGATAATTCATCCCCCTGAATATTTAAGAATAAACAGTATCATGTGAGGAGAAAGTAAGAGATGGAGAATTGTCATGCATCATCATATTTAATATCCAGAAATTGCATGATATTCAAACTTCACATGGATGAATATAAAGGGTGTACTTTTGCTTAGTGTAGAAAGTAATCTATGCTACGCATCAGAGAAAAAAACTGTGAAAAATCTAGATGACCCAGCATAGGAACCAAGAATACATTTATTTGTTTCTCTGGTATAAATGTAATAAGTTGAATTCTCATCTATAATTGTACTTACATAAAGAAATAGAATAATCTTTTTTACTGAAATATAAGTATATTCAAGAAGCCACAAGAAAGTAACCTTGTTATATATTAATCATTAGGGTAAGCAATAAGAAAAAATATGTTAAATGATCTCCTTAGCATAGAATAAATCAGAGAAAGAGCACTGGATAAGACAGGATATACAGAACATCCATTTCCCGCAAGTTATACAGGCTTCAGAGGGTGACATGATAACTATAATTGATATATGAAGCATCACTTCATTTAGTTCGCAGCAATAAAGAGCAAGCACAAAAGAAGAGAAACTGCATACCTTGCAATGTCAAGGGCAAATCTAAGAGCTTTATATGTTTTAGGACGCCCTTTCTTCTGAAGATAGCTTTCTAAATCACCCTGAGAAACAGCAAAAGAGCACACTGGTTAAAAGTCCAATATCAAGAATCATCATCTTGACATTCTCAAATCCGTATGTTGAAAGAAAAAAATTGGACAAGATATCTATAAAAAGAATATAAATGAATTCATAATTTAGAAAGACTAAAACACAATAAAATAAAATAAAATAGCCAACTGACACTAAAAGTTAAAGCTCTTGAAGTTTCTATACAATGAAATTTTTAGCACCTTGAATAAGAAACTTACTTCTTGATGGTACTCAGACACAATCATCATGGGAATATTTTGGGTAACAGCTCCAAAAAATTGAACTAAATTAGGGTGCCGGACCTTCTGCATAAGAGTCAGCTCACTCTTGAAAGCATTTCTGCATGAGATGCAGTTACAAGTTTACTGGTGTGCTATGATACACTAGTGATAAGAAATACAACAACAACAACAACAAAGCCTTATCCCACTAGGTGGGGTCGGCTACATGGATCATACGACGTCATTCCGCTCTATTAGTAACCAAACCTTTCGGTATATTATTCACCAATAGATCTTGCTCTATTAGTTCGCCAAGTGTCCGCCTTGGCCTCCCTCTCTCTCTTTTAATCGGACTTCAGATTATTTGATCTACTCTTCTTACTGGCGCATCTAATGGTCTTCTCTGAACATGACCAAACCATCTCAAACGATTCTCTACCATTTTCTCACTAATAGGAGCCACTCCGACTCGTTCACGTATATGATCATTCCTAATCTTATCTAATCTTGTATGACCACACATCCATCTCAACATCCTCATTTCGGCTACCCCCACTTTACGTTCATGTTGTCCCTTCATAGCCCAACATTCACTACCATATAACACTGCCGGTCTTATAACAGTACGATAGAATTTTCCTTTAACTTTATTGGGTACTTTTCTATCACAAAGAACTCCAGTGGCTTTCCTCCACTTACACCAACCAGCTTGAATTCTATGATTAACATCGTCATCAATATCACCATCTTGTCTTACAATTGATCATAAATATTTAAACTTTGTCACTTGAGGAATTATATCCTCCCCTAGCCTAACTTTCAAATCGTCTCTAAGTTGTTTATTTGTGAAATTGCTATGCATATATTTTGTTTTATTCCTACTAGTGATAAGAAATATACAAACATATTCAGAATGCTGATGTTGATATAAGTGAACACCAAGGAGCTTTGCTTAATTAGATATAAAGAGTGGTTGTATGGAAGAGAAAAAAATGGTAACTGCAAACAGAGCTATGAACTGTTCACCTAATATATTCTATATTTCAGGCAATGAGCTAAAAAGCTTAGTGAAAAACATGATTTCATGTGCTAATATTCTACAAATTTTTCTTGCATTCAAAATAGAAACCTTCTTAAGCAATTTAATCCGAAATGCCAATACAATGCATCAAAATAGAATATATTAGGTGAATCTCATGAACATGGATCAACGGCGTCGTATGATCCATGTAGCCGACCCCACCTAGTGAGATAAGGCTTTGTTGTTGTTGTTGTTGCCAATACAATGCATCAACTAGTTTTGTAATAAAAGACAGAAAGTCTGAGGAAGTACATGCTATCTGGATCTGTGAACTCATCTTTGTCAAGTATCTTAACTGATACCTTCGTGCCATTCCACTTGGCTACTTGATATGTGCCCTACAATTCATAGTAGATACATCATAAATAAAATATGTGCACTAGTGATCAGTTATTTTGAGTGTATTTACAGGTAGACTATGTTTCACGAGTGACTGCCGACAAACAAGCTTGATCTTACATGGGCCATATATTGTGAATATGTGATCCCATACATGATATGCCTTGATATTAAGGACCTTACCTTTAAGAGCTCACTACCTTGCCTGAAGTGAATTTCTAGAGGATTTAATTCATATTCAGGAATTTCTCGGGGATTCGACACTGCCATAGGAGCCTTTGTGATTTTCTACAAGAGAAAACAAGAAATTACAGAATGCGATGGTGAAAACAACAAGCTTGTTCATGCCCAAAGATGTTTAAATTTTGGACATGAGAATTTAGCCTACTACCGGAGTATTGGCTCCTTTAGCTCTTAAAAGTTCGTAGACCTCATCATTTCCGTAGCATTTAGCATCGGCAGCTGCCTGCATTACGGAATAGAAATCAAAGAGCAGTTGGAAGAAATTGCATTGGTAACTACCATGACGATGTATCTGCCATTATTGAGATCTTCCAATGCAACTGACGAGATGGAAATAGCAAATTGACGAACACTAAATGCAAAGTGGAGACTGCCAGTTAGAAACTTCATTGGGTTACAGGAACTCATTGGTTAAGCTGCTTCAGTAGCCAAAAACTGTAACTCACTGACAAAAACAAGAAGAATCTCTGAACTTTATACCGTGCTCCCCCACCGATCTCTAGCGTTGATGTTGGCTCTCCAGCTAAGTAGCAGCCTCACAACTTCCAGGCGCCCCTCGCAAGCGGCGATGTGCAGCGCCGTCCGGCCGTCGAGATCAATGCTATTTACATCCGCCCCGCCCTTCAGCAGCTCCTCCACCCCATTCACATCCCCCTGGCACGCCAAGAACAGGAGCTGCATGATGACGTCAAGATTCTCCGGCACCTGCAGCAGCTCATTTTCGACGGCGTCGTCCCGTTTGTTGGGGTCCAAAGACGACTGCCGGCCGAAGGTGAAGCGCCTGACAAGCTTCGGGTGGAGAGACGGGTGCCGCCGGAAGCTGAACCGCATGCCACTGATCGAGGCCGATCCCGCCGAGAGCTGCCGCGAGATCCCCCGTTTAAGTATCATTACCTTGTCCATCTCTTCTCTCAGGATTGATCCTCTGCAAAAAATCGATCCGATAATCGCCCGTATTCACCTTAAAGTGTGATATTTATGATTCAGAAGAAAGAAAACTCGACCTTTATTCTTATTCGAAAAGAAAAACAAGTTCGAAATCAGTTCAAAGTGACAACTTGTAGTAAAATCATTCGATTACTGAAATCAAAAGTAGTGGAACTTTTTTCATCCTTCGGCAGGGTACCTCAAATGCAAACACACTCATCTTTAACGGAACAAACAATCAAAACATCTTAGCTCTGTAGTGAAATCAACAGGAAAATAGCTCCAGCAATTCCCAGTTCTGCCAAAAGCCCAAGATCAAAATAACACTTTCGTATCGTAAAAACATCGAGATCAAATCTTTCTCCCAAACACGTCGAATTGGAATTAACGTCTAACCTTCTGTTCTGGAGGTCAAACTCAAAATCCCATCTTTCTAGAAGGAAGCAATAATTACCCCGGTGTCCGAGAGAATCAGAAGCGGGGACTGAGACTAGGAGTTCGAATTGGAGCTACAGAGTACAGCAACCCCGGGGTCGGCTGGCACCACCAGGCGATCCTTACTCCTATCCAAGATGAGAATTTTGAGGCGACGAGAAGACAAAAAAAAAAAAAAAAGAAAAATTCAGGGCCGCTGAAGGATTCAACGCCTTTTCTTACCGCAGCGACAAAGACGATTTTTTTTTTCTTTTTCTTTTCCAGAGAAGAAGCGAAGAAAAGAAGAAGAAAAAGAACGGTAAAAGGATGGATTCTTAGCACATATTTAATCCATGTCCACCACGTGCGGTCATTAATTCTTCCTTTTCCTAAAAAAAAAAATCTTGTTACATTGTCTCGAGTGATAGATTTTGTCCGGATCCTTTTTTTTATTAGATCTGTTCGCCATACTTTTGTTTGGTTAACTATAGCTAGCAATTTAACGAATTCTGGTTTTGGCAAGTCTTGGATTTTTTCACCTTCTCGGCAGATTTTAAGGACATTTATTGGAACAGGGGATGAATGCTTCATTGGATTGCATGCGACGAAATCATGTACATATACAAAATATCATATGGTGGGACCTCGGACGATGCAGACATGCAGTTACTAGTTAGTGTGAGAAGAATCAATTTCCAGTCTGTTGCACAGAAGACATGCGACCAGACCCATATCTTATTGTCGATTCTTTTTGTGATGCTGTCACATTGAGCACACCCATAAATTGTTGCTGCACAGGAAGTAATTTCCTGATTTAAAAATCCGATGCGTGGTAGCACATCGATGCATTTTTAAGCTCGGAGGAGATCTGGAAAGAAAGAGAGGAGAGAAGAGACATATTAATGGAGGAGGGAGACAGAGAAAAGATGCGATTAAGTAAAGGTTTTAGCACTCTTCATGCAGGATTGCGTGGGTTCACGATTGCTGTCGATTTAATCAACCCCTTTTTGAATTCATACATCTTTGTTTTTGCTTTCCTGTTTCTGATAGTGACTTGGATGTCGGCAGCAATGAATTGGCCCTGCCAGTTTGGAATGAGCTCCACATGCGGTGAACAACTGCAATGGCGTGCTGCTGTTAGAGCTTGATCTCTCGTTCAGGAAGGTTGTGTTTGGTATAATAATTTTTAGTTTTCGTTACTTTTGAAAAACTAGTCGATTTGATACGTTGAATGAAAAATATAACGATGAAAATTTGAAAAGTTGATTTGATAAATAAATTTTAATAAATATTAATAGGCGTTTGAATAAAAAATAAGAAGAATATAATTTATTATTTTATAAGATAAAAAATTATAGTAAATTAAAATATTATATTTTTATTTAAAATAATGATAATATAATATAAAATTATTATACGTAATTGTTAATTTAAAAAATAAGTTGTATTGAATTATATTAATATTAAATTTGATTAATTTTTAAAAATAGAAAATATCATGTATACTTTTTTTCTAAAAAACAATTGAAAATTTTAATAAAAGGATAATAAATATTTAATAAATCAATTGTTTAATATTAAATGAAGTAATTTATTTTATAAGTTGAATGATAATATATAAATAAATAATTATATATACATTAAAAAAGTGAAAGTTAAAAAAAAGCAAAAAAAAAAAAATAGTGAAGTTCTTGCATGCAGCAAGAACTTGTAAGTTCTTCTAAGTTCTTGCTCAAGTAAACTAAAGTTCTTGAACTTTGGCATCACATGATCATTGTCCAGAACATAAATTTTTTATCATGATTAATTTATTTTATGATAGTGTTTAATAAAATTTGGACAAATTCTTGTTCAAATTCTAATGCCAAACATGGACCATCCATCACAATACATGGAACTAAAACAGCTGCTGCAAGAAAAGAGAGATTAAAATGTAGATTTACTCCTTTTCTTTTTGTCAGTACTGGAAGTATATGAATCTGTCAGACATTAATAAGCTGATAGCAATTGGAGCAGCCATCATTGTCACTTTCTTTGTCACCTTCAATGTGTTCTGGTTGAAATAATTTTGTGGCTATACCGGGATTAAAGAATTCCCTGATGAGTGCGATTTTGATGGACAACTGCCATTATCAATCGTGTTATCTGGCCCCCCGCTAGCCTAAGCAATATCATAACCAAGTATTATATATAGTTAGAGAGGGAGAGAGAGAGCTATGACGAAGGTTTTTTTTTTCTTTAAAGGAAAAGATCGTATTATAACGCTAAATAAGATGAGCCAATATGAAAAAGGCCTTCTAAAAAATAATCGCTATGCTAAAAATGAGCCGTATAATTAGCATTATGATTAATATATTTATGAGAGAAGTAAGCAAATGACGATATTGTTGTTTAAATGTCCTGAATAACAGCACAAATCCTGTAGTGAATGCTTTGCCTCCTATTGATCACTGCGACCAAAATTTTTGAGTTAAATGAGATGGTAACTTGTTAAGAATATAAAATTAATTTAAGCTTTTAGAAAAAATTAGTTAGCACATTAAATTTATCAAACATCATTAAGTTCTTATTAAAAAAATATTTTTCTTTCGTCTACGTGATGGGCTGGATTAGATCAAAAGTTGTCAGTAGCTCACGTAAGAAAAGTGTTAATAATATAAAATTAATGATGTTACTTTTTTTAGAAAAAACTGATTAGGAAATAGAGTTTGAAAAAAAAAGTTGCATTAGCAGATCAAGAAGATAGCCTACACCTCAAGCTGCCCTGGCCCTCAAAATTTAATTTGAAGTATAGACAACTTGGAGGCTCCCATCGAACTCGATAGGAAAATTTTTTCATAGGTGTGGTTTGAATATAACTCATGGTAGTTAATCAATACTCTCTCCCAAATGACAATCCTAATTGTCCGGCAGAAATCAAAATGGATCATTTATTTCTCTCAGATACACCATAGGAAAATGACGATAAAAGATAACATTTAGAATGAGTGGAGGTACACCATAGGAAAATGATGATGATAACATTTAGAATGAGTGGAGGTATCTAAATTTTTCCCTTTCTAGTACAGAAAGGCATTTCAGACTTGAGCAGCAAAGGAATATTAAAAAAATAAGTGTCTTATAGTCTCAAGACTAGCATTACAAAGAGCACAAGAGGAGTTAACAAAAGAGTTAAAACGAGTCAAACATGTCACAAGTGAGTAGCTGGTGATGAGAGAAAGTTCAGTATTTTAGGAGGAGCTTAATATGCCACAAGTCCTTCGGCCATACCATCATTAAAGGAAGAGCAGATAGATTAATCTCGATAATCTTAGATATCAAGCAAGAGTCAAAGTATAAAAATAATCTATGGATATCCCACTCTGCCTTAGAGATTAAATAAGCAACATTAAGGGATTGGTCAAAAGTATTCATATTAATTGTTAATAATGGTTTTAATCCTACTCCAATTATAAACCCATTTGGACTCAAGACATTCCGAAATAAAAGGGAACCCGTATGACATATTCTATATATTTCCTTATCATGAAATCGTTAAAGAATTGATTTATTTCATTATCACAAGATAGGTGTCTTATTTTTGAAATTAATACAGAGTCTCAGTTGGTCTGTAATTTTTATCATCTGTAAAAGAGAGTGTCGAAGAATAAATCAAAGAAGGAAGACTCGAGGAGCAAAGAAAAGGAGGTCGACTTCGCAAATTTGGTAATACAAGAAGAGAAGACGCACTCTATGACGGAAGAGGTGATTATTGAAGTCGCCAACCAAGAAATGACGACGGATCCGTGGTCGAAACTTGAGAGTCTCTATATGACAAAGTCTCTGACCAACAAATTACTATTGAAGCAACATCTGTACACCCTCCACATGAAGAAGGTACCTCTCTGAAAAGTTATCTTGATCAAATGAATACTTTATTGATAGAATTACGAAATATAGATGTGAAAATTGAGGACGAAGATGTCGCCCTATTTCTGTTAATGTCTCTTCATCTATCATACGAAAATTTTGTTCAGTCTGTTATCATCTGAAGAGACATAATTACTTAGGAAGAAGTAAGATCGAGTCTACATATTTGTGTACTTCATCATAGGGCATCTGACAAGGTTGTGGAGACTCAGGCCGTAGGGTTGGTGATAACCGCAAAGAAGGGACATCATCCAAACCCTAAGAAGAGTAAGTCGAAGAAGAAGAACGTCAATCCGAAGGACATATCCAAATATTATAAAGAACCAGGTCATTAGAAGAAGAATTGTCCCAAGAAATAGAAGGGCATGATTGTTGTAGTAGTACACTAGAATATTGAATTTGATTATGACGATTTGGCTCTCATGGTGTCTGATCAGAGATATTTGAAGGAGAGTTGTGTTCTGAATTCAGAATGCTCTTATCATATGAGTCCGCACAAATAGTGGTTCTCAACTTATCAAAATATTGATGACGAAAACGTCATCATGGGCAATGATGCGATTTGTAAAATAGTTGAAATCGATTCAATTCAGATGAGAACTCATGACAATCGAGTAAAAACATTGATAGAGGTTCATCATGTTCCGCAATCGAAGAAAAAATTGATATCGTTATGAGTTCTGGACTCCAATGGATGTCGGATGGATGCTGCAAGAGATGTTCTCACGATCACTAAGGGTGATGTTGAAGTCATAAGAGGAGTCAGACAAAAGTACTTGTACATACTACAACACACAGTAATTCGTGGCTGTAGTGAGTTGTTCATCCAAATTAGAATCAGAAACATTCAAGTCGTGGCACATGCGACTTGGACATATGAGTCAGAAAGTGATGTACATCCTTAGCAAACGCAATCTTCTGGGTGATCAGAAGATATCTGAAATAGGATTCTGCGAGCACTGCGTCTTTGACAAACAAAAAATGATATCAATTCAGTAAAATCGTGCACAAGATGAAGACAACATTCGATTACATCAACGCTGACTGTTGGAGCCCCTTTTGTGTTTCATCTCTAGGAGAAATAGATGATTATTCAAGAGCGAGGCATTCGAAGCCTTCAAATAATGGAAAGTTCTGGTGGAGAATCAAACATCGAAAGGTGAAATACTTTCGTACTGATAACGTTTTGAAATTCTATTCGTTCGAATTTGATCAGTTTTGCAAGGATGAAGATATTATTAGACATCGCATCGTCAGAACACAATAGAATGGTGTAGCAGAATGCATGAATAGAACACTTTTAGAGAGGGCATGGTGCATGCTCACCAATTCTAGTCTGAATAAGTTATTCTGGGCTAAAGCTGTTAGCACAATATGTTACCTAGTGAATCGGAGTCTTGCTACCGCGATCAATTTCAAGACTCATATTAAGGTATGGTTAGAAAATCCTACTGATTATACTAATCTAAAAATTTTTTACTGTCCAACATATTATCATGTGAGTGAAGAAAAGCTATAACCAATGATCAAAGGAGTATTTGTGGAATATAGTGTAGGTGAAAAAGGTTTCAGAATTCGATCTCCTTCAGAGCACAAGGTTATTCATAGCAGAAATATGTCATTTGATGAGAAGTCCATACTCCAATAGAAATTAGATATTGTTGACTCAGCAGATGAGTGTCAACAAACAAGTGGAGTTTGTATTAACTCCAATTCAGAATGGGATAAAAGATTCTCATTAGACTGAACAATAAGAACTCGAGGAGCAAACAAAAAAAAAAACAACGACAAGTCTAAACTGCTGGATGTGCTCAAGGCAAGTAGGCCCTTTTAAGCATTATGACTTTGAGAATATTATTGCATATGCATTCTATCGACCACAATGATGCTATCACATGAGTAGAATAAGGACAGGGATTGACAGTCCAAATAAAAGGAGATAGATTTTATATATTTCTTTATTGAGATTGTTAAGGAATTGATATATTTTTTTATCACAAAATAAGTATCCTATTTTTGAAATTAATATAAAGTTCTCAGTTTATCATTCTTATCATTTATCAAAGAGAGTGCTTATATAAACTTCTTATGGGTCCAAACAGAAAGTAATTTGTATTGTAATATATTTTTTTTATTTCTTTCATCTAATAAAATTCTACGGCGTCTTATATTTTTCGAATTTTCTTACGATGCATAATTTTTCTTGTGGAGAAATTTTAACATTTTAACATTAATGTATATGGATTTGCAGCTCAAAGGTGTATTGAAATCCATGGATGAGTTGCCAATGAGTTTCTTGATGTCTAACTTAATGTTATTTAATCCCTGACTCGCAACACCAGGCGACATTCTGATGAGGAGATGTGATTTGACCATGGATTGGGAACTCCATATTTGTTAGATATAAATTCAACAAATAAATGAGCTTGATGATTTAGGGTATATTTGGTTCAAATTTCATTAAAGGGAAGGGAAGGTAAAGAATGTGAAGAGAAAAGATGGGAAGAGAATGCAGAAGAATGACGGTGGATAATTATTCGTGTTTGGTTCACATCATTAAAGGGAAGGGAAACGAATGATAATTTTATTTGGACGATTATATCTTTTATATATATACTTATATGTTTAATTTATGTGGTTAAAAATAAAAATACGTGTCAAGTATATTTTTTCCCTCCTTTTCACCCCGATTTAGGGAGGAGGGGAGAAGAATTAGAAGAGAATGAAGAGAAAGGGAGGGAACTTTTCCTTCCATTCCTCTCCAACTTAATTCAAACAAATAGGAAAAATCCATTCCCTTTTTTTTTTTTCTTTCCATTGATTCTCCTTTTTTTCACCCCGAACCACACAGGGCCTTAGAATAGATAATATTCTTCTGACTGGTTTCTTAAAGCTTAATTATTGTGCCCGCCGTGAGTGAGCGATTGGATACTCAAAAGGGAACAATGGAATGGGTCCTTTCCGGTCATAATGCGACAATGATAGAGTCCTCTTCCTGGGCCACTTGCCAGCTGAGCAGGTGAGGTACACAGATGATGGTTTTGTAAATTTGTTCCCCTAGTACTTATCAGTTACCACCATGGAAGGGGCACTGCTAACTTTGGATTATATGTCCTTTTTCTTCAGGGATTTTAAGTACTTACGGAGTTACGGTGCCTTTTCAGTCCTCTGAAATTCTGAAAAAATTTGCTGCAAGTAAACTACGAACACTCTGATTATTTTATTAATCTGACAATCCTAATTTTTCTGTAGGAGTATTGAAGATTTTTAACTGTTCAAATCTTATTCTTTTCTTAGTTTTCTCCTTTCACATGGCTACGTGATCTAAAGATTTAGGAAGAAAAAGGAGAGAAAAGAAAAGAAAGAAAACAACGAAAAGAGATTTTGATGAAAGAGGTCCAATCCTTCTGTTGGATTGAAAAACATGAGAACAATCTGCTCCTTTTTGAACTGTGATGAGGATTACATTATAAATAAATGCATTAGATTTACATATTATATGTGTGGGAAAAAAATTCATAAGCCATACCCATGATTTCTTACAGGGTTTCTATGATCATTGATTCTTGTTGCGCACTTGTCAATAATAAATTACAACAACCAAAAGATTTAACGATATCGAAATTGCTCCTATCACTACAAATCACATTATTTCTTGTTAATCGATTTCTTATATTAATGAATAAGTTAATTGATTATTTTTTATAGGTTTTTTGTTATCGAATTCATTTTTAAAGGTTCTTAAAATTCGACCATAAATAGTTATTGGATATTTTCTCTCTGATCTATAAAAACAATATAATCTTCTTAATTTTTTATTAAAAAAATATTGCCAAATATTTGCTAATGATCATATTTTTTCTCTTTAAAGGTATGCTAATTTGTTTTCATTTCACTCCAATTTATTTCTAAAACAATTCAATAGAAAAGGAGATGTTAGGGGAAATAAATTATGAAAATTGAATTAATAACTTAGTATCTAATAAAATATTATTTTATTGTATAAAGGCCTCATAATATAATTTAGTTTTAGGCCTCCAAGTCCTTGAGATGACCCTGTTTTCATGATTCTTTTGTTATAAAAAATATTATCACCTATTAAATTATTAGCAACGTGCATTACTTTGTTTATTATGTACGAGTAATCTTTTTAATAATTTAAACGATACTATACAACTTTTATCAAAATATTCTTTATCACTAATATTAAGTTAAATATTATATAATTCAAATAAAAATTCAAATAAAATTAATAAATATAATTATAAATATTTCATATCTTTTTTAAATGAAAATAATGGTAATGTATTTTTTAAATGGAAATAATGGTAATTTATATAATATTTAAAATAATAACTAAATAATAATATGCAAGTGAATAACCATAATAAAATAACTTTCAAATAAATTAATATTATTAATTATGATGGTAATAATATTATTTTTTGCTGTTAAATAAATTTTCATATTTTATTTGTTTAAGATTATGACAGGAATAAAAAGAAAATAAAAATAAATTATCGTTTAAGTGACAATATGCATAGTTAGGTAATCTACAAATTCAAACGAAGTAAACAAAATAATGTAGTTGACTTAAATAATTTAACTTCAGATTATTAATAATATAAAAAAATTACTTATAGGAAACTCCTCCAAAGTACCCAGAGGTTTTGGGATGAATTCTTGGGATATTAATATTAATCACAGATGCAATGAACCATTTGATTCAAACGGGCTCAAAGAAAAGAAAAAAAATGACATTTTGAGCACTTGTTCTCCAGTTTTTTCTATAGCAGACTTGACAGAAACTTCATAAATTAAATCACAGTTCTGGCCGGTTTTAAGAACGAATGCCTTTACTTCACCAGATTCAATCATGGACTCGATCCAAACCAACGATTCTTGGACAAATTATGCTCCCTCTGCAATGATCTGATGAAAGAACGAAACCATACATTTCTGTTACTCTTCAGCAACGACGACTAACTGTTTCCCCACGTTTTGTCCAGAAAGGAGCCTGAGCATTGCAGCAGGCGCGTTCTCTAGCCCTTCAACTTTGTCTTCCACGTACACGATCTTGCCTTCCTTGATGTATTCTGCTGCCACCTTCTCGAATTCACGGTACCGGTCATAGAGATCAAAGATGATGAATCCCTCGAAGCGGATGCGCTTAGTTACGATCATGAACAGGTTGCGCACGCCTTCGCTCTCTTCGATGTTGTACTGGGAGATCATTCCGCATGCTGCGATGCGTCCATAGAGTCTCATGTTGTCAAGAACAGCATCAAGCATTGCTCCGCCCACATTCTCAAAGTATATGTCTATGCCCTCTGGAAAGCACCTGAGGAAACGAATGTGCTCATCAGTGAGTTAAAGTTCATGCTAAGCAACAATAAAGAGTAAGTCAAATAAGATAATTGAAGTCAACCTTCTTAGAGCTGCATTCAGGTCAGGTTCCTTCTTATAGTTAAAAGCTTCATCAAAGCCAAACTTGTTTTTCAGTAGATGAACCTGACAAAAAAATGCCCAAGGGAAGAAATCAATAGCTAATTACGAAGCATGCGCATGATTGTTCTTCACAACACACAGGATTAATTGGAAAAGCAGGTGAGGTCCTTGTAGTTTCTGTATATAGAACCAACTATGTTCAGAATTAACTTCTGATTGCTGATCAGAAATCAATTGATTGTGGTACCAATGTCTTTAACTACGCATTCAGGTCAGTTCCCTTTGGATTACTATGCTTCTCTACTCCATGGATAAGCATGTCTTCTATGGTGCTCAGTGCTCACATCTCCTTATATATACACTGTTATGTTATTCCAGTCCATTTCCAACTACAAGACATAACTATATATTCACTAGTAGTCTGACGCCTTGTTGCACTTGGGTTGTTTCTCATACCTTTTCATCAGAACCGGCACTTCCTACAACATAACAGCCCACTATTTTGGCAAATTGCCCGACAAGCTGTCCAACGGCGCCTGATGCCGCCGAGATAAAAACACGTTCGCCTTTCTTAGGTGAGCAAACCTTATAGAATCCTTCATAAGCTGCAAACCCAGCCATACCTGAAACCAGAAACAGTAGCCACAACAAAGTTCTAGCCATTAGCAATAGTTGTGCAAGTCACATGAGACTTTGGGAGAATCTAAATGGAGCAAGTCACATGTTTCTCTGTTCAACTCCTCAAGCAATTAAGTGAAGGGCCATTCCAAGAAATGCAATTAGAGAACACAACAAAGCGCCAAAACCAAGTAAAACCTTGTGCAAGAATGTGATATCAGCATACTCTGAAGTCACACTCAACCATAATTTCAGAAGTCTTTTGAGAGAATGACGAAAATCAAGGACTATGCAAAATGAAAAGGATAAATGGAGACAAATTTGATCAGTGAATTGACCAAATAGGCCTAAAATGATCACCATTTCTTGCAAAGTTGAAAAATGCTGCACCTATTGGAAATAGCAGGTGTATTTTCATCTCATGCATGCTGGCGTATAAGGATCACACAAGATACACATACACATAAATCAGTTATGGAACTCTTACATCCACGGCCATAGAAGAGTGTTTGAACTATTTTCGATGTAAAAATCATAAAATACATAGTAACCTTAATAAATATATATATGAAACTAGGATATATTAGATTAGATGGGTTCTGACTAGGTCATATTAAATTAGATGTGTTATCAAGGTTTGATTTATCTATCCACCTAAATATCTAATTATTGACATTTACTTGTATGCATAACACATAACAAGTTAGATTCCTCCATCAGGAAAATTAGAAAAGAACATATTCTAGATTCTCATGTCATAAAACTAGCTACATGTTAGTCGGCATGATAATGGTTCAACTTTTTAACAAGAGAAAAAATATAAAATTTACTCACCAAGAAGGCCAGCATAATAGGAAAGGGGCAGATCAGTGTGGGTAATCTTGAAAAATCTCTCTGGTTCTTCAATGAGGGAATACTCTTCCCATCCTGTCATCCCCCACACGTAATCACCCTTCTTATAATCAGGGTGCCCAGAATCCACAACTTTGCTGACGCCAATACCAGGAATTGTCTGCAAAATAACAGAAACATTATTAGAAGTCAGTCAATGCAAGGCAGAGGTATTCTCGGCCTGGAAATTGAATATCACAAATAGGTGGATTAAGAAAATTGAAACTAAATTCAGAAATCCATAATCATATTCCCAGGTAATGAATTGGAGCTGATATATCAGATGCAGACGGTTCAACAGAAACTGGGCACACAAATTGCATGCACCAAAACAGCAGGTAGATGAACTCCAGTATCATGTGATTCAGGCTTATTTCTCACACATTTCAGCAATAATCTTTTCATAGGAGTTATCACAAATTGCCAGCTTTCAATGCAACATCCGCTTCAGACTTCTGTAATTTGCTTGCCACATATCCACATCACGTGTTTGCTGAACTTCTGAAACTGATCCTTTTCCTCGATTTCTCGCTTGATAATAATTCGACATCAGAAACATAAACTGAGTATTGATTAATGTTTTTTTTCCCAATCTCCCGTGTCTAGAAAGTGACGTGGGACGATCCAACTCGTGCGACGCTAAACTCTCAACAAAAGTATTCTATATTCACAAACACTCGGAGTCCAGACCTCAAGAACTTAAGTGTGGAACTCCGTCCCAACCTCCTAAGACTGATTAAGCACATATATATCTACAACAGGAAGTAACTTGTACTGACCACTGCCGATATTCTAGTTAGGCAGAGTAATTTATCTAACATATATCTTGAAACCGGAGAAGCTGAAAAGTGATTTCCCTGTTTCTGATAGAACAGTCGACGGTTCTTCCCGTGAACTACTTGGCAATAATAATTCCCTCGTCACTCGATCAAATTGAAATGAGGAAAAAGGAAAAAAAAAACTAAAAGAAAAAGCAAACTAAATGAATCAAAACATGTCAAGCAGAAGGAAGGCTGCATGCGGTGCATACTTCTCCAAGGACGAAGTCCGAGCCGATGTAAGTCGGTTCGTCGTGCTTGGTCATCCGGAGCCGCATGTAGGGGTCGCAGGAGAGGTAAAGGTTCTTCAGCAGCATCGCCGTCGATCCCTCCGGCACCCTCCGGTGGCCATCGCCGGCCACCACCTCGAAGTCCTCCTCCCGTGGGAACCCCGTCACGTAGTTTTTCAGCACTACCTTCCTGTTGCTCTTCACGACAGCGTCCTCTTCCGCCATTGCTGTTTCCCTCCCTCTCTCTCTCTCTCTCTCTCTCTCTGCGGCGGTAGATGTGATGACAATTACGATGATATCTTCTTTGTGGCACGGGGGATGACAATGCATATATTAACCTACGTGTCCACCTTTCGACGACAAAACATATGAAAGGGATAAATATTACGTTACTGCTTTGCCCACAAAGTCGACCGCTTGCCGTCGTATCTTTGTGTGCGCGCGCGCGTGTTAATTGTACGTACTCATCAAATTGACAAATGCAGGTATCGAGAAAAATAAAAGGACACCTACAAGAGTTTGATTGAAGTGAATATCAATTTCTCGTCGCTTAATTAAAGATTTAAAGTTTAAATATTTATGAATATAACTTTTTTATTAAAAGTTTCATTTATCATAATCAGACATGTTGTTCAGGTGACACTAAAATAGTCGAACTCGATAATTGAACTGATCTCTAATTTATAATTAGTGTGCATAACTTTTAACATCAACTGAATTGGACGATCGAGTCATGACAACCAAAGAAAAAGAAAAATAAAAGGACAAAATGCATGCGTTGTAGAACAAGAAAAAAGAACGATAAATGTGGGGGACCTACTCGTCCCCCCGATTTTATCTTCGATTGTAAAACGATTTCATTAAGATCCTCGTGCAGTTTTTTCATAAGATCTCTTCCTCCACAAAATTTTTTGTTGACAACGTCCGCTTATGTATGAAGTAGGAACAATCTTAATAAACTTGTTCATTAATCCATGTGGCAAATGAAATCTTAATTATTAATTATTAAGGCCGTCTAACAAGAAAAAAAGATTAAATTGTATAATTAAAAGTTCAAACAGATCTTAGCTTAAACTTTTGCTTTTATGTAAGAGGAACTATTATCATATGTTTGTTAGGTGAAAAGGTCAAATGTTAATCAAGCAGTTAATGGCACGAATAATGGGATGATATATCATGATTTTTTTAAATAAAAATAAAAAATTAGACATGAGCATTTCATCATTTTATTTTATATAAAATTGATCAAAGTTTAACTTAAGTGAGTTTAAAACATGATATATAGTTTAGACATATGACATATTGTAAAAATATTAAGTCGGTGACTTGAAATTGCATACAATGCATAAAAATAATCGAGTCGGTCTTATTTTATTAGATCTTAATAGAAGTTAGAACCATAATTAATTTAAAAGTTGATGTTTTCTAGACAGAAATAAAAGGTTAGGGTAGGACTCAAAAGTTTTTATATATTTTTTCTATAAAATTTATCACAAGGGAAAATAGATTGAAACATAAAGACACACATGATCGTTGTGATAATTGAATTAAAACTTTTTGAAATCTGCAAATTGTAGGTGTGTGATGTCTCCAACATCTCATTTGGTAGTTCCTCTCTTGGCCTGGCGAGATCTCAATAATGGTCCTTTTCCAGCTCGAACTTCATTTGTATTTTTCCAGACAGGCTTGGGGCCATTAATTGCCAAGAATCTTCAATACCCTCTCTTTACCTTTTTGTCTTTGAGAATATATTCATGTTGTAGCTCTAAGCCTATCTCAGTCATAATATTAACATATGGCCGTGGGGTTCTGCTCCAAAAGGCAACAACTATATACACACACACACACTATTCGATCAAAATATGAGTAGTGTTTGGGATGTTTGTCATTGTTTTAATCAAGGCTATCATTAGTCACTCCAAAAAAAACACTATTTAGATTTGGGGTGTAAAAAAATTCGACCCTCTAAAAAATCTATCCGACCTAAAAAATTAAATCGAAAAAAATAAAAAAATAATTTTTTTGATATAATTCAGAATGATTTTTAATAAACTAAAATTCACCGGTTAAAATTAGAGTCCACACGAAAAAAATTATAGGAGCTCATAGAGTCCACTTTTTATTTATGACTTATATAATTAATTCATAAGTTATCAATTTTTTTATCATAGAAATAATAATTTTTATATGTAATTTCATATTTTTCTATCACATTATTAAATAGTAACTTTAAAATTTTAGTAGTATATTTTAAAAATTCAATATTTTATGTTAATTTTAATTTATTATATATATATATTTATAATATAATGCTATAGAAAAGGACTTGAAATGACTTGCTACAAAGTGTTTTTTAATTTTTAAAACTGTTTGAAGGTAATTTTTAAATTTTAAAAATTGATCCAAAAAATAATGAAATATTGAATGGAGAATTTGACTGGATCCATACTACTTTCACTCTAATATTAGTGTCACTGTTAAATATGCCTTTCTTTGTTTTACTATTAGTAAATTAAAAGTAATTGTACACGACACGTTCAAAGATAAAAAGTGGAACTTGAGTTATTTGCCATCCTAGTACAGTGTCTTGTTTTAGAAATGGAGACCATACGAGCTCAACAAATTTGGAGAGTATAAGCAAAAAATGACAAAAAAAATGGCATTAAATCTTTAACGTGATACAATTATTTTGATGAGTATAAAAAAAAATCTCGAGCAAAGGTTCTTTTAATGGAATTAGTAGATCTAATTAAGTGCAATTCCTAGTTGAAGTTTCAAAGTTGATGATAAGATTTAATTGCTGGGACAATTTAAACTCTTGTTAATAAGTTGCTTTCACGTGGCAAATTGAGCCGTAAAGTTATTGGTTCATGGCATTTTTTTATAAGGTAATGTCTACATCCTTAAAGTTACGTATAATATAACCCTTTCATATGTTTTTTTAATAACTAATAGACAAATATGACAACACATTTCATGCTCGTAGGTCGCATGATACATGATTAATTCGTTTTCTTCTCGGACAATTAATTATTATATCGTAATTAAGAAATTTCTGCACGTACATCTCAACCAATGGGAGATTAGAGGTGAGTTTGTCGTTGTTTTTTGTTTTGTTTTGTTTTGTTTTTGTTTTTGACAACTACTTATGTTTCAGCACAATTCACACACGCCACTAATTATTTAATGTTCATAAATATAAAAACTACCAATGGATGTTGTCAATTTCATAATGACGTTCCATAATTTTTTTTTCGGAGGAATTGACATGCCTGACATTATTGTTGTTGTTTTGTGATTAATGGGCAGGCAAATAGATTTTTTTCACCTTTTGGTAAATGGCATATTAGTAAATTCATTTTATCTAGGAAACCTCGTTTTTTTTACTGATTTTATCCATAAACGTTTTCCCATGAGAAAAGAACTTCACTAAGCAAGCAAATCCAATAAAACGATTACATTAATGGTAATTTAGTAATTTTGACAAACTCTGCTACTTATCCGATAAAGTAACATTTTGGTCTCAAAGGAAACAAAATAAGAATGAATAATTTAATCTCAAATCAAATGACAAATATATGTCAAAAATAATAATTTTTATTAGGATCTAACGTTTATCCAACCAAATAAATGTGGCAGGATGGTCCTCCCATACAAATCCATCGTTCCATGGACAATCAACGCGTGAGAAGAAAAGGGGGGTTCACATGGCGGTTCTCCGTGCAGAAGTGAGTGGTTCGGTTAGACGGCCTTGCCTAAGGGAACGATCGCCATTTCTCTTCTATGTCTCCCCATCACCCACGATCTCATCTTCCCCTGTCGTTTTGTCGTTTCTTCTGTGTTCTTGCCTTGCGATCTAAGAAGTTACATGCCAGCCCCGCAGCATCTCTCGTCGTTCTGCCCTTGCAATCTGATCTCCTGTCACCACCTGAAGTTATAGGATCCATCGTCAAAGCTTCATCGTCGATGAGAAAGGTTAGTTGTTAGTTTATTGATTCTTGTTGCTCTATTCAGGCTTGTGATATGATCTCTCCATCATCGTTCGAACACGCCCCACATCATCGATCGAGCAGAGAACTCATAGCCATGCCTTGGAGCCTCGTCACCACTGCCGTTGGAGAGACGAATCATCGATTGCCGTCTGGAGAAGACAACTCGCGCCATGCCCTGGCGAAGAGCCTGTCGTTCTGCCGTTGCTTTTGTGTTCTTGCCTTGCGATCTGATCCTTCTGTTGTCATATGAAGTTACATGCCAGCCTGCAACATCCCTCGTCGTTCTGCCCTTGCAATATGATCTCCCCATCACCACCAGCTTCATCGTGGATGAGAAAGGTTAGTTGCCGGTCTATTGATTCTTGTTGCTCTGTTTTGGCCTTATGATATGATCTCTCCATCACCGCTTGAAGCAGACCCCACAACATCAATCGAGTAGAGAATTCATAGCAATGCCTTGGAGTCTCGTCAAAACTGTCGTTGGAGAGCCGGATCACCGATTGTCGTACGAAGACAACTCATCTCGTGCCCTAGTGGAGAGCCTCATTGTAGTAGATTGACAAGATCGTCGAATTGAACTGCTCACTTTTGCACGGTGATCCAGCGTGCGAACCCCCTTTTCTTCTCACACATGGACCATCCATTAGTGGATTTGTATGGGAGGAGCATCCTACCACATTTAATAGGTAGGATGGACATTAAACTCTTTTTTTATTATTAACTTCTTAATAAAATGGCAAATGGCTATAATGCATAATGATCAAACTCAAATCTTGAGATTGTTTGGTATAGGAATAAAATCAAAGTAAGATTGTTCTCAACCTTTCATTCAAGCATTAATTTAAACAACGCGGGAAATCGACTCCTTGGTTCAAGGATATTTTTTAGTAGAATAAAATAATAGAATATTATATTCTTGATAAAGTATAAATATTCCTATTCTCGTTTATATTTGGATTGAAGAAAATAAAATTTTAAAATATAATATTTTTAACTAAATTATTTTATTATAAATAGTTTATTTAATATTATAATAATGATAAAAATATTAATTTAAAAGTATAATATTAAAAATAAAAATAAAAAGAATGATTAAAAAAGTTAAGAACACGAGAATACAAATATTATTCTGATTTTGAAGAATATTTGTATTCTTTTTATATGAATAAAAATAATGATTTCATCCTTTTTTAGATGGTTTCACAATTTTCAATGTTTGATCAAAACAAATTTAACCCACCTAATCATTGACTATATTCTAGGAATAATGTGATATTCTAACGTTTATTCCACAACCACACAATTCCTTAATCATAAGAATAATGAAAAGTAAAAAAACAAGACTTCTTATTCCATCTTCAAACAAAATAACTTCTATAGTTGAAACATTTGTAGAGTTGTTGGTTAAATAACTTCATGGCGCTAGATTAGAAATATAATGGGTGAGAACAGAATTATTCTTATGATGTTCTTACTACGGGCGAGAACTCAATGTTCTTATTTTTCATCTTTTAGGATTGAGAAAATACAATTCTAAGAGATCGTTTGGTTCAACAATAAATACTATGAGATATTATTGAAATAAAGCAAAATAGAAGGCAAAATAATAATATTTTGACCAATCTTAGTTTTTCTCAATTTCATCTAGAGCTACTTTTAACTCCAAGATGAGAATAGTCATTATTGTCATTTGTTGTAATAATTATATTCTCTCATTTTAAATCATATGATATTATTTAAATTTTCTTGTTATTATGGTAATAATTAGTATCCACTATTTAAAAAATATTTTAATTATAAAATATTATTTTAAAATTTTACTCTCTTCAAATCAAATAGATGATAAAATAAGAATATATTTCAAAATTTGAAAATATAATATTCTCTTATTTTATTCCATTCAATTTTATTTCACAACCAAATAGTCCCTTTGGTTCTTGGGTAAAAGGCAGAATAAGCTCTTATTATGTTTTGTTATGCCAAACAAGAGAACTATCCACCAAAAAAAGGTTAGAGTTTCCATATTAAAAAAATTAACTTGATGAAAAGTACATTTTTGATTGATAAGTGATTCCTTAAAAGATATGGAAGTGTTATTCTCAACTCAAACTTCAAAAAAATATTTAATGTGCTAGAATAATTACCTTTATCCCGTTGATAATTATTCCTCAATCAAACTTGTCCGAACTGTTTGGAAGAGGATTAATCATCAGAATAAGGTATTATTCTTTCAAAAGTTGTCAACCACTACGCATAATAAGATTAAAATCATAATTTTCTTGCACAAATTCTAATTGATGTTTATTTTGGTCAGAAGATTGTCTGTAGGATTACAATATTCCATTGTTATAATGGAATAGAAGATATTCTATCTCAAGCTTGAAGGGCGCCAAAGAGGTCATTTTACTGTAGTTGTACATAGTGATTGCTATAAAAAAAGCTTTTTTTACTCTAATTTGTTATACAAATTTAATATTCTATCAATACATAGTGATTGTTATACAATTTTTCTTTTTGCATTGACACCTTGAATGAAATTAGTCAAAGGCCAAAAAAATTTTACCAAAAGAAAATTTTGAAAAATGTTATTTTAAATTAACTTAAAGGCTACACTAGTCATTTTATAACATTTATTCTTATATTTTTATAGATAAATCAAACACTATTTAGAATAATAATTTTTATCATTACTAGAATAATATTTTAGTAACCAAACACAAATAATACTAACTACAAAGAATAACATTATCAGTCATTAAATAAGCCCTTATTTTTATTATTATCCTGATACCAAATATACACAGTAGGAGTGAGTATACGACATCCAAACGTGATGTGCATGAGAATTATTTGTCAAAGGGTTATTTTTGTTGCAGCGAATGAAGCTTTATTCTTTTCTATTCTAGAAAACATATGGTAGAGAACATGATCTTCTTTATAATAGTTGCATCCAAACTTAGAATTGTACTATCCCAGTCAATTATCATCATTAATTTTTTTTCTATCAGCACACTCAAACATGCAAAAAAAAAAAGAATATTTGGGTTCTTACTAATAACAAGAACAACAAGGGAACAATTTTGTTCTATACATTTTGTTCTTGCCTTTAGAACATTTTAGTTGTTTAACCAAACAACCCATATTGTTTTAACATTTAATTTGAACATTGTCACCGCATATGGAGAATTACTTATTATTGTTACATATCTTGGATGAACGATAAAACTAATTTTTCTTTCAACTATATATATAACACAAAGATAAAACAAATTTATCATATTCAATTGGATAGTAAATCTTATGAAATAATAATCTTTCACAATTGCGTCAAAGCATTAATACTGGAGAAGATATGAAACATGATGAGGTAATTATAATGTTGGTGTTCTCTATCTTATCTTGTTCTCTATTTTTGACACTATCAAATTTTCATTTAACAGTTCATAATTAAATCTCTTAAATAGTTTGAAGATTGTGAAAAAGATAGTTTGAAGATTGTGAAAAAGATAGTTTGAAGATTGTGAAAAAGATAGGAAATAAAAAACCCCTATATAATATCTTGACTCTTAAGATTTTATTTCTAATATCTTTCTCCTTTTAACACCAAAAGAAAATCTCGATCAACCGACAAAAATATCACAGTTTCTACATATCGGCAAGAATCATAGCTATAATATAAAATATATGAAAAAAAATCATTTTGTAAATAATATAGATAGAAAAATGAACCCAAAATCTTTATCTTGCTGCAATTAATAACTCGTGTTTTTGCTAAAAGAAAAAAAAACATAGAAAAGCAAACGAATCTCCGCTAAACCATGCGAAGATGTTTTCTGCAGACATCTTTAAAAAACTACGCGGCAAGTTGCTACTCCTCGGCCACAACAACCAACTGCTTCCCCACATTTTGGACGGCGAGAAGCCTGATCAATGCCGCAGGAGCCCTCTCCAGCCCTTCTGCTTTGACCTCCAGGTACACGATCTTCCCCGCCCTAATGTTTTCCACTGTCGTCCGAATTCGCGATACCCTATGATGCACGGGTACTTCAATTTTCTCGACATATTCGTACCGAATACGTACTCGATACCGATACTTCATGGGTACTCGTGGGTATTCGTACCCAATAAAAAAATATTTTTAAAAAAATAAGTATTTCAATGGGTACTCGTACTTATGCTATTGAGTACTCCATATCAAAATTTTATCAGATAAAATGTTAAAAAAGATAATAAATGATTGATGATCACGGAAGCACTAATAATAGAAAATATGATAAACATATATTTTGCTATATTTTTGTCAAATATGAATAAATAAAACATATAGATGGTAAAGATGAGAAGTCATAAGAAGAAAGAAAACTACTTATAACTCCTCTTTAGACATAATCAGTAAAGTGAATAACTGATTACTTATTTTGAAAATTTAAATAATATGACGATATTAGAAATCTTATAAAAAATTATTTTTATGTATATATTATATATTTAATATATTGGCGTATCCGTACCCTAATTTTTTAAAATTTGATATATTTCGTATCCGTATTCGTACTCGGTATCGTACCCGTACCCGTACCCGTACCCTTGCAACATAGGCGATACCGGTCCAAGAAGTCCAACACCACGAATCCTGCGGATTCGCTTCGTGACTATGTGGAGCGCGTTGCGCATGCCTTCCAACTGTTCGAGGCTGTACTGCGACACCATTCCGCATGCCGCAATGCGCCCCTGGAGTCTCATGTTCAGAATGGCAGCATCAAGCATGGCGCCCCCAACGTTGTCGAAGTAGATGTCGATGCCATCAGGGAAGCACCTTGACAAAGATAAGTTTCTCAAAAGATTATCAAATTCAGACAAGGCCCTGATCTGGGAATTGATATATGAATGCTGATCCCGGTCATCTTATATATCATTGATTACTCAATTGATGCCAGCTTTATGACATATTATGCGTTGAATGAAATCATTCATTGTTTTGTTTCTTACTAGATAAACAAATAATTCAAAGCTTTTTTAGATGAAGCGAAGTTCAATCATAGCCTCAATTACACATTCCAAAGTATACACGAAAGTAGACATAGCAATACAATCAAGCAACCAACCTCTTGAGAGCTGCATTCAGATCTGCTTCTTTCTTGTAATTAAAAGCATCATCAAAGCCCAACTTGTTCATCAATATATCGATCTGCAAGAGAAATGCTAAATGAGGAAATATCCACATCAACTAACCATTCCACATTATCAGAAATAGTGTCCATCAACTCTCTTCCACGAGATGTTGTCTATGACAACAGAAATGAAGAAATTAAACGAGGTCTTCTAAGCTGAGTCATGCACAAATTAACTTGAGGTTTCACCCCTTTCTTCAAAGCATGCCATGACATATTCCTGAACAACCATAACCTAGTGTCGTTCAAATTTAATTTGTTGCGGCCAGAAGAGATCGTTAGTGTATTCATTAAAATAATAAATAATATTAAAATATATGAATTTACAAAATTTTATAAAAAAATTACTAAATTTTTAAATATTATTTATAATAATATTATATAATTATACATCCATACCTTTTGTCAATGGACATTAGCAAAAAAATGAATGGAAAATATATTTCAATTAAAAATAAAGATTTATAATATACAATATAAAATGGTTGAGCTAATTATGTTAAAGATTTATTTGAGATTTCATATCTTTTGCTTCAATGTTAAAAAATTAAATAGAAGGTAAATAAAATATTACGTAAAGATCTTAAAAAAACATAATTATTTAATATTAAAATGTTTGATATGATTATTCTAAAAACATTTTTTAGGTTTTCATATTAGATAGAAGTTACATACAAAATTATGTCAAGATATTAAAAAGTACAACATAAAAGTAATTATTCTAAAAAGTAAATATTTGTTATTAAAGAAAAAAAAGTAGAATGGAAATAATGTTGGACCTGAAATATTAAAATATTCGAGATGATTATTCTAAAAATATTTTTTAGGTTTTGCTTCCCTATTGAAAAATTAGATATAAGTTAAATAAAAAATTATGTCAAGATATTAAAAATATAACATAATAAAATGCTTGAAATAATTATTCTAAAAAATAAATAGTTATTAAAGAAAAAGTAAAACTAATTAAGGTTTCTAAATAGAATAGAAATAGTATTGGTGCTGGGATTCAATCTTGGATTAAATAAATGGGGCAAAGACGTCGTAACCACCAAACCTATAATTATTTAGTATTTGAGTATCTGCACGGGCAGGCATAGAGAGGCACCTGCCTCCGTCTTTGGTTTGGTTGTGGCTAAAAAGATGCCCTCCATGACATATTACACTTGTTTTTCCGATATATCAACCTGCTTTACCTGAAATGCTACTCACATTGTATTTATGCTTGTTCTAATAACATTTCTCTTAACATAGCATCCCAAAAAACCTGAACAAGTTTTCAGCTGAAAGTTTAAAGTTTCAAACCTTTTCATCAGAGCCGACGCTTCCAACAACATATCAGCCTATTATTTTGGCAAATTGTCCCACGAGATGGCCAATAGCACCTGCTGCTGCTGAGAAAAATACACGATCACCCTTCTTAGGCGAGCAAATCTCATAAAATCCCACATAAGCCGTTAGCCCACAAGTACCTGAATCCATGGAAATATTAGCAGCACAAAATCTGGTGAAATTTTTCATTGGAATATAAACTCCCACTACGACTGATATTACATTTGAGAACATTTGTTACACATCAGAATTTAAACCGGCATAAGCTAGAATTGCTTTTTGTGCTTTGAATGTGTCCCTTTGCTCTCCATAAATTGCAAATGTCAAAGAAACAGAAGCAACTCACCAAGAAGGCCAGTGTAATAAGAGAGGGGTACATCAGTGTAGTTAATTTTGGTGACGATGTCTGATGCTGTTATGAGGCTGTATTCTTCCCATCTGGTCCTCCCACACACAAAATCACCCTTCTTGAATTCTGGATGTCCAGAATCTACAACTTTGCTCACACCAAAACAATCTATTGGCTGCAAGATACCATATCACAGAACGAGTGAGAGCCAAATGTTCCTAGAGACATCACAACTGGATTCAGGCAAGCTGATTAAAGTTAAGTGCAAAATATAGCATAATGTTATATCAAACTGGTGACTGTTTGCTTATTGCAAACTTGTCCTACGTCAAGAACTCTGTTATTCTTAACATCGCTTTTCAAATCCAAAGGTGAGACTTGGAACTCATAAAATCATGTTATCCACATGCGAGGTACCAAGATGAACAGCTAATGAAAGGATCGAGTGCCTGTGACCAGATTTTTCTTTTCCTACCCAACTGATGACTTGGATCGTATCTAACAATGAATCTTACATGAAAAAAAAGCAATAACATCACGATAGCAGAAAATCTGTAATAATATATAAGTTGTTGAATGAGCAAGTTGTGGTCGAATTGGAAAAGATGCTATACTTGGCCAAGGACGAAATCTGGAACGATAGTGATGGAGGGTTCGTCGTGTTTCATCATCCGCACCCGCATGTACGCGTCGCAGGGGACGTACAAGTTCTTCACCATCACCGCCGTCGATCCCTCCGGCACCTTCAGGCGGACGGCTTCGTCGCGCACTACCTCGAAGCCCTCCTCCTCTGGGAACCCCTTCACGTAGTTCCTTAACACCATCTTCTTGTTGGCCCTCACCCTCACCTCCACCTCCTCCTCCCTCGCCGCCATTTCTCTCTCTCTCTCTCCCTCTGCCCCCTCCCTCTGCCTCTCTCCTACTCACTCACTTGTTGAGCAAAAGTCTGCTACAGCGGTCTGTAGAGACGTGCTCCACTGTGTGTGGATGGCGCGTCATGCTTGTGAAAAGTATATGCGGCCATGTCGTAGGAAGTGCTGATGGAAACGTTTCTGTATCTCTGTGGCTGATATTTTGATTGGATCGTCTGCTTCCGGGTTCAAATCCATCAATCTATTCCAATATTTAAGGTTAAGGTTCTCTATACGTGTTTATTTAAGGTTGAGGTTCTCTATCAGCAACGTGGCTGATCGTTCACGCGGCGTTAAATTGAAATCTCCATTCATCCTCGAGTTCGATTAATGTCGTCCCGAGTGATTGAGATTTCTAATAAAAAGATTTTAAGCTATAATGGATGAGATTTCTAACAAATTTTTTTTTTTACATTTATAAAAATAATTCGAGACATTTATTAAGCGATGTGTTTGAGATAAAACACCAAGAATCCATGAATAATGAAAATAACGAAAGAAAGAGAAGATGAATACAGAAATTTATCGTAGTAAAACTTTCTTGATCAATGTGAACAAAAAAGAAACATCTACGGACGAATAAGACCGTCAAAAAAATTTCACTATGAGTCAAAATAGAATATAGTACATCATATAAAACCTTAATCCTAATCCCTAGCTGCCCAAGCCCTCCGCTTCCGTTCCAGATCCTCATTTTTTTTCTCATTTTTTCTTTCATAATTTTAGGTACATGGTATATAATTCATGGCACGTCAATAATTTTTCATTTGAATTTTACAAAAAAAACTCTCAAAAATAAATACTCAACATGCTCTCCTTTGCCGAATGGCCCACATGGGCCTAACTTGATCTTTGCGTAATGTCCGTCAAGTCTGAACAATAGTTGAACTTGGCAACATGTAAACTCTTTGTCATTATATTTGCTGGATTGTCATGTGTGCTAATCTTCTGAACTTGAACATCTTGCTTTTTCATAATATCACGAACAAAATGATATCTCACATCAATATGCTTTGTCCTTTCATGATGCATTTGATATTTTGTAAGACGTATTGCACTCTAATTATCACAATATATGACAGTAATTTCATCTTAAGCTTTCCAACTAATCTTCTCAACCAGATAGTTTCTTTTATAGCTTCATGGTCATGTATTCAGCTTCAGTGGTAGATAATGCTGATGTATCCTATAAAATAACTTTCCAACTCACAGCACAATCAGTAATAGTAAAGATATAACCAGTTAGGGACCTTCTTCTATCAAGATCTCTTGCGAAATCTGAATCAACATACCCAACCAGTCCAGCTGAATTTCTAACAAATTCCAAGCATACATTAGAAGTACCTCTTAAATATCAGTACTTCTTTCCTAAATAGACATATATCTACTAAAAACACTAACAACATGAGATATATCTGGACGAGTATAAATCATTGCATACATAATGCTACCAACTGTACTACAGTAAAGAACTTTTGACATATACCTTTTATCTTCATCAGATTATGGTGAACACGAGAGTTTAAAGTAACGCTCCAAGACTTTTTTAATATACTTCTGCTAAGACATAAATAGTGTTCCTGCGCTTCTATCTCTAGAAATTCTCATTCCCAAAATCTTTTTTTGCTGCTCCAAGATCCTTCATCTCAAATTCAGAACTTAACTTATTTTTCAAAATGTTAATTTTAGATATGTCTTTAGCTGCAATTAACATATCATCAACATAGAACAACAAATAGATGAATGAATCATCGATAGATTCAAATAGTCACAACTATCATATTTACTTCTAGTAAAACCAATACTCAACATGAATGAATCAAACCTTTTATACCACTTCCGAGGGGATTATTTAAGTCCATACAAGGACTTTTTCATATGACAAACTTGATCTTCTCCTGCTTCATATATATATCTTCTTCTAAATCGCCATGTAAAAAAGCAGCCTTAACATCTAACTGCTCAAGTTCAAGATTCTGCAAAGCAACAATAGCAAGCAAAGTACGAATAGAAGTATGTTTCACAACTGGAGAGAACATATCATGAAAATCAACACCCTCCACTTGATTGTAACATTTTGCCACAAATCTTGCTTTATACTTTGTCTCTTCATTATTGATTCATTCTTTCTTCTTGAACACCCATTTGCAGCTCACAATCTTCTTATTCATTAGTTATTTTAGAAGATCCTAAGTGTCATTCTTCTGTAGAAATTTCATCTCCTCCTGCATTGTTATTAATCACTTATTACAATTAGGACTTCGAGTAGTTTCAGAATAAAAGGAAGGATCAGGTAACTCAATATCTTCAGCAACACTTAATGCATAAGCCACCAGTTCTTTAAACTCGAGCTTTTGAGGTGCTTTTATTTCTCTTCTCGGTCTAATAACGAGCTAGCATATATTGCTGCTGAGTTTGAGGTGATGTACGAACTTCATGAGTATTAGAAGCATCATTCTTTTCATCATAAGAACTTGAAAGTTCTAACTCCACCTTCTCCAAAGTCTTCTATTTTTTTGTATCATCAATAATAGACAAATCTTTTCTCGAGTGAAGCATCACATATTCATTAAAAGTAACATCTCTATTGATAATAAATTTCTTAATTTCAGGACACCATAACCTTTAACCTTTAACATGTGAGTAATTAGGAGGATTACCTGACCACACTTCTTTAGAAATTTTCAAATATAAGGATCGGTGGGAAGACCGATTCACTTAGTGGCATGCCAGGTTGACAGTTTCTGTCCAAAACTTCTTGTCAAGTCCAAAACTTCTCTCTAGTAGAGTTTTGTTCAATATTTCTACGACTCTATTCTGTTGTAGAGTTCTCATAACTGTGTGATGTCTTGCAATGCTTTCTTTGTCACAAAATTCATTGAACTTAGAATTACATAATTCTAATCCATTGTCAGTCCTCAGCCTCTTCACAACTTTTCCATATTGCTTCTCTAGCAGAGTCTTTCATGACTTGAATGTTTTAAATACATCATCTTTATGGTTCAGAAAATAAACCCAAATTTTTTTAGAGAAGTCACAAATAAATGTCAGCAAATACATATTTCCTCATTTCGAAGGAACTTGAGAGGGACCCCATAAATCTAAATGGATGTAATCAAGGGTTCCCTTCATTTTATGAATGGCTGAACCAAAGCTAACTCTCTTCTACTCTCCGAAGATACAATGCTCACACAGCTCTAATTTTCTAACTTTTGCACCAGGAAGAAGGCATTTGTTGTTGAGAACTTGCATGCCCTTCTCACTCATATGGCCCAAACGCATATGCCATAACTTTGTACAATCTTCCTCTGAGGTAAATGAGACTGCTGCTAAATCTATCACCGTCGAACCTTAAAGAACATATAAGCTATCGATTTTTAGGCCTTTCATCGACACAAGAGCACCACGAGAAATTTTCATTCCATTATACTCAATAACAACTTTTCAACCATTTGAGTCTAAGACATTGAGAGAAATAAGATTCTTCTTCAGATCAGGAGCATGTCGGACTTTAGATAATGTCCTAACAATCCCATCACGCATCTTAATCTGGATGAACCCAATACTAATAGTCTTACAAGTAACATTGTTGTCCATAAGAACGACTCCACCTTCAACAGATTTGTACGTGGAGAACCAATCTCGATTGGGACACATATGGTGTGAGCATCCAGAATCGAGAATCCATTCACTGATGATTTGGATTTGTTTTATGTCGTTACCAACAGAACATCTTCATTCTCACTTTCTGCTACACTGACATCTGCAACTTCAGCCTTCTAATTTTCCTTCTTGTTGCTCTCGTTAATCATTTTATTCTTATTTTGTAATTTGTAACACTCTGCTTTGATATGATCCTTCTTCTTGCAATAATTGTAGACTTTATCTCTATTCTTCGACTTGGATTTGGATCTATCTTGATTTTGATTTCTCATCTGATGTTTGCTTCTTGTGATTAGACTTGAGACTTGATCATTAGATTTGCTGCTTGATCCCAATTTGTTATCCAACTTTTCTTTGCTCAGTAGTCTGCTCTTAACATCTTCAAATGCGTGTTTGTCCCTACCATAGATCATGGTCCCTTTAAAGGTTTTATATGAAGATGGAAGATAACAAAGAAGTAATAATCATCAACCTTCGCATCTATGTTCTTCAAATCATTGATTAGGGCAATGAACTCACTAATATGCGATTTGATCGACGTACCTTCGGCCATACGAAGGGTGTACAACCGCTGCTTCAACACAAGTCGATTCGTTAGGGTTTTCGTCAACATAGTTTCCAACTTCGTCCAGAGACCAACCACCGTCTTCTCTGCGAGAACTTTCTGAAGAACATTGTTTGTCAGGCACAACTAAATCACAGACATGGCCTTCTCGTTGAGTTCCTCCCAGACGGACGCTTCCATGGCATCAGGCTTTTGTCCCGATAGTGCCTTCTTCAATCCTTTCTGAACTAGGATTGCAAGCATCCGAACTTGCTACAGACTGAAATTTGTGTTTGTCGAACTTCTCGATGTCGAACTCGTTGTAGTCATCTTCGTGGAAAGAAACTCGGCTCTGATACCAATTTGTTAGAGATAAAACATCGAGGATCGATGAACAACGAAAACAATGAAAGAAAGGGAAGATGAACACAAATATTTAATGTGATAAAACTTTCTTGATCAAAGTGAACAAGAGAGAAACATCTACGGACAAAGAAGTTCGCCAGAAGAATTTTACTATGAGCCAAAAGATAGTACATCATATAAAACCCTAGCCCTAATTCATAGCGGCCAAGCCCTCCGCTTCCGCCACATATCCTCATTTTTTTCTCATTTTTTTCTTTCATAATTTTGGGTACGGGGTACATAATTCAAGACACGTCAACACGATGATAAACTGTTATACACTCCACTCCAACTTCCGATAATTTGTATTGAGGTCTGCATCCGCATTGAGGTTTGCATCCGCACGTTTCTTCTCCTGTTTTATATTCTTTTACATTTCAATTTGTCAATTTAAATATGTGCATAGCGGTAGTTGCTAGTCATGGCACCGACAGTTTTTTTTATGAAAAACAACTATATATTAAACATTGTGAAAAGTGTCCTCATATAAAAGAGTGGGGATTCCCGAGGGGGAAAATTCTTCCAAAATGATCAGCTTGTGATCTACGACCCAAGAGGGCCAGACAATCAGCATCCACATTTGCAGTTCGAGGAATGTAATAACATTTGAAATAAGTAAAAGAGCGAATGGTCTGTCTGATGATGCTCATGAAGTTTTGGAGATGCCAATGTTGAGGAGAGCACTCCGTGATGAGATTAACTGCCATCTTACTGTCGGTCTCAAGAATGAGATTTTGGATGCCCATGTGCTGACAACGAATGATCCCCTGGAGTATCGCCCAACACTCATGAGGTTTTGGAGATGCCAATGTTGAGGAGAGCACTCCGCGATGAGATTAACTGCCATCTTACTGTCGGTCTCAAGAATGAGATTTTGGATGCCCATGTGCTGACAACGAATGATCCCCTGGAGTATCTCCCCAGAGCAGTGTCAAAAAATATGTGTAAAGCACTTGCACATAGAAAAGTTATGTTAGCAGACCGGAGAACGTAGCCTCCCCCCCCCCCCCCCCCCCCCCCCCCAACACCTCCATGCATCTTGTGAAGGAGCCATCTGTTTCTCAAAGAGAAACAGAGAGGAGGTGGGGGCTCCCAACACCCAAAAAGGCTGGGTGGCGGGGAGTTTCCCTTAGATAAGGTGGGCTCAAACTCATGGTAGCTCATCACAATTCGGGACCACGCCATAGAGGCGGTTGTCATAGTGTAGTTAAAATGAATGTCATTTTGACAGTGCCAGATCCTCCATAAAGTAAAGGCAAAAAGTCTGTGAAAATTGACATAGAAATGAGCATAGTCAAAATAGGAAAATGAGCACTTTGTATCAGATTTAAAAAGATGCCAAATATGACTGATGCATACAAAATATAACATATTTTACTTTATTATTTTAATTATTTTTTCTATAATTTGATCATGACATGCATAATTTTATATCATTTTTAAACATAATTATGGATTTATCGATTTTGATTATTATTGTTTTGAATATTTTAACTAAGGAGGGATTTACTTAATTTTTATAATTATTTTGCAGGCAAGCCGAATTAATGGATGGATTAATTCAGTCACGACGTAATTGAGATAAGATGTAAAATCACAAGTGGGTGACATTTGATGGCCTTATCTGTTTTGGGCGTAAAAGATAAATTGGAAAAATGATTGCTTATGGAATTGTCGTCGAAATCCACATCACAAAAAGATTTTGGGCAAAATAAGTATGAAGGAATTATCTTTACCCAAGATCTTATCATATTGGCCGAGATGTGGTTATCACCTTTATTAGATAAATTTTATGTCTGAGTTCCTTGGGGGTAAATGAAATGCAGCTTGATTTATATGGGCGTAATCCATACATGGCCGAACTTATTGTTCAACGATCAGAGTAATGACGTAAAGTTAAGAAGATGTTATCATTTTGGGCATAATGACTTATCATTTTGGTCGAGATTCGAAGAAGGGGGTAAAGATAAGAAGAAATTATCATTTTGGGAGTAATGATTAGAAGAAGTTATATTTTGGCCAAAATCCGAAGAGACCGTGATCAACCATTATCCGGTGAATTTAAATTCAGCCGTATGATTTACACCCGTAATCGATCGCACCTATAAATAGAGGACGAAACTATCATCCCAACTCGTGCTTTGAAGTGTGGTTTTCTTCTACGACGAGTCGAGAGTCTGTAGGTTTCGACCAAGAGAGAGAGTTGATCGGACGACGGATCCTGGCGCTCCGACAACATCCGAGGATCCTGTTTTATTCTTAGTGTAATTCTTTCAATTATTATTGTTATTTTGTTATTATCTCTCTATAATTTTAGGATGAACTCCATGTTTTTATTTATTTTATTTTAGGAGATTATTATTGAAGGAAAATTCTGTGAACCCTTATTTCATTATTATTGAATTTCTTTTGAACAATTTTTAATTGTGTTTAATGCTTTTAATTTAATTATTTGAATTTTTTAGTCAAGTAATTACTAGTTTGTGGACTACTTGATTTCATATTTTATTTAATTAAATTAAATGATTTATTGTGGAATTAAAAACTGACATAGGTCTATTAACTAATATGTCGAGAATTAGATCTGCATGGTCTGTTAATCTATACCAGTTTGTGAAGTGATTAATAATCTAAGATTTTCATATTAATACATCTTAAATTTAATCTCATCTGTATGAATACCAGTTTGTGGAACTTCAGTTTTGATTAAATTAAAGATAGTTTAATTTGCTTGATTAAATAGCAGAATTATCAGTTTGTGGACTCTGTGATTTTAATCTTGTAGATTAATAACTTGGAAAAATTCCTAATCCATTTTAAGAACTTTAATTTATCTTTTCTGGTTCACATATTTATCCTTAATGCATTATCATTCTAAGAACAACTTCAACACCATTATCTTATCTTATTATTATCTTATTTTATAATTACAAAACTTATTTCCAAAATTCTATGTTTTCTTCTCTTATTAATTTATAAATTCAGATATTAAATTAATAATATTCCTCGTGGGTTCGACACTCTTGACTCCTATTACTATATTACTTGAGCGACTAATGCACTTGCTAGCGATTTTATTTTGCTATATTATTTTACGCATCAATGCCATGCAAAAGGACATTCAAAAAATAGTTGAGCGCATGATTCAACATTAGAGCGGCATAGGGGACATAGAGGGGTAAAAGCCGGATTAAGCTTGGAAAGCATAAAATTTGTAGAAGATGATTATGAGCAAGTTTTCATAAAAAAACTGAACTTTAGGGGGATCTTAACTCTCCAAATTACACTCTAGCCAGACCATCCAACACTTATTGGTGGTTCTAGGGGCATGCTAATATAGTTATAGATAGATTTAGCCCTGGGACGACCAGCAGCATTCGAAGCCCATATCTATTTATCATCATAGGGGGTAGCAGGCAAGATAATAGAGAGTATTTTGTTAGCCAAACAAGGAGCAAAGCAGTGAGTTAATTCCAAGAAAGGCCATGCATAAGATCAGCCACAATCAACGAAGAAACCGGAGAAAAAACATTTACAAAAGTAGGCATAAAGCATATTGGAATATTAAACAGCCATGGATCATTATAAGCATGAGTATTAATGCCATTTCCTATTTGTTTTCTGAGACCAAGCTTGATAGCATCAATGCCTTAAGTAAAAGTTTCCAGGACTAGGTAAGTTTGAGATAAGTACCTAGGTTAATAAACCATGGATGAGGGACACCATACTTATGTGCTAGACAAGTTGAAGATAAGGAATAAAAAATGTTAAGCATAGATAGCAACCTTTTGCCCACTAGAGCATATTGCATAAACTTTAAATTTCTAATACCACGCACACCATGCCTTTTGGGGAGTTGAATAGTGTTCTAATTGATTAGGTGCAAACCTTTTTTATCATTTGAGGAAGACCGTAGGAAACCTCGGGAAAGTTTTTCAAGTGAAGAGATGAATCCAGAAGATACATGAATTGATCCAAGGGTATAGTTAGGAATAGAATTTAGAGTAGAATTGATGAGGATTGTTTTGCCGGCATGATTTAGGGTTTTCATTTTCCAACCAGCCAATCTATCTTGTAGTTTGAGAGTGATATGGGACAGGGATGTCCTTGTAAGTTTATTGTAGGATATAGGGTCCCATAAATAGGTAAAGGGGTATGAACCATAAGAGATATCAAGGATTTATCTAATATTTGCTTTCCTACTAGCATTAAATTTTGTAAGATGATGATACCTTTTGATTTGTAAGATGATGATATCGTTCAAAAGTTTTTAAGAGATTCTTGCAATTTATAGAAGAGGCACCAATACCAAGAGGTAGAGCCAAATTTAAAAGGTACAATTTTTTGAAAGATTAATTGCTGAGTCATCATAGAGGAGAATACTTCGGACACCAAAATAAAGAGATAAGTGGATAGTGTATCTCGTTGCTTAAGACCCACTACCAAAATAAGTAGAGAAAGTACCATTTGTGTAACAGGTAAATCTGGGAGATTTGATACATGTCATGATCCAGGTTATGAAAGTAGGGGGAAGTTCATCAGGGTGAGAACCATTTCCACAGTGTGCCAGGAGACTCTATCAAAAGCTTTTTTCCATATCAACTTTTAGAAGAAGGAATTTTCTTCTGCACCTAGAAATGGATTGAGCAATTTTCTGAGCAAGGAGAAGATTATCTTGGATAGATCTATTAGCTACAAAGGCAGCTTGGGACTTGTCAATTAGGATTGGGAGGGTTGCTTCAATCTATTGACCAAGATCTTTGCTATAACTCTGTATATAATATTACATAGGGAGATGGGCATGAAATCTTTGACAGATTTAGGATTTTGCTTTCTAGGGATAAAGGTGATGGTAGTATTTTCAGCATCAGGGGGTAGGTGATTTGTGAAGAAGAATCTTTGAATTTTCGTGGACACCGTAATATCAATTGTGTCGTAGTAAACAAAAAAATTCAGAGGTGAAACATCAGGCCCTAGGGTTTTCCCCGAGGCCATGTGGAAAAAAGTGTTTCTAATTTTCTCTAATGATATTGGAGCGGTCAAAGTATAATCCCAGAAATGATCTAATGATGGTAACTAAAGCCAGATAGTGTTGGGGGAAGGGGGTGACTCTCGTGAGCCAAGAGGTTGACATAGTGATTTGTGAAGGCATCATGAATCTTATTTTCATTTGTGATCACATTGTTATTGTCATCATGAATAGAAGTAATTTGGTTCCTCTTGTATCTAATGATAGTACTTAGATGGAAAAAATGGGTGTTTTATCTCCATCTTTAATCCAATTGATCATAAACTTAGACCACCATTTAAGACCAATCTGTCTAAGATAAGCAACTAGCTGATTATATTTAGCTCTTAGGTTCTTAAGCTTCTGGTCAGAGAGACCCTGCTGAGTGGGCTTTGTCCTCTAATCTATCAAGGTCAGATTTGTTCCATCTAGAAGTTAGATGCTTGATTTTGTTCAAAAAGGCTTGGTTTGGATCAAAGAGAGTTTTAGAAGCCCAAACATTTTCAACAATCACACTAGGTTCCAAGTACTGGAACCAGAAGTGCTCATATCTGAAGGGTCTAGGCTTGTATGATGAATTGTTTGTTGAGAGAAAAATAGATGAGTGGTCAGATGTACCTCGTGTGAGGGTTTGTAACTTGAGGGTTGGGAAAGTGGTCAACCAATGATGATTTATAAGGGCCCTATCCAGACGACAATGAATTATGGCATTTTCCAATCTATTGTTACACCACGTGAATTGGAAATCAGATAGGGGTAAATCAAAGAGTCCTGTGCATGCATGAAGTGATTAAAAGATCTGATAGACTTTGTAAAAATGAAAGGAGCCCCTCCCTTTTTATCCTGAGGGGAAGAGACAGTATTTAAATCACCCAGAATAAGCCACGAAATATCATCAAAATTAAAACTTTTCAGTTCATTCCACAAAGAGTATCTAATCATATGTGAGGTACTAGCATAAATTGCAGTTAACAAGGAAAAATCATTAATCATGACAACTATGTTTAAATATTATGGGGCAGAGTTAACCAAGAAAACTTTAGCATCACTTCGCTTTTAGGCAATAATAATGCCACCAGAGGCGTCAGTGTCTAATCTGTTGATAACAATTTGAGAGTTTTTACCTGTCGTATGTGTCTCAAGAAGTATGAGAAGGTTTGGTTTATGAGTGGATAATGCATTTCGGAGGCGGTCGCGCGTCTTGCTCCGAAGTGCCCCACGACAATTCCAAGCGAGGGCCGAGATCATGAAATGAGTTTGGGAACAAGGTCCACAGGGCATCATCCTGCATAGTGACAGACAAAGAGGTGTGAGATTGGTGGCTAGTATCACTGCGTTTACCTTTTTGCTTTTTGCTTCCTCTGCCCCGAGAGGAGAGGTCGGGAGGAGGAGGAGAGAATCTAACGGTCGACTTGGTTCTAGAGGAGCCTCCATAACAATGTTCTCGATGTCCTCTTCGGAGTCGGCTTCCAAGAGGGATTCAGTAGCAAGCCTGGCTGGAGATTGAAAACGGAGAAGAACGTGCGAGACGACCTCCTTATGACGATTCGTCAAAGGATTTTCCAAAAAGGGAGGGGGACTGCAAGAATAGAAAGAGGAACCCTAGCCACAGGGAGAGGGGATTTACCTTTAGACATAGTGTTTGGAAACTTCTGCCCACGTGGGCTGCTACGGACGCGAGGGAAGGTCACGTGAGGCCATGCCACGTTGGAATCGATAGAAGAGGGTACAAGAGCCATTGGATGCGATGCCTGAAATCCTGTAGGGAATCAGATAGTACCATAGCCGTTGGATTGTGACTTGGACGGTCCATGTCGCCTAGGGCAACCGAGCGATTCAGGTCCTGTCCAGGAGGCTGAACCGGTTGTCTGCTATGTACCGGCGCATCCGCTCCAAGCCCCTCAAGCGGATTCCGGGCATGGCCGACCACCTGGGTCGCCAATGCCGACGTCCGATGCCGAGGCGGATGGGAGCGGAGCCACGTATCTTACAAGAGCAAGCCATCCTTGCCCGTTGGCCGGAGACCATCCGTGCTAAGTCGGTCTGGACAGGAATCCAAATGATGACCAAGACGATCGCAATTGAAACAAAGTTGGGGAAGATTTTCATATGTGACTTGTTGGAAAAATCTGGAACCATCCTGCAGTCGAATCCAAGTGCCCTACTTCACCGGAGCGGCCATATCCAGGTCCACGCACACCTTGGCATAGCGAAGTTTCTCTCCGGAGACAGTGAAGCTATCAATAAAATAGATGCAATACGACGAACTGTCTCAGCACCACTGAGCTCATAAGAGAGGCCCGACAATTGGATCCACACCGACGAGGTGGAGAGCATATCATCAAAAGGGCAGAAGAAGGCCTTTGCCTGCGAAACATGTAAAACACACTCATTAAAATTCCATGGGCTAGGCGGTCGTCCACACGACTGAAGGGAAAAAGATAGTAATGATTTCCTATGTCGGAGATATTCAGAGGTGCGGAGAGATCCCAAAGCGTGGCGAGGTCATTTGCTAGGGAGGCAACTAGTAATAAGTTATCTATGAGCCTGCCCATCAGACAAAGCTTGAGATCGTCTGAGCGTTGAGCGACCCCAGCGTCGGAGATGACCACCTCATCCGTGGAGGCGGACTGGATCGATAAGAGCTTGTGCTTGGAGATCTGGGGAAAGGAGCCCCCACGGGTCGTCGATCACCAACAACATCGGACCAGTGCTTGCCATTCGTCGCCGGAGGTTTAGGTAAAAGTAGGGGGAGAGAAGGGTTTTGAGAAAGGGGAAAATGAGTCACCGGTGGATGAGATATTGGGGGGGGGGAGTCTGAGAGGGATGAGCAAAAGGTGGGGGAGGAGAGAGAGCATGGGTGAGGGCGACGATAGGGGTGGGGGTTCGGCGGTACTAGCAGTTGTTGTTGTAGCATACTAGTTGAGAGTCCTATCAGAGGAACGATCTATCAAATTAGTTTAGCTCTTTCAATTCGTAGAAGTCAAATGTTGAAGCTAGCGATCTTAAAAAACCCAAAAGGGAGCGATGTGCAATATATGAGAAATAGAAAAATATCTAGTATTTCTTCCTTCAATCACCATTGCTCTCATCCTTATTTCGTCAGCTCCTCTATCAGTCATATTGAAATGAAGCATGCTGTAACGGAGCCGGACCAGGGTAACTAATATACATGTAATTACATATAGATTAAAGAAAACTTCCAAACACCCCTGCCTCCATTCCCGGAAGTAGGTCCCGATTTTTAACATGACATCAGTCGGCTCTTGTTGATTCAGATTTGAAGCTTGCGCATGAGTGATCAGATCCATATCGCTTAGATTTTCATTTATTTATTTTGATATTCTACCGGTTTAAATATGAATATATTTCTATAGTTGCTTCATTTTTTTAGAGTTATTTCCTCTAACCACCCTTAAACTATCACGATTTTCTAGATCTAACACAAACTACGTACTTCATTTTTTGGATTATTAAACTATCACGATTTTTTCAATTTGATCCTTCCGTCTAATTCTGTTAATTTTTCTATTATCTTTAATTTTTTGTATTTGTGAAAAGTTGAAAATGCCCTTACGCGAAAAAAGAATCTTGTGTAGAGAGAGAGTGGGAGGATGTCGAACGAAGGTGGGGGGATCGTCCTCCTCACCAGCGCAGGGAGAGGAGAGGGGGGGGGGGGCGCCCCCCCCCCCCCCCCCCCACACACACACACCTTCGTCTTGTCGGCGTCCCTGCGTAGACGTCGGCGCAATTCATCCGGCGAGACGAAGGTGGGGTGGCGAACCCCCACCCCCCCCATCAACCGGCACAAGACCCCCTGCCTTTCGTACGGCACCCTCCACCTTCGTCCGATGTCCCCCTGCTCTCTCTCCCTTTGCACAAGTTTTTTTTTGCGTAAGGACATTTTCGGCTTTTCACAAATGAAAAAAATCAAAGATAACAGAAAAGTTGACGAAATTGGATGGAAGGATCAAATTAAAAAATTCTAATAGTTTAAGAATCCAAAAAATAAAGTTCGTAATTTGGGTTATATATGAAAAATTATGATAGTTTATGGGTGGTTAGAGGAAATAACCCTTTTTATGATAAAACATTGAGTTATCTATTGAAGTAAGAATAAGAGACATCCATATACATAATATTCATGAGGATTTGAGGTGGATTATCCTGCCAAAAAACTTCTACAACTTGAGTTCTAGCTAAGTTAGCCAAAAAAATCCACAGTTTTGTTTGTCTCGCGATAGATATGCTTAGCTACGAAAGAACTAAGATTACAAGAGAAAGTCCAACAATCCATAATGTTCTTCAAACTCCATGGACATGGTGCTTCAAAGAGCAGGATAGATGTAAGGTTCGCGGAGTCGCTCTCAATCCATATGCTTGTAACGCCCAAACGAGATCAATGACAGGCCACATCTAATGGCCTAAGCTTCTGCTTTCAGTGTAGTAATAAGTATTTTGTTAGTTGCACATGCAAAGTTGTTACGGAAAGAGGAAGAGAGGGATCGCATGAAACACAGAAGAACACGAAGAGGAAAAACGGCGGCGGCTCTTTGTTATGGAATAACGATGATTACAAGGATGTGTCTCTGTCTAGACCCCTAGGGAGTTTATATAGGCACTCCCTTTGACAGATGATAGGAATTACACACGGACTAAGACTCTAAATAAATTCCTTGAAAATAGGACACCTATCTCGTGATAAGAAAATAAATCAAATCCGAATCACATACAGAATACTCCTAAAAATTTTCGCTCAGGGGGCTTCGCCCCCTTGCAACCCCCGCAGGGGGATCCCTTTGGATCCCCCCTTGACCCCTCATAGCGAGACCCCCGTAAGGGAATTCTGCTAAAGTGCCTGACTATGTAGGGGGATCAATTGGATTCAGATTCAATGCATTATTAACAAATCTCCACCTTGACTTGAATCATCTTCAGAGCACAAAGTATCACGCTGCCGTTAATCCCACCTTGGAGCTATTACTAAGTGTTAATGTTAAGCAAGTCTAAGCAATGTTGAAACTTAACATGAGGAACATATTTGGTGAACATATCAGCTGCATTGTCTTCAGTGCCAATCTTCTTCACCTTGATCCTCTTCTCAGTGCGGATAAAGTGATACCTTACATCAATGTGTTTGGTTCTTTTATGATATACTTGATCCTTGGCTAAACATATTGCACTCAGACTATCACAATGCACTATAGCCTGCTCCTGACGTAATCCGAGATCTTCAACCAAGCCTTTTAACCAGATGCCTTCCTTGACAGGTTCTGTCAGTGCCATGTATTCAGCCTGTGTGGTGGACAGTGTAACTGATGTCTGAAGTGTGGCCTTCCAACTAATAACTGAACTACCCAAAGTGAAGACATAACTTGTCATAGATCGTCTTCCATCAACATCTCCAGCATAGTCTGAATCCGAATACTCTGCAATCAAACACTCTTTATCACTTCTGTAGATGAGGCCAATCTTAGATGTTCCTATCAGATACTGAAAGATTCACTTCACTGCTTGCCAATGCTCTTTTCCTAAATCGCTCATGAACCTATTGACAACACTGACTGCATGAACTATGTCTGATCGTTTGCAAATCATGATATACATCAAACTTCCAATTGCACTAGCATATGAAACTCGAGACATGTACTCCTTCTCTATTTCTGATTTTGGTGCGAAGGCAACAGAAAGATGAACATTTGCAGCTGATGGAGTATTCAAAGGCTTCGGTCTTGACATTCCAAACCTGGATAAAATCTTCTCAATATAACTTTTTTGAGATAAGAAGAATTTACCCTGTGTGCGATACCTTAGAATTTCCATCACCAGAATCTTCTGTGCTGCACCAAGATCCTTCATGTCGAATTCTGCACTGAGGAGCTTCTTCAGATTCTGAATGTCTGTCATGTCTCTGGCAGCAATAAACATATCATCAACATACAAGAGTAGATAGATGGTGGAGCCGTCATTCACCTTCTTGTGATATACACAGCAATCATAGGGACTTCGACTAAATCCCTTACATATCATGAAGCTGTTGAACCTCTTGTACCATTGTCTGGAGACTGCTTCAAGCCATATAGAGATTTCTTCATACTACAAACTTGATTCTCCTTTCCTAAAATGGAGAATCCCTCTGGTTGACTCATAAGAATGTCTTCTTCAAGTTCTCCATGGAGGAAAGCAATATTCACATCTAGTTGCTCGAGCTCTAGATTTTGATGTGCTACAAGAGCAAGTAGCACCCTGATAGAAGTATGTCTGACAACATGTGAGAATATCTCATTGTAGTCCACACATTCTTTCTGACTATAATCTTTAGCAATCAGCCGTGCTTTGTATCTTGTGCATTCAACTCCTGGAATTTCTGCTTTCTTCTTGAAGATCCACTTACAGCCAACAACCTTCCTGCCTTTAGGCAACTTGACCAGCTCTCTCATCTGATTTTTGTGAAGAGATTCCATCTCCTCACCCATAGCAACGATCAACTGTCCAGATTCGGCACATGTGATGGCATCCCTATAAGAGGACGACTCCAGGGACTCCACCTCTTCAGCTACCTATAGTGCATAAGCAATTATGTCATCGAAACCATATCGTTTAGGAGGACTCACTTCTCTGCGATGACGTCTAGCAGCAATTGACTCCTCTTCAAGTTGCTCATTAGATTCTTCATCTTCTGGTTCTACTTCTTGATGTGATCCTTCAGCATCATCCTCAGTTGGAGTGATTTCAACCTCCACCTGTTTACTAGCACTCTCTTCAGCCTCCATCTTCAACTGAAGCATTGATGCTTCATCAAAGGTCACGCTTCTGCTGTGGATGACTTTGTGTTATGAAGGAGACCAGATTCTGTAGCCCTTCACTCCTGCACCATATCCCATGAACACTCCATCTTTGGCCCTTGGTTCCAATTTCCCTTCATTGATGTGATAGTATGCTTAACAACAAAAAACTTTTAGACTAGTATAATCAGCAGGATTTCCTGATCATACCTCAGTTTGAGTCTTGAGATCAATTGCAGTCGCCGGACTTTGATTCACCAAGTAGCAAGCTGTGTTAACAGCTTCAACCCAGAATGTCCTATTAAGGACAGTGTTAGAGAACATGCACCTTGTCCTCTTCAGAAGTGTCATGTTCATTCGTTCTGTAACTCCATTCTGCTATGGAGTATCCCTGACTGTGCGATGTCTGGCAATGCCTTCATCTTTACAGAATTGGTCGAATTCAGCAGAACATAACTCTAAACCATTTTCAGTGCAAAGACGCTTCATTTTCTTCGACGTCTGATTTTCCACCAGAACCTTCCACTGCTTGAAGGCCTTGAAGGACTCACTCTTGTGTTTCATCATGAATACCCAAGTCATCCTCGAGTAGTCATCAATCACAGATAGGAAGTACCCCGCATCTCCTAATGATGGAACACGAGAGGGACTCCAACAATCAGCGTGGATATAGTCAAGTGTCGCCTTCGTCCTGTGCACTGTTTTGCCAAATTGAGACCTTCGTTGTTTGCTAAACACACAGTGCTTACAGAAGATGATTTCAGATATCTTCTTATCTCTCAGAAGACCTCGCTTGCTGAGAATATTCATCCCGTTTTGACTCATAAGCCCAAGCCGCATGTGCCATAGCTTGGATCTTTCTGATTCGGATGAACTAGCCATTGCAGCAACGCCAGAGACTGTCTTTCCTTGCAATATATACAAGGACTTCTGTCTGACTCCTTTCAAAATCGTAGCATCACCTTTCATGACCGTGAGGATGCCTCCAGCAAATCTGACACCCTTTAGAGTCGAGGACTCCAAGTGATAACAAATTCTTCTTCAGTTGCGGAACATGACGGGCATTTGTCAGCATCCTCATAAGATTGCCATGAGTCCTGATCTGCACAGAATTGATCCCAACTATCTGACAGGCTGCATCGTTGCCCATGATGACGTTTCCACCATCAATCTTTTGATAAGTTGAGAACCACTCTTTATTTGGAGTCATATGATAGGAACACCCCGAATTCAGAATCCAACTATCCTCCAGACATCTTTGATCAGAAGCAGCTAGAACCAAATCAACTTCAAAATTCTCAGTTTCATGTGCCACAGTGACGAGGGCCTTCTTCTTCTTCGGACAATCTTTCTTTCAATGACCTGGTTCCTTGCAATAATTACAGATGTCCTTCGTAGTGATTTTCTTCTTCTTGGACTTGCATTTCTTCGAATTCGAGAACTGCCCCTTCTCCTCGGTTGATATCAAACCCGCAGCCTAAGTCTCTGCAGAATTTACAGATGCCCTATGCCGAAGTTCATGAGTATGGAGACTCGATCTTACTTCTTTCAGACTTATAGTTTCCTTCTCGATAATCATAGACTGAACGAAATTCGCATATGATGGAGGAAGCGAAACTAACAAAATTAGGGCAGCATCTTCATGCTCAATTTTAACATCGATATTTCTGAGTTCCATCAACAAAGAATTTAACTGACCAAGATGTTCTTTCAGATGATTACCTTCTTGCATGCGGAGAGAGAACAGACGTTGCTTCAACAGCAACTTGTTGATGAAAGACTTCGTCATATACAGACTCTCGAGTCTTAACCACATATCGGCCGTTTTTCTTCGTCTGCGACCTCGATTATCATCTCATCTGTCAAACACAATAGAATCATCGAGTGCCCCTTCTCCTCCTGTGTCGCCAAAGTTGTGAGGTCGATCTTCTTTTTTTTGCCATTCGAGTCTTCCTCCTTTAGTTTGTTCTTCGACACGTTTGAGAGCGGCGTCCAGACTCCTTGTTGCTTCAGAGGCGTCCGCATCTTGATCTGCCACAACCCGAAACTGTTCCTGCCGTTGAACTTCTCCACGCTCACATTGTGCGACGTCATCTCCCTGCTGATCGAGAATCGTTGATAAATCCTAAAGCTTTAATATCAGTTTGTTACGAAAAGTGGGAGAGAGGGATCACACGAAACACAGAAGAACACGAAGAGGAAAAACGACGGCGACTCTTTGTTACGGAATAACGATGATTACAAGGATGTGATAAGGAAATAAATTAAATTTGCATCACATACAGAATATCCCTAAAAATTTTCGCTCGGAGCCCCCTTGTAACCCCCGCATGGGGCGATCCCCTATCCCCCCTGAATCCCCCTACCCTCACAGCGAGATCTCCGTAAGAAAATTCTGCTGAAGCGTGTGACTATGTAAGGGGATCAACTGATTCAGATTCAAGGCATTATTAACAAAAGTTGAATCCCATTAGAAAAATGTAGGTAGCTTGCACCCCATCTCCTCAAATCCCGTGAAGGATCTGTGTATATTAGGTTTAGCACAAAATGAAGGACGAGGTTCCACCGGATTCAAATTGGATTGTAGGGGGTTGGATGGTTCTTCAGGACAGTGGGTTGCGATAAATTCCTCAAAATTGACCCTCACTCAAGCCCACAGCATGAGTTGAATAAGGTGTCATTTCTCCTTTGCCAAATTGCCCAAAGGCTATATGCAATGTGAGATAAATAACTTGTCCGAGGACCTCACAAGTTGACCACCTTCAAGGAGCCAATCTCCTTGAGCCCAAAAATTAAAGAACATGAAAAGGTAGTCCGTTTTGCATGCTAAAAGAGCAAGAGAAAAAAAAGGTGTTCGTTGGTTTCTGGACATTGGTTATAAAGCACACAAACATTTGTACTAGAGTGAGCAAAGAATGTTGTCCAGACTCTAGTGGGCAGTTTACCATGACAAAGTTTCCTAAAAAAATAGCACTTTAAGGGCAGCTTGAATATTCCAAAGTAAGCGATAGCCAGTTCATCTATGACCACCAGGTGTGGAGGAGGGACACACTTTAGGAAGTTAAACAGTGAGCTTGTTGTAGTAATGCCATAGGCATTCATCACCCAAATCTAACTATCATCCTCGGGACATGCAGACAGATGTATTAAGTTTCTTATCAGATAATCAAATTTAGACAGAGGTCTGATTTGGATATTATTACAGAAGAATGTCGATCCTTATCATCTTATTATCACTGATCACTGGTACGGTGCTAACTTTATGATATATTATTTAAGGAAAAAAATCATTCAAGGTTCTTTTTTTAGATGAATATAGTCATTTATAGCCTCAATTACATATTCCAAAGCATACACAAAAGTAGAGGGCAATACAGTCTCTTGAGAGATGCATTCAGATCTGGTTCTTTCCTGTAATTAAAAGCATTATCAAAGCCAACTTGTTTTTCAATATATCAATCTGCAAGAGAAATGCTAAATGAGGAAGTATCCACATCAATCAACCATTCCACATTATCAGAAATAGTGTCCATCATCCCTATTCCACGAGACGTTGTCTATGACAACAGAAATGAAGAAATTAAACGAGGTCTTCTAAGTTGAGTCATGCACAAATTAACTTGAGGTTTCAACCCTTTCTTCAAAGCATGCCACTTTAATTCTTGAACAACCATATACTAGTGTCATTCAAATTTAATTTGTTGCTGCTAAAAAGATGCCGTCAATGATAGATTACTCCTGTTTCATTTGAAACTGAGACATGCTACTGAGAGTTTGAAGTTTATAACATTTCCTTAACATAGCATCCAAAAAAAACTTGAACAACGTTTCAGCTGAAAGTCTGAAGTTTCAAACCTTTTCATCAGAGCTGGCGTTTCCAACCACATGGCAGCCTGTTACTTTGGCAAATTGTCCAACGAATTTGCCAACAACACCTGATGCTGCTGTGACAAATACACAATCACCCTTGTTAGGCAACATAACCGAGAATTCATTTTCCTTTTTGTGATTTGAATTTGTGTTCATTTGCTCTCCTGAATTGCAAATGTCAAACAAACAGCAGCAACTCACCAAGAAGGCCGGTGTAATAAGAAAGGGGCACATCAGTGTAGTTAATTTTGGTGAGGCTGTCTGCTGCTGTTATGAGGCTGTATTCGTCCCACCAAGTCCTCCCCCACACATAATCACACTTCTTGAGTTGTGGATGTCCAGAATCTACAACTTTGCTCACACCAAAACATGCAATTGGCTGCAAGATACCACAAAACAGAATGAGGCGAGAGCCAAATGGGATCACAACTAGATTCGGACAAGCAGATTGAAGTTAACTGCAAAACTGGTGACTGTTTGATTATTACAAACTTGTCCTACGTCAAGAACTCCCTCATTCTATCCATGGCGAAGAGCTGATTTCATTCTGAACGAGAACCACCCCGGTGCACAGAGAGAATCCTGTATCAGACATGGGAGGTACCAAGATGAACAGCTAATGAAAGCATCGGATATCTGTTACCTGATTCCTTTTTCAGCCAACCGACGACTTGGATAGTATCTATTATCCGAATAAAACACCGACGATGGATGAATTATTAAAATAACAAAGTAAACAAACCAAGAAAATGAACACAGAAATGTGATAAATATTTTTTATTCGTGTGAATAAAAAGGAAATATCCACAGATAAAAGAGAAGTCGCTAAAAAAAATTCACTATTATGAACAAAAAAGAATATATTACATATCACTATTTTTTTTCTTTCATATCATGAGTTCAAGGCGTATGAACAAAAAATCTTACTTGAAAAAAAAAAACAATAATATCACGCTAACACGAAATATGTAGTAATATATAAGTTGAACGAGGTGGTTGTCGAATCGGAAAAGATGCGAATGAAGAAACTAATTATACTTGGCCAAGGACGAAATCTGGAGCGATGATGGAGGGATCGTCGTGTTTGGTCATCTGCACCCGCATTTGACGCGTCGCAGGAAATGCACGAGTTCTTCACCATCACCGCCGTCGATCCTTCAAGCACCTTCAAGCGGACGGTCTCGTGGCGCACCACCTCAAAGTTCCCCTCGTCTGGAAACCCCTTCACTTAGTTCCTTAGCCACCTTCTCGTTGGCCCTCGCCTCGACCTCCTCCTCCCTTGCCACCATCTCTCTCTCTCCGACTTGTGAGGAACACTCTGTCTTAGCTGTCTGTAGAGAGTAGAAACGCTGTGCTTGGAGCGCGGATGATGCGTGCGAAAAGTATATTTGGTCATGCCGTAGGAAAGCACGAATAAACTCTCTCTCTCTCTCTCTCTCTCTCTCTCTCTCTCTCTCTCTCTCTCTCTCTCTCTCTCTGCGTTCAAAAAGTATGTGGCCATGCCGTAGGCAGTAGAGATGAACACGTTTTGTCTCTCTCTCTCAAGTTGATTTATTTGTGTGCATCATTGACGTTGTATGCTTCCGGATTCGAATCCATCAATCTATTCCGAATTTTCGATATTTAAAGATGAACTCTTGCTCTGCCCGACAGCATGTTAGAAAGCAACACAGTTTCAGCTCTTTCTTTTATATTGAGATTAAACCATGCATCGATCTGTTACAAGCAAACCCCAGAGCATATATTATTGATAAACAAAAAAAAAGCACACGTTCGATTGCTGAAAGCCTGAAACTGCAGCAGACTGCCGGCCATTTGCGTGCATGCATCTCAGTCGCGCGCGATGAGCACGACCTGTTTCCCGACGTTGCGGCCCTTGAAGAGGCCGATGAGCGCGGAGGGAGCGTTCTCTATGCCCTCGGCGATGTCCTCCACGTAGACCAGCTTGCCTTCCCTGATGTACTGGATGGCCGTCTCCAAGAACTCAGGGTAGAGATGCTTGTAATCAGGCTCGATGAAGCCTTGAATCCGGATGCGCTTCGTGACCACGCAATCCATGTTGTAGACTCCTTCCTTCTGAGCGAGGTTGTACTGAGAGATCAAACCGCACACTGCAATCCGGCCATGGACCTTCATGTTGAGCAGCACTGCGTCAAGCATTTTGCCGCCGACGTTCTCAAAGTAGATGTCTATTCCCTCAGGAAAGCACCTAACAAAGATCACAAATATAGAACAAATCAGAAAGAAAAAAAATTCTGTCAACTGGAGTCAGCATGTCAAGCTAGAAATGGTTTGCCTCTTCAAGGCAGCATCGAGATCTTCCTCTTTGTAGTTGAATGCATCATCAAATCCGAACTTGTTTATCAAGAGATCAACCTGAGTGAACCAAGGCAGCAAGTATGAGACTCCAAACTCTGATGAACATTGTAAGTTTTCAGTACCTTCTCCTTTGAACCTGCACTCCCGACCACGTAGCAGCCCATCAACTTAGCAAATTGGCCTACGAGCTGGCCGACCGCTCCAGATGCTGCTGAAACATAGACCGTCTCCCCTTTCTTAGGTGAACAAATTTCGTGAAACCCAATGTAAGCTGTTAGTCCTGGCATTCCTGTGAGGAAAACATCATAAGACAGAAATTTCAATATCAGCATCAGACTCTGCGTGGCAAAGACTGAACATCAATTTGCACAGGACTTTTGCTTCCCTAAAACAAAAATATTCTTGACATAAATGTTCATATGGTTTGTGTGCATCATAGCAATCAATTCAAAACTAATACTGCCACTGGAAACATCATTGTAAAGACAGATGCACAGTAAGTGATCCACTTGTTCAACTCTTGTATTAGCTCAGTCAGGGGCAAAGATTGATTACCCAGAATGCCTGTGTAATAAGATAGTGGCACATCAGTGTATTTGATCTTAATTAATCCTCTTGGCTCTGTCACTAGACTGTACTCTTCCCACCCAATCATTCCCCACACCAAGTCCCCAGCTTTGAAGTCTGGATGCCCAGAGTCAACAACTTTAGATACACCATAACCTATGATGACCTGCATACAAAGTGCATTCAAGAACTTTCTTGTTGGTTCACGCATAAATGCGAGAAGCCCTTACTGATGACATGAAAAACATATGACAAAGAAAAAGTTGCTTCTGATTTCTGCAATCTTCATATATATTTATACAAAACCACATCCAACTTTAGGTTTCTGTAAATTTAGTATAAAAGCATGATAACATAGTGTGACTTCATCACACAACTCCTGCGTGATTCCGCTGGAGAACAGCTAAAAAATTGTGGATCGTTCATAGAGCTCAGAATGAACATATCACCCTTCTCTGTGCAGCAACTTCTGAACTTTAACAATAGATCAGTTCCAACCTTTCAGGGACAACTATAATTAACTTACAATTGACTAATTATCATATCATGAAGGTTCTTTTCCATAGACCTGTCCCACCAATTATTCTGTTTATTATTGCGAAAAAAAGGCAAAATATCTTCATAGATAATAGATGTACAAGTTGATTCCATTAACCCATTATGATGGATGCATGTGCTCTCCTGCACTCCATTTCAATCATTGTAGGCCCTGCTGCATGCGTGCCTCACAAGTGTTCTTGTCATGCCCACTTTATATGGTCCCATGGGCACAGTTCCTGTTTTTTCTATTTTATTTTTAAAGAGTCTTTTTCTTTGCTTGTTTGCTACCAAATAGTTAAAGATGCACGAATTAAATGTTGGAGCCCTAATCTACGTTTCTATTTAAAAAGTATATATAAAGTGTTTTTTGTCATTCCCATTTTATATGGTCACATGGACAAAGTTATTATTTCAATCTCGCATGTCTTGAATTATTTGGGGGGTGAACAAGAAAAGGACAAAAGATGAAGAAAAAGGACAGAAAAAAAATATCCAAATTAGCTTTCGACAGTTGATCTGATAATAACAGTGTATGTAGAACAAATTACTGTGAACAGAACAGAAGTAAGAGAGCAAACTGTGTACAATGTAACCTTCTTAAAAAGTTAGAGTGACAAGCTAATTAATTAAGATTATGAACCCGAAACAAAGTGGAAGAACCAACAAATTCCAAAGGAAAACAAAAATAAAATATAATCAGAGAGAGAGAGAGAGAGAGAGAGACTGACAGATCCGGGGGTGAAGCGACCGACGTAGCTACCGCGGTTGGCGGGCCTGGACATGCGGCCGCGCATGTAAGGGTCGCAGGAGAGGTAGAGGTTCTTGAGGAGCAGCGCCGTCGATCCCTCGGGGACCTTCGAAGGGACGGGGGAGGACGAGCTCAGTATGAAGTCCCCCTCCGACGGGTACCCCGTCACGTAGTCCTCAACAGCACCTGCTTGTTCTCCAGCCCCGCCATTCTCTCTCTCTCTCTCTCTCTGCGGAGTAGATCTCTATCTGGATTTGTGGTTACATTTATATATGCGGCGCCGAAGGTGCTACCCAGAGTGAGCACCGTCGGTAATAATAATGTGGCCAGTTCATATGAACCGTCACACATCATGATTCACATGCATTATAAATAAATAAATAAATATATATATATGATGTCTTTATTTCAGGAAATTTTCAGAAAATAATTTTCCACCTTTACTTGGGCCAGATATTGTATATAGTTTTTTCCCTTTTCAATTTCCGATGAGAAATGTTTTTCCCAAATTCGTGTACAAAATAAAATTAATTGAGTAATACAAAAGATATAATTTGTCTTTTTTTTAAAAAAATATTTCACCTAGAAATAGTAAATTTTAACGATGATAAATAAAAAGAGCGGTTGTGTAACCGAAAAATCTGCTTTGTTACTGAGACGAAGATAACGGTTTGACTAGATGAAAATGATTTGATTAGATTATAGCATTTAGCTATTAGCGAATAGTAATTTGTTTATAAATTTAATAAAAACTGTTTGGTATAAAATGATAAAAATAGATATAAGATTTAATTTATGATCATTTATATATGCATCATATTTATAAAATTTAATTTAAAATATTTGATTCTAAATACTTATACTTTTAGAATATTATTTTAATATAAAAATATTGATTGCTTCAAAATAAAAATCATATTTGGATTCTAAGTAAAATTAAAGATGTGATATATAAAATAAAAATAATATATGATGTTTAATAATTAAAATATTTTTTATTTTAAAAATGAGTGTATAATATGAAGAAAATATGAAAATGATATTTTTATATTATATAAATTAGTAGAAGTAGCATAGTATTCAAACTTCTAAATACTACTTTGAAAAAAAAATATGTATCAAACGTTTATAATAGCATTTTAACTCTAACAAAATGCTATCTGCTCCTAAATATTTTATTTTTTTTCCATTGCCTACTATCCAACAAAGAAACAAAAAAAAATATTTTTAATAATATGTTTTCTATAAAGTATTTTCTAATCAAATAAACTTTTTTGTGTGAATGCTTATACGTTCCATATATTTTTTAATGTACTTTTTTTTTTGTAAGGCTCTCAAATCAAATCTTATCACGTGACAGAATTTAATCTCAAGGACACTATCAACAACTATGCAATATATCTTCATTAATAACTTGATTTTGATTGTTCAATTGTCCATTTACAAAATTCGGAAAACTTTGAGAATATAATTAAATTCCTAAATAAAAAATCAGCTTTTATTATAAAAATTGATCGGAGTCACAGTATGAGAGAAAACTTTAGTATATTTATTAAATTATTATAACTCAAGTGGTTTGCATAAGAAAGCAAATGACCAAACAAAGACAATGAATAATAAAGAATCATTTATGAATAGAAGTTGGGAATAGTAAGTGGCAAGGTCTCCCAAGCAAATATATATTTATTGGAGATCATTTGTCACCGTCAGGTACGCAACTCGGATCGAACCTAATTAAATTAGTTGGGCTTTATGTCGGATCGACTTTCAACTTGTGGATAGTACAATCTTTAACGTCGCGTAGTTGAGTTGGCTTTCCAAACACCGAGGGTTGGCAAAAAAAAATTTTGATGTTCACATTATCCTCACAAATAATTTTAATCTCTTTGAATCATTTTTCTATGATATATTTATCTGCAGAATCAATGCTAGAGAAGATTTTTTTAGTGAACTTCACAACTCAGTAGGTGAACAACAAATTAATAGATAAATAAATCAAGAGGTCGTCCTATATAATAATATTTTAGCTTTGATATAATTAGTAGAAAGAGATTGATAAGATTTAATCATATGACAATGAACATAATAATTGATAATCTGATGTTAATATAATCAGAGTTTAATTTATGGAAGAAACTCAAAGCAATGATCTAGTTATCAATTGACAGATTTGTTTTCTTTTATATGGTAATTCATTTTTAAAGAATTGATATTTTTTAAGAAATTGATTTTAATCATAAAATGGAAAAAATACACCAAATAAAGGGGCCAACTTTATTTATTGAAACAATAAATAAAAATAGAAAAACAAACATGTAATGGCCTATGAGCATTTTTATTAAAACAAATATATTGAAAATAGTTTTTTGTAAAATAAAATGAGTTGGCCCCTCTCTTTGAAAGTTTTTTCCTGCATTTTTTTATCTTTTTAAAAATTTATTTAAAACATGTAATGAGTTATTAGATAGGAAGCAAGGGTGGACCTACAATGACCACTATGGGTTCAATTTACGGTATCGGTATTTAGCCCCATAAAATTGCCGAGCCTATCTATTTTTAACAATTTAATCGCAGATAAAATTTTTTTAAAATATGATTTTATAAGATAACTTTTGAAAATCAATTTTAATCTTCCACAAAGAAATATTATTTTCATTTTGTTTTTGCTCGCCATGTTTGCACTCCCAATATGCTATTCAATTTATATAACTTTTGCTTCTTCCAAACCCATAACATATCTAAAAATTGTCATGCATTAACAAATTCTCCTAAGCTTATATCAATTTTTTTTAATTTATATTCTCTTATTATTGTCTAATTTATATTGTTTTAAAACTTACAAATATTTATCATCTTATTGCAAACTACAAAAAGAAACCCATTATTTTAAGAGTTTATAATTTATAAGTTCTCTTGCATAATTAATTGGACAACTAAACTAAGTCCTAATTTAAAAATACATGGAAACAATTATTAACTATTAATCATATTTAATTATTCAATAAAACTTTAGATTATAATATTGTCACTAGATTCCACAGTAATTTGTTTTAATTTTTTTCCAAAACATTTAATTTTTAACTTTTCTTGAGATAGGCTTTTTTTTAAAAAAAATTATGAAAAGGGTCAAGGTGGTATGTCACAAGAAAAATAACTTAGAAGATAACAAAAAGTTCAACATTTTTATTAGGCAGTATGAATAAATCCTGAACAAAGTGGTGACCTTAGGAATCGAACATTGGGGCTACTAGCGTCCATCGATATCAGGATAGAATCTCCATTTAGTTGTGCCAACCATTCTTGATTAAGAAGTTCACCATTTCAGTACTAAGTTATGGGTTAGTTTAAAAATGTCTTCATGCTAACTTTAAAATATGGATCTTAAGCAAGATCTTGAGTTCGAGTTTCTGTGAATGTAAAAAAATTCTTATTGAGCGTCTCACCTGTCACCCTACCAGGTACGCTGATGTGTGATGACTTAATCGAATTAGTTGGGCTCAATGGTGGACCGACCTTCAACCCGTGAATAATGTGCTCTTTAGCGCTGCGCGGACTGTTGGCATTGTTTCTGGAGGGCTGGCCATCCCAAAAAATTAATTATTCAAATGCATAATTATTTAGTTTGAAAATAAAATTTAATTAATAAATTATTTATCAGTATTTAAATTTATTAACTGTTAAATCAAACGGGAGTGCACAGTGCACGCTCTAATCCTCCGGAAAAAATTGCATCCAAAAACTGCTAGAGCCTAAAGCCCAAATGAGTTTCCAAAAGGAAGGCCCAGCAAGGTGTCGATCTGAAACTGCGTCGGACTCATCTTCCACTAAAGCCCGAATGAGTTTCCAAAAGGTGGCCTCCGACCTCGTGTACATCCGTTCGCGGACAGCCTCTCTCTCCCCCAGTCCACACCAAGCATGTCGCCGGACAGCCGAAGAAGGATGTGAGGTGTTCTCGACGCCCCTGCTCCCTCATAAGCTACAGCTCACATCAGTGCTCCCCATCCATCTTCCATATGCTCTATTCAAGCGTCTTCTAAAATTCGTATGTATGTTGGTGCTACTTGGTTTTCTTTTTGGTGTTCAATTATTAGGTTGGGTTCCATCCTTGGAGTAGTAAATGAGTTTGTGACTTACCATTCTTGCAAGATGTTAAGAATAATTTGTTCTTTTTCATGTAATTCTAGGGCTACCCTTTTCACGGACACCTTTATTGCTGAAATCTTTGTTTTGTCTTCGATATGCATGTCTTTGCTTTGCTCGTTTTCTACGTGATCTTGTGACTGCTAGGTCACGGAATGAAAATTGAGTTGAAAATATGACAGATCATGGATCTTTGTGTTTAAAATTTTGGGTGAATAGTTAAAAGAGGCGATTGCTTGTCATATGCCATTTCATTTTGTGCACTTGCTAGAAAATAGGTTAACCCATTTGTTCATCTAGAAGCACTGATTCTACACCAGTAGCAGCTGCCTGTGATTATCAGTTGTTTCCATTCCAGAAGGACAATCAAATGGATTTATTCAAATAAAATACAACTAGTTAGCTTATTTAGCAGTCTTTGTGGTCTTGGTTTCATGATGGTGAAGAAGGATATGTTGATGCAATCTACAGAATTGATTATTTTAAAAAAGTTGGAGTTTGATAGATCATATGGGGATGTCTGTTTCTAGCAGGATTTTCCACCATGGCTGATCCGCATTGTGTTGCTACACTCATTGATTCAACAACTTTTAAAATTCAACAGCTTCAACTTGCATTTGTGGAACTTGAAAGCCGTAGTGCCATGTCATTAAACCTGAAGTGGAAAGAACTTGAAGCACATTTCCATGGACTCGAAATTTCCCTGAAAACAAAATTTGAAGAGTTAGAAAACCAAGAAAAAGAATATGTAACAAAGGCTTCAGAGGCACAAGATATGTTGGAGAAGAGGGAAGCTGTTGTTGTGACTAAGGAGCTTGCATCTTTGGATCGATTGCAGGAAAAACGGGATGCAGCTTTATCTGCTATATTTGACAAAAACAGAATCAGCCCTATAGAACATAGTACAAATACTTCTAATTTTGTTTCAGAAAAGAACGACAGTTGCATAGAAGACAAATCTGGATTTGAAGATGTCAGGCCCGTTCAAAATGGAAATACAGAAGACAAACCTTGTTCAGAACTGATGAAACTATGTGAGGATATGGATGCAGAAGGGCTTCATAGGTTCATTTCCGACAACCGTAAGAATCTGAGTTTCATACGAGAAGAAATCCCAGTTGCTTTAAGAAGTGCATCCAATCCTTTCATTCTGGTTTTGCAATCCTTGAAGAATTTTTACTCTGGAGATATTCTGGGATTAGATGGAAAGAAGGATGGGACCCTTTTGGGCCTCAGAAGAACTTGTCTTATGTTGATGGAGTCTCTTGAACAACTCATGGCAGATGTTTCATTGGTTTCACTCTCTTCTGAACAAACGCTTACATCACATATAAAAGAGAAAGCAAAGGCGATAGCTAGAGAGTGGAAGCCAAAGTTAGATGACCTTGATGTTGACGCCAGCAGTGGGAACTCATTGGAAGCACATGCATTTCTCCAGCTTTTGGCTACATTTGATATTGTGTCTGAGTTCAATCAAGAGGATATCTGCAAACTTATGCCAGCTGTCACCCGACGTCGTCAAGCAGTTGATCTATGTCGTTCACTTGGTTTGTCAGAAAAAATGCCAGGTATTTAAATGTTTGTGTGTTACGATTTTTACTTCCTGAGATTTTTGTTTCTCAATTTTTCCATCATTATGTAATCTTTTATCGACATATGAGTTCACGTAATAGCAGTATTTTATAGCAATACCATAAATGACATATTTTGTTTGGAAATGAAAGCAACACACATGTTTGTGGGTATTCTTAGAGCATATGGTACCCATAATCATCCATCACCTGTATATGCTATTTTGAATTTATACTACTAATTGCCAGGTATCTATATCATTCTTTTGCTTATACTGACTGAATGTTTGCTCTATAGCTGACGCCAACTTTTTTAGTAGCATAATAAGGCTATGCATGCTGAATCCCTCCTGCTAGTTTTATGTGTATAACATTTTAATCAATGTTATCACTTCTCATCAAATTAATTTATACATCAGGTTTGATTGAAGTCTTACTAAGTTGTGGAAGACATATCGAGGCTGTTAACTTAACAATTGCATTTGAATTGACTGAGCAATTTGCCCCAGTGCCATTACTGAAGGCATACCTGAAGGAGGTAAGGAAAGTATCACAGTTGAAGGCAGGAAGCATGCCTCCTGATGCACAGGTGAGATTCTTTTTTCATTGTAATAAGATTGTTCTATATATTAGCAATTTATGAATAAAGTTATGTTGCGGAGTTGTTTTGTGGACTAGGCCACAAGTTACTGATCTGATTTACCAAAACTTACAGATCCATTTCATGTCAGGTAACCAATTATGAACTTGAAGTTCCTCACAGATAAATGTGAAAATTAAATATGTTGTGTATAACATTAGTGTAAAAGATAACTATGCCCCATTGCTTTTAGAGCTTGAAAGCGCTAACATGGAAACAACTGCATGTATTAGAAGTTACTACAAACTTCATTGATCATGTTGGACATAGTTGTAATCCCTTGAACTATCTTCAGTTCTGAATTCTCGTACTATCATTCTTCCCTATTCTGAAAAATCAAAGAACTAGTAGGAGGTGCAAGTAGACCTTCAATACGAAATTACAGTTCTAAAATGTCTGCAAAATCTAGTGAATCTTACATTACAAAATTATCATGTCATGCATCAGGTGTCAGCCTATAATATTGTTTCTTGTACTTAGAAAATCTCCTGAAATTACTTGTCTTTTATTTTATGCTGGACCAGATTTTCATTTATATATGATTCTAGTACGTTTTCCCCAAATATACTGACCATCTTCTCATTTCAGAATGAAGCAGACGAACGTGAGCTCTCTGCTCTTAAAATTGTCATCAAGTGCATTGAAGAGCACAAGCTTGAGGAGCAATATCCCATGGATCCACTGCAGAAGCGAATTATGGAACTAGAGAAAGCCAAGGCTGACAAGCGGAGGGCTGCTGAAGCCGCAAAACCACAGTGCAAAAGGCCTCGTGCTAATGGCACAATGTATGCCCCTCGCATTACTAGCATGCCGGACAAAAGCTTTTACCGAGCTCCTATGGAATTTGCTAGCACGCCGGAGAAAAGCTTTTACAGAGCACCTCCAGAACATGCAAGCATCCCAGAGAAAAGCTTTTACCGAGCACCTCCAGAACTTAAAAGCATGCCAGAGAAAGGCTTCTACCGAGCACCTCCAGAACTTACAAGCATGCCAGAGAAAGGCTTTTACCGAACACCTCCAGAACTTGCTTGCATGCCAGAGAAAAGCTTTTACCGAGCACCTCCAGAACTTAATAGCATGCCAGAGAAAAGCTTTTACCGAGCACCTCCAGAACTTACTAGCATACCAGATAAAAGCTTTTACCGGGCACCTGCAGAACGAAATGCATACCCATATGACAGACAGTATGCGTACCCAGCTGAAACTCATCATCCGACGTTAATGGTTTCCCCTCCCTACGCCATCTCTCCTCCGGCTACTTATTACCTCACCGGCTACCAGGTCCCGTACCAGACTGCCTTTTTGCACTGATGGAGGGCACAAGTAGTTGCAGTGTTCCCTAACTATTAGCTATGACCTTATTCTGTACTTGAATGTACTGACTTCATGTCTGTTTAGTTGAAGGTTAGTCTGTTTATTGTGTTATATGTCTGTATGTTCACTTTTATCATGGTAGCAGCCTTAACTGCTTGTCCTTTCAACTGATATTTCGTGTCCTTTCTGATGTTCATTAGTAGTTTTACCTTTTATTATCCCTGACATTAAATAAGACTTGTTGCATGCGATGATGCTGTCAATTTTATTTGTCTTAGGGATAATTATTACCAAACTAAGAAGTAAATCTGCGCTGTACCTGTCATTTCGAACAGGATTTATGGTAGATTTTGTAATGGGATTGCAAAATGTATTGTATTCTTACAAATTCTTCATAGAAAAAAGGAAGTTAAATTAATAAGTAGTAAACTTATTTGCAAAACACGTACAAAGAATTCCACAATACTGTATCCGAACAACCAGGGTATCAGGACCAAGCACGTCAACCCCTCGAAGTCCAAAACTCTACAAACTCTCATGGCCTCCACGGAGGCGGCGGCGACGTCTGTGTTGGGTACAGCGGCGGTATGCCTGAGAAGATGGTATTCTTGTCGATGCCGGTACTTGGTGTGGTGCTCGTCAGCGACACCAAGGCTGCAACCAGCCCGGCGTTTCCTGCCAGCGTCGGCTCGGTGTAGCCGTAGCTACTCCTCGAGTCTTTGAATTGGTCGAAGCGGTCAGGGCCGCCGACCATGGCCCCGACGATGGTGTGGGGATTGGGGTTCTTCGTGTCGCGCCACTTCCAGCCTTCGGTGCACGAGTACTTTCTACCGTCGGTCGGAATCGAGGCGCCCCTGTGATGGACGTGCTTCGGGTAGTTCTTCCCGTAGCCTACGACGTAGCTCATCTTTCTTGGATTGTCTCCCAAGATGTAGTTCAGCTGTTTTAGGCAAAGCATATATGTACAAATGTGGTCAGTGGCAATGCGGCATATATACAAACATATAGATAAATTTTATGCTTGGGGAGAGCTTAAGAAGGAACCTGAGAGGCCGCAAAGCTGCGAAGGCTGGCAGATGAATAGTAGTAGGGGCCGCAGTAGTATCCAGGAACACTTGCTGCGTCCAAGTAGTCGGCGTACATAGACGAGAGGAAGGCTGCATTGACGACGTACTGCAGTGCCAGAGGCCGGCCGTGGTTTAACTGCGCCAGTCCACCTGCATGCATCTCCATGAGGACGCAAAATATATATATGCTCTTGGAACAAGATTGGACTTTGTCTGAGAATTGGCGTACGTACCGTTGGTGTAGTTGAAGACGCGGAACGTCTTGAGGTTGGCACACATGTTGAGGCCGGTGGCGTTGTGGTAGCCGCTGAGGGTCTCCTCGTAAGGGTAGCCCGGGTTCAGGAACAGCCTCAGCCGGGTGAGCAGCAGCTCGGCCCCCGGCAGCTTGTTGTCCCAGCTCATCACACCGAGGTCGGCGATGCTCATGAAGGCCTTGGCGTTCTTGGGCAGCCTCGGGTCGGTGGCGAACCGGATGTAGCTGTCGTTGCCGGTGGCGTAGTACATCCACGCCGCGCCCCACATGTACTCGTCCCAGTAGCTGGTGGAGTTGTAGAACGGCTCGATGTAGGGGTTGCCTCGGCTGTAGGGCGTGCGGTGGCCGGCGTCCCTGGCGAACTTGTAGACGGCGGCCGCGCCCTTGATGAGCTTCTGCGAGTAGGCGTTTTCGTCGCGGAAGACGATGGACGCGGCCGCCAGGGCCGCGGCCATCTCCCCGCCCAAGTCCGGGGCGGAGCTCGCCGTCTGCGTCGGCCGCTTGTAGCCCATGTCCTCCGGCCGCGTCCAGCAGTAATGGTCGTCGGGCGTCGTCGACACGTTTTGCGCCGCGCCAACCTGATCCAAAAAAACATGGTAGCGGGGTTATAGACAAGTCTTGCTGATCGTAGTAGGATGTAAACAAAAGTTGAAGTGGCGCTTCTGATCACCTGACTGTAGATCTTAGTGATGGTGGTGGCAGAGGAGTTGAAGGTGCGGAGCAAGTAGTCGGTTCCCCATTTGATGATATCCCTGACGTGGTCGTACTCCCCGATGTCCTTGTACTTGGCGCTGTACTCGATGACAGACCAACTCAGCAGGGTCATGGAGAACGCCATAGGGAAGTGGAACTTGATGTTGTCGCCGGCGTCGTAGTACCCTCCCACGAGGCCGCCCTTCACGTCCGTCGCATCCGACCCATCGGTCAAACCGGAGTCCCCTCGCCACGACACGCCATTGTTCTTGGGCAACTTACCAGCTGCGCGTCAAGGCATAGCATATGCATCACTGAAATTTTTGATGCAGAAGCAGATCGGGTGCATATACGAGCGGTGACTGGTGAAAGGAGGCCTTACATTTCTGGGCGTTGAAGAACATGAGGGCCTTGTGGAGGGCTTGGGTGTACTGGTCGGGAGGCGGTGGCCGGTGCTTGTGCTTGGGCAGCGACTTGACGATGATGACGGGGATGCCGACGACGACGAAGGCGATGAGCGCCGTGTAGAAGATCCACTTGAGCAGCTTGCGCTTGACGACGACGCAGCCCAAATCCACGTACTTGTCCTTCTTCTTGGAGCCCTGGTCCTGCGGCCCCAGCAGCCAGCTCTGCTGCGTCTCGTCCAGCTGCTGCCGCGACAGCGCCGCCCGGTCCAGGTCCATGTTCCGGCTGTGCTCGTCGTCCGCCGCCGAGTCCACGTGGATCTCGAACGACCCGCCCCAGTGGTTCATGGAGTGCATCTTGTCCCGTTACTGATCCCTCTTTCTTCTTTCAGCTCACGCACTCATCCGATCCCAAGAGCTGCTCACTTCCACCAGGTCTGATATCAGCCTGCAACGTACTACTGTTCGCAGGATTAGAACATCCGATTCGCATGCACAAGAAGAAAAAAAAAGAGGAGAGAGATGCAAACGTTTATGGTGAGAAATTAATTAGAACATTGCATTGAGGCAGGTGAATTACCAGAAGGATGACCCGTCAGAGTCGGCTTTCACAACCTCCACAGAAGGAGAAGACTCCGAGCTATAAATTTAAGTCTTCTGAAGTTGTTCCGCAGTCACTGTTTCTGGAGACCTTCGGCATTAGGAGGTGAAGGTGGTGATGGTTGACTTAGATGATACAGAAGACAGAAGGGTTTGCATGTTTTGATTTCTATTTTTCTTTTATCTTTTCTTTTTTTTTTCTGGGGGCTGCGTATGTCACGGGGTCATTCTCGGACACTAGACCACGTGCGGCGACTAGGCGGATAGGCACCTAGCCAAGCCTGTTTTGAGTTTGCAGCGGAAGTTTTATGGTCGAGACGACTTTGCCGAGAGTCGCTCTTATAGGCGTTCAATCACGGACATAATAGAGTGTTGGACTACTCGTCACGAGACTGTGACATTAGCGCATTGCGGCACTAACGTAGGCGCTTGGGCGCTTAAAGTCCGAAGGGGCGACGAAGGGACCACGGGACGCCACGAAGGGACACCAATGTGGGTTGCCACCCCACGCTCAAGGCCATGACACTAGAATTAAAGGAAAGCTTACTTGTATTAAATATGATGAAACATAACATACAATTGGGCCTCGGAAGGCACTAGTGAACTCCTCCCAGTGTACCGTAGGTATAGGAGTCTTGTTACATATTGAAGATGCAAAAGACGTACCCTACGGGAACGTCACCTACTTGGCCATTCATAAGGACGGCCTTACAAGATAAATGCCCTAAGGGCGGATAACTTGATACTCCGCAATATTACGCAGTGCGGGGCGGCTGCATGTGTTCCATGTTTTCAGCGCTGAGCGGCCGAGAGCTATAAGTTGAGCGGCATTGGTGCCGCGAGGCTTCACGCTTCGTGTCACGGAAAACGCCCCGTGACATTCTCCCCCACCAAAGTCGGCGACGCCCCCGACGCCGTTGTCCGGGCTTCCTCGGGGCCTTCGAGTCTTGACTTCGCTTGTCTCGTTCAATTCTGCCTTCTTTGCCTTGACTTCAACTTCACCAGCATCACGCAACGCCAGGAATGCCCGCTCCTTGGGGTCTCGCTGATGACTCCTCCCTCAGGCCTGCTTCGCTCGCTGATCCTTCGTCCAACCCGGGGTCATCACTTGTGCAGCGCCAGTGGAGTCCGTCATGTGCGGTCTGACTTCATCAATCAACTATCTGCCTATCAAGTCTCTGTTGGCTTCACTTCTCTTCGACTTACGCAGCGTCAACTTGTGTGGTTTGGCTTCTTTGGGGGTGAAACAACTCTTGTATGCCTTCAGGAATAGCTCGGAGAAGAGTTGTCTCAGGGTCGTGTAGAACACGATGAAGAGTCTCGTCATTCGACCTGCATGACTTGACTCGATGCCTTCATGTTGCGGATGGCCGCAGCATAAAGTCTCCCTTCCGTCGAATGCAAAGTACGGGACCATCTCACCCTCGATGATCATTCTTGAATTTCGACGGCTTGAAACAGCACAAGCTCTCCGATGTCGATGCTTGTAGCTTGTCTGCTTCGAGTGCCTAGGGTCGCTATGATGAGCGACGAGAGTCTTCCCACGGATACTCTAGGATGCTTCAAGTCTCTTTGTGGGCTTGACTCAATGTCTCTATGTTGCAAATGATTGCAACGTAGAGTTTTTCATACCTCTGCCGAACGAAAATCACAGGACCACCTCCTCCTTGGTGATCATCTAATGTTTCGACAGTCTTGAGGCGGGACAAGGTTCTTTGATCTGACAATCCATGCCTTGTCCATCCGAGTCGTCATAGTGGGCAACGAGAGTCTCCCCACGTTTCCTTGTGGTTCAACTCGCTGTCCCCAAGTTGCAGATGGCTGCAACGTTGAGTCCTTCGTCCGCCGAGCCTTGAGAACAGCTCCACCTTCCCCTTGGTGGACCAGGGGTATCTCGACGGTTTGAGGTGGATCAAGGTTCTTTGGTATAACATTCCGCACCTTGTCCACTCCCAGTCGCTATAGTGAGCGACGATGAGAGTCTCCCCACATGTGCCTGTGGTTCGACTCGCTTCTCCTGCTTTGATGGGCAATCTTTATCTTTGGCATAAGTAGCTTCCTCCTTGCGACTTGAGCTTCTCTCTCCCACCATTGCCCTTGCCCAAGGGCTTTGGTGGTATGGCACTTGTCCTGATTGACTTGGCAGCGTCGACTAGTGAGCGGAGGTTGGACGATCTGGTCATTCCAACTCCTTCCTAGTCCAAAGCTTCTAACTCCTCTGCTTGAAGAGCACCGCCACTGGGTCTTCATCCTCCTGGGAACACTGTAGGCGGAGCTCGGTGATTCCTTTCACTTCCTCCTTCAACATGCCCATCTGGCCGATGTTGAACAATGCGATCTTGACCTCCAGTTCCAACTTGTCAGGGCCAGCATAATTGATGAACTGCCACTTCTTCTGTCCCATGTCTGGGATGCATGTTTGACACATTCTACGTTGTCGCGATGACAACGTCATCCTGGGTTTGCCACATCTTGCAGGGTTCTTGGGATGTGCCTCCTTCCGATCCTGGGACCTCCTTTGAAGCTTTGACAATCCCTTTGGGGTATGGACGGGACGAGATCGTTGTGCTCATTCGCAAAAAGGATGCACCTTAAATGCTCATCCGTCCGCACCTTGGACAAAGTAATGTCGTTGTGCTTATCATCCTAGATCATACACCTTTGACATACTCGTCCACCGAGCGGCTTGACCCTTGCGAAAGAGTAGCCGTTCCGGGCCTTCACTGATCCATGGGGATGCCCGTGAAGACTCTCCGCTTAAATAAGCGGATTGTGGTTGGTGAACTCATGGCATGAGCTCCCAATATTACCTCCATCTCCATTCGAAGAGACGACATCGTCAATGTGTCCTTCAAAACCTTCGCATTGCGATCCTTGGAGGCCGCTTCGATTACTCGAGGCGATGTCCGAGAGGAAAGGGCACTCCTTCCTTCGGTTGGCGGCAAAACGCTTGACAGCAGCATGCCAAGGTTCGCCGATGCTCGACGCTCAGACCATTTGCCAAATTGGTCGCTGAGTTGAGGCGTCGATTTGCGTTGGCATGTATCAGGTTCGTCCCACTCCTCGATGGATGATATCGCGCCGCTTGCGGGGCGACACTTGACGAGGCAGGCAAGACTGACAGCTCGTCCGCGAGTGTTTGCAAGTAATCAACGCTTTGCTCCATTCCTGAAAGTCATCGTGGCGTGGCAGGCGATACTGCGGCACGACAAGATGTTTGTGATTGATACTCCTTGGCCGAAGGGATGATATTCTTTGGCCGAAAAGGGACCATGAACCTTGATATTTGTCTTTAAGCCAACTTCTCCCGTGAAGCGGTTGTGCACTTCACGTTGCATGACTGGGCATGCGATGCGACGTCACGAAATACCGAGCATCGCCAGGTCGTCATGATAGTGCATGACCGACAGTCCCTGAATGTGACACGGGTCCTTCGAATTACACGACGCTCGTGTAAGCGATCTCATGATATGAGCAGCGCAAGACCATCATGCGGAGCATATGGTCACTCTTTGACACAGCGCGACACTTTAGGATTCCCGACTGTATACCTGGGGTGGTTGATCTGCTCGAGTGAGCGACGCATGACCGTCCCGGTTAGGCGGGGCGATCAATCCGCCATCATGATGCATGACGGACGTTCCTTGACACGACACGGGTGTATGAGGAACCTGCTGCGGGGCACGACTGGGCGTGCGGCGAGGAAGCTTGCCATGCATTCCTCGTTGGCGTCCACGATCAAAGACCATGGTACCAGTGCGCCTTGGCGTGATGAAATATTTGAGCGGAAGCACACTTCCTACGCCAGGGCACGTTGCGACGACACAAGCGAGTCATCTCGCTGGGTAATCCGAGCAGGAAGAACTGCTCTGATACCACTTGTCACGGGGTCATTCTCGGACACTAGACCACGTGCGGCGACTAGGCGGATAGGCACCTAGCCAAGCCTGTTTTGAGTTTGCAGCGGAAGTTTTATGGTCGAGACGACTTTGCCGAGAGTCGCTCTTATAGGCGTTCAATCACGGACATGACTAGAGTGTTGGACTACTCGTCACGAGACCGTGGCATTAGCGCGTTGCGGCACTAACGTAGGCGCTTGGACGCTTAAAGTCCGAAGGGGCGACGAAGGGACCACGGGACGCCACGAAGGGACACCGATGTGGGTTGCCACCCCACGCTCAAGGCCATGACACTAGAATTAAAGGAAAGCTTACTTGTATTAAATATGATGAAACATAACATACAATTGGGCCTCGGAAGGCATTAGTGAACTCCTCCCAGTGTACCGTAGGTATAGGAGTCTTGTTACATATTGAAGATGCAAAAGACGTACCCTATGGGAACGTCACCTACTTGACCATTCATAAGGACGACCTTACAAGATAAATGCCCTAAGGGCGGATAACTTGATACTCCGCAATATTACGCAGTGCGGGGCGGCTGCATGTGTTCCATGTTTTCGACGCTGAGCGGCCGATGGCTATAAGTTGAGCGGCATTGGTGCCGCGAGGCTTCACGCTTCGTGTCACGGAAAACGCCCCGTGACACGTACGTAGCCTCATATTATTTTATTTTTTTTCACTTTCAAAAGACTTATTCTAGACATGAAATTGTAATATGTATAACTCTTTTACCAATTAAACTAGTTTGCTTAATTCTTTAATTTCTTGTTAACCTCCGACTATTTCTTTGTCAATATTCACTGTATAGTTTCCACAAAAAACTTACTTACTATGGACTAATATATTAAAAACGACGTTTTCCAAGGATTTAATCATCGACAGGTTGAATAAATCATATATCATCTTTAACCCTTTTTTTTTCTTTTCTAACGTCAACTTGGTAGTAGTGGAGGTGGTGTGTGAACTGTATGTGAGGCTAAGTATTACTTGGTTCTGCATGTTATGGGAGCGACTCTTGCGGGGGAGGCAGGGGGTGATGTCATCTGGATCATTCATCAAATTTGACCTCCCCTTCTTAACTGGTATTGGATCGATGTTGATGCATGGCCATCTCCATGTGTGAATCTGGTGAAGGTTCTTGTTTATTTATCATGGTCTACTGTCATGATCATGTGGTGGTGGGAGGAAGGCGTCACTATTCACTAGGTGGAGTTGTGCCATAATACAGTATGAAATGGATGATATGATCATGCAGCTCATAAAATATTTCATGTAGGGTGCTGTCAGTCATGAAATAATTTATCAGTGGAGAAGTTTCTTAACCAGTCTCTAAGATGCAAGCTCAGAAACTCATTCATTAATGGAGGCTTAGAATTCTGTGATTTGACTTGAGAACTAATACTTACTAGTACTTTTTAATATGGACATCACATGTGCTTCCTCCTTCCAGAGTTGTTTCAAAGTGCCTCCCTCTCTCATTTATTAATTTCTATTTATAAATATATATATATATATATATATATATATATTAGTGAGTCACGATTAATGTTAAATTAGAATATAAAATAAGACCATCAAGTTAATCGACTGGTAAAATAATTAATGCTTCTAAAAACTGATACTGGAAACATGAATGCTCATTAGTCATTACCAGTTACCACTCATGTGTTCACCTTATTTTCTCTTTTTATATGTTAACCATGGTATTTATAAGGCTATTAGTCAACCAATTTAGTTCGAGATCAACATAAATATTTATGTTTCATTAACAGTAACGAATCCGAAGATTAAATTTCAATATATTCTTATTGAGAAATCTGGATAAATTTTAATGTATTCGTCTCCACCATGAAATTCAGTTTTCATGTAATTGTGATTTTAATCAACTTTTCCATTTGATGTGTTTACATTCTCTTATTAAAACAGATGGTGGAATTTGGATCTCGTTGATGAATAAACTATAGTTTCACATATTTTATCACCTCAATTAATGGACTTAAAATTGATGTGAACCGATCCATTATTAGGACTACCATAAATATATTGCGCCATCTACATTTATAACATCTATATACACAATCAAGATTAAATTTCATAATGAACAATGCTGGTGCAATTAAGTTAATTAAGCCACAAATTGATGAGGATTGTTAAGACAGAAGATATAAATAACAACACTTGACGTGGACCGAACGGAACGTAGTTTGATGGCTGATACCTCTCCATCAACAGCAAGTAGGTGAATCAGAAACTCGACATGCAAATTAAAAGAAAAAAACAGGAAAGTGGGTATTTACAGAATAAAGAACGAAACTTTATCAGATGCTCGAACTGGATATTAATTAATAAAGCTTTAATTTTAGCTTAGTTGGATTGTCTTATTTTAACTTCGCCTATGTTTTATAGTCGGTCCCAAGTCCGAATAAAGGAGGAGATTTGTGTTAGGCCCCGACAGTCAGCATAAAATCCTGTTAAATCTTATGAACATAGATCAACGAATGAGCGGAATGACGTCGTATGATCCATGTAGCCGATCCCGTCTAGTGGGATAAAGTTTTATTGTTGTTGTGGATTGTCTTATTTTAGGACGGTGCTTAATTTTGGGTGGCTGGAAGCAGGTGGTGACAGTAATGCTTGTAGCAGCGTTCAGTTTTTTTTTTTTACTAATCATAATATAGTCCCAACTGGTACTGATAAATTCAGTACACCTAAAATAGGCATAAAACAAAATGGTAACAACAACTGCAATGACGAAAAGGAAAAAGAATAAAGAGCATTTAGTTGATTACAGGGGCTACGTAGTGAAAACGATGTGATCTCATAAGATGTCATACTGAAAAAGAGGAAAAATATCATTTACTGAGAAAAGTAAAACATTATCAGTTGTCTCCTACCCTGATTTTTGCCCATGGGGGTGTCAAATTGAATGATGTATTTCTGTAATCACATCCATTTCAGAACAAAATAATCAAGCGTCCTGGACAGGACAACGGCTGCAATTATATATCTGAGGTATGTAAATACTTGAGAATAAAGAAGTAGAAGGAAAAGGTTTATATATGCATGTGGAACAAACTTATCAAAGAACATACTGCCGTAATTGTTATTTGATTACCGTTACATCTTCTAACCAAAAGCTTCAAAGAACATTGGCCTCAAGTCTGTTACTTCATACCTCATTTTTCAGGTTCGAATAGGATTGAGGAAAGAGGGAGATGGACCATTAGAAGTCCCACCTTTTCTTCAATCGAAACATAAACACTAAGTTTCTGATATCATCTTGTCTCACTTGGAGCATAAATTGGGCTTTCATCTTCATAGGGGATGTCTTTGTTTTTCCATCTTCGTCTGCAACCTGAAGAAAACAAACTTGGGTCAAGTGATCATACCATTTAACTGGATTACGGAAAAGGCATGACAAAAAAGTATTCTGAGTATGAAACAAGGGCGTATTCCAAATTGTTGTATAAGTTCCGTTTTCCTTTTCATTCTTGAAGCTTACTTGCATATGAAACAAGGACATATTCTGTATTGTGCTGTTGTAGTTTTGGAGACAATGAACTCATAACAATAACTGATCCATCAACGAATACTTTAACACTTCTTCACTTCCACTTACAATAACACCAGAACAAAAAAAAGGGCTGTAATAACATCCCTTGAAAAACATGGATTGGCACCTTACAATGCATCACTGAAGCTACATTTATATTTTCCATTAGTAAGTTCCTAGGCTTGGGTTTATTTCTCAATCTACTAGATGTTCTTGTTTTTTTTTTTTTTTTTCTGAAAGGGCACTCAGTCTACATCAGAGAAGAGGGTTGCACTTCGCAACCACCTTCATTTTTTCCTATTAGCCACAAAAGGTATCAATGCATAATACTGGTGATGATAAAAACTGAGAACAAGTAAACATTTTCCCTTCTGATCAAAGGACACTCGTGTTGACATGACATCTTAAAGGTATATGGCAGGATAAGCTTACCCAAAGAGACCCATCCAACTCGCACCCCAGAATCGTACCCAGCTTTAAGCATAAGGTCCTTGTGAGTAGTGTGCTTGTACACAGCACTCCAGCCGTTAGAGTCAAATTGATACCAATAGCTGAAAACGAAAGACAGGATCAAATATTCATATCAAAATATTTTAGTAAATGCTTAAAACTATGATTTATGTTGTATCCTTTTTAAGAATCTAGACCAAATGATCTGGCAAAATACTTCAAAATGAGGCGCAAAAGAGTGATATAGTTAACTCTCAAAAAGAAGAATAGTGAGACAATAACCTCAACTTGTCCGATGGACTGAATCAACGCTTAAATGCAAATGAAAGTGAATTTGATGGTAAAATTACACTGGGAATGAGTGTCATGTTTTCATCCTGCAATTCATAATAATTTCATGAATCCACATACCACAGAAGTATGTCGTATAGGATATCAACACTGAAAAATGGTCATCTCATCAATTACCTTGTAGCAATATCTTAAATTCAAGTCATCATCTTTATATAGTGCCTTACAAGCTCCATTCAGCATATGACCTTTCAAGATGCCACTGAATGATAGTATTTTATCACTTTCTTCCTTTCTCCTTTCCTCCAGTGAAATTTCACCTCGGGGAAACTGGAGAGTTGCTCTTGGCTGGATAAGTGATCATTGTCATTTCACAACTTAATTGTACAGAAGATGGAACGCATATCTGTTAATAATGCCTTGAATCTGAACCCAGTTGATCCCCCTTGAATCTGTTAATATGACGCTTCAGCAGAATTCCCCTACGGGGTCTCGCTGCCCGGTCAGCGAGCCTGTGGGGGGTCAAGGGGGGATCCAGGGGGATCCCCCCTGCGGGGGTTGCAAGGGGGCGGAGCCCCCTAAGCGAAATTTTTTTAGGGGTATTCTGTTTGTGATTCGGATTTGATTTATTTTCTTATCACGAGATAGGTGTCCTATGTTCAGGGGATTTATTTAGAGTCCCAGTCCGTATGTAATTCCTATCATCTGTCAAAAGGAGTGTCTATATAAACTCCCTAGGGGTCTAGACCGAGACCTATCCTTGTAATCATCATTATTCCATAACAAAGAGCCGCCGCCGTTTTTCCTCTTCGTGTTCTTCTGTATTTCGTGCGATCCCTCTCTCCCCCTTTTCGCAACAATATCACTCCACAATATCATGTACACAACTACAAAGATCGCAATAATTGTTAAAAATCAATTTCCAAACTTAAACCTTTGTAAGTACTCAAAGAACAGAAAGTGACACAAATTATAAAGAGTGAGCTTTTACAAATTATGAGCACTTGTCACAGCAATTAAATATCTTACATCTTTCAAAATCAAACACAGTAAACTGTGCCCTAATTGATTAGCATACTAGTTAAGAACAAAGGAACTTCCCGATTAAAAAACATTTAATGTTTTCCATACAAAGATTCCTTTTTTTCAGGAAATTAGGAACCAAAATTCTTGCTTCAAAATTCTCAACATATCCAAATAAGACGAACCAGTAATTTGATAGTAGATAAATAGATGAGAAATTTACTAAAATCAGGCAAAACATTCAAAAACAGTTTCCCAGAAAGATATATTTTAATTTTAGGAAATACACTCACCAAAGCAATAGATGGAACAGGCAAAGTCAACTCAAGCTTATATGATGGATCTCCCAAGCTTATAGCCATAGAGACCTCTCCTTGTTGCTCCTAGGAGAAAGAACATGAAGTGAGTAAAACTTTTGACAAATTATCAAAGGTCTAGCAAATAATAGCCAATAGAAAACAAGACCAAAAGGTGACACCCAAAGCAAAAATGAAATACTAGAAACCTTTTTTAAAACACTAGAAGTACCAGATAGAGAACACCGCAAAGTTCAAATCACAAGTTACAACATGATGGAAAGCAGGGAATGCTGATATGAGTAAAACATCTTTTTGGAGGGATTGATATGAGTAAAACAATGGCAACAATCAAGATATATGAAAGGAACCAAGAAGAAAAGCCATTAGCGACAAGAACAAAAGATGAATCCAAAGAAGAAATAGAAACCTTAGTGTGTCATGACAATTAGACAGAGTGCTGCTTTTAGATGTTGGTTCATCAAGATAATACTTTTACTAACAATGCGTGTTGTGGTGCTTGCACCTTTCTATGGTGATATTGGAACAGTAAGACACAGGAATTATTAGACGGCATATATTCATAAGTGTATGAAATTAATAGAATTTTTTTGTCAAGCATATAACTCAAAATATATGGGAAGCACAATCATTTCCACTTTATTTTATAAAAGATTAAATGCTTGAGAGATATTATATGTATGAAAGGTGGACTTTAGGACATTTTGACATCACAACAGATTAGCATATAGTTTTATATAAAGGCTTTCAGAACACATTATCCACCCAGTAATATGGACTAGATCTCGCATCCCAACTCCATGCATGAGTGAATGAATTTCACATATAAAAGGCTTACAGTTGCTAACTCATTGTACTTACATGAAAATACTAATTACAATCGAAGTGGTTCCCAGAATCAGTTATTAGTTTGGATCGCAAAAGTAATCAAATGAGTCAACCAAACTTATGGTATCTGATTGTTCATATCAGCTACTAATCTACTATGGTTACTTGAATCAGAAAATCATATTTCTTATAATAGTCTATTTGCATGAACATGTTCTTTTCTTGACTTCACTCATAATCATCATTTTGCAGCCCCTAATGTCTGCATAGGGCACTTGGCCCCAAAAACATAGTTCCAGTTTGAAGTTAGAAGCAGAGCAAGAAATTGGTGAAGGGTACCCATCCAAAGAAGTTTTTGTCTTTATTGTATGGAACGCCAAATTCATTTAGGTACCAAGACTCAAGAAAATTGTCCCTATTTCCCTAATTCAAAGGAATCAATTTTCTACCAGAAGTTGGTTTGTTTAGCTGGTCAGTTGGTTGAACTTCAGAATTGTTATTGTTGGGAGAGGTTTAGTTTACACTTTCGGAGAAGATTATTGGGAGGCTAATCACCTTCTGGATAGCAAGGTTGTCACTGAATAAAGAACCTGTTTTCTCCATTTACTTCTGTGAAATGATCGTCTAGATTACCTGTGTAAAAGATGAACTCCTTAGGCTTGTTTATTTTAGGTCACTTAGCTTCCCTGTAATGTCGAGCTATCATTAAAGATCAGAAACTACAAAAAATATAAGCCAATTCTGAGCCCTCGAAATCAGAATTGCACCACTCTGACAATGTAAGGTAATGTCTTGTAGCTGTAAATTATTTTTCAAACATCATTATTCTACCAAGGAGATGGTTGGATTTTTCCAACAAGTGTAAGTGCTGCCTGGTTTAAATTTTATGCAGCACGTTACCTTCTCATTACCATTTAAGGATAGATTGCGCATGGACACAATTAGTTGCAGCCTGCAAGTGCCACAGAAAGATAAGCAAGAATGCATACTATGGACATGACAAAATTAGAGAAGACCAGTCTGAAATTTCCAAAAACTGGACCCAACTCTGAAATAAACAAGAGATTACACCAAGAACAGATTTTTACAAAAAGACGATGCGTGGAGCCAAACAGGAAATCATCAACATCGGACCTTGACATCGTAGGTGGCGCATACACGAAGGAGATTATTTGCGAGGTCGAAGGAACCCTTGAGGAGGGCATTGCGGGACTCGACGTCGTAGAGGACCGACAAGTGTTTGGTGAGGAGGCCGATCTGTGGGAAGGCGACCTGTCCCCGGTGGTCGTTCTGGAAGGAGAGCTTGTGTAACAACTCTAGCAATTGTGTATAATCTGATAATCTTATTGAATGAAGTATACAACTTTATATACACACATTATTCATTGTTACAACAAGAATTGTAGTTACAAGTCTGTTGCACGTATTAGCAGTCGTTGGAATAGGTATGCATAGTGGAGCGAGTCTGCTGGGCATAGTGGACACCTGAAGTCACGTTCTGGCTAACATTCCCCCGCAAGTCTGGTGAGGTCGGCGACCGAGACGAAGCTTGTCACACAAGAACTGAAACTGTCGACCAGTAACTGCTTTTGTCATAAGGTCTGTGATTTGGTCTTTGGTGGATATGTAACGTACTTGGAGGCGGCGGGAGAAAACTTCGTCACGAACGAAGAGGAAATCGACTTCAATGTGCTTCGTGCGAGCATGAAAAATCGGATTAGCTGTGAGATAGGTGGCACCAATGTTGTCACACCAGAGAATTGGGGAGGGTAAGGTCAGAAAACCAAGCTCCTTCATAAGAGAGCATAGTCATATTAGTTCAGCAGTTGCATCAGCCAAGGCTTTGTACTCGGACTCAGTGGAGGATCGGGAGATAGTCTTTTTCTTCTTGGCGGACCAGGAGATGAGGTTGGGTCCCAAGTAAATAGCATAGCCACCAACAAACTTACGATCATGGGGACTGCCGGCCCAATCAGCATCAGAAAAGGCTTGGAGTTGAAGAGACGGCAAAGGGGTGATGTGCAGACAGAAATCGAGGGTGCCACAAAGGTAGCGTAGGAGGTGTTTCACCCCTTGCCAGTGAGCAGTGGTAGGCTGGTGCATGAATTGGCTGAGATAATTGACCGCGAAGGCAACATCAGGCCTGGTGATGCACAGGTACTATAAAGTGCCAACTGTTTGACGGTACAGAGCAGCATCAGTGAAAGTGGTGCTATTAGGGGTGGATTTGGTTGTGTTAGGGAGAGGACTCTTGACAGGCTTGGCTGCAAGCATGTTGGTGAGCTGCAAAATAGAGTGTACATAGCGTTTTTGAGAAAGAGCAAGACTGCTGGTGGTACGAAGTATTTCAAGTCCGAGAAAGGAATGCAGAGCACCGAGATCGCGAATGGCAAAGCAGTGGGCAAGATGTTTTTTAATGTCTTCTATTAGGCGTGAGCAGGAGCCTGTGATGATTATATCATCAACGTAAATAAGAACAAATGCAACAGTTGTTTGGCGATGAAGAATGAATAATGAAGTATCTGTGGCAGAGGCGTTGAAGCCGAACGACAAAAGCTCAGTGGCGAGTGTCTGAAACCAGGCGCGTGGAGCTTGTTTGAGGCCGTAGATGGCTTTGTGTAAGCGACATACATGAGTGGGGTGATTAGGATCAATGAAGCCCGGGGGTTGAGTCATGTAGACAGTCTCAGATAGCTGGCCATGTAAGAATGCATTACTAACATCGAGTTGGTGGAGCGGCCAAGAACGTGATATAGCAAGGCATAGAATTAATCGGATGGTGGTGGGTTTGATAAATGACTGAATGTTTCAGTGTAGTCAATGCCGAGTGCCTGGTGGAATCCCTTCGCAACAAGACGCGCTTTGTGGCGATCAAAGGAGCCATCAGCATGGTATTTGGTTCGATAGATCCATCGACACCCGACGACATTCATATGGGGGGTGTGGGGCATCAGTGTCCAGGTGTCGTTCCGAAGCAAGGCATTAAACTCATCGGCCATTGCGTGACGCCAGGCGGGAATAGTAATTGCCTTGGAGAAACAGGTGGGGGTGTCGTGGGTTTTGGACGGTGAGGTACATAGAAGGGCTTTGTATCCGGCAAGTTGACGATAATTAATAGGCTGGCGGGGTCGAAGGTTGCGTGGAGCAGGTTGTAGTGGAGAACCTGGAGGTGGCGAGGGGGTGGAAGGGGAGTTGGAGAGAGGAAGCGAAGGGGAGATAAAGTCGTGAGGTGCACATGGTAGTGGTAGAGGAATTGAGAGAAAAGGGTTGGAGGAGATGGAGGCATCGAGGGGGATGATGAGATTTGGGAAAAGGGAAACTCGGATTCAATAAAGCGGACATGGCGAGCGATATACATTTTTCCAGTGGGTGGATGAAAGCATCGATAACCTGCAGTATGTGAGTGGTAACCAAGGAAGACACAGCGAAGGGCATGAGCTTGAAACTTGTGGCGATTGTAAGCACGAGTATGTGGATAGATCGCACAACCAAAGGTGTGTAGGTGTGTGTAAGTAGGGTGTTGTTTATGAAGGCGTTGATAGGGAGTTTGAGAGTGCAAGGTGAGGGTGGGCATTATGTTAATTAAATAAACAGAAGTGTCCATAGCGTGATGCCAGAACCTGTGTGGAACTAAAGCATGTGTTAACAAGGTGAGAGCAGTTTCGACAACATGTTGAATTTTTCGTTCAACAAGACCATTTTGTTGATGTGTGTGTGGACATGTAAGACGATGGGCAATACCATGCGTAGCAAGATAGTTTTTCAGGGACACGAATTCGCCGCCACGATCAGTTTGCAAGGTTTTAAGTTGGTGGCCAAATTGGCGTTCGACAAATTTATGAAAAAGTGGAAAAAGCTGCGCAACATCAGACTTATGAATAAGTGGGTACAGCCAGGTAAAACGACTATAGTCATCTACAAGGATTAGAAAATAAGAATGGCCGGCAGCAGATTTTTGTGGTGCTGGTCCACAAAGATCTGCAAAAATGAGCTGCAGCGGTGCAGAGGCCATGTTATTTGTGCATGGAAGGTGGAGTTCAGTGGATTTCCCATGGATGCAAGCGGCGCAGCGTGCTGTAGAAGTTGAAGCAGACAAATGATGGCGGCGAAGAATTGTCGTGAGGATGCGCTGGTGCGGATGGCCGAGACGGGCGTGCCATGTTGAGGAAGAGATGCTGGAAGTGAATGCAGCTGGGACGGCGGTGGGTAGTGGAAGATGGTACAAACCATCTTTAATTTGCCTGTGGAGGAGCGGCCGCTGAGTTACCTTGTTTTTGACAACAAAATAGGTAGGATGAAATTCAAATATGCAATTATTATCAAGTGCAAACTGCCGAACCGAAAGAAGATTGCGTGTTATTGCAGGAAGATGTAAAATACTTTGCATGGTTAGATTTTTGGTAGGGACATGAACCTCTGTTCGACCAATATGTTGGATAAGAAGTGCATTACCATTGCCTACTTGGAGTGTGTCAGTGCCTGTATATGGCTCTGATAGTTGCAGGTTCTGTAAGTCAGGGGTAGTGTGATGCGTGGCACCTGTGTCGGGAAACCAGTCCGCATACACGCCAGGAAGCGCAGGAGAGGTCGATTGAACAGCAGCTGACGCATGGCCAAGATTGGCTTGAGCCTGTTGATAGCCGTAGTTTCGTTGACGACAATGCCAGGGAGAGTGTCCTTGTATGCCACAAACAGGACATGGCGAGCGCCCTGGACGTGCACGTCCTCGACCACCATGCGTCGGAGTGGTTCTAGAGCTTGAGGTTGAAGCAGGAGTGAACTTGGGGGAGTTAGAGGCATAGTTGACAGTTGGTTGGAATCCATCAGCGACCTTGGTTGCTTGAAGACGAATTTCATGAGACATTAAGATGCTCTGCAATTCTGGAAAGGGTGTCAGGGTTGACCGTGCTGCAAGTGAGGCAACAACACTGCTATAATCACCATGAAGGTTGTTGAAGATGATAGCATTGAAGGCAGACGTCGAGAGAGGTTGCCCAGCGGCAGTGAGCTCGTCAGCGATATACTTGGCCTGACGGAGAAATGTCGGCAGCGGGGTATCGCCTTGTCGAAGATCATGGAGCTGTATCTGCAGTTGCAGTATGCGTGTTTCAGTGGGTGCTCCATAGGCTTGGCGAAGTGCAAGCCACACGTCACGAGCAATAGTGAGGCCAACAACAGTTGAGAGAACTTCCTCAGACAGTGAAGCAAGAAGCCAGCTGAGGAGTTGTTGATCTCGTCGATGCCATTCGACATACTGAGGAGAAGGAGCATTATCACCTGTGGGTGGTGGTGGAAAAAGGCTCTGGGAGTGGAGATGATCTTCAAGACTGAAGCTGCAAATAAGAGGTTTAATTTGGGTATGCCAAAGGAGATAATTGGTTGGGGTAAGTTTTAAGGAAATGTAGTGATGAGCTTGCATAGGTGGTAGAGGAGGAGAGCTGGAAGCTTCGTGGGGAGAGGACATGGAGGTTGACGAAGTGTGAGAAGTTGTCGTTGCAAGGCTCTGATACCATATAACAACTCAAGCAATTGTGTATAATCTGATAATCTTATTGAATGAAGTATACAACTTTATATACACACATTATTCATTGTTGCAACAAGAATCTAGTTACAAGTCTGTTGCACTTATTTGCAGCCGTTGGAATAGGTATGCATAGTGGAGAGAGTCTGCTGGGCATAATGGACACCTGAAGTCACGTTCTGCCTAACAGCTTGAGTTTCGCCATGCCGTCGAGGAGCATGCAAGAGACCTTGTTGAAGAATACAACGGCCTCGCTATCGAATTCCGATGTCACACGGATCGGTGGGCGCCGTGCCGGCTGGAGGTTCCGACCAGCTGCCGGAACCGCCCCGTCGCAGCAGGAAGGAAGAGGAGGCGCCGGTAGGGAGATGGATTGGGATGGCGATGGTGGTAGTGGTGGTAGAAAGGCATCGGAGCTAGCACACGGGAGCACGGAGCTGGTCATTGCCGAGACAAAGGAGAGAGAGAGAGAGCGCTGTGATGAAAGGAAGTTGAGCTAGAGTGGGGATCCTTATTCTGTTATTGTCTGGACAATTATTATTATTATTATTATTATTATTATTATTATTATTATTATTATTATTATTATTATTATTATTTCCTGATCAAAACCCAAATATGACGAGAGAAATTATCATATTTTTTCACCTTAGAAGTATTTTAAATATATTAAAAAAATACATGAACGTACTAATTTTTAATCATCTATGGACAAACATTTTTCTTTTTTTTTTTTGCATTCGATCTTTTTAATCCCTATCTGATTAGGATGAAAGTTGCGCTGGTCGGATGGAATTTTGTGTTAAAAAAATTACTTTGGTCGGGTGTCTAAAATTTTAAAAAAATTTATCATTTTTTTTGAATGATTTTTTCGAGGTCCTAAAATTTATATATTTGATATTTATAAAAAATATTATTAATATAAAAATATGTTTCATTTCATAAATTAACGTCGTTCACCTATTATATATTGTAATAATGCTATTTATGACTTATATTGTTTTGAGATAAATAATATGTTTATTGAGTAATTTTATATATATTATAAATATTTAAGATATAAGACCTATATTTTTTAAAAAAAAATTATGTCTTTATTGGGCTTCTTGAGTGGTTTTTAAAATTTAAAAATCGTCTACATTTTTTCGAATTAAAAAAATCTAAAAAAAATGTCGGGTCGAAATTTTTTTTTCTTACACCCCTATCTGACAATGTAAAAATAACATTTTAAATATACGTTTCCATATTCAAATCATCTTTCAAAAAATATATATTCAATTCATCTTCAATCAAACTCCTCCTATCATTGACTCCATGTGGTTTAATGCCTCGTATGTTGTGCTAATTTGATGTGAGCAATGAATAAAATTTAATTTCAACATCTCAACCGGAACACCATACGTCAGACATTAACTATAATCCATTGTAATTAAATGCCTCTTATGTAGCAAGGTATAATAAAAAGGCTAACGTTTAGTTGGGGCAGACTTTAGCAAAAAAAATTATTTCATAGTTAACTTTAGAATTGATCTTTAAATAAAGGGCACATTTTTATTTGTTAGACAAATTATTATTACTCTTCAAATTTTATCTTAGGTCACCAAGTTGATTCATATTCAACTTGTTTATTCACTGTTCTGCTATTATTGTGTCCTTATTGTTTGTTGTGTGTGTTAATTTGATACGTCGCTACTGTTGCTTCCACGTCAAGTGGTATCAAAATCTCGTGACTTCATGGATGATGCTCCAACTCGTGCATAGTTTGATGAGATCAAAGATGATCTATAACAATTGATAAAAAGAATTAATCAATTGATGTTGATTGTTCATGAGTGACTACCTCCTTTTAAGAAAGGTCAACACAACAACCTTAGGCAACATGGAGCTAGACAATCAAATCAAAATTTTTTGCCACTGATATAGTGTTATCCTGATGGAAATGGCAAAGAAAATGTCTTTGGAGGGATCCATTGGCACTTGATCAACAAGTTTATATGATGAAGATAGAGACCCAAGCCTTCAATAGACAATTTCAATGGAGCACTTTCCTGACTGGGTTTTCGAGGTTGACAACTTCTTCTCAATTGTTGACGTCTCATAGCATAAACAAGCCAAGATCATAATCAAAAGGTAAAAAATCATAACCAAAATGTAAAGATGTAACATATGCGCCAACACAAGAGACATATTCAAACTTGGGAAATGATAATGTTGCTTACTCGTTCTTCTACCAGATTACCAACAAAAATTTTTATCAACATCATTGCAATTGCTAGCAAGGAACTAGATCGATTGCAAGTTATGTAACTATTTTTTTCATGTCTCTGCACATAACGATATAACTGAAAGTGAGCCACAACGGATTATAAGGTTTGTTAATGGACTACGAATCAACATCAAGGATCAAATTGAAGTCCAAATTACCTATAGGCTTGCAAAAATAATTGATCTAGCAGAAAGAATTGAAAAGCGATAAAAAAGAATCCAGAGAAACACCTTGAGAACTTATGATAATTTGAAATCCACTCAACCCAAAAAAAAAATCAGCAACAGAGCGCGAGTCACACAAATAAAACTCACCAATACGAAGGTGAAAGTAACATAACAACTAGTTCTAATGCAAATCCAAATAAGGAATAGCCTACAACTTCAAACAAGAGGTCAATGAACCCATATGCAATATCAGGGTCACCAAATGCTATGGATGTCATCAACATGGATATAAATCAAATGAATGCCCTCAAAGACCCAAACTTAGTTTCTCTCAAGGGGATTAAGATGACTACAATCAAATAACAAAAGATGATTTGTCTGAGGAGGAAAGAGATGATGAAGTAGAGTATACATATGTCGAAGGAGAACATGTCACACTTGTTATGAGAAGGTTGCTACAGGCACCAAAGAAGGATGAGAATGTACAAAGGCATAATCTTGTTCGCACTCATTGCACCGTCCAAGGAAAACTTTGTGATGTGATTATGCATAGCTTGTTATGTGATTATAGCTAGCAGAATAATTAGTAACATGACCTCATAGTTGATGTTTGAATGATTGGGACTCCAAATTGAAGCCCATCCTACCTTGTACAAGGTTGGTTGGATCCAAGAAGACATTGAACTAGAGAAACAAAATCTATTCAGTACCATTTTTTTAAAAAAGATATAAAATTACTTGTGATGTCATTCCAATGGATGCATGTCAAATGATCTTGGGGAGACCATGGTCATTTGATGTTAATGCAATTTATCATTGATGACGCAATGTTTACTCCTTTATTAAAGATGATGACAACATTACACCGGCACCTCTAATAGAAAGAATAACTCCACCGCAAAAAAAGGATACCACATTCTTACCTTGCCGTCAAACCAAATGAGATCCTCATTGTCATGCGACAAGAAGGGAAAGTTTTGGTGGTAATTTCAAAACTCCACAACATAGGCAATGTAGAAATTTCAAGAGTGGATCGATCTTTATTGAAAAATACAAAGAGTTGATGCCAATAGAACTACCTTATGGGTTTAGGGTTTAATTGATGTCTTTTCATGATCTAGCTTGCTTAATTTGGCACATTAGCATATGGGTCTCAAAGAATATAAGATCCTACAATATGTAGTGGATGTTCTGCTTCAGCGAGGTTCATTCGAAATAGCATGAGTGATGCTCAATGCTAGCATTTCTTATACACAAGAAGGATGAGAGTTGGCCCATGTGCATGGATAGCTGAGTCATTAATAAAATTATAATTAAGTATTACGTCTCAATGCCCTGCCTTGATGATATGTTGAACCTTCTTAGTGCCTCTTGCATTTCTTTTTTCAAAGCTTGGTCTTCAAAGTGGCTATCATCAAACTCGAATACAAAAAAGGGATAAGTGGAAGTCAACTTTTAAAACCAAAGGATTGTATGAATGGCTAGTTATGCCTTTCGAATTATCAAATGTGCTAAACACATTCATGGGGTTTATGAATCAAGTTTTGAAACCATTCATTAGTCGATCAATAGTGGTGTATTTCGATGACATATTGGTTTTTAGTAAAAACATGGATGAGCAACTGCAACAGTTAGACTAGCATGACTTAAGAAACCAACCTTCTGTTCTTGGGCTTCATCATCAGCAATGATGGAATTATTGTTGAAAATAAAGTAGTAGCTATATAATCTTGGTCAGTACCCAAAAAGTAGATGAGGTACGGAGTTTTCATAGCCTTGCTTCTTTCATTCGTGATTTTAGTAGTATCATAGCACCAATTACAACTTGTTTAAAAAATAACAACTTCAAATAGGGAGATATCGTTGCAAGGAACTTTGAATTAATTAAACAAAAACTAACTCTTGCGCTTAAACAAAAATTGGCAAAAAAATTTGAAGTTGAGTGTGATGCCTCAAGAGTTGATATCAGTGGAGTATTATCACAATAGGGGACGGCCACTATGTGAACAAGAATTCTACACACCATCAACCATTGAAACATATTAGTACACAAAGCAGCATAGATCGCATGTATGATAGATGGGTCACGATCTTACAAAAGTTTAGCCATATTATGAAGCATAAGGCCAAAAAAATAAACATTGTGGCTAATGCTTTGAGTCAGCAAGTAGCACTACTTGTTGCTCTACACACTGTGGTTATTGAGTTCGAAAGTCTAAAAGAGTTATATGCTAATGATGAGGTAAAGATGATAGGAAAAAGTGTCAACTACATCATGGATATATACAAATCAAAGATGGTTATTTATTTAAATAAAATCATTTGTGCTTTCTTCGTACCTCCCTACGTGAAAGGTAATACGAGACCTTCATGGTGGTGGCCTGGATGGACATTTCGATCGAGATAAAATAATTGCAGTAATTGCATAAAAGTACTTTTGGTCATAGCTTAATTGAGACGTTAATAACTTTGTTCATAAATGCTCAATTTGTCAAGTTCCAAAGGGGCAATTTGAAAATATTGGATCCCTTTTACCGATTCCGGTAGCACCTTAAGAAGACTTTTGGCATGGATTTTGTGTTGAGACTTCCATGAACGCAAGGGGCAGATTCTATTTTCAACGTGATGGATAGATTCTCTAAAATGGCTCACTTTATCTTATGAAAAAGAACCATTGATGCTCACAATGTTGCTAGCTTGTTTTTTCATGAGATCGTACATCTCCATGGAGTATCTTGTCTATAACTTGTAGAGACACCAAATTTCTTTTTGCTTTTTGGAAGAACTAATGGAAATGTTTGAACATTGCCCTCAATTATAGTTCCACTTATCATCCTTCAATTGATAGACAAACAGAAGTTATTGGTCAATCTCTTAGAAATTTATTCTGTGCTCTCTCTGAAAAGAAATCAAACAATGGGATTTTGCTTTACCACAAGCTGAGTTCACTTACAATAATCTATTGAAAGGGCTCCATTTAAAATTGTCTACGGGTGATTGTCGCATCAAATTGTTGATTTATTATCTACTTCAGCATCTCCTACTAGCAGCGGTTTTATGAAAGAACTTACCAGAGAGTTACAACTAATTCATCAGCAAATTGGGAGTCATTTAGAATATATTAATCTAAAGTATAAAGAATCTGCCGACGTACATCGTCGTAGCAAAATATTTAACGAAGACGATGTGATGATGGTTTACTTGCGCAGGGAAAAATTTTCGGTCAGTACTTACAATAAGCTAAAGAATAAAAATTTTGGTCCTTGCAGGATTCTGAAGAGGATAAATGACAACGATTACATTGATTATCTCCCCTCTCACACTTTTAATGTGCCTAATTTGTATAAGTTTCAATTGATTAGTTGTCTGGACTATATTTTAGTTTGGGCAGAATTTTATCTTCAGCAAAATTATATTTCTTAGTTTTAGAATTGATGTTTTGAATTTTATCTTAAGTTTGATGTTGTAATTGCTCAAAAGGTCACAATTTTATTTGTTGGATAAATTATTGGATTATTTCCATAAACCACATTTAAACTATCACGATTTTTCACATCTAATCCTAAACTACTACGAACTTATTTTTTTGGACCCCTAAACTATCACGATTTTTTTAATTTAGTCCTTCCGTCGACTTCTATCATGTTTTTCATTAATTTTGTTTTTTCATTTATGAAAAATAAAAATTACCCCTTCTCTCATGTCTTTTAATATTTAAAAATTTAAAATAAAATAAATAAAAACACATTCGTTGATGTTGTGTGCAAGCGTCGGTCACAATAGAGGGGGTTTAAAATAAAATAAATAAAAACACATTCGTTTCACTGCGATAGTTTAGGAATTTTAAAAAATAAGTTGTAGAAAATCATAATAATTTAAGAGTAGTTTATGTAAATAACCCTAAATTATTATTACTCCTCATAATTTATTCTGTCATATTCAACTTGTTTCTTTTCTGCTCTCTTGTTGCTCCGTGCTTTTTTTTTAAATTAAACGATGAAGATATATTAAGTAGTTAAAGAGATTGCATCCGTGTACAATATATGAAGGAGTCCCGGGGGGATCAGCTTCCCAAAAAAAAATCGTCATGCGATCGTCGGGCAATGCCGGCCAAAAAATGAGCCGCACCATTGGCATTGCGACTAAGGTGCTTACAAGAAAAATAAGCAAAAGTATGGGTGACAGTCCAGATATCCGAAACAATAGCGCAAACTTTCCAGTGAGTCATCATCGTTTTGTTTATCATGGTAGCCAGGAGCTCCGAATCAGTCTCAGCTTGGATATTGGTGAAGTTTCTTTCAGCACAGTAGCGTACTCCTTCCAAAGCAAAGGAGAAGCGCTTGGTAATGGTACCTGCAAAAACAAAAGTAGCATTAGCAGACCTCAGAAGAAAGCCTGCACCCCCCAAATAGTCATGGCTCACAAAAGAGCCATCGGTGTTAAGCTTGTAACACCGACTGGTCGGAGGCTCCCATCGCACCCGACTAGGGATGGATGGGGAGGTGCCCTCAGGGTTGTGGATCGGGTGCAACTCATATAAGCTTGCCAAAATCCTATCTCATGTAAGAGTCACGGTTGTCTGAACAGAGCGAAAATGTGAATCATTGCGGGCTTTCCAAATGTTCCAAAAATAGAGAGCAATAAGTGTTAAAACTTTTGAACGGGAAAGGGTGTCCAAAGTAGATCCTTCCTTGATCCAGTCCCCCTCCGTCCAGGAAGAGAAATGATTAAAAATGAAATGGGTTCAAAACTGCAAAGATTCCAAATTTGGATCGCAAAAGAGCATTCAAAAAATAAGTGATAGACATTTTCTAAAGGGTGGTTATAGAGTGAACAACAGGGGTTTATGGCATTATTGAATTGTGCCAGCATAGCAGCAGTGGGCAGACGATGATGAACCAGTTTCCAGAGGAAATGAAGAATCTTAGGAGGAGCCCGAATCTTCCACAGCTCTTTCATCCAGATCATCCTGCAGACTGATTAGTGGGAGGAGGCATGCTAATAAAGTTATAAACTGATTTGGCCGTCGGAATCTCAGATGGATCCGGCGACCAGATCCACATATCATCATAGGGTAGAACAGGCAAATTTATCTCAGAAATTTTTTCCATCAAAGCAGGGCCAAAATGAGTAGCAAATTTAGAAAGATCTCATGCAGAATTAGAAATGAGATTTTGAACCTTAGAGGAGAAATCTAGATAATCCATATTAATAAAAATAGGCATTAAACATAAAAGAATATTGAAAATTCAAGGATCAGGCCAAGCTTAATGTCATCCAAGTAATTCAAAATTAACTTCCAGCAGGGAGCCACTAGCTTGCTTGCAAGACAGATTTTGCTTGATGTATATGTTCGTTTGATACGTTGCCCCGGTAGCTCATTATTCTATTACGGCTTCCGCATGAGCCTCCATAGTAGACAACATTAGATTTGTTTGTCAACTTAGACAATTTGCATATTAAGAGCTGCTCAATTGCTATATTAAACAAGTTCAAAGAAAGATCCTGTGGACCGAATTTCTCAAACCTAAAGTTAAAAAAATTATGATAGGAGTGAAATTAGGTGCGCAAATCTTGCTATCAGCAATATGTAGCTTAATGGCTAATTAAGGGAAAAGAAGAAGAGAAGAGTTAGGAACGTGGACACTGATGTTTCTACGATAGAATGACATTGCGCCCTTCAGCCAAAGAAATTATTTTGGGGTGCACTTTTCTGAGGTATTGGGAGAATCGAAATTGTCGAAATTTGCAGATTCTGATAAGTTTTTATAAGAATTTGCCAGGAAAATCGTCTGTCTCCGGTGCAAAAGTAACCTCAACATCAAGTTACTAATTAACTTGTCATGATTATCTTTATTAATGAATACTATCAAGAAAGTGTCTCGAAAATAACATATTACTTGTACACGACAATGGCCATTTCACTTAACCTTGCTTCTTCTTTTTTTTTCTTTTTTTATACAGTTTACATACGTAAAAAGAGAAAAGAAAAGATAATTCAAAAGGGAATATAAACCCCAAAAGTTCAAAGTTCAATGCGTCGGGAGAGTGCAACACACGGATCCAAAACCCCAGATGGTACCCAAATGGTGAAGGTCTTTAAACCTTCCTACTAATGGTAATATTAGCAATCAAATATCAAGGACCATCGTAAGTGGAACGAGGGATTTTAGACTGTACTTGCTGGAGTTAATGGTTTCCCCCTACCCATGGTGAATCCTCTGGTACCATCTGGCATCCGAGGTCCTGGTGGCTGCTTATGCACCATGCCTGACTGTTCCGAATGGATAGGGTGGTGGGAAGGCGGTGTGCCAACTGAATGTCCACCACCACGACTATTGTTGTGGTGCTGGCCACGACCTCGAGCTCTCCCTCCTCGACCCCTGCCTCTCCCCCGTCTTCCTAGTCCCTCCTTGTCATGAAAATTCTCATCACCCTGCCAAATGAAAAGTAAAAATATAAGATGATGTATGTAACATTCAGAACACTAGTTTACCAACCATTTTTCCTTGTCTATTAATGAAACAATTAATATAGAGAGATAAAAGTTATAAAACAAAGTGATACTTAACACAGAACTTTAATCGAGTAAGCCACGTTCTTTGTTATCTCTAAAAACAAATCTTATCATACCATGACAGTGGGTAAACTGAAAGAGCATATATTGTTGAAACAAATCTTCTCTTACCAAACTCTCGTGAGAAGCATCATATTGTTGAATATGATCCTCTACATGCTTTTCATTTGGCTGGTTAGACGTAGAAACATCCTCTTCCCCTGTCAGTTCAACTTCATGTCCCTTTCTCACTCTACCATGTCCATGCTTCGTCTGGATTGAAGATGAAGACTAATGAGGAAAGAAAAACATTTGCATTAATAGGATAACTAAAGAAGCAATGTTGCGCTGCACAATGTCAGCAGCTTGCAGTAACATCATGATATCCTTCTAGTCGAACTTCAGAATCAAATGAATAATATCTTGAACTTGACATCACCTTTTAGATTTCACAAAACCAGAACATAAACTTTGCTAGATTCATCTTCCTTTTCATGATAGTAAATCATATAGAATGTTACTAGGAAAATAACATGAAAAGTGAAGGTAAATCAAGTTTATATCAAACCTTGTTATAATACAAACACTGAAGTTAAAAAATTTGACTTTATAAATCAATTGCATTGAAACTCACAAATCCAGATGGTGTACCCTAATGTTGATTTAACAGGAACCATCAACTAAAGCATATTAAAAGAAATTTCAGGTAAATTTATATCATAGAAAGAGGCACATAACTTCACATCCTATTTCTCTGTATAAAGTTGTATGAAATGACATGTCCCAGTTAGTTGTGTATCAGATAATGGTACAAAATGCAAAACTCATGTTAACAGAAACACAAGATAAAAGATCGCTCACTACCAAGCATTTGGGATATAAGCGAACTCTGAGCCCATTCCTCCAGTTTTTCTCATCATTGAGTTCAATAACCTACATGGAAAAGTAACATGACTCAACAAAATAATTACACTTCTAAAAAAAGGGTACTGGACTTCAATGAGGGATTAACTTACTGCTTTCTCAGCATCTTCAACAGTATTGTATTCAACAAAAGCATGTAACTGCAAATTAAACAACACGTCGAAATGCCTCAGTATCTCAAAACATGGGAACCATATGATGGAAGCCTAGCATAAAAATCATTTAGGGCTCTTTGGCGTATTCCTAATTTAAATAACACTAATTTGAATCGCCACTACTCAAAACTTGATCCATATTATTTTTCTTATAAAATAAAAAATGAGTGGATATTTTTGTCAAATTGCACTCGACCCAACTGATGTGCTTCCTGAATTTCTATTGAGGTGGTAAATAAGATTACCAATGAAAGTAGCCAAAGATGTGGTAAAATTTGGTGGGCTATGAAAATTTTAAATAAAAGAACTTCTGGATGGCTGCACACCATACGACCACTTATAAACTAGAATCATACTCCAAAAACCTTTGAAACATCAACATTTACATATCACCGGTGCACCAATAATGAACTAAAATATCCTAATCTATAACATAGTGTATAATAGGAAATAAAATCCACATAAAAGCCTTCCAATATATAAGCCAATTTCAATAGAAATTTATAGAAAGAATGAAAATGATCTCCCACAAATGTTTATTGAATGCTTACAACCACCATAATATAATTTTTTTTGTGCGAGCACTGTAAAATAAAATAATAGAACAGTCTAAGAAAAAAATTCAAAATGAAATGCGTCGAATCTGTAATGTCACTAACTGCTTAAACTAGCAAATTACAAATAGAAATACATACTCTGTTACCAAAAAGCACATCATGTTTCGACCTA